>CM044308.1:38750000-40000000 GCA_024291935.2 Okapia johnstoni | reverse complement strand
CAGATGATTGCTTGTTGTGCAAAATGGGCCCTCCATGACTCAGAGAGAGGGACGGATGATTACTTGGAGCAAGCGTGTATCTAAAGATTTGCCAATTTTCCCCATGGAGGCTTTGAATGTGCCATTGGTAGTGGCTCCCTTGTTGGTCTACAGAATGAAAAAATGTTTTTTGAAACTTTGAGCTTTCTACACTAATCATCAGAATTCATTTAAAATGTGATTTTGTCTTTCACTTAAATTCAAGGGGAGAAAGGGAGCTAAAAGATGATCATACACATTCATGTTGCTGGCAAGGAAGCGGAAGATCAAAGAGGTGGCTTCGCCAAGCTTATGGAGCCCTCAATAATCTGCACCGAGGGTTCCATCCACCCCTGAACCTTTATTCTGAATTTTGTGTGTACAAATATTTCTTGGAAGAAGAGGTATGTGGCAGGTATCAGAAATTCACAGTTCCACAGATCATGCATAAGTGGTGTAGTCGGGTGGAGGGCAGTTGGGACTGGTGGAGAGTGTGGCTCACTGGACACTACATACCCCATTGAGAAGAAAAGTCGCAATTTAGCATCAAACAGTTGTTACCAGGGTCACACTGACCTAGTATTATTAGGCCTTTAAATTTTTCAAGGGAAGTAAATGTTGTGGACTTTATGTAAAATATATCAGTTTTTGCATTGTCAGTTCATTCAAATGTTTTTAAGGCAGTGCAGGCCAAACACAACATGATGTTGGGTTAGATATCCTTTATAGGTCCACAGGTTTGCAAACACAGATTTGTAACTCGCATCAAATTCTTGGATTCTAGAGAGAAGCCATGATGCAAAAAACATGGGGAAATGCTAATGCTGCTAATGACAGTTACAGCAGTAGGTGACAGGTTTTTTCCTGCTTTTCCCGTTGAATTACATGATTTTTTTAAAAAACCATCTAAACCTGGAGTTGTATTTAAGTCAGTTGAGAGCAGCTCCTCCTCCACTGAACATTACATGTATTTATGACATTGTCTCTTATTTTCTCTCCCTCTGTTGTACTTGGGGCCTTGCTGATTTCTTTATTAATATCATACCTTCTTTCCTGATGACAAATGCCCATCTGTGAAGGGGTGAGGCATGGGACCAAGGTGACTGGCAACTCAAAATAAGTATTAGAGACATGTCAAATTCAGTTAAATAAGAGAGATTGGAAATGGGGCCTGGGGCGGGGGGAACAGATCTGTGATTCTTACGGAGGGAGGAGAGACTGTTCTTTCTAGAGAGAAGGGAGAAATGTATGTGAAATGAAAGAGACTGGAAATTTTATCACTGCAGATAAATCTCGGCTGCACTCTCCAAATCCAGGCCTCAGCTGTGACATAAAGATGATGCTGTGTAGTCAAGTGTATTGAAACTCCCACAGATGTTTATTTGAAGTTCAGTGTTAATAAAATACATAGATGCCTCTCTTTATTTCTCTTTCCCTCACGCTCTCCCTCTCTGTCAATTTATCTCATTTAGCACCTGAAGAATCCCTTTTTTCAGAAAACTCATTGCTATGCGTGTACCATATTTAAGAGAGTCCAGGGACAAGGGATCGTTTTCACTTAAGAAAGGAAATCCTGAGTTTAGGGACAGGGGCAATTGTATTGCAACTTTGTACTGGGGTAGGTTGTCAGCTCACTTGTCAAAAGGACTTTATTTATCAGTCTTAGAAGTACTAAGTAACTTGTCATTACTTCTATAACAGTGGGAGATAATTAAATCCTACATGCTTTAAGGAATGAAGCCAGGGTCAGAGCTGTTTTGCATATAGCATGCACAGATTAGGTGAAAGTACCCTGTTTAAACTGTCACTTGGTATTATATTAGCTATTGGATAAATGGTACAGAACTGTGCAGCACAGCAGATATTTGGCAGTGCCTCCCCACCCTTGCCTGTGCTATGATGGGATGTAGGACTCTCTTATTTGGGGATAACTTGACACTCTCAGGCAGTCGGAGAGCTTGACCTCTGGCTGGTCTGTTGAAATTGTCATCAGACACCATCACGCTTGGTGCTTTCCATTTCCAGGGAACCCTTGAAGTCAGTTTTTGAGAAGGAGCTGGGCATGATGACATGGACCTAAATTGCTGCCCATCAGAATCTGGAGACTGTCATGCTGGGTTTTGACCAGCCATGTGACACGGCTGTTGAGAAAAGGCAAAACCAGAGATTGAGTTAAGTAGGAGGGTGTGGGTGGACACGTGGGTGGACAACAAGGGTGGGGGCAGGAGCTGCTTCTTGTGAACTAAGCCAGGGAAGCACTGGCCCTTGATGTAATAGGAAGATCTCAATTTATGAGATCAGACACACATGGATTGGAAACCTGGGTCTGTCACTCACTGGCTTATGACTTAGCCTTTCGGGTTCCATTTCTTTGTAAGTTACCTGGGTCAGCACTTGGAACATAGACCATGTTTTTTACATGTAGGTCCTAGCAGAAGTCTGACGCTGAACTTAATAAGGTGTTCGTTAGTGAGTTTAGCTTGAATAGTGATCCAAACAGAGAGGGTGTTGGTCTCTTGGTAGGTGTGTGCAGCCAGTGGTCCCCAGGTGTTGATTGTACCCATAACAAAGGCAGAAATAAGCAAATTATGCCCCTATTTGCAACATGGACATCTCAGGACAGCATTTTAGCTATAAGCTTCCACTTAAGTTGACTGCACTTTGAAATGCTCGCTGAAAAGAAGCTAGATTCTGTCTGCTTGGGAGGTTTGTAACAAGGCAGCTTCAGCCACCTACTGTCAGAGATGTTCTGGGCTCTGATCACCCCACATGCTTTATTTTGACTTTCCTTGTACCACTTTGTAATTCTACCTTGTGTTATAGTGTTTGGGGTTTTTAAAATCTCTTCTACACCAAATCACTGTGTGATCCAGATTTGATGCATCCAGAACATTCTTTACAGTCTCTGGGTACAATAGGAGCTAAGCAAATGTTCGTTGAAAGAATATAAATGGTTTCCTGAAAGGCTGGAGGATAGTTTTGTTAATCTTAGCTTCTCTTGCGTGTGTGCCAAGTCACTTCAGTCACGTCTGACACTTTGCAACCCTATGGACTGTAACCTACCAGGCTTCTCTGTCTGTGGGGTTCTCCAGGTAAGAATCAGTAGCCAAATTTTCCAGGGGATCTTCCTGACCCAGGTATTGAATCTGTGTCTCTTATGTCTCCTGCATTGGCAGGTGGGTTCTTTACAACTAGCGCTACCTAGTTTTTCTTACATCATCTCTACTTTAAGTGTTCAAGGGAAATAAGACTTAAGTCAGTGGCCCAAGAGTATACACTTTAGAGTATATATGATATCAACTCTCATATCTTTGGGGTATCACAGCTAGAAAATTCTGAAGCCCAGAAACAAGAATGCCCTCAGTATTAGAGCAGAAGACTCATGTGCAGTGCCTAAGAGCACTGGTCTCCGTCTCTTCCCACTTATTAGTGAGGATCTCAGTTGGCCCTGTCTATCCTTTTGTAAATCTGTTTTTGTTTTGTTAACCTAGACTTAAGAAGCTACACACACACAAAAGGGTTGCCTGGCCTGAACCACAGCAGAATGGAGCCGTCCGTCAAGTGGGCTATGATCCACCCCTACCTCCCGGGGCCCCAGGGCCTCTGGCTGCTCTCCAGTCTGGGGCAGCTGGTGATGCCAAATTCAGGTTTGATGTTCTGATTCCTGCTTCAGAAGGCATCCTGTGCTTCTGTCTCACACCCCCTCCTGGGCCAGTCACTCACCTTCACCACCATAACCACAAACACCTGATTCACTCTGGGGTATCTAGCGTGTGCCAAGGACTTTTCTAGGTTCCTAGAATATGTCAGTGAACAAACGGAGAAAAATCTTAGTCCTGTGGTGCTTGCATCTTAATGGGCAGGGGAATGGGGCCCAACAAGGTAAATACAATAGATAAAAGGTAGTTTTGTCGGGAGGCAGGAAGTGCTGTGGGGAAGCAGAGCAGGATGTTGGAGACACAAAGCAAGAGGTGGATTGAGACAGGGGATTTGGAGAGTCAAACACACAGTGAGAGACAGACAACCAGAGATAAGACAGAAAAAAAGGAGGAGAGAAACTCTGAGGATCAGCAAGGAGATGGACAGATGGCAGAAAGGACACAATGGTTGAGCCAGAGAGCCCTGGCTCTGCCTCCTAGGCTCTTACCCATCCACCTGCTTCTTGGTCCACCCAGCCCTCTCCCACAGCAGCTGCCTTTTCACACCTTGGCACAGCCAGCTTTGTACCATCACAGCCATCATCTCACATCACAGTCCTGCTAGAGAGCTGTCAGGCCCCTCCCAGTTGCCCTGAGGATACACTCACCCTAGCACTGGCCATTCCCTCCATCTCTGCTGTCACTTCTTCCCATTTCCCTCTCCCACATCACACAGCTAAGTCGTCTTTCTTTGACATAGAGATCTTGCGTCATCAACTCTGAAATAGCTTCTCTGACCTCCCCACTCTAGTCTGGGATGGGGGCCCCATTTTCATGGGCTCCCACCTTCTGGTCTCAGTTCTCTGTGAACTGAGACAGGAAGATCCATGCTAATGGCAGATAACGCACAAGACGATGACTGAGGACTAGGCACTAAGCCCAACACACTCTTGTAATAGCTGGTTTAATCCTCCTTCCACCCTTCATGGTAAGAACTATTATTACCTTCACTTTAGAGGTAATGAAATTGTGGCACAGAGAAGTTAAGAAACTTGCCCAAGGTAACCCAGCTTGTAAATAGCAGAGCAGCCTGCTCTTCTAACCTGAACAAATATGTACACATTGCTCTCATTCCTAACATGCCATTTATCACCAGTTTTGTGATGTTTCTGTGCCTCGCCTCCCCATCCCCCAGATTATACATGCATACTCCCGGACAAGGAGCTGCTTGAAGACAGGGCAAGTATCTTTGGTGTATGGTTTAACACCTGGCAGAAAGCCAGTTCTAAATCCATCCCTGAAGAAGGAAGGAATACATTACGGCTAGAACACCCAAATAGGAGAAGGGATAGGAGGTGACCTCTGGACTTCTTAGCCATGGCTATGCAAGACCTGCATGATGTTGTCCAGGGTCAGCCTGTCTGAGATTATAGGATTCCAGAGGAGAGATGTTCCTGGGTGAGGAGGCATTTGGAAGTAGATGGCCTGTGCCCCTCCAGAGGTGGCTGCGTGGCCAACGAGCTCTCTGCAATTTCTCATGTGCCTGAAAGAGGCAAGAGTGCCAGACGCAGGGAACCCTGGTTCCCTCCTATGGAGCAAGAAGCCTGCCTCCAAGCCAAACCTTTCAGGTGACATCTCAAAAATTATAGAGGCTCTGATACACACAGGGCCATGCAGGTCTTTGCCAAGAAGCCTGAGTCATTGGCTGGAACCACTCATGTACTTGCAGCCTCAGAGCTTTCAGATGACCACCAGGCCACACTGGCCCGAGCAGAGCCATGGAGACCACAGCTTAGCTCTTGTCAGCTAGCACTTGGGTGGTGTTTGCATAGGGATTCTTGAGAGAATATAGGGTTTGTGAAAGAACAGAAAGAGAATACAGAATCAAACTACCTCTAAAGCATTGATGTTCCCCAGGGGGAGAAAACTACATACATATCTAGATGTCCATGTGCTCCAAGGGGGTTTCAAATAGACAAGGAGTGGGTAAGTAGCATTTGTAGCATTTTTTAGATTCCACATATATGTGATATTGCAAATGCTTATCTTTCTCTGTATGATACTTATATTTCTCTGTATGATATTTCACTTAGTATGATCACTTCTTGGTCCATCTATGTTACTACAAATGACATTATTTCATTCTTTTTCATAGCTGAGTAATATTCCATTGTGGGCTCAGTGGTAAAGAAGATACCTGCCAATGCAGGAGATGCGAGTTTGATCCCTGGGTCAAGAAGATCCCCTGGAGAAGGAAATAGTAACCTACTCCAATTTTCCTTGCCTGGAAAATTCCATGGACAAAGGAGCCTGGCAGGCTACAGTCCATGGGATTGCAAAAGAGTCAGATAGAATTTAGCAACTAAACATACACACACACACATATATATAGGCTTCCCAGGTGATACTAGTGGTTTTAATAAAAGAATTTGCCTGCCAGTGCAGGAAATGTAAGAGACATGTGTTCGATCCCCAGGTCCGGAAGATCCTGTGGAGGAAGGCATGGCAACCCACTCCAGTATTCTTTCATGGAGAATCCTGTGGACAGAGGAGCCTGGCAGGCTACAGTCCATAGGGTCACACAGAGTCAAACATGACTGAAGTGACTTATTGATGGACATTTCAATTACTTCCATGTCTTGGTTATTGTCAGTAGTGCTGCAATGACCATTGGGGTGCAGATATCTTCTCAAAATACGGTTTTCTCTGGATGTATGCCCAGGAGTGGGATTAAGAGATACACACTACGACATATAAAATGATAACCAACAAGGACCTGCTGCACAGCACTGGGAACTCTTCAGTATTCTGTAATGACCTATATAAGAAAAGAACCTGAAAAAAGAATGGGTACAAGTATATGTATAACTGAGTCACTTTGCTGTACATCTGAAAATAACTCAACATTTCCAATCAACTATACTCTGATATAAAATAAAGATTAAAAAAGAGACTGGGGATGTAAGAAATTGAACTCTGGGATGCAGAAGAAGAGAAAAGAGGGTGCTCCTACCCTTCCTTTCCTGCCTTCCTCATCCTCTCTCTACTTTGAGCACCCATTCTCTAATCCCTAGGACTGGGGAACTGTGAAATCACAGCATTTTACACACCCATCCTGCTTCCCTCTGGAGAGATGATGAGACCCATCTCCTTATGAGCATCCGAGTGACTTTCTCTGGTAGCCAATTGCCTTAAACCTGTGAAGTATTGTCTTGCAGGGCTAGAGAACATTGAATGCAGAAGGAAAACCCAAAATAAATAAGAACTTCGAAGACAGGCTGTATTGATATTATACTTATAAAACCTAAAAGCCCCTGCTGACTTCAGAAAATTAATGATAGGTACAGTCAATATTAATTGTCCCTCCAAAAAGCAGAGGAGGAGGGGAAGCCTCCAAAATGAAGATCAATGTAATCCCCTGCCAGTACCGTATTGAGCCTTTCCTCCGAAAATAACTTGTATTTTTTTCAGCCATTGACAGGATTCTTTAGGAAAATGTTTACTTAGTCCTGTTAATGGAAAATCATGATCATGATTTGCAAACAATAGGTTTTAGAAACATCAGCTCATGCGTGGTAGGCTGGTCTCCCACCCAGTCAAGGCTACAGTTTGAAAGGGGAACAGCTTAGATTCAGGGATGGAGGGAGTTTGGATCCCCAATCACCCCTGTAGATCTTCTTGTTGTTGTTTTACATCTCTCATGAATTATTAAGTGCAAATCCAGCAATGCAGGGGAGAAAAAGCAGATGATTTCCCTTTGAGTTTGCTGATTAGCCAGTTGCTGTGCTCAGGGAGCACCCACGTGTTTTTAGTTTCTATATACGTTCATAGAAATGGAGCACGATCCTGACTGCATCTCAAGTGAATGATTTTTCAATTAGCCTGTAGTTCCTTGGCGGAATTCCCTTTGCAGTCCTATGTGGGTGATGGAGAGCAAAGGTTTAAGAGGTTTTGGACAATTTATGTGATTTGGAGAGGTCGTTTGTCAAGAAACAATATCTGCAACAACTTTTATGTTCAATTTGAGTCCCAGGTCTTTTGTTTATTTTTATAGCACTGTGTTCTGAGGTGTGAAAGCTATCTCACTAGCAGTGTTTAAATGGCGGTGTTGGTGGTATTTCTGGAGGGGCTTGAGGAGTCAGGAAGTTTGTTCCTCTAGATCCATAGAGACAGTGGACTGTTTGGCAAATCTCATCAAAATGCTTTGAACCATAGAGATTGTTTGAGCTGAAAATTTCACCCCCAGGGTGGTAGAATGGTGTGGGTGGGAAAAATAATTGATTTTGAGTTCAGCCAAATTTGGGAGATCTGGGAATACTACTTCCTAAGACATATTATTTATCTTCATGGTATCTCAGTTTTCTAACCTGTAAAAGTGGGATTGGTACCAAGGTTAAATGAGATAATTGATGACAAGTGTTTAGTCAGAGCCTAGTATGAAGTAAGGGCTTCCCAGGTGGCGCTAGTGGTAAAGAAAGTGAAAGTCTCTCAGTCATGTCAGACTCTTTGCAACCCAGGAGTTCTCCAGGCCAGAATACTGGAATGAGTAGCCTTTCCCTTCTCAAGGGGATCTTTCCAACCCAGGGATCGAACCCAGGTATCCTGCATTGCAGACGGATTCTTTGCCAGTTGAGCCACCAGGGAAGCCCCTGTCTGCTAATGCAGGAGACATAAGAGACGTGGGTTCAATCCCTGGGTCAGGAAGAACCCCTGGAGGAGGGCATGGCAACCCATTCCAGGATTATTGCCTGGAGAAACCCATGGACAGAGGAGCCTGGCCGACTATGATCCATAGACTCACAAAGAATCAGACATAACTGAAGCAATTTAGCAGGCATGCCTGCAGTATGAAGTGAATCCTCATATATATTATTATTTGTATTGTTATTTCTGCTGGCAGTAAGAATCTAATTCAAGACATATGTAGGAACATTTACAAAGATTTAGTTGGAAAGATGTTCCTCACAGCATTGTTTATAATAATGAAAAATTAGATTGATTAAATATATCATACTTCCTAGGTGGCACAGTGGTTAAAAAATCTGCCTGCCAGTGCAGGAGACACAAGAGACTTAGGTTTGATATCTTGGTCAGGAGCGTCACCTGGAAGAATGGCAACCCACTCCAGTATTCTGGCCTGGAAGGTTCTGTGGACAGGCTACAATCCACAGGGACACAAAGCCAGACACAATTGAGCATGCACTCACATCATCTCAATATATCATGGCAAATAAATACATGGCTCTTGTGTTATTCGGCTATTAAGAGCCATGTTCAGTTCAGTTGCTCAGTCACATACAACTCTTTGTGACCCCCATGGACTGCAGCCTCCCTGTCCATCACCAACTCCCGGAGTTTACTCAGTCTTATGTCCATTGAGTTGGTGATGCCATCCAACTATCTCATCCTCTGTCATTCCCTTCTCCTCCTGCCTTCAATCTTTCCCAGCATCTGGGTCTTTTCCAATGAGTCAGTTCGCATCAGGTGGCAAAAGTATTAGAGTTTCAGCTTTAGCATCAGTCCTTCCAATGAATATTCAGGACTGATTTGCTTTAGGATGGACTGGTTGGATCTCCTTGCAGTCCAAGGGACTCTCAAGAGTCTTCTCCAACACCACTTCAAGTGAAATATTAGTTCACAAAATAGTATTATCCTATGGTTTGTTCATACAGTAGCAACGGAAGTATATACTCACATATCAAGACATATATCTAGATGTATCAATGGGTGATGGAATACAATTTTTCATGTTTTAATTAATTTTTTGATTTCTCTGAGATTCTTACAATATTCACATGCTCTTTTTGATTTAAATCTACTTTTGATTGGAAAAAGAGGTGAGGCTCCCAGTTGGAGACTTTTTCCTTTAGTGGTAAAAAACAGAAGTCACCATGTCAGTGTGGCTTTATCAGAGACTTCAGGATGTGAACTCAGGTATGCTGGTGGTGTGTCACTCTATCACAAAACACCAGCAGGGGATGAAAGATCAGAAACATTTGAAAATGAGATCTTGAGGAACGAGAACTACACAGCTGCTTGGCCCCATATATATATATATTTTAATAGGAGACTTAAACTGACATTTGAAAGATGGAGGCCTGTGCTACTGACTGGAGGTTGATTGGCATTTATGGGCAGTATAAGGCGTCGTTTGAGCCCCATCCAAACCCTCACCCATCCACCCTCTGAATTAAATTGGATCAGCTGTAAAACTTTCTATGGCTATTTACAGAAAGAATAGTTGTTGTTTTCAAAATATGACTTATCTGGATAGAAGTTTGGAAAAGTAACTTGTGACATTTTAAACACTTTTACTGACTCTTGTTAAAAAAGAAAAAGAAAAAGGAAAATTGTACCTGTTTAGAGGGTAAAAAATGAAAAGAACTGAGAATAGTTTCATATCAAGTCATTATTGAAATAGTTGGGTCTAAATCCCAATGGATTTTGTAAAAATTGAAATAATGTTTTGAAGGAGCACATGATTGTTATAAATATCTATTTATATTCATACCTCAGGAGTGGGCCAGTTCCCTAATTTTCCTCATAAATCGAAAATTATTTTCACGAATGGAAGTTTATCATTTTTATGATGCCACAACTTGACCCTTAAATTCTGGAATTTTCAGGGTTTCCTGCTGAATATATATTTTTGGAAATGGATGTATATACGTTCACACTTAAGATGGAACCCTAATATTTATTAGCCTTTTGTCTCTCCAAAGGGTTGAAGCATATTTATGAATATTTTATCTTTTTTAACTGAGTTTTTTGCAAAGGAAAAATTGTATTTTCTTAAGAAAAATATACTATCATACTCTCAAATTTGTGCAGAGGCAGTTTTTCTATCTGTGAATTCAATTCCAGGAATAATGGGTTTTCTTTTGGGGTCCCACTCATTTTCAAGACAACCCAAGATTTGAGCATTATAAAAATTTCTCTCTTGGTTCCTTTTTGTTCTCTTTCTCCCCCTGCCTCCCTCCCTCCTTCCGTCTCTCTCTCTTTTTCTGTCTCTGCCTCTTTCTTTTCTGCATTCTGGTGTACACCATTTTTATCTTTTATGTACAAAACCCTCTTCACTCTTCCAATCCCATTCCCTACCATGAAGATCTTAGTTTTCCCAAAAAGTTTACCCTCATTGTTCATTTTCTCAGAGCCCTTTTAGCCATCAGGAATTATATATTATGATAATTTCATGCATAGTATTAGGAGATGAAATTTTCAGTGCTTTGCAATCCACTGGTAGAGATCTCAACTGGCTACCTGGTGGTTTGCTTTGATTCAAATGTTGTTCAAAAGTTTATTTGTTACCAGGGCCTCAAGATTTTACTTGAAAAGTTGGATCTTGTGAAAAAGATCAGAAGATTTAACCATCTTGGATTCCTCACCACATGGCAGTACTGAGCTGAAGTGTAGAGGCAGCAGCTCATGTCCTCAGTACCTCATAGTCTTTCCCAGTCTTTGGGGTCTTCATTCATCTCTGTTCCTTCCCTGGTCTCAGCAGTCATGTGACTTTGCCACTCCTGTTCCCTTCCTTCCTGCTCATATAATTTCCTCTCCCAGAACCCCCCTTTCTCCTCCTCCAAAAGACATGGGAACATTGGAAATTCTGGTTGCGATTGCTGGACCAATAAGAGGGGATACCTTCAGTTTGGGCTTCCCTGGGGGCTCAGATGGTAAAGAATCTTCCTGCAATGCAGAAGACCTGGGTTCGATCCCTGGGTCAGGAAGATCCCCTGGAGAAGAGAATGGCAACCCACTCCAGTATTCTTGCCTGGAGAATTCCATGGACAGAGGAGCCTTGTGGATTACAGTCCATGAGGTCACACAAGAGTTGGACACAACTGAGCGACTAACAGCAACACTCCTTTAGTTATCCCTCAAATGAGTCCTCAGCTTATATGTAGGCTGCACTCTAGAAAGAGAATGTTGACAGCTGTTATGAACAGCTTCTAAGGTTATTTGAGGTCACTGCTATCTCAGTCTATCAACCATTTAGACTTATTGGTATAATTTGTTCTCTGGTATTTTTCAGATGTGTTATTCATCTTTTTAAAGATTAGGAGGTCATGAAATGAACTTAAATATGTTTTATCATAATCTGAACCAAAATGAAAGTTGAAAGAACTGTAAAATTCTGTTGGTGCATGTCTACCATTCAATAACACACAAGTATTCGCAGTTCTTCTGGGATTTAGAAGGCTGTCTTTTATGGGGTCATGTCTGAGTTTTCCTTTTCTCCACAAATATTTGGTAACTTTTCCCTCATGTTGCCGCTCAGATCTGGCTGTCCAGATCTCCCTGAATATGCCAAGAGCACCCCAGTCCCAGCCTATGCTTAGCATTCAGAAGATGTTTGTTAGATGAATGAACACTTGTATATATGTTTGTGAAGCCGAGAGAGAGAGGCGAAACAACCTGCTTTTGGTCATACATGAAGTAATTGAGAAAACTGGGCTTAGATTTGGCTGTTTAGTTCAAACATTTATTTAATGGCTGCTTTCCACCATTTCTTCCTAATTCCTATCAAACAACACCGTCACCCAGCTTTTCAGTAAAGGTTCAGTTTTCACTTGCCATGAGCCTTTGAAATAATTCCAGGTATTAGTGATTCTTATTCTAATTCATGCTTCCAACAGAACTGAACTCAAACAATGGTTTCTGACTATCAGAACACTGACAAACTGTTTCCTTGCTTAAATAATTGGTGAAATTCTGACATTTGGGGTTCATGATTTCCTATTCATACTGCAAACATCACAGATTATGGTACCACTCTGTTGGCAGTGGGTTTACCCACCGAAAGTCTAGAGGATCACATATTTGTGTGGTGTCTTATCAGCCTGCAAACAGTTCATGCCTTTTTGCTGTCCACAGATGCCAATCTCACCTGTTTTAGCAGCTCTTGGCACTAAACCCAGGATGTTTACTCAAAGTTCATTTATGGTGTCTTTTTGAAGTTTTGCCACCTTACAAAATGAGCACTAATTTAGTTTTGCTTTGTTTTCTTGCTTTGGGTAAGGCTTTCTCTGTGCAGCTTTGTATGAGTTGTACAGATTGCCTGTTGGACCTGACTTAATTCATCTGTCAGAAGTGACAAGGACTTTGGAGGCATTTCCTTCCAGAGTCTCCCAAGTGTACGTACACATGAGGACATCACACTCATGCACACGCAGGCTCACACATGCCACCGCGAACTGAGAATAGCTCAGTGTTGCTGAAAATCTAGTCAGTCATGGAAAAAGCTTTACCTAGAAGTGGAAGCCTGATTTAGAATGAGCTTTTTCTTGTTTCTCCTTTCCTTGAGACTCTGTAGTTACCGCAAAAATGAAGATAAAAAAATCCTTTAGAAGAGAGAGTAAATAACAACTATTTTACCCATAAAACTACTGAAATCTTAAATACACATGATATGCACCAAACTGAAAAGAGTTTTCATGGGTGCCCCGGAGAGAGATTGCTTTAGAAGACTTCACTTCATGAAAACAAAATAGATTCACTTTTATCTCTATGTCTATTTCATCTATACCAATACCTATATCTGATTATATCTATGTAGATATGTGTACATATATGCATATAAATATTCTCACACACATACATATGTCATGCCAACTGTGTCTATTTGTGTTGGCTAAAAAATGATGAACTATTGCTTTTGAACTGTGGTGTTGGAGAAGACTCTTGAGAGTCCCTTGGACTGCAAGGAGATCCAATCACTCCATCCTAAAGGAGATCAGTCCTGGGTGTTCATTGGAAGGACTGATGTTGAAGCTGAAACTCCAATACTTTGGCCACCTCATGCGAAGAGCTGACTCATTGGAAAAGACCCTAATGCTGGGTAGGGTTGGGGGCGGGAGGAGAAGGGGACGACAGAGGATGAGATGGTTGGATGGCATCACCCACTCGATGGACATGGGTTTGGGTAGACTCTGGGAGTTGGTGATGGACAGGGAGGCCTGGCGTGCTGCAATTCATGGGGTCGCAAACAGTCGGACACGACTGAGCGACTGAACTGAACTGAACTGATTGATGACTTTATATGGGTTATCCCAGTAACTATGATCACAGAATAGATTCTTTCCTCTCTTCCCAACCACTTGTTTCCTTCTATGCCAGAAAAATGACTGGGGGCTGGAAATGTCAAGAGAGAATTGAGATATTGTGGTAAACAGAATCTCATGGTGGCCCCAAGATTTCCACACCTTGGTGTATGTGCCCAAAATAATCCCATTACCTTGAATGTAGCTGATACGTGTGAATAAGATGCCATCACTTCTGAGATTAGGTTACATTATAAGACAAAAGTTAAGGGATTTTTATAGATGTAGTTAAGGTCCCAAATCAGTTGATTTTGTTTTTTTGTTTTTTAATTGGAGCATAGTTGACTTGCAGTGTTGTGTTAGTTTCAGGGGAACTGCAAAATGAATCAGTTATACACATACCCACTCATTTTTAGATTCTTATCCTGTATAGGTCATTACAGGGTATTGAGTAGAGTTCCCTGTGCTATACACTAGGTCCTTACTAGTAATCTATTTCATATATGCTTATAAATTGCTTCAGTTATGTCTGAATCTTTGCAACCCTACGGACTGCAGCCCACCAGGTTCCACTGTCCATGGGATTCTCCAGGCGAGAATATTGGAGTGGGTTGCCATGCCCTCCTCCAGGGGGGCAAATCTGTTGATTTTGAATTAATTAGCAGAGAAGTTATTCTGGGTGGGTCTTCCTCAGTCAGGTGAGAGCCTTTAAAGGAAGGCTGGGTTCTTCCTGCAGAGACAGACATCCTATCAGGCCCTTGATGAAAGGAGCAGATGCACTGTCAGCTGCCTATGGAGGGGAATGACTCGTAGAAACTCAGAGTCTCAATCTTAAAATACCAGGGGATTGAAGACTGTCAACAGTCTGATTGAGTTTGGAGAAGGACTTGAGCTCCAGCCGAGGAGACAACCTGGCCAGCACCTTGACTGCAGTCTCCTAAGACCATGAGCAGAGGGCCCAGCCAAGATAATGCCCAGTGTGTGCTGTTTTAAGCCACTAAAGCTTTGGTCACTGTTTATAAAACAATAGAAAACAAACATAACAAGATCTGTATTTTCAGATGGCAGGTCTAACCACACCTATGCCTGCTGCCATCCACACCTCCACCCTCCTGCTTCCCATCCCCAGGAAGCGGTCCAGGCACAGACAGACCGTCGTGTTCATGCTGGCTTCAGCTATTGCTTTTGCTCCCATATCTGAACTCAGCTTTATTCTTATGTGTTTCATTCTGTTGCTGCAACAGGGAGAAGTTATCTTTTCAGGAAAAAAATAAAATATTTAGCTGATTCTTGGTTTGGAAACATCAGACACTTGATGCTAGGAGTGGGGTCTTGGACTGTTCCCTAAAAAAACATAATCCTATAGCTTTGCGTGTGGAAAAAGGCATGTGGCTGCCATAATATACTTCTTTTATTTCCTTGCTCTCTTTTCAAATGTTCTTTCCTGTTCAGGCATCTGGGCTTTTTCTTCCTCTTTCCCTTTGTGTGGTGGCATCTGCCTTGAATGTTGATGAGGAAAACTTGGTTCCCCACCAAGAACTTATTTGGGGGTAATTAATTCTTGGCGCCCTAGCAGTGCCTCACAACTGTGACTTTCTTAGGTACGAACTGACTGACTAAATGTCCAGGCATGGGAAGTGCAAATTATTGCCTTGCCTTTTGCCAAATATTAATCATGTATTGAACTTGCTGTAGTGGGAATGGTAATGGCGATTGCGTGTGTGGGTGGGTAAAGATAGAATTCACAGGAGGACAGTGAGGGAATCCTTGAGAACATGGGCTTTGGCCTCTTAAGTCATTTTCTTTGCAATTTTATGCTCTGGAGCCCTGGAAGAGGACCATCTTAGGAGGCTGAACCATGACCCCAGGGAGATTATAGTCTATTAGGGCAGCAACCATGCAAAGAGATCACTCATGGACTTTTGATAGTGCAACCACGAGTACAAAGAGGCAAAAGAGAGGAGGATAGGGAGACACATTGTGTCTAGGGGGATGGAAAGCACATGAGAAGTGGTGCTTGAACTAGACTTAGATGACAGAATTTAGCAGAAGAAAAAAAGTATGGGGGGATTAAGAATTTATTGATTTTTTTTAGCACACCTTGAACTGGATTTGAAACTGGGTATACCTTCAGGAAAATTTCGTACTGTCTAATGCATGGCATCATAAAAGTTAATTAACAAATACTCTGCTATTTAGAATGGGTGAGTATTGGGAATGTAAATTCATCCAGGGCAGGAGCTATCACCTTCTTGTTCTCTGTTGGGTCCACCATTCCGAACTCAGGGTTTGATCTCTGGGGATACTCAGTAAAATTGGAGGCTCAGTGAATGAATCTCATCATTAAAAGGGTTTTCTAGTAAGATTAATTGTGTGATTGCATCTATAAAAACAAAAAAAGTGGGAAGAACAGAGTGTTTACATAGAAATGATTACTCAATCACAGAGCATTGTTTCCCATTCATTAAAGCAGAGCTCCAAATGAATTCATTGATAGTCCAATGGGATTCACTGGATATTTTCAATGTACAGTATATATATATATATATGTATGTATGTATTTCCCCCCTAAGAGAGTGTCTCATTCACTAGCCTACCTTCCCATCTCACCTTCTGAACAAGTAAAGATTTCATGAGGCTTTGGCAGACTCTCCTTTTTGATATTTTACCAGGTTCGGGCATAATAATGGGCTTTGGAGGCTAAGTGGTCAGTCAGGCCTGAGTTCAAACAAGTGATTCAGATCTTGAAAGTATTGTGAAGCAGGACTTCAGAGCAATAGAACAGAGCATTTCCAGGTCATCAAGAGTCTGGGGCAGAGGGAAGAGGACAATCTAGGTGGGCTGGCAATAGCCATAGGACATTCCCAATGTAGAAGTCTAGGGACCTGCTTTCTGAAGTAGGGGCATGGGGTTGCTAAGAGTGAACCATAGAAATCCTATGTCCAATCTGATTGCCCTGATGATTAGTCCTATGTCCTGATGGTCAGGAGCATAAGTTCAGGTCAGCCACTAAGAGCTGAGCCCTAAGGTTCCCTAATACTGTCTTCACCAAGAAATGATCAGCTCTATGCTGCCCAATGAGGTTGGCTGGTTCACAGTAGACTTTTTCTCCCTGAAGGCGCATTTCCACATATACAGGCAGTTTCAGCTTTAGCCACTCTGGACACTCTTCACAAAAATATTTCCTGCTTTCTAAGACTCACTGGGCACGTGATGGCAGCTCCATTTGTGAAGACTCAGTCTATCACTCATAGGACACAACAGTGTCCCTGTGAGTATGAAAGGTGTAATCTAAACCCAGATTTCTATTTTAGGGAGCAGGAGGTTATGTGCACAAAAAGCCTTTTTGCTGGATTAACTTAAAAACAGATTGTGAATGTCCATTATAACCCTTGTTATTACTCATAACTGCAGTTCAGGTGAGTTGGCAGTTTTCCCATACCTTCACAAACTGGTAGCCTCCAGAATAAATGATGTATCACCTGATGCCAATAGTCCTTAAAGAGCAGTACTTGGGCACAAGTGGTGTAGGTTGCCGCAGGTTCCACTGGAAGCTGCCTGTGGTAGTTTATCCTCTGCCTGCTGTTTCTGGTGGGCTCTGAGTTGACTGAATTTGGTCTTGAATGTGAAAGAGCTAGAGTTGTTACCTTTGGCTGTAGTGACTGTAGGTAAGAGAAGGTGGATGAGAAGGAAATTCTAGCAGGACCTTGTGGATACAAAGGAGCAGTTTCTGTGCAGTGTTCAGATGATCCCAGGTGACCTCCAGAGCTCACAGACTAGAAAACCAAGGGACTTTGGTGCGTTCCCTCCTGGGCTTGAACTGCCTTGTTTACTGTCCAAGTGTGGGAGTGAAATGCTCTATAAACTTGAATAAGAGTCCCCAGTATGCATTTGATGTAGAGTGTGTATGAGTCCCATGTGCTTGAGTCCATGAGCATATGCTTGCTGTTGTATTGTTTCCATCAAGACTTTAACCTGAGAGGGATTCCCTAGTGGCTCAGTGGTAAAGAATCTGCTTGCCAATGCAGGAGACATGGATTCAGTCCCTTCATGGATTCAGTGGGGTCTGGGAAGATCCCACTTGCCACAGAGCAAACATGCCCGTGGCCACAACTACTGAGCCTGTGCTCTAAAGCCTGGCAGCCGCAACTACTGAGTCCATGTGTGGCAACTACTAAAGCCTGGGTGCCCTAGAGCCCATGCCCCCCAACAGCAGAAGCTAGAGCAACATGAAGCCCAGGCACAGCAACTAGAGAAAAGCCTGCACAACAATCAAGACACAGCACAGCCAAATCAATCAATCAATAAAATTATTAGAAAAGACTTTAACCTGAGAAACCGATGTCCTGATGGTGAATGGTGAAGTCTCTACGTGGATACATTTACCCATGAGTTCCAGAGGGAAGGGATGGAAAGTTTTGACTTTTGTGTTAAAGAGGATGCCCCTACTTTGTAGTCTGTTAGTATTCAGTTTCCTTATTTCATAGCCTAAAGGAAAAAGAAGGGGTGCCCCCTGGAGTTCTATCTTTCTCCGGGATGATGGTGGGCACTTCCATTTGCTCTTGAAACTGCAGAGTCCTGCTTCCGCTACCAGCTTATCATCCATCCCAGCACACGCCCGAGAGAAACCCACTACCCCTCATTATTATAGTTGAACAGATGGTTCTGAGCAGTTTTCTGCATTTCTGTATGATGCCAAGTGAAAATGAACACTCATGGGGACTCTCTGTTATTCTAAAACCAAGATCTTAGTTTGAGTATTTGGAGACCCTACCCCAGACTGGAATTTTCAGTAGTCACAATTTCCAGCACTTCTCTGCTCCTTGGGCAAATGTTATGGAGAAGCCATGTGCTCTGAGGAGGCTGTGTGGACAGTTCTAATTTCTTATTTCTTTTCATTTCTTGATATTTTAGGTATACATTTATCAAAAATTATTTATCCTATGATCAGAAAAAATGTTATATATGCTCAGCGATTTGTAGCAAGCAATCCTAAATAAATGTACATGAAATGAATGAATGATTAATTATTGGGCATCGGTGCTTTCTGACACATTACAAATTTCCTGATGTGTTTTTTTTTTTTAGCCTGTCTATCCCATTAGAATACAGAAGGTAGAAATCTTGTTCAAGTCAATACAGCTTTCTCAGAAGAAGGATCAGTTCAGTCGCTCAATCATGTCCGACTCTGCGACCCAATGGATTGCAGTACGCCAGGATTTCCTGTCCATCACCCATTCCCAGAGTTTACTCAGACTCATGTCCATCGAGTCGGTGATGCCATCCAACCATCTCATCCTCTTTCATCCCCTTCTCCTCCCACCTTCAATCTTTCCCAGCATCAGGGTCTTTTCAACTGAGTGAGTTCTTCGCGTCAGGTGGCCAAAGTATTGGAGTTTCAGCTTCAGCATTAGTCCTTCCAATGAATATTTAGGACTGATCTCCTTTAGGATGGACAGGTTGGATCTCCTTGCAGTCTAAGGGAGTCTCAAAAGTCTCCTCCAACACCACAGTTCAAAAGCACCAATTCTTAAGCGCTCAGCTTTCTTTATAGTCTGACTCTCACATCCATACTTGACTACTAGAAAAACCATAGCTTTGACTAGATAGACCTTTGTTGGCAAAGTATGTCTCTGCTTTTTAATATGCTCTCTAGTTTGCTCATAGCTTTACTTCCAAGGAGCAAGGGTCTTTTAATTTCATGGCTGCAGTCACCATCTGCAGTGATTTTGGAGCCCAGAAAAATAAAGTCAGCCACTGTTTCCACTGTTTCCCCATCTATTTGCCACGAAGTGATAGGACTGGATGCCATGATCTTAGTTTTCTGAATGTTGAGTTTTAAAACAACTTTTTCACTCTCCTCTGTCACTTTCATCAAGAGGCTCTTTAGTTCTTCACTTTCTGCCATAAGGGTGGTACCATCTGCATATCTGTGGTTATTGATATTTCTCCTGGCAATCTTGATTCTACCTTGTGCTTCATCCAGCTCAGCATTTCACATGATGTACTCTGTATATAAGTTAAATAAGCAGGGTGACAATATACAGCCTTGACACACTCCTTTCCCAATTTGGAACCTGTCTGTTGTTCCATGTCCAGTTCTAACTGTTGCTTCTTGACCTGTATACAGATTTCTCAGGAGGCAGGTCAGGTGGTCTGGTATTCCCATCTCTTGAAGAATTTTCCACAGTTTGTTGTGATCCACACAGTCAGAGGCCTTGGCGTAGTCAATAAAGCAGAAGTAGATGTTTTTCAGAAGAAGAATAGGATAGTCATTTATAAGTACTTGTTAAATGCATGGCTCAGCCATGAGGACTGAGTGAGTAAAGAAATGGTGGCAGCAATGTTAAATTCCACTTTTCAGGGTGTTTCTGAGTTGCTCCCCTTTAAATATTCTAACCTTAACAAAACTGCCTTGAAAGTTTGTATTTATTGAGTGGTCTATTGCGTTTCAGGTACTGAGGTTAAGTAGTTTGTTAACGTATGAATGAGTTTTTCATTTGCAGTTCTATGAAGTGTGTACTATGATTATACCCATTTTGTAAATGAAGATACTAAAGTTGCAGAGGTTATAGATGTGCCCAAGAATTAGGACTAATAAGGTGAGTGACCGTAATTTGACTCCAGATTTGGCTAATACCAGAGCCACTCCTTGAACCATCAGAGCCTTCCAATGTCTTGCTTTGACTTGTTTTTTCAGCCAACCAATCGATGAATCTACTCTTAGGGTTCTCTATGTGTCAGACACTATGTTGGATGCCTGGCAGTGTAGTCTCTGCGTTTTCTACCTGCTAAGGAGGAGAGGAGGGCAGGGCAGGGATTGTGGGAGGAGGTACTGGTGGGTCTGCATGCACCAGTATTGTAAACTGATAGGTTCCAGCCAACTTACTTCCCGGATAGTCCTGATGGAGGGGACAATGACAGTGAAAGGCTCCATAGCTGGACCAGAGTGACAGTCTGTTTGCAGGACATGCTGCAGCTGCTTCCAAAACAGACTCGAGTGTTTTGTCTGAAACAGAGATCTTGTCAGTTTCTCTCTGGTTGAGTTAAACCCAGAGCTGTCCCTTAAAAATATTGACCCAGTCGGTGTTTTACCCACTTCACTTCTTCTCAGAATGGAAGTTTACAGAGAGTTGTTTGTAGTCAACAAGAAGG
The DNA here is from genome assembly GCA_024291935.2 of Okapia johnstoni. Lineage (NCBI taxonomy): Eukaryota > Metazoa > Chordata > Mammalia > Artiodactyla > Giraffidae > Okapia > Okapia johnstoni. The sequence continues at coordinate 39,979,149 of CM044308.1, read as the reverse complement.
AGAGAGTCAGAAGTGAAAAGCCAGCAATACCTTGTCTGCCCAAAAAAGTGCAGCATCTCACTGCTAGTCATCCTAGCAGGCTGATCTTTCAGAACTGCTTATTAGTTTTCATTTCAGGGTGGATTGTTTTAATGTCACTCATGGTGCTTCATAATCATCATGCCCTCGCCAGAGGACACCTCTAACAAGAGCAGGATCAGATCCTGTTCTTAGAATGAAGGGTGTGTTAGAATCTCCATCACTCTACCTTACTGGCTTCCTTTACTTGCAGATATAGTTTCAAAATATTTCTGTTTGCTTACTAATACAAAGCTATATAGGACAGACTCTATGTTTTACAATCACACTCTCAATTAATTATGTAAAATTCTTGTAACATAGTGAATAATCATCAGGAGTGTTTTGCCTTCCATTTTTTCCCTTCACTGTATTTTTTTTTTAATAGGCTGCAGGACACATTGCAGCAAATATTTCACACGGGAGATTGTGCCACCAAAATAATTAATGCCAAAAAGTTATGTGAAGGTCTTCCTGTATTAAGTAAACTAGCCTTTGCAGAAAATGGAAAGATAAATGGTGAGAGAGTTGAGAATAAAGCCGCTATAAAAATGGCCTAAGGTTTAAGATATATAAACTGTGGGAAAAGAACCCACATATTTTTATCTTGGCCGAGAAAGGTTACTATTTTTCTAAGACAGTAACAGAATAATAACATCTTCAGTTAGCAAATAATTGCACAACTGTGTGATCAGATGCTTACAGAGGTTGCAAGGAAAAAAAAATTAACAGGGACTGTGCTTTGTCCAGCTTTTGTTTGCTGCCCTTCCAGTGATTAGATTGTCAATCAAAGACTATTTTTTATATAAAAAGCAATTAAGAGTTAGATTTCAGTACTTCTGAAGGGCAACCAAACTTGAATGCAGATAGAGATAGCAGTTACTCTATGGCTAACATTATCATGGTAGTGGATTATAGGTATTGGCGTTTAGCTTTATAAACTGTGCTCACCTAGGGATTTTAATAAACCATGGATTGAAGTTTTATGTTTTCCCTTCCTGAGAACATCTAGCATTTTTACACTGAGACTTTATTAGTTGTTCATATGGCTTCATCAAATCGCAATTCATACGTAGAGGTACAAGGACTGAAAATAGATATATTCCAACCAGTGGAGTAAGATCGGTTTGTAAGTCGATATCTGCCAAGAAAAAAAAAGCTCCTAAGGACCCTTTCTGTTCCTTCTAAATAAAGAGCTCTTTTTCTCCAGGCTTCAAGTAAACTTTTATCTTCCCCAACTCAATGCATCTAATGAGGACCATGCTAATGATACAATAGGTTGACTCAGAAAGTTTAGGGGAGGGTCCAGGCTTGTCACATAACATCCCAACCCAGGGAGACCAGGCAGACCACTTGGGCCATGCTTCCCTCCTTTCTTTGTGCATTCCCAAGGCCCCTCATCTGTCTTGCTTTATTTCTGGTTCTCTATCATCTGCGGCAGGAACGTCTATTGAATATTCTGACCTCATTCTCTGGGTATTGCTCCCAGGATGTCACTGCAAGGTCTGTACACAGAAGAGGTGACAGGAACGGCTCACTGCAGAGCTGAGGTCTGCATGGCTGAGCCAGTGAAGAGAGTAGCCCTAAGTCCACATTCATCCATCAGATCCACTAGAAGGATCTTCTGGCCCACACCCTCCACTGGACCCCATGTGGCAACTAGAATGCTGGTTTTGATTTGAACATATTGTCTCTCCCACCCTTTCCATTGTTTTTATCTCTTCTCTCTTCAATGCTTTCAAAGTCTCTTAAGATAAAAATAGAGTCTGGCCATAGTCTGACTCCTGACCCATTTCACCCCACGTGCATGTCCCCTTTGTTCTCTGGGCTCCAGCAACATGGCTTTCTCAAAGCATTACTTCTGTCTACTAAAGGACCTTTTGATATGAAGTTCCCTTTATACAAAAGCCTCTGCCTGTAACCTTCACCTTTACTTCTTCTCAAGCAGGATATCCCAGCTCATTCTTCCCTTCTCAGGGGAGTCCTCCCAATGAGGTCATCACCCTATTGTGTACTCCTTCTTAGCACCAGGCCCCTCTCCTTTCAAGCATTTACTATGCTTGTACCTTTATCTGTCTCTCCTTAGTAGATGGTAAGCTTCATGTGGGCAGGGGCCACTTCTGTTTGACCTCCTCATTTCATCTTTAGTGCTTAGCGTAGTGCCTGCCACCGAGGAGGCAGTTGATAAATTTCGGTTAAAATGAGGAAAAGACAGAGAACGAATGAGAGAGAGTGGTAGGTAGATCATGTGCAAACACACGCTAGAGAGGGAAAGAAGAAGTAAGGAGGGAGAGAGGTAGAGAGAGACAGAGAGAGAGAGAGAAATGGCAAGTTCACGCTCCTGTAGCCTACTGAAGAGAGTGATGACATGGCTCTCCATTTGTGCTGTGCATTCCATTGAATCTAAGATACATAATTGTATGATACATGATTACCTTCATCACAGAGAAAGAACAAAATTGCCTGTTAAACTATAACATACTATTGATTGTAAAATGCCTCCCAATTTTAGACATCAAAACTTCAGATGGCAACATGTGAAAAGATGAGTATCTTAGAATCGATGCATGTTAGAGCTGGATTACATTAAATCTAGGAAAAATGAGCTCAATCAATAGTCAGATGGATGTGGGTTGAAGAATGATGGCCTTGAGGATTAATGCTCTAGCACACCAGTGTTGAATGTCAGAATGCCACTGCTGACCTCGGCAGTGGTTTTTTCCATTTTTTTTACTTTTCTGTAGTATGACTTGGATTAGGGTACATCAGCACCAAGTTTCAGATGGTTGGGATTATGAGAGGCAGTCTTTAATATGGCAAGAGGAAGACATCATGATCATCAACAGGCTAACAAATGGACTAGCAAGTTAAGTACAGCATGCATGCGTGCTCAGTTGCTCCAGTCATGTCTCACTCTGCGACCCCATGGACTGTAGCCATCCACTCTTCTCTGTCTGTGGGATTCTCCAGGAAAGAATACTGGAGTGGGTTACCATTGCCTTCTCCAAGGGATCTTCCCCATCCAGGGATCGAATGTGCATCTACTATGGCTCCTGACTTGCGGTCGATTCTTTACTGCTGAAACACTGGGGAAGCCCACAAACTGTACAGAGTGTTGTCCAAAGAGCTGTACAAGTATATATTTTCCCTGAGCTCCGAAAGAGTGCATAGTTATGCATCTTTGAGGTTGTTTTGGCACCACACTACTCTGAAGAGGGGTAATGGATTAACAGTGGATTCAGTCAATATTTAGGGGTAAATCTATAAAGTTGCAAAGCCGTCACTCTTGCTCTCCAGCTGAAGAAGGAAGACTAACCAATCAATAGTCAAGTCTTCATTCTGATCCTGAGTCTATAACTAGCTGAGTGACTACATCACCCCATGACCTTCAGTGGGATTCTATGTCTCCAAGACGTTTTTCCAATCTCCACTCTTAATCTGAGTCTCCTTTCCCATATGATAATGAAATTGTAAGATCTCTAGGGTTTGTGTAGACATGCTCTCTCTTCCCTACATGCCTCAACTGATTCCTCTTCATCTTTCTTTTTAATCAATCAGCACACTTTCAGTTTCAGTCACTGTGCCATAGGATGACTTCTGCTCTTCTCTACTTCTGTTGCATTTTTCCTTATTTCTGGTATTTGTTCTCTTTATAGGTCTGATGCTGTGTCCTTCCTGCTGGTTTAGTTGTAGCAACTCAAATCCAGAAACCTCCAGTTATGTCTAGAAATGAAAATGTGAGCAGTATGGCGCTTAACATTGCCCTCCTAGTCCTTGTGCTCCTAGGGTCATAGATGCAGTGTATGAAAGGGCTGAATCTGACAGAATCTGTAGGGATTGTCTTAGCTAATTGTCTCATTTAACAGAGGCATTGAGGGGGATGAGTTTCCAAAGGTTACCCAGTTGGTTCTAGTGAACTCAGAACAGGATTCTCCAGGTTTCCATCACATGCACTCTCTATATACCAAGCTGACTTCATTCTTAATGATACTCAGAACAATAGTTTCTTCTACCCTATTTTTAGTGTCTATTTACTTTGTCTTCTGAGTTTTGCAAACCTGTTTAGAAAAAGAATATATTTTTTCTCAAAAGCTCTTTTATTTCACATTAAGAATATGAATTCCCTAACAAGTTCAACGCTTATAATTTTCTTTAATTCACCAGCTTCAAAATGCTTTGTTGCTGCATTTTGAATTTAAATCCCTTTTCTTGGGAATAACCTGAGGACCCAGGATATTTCTTCAGAATCCTGTTTTAAAGATTGTCATTCCCCTGAAGACTTTGTCTCTGTAACTAGATTGTCTTAGCTCTGGCTGCTATAACAAAACACCATAGGCTGGGTGGCTACAATAGCAAACTTTTACTTCTTATGGTTTTGAAGGCTGGGAAGTTCAAATCAAGTTGCTGGCAGTGTCTGATGAAGGCCTGCTTCCTGGTTTATGGTGGGAGGACAGGGGAGCTCTCTTGGGTCTCTTTTTTTAGGTGCACAGTCCCATTCATGAGAGCTTCATCTTCATGACCTAATCACCTCCCAAAGGCTCCAACACCAAATAGTATCATTTTGGGACCCAGGATTCAGCACATGAATTTGGGGAGACACAAAAATTCAATCAGTAGCACAGATGGATTCTTAGTCATGAATGTGGTTGGAAAGTCCTCAAGGGAGATAACAGTGGGAAAGATGGACTGGGATGAACATTTCTTGTGTACCTACTATTTGCCTTGCCAAAATGACCTTATTTTAACCTTCCCAACAATCAGCTGTCAATATGACTTTCACTTTACAGATAAAGAAACTGGTCCAGCGAGGTGAAAATAATGGATTGACAAGTTACTCAGCAAGAGATTGAACCAGGGTTGAAACCCAAATCTGTCTCTATATGAAGACTCTTGTGTGTGTGTTGCATGTGCATGTGCTCTGTTGTGTCTGACTGTTTGTAACTCCATGGTCTGTAGCCCACCAAGCTTCTCTGTCTATGGAATTTTCCAGGCAATAATACTGGAGTGGGTTGCCATTTCCTTCTCCAGGGCATCTTCCTGTCCCAGGGATTGAACCTATGTTTCTTGCATCTCCTGCATTGGCGGTGGATTCTTTACCACTAGTGCCACTTGGGAAGTCCTTATGAACCCTGGTATTCTTCTAGTAGTTTGTCTTTGCAGATCTAAGAACTTGGATTTTTCATAATGTGTGGTTAGTGTTGTTCTTGAGTTGTTGATTTAATGTTTTATCTTACTGAAGACCACGGTCAGTGGTAACACGATCAGTAATTTCCCTAAAGAGCTTAATAAACCATCCCCTTCCATTTCTTTTTGTCTTATCTGAACATCCCTGGGAATTTATCATCAATAGGCAGCACTTTAGAGGTGAATTTTACCTAGAATTAATGGTGCAAAGTTACTACCAAAAGTAAAGGGAATTTGGCAGAAAGAAATTAATTGGTTTGAACTTAGCTGCGGGGCAGGACTTGACTACTCTTCTTTGTGGGAAATAACCAGTTGTGTTTTAATCACCCAGCTGATCTGGTTCTTAACTCTAAAGTCATAAGATGTTGACTTTCCTCAATGCAGAGGCTTTATTTCTGTCCTTCAGACCACTCATTCCTCTTGTAAAAAAGTTTTTAAAAAGTATCATTTTCCCTCTGTTAATTTGGAATGCTAAGGTGACAGAATTTTGAAATTCTGAGCACCTGAGGCTTGCCTGTGTTGGGTTTGGACTTTCTCAATCTGCAGTAGTGACATAGATGGCTTGAATTCCATGACAAGCCAACCAAGCGAGGCCCAACATCAGTTTCACCTTTGCTTCTGTTTCAAAGATCTATCACTCAGAGTTTTAGAATATGGACAAACCACATGCTTTTGGCTACTGCATGAGTTTAAGACATCCTCTGAAAAAAAATTACTGCATTATTATTTTTGAAGATTGTGATACTATTTATTTAACAACAGCCACTGCCTCCATTTGGATTTCTCCTTAACTTTTTTTTTAAAAAGAATTTATGTATGCTATCTCAATTCTCAATCCATTTCATTCTTCACACTGCAGTCAAAGTCATTTTAAAAAAAGCAAAACATTAATCTGATCATATCACATCCCTACTTAAAATCCTTTTTTCACTTCCTGTTGTCATCAAAACATGTCAAATTCCTTTTCATGGTTTAAAATTTCCTATAGGAGCTGACCCTTGCTTACCTCATACTTCCAACTCCTGCTGACTTAATTGTACCCTCTCTGGTCTTTTTCTTATTCTTGCGATTCATTTCTGCTTCAAGGTCTTTGACCTTCCTGTTCACTGTGCCTAGAATGCTTTTGGTGAAGATGTCTGTGTGCCTGGCTCCTTGATGCCTAAAATTAGTGTCAGCTGTTTAATCTTCATGGCCTGGGTGATTTTCATGGATGTTTACTATTTCAGAACCCACCTTTCACCTTCTTCCTCACTTAGATCTTCTTTGACTGCATATTTTTTCTATTTTAATTTTGTTCTTCCCTCTATTGGACATCTGTTTTAGATCTTATGTACCATTGAAAATATATTTAATAAGTTCCCATAGGTTGAAGTAGCACATCTTTGATTGTTCTGCGGTTTCCAACTTTAGGGCTGTTCACTTGGAGGATAAGAAAGTAAGAGGTTTGACATCATAGTGGAAAGAATATTGGACTCTGAGTTGGAAAGTTTGTGTACTAGATTGGCCAACTTGATAACCAGTTGTGTGGGTGTAGGTAAGCCATCCACTTCTCTGGGTCTTAGAGTTTCCTTCTGGAAAATAACAAGCTTTGGACCCATCTTATTCTTTTCCTTCATGGACATAGTTTTCAAACATGACTCTGATTCCTTGTGTGATCATAAAAATGGATTTCTCTGTGGTAATTAAAAGAGGATCAGAGTAAATAAATCAACAAGATTAGAATGAACATGGCTTTCCATTTAAAATCATTTCTATTTTGGGAAAGATTTAAGACCCTGTGAGGTAGACTCAGTCCCATATAATGAAGGTCCATATTCTTCTTATAATTATGTGTAGCAGGTCTAGCTGCAATAAATCACAGCAGTAACAACAAAAAATGGGGCATATTTGTGGGTATGTGTGGCATGCGAGGTAGCTGGAGCCAAACTGTGAGATGGTCCCATATAATGAAGGACACTAAGAGGTACATTCTCTGGTCTTGTATCTTGAGGTTTCTATGGAGAGCTTGCCAATTCTATATTGCGTCTAGTTCTTTTTGTTTGTGGTTTTGTGGAAAACAAAGCTAGGAAAATATTGTCATGATTGTTAAAAGGAAAAAAAAAAAGAGCAGCGTACACTTTTGGGAACCATAATTAATTCTGGGATTATGCCAGGATCTCTTGCTTTATTTTTTTGTGAAACCCTTTGCACTGACTCAAAAGCAAATTGCAATGAGATCAGTAATTTCTGCTCCCTGGAATTGATGAATCAGGTCAAACTGAGTTTCTAAAGCAGAGATGAATTTCCAGACACTCTGAAATGTCTGTCTTTCTCTTTTCTGGGTGGTTATCATTTTTATCATCCAGTTTGTGTGAAGCTGAACAACTAAATACCAAACCACATTGCCTGACTCTCTTCCTGATGGTCATGACTTTTGGCACACTGATTGTCTCCTTCACTTCTTGGTATGTTTTGTGATAGATGTAGGATTTGGCTGGTGACATCACTTACTTCGTATAGTAGATTCATTATATCTCTTTGGATGCTCAAAGAACGTCTGTTTCAGTGCCACACTCTAATTAAAGGCTGGTACCCAGCTGTAGGAGTCTACAGTTCTTCAACAGCTTTTCTCGTGTTGTCACAAAGAGTTAGGTCTCTCTGAAGACAGGCTGAGTTTGCAGCCTTGAAGGAGATTACCGTAATTACCAGTGATCAATGTTTAATGTCTCTCCATCCAGTCCCCTCTTTGGCCCTTTACAAGACAGTACAAAGAAGAAGAAGAAAAAAAATCAGATCACAGCTTGACAGTAAGCTTGATTTAGTTTATAAGAAAACTGATTCTGATCTGGCTTTTGAAATATACTCAGGCTCAACAATGAACTGTTTCTGAGTGTTCTCTGGGATGTCAGTTGTTAGATCGTTACTATATTTTTACACAATGGATCAGGTTCCTCTTGAAGATATACCATGTTCTCACTGAGAAAAATTACATGGAGAAAAAAATTGTTTGATTTCTCCTTCTCTGCATCTTGGAAGGGCAATGTATACAGTTAAGTGCGAGAGTTTGTGATTGGTGCAAGCATTAGCTAAGCCCTCAAGGTACTGCAGAAATCCAACAGGGGAAAAATAAAGGTCCATCTTGGAGAGATGAATCATTTCCCCCATTCCCAGTAATTAATAGCATATTATAACAAAGGGAATCATTAAAACGTGAAGGTGTGTTTTTTCAAGTCACATTTATCAAAACATGGTAAAGTAATCCCGGGCTCTATTAGTTCTTGTGTATTTTTAACATGATATATGGAGTTTCCTTTTCTATTGTTCAAATGTGAAAATGTTTTAAAAAGAAAAAAAAACATGTTTTTATTGCCATTTTTAAAAAGTATTGAAGGGGATAAAAAGGAAAGTGTAATAACAGCAGTATATTTTTATGTCAAAAGTAGCCTTTCTGTGGTACTCTTTAGATAAAATGGAATATTGGGAAAGAAAGGGAAAGATAAGTAGTTCCTTTATTCATCTTAGTCCAAAGCCTATTTTACTCACGGCTGGTTGTTGGCATTGCGTGATGATGTGACATTGTACCAGGAGATCAGATTATCAGAAAATAAGGAGATTCCCAGTTTAATAGTTACTCACCAAAATTTCTCCCTTATCTCTACATCACAGAAAAATAAGTAGTTGTTAAATTTCAAATCCTGCAGTCTTTCTGATTTATCATCAAATTGTGGATGCACTTAGCTGCCTAGCATCAGGGAATCCAATAAGTCCTGTCACATAAGAAGAAAAGAAAAAACCCCATTGGATAATGGGTTACTTCTCCCCCACAGTGATTTATTTCTGTCACAAGACTTAATTTTATCATGAGGCAGATGCTCTGTCTGTATCAATGTATTCGTTTCTACATTTATCTGCTTCATTTAAAAAAAAAGCACCTGCTGCCTTTGGGGGGATGTATTTGGCTTCTTTATTCTATGCCCCCATGACCCAATTATGTGCCACTTCATCACATCTTTAATTTCTCCCTTTTTATGATTTGAAAATTCCTTAGCTCTTTTATCAAGTGAGTCTGATGTGAAGGGGTGCCACGGCAAATGAAATTGCACGGGGTAACTGTTACAGCGACAGAAGGTGTTAACATCTGAGCTCTCTGGTACCAAGTCTCTGAGATTCGTGTCAGAGGGAATAAGCAGAGCTTACCGGGGTTATCAGGTGATACCTGGGATGAAGCAGTGACAGCCTCTGTTATGAATTAATTTTGTTGGCCTGCATGTGGAAGACATTAGCCTTTTACGAAAGGTGCCAGAGAGACTTGAAGATGTATATGTAAGAAAAAAATGAGGGGAAAAGAAGAGAGATGGGGAAGAAACTAATGGAAGGAAGGGGGAAAGAAAGAAGGGAAGAGAGGAAAGAAGGAAGGAAGCCAGGAAGAAATGAACTTTTTAAAAAAAGGTATCATTTTTATTTGATCGAAGTCACTCTACCTTGGTGCAGAATGTTTTAATGACGTGCTTGTGTCTCATCAGCTTGACCTTCCCTCCAATCTGCCACTTAATATAGATTCTGCTCCTCTGAATAATCATCTTGGTTCTTGGGGATAGCTGAGGTCTACAGGTTGGAATCCTTCACCAACTGTCATCATTCCAGAGGAGCGGCGGCATCTGCCTCACCACACTGCTGGTGTTTGGTTTTTGCAGTTTCTCTCTGTGGCAGACTGCCTTCTCCCTTCCAGTGCAGGGAGGTCCTGGGGAGAGATTGTCAGATAGCGAAACTGTTCAATAAGCTCTGGATAGCTCCCCTTCCCATTCTGACATTCAGCCCATAGGACTGTCCTGTTGTCAGCTGCCAATGACAAGTGACCAGACAAATTGGGACTTCTAGAAAGCTTCCCCAAATCTGTTCTTTACCTTCTCATGGCTTCTTTCCATTCCTGTTTCCTCATCGGATTTCCCTTAGAAACAAATCAGCCCAGACCGTTAACTTTTTTTTTTTTCTGCATCAAAGAGGACACAGAGGTTAAGGTAGATGGTGATGCTGAGTTTCCCAGATTTGCATTTTAGTGGAATCACTGCAAGAAAGCTAATAGACAGGAAAGGAGACCAAGTTAATGACAATTCTCCAAACAGCTGTTGTACGATTCAGCTTCACTACTTCAGTTAATTAATCAGCACCTTGCTGGCAACTCTGGGGGAGAGACTCGTTAGATACTGGTAGCAAACAGACAATGCTTTCATATCAAATATGTTCAACAACATCTAATACAGCGATAACTTCCACAGAAGAGGGTAGGGAATAGCATGGCTTAGAAAGGCGCTCAGGAAGAGGCCCTTGGTATTCTTGTAGACATAACACTTGCTGGAAGTGCTACATATGCTGTTTTCTTTGTTGTCTGTAACCAGACCAAATAAAACATGGGCAGAAGAATCTCCAGGGTTCTCTGTTCTCATGGATGCCTCTTTTTATTGTAATAAATAAATATGTATTCGTAGGTTGGTTGATAGCAGTGTTCATAATACATAATAAATCAAGCATCTTAGTTTCTGATTTTAGTCACAGTATTTGGTTTAGGATTTTGATCGTTGAAATAGTCCTTAAACTTGACAACAACTGAGGGAGATCAAAACATTCAAATATAGGCCACTCACCAAGCTACTGCAGCATTTAGTATGAGAGCTATTGACTCAAGCTTCTCCCTGACTTTTTATAGTCTAAGGGGAAGCAACCTCTTATTCTCACTAGGAAGTCAATAAAACCATACATATTTTATGAATGATAATGCACAGAAGCCTTAAACAGACAAAATTATATCTATATCTGGCCAATGTACTCTGCATTTTCTTATTCTTCCAAAATTGCTCTCAGTAAAATCAGTAGTGAGCTTAGTGTAAAAATTGTGTTATTCCAAGCTTCCTGTTATCACATGGCCTTTCCATTGATTAAGAGGATAACAGTTTGCATAGTTCTTACTTTACTTTCTCTTTGTTACTTCCTGTTTTTACCATGTCATTATAAGAAGCAATGTAGAAATAGGATGGCTAAAATATACCTTCAAATGATGCATATTTGTCCATTTAAATTTAAATTTTTTATTATTGACATACTAAAAGAGTATTGATTGAAATTAATAATTATATAATTACTATATAAACCTTAAAAATACACATGTATGCATGTGTTTATTATATCATTTTCCATTTTTAAGAATACAATTGTGAAGTAGAAATTGTCTTATGTATGTAAATATTGCCATACTTTCAAAATTCCCTTTGAACTTCCTTCTCTGATATTCTCACAAGTAAAATTCAGTCTTGAGTTTCCTGCCTACATGTCAGGAGTCAGGTGGAAGATCTCATAGCAAGGACTTGTTTGTATTAACCAATTCATTGGGACGATTTATCCAGTAGCCTGTATGTACTGATGGAAACAATTATAACTTCAGTTCTATAATGAATCCCACATTATAGCAGAAGAATATCATTGAATCTGTAATACTCCAGGGAACTATAAAGAGAAATGTCCCTTTGAAATTAGCTGTATGGCACTGAAGCTTTATGTATTTACTTGCAAGTTTAATATTAACTCAAAGTGTGATTCTCAAACTGTCTCTGTTGTCAACGACAACATTGCTTATAGAAAAGGCTTTCTTGGCAGTTATTAATGGTGAGTCTCTTTAAAAAGAAAAACAGTTCCCACCTGCCACAGTTACTTTTGCTACAGAGAGAGTAGGATGCTTTCTTAATCCTAGGTAATCTGGCATACAAACCTTAGATAAAAAAAGACTTTTGCTTAATCCACCTTCTCAAAGTGTGATTTGCTTCTAGATTTGATCTATAGATAGATTTTCTGACTTTCTTCTTTTTTCCATATCATGGATTCTCTAGTTGTGAATTATTTAGAATAGAGGCTAGGTGAAATGTACTAGGGAAAGAGGTGGTGGCTGAACAGTAGCTTGGTAATCATTTTACTTTGGTGGGTTTCTGGGCATTTGAAAAATATACACCATTTCATGGCCTCTTTATAAGCTCATTTGTGTACTCAGAGCTTCACTGAAGGTGGCAAATATGGCACGTGTCCCACCAAGATCCCCCTGACACCTATAGCAGACATCAATAATGGATCATAGATAGCATCTTTCCTATTAAGCCCATAGATAGTCTTAGAGTCTTCGTGAACATGGAGCTAGCTCCAGGAAGCAAACTACCACTCATTGATCAAAGCTGCCACGTGAGATGAAGTTTATTCATTGTCCTTGGTCTAGACCAGGGGTTGGCAAACTATAACTCATGCACCAAATGTGGCTGGTCAGCTGTCTTGGAAAATGAAGCTTTATTGGGATACAGCTATGTTCATTCATTTACATGTTGTCTATGGCAGTTTTCATGCTACAGTGGAAGAGTGGTGATAGAGATTGTATGGCTCTGAAAATCTAAAAGTTTTACTCTTTGGCTTTTTGCAGAAAATTTTGTTGACTCCTGGCCCAGATCTTTAAAGGTTTCCTGTGTCTAGGCTCTCCTTGTTTTGCAGAAACAGAATATGTTAAGAAGCTTTCTCAGGGGAAATGTGGTAGGAGAGAGGGATGGAGAGAGGGAGAAAAAATAGGAAGAATGGAGCAGAGGGGGAAGCCTACTATCCACCCAGCTTTGTGACCTGGTCTCTAGGTATTGAGCAGGTCTAAGAGGCTCTGAGAATGAGAGGCAGTGAGCTTGCTTCATGGGAAGACTATTCTGCAGTTCTGAGAGGGAAAGCTTTGTCTATTGATACAGGTAAGACCAATAAATAAAAGGAGTTTTCTCTTCTGTGGAAGCTGCTCTATAGAGGAAAGATCTTAATTTTTCCTATCATCATGCCTGAGTTGGAGTCATGACCACTGCTCACTTCTTGGGTAACTTTGGAGTTTTGCATAATAAATAGGGATATACTTACCTCTTCAGGTTGTTAAGTGATATAACACACGAAAAGCACTGGTAAGAGGTACAAGTATTATCATTGTTCCTCCCCATCACCTCCATTTCATCAAAGGAAGAAAATGCTATCACAGCTGTGAAAGTGCTAACAAATACAATGCCTGAGCTACTGTATATAGTTATCTTGCTTGTGTCATGCAGACATTAGTCTTGCTGAAGTTTAAGAAGCACATGCTTTCTCCTTAGCATCTCTGAGAGTTTCCAGATTTACATTCTGTCTTGCCTTTGAGGATCTTCTGCATTTGGCCCAAAGTCAGGCTTTCTTTAGAAGGCTGACTAGAATTGACCTCACTGTTTAAAGCATTCTCTATTGCTGAAAGAGATTGTTCATTGTTTCATTCAGCTAATCAATGAGCATCTAAAAGTGAAAATGATTCATTTCCTCCCTTCCGTCTGCCATAAAGAAAGCAAGTCAGTGATAATTAGGATGAGGAGGGAAGAGGTAGGATCCAGGTTATGCTCCAGGAGGGGTTGGGTCCCTTCTCTGGAAAGGCACTTCCCCACAGAAGGGACTCTTTAGGCAAATCTTGAGAGATGAGTAGAATGTTTAGAGTGCAGAGGAAGGATGGAGTGAGGATTCCAGACCAGTGTATGGTAAGGAGATGAAAAAAGTCAAAATGAAATGAGAGGAGATGCATGCAGTTGGGTACTACTGGATAGTGGGGGAGGCAGTAAAGCTAGGGGAGTTTGAATTCTACCTGTCATCCCACTGAGGACCACTGAGGGATACTAATGAGAACACTGACATCATCAAATGGTGAACAGGTCTTTAAGGGAAGATGGTATTTCAGAGGCCAGATAGGCACTATGCACTGAAATATAACAATTACAAGAATAAGCCCATGGCAAGTGGATAGACCTAGGCAAGGGACGTGTGTATGTGTGTGTGCTTCTCTTTTTCGTTGAGTCAGTCTGTAGGACTTCCCACGTTATTTTTCACTGTGTAAGCCCACGATGTGTATAGGACCAATGAGAACCTGCCAGCCCTTGTTTGGGTACCCTACGACTCGGCAGACCTGAAGAGGTTTGACATAATCAACACCATTGAGGGTTTTAAACTGGAACCTGTCACTGAAAGAAATTGATTATGTAACAATGATTTAGACTCACACTAAATTATATTAAACTGCTAATTTAGGTAAGGCACAATCAATTTCAAACATGCTGTTGTAAATGTGAGGTGGTTTTTTGGCCAGCAATCCTGCATGAAAGGACCTGGCAAACATTTTCAGTCTGGGCTTGTTGGCCTTGTCCCTGCTCTGTTGATTGTTGCTTTAAGGGTCATCTGCTTTGTACGTTGCAGTGACCGAATCTATTCCTTGATAGTGTCTGGTCACTGTCATTTCTGACAACACTCATTTGTGGCTTCCCTTCTTGCAAAACCTGACCAACTTCTTTCCTTATCCTATCATCTTCTTTCTTATAGTCTCTGCGTTTAAAAATGCTTTTCTTCCTTTTGCCTCCTTCCTTCTGGATTATTGCCGCCTCTCTGGTCTTGAGGGAATGGGGGGTGGGGCAGAGCATATGGGAAAGAATGCCAACTTTGAAATCTGACAAACTTATAGTGGAAATCTGCAGGTGTCACTTGGTACCTTTGTGGCCTCGGGAAGACATTTTTCATTCCTTTATCAGTAAAAATGAAATGACTAGTTCCTACCTCAGAGATCACTGTCAGGTTTAGATTAGACCTGAGGAATGTACCTAGCATTGTGCTTCCTGCAATATACATGCCTAGAAAACGATGGCTATAGGGCTTTATCAGTAGTAGTGTGTTTCTTGCTTCCCTTCTCTGCCCAGTCTGGGTGAGTGTTTATTTCATTAGGAAAGTCTGCTTCATTAGCCGGAAGACCAGCTTCCCTACAGATCACTTCTCTGCTCAACCCCCTGGAAGACTTTCGCCCCAGGAAACAAAACAGCCTTTTTCTATAGTACTTTCTGACTGGTACACTTTAAAGTCTTTCTGCTGAATCTTCCAGGCAGGATCAAAAGAACTCTGGACTCCTGGAGCTTCAGAACATTTTAAATCTGCTTGGGAGCCTTTAACTGGTGACTGCCTACACACGGGGATTACATAGACAGGGGCGGGA
The DNA here is from genome assembly GCA_024291935.2 of Okapia johnstoni. Lineage (NCBI taxonomy): Eukaryota > Metazoa > Chordata > Mammalia > Artiodactyla > Giraffidae > Okapia > Okapia johnstoni. Next base: position 39,963,881 of record CM044308.1, on the reverse strand, counting down.
TAGGTTTAAGCCAAGACAGAGTGAAATGGGTAGTATGAACAGTATTTGTCTGGAAATGAGATGACCAGTGTTCTAATCTTCAGCTCATTACTAGCTCACAGCCTGGGTGTCTGAGCAGACTGGGATCTTTTACCTCTAATCCACATTACCTGGAAACTTCTACTCTCAGGGGAAATTTTCAAACACAGATGACAATCTTTTGAATTTTGAAGTCCTTTTAGGAAGGAAAAAGTGTCCAGTGGCTTGTTTTAAACCCCTAGGATACCACTGAGAAAATTACTCTTAAATTATTTAAGATGCTGAATTTTAGGTATTCAGGTACTAAATGGCATCCTAATCATCCAAGAAATTATTATGTCTTTGCTGTGCTGTTAAAAAAAAACAACAACAAAAAACACATTTCTTTCTTTATCTCCTCTAAATGTTTGCTGACTTTTCAGTAACAAAGAGACCACATAGACAGGTACTTTTAGCTTAGAAGCCACTAGGTCTTCCCAGGTGGCTCAGTGGTAAAGAATCTGCCTGCCAATGCAGGAGACACAGGTTCAATCCCTGGTGGGGGAAGATTCCCTGGAGGAGGAAATGGCAACCCACTCTTGCTTGGGGAATCCCATGGACAGAGGAGACTGGTGGGCTACAGTCCATGGGGTTGCAAAAGAGTTGGACATGACTTAGGTACTAAACAGCAGCTCAGAGAGTTTGGTCCAAACCCTGTCTCTGGCCCTGAAAAGCTGTGTGTCCTCCAGAAATTTATTCCATCTTTTCAAGCCTCAGTTTCAACATCTGTAAAGTGAATCTGAAGACAATTTCCCTTATAGAGGTAGGGATATATATGCTAGGACCAGAATATATAAGCAGTTAAAACGGGTAGAATGTGGTTAATTTCAAACATCTTACTGCAAGGGTGAATTTACATTTTGACCATCACTCCTTCATGAAGGAAGTTGGCAAGCATTTTTTGACTGAGGATCATTAGATGTCAGGGTTTCATTCCTGCTGTATTGGTCCAGTGAGCTTTCTCTGCTGTTCCCATTTGTCATCTTCTCCATACATTGCAGGGTTCAGTCTGATGGTTTTGCAGTGACTCAGTATCTGACATGATTCAGTGTTGATGGAAGAAAAATCTGTATAAAGCACTTGGAAGGTTAGCTGGTGCGTAGAATATACTCAATAAATGTTAAATACTATGGTTATTTTTACCAGCTTATATTGAGTTTCTCTCTAGTTGTGTTTTATTGCTACGTACCACGGAATTTGCTTTTTTGGTTTTGCTTTGTTCATTTGTTTGTTTCAATGGTCATTGTTTTTTAAGGGAGGACAGAGTAGGATCCATTCCCTTCAAATTCTGGGATTAGGGGATTAGGCTAATTTGTCACCTAAAGGGGACACAATTAAACTTAAACAATCATTTAGGTACCAAGAGACTCTGATTAAAAGTACCTAAGGCTCTTTGAATTTTTCAGAAGGAAAGTGCCATGTGAATTAAATATTGTTTAATTGAAGGTAGAGGGTGTGCTTTCATTGGCTTTTCAATTGTTGAAAGACTGGGGCTGGAAGAGCCTCCAGACTTCATTTTGATGCACACACGCAGGAAGGCAGGAGCAGTGGAGGGAAGGAGAAGAGCTTAAAATGGAAGTAGTAAAGCTGCAAAGAGAATTGAAGAGATTTTGATACAAGTGGGTATAAAATTAATGTGCTATATCGAGCCTTTCAATCATTCTTTTAAAATGGGAACATGCAGCTTGTCAAAAGGTAAGATTAGTAGTCACAAAGCCAGGCATCCTTCATTTAGGAGCAGTTAAGAAGATAGTCCTTGGCATCAAACAGGCTTGAGTTCAAATTCCAACTGTGCTGTTTTCTAGGTATAACTTGGTAAGCAAGTTGTATAACCTTTTGGCTCCCAGTTTCCTGGTTATTTTAACAGGAGCCATATAGTACTCACTTTATAGGGTTTTATATGGATTAAATGAAATAATGTATGCAAAGCAATGCTTGGCACACAATAAGAATAAAACATGATAGTAATAATATTACCTGATGGAAATGGTAATATAGTGATAATCCAATCATGTGTATCCCTGCCCTTTGTAGTAGCACAGTGGTATCAATGGAATTACTAAGAGAATTCTACCTTCCATGCAACAGATACAAGGAAATATGTTTGGAATTTTCTTTCCCAAGGACTTAAAAGAAGGGAGAAAAGTTCATTAAGCAATTGTTGATGCAAGTATCATTTATTATGTTGTTCCGAGCATGTTATAAAAAGAATACCATGGTAAAGTCTTTCAAAAATGCAGGGCCTGGAAAACTTTTTATTCTGCTGAACTGAGATCTTGCCTAGTATGAGAGAGAAAAATTGCTCAATTTGAGGAGAGTTAGCACCAACAATTTTGGGCTCTGCTCTTGTAGCATTCCTTGACTGAGATTTCTTGATGTTTTTTTTTTTCCATTTCCTTTTCTTTATATCTTGGCTTCTGACCTTTGTCGTGCGTTAATTTTTTATTTTATTTATTAAAAAATATTTCATTGAATTATAGTTGACTTAAAATGTTGTGTTAATTTTTGCTGTATTGCAAAGTGATTCAATTATACCATTTTTCTAGTCCAGTTGCTGAAACACCTGGGGCATAGAGGAGAGAATGTGACAGTGGGTTTCAGAAACCTATACTGACATTTCTGCTCTGTCTTTTGTTTGTGGGATGTTTTGAGGAACCGATTTAAGCTCTTCCAGCCTGTTTCTCATTAGCCAAAGGAGGCTTTTAAAAATGCCCTTGCAGTGTTGCTGGGTAATAGACCCAGGTGATATAGGTAAGGTTCCCAGAGCAGGATTTGACCCTTGTAGGCTCTGGTATGTCACTACCTCCACTATCATTTTCTCCTTTCACACGCTCTTTGAAGGTCTTTCTGGAGGTAAGGACCTGCTCTATAGATGGGATCAGAGTCGAAGAGCCCCAAGCCTGAGGGTAGAACAGCTTTGCCTGCCTTTGAGTACTTTCTCAGGGTCAGAGGCTTCTCTCCTCTGGTTAATTTTTGTTAGTTCGAGGTTAATCAGTTGTTTTGTTCATTCAACAAATATTTATCAAGCAGTATTGCATCCAACCCTGGGGTTTCCAGGGTGGAGAAGACATAGTTTGTAATTTCAAAAAATTTTATTGTCTTGTATTCCTCAAAACAGCCATCCCCATCTATCAATTGGCCTTGACCCTGGAGAAATGGCTTCAATTTCCAGTGAATGGAGTCACCCAACTGTTTGTGGCTGACCTTGGGGGACTGGGCTTGGGAAGGGATGTCCTTCCAGGTCAACAGTATGATTCTGGAGAGCTCTTCTATTTATCAGTCTAAATGGAATGGATTGAAAACTAAATTTAAACAACTCTCTGGCTTATGAGGATGCTTTGATTGCAGCTGCCAAACTCTCACTGGGTGAGATGTTTAGCTACTTTTATTTTATTTTAGCATTTCTGGGAGCAGTGTTAGCAACATGTCAATTTCTGTATCAAATGGTGATGCTTCTTTCTCTCTCCTACAGCCTTGGTTTTTACTTTGTCAGATGGCCATGCTTTATTCCCCTCAATTATAGGAATTGATTACAACTGTGCCAAAGTCTTCTATGTTCCTAATGGCTCTGTAGTAAAGAATCTGTCGGCCTATGCAGCAGATAGGGGTTCAATCCATGGGTCAGGAAGATCCCCTGGAGGAAAGAAATGGCTACCCACTCCAGTATTCTTGCCTAGAGAACTCCATGGACATAGGAACCTGGCAGGTTACCGTCCAGGGGGTTGCAGAGTTGGACATGACTGAGTGACTAAGAACACACACACACACACACAGGGAACTATATGCAATACCTGGTAATAACCTATAGTGGAAAAAAGTCTGAAGCTGTACACCTGAGACTAACACAATATTGTAAATCAGTTATCAGTTATAGTTCAGTAAATGAGAAACATAATAAAGTAAAATAAAAGAATAGTGTCCACTTTTTTCTTATCTGTATCTCTTTCTGTTACTCTAATTTCCTTGCAAGATTTTTATACTTGTCAAATGGGACAATATGTAAGAACACTTTAGGGCACAAGTTAATCATGTAAATCCCACAGTGTGGTCTCATGCCATGCCTCCCTTTTCCCTTTCCCACTTGTACTTATAAAGACAAAGCCTACATCTGAAAAAAAAATCTGTCAAGGAAGTGATGCAGTGTTGAACTGCTACAGAAACCATTAATTATTGACATGACCTCTTGTTAACTGAGGATTGAAATGTGCATTATTAAAAGAAAACTCCACCTCAAAGCCTAGAGCCATTAATCTGAAAGTTTAGAAGTTATTAGATCTTAAAATGATGGGACCATTAGAGACACTTTGACAAATATACACTTGCTGGCAACCTTTCCCACCTTGATTTTCTGTGTGACTGTGTCTGTATCAGGAATGTTTTTAAATGTAGGATTTGTTCCCTAGAGATCAAGGAGTTAGTATATCCATTTTATATACTAATTTTATATACATACACATACATAAATACATAAACTTATGGTGAAAATTATTTTATGGTTAGAACTCTTTTTGTGTGTTATATATAATATCTATTATACATATATACATAGAATATGTATGTATATGCATATTTATGTGGACATACTGTATGTAATTTTCTCTGTAAAAAGCAGTAAACCCATATATACTATTGGGATGGTTTCTACTAATACAAAGCATAAATATATTCTAAAAATGCAAGAGAGCAAGTAAAGTTATTGATCTTCAATACACTAAATTTTTAACAAAATTTATCTTTCAAAGGTTTGTTTATTTGAGGACAGTTTTTGCATTGGAGTATTCCCAACAGTATTGAACACTAGAGCTATTCATTCTCATTCTTTTAACAAGTATTTATAGATAACCTGCAAGACACTAGGCTTTAACTGGGAGTCATGAATACCATGATAAACAAAATAAGGTTCTACTCTCTTGGGGCCTATATTTGGGGAGAAGGGAAATCAGTTAAAGAACATGTGGTTATCACTTAGAAGTGTGATGCTCTAGAACCATATAGAAGAGGCACCTCTCATGGGTATAATGGTGCCTAGGTGGGGGTTGGGAAATGCTTCCAGGAGGTGATGACGCAGTGATACCTATAAGAGGAGAGCTAGGTGGACAGTGAGAGAGGAGCATGGGGAAGTCCAGGCAGAGTGAGCATACGCATCTGGGAGGGCTCTGGGGGGCGGGGAGTGCCTTGATGGGCTTAGGAACCAAAAGTAGACCTTGAAGACTGCAAGGTATTTGGGAGTGCAGAATGGTGAGGAATGAGGGTTAATATGACTGTTAATATGCAGGCAAAGGTTAGAGTCTATAGTGAAAGGAATCCTGCTGAAATGAAATCACTTCCCTTGGTCCTTTAGGTGTAGAGTTGTCATTTAGTCACTAAGTTGTGTCCTTTTGTGACTCCATGGACTACAGTCCACCAGGCTCCTTTGTCCCTGGGATTCTTCAGGCAAGAATACTGGAATGGATTGCTGTTTCCTTCTCCAGGGGATCTTCCTGACCCAGGGATCAAACCCCAATCTCCTCCATTGGCAAGTGGATTTTTGTTTAACCACTGCACCATCAGAGAAGCCCCCTCAGGGGTGGAGGGAATCGTGTAAATGTTTTCTGTCACTTAAATGTTGACCTTCTTGAAAGGGAGGGAAGCGGACCAACTCAAGTTTCCTTTTTTTTTTTATTTTTATTTTATTTTATTTATTTATTTTTTTAATAAATTTATTTATTTAGTTGGGGGCTAATTACTTTACAATATGACATGAATCAGCCATGGGTTCACATGTGCTCCCCCTCCCGAACCCTCCTCCCACCTCCCTCCCCATCCCATCCCTCTGGGTCATCCTAACGCTCCATCCCTAATCACCCGTCCCATGCATAGAACATGGAATGGTGTTCCGCTTCAATGGACCAACTCAAGTTTCTTAACATCGCTTTCCACAAGTGATTTTGTGATTCTGTGCCTTGGGTTTGGTATTTCTGCCCCATGGGCTACTGTAAGGAAGATTCCATTTTGCACCCATCAAATATCTATAATGTGTACCATTAGAAATGTTATGGGACTTGAGAGTTGAAAGTAGACTTGTACCTTGGGTTTACTTTTACAACCAGTTCTATGTTTTTGGTAGTAAAATTACTAATGACATACTCTTTAACAAGTTACAATGGAGAATAGCCAAGTTATTTTGGAGAGTTTGAAGATAAGAAAGAGAAATAATATTCTTGATGGTGTTTGGTATACAGCTAAATATTTTGTGTCTTTCTAATTCCCTGTTTGAATTTTATTAATTTAGCATAGAGGCTCAATGATGTCTCACTGTTTATGAACATACCCTAGGATAGAGAAAACTAGCATGGCTGAGTTTGAATTTTGTTTTTGTTGGATGTTACATGACCCAGGGAACACTTGACTTTTCCAACTTCAAGTTCATCATCTGTAAAATGTAGCTGATACTACCATTATTGTGAGACTGAAACAATGAAAAGAGATCATGATTATCAAATGCCTAATGCAGTGTGTGTTTCTGTATGCTTTCCTGCAAGTTGTCCTGCCTCCTGTAGGGAGATTCAATTGCTCTGAATGTGTTGAGATGCCAGGGAGAGCTGTGTCCCCTTGTAAATATTGCCCCGTTACTCTTGCAAGTAGAGCCTTATATCTTTTAACTGAATGTTATCTGGAGTCATATATAAATCATTTTAATTTGAGAACTTGAGTCAAAATGTCACTGCATTTTAAGTTTAATTGATGAAAATGCCATGAACCAAAGTAAGGGAAAATCTTATTTTTCTCTAGCTAATCTCGATTAAGTGTATGTAAATATTTTAGACTTTTTAATTCTGCCTTAAGGCATTTCAATTAATACTGAGATGCATTCCAGTGAACACTTTACTTTTCCGAATGTTTACTAGAAATTCTCTAATTTTCAGATTGATACCAAGGAAGCCTTTAATACATAGCTTACTTTTAATAACTCTTCAGAGATTTAAACCAGAGAGTTGAGTTGTTTTAAAACTGGAATAGGCCTTCGGCAGTGTCTTCTAATTTTACAGACAAAGAAACTGAGGTCTGGATAGATGAAAGGTTACTGCCCAAGGTCACAAGGCTGGATGGACCCTTCGCTGTTTAAAAGCTTGAGGTGTAGTTTCAGAACTGAGGCTGGAAGGCAGGTCCTCTGATTGCTTGACCACTGCCTACAAGCTCGTTTACCATTTCCTACCCTCATCTCTTCTTTTGAAAAGTTGGTTGCTGGGCGATATATAACACGCTTTTGGCAAGATCGGCCTTCAAGAGAAACAGTCCCAATGCTGCTGCTGCTGCTAAGTCGCTTCAGTCATGTCCGACTCTGTGCGACCCCATAGATGGCAGCCCACCAGGCTCCGCCGCCCCTGGAATTCTCCAGGCAAGAACACTGGAGTGGGTTGCCATTTCCTTCTCCAATGCATGAAAGGGAAAAGTGAAAGTGAAGTCGCTCAGTCGTGTCCGACTCTTAGCGACCCCATGGACTGCAGCCTACCAGTAAGACCATTCTATTTTTATGATTGTTTATTAATTTGATGATAAAGTAGAAACATTTAAATTCCCTCTATTCTTTCTATAATCCCTTGAACATTGTGATTTGTGTGTAATTTTATATTTAGTTTGTTACAATTCATTCTCAAATTTGAAAACACCTCCTACGTAGACGATTGGTCAAAATCACCATAATTACTAGATGGGTGTTCACTTCTTCTTCCTACCTGTTTAGCCAAAATATTTGCTGTCAAAAACACTAAGCATCAGTGTCTGCAGTTCAGGAGTGATCAGCAGGAAAAATTGTGGGGATGTGTCAAATTTTCTTAGTTTTCCAGCTTTGTGCCTAGCAACCACCACCTCTGAGCATTGTATGGTGCTGGTCAGCAAGAACCATCACAACTTGCCTCTTCTACTGGCTTCCCATCAGATGTTAGGCAGGGAGCCCACTCAGCCCTCATCATCAAGAAATATGATGCCATACTCAGGGTGAATTCTACGGTCTGACATTCATTTTGCTCACTCAGTCATCTGGGTAGTAAATGGAGAGTGTGTCCTCATCTAATTTGAATCATTTCCCATTTCTTTGGTGGTCTTTGGAACTGGAGAGAAGCTGGTTACCAACACTTCATTTAACAAACATTGATGAACTTGAAGGCGAACTGTTAGTAACTCATGTCTAAGCTTCCATCCTCAAAACTTTCACCATAGCCCTGCCATCTTTCCGTTTTCATTCCCAGGGCTTTAATTACTTTCATTTCTGACCTCTGGCCACTCTGTAATGTTTGTCAATGTTATATGGCGTTGCATATAGGGGGTTCTTCTGCTGCTGCTGCTGCCGCCAAGTCGCTTCAGTTGTGTCTGACTCTGTGCGACCCCACAGACGGCAGCCCACCAGGCTCCCCCGTCCTTGGGATTCTCCAGACAAGAACACTGGAGTGGGTTGCCATTTCCTTCTCCAATTCATGAAAGTGAAAAGTGAAAGTGAAGTCACTCAGTCGTGTCCGACTTGTAGCGACCCCAGGGACTGCAGCCTACCAGGCTCCTCTGTCCATGAGATTTTCCAGGCAAGAGTACTGGAGTGGGGTGCCATTGCCTTCTCCAAGGGGGTTCTTCTGGCAGCTGTAATTCATACCTTCCCAAGAGCATTAGGCAGGTTCCCACTGCCTGGGCTCCCTCACCATGTCCTGCCTGACGGTGGGCTATATGGTCAGGGTGGGGGTGGGGACTTGGTTTCAAATTCTTTTTCTGCCACCAAATATCTGTGTGGCTTTGGGAAAATCATTCTAACTCTCTTTAAGTCCCTTCATCTGTAAAATGGGGATGAAAATTCCTGACCTCATCTACTTGGACAAGTATTGGGATCATCTCATATGATTACAGGTAGAAAAGGCTTTTTGAAAAATGAAGATGCCCCAGAAAATGATATGTGATTATTCACCTGGCTTTATCTTGTCAGCAACCTTCTTGATAAGACATTTCTTAATTTCTAAGTTTATCTTTTCTAAGGCTTTTTTTTAAAGCATCCATTTCTTCTATAGAATGGCTTATGTATTGGTTTAATCAATATTTAATCAGATCTACACAATTGTGTCAAAGTACAAAGGATAAAGATGCATGGTAAATAAAATAGACGTGATCTCAACTCTCACAAGAGGGCAGAATAGACATTTAAGCAGATGTTAGAACTGGTGTCGGTGGGGCCGGCAGGGCAAGAGGGAGAAGGACGTTAACTGAATAACTGCAAATGAGCATGTAGTTTAAGCTGTGATAAGTACCTTGAAGGAGAGGTAAGAAGAGTTATAAGAGCAAACAAGTGCCTCATGGTGTGAAGGGTTCTCTGCGAAAGTGACCTTCAAGATGAGACCTGAAGTAAAATGAGTGCAGGGTAGGGGCTGGGGAGAGAATTTCCTGTCCTGGGAGTGTGGGAAAAATTTCAATATTAACTCTGTCAGAGCTTTGTATCTAGCCTTTCACATTTCTGTTTTTGTCATTTTAGAGAAGAGCATACATATATCATTTGTATAAATATGTGCACATATACATGTGTCCTTGCCTACATGTATGTATACTATGTGTACATATAATTTGTAAATGACTGAATATCCATGGGTGCTACAGCATTTTTACTGATAGAAACATACAATTGAAAAAAGTGAAAGAATTTCAGCTAGATAGAAAAGGAGGAGGAATATGGGCAATTTAAGAATCTTAAAAGAGGGTAGCATGGTTTGAGGGCAGAAAGTGAGAGGGGCTGGTGGGTCGTGTGTAAGCAGCCACAGAGGGAGTAGGAGAGGCCAGTTAAGAATCTTCTTTATTATAAGAACATTGCATGTATGCATGCTAAGTTGCTTCGGTCATGTCCAACTCTGTGGCTCTATGGACCATAGCCCACCAGGCTCCTCTGTCCATGGGATTCTCTAGGCAAGAATACTAGAGTAGGTTGCCATGCCCTCCTCCAGGGGATCTTCCTGACCCAGGGATCAAACCAGCATCTCTTACATCTCCTGCATTGGCAGGTGGGTTCTTTACCACCAGCAGCACCTGAGAAGCCCGTTTCAAAGGCACCTGAGTTTAGTATATGGGTACCCCAAAGTGCGACACTTGTTTTTGTCACGTGATGGCTTGCATACATTTAGTAGCGTTCTTGTGGGACCAGTGGTGACTATACATCAAGGAAAATAGAATAGGACTAAAGGTTCTTGGCACTGTGCTAGCTGCTTCACAAAATTTCTTTCATTTTTGAAATGATGTGATGAAACGTGTATCATGACTTATTTGCAAATGAAGAAACAGAACTTATGTGAGTCAGAGAAAGTAAGATTTGTTTCACTTTATAGGTCATGGGCTAGCAAACGTTTCCTTAGAAAGACCAGAGAATAAATATTTTAGGCTTTGCAGGCCACAGAGTTTGTCTCAACTTCCCAACTCTATGCTTGTAGTTTGAAAAACCATAGACAATGCATAAGTAATCAGGCACAGATGTGCTCCAATAAAACTTTATTTCTGAATTTGGCCCTCAGTGTGCCAACTCTGGTTAAAAATAATAACAATACAACAATTGTCCTCCGATTATTGTATTTTGTCCTATGCTTCTCAATATTGTACAATTATAATCTTTGATAATTAAAAAATAATAATAATAATAAACTAAAAAAAAGAAATGTAAGGAGAGTAATACTCCCTGATAGAGGAAATTAAAAATATCATAAAAACACTTTACAAAATCTTAATAGTAACAATACAGTAATAATGACTAATTTATCAACTGACAATTCTATGAATCAAGTACTTTACATACATTATTCCACTGAATCTTCATTACTCTTCTATATGGTGTTTTTATGCTCACTTTATAGATATGACAACCAAAGCTCATCCAGAATAAGTAACTTATTTCAGAATAAGTATCTGGTCAGTGATGGCACCAGGATTTTGTCCTAGGTCTTTTATCTCTAGCCTTTTTATCAAACACTTCTGTTTGACCCTTGCTATCTATCTTTTCTTCTTCCCTTTAGTGTAGCAGCTCCGAGTTCTAGCTGAGTTCTTGGCCACCCAGCCACAGACCACATTTTCTTGTCTTGTTTCTTGTAATGGGTCATGGTCATGGTTGAAGGGATATAAGTGAGCATGATGTTTTCAACTTCCAGGCCTGCCCATAAAGAGAAGGAGCATGCCTAGGACATTATCTTGTTCCTTTTCTCACTGACTGGAATGTGGTCATGATGGCAAGAGCTGGGATAGCTCTCTAGATCAAGAATTGAAAGCAACATGTTGAGGATGACCAAGTACCTACCATTCCAGCTGAATACCTGAAATGGATGTAGAATTTTGTGAGGACTACATGTTATTTGTATTTCTGTGTGAAATATTTTTCTTTTTAAACCACTGTTATCTTGAGTATCTTTGTTTTGGCAGCACATCTGTATCTTGACAAATATAAAAACCCATACTGGGGACAGAGGGCATATTCCAAGGTGTTTCTCAGAAATCTCTTGCTTATGGGTGATGGTGCATACGCTTTCAATGTTTGAAGAGAAATGAGATGGAAAGGTATTACTTTCTTTATGTGTGTGTGCATGCTAAGTCACTTAAGTCATGTCTAACTCTTTGTGACCCTGTGGACCATAGCCCACCAGGCTCCTCTTTCCATGGGACTCTCCAGGCAAGAATACTGAAGTGGGTTGCCACGCCCTCCTCCAGGGATCATCCTGACCCAGGGATCGAGTCACATCTCTTATATCTCCTGCATTGGCAAGCAGGTTCTTTACCACTAGTGTCACCTAGGAAGCCTTCCTTGATGGATCTGAGTCAGAACATCTTGCTTTTTGTCTGATTGATTCTGGGCCTCTATTTTGGTCTTGCATTTTGTTCCTTGCCTCAGGGCCCTTTTGTTGTACAAGCTCTTTCGCTTGTACAAAGGGAAAAAAAATGTGAAACATTTTTTTGGTAAGACCAAAACCAAATATGGAATAATAATAATAACACACAAGGAAAAACTACAAAGCTTAAAAAGCTTATGCCATTTCTATATTCGGATCCTTGGTGTCTGGTTGTTGTCTTCCCTCTGAAGTGTTTGGGTTTGTCATCTCTGGTTCTGTGTATGAAACTCTCTTCTTCCTCCTGACCCATTCTCTTCGATAGCTGATACTGATCCCCCTTTCCTCAAAATGCTCCTTTTCCAGCTCACACCTAATTTTCCTCAAGCTGCCCAATTGGCTTGCATGCCTATAAGAGACTTAGAGGGGGATTTCTGCAGCAATGGTATCCTAGAAACATTCCTCCTCCACTTTCTTGGGAATGTGATGTCCCATGGTTGATGTGCTGTCTAACTTTGCTCTAAGTTCTAAAAAAAGAGAACACACATGTTGAGTGATTTTTACTTTTCTAGATATGAGGTCAGGGATTTGAGAAAACAGATACCAAAGTAAACACTAATTCCTGACTTCTGCCCTCACAGAGTGTTTCCTAGAATAATGTGGAGAGTGCATCTTAAGTAGGAAATCAGGCAGGTCATTCAACTTTACCAACACTCCCCTGCCTTATCTATAAAAGGAGAATGTTAGGGAAACCCAAGTGACAGAGCATTAGGAAGATCACAAGAGATGATATAAGTGGAAATGGTTTGCAAATCATAATGTCGTTTAAATGTGTTTAATCAAGCTGAACATTTGAGATGTAGATAGTAGGTTAAAAGGAGTTCAGCGTCATGGGGGGAATGTTACATTCTAAAAGCTTAAAGAAGGTCTTAAGGAAGAGGTAGGCCCATAAGGGCTAGTATAGCGGATGCTTGTCAAGTTCAAGGTCACCCATCACCTTACGCATTTGTGCCTCCCTGAAGGTGGAAGACAGAAACTTCTTCCCAGGGACCTTTCTATGGTGCAGGCATATCATCTAAGTTCTGCACTCAGATTTTAGCTTGGAAACAAATTTTGAGAAGGAGTAGGCTCCACATGGCACCCACTATCAGAAGTAGCAATGAGGAGAATCATTGCCCCCTATGTCAGCCTGTTTCCGGATGGTGGGAAGACTATGGCCTGCCTCAACTGCCTTGGATCCCCACTGAGCAGGCCAGGGATATAATTTGATCACTGCTCTTGATGGCTTAGCCTCTGGCCTAATACTATTGAGTTTCTAGGAAGTACATCCTTTGATAATTTCTCTTTTCAGCTAAAACTGGCACATATGGGTTCAGTTGTTTCCAACTAAGCATCGTTGCTGATAAAGGTTGGGAGACTTGTTAAGTGGAACGACCAAGAGAACATAATATACACTCAGAATAAAGCAGTAAGCAAGGAAGAATTCATGTGATTTGCATGGATTTCTTGTCCTGGGAAGTGGGAGTTAAGTTTGGGTAGACAGGGTGAAACCAGTTGACAAGAGCCTTGAAGGCCTTGCAGAGGAATGAGGATTTTAAGCCATAGGGAAGGGGAGCTACTGAAAATATCTGAGTGGATAAATGGCATCACTGAACATGAGTTTGAAGGAACAGAAAGACCAAGCTGTGGATCTCCCCTTTCTTCTGGCAGGTAGTTTGAATTCAAGCCACAGGAAGGGATGCTGGCTAAATTAACTAAAACAGAGGTGAAAGGCTATGATGTAGGTTAACCTGAGGAAAACCTGAAGAACCAGGTTTCAATAAAGTAGGCACCAGAGCATTCCTGAAGCCCTAGACGCTAGGAACACTAGACACTAGAAAAGCAGTCTTTTCAGTGGGCTGTGCTTATCCCATGGCTAGGAGAGAGCCTTATGTACCCTGATTAACAGTTGCAGTGAGTCCACCCATAGAGAGAGAAGTGGGTCTCTAGAGAGATCAGGCACTAGGAGTAGACGAAAGAGGAGGTATCTACTGCACCTGTCCTCAGCAATGGCTCAAAACACATTGGACACAAAGTGAAGCGGTATAAAGCACATCTGAGTCCCTCCGTGTAGAGGTGAAACAAAACCATCTGAGTGGTTATTTTCCCTCCCTGTACCGCAGGGACCCATGATAACATCCCTCAATAGGTTTACAGCAGCTTCTTCTCCCCCCTGCAGGGCTGTGAATTGGGATCATTAAGTTTTAAGTTGTTCTGCGGCTTCCGTGTAAGTGATCATGTAAATATCAGGATGCTGGATGGGGGAAGCAAGTAATGGCATGACTCTCAAGATCTTGGATTATTGCTTATTAACTTACATCCAGAAAAACCTTAAGAATAGTGCCCATCCCCCCAGTCGTAAGCGGAGCATAGTTTATGAGCACTGCGTTAGAAAAGCAAAGCTAATAATTGTAACCATGTAGATGCAGAAACCATTAATGTTTCTCATGCCCTGTGGTAGGAAGAAATATATTAAAAATTGATTTTTGGTTTCTGCCTTTGTCTGTGTAACATTTATAATAAAGGATACAGGAGAAAGTATCCTTTAAAATTGATATTTGAAAGCATTTTGGGCTTGTTGGTGTTAAAATAAAATTTTTATTAATGGCTTCATACTGCATGGTAAAAGGTCAGCATCTGAATATGACAATTTTATCTTCTTACAAATAAGATGGTGATAGGATTCTTCAATAATTACGTATAAGCCAGAATTTTTGCTACATTATTGGGTTAAACCATTTCTAGACATGGAATTATTATTTGACTAACGTGGGCTAAGGGTGAAGCTTGTATTTCTCTCTCCATTTTCGTTTTTACTCTTTTTCTTACCTCTTTCTATGTGCAATAAGGTGTAACTTGTTTTCTCGGTGTGTATACAGTATGTGGTGAGCCATGTGTTCACATTACTTCTTTGTCTCCAGGATTCTATTATCAGTTTCCTCTTTCATAATTGAAGCAGCTTTTGTTCATCAGCAAAAACACATTGCATTTTATTTTGTTCCTGTTTCAGCTTCTTGGACATGATGTGATGAACATACAATCCTGCGGGTATTTTTTTTCTAGTCACTTTAAATAAAATATACTTCTAAAAAGCCTGCCCCATTTGTTCTAAATGTTTTAGAATGTATCTTAGCTGTAATTCCCCAGAAATTAAATGGCATGATGCACTTTCTGATGGTTTTCATTAATCTGGTATAGTTTTGCTGCTGATTTAAGTTTATCAAATAGGATTATAACCTGACGGAAATAACGCTGTCAAATGCTTGGATTTATCATATGTTTTGTAATTCCATAGATGATGTGGGCAAGATGGATCCATATCAGAAATCAGCCCCTGATTCAGAAGAGCTGCGAGGCTCAATGCGTTAATTGCCAAACCACCTAAAGTGTATAAAGAGTGACATTTTATGCTACCTCATTCATCATATTTTTAGAAAAACTATGTGATGGATTAATAAAACATTGCAAATCTTCTATGCAAAGCAAATGTTTATAATAAATGGGGCATAATCTAACTGTTCTGCTGTAAAATGAATTAAAGTAGTCTCTAGCCAGTAAATTCAAACAGAATCGAGTAGGATGGTTAGGTGACCTTAACAGGCAAGTATTTGACTATGGAATACATGATTTCCTTTCAAATGGTTCTCCCCTGTAAGTTTGGAGTGGGTTCAGAGTAATGCTGGTCGTTTCTTTAGCTGGTTGTAAGCAAAACTGGTTGCAAATTGGATGCTTAGAGGCTGAGGATAAGGGGCTAACTAGGGCACTCATATCTGAATGGAGACCTTCTATAAATGCCAACTGAAATTACTGTCATTTTAATGTGATTCTCTGCCCTGTGGTACAATGTACTAGTAGTTTTTTAAACTTAGTTTGGCACTTATAATCTGTGAACAGATAAGACAAATTAATATAAATTGTGATAAAAATATACCAGGAGGCTTATAATATAGACATTTCAAAATATACTTACTTTTTATTATAGACAAACAGATACCATGTTAGCCTTTAAATTCAGAAGAGAAGGGGTGAGGATGCTACAAGTGGAATGCAAGTGAAAAAATGCTTTGCTTTTCCATATTTGTATTTATCTCACTACTATCCATTTCTATCTTTAATTTTTCACTCTTTGTAGCCATATGCAAGGTGGAGAGCTTCACTGAGAGTTTGCTTATTTCTTAAAGCCAGGATAAGTTTGCAGAAAGCTAAGCTTCCATTTTATTCTTCTCTTTAGGGTAGAGGTGATGTTATTTAAAATATCATTTTGCTTTGGGCTCAATTTCAGTGAAGGCAATAGCCAGGGAAGCTACGGCGTGAGAGAGCCTCACGGTTTTAGCACATGTGCAGAAAAAGGCAGGATCCAGACAGCAATTTTTGTGGGACTGAGCGCTGTAGAGAGGCAAACTCTATCCTTGGTAGAGAGGGTCGTGGGAAGATTTTTCAGCAGTGATGATTTTATATTGTGGTCCAGGGTAGATACGAAGGAACATCACTCTTCTCCTCCTATACCTCTCCCTCTTCCTCCTGTTGCCCCCTTTCCTTCTATAATTCCTTCTAGCTTTCCTCTTTCTTCAACACTTTGCAGAGGAACTCTTCTAAGCTTACAAGTTCTCACTGCTGCTGTGTCACATCACTCTGGCTGCTGGAGGTGCCACAGTCAGTCATGGTACCACGGACTGACTGACTTAACCAACAGAAATTTATTTCCTCATGGTTTTGGAGGCTGGAAGTCCAAGATCGAGATACCAGCAGGATGGTTTTCTTGTGAGGCTGTTCTTCTTGGCTTCTAGGTGGCCACCTTCTCCCTCTGTCTTCACGTGGTCTTTCGCTTTGTTTCTACTCATTTCTGGTGTTTCCTCCTCCTCTTAAAAGGGCATCAATACTACCAGATTAAGGCCCTACCCTTATGATTTCCTTTAACCTTAATTATACCTTAAAGGCTCTAGCTTCAGATATACTCATCTTGAGGGTTAGGACCTTAACATGTACGTTTTAAGGAGACACAATTCAGAATATAATAGCTACCATAAAGGCTGTCTGGATAAATGGTCCATTTAGACCATTATATGAAATATATCTTAGATTTTTTTTGGTGAGCAAATGTTTCATCTCTCACATCCAAGAGAGAAAAATTTGTAAAGGAGTTAACAACTCAACCTCCACTTCCACTCTTCTTTTATTAATAATAGCCCACTTTTCCTCTTTACTCTGGAGACCAAGCATCCTTTTCTTCAGGGTCACAAACCCAATTACTGTCGGTGGGGGATTTAACAGAACCAATTATATTTTAGGTACCTTCTTTATTTAATGACTCAGTAAAAGCTACTTAGCTCTTCTTTCCCACCCCACATCAAAGTTTACTTGCCCTTTTGTTCATTCATTCTACATTTTGTCCTTCATTTCTGTTTGTTTGTTTTTTGATGTCTCATATCTGCTTAATCAGGGCTTCCCTTGTGGCTCAGCTGGTAAAGAATCTGCCTGCAATGTGGGAGACTGGAGTTAGATCCCTGGGTTGGGAAGATCCCCTGGAAAAGGGAAAGGCTACCAGCTTCCAGTATCCTGGCCTGGAGAATTCCATGGACTGTACTGTCCATGGGATTGCAAAGAGTTGGACATGACTGAGCAACTTTCACTATCTGCTTAATCAAACCTGATGTATGTGTATACTGAAAATTTCAAACTCCAAAACCTGTCTAATAAAGGACTATTATCATCTTTGTGACAGCCATCATCATTGATCACATTTATTTGATCCTCACAATAACCATATTCAGTAGTCACTCTCATTATTCATGTGTTACTATTATGGAAACAGACCATTATGTCGTTGTTGGCATATCAGAAATTAGAAACGAAGGCCTTTACAAGCTTCAGTGGCATGCACAAGATTGCACAACTTTTAAGTGGCTGAGCAAGAATTTGAACTTTGAAGGCTGGCTCTAGCATCTGTGCTATTAACTGTGATGCCTGGAATAGGAAATGGCAACAAACCGACTTCCATATTCTTGCCAGGATAAAGAGGAGCCTGGCAGGCTACAGTTCATGGGGTCTCAAAGAGTTGACATGACTGAGAGACTGAGCACCCATGCACACTGTTAGGAGCAAAGAGTACAGTTGAGATCAGGAAGAGACCATAGAAACCTTTCATGATTCAACTCCATATTTGAGACTGATGAAGAAACCGAGGGCCCAAGTGGTTCTTATTCACACATGGTAGCACAATGAAATGCCACCCAACAAACTCCAGGCAGCTGAGCTTACTGTTTTTATTTTTGTTGTTATTGTGTAATCGGTAAATCGTGTCTGACTCTTTGCGACCCCATGGACTGTGGCCCACCAGGCTCCTCTGTCCATGGGATTTCCCAGGCAAGAACACTGGAGTGGGTTGCCATTTCCTTTTCCAGGGGATTTCCTGACCCAAGGATCGACTCCCTGTCTCTAGCATCAGTAGGCGGATTCTTTACCATTGAGCCACCAGGGAAGCCCACTGTTTTTATTACACATAATAAAAATAATATTTATCAAAATTTTGAACACTTAAATACCACTTTGTCTATGTAACTTCAAACTTTCACAATTGAATATGATAGACCTCAATTTGCCCATTTTACAGATAAAGAAAATGAGGCCAGCAAGGAGGTTAGGATTCACAGTTAGGTAGTGGACCTCAAAATCAAACTAGGTGGCTCTTTGTCCTATAACTATGCTCTTTCCTCTCTCCTCATTTTACACTGTTCCTACAACCACAACTCCAGATCCTGAGATCCCATCCCTTATAACCTTGTGAAAAAAGTTTGTCTCTCTGTCCCAATTTAGGCAGTTTCCCCTAAATAAAATATAGACACAGACAGTCTTGGCTGAAACCCAGCCTCTGCAACTACTAGCTGTATGGTTCCCTCATCTCTTCAAGGCTCACCTAGACTCAATTTTCTCTTACGCAAAAGAGGAAAAATAATGGGAACCACATCATGCTTTAGTGCTAAGACACATCACTCATGTCTGACTCTTGGCAACCATATGGGCTGTAGCCCACCAGGCTCCTCTGTCCATGGGATTCTCCAGGTGAGAATACTGGAGCGGATTGCCATGCCCTCCTTCAGGGCATCTTTCCGATCCAGGGATCAAACCTGCATCTGCTATGTCTCCTGCATTGCAGGTGGATTCTTTACTGCTGAGCCACTGGGGATGCCTCATCAAGGTAATGTCAATTAATTCAATGAGTATTTATTTAGCATCTTTCATGTGACTATGACCACTATAGACAAAGTTTCAGCCTCAAAGGTTACCATGAGAATTTAATCATACAAGCAAAGGCTTTAGCACAGTTTCCTGGAACATAATAAACATCCAACAAATAATATGAAGTGGTACTATTATTGCTATAGTATTATCTTGAGTCCCCTGGCAGTTGTCTGTTCTGTTTACATACAGTATTATCACAGGTGTTTTGTGGGGAAATACACACACATTCTTAAACATTCTTCGATAAATAGTGGTCCTGATGCAACTAGTTTTTCC
Source organism: Okapia johnstoni (assembly GCA_024291935.2). Classification (NCBI taxonomy): domain Eukaryota; kingdom Metazoa; phylum Chordata; class Mammalia; order Artiodactyla; family Giraffidae; genus Okapia; species Okapia johnstoni. Next base: position 39,944,463 of record CM044308.1, on the reverse strand, counting down.
CTCTAGATCTATCTAGTGCTTAGACCTGATCTTCACAGCTTTGTAGTTATTCATCTCCTTTTCATCTTCCAGGCCATTAGAAGCCCTTATCTTTGATATCCAATAGCTTTCAAAGAAGCTGGAGGTATCCTTTTAGCCCATAAGCCAGTCTTTCCTCCTCTGCATCCTACCATCTGCTGCGCTTTCTATTACTTGGCGATGCAGTGCCTTAAAAGGTACCCATCCATCCTTATTACTAATCCAACCCAGCACCAATTTTGTTATTTTGTTTTATGAATATTAGTGTCCTTCACCAATAATGTTCTGTGCTTTTCCCAGAGCTTTTGATTTCATTTCAGAAGTAGATCCCATATATTCAATTAGGAACACTTAAAAAAAAACTTCTTTCTACTGGTTTATGGTCCCATCTGGAGGAAGGGAGTTACTCTGCAGAATAAATTGAGTGTAAAATTTGGCTATGCAATAAGAATTCACTTCCGTTAAGGCAAAAAGAAGAGATGCATAAAATTCAAATCATCCATAGAATAAATGCTTTATCTTTAAGAAACATATAAATAGACATCAAACACCATAAAAACATAGAGGGTTTTCCTCCCTCTGTCTCTGTCTCTTTTTAGAAACAAATTTGTGCGCAATTTCATAGCAAAAACTTTGCAAGGAAAGATTATGTATGTCCAATGCTGATAAGACTGCCCAAATATAAATTTTATGATGCATTTCTTTTAGAATGCCGTCTTTCCACTAGCATAATCAAAGCAAGAAAAATAAAGTTGGAAAGCCTTTGGAGAGCCAAGTGTAGGCACCTGAGGAAATCAGGAAAGAATGAGAACCTGATATTGTAGCTAATTTGTAACATTTTTTGCTAAGGCTGCTCTCCTTAAAAGAAGGCACTTGCTCTAAATTTTCTTTCCTCCTTCAGCCACAGGACTGCCCTTCCTGCTAACACTTGCCAGTGATAAAAATGCAGGGTAGGAAGTAAGGGGGAGTGAAGCAATTAGGGGAGCTTGCTTGCCAGCATCCTGAGCCCAGGAATACCACAGTGGGAGAATTTATCTGATCCTTTAGGGAATTGACCATAGGTAGAATCACTGCCATTGAATAATAATGGAGTTCATATTCACTTAAGCAGTAGCTGAAAGACCTTCAAACCATCACTGGTACAGATAAGAAGTCACAAGTGAAGCCTGAGAGGGTGCCTTTGAGGACACTTAGGTTAGACATTGGAAGATGTGCACAGAAAATTTGCTTCAAAAAGTATCCAGTAGCAAAATGATAATTCCTCATATTTTCCTCTTGTAACATCCCCCAAATTGTGACAAATAAAAGTGTTTTCTCTGCTCAGATAAACTTGGGAAATACTGATTAAAGAAAGAGAAAAAAGTTGAAGAAAAAATATTGCAGGACTTTTCAGAGCCTTTAATAGATTCATGAGCATTGTAAATGTGTAAGAGAGAAATGGTGTAAAATAGTAGTTTGATTTTTCACTAAGTATCTAACAGGTCTTTGATTCTTTGGAATCCACTCGAAGATACACTGGTTTAGTGCTTCACCAAGCACTTTCATACAGATTATGTCTGAAAAGTGAGCACATGTATATTTCATCAGGGGTGTGTTAACATATAGTCTGTCGGTTTAATAAAATCCCAGCTACCTGTGGGGTTACAATCCCTCATCTGTAATTTCACAGAGTCACAAAAAGTCATACTTTGACCATCACTACCTATGAGCCTCTGAAACTTTTTGGCTTTCACATCTGTGCTTTCTAGTTTTAGAAACTTCTGTTTATTTGCAGGAAATATTGGATTCATCTTCCTAGGCTAGGTTTACTCTACTGGCAAGAGATTTCAGATTTTCATTTTTATCATTATCTCTTTAAACCTGATTGTGTTTAACTTCTCACAGTTTTCATTATTTCTAAGCACCACCTCTGACGTTTTACATTTCAAATTTTACTTTATTTCTTTAAATGTCTGTGCCTTTGTCCCTGTGTCATTTGGGGAGGATGAAATTTCTCTCTTCCATCTTGCTTAACCACCATCGCTGGAGATAAGCAACCCAGTAGGCTTAGAATGCTGCTTCTAAGTATATATGATGGTCCAGATGACAGGTGTTGTCTTTGGTGCAAAAGTGCTCCTTTCTGCTAAAAATACGAATTAGGGAAAAGCTTAATCACTTAAGTCAAATGTCTGAAAAAAAAAGTCCAAGAGAGGTCTCTATATCATTTGAGGAAAGCCCTTTGCTTCAGGCAATTCCCCTGCAGAAGTGCATTAACCCTCAAGTAAATGGGAAATTAGGTAATTATGAACATACTATGCCCCAACCGTACTGGTTACATGAGTTATTACTATAATATTATCTTAAATTTACGTGGAACCTTGAAACCTTCCAAAAATCTGTAAAGATCCTTGCATTTATTATCCCATATATTCTAGGATGATGTTTGGAATAGATAACCACAACAACTCGGGCAATGACCAATCAAAATAGACCCAGGTTCAGCCCCAAGGGGAATGGTGGAATGTGCCCTCCCACTGTGCTGTGCTAGGGTGCTCCCATCTTAGCTGATGCATCCAAGAAAGTCTGCATCATGTCATAGGGTGATCATTGTGGCACCCAAGTAGCTGGCATGGAAGTGTCTTAATATTTTAACAGACACTGTAGCTGCACTATACTGCAGGTCAAAGTAGTATGTATCATGAGACAGATACTAGGAACTAGGCAGAAGTGATACCATTTTTGTTATTTTAGAAAAATTACAAAGGAAAAAAAATCTGGGGTATAAAAGCCTTTTGATCTTTAACCAAAATTATAGTCACTGACTCTAGTCCAAATAGATATCAACCTGCTATTCTTTCCACTGAGGCAGGAAGAAAGGATGTACATCAAGTAGTGACCTATGGTCCCTCAGCTGCAGGTAACACACTTTGTGTGGATTGGTAAGCACTCAGGAAAATAAACTGACCAAGGCAAAGGCCGTAGCATATGACTCCATGAATTGTATCTGCTATTCTCTGAGAGTCGAATTCGTGCTTGTTAATTGCGCTGAGTCTCCAGGTGGTGCTTTCTCATGGTCACCTACCCCTTCGTGTGAGTACACACTGCTGTGCCTATCCCAGACATAAGGAACCAAGCATCCAGATCATGATTTGAAAAACTGGAGGGGCTAGGCCAGGACATGTGGCTAACAGCTAACAGGACATGTGGCTAGGCCAGGACATGTGGCTAACAGCAACAGATCTTGCTTTCTGCCAAGTTGCAAAATAACAGGGATGCGATTCCAGTTGCAAGTTTCATCTGACCTCAGGGCCCATCATTAACCCATTTGACCTCAGTTCCAGTAGCAAAGTCCAGGGAGTTTGCCATAGAAGTACCCTAGCCCTTTGCAGCAGTGGGATAAGGGTTAGGTGTATCATTTGGTTTCCTAACCTATCAAATGATGAGTTGGAATTTGTTGTGCTCAAGCTTTTTCTCCAATTGGCTGCAGACTGATGTAGGAATTCTTAGACCCAGCTGTTAAAAGGCTGTCTAGTAAAATAAGATGTCTGTCTAAATGTTCCTGAGTCCACATTGCTTTCGGTCATTGAGAAGTGGAACAGTTCACTCGAAACAATCCTTCAGGATATTCACAGAAGCTAGCACACATCTTTATCTTGTGTCATGCTTTTGCTGTCTTTTGTTTGCTTTCGAAAGGTTAAGAATTGTTTTCTCATCTCTGTGGGAAAAGAAAAAGGGAACCAAGGGAAGTCCTTACCCACCCCAGGAAAAAAGATTGAGGGACATAATGGGCTGTTTTGAGCAAGTGGTATTGAAGGTACCTCCTGCTGAGATGTGTGATTTATGCTGAGGGGCTGCTCTTGAGGCAGGCATACGTCTGCAAGTGTCAATGTAGGTGGGTCTGATAGGTGACCCTGTGACAGAAAGAAATAAAATAACAGAATGTCCCCAGTCTAGGACTGGGACTGCATATAAAGAGATAGAAGAGAAAGTTGACTCATCGACAGCCACGACCATTAGGAGAGTTTGGAAGAAATCAACAATCGAAGCTTTCCAAATTTCAAGAAACTTTTACTTCCTGCAAAAGAGTAAACTGTTGAAAGATAAATCCTCATTGAGCCTCTTCAGTCTTCATTGTGTTCTTCCCAACACTGGAGGATTCCTGACAAGTATAAAAAAGTTTTGTCCTCAGGAGAGGCAGTGTGCCTAAGGGCTCTGAGTACACTGTAGGGGGTGCCTCCGTGTGGATCACAGCTACATCACTTGACTGGTGAGTGCAGGCAGACTGTCCAACACTCCTTTGTCTCAGTTTCTTTGTCACTGAGCACAAATGGTAGCTCCTGCCTCATATGATGACTTTAAGGTTAATGTACTTCATACATATAACATTTTTAGAACATACCCGATAAGCGCTCATTGTATGCCAGCCATTTAATCAAGACTCTCGCCAAACGTTTATCAAGGATCTAATCTTGGCTATAAGGTTTGAGGGCTTCCCCGGTGGCTCAGTGGTGAAGAAGTTTACCGATGCAGGAGACTCAGGTTCGATCCCTGGGTCAGGAAGATCCCCTGGAGGAGGAAATGGCAACCCACTCCAGTATTTTCACCTGGAAAATTCCATGGACAGAGGAGCCTGGACAGAGTTTGAGCAAACTCCAGAGATAGTGAAGGACAGGGAAGCCTGGTGTGCTGCAGTCCATAGAGTCACAAAGAGTCAGACGTGAATTAGCGACTGAACAACAGCAACGTAGGGTCTGAGCCCTCCTGTCAGCTCAACCATGAAGCAGCTGTGTTGCTTCAGACCCCTCACAGAGCTTCTATCTTCTCCAAAGACAGTGCTCTCCTCAGTAAATTGAGGATCTTGACAGTTGCCCTACTGACTGAGGGGATTGTTCTGCCAAAATCTGTAACAATCCCTCTGGTAGAAGCCCTTTGCCAGCTACAATGAAAGTTGCTCAATTGTGTCTGACTCTTTGTGACCCCATGGACTATACAGTCCATGGAATTCTCCAGGCCAGAATACTGGAGTGGGTAGCTTTTCCCTTTTCCAGCAGATCTTCCCGACCCAGGAGTTGAACTGGTCTCCTGCATTGTGGGTGGATTCTTTACCATTTGAGCTATGAGGGAAGCCCCTTGCCAGCTACACAGTTCTGAGAAAATGCAAAGTCTCAGTAGCTTTTACTTCAATAAAGTCATTTATTATTAGGAATAAGTTGTTATGATCTAGTTGCCAAAATAAGGTACATCAAAGAAAAAGAAGATGGCTGTTTATATGAGAGAATGAGTGGTGAATGAATGGAGAAGAAAAAGAGAGCTGAAGGTACTGCTGGTGAAGGTGAGGTCTCCAGTGACCGACAGGGCTTGCTGGGAGTGGTGGGATCAGCACCGTGACCAGAGGTAAGGGACGGCGCTAGATCTGATAGGAGATGACAGCCCAGTGGCCAATTTAGTGAGAATGATGATTATCATACCAAGAACAAAGTAGCTGCCCTTGCTATTTATGGGGCTTCTCTGGTGGTTCAACGGTAAAGAATCTGCCTGCAATGCAGGAGACCTGGGTTTGATGCCTGAGTTGGGAAGATCCCTGGAGAAGAGAATGGCAACCCTCTCCAGTATTCTTGCCTGGAGAATTCCATGGACAAGCAGAGCCTGGTGGGCTACAGTCCACGGGATCACAAAGAGTCAGACATGACTGAGCGACTAACACTGAGATTTATGAAGCCCTTAAAAGGTGCTGTGATACATGCTGTACTCACCATGTTCTCCTCTAATTCTCAACCCAAATATGGTCCTAATTCCCATTTTGCAGATGTGGAGAATGAGGCTTAGAGAGGTGAAGTCACTTTGTGGAGGACAAATGACTAACAAGTGGCACTTAGGGACTTTGAGGACCATAATGCCTCCTGCCTGATTTGGAGGTGGAGGCTTTCAGCCACTGCGGTGCTTCTGCCTGCACCTGCAAGGGGGCGGGGCTCGGATCTGCAGCCCTGCCATTGGCTTCCTAACTTCTTCCAGTTCTTCTCTTCTGCTGTCCCCACGGCCTGAAACATTCTCTCCCTTCACCTGGTTGACTCCTGCTCCCCCTTTAATTTGTCTTTTCTGGGAAAGCTTCTTGAGCATTCCTCCTCCCTATCTCTGGGCTAGGGGTCCCTGTGTAACCTTTCATACATAGATCTGGTCATACTGTTGTGTCACAAACTGTTTGTGTCCTCAGCCTTCAGCTGGACTGTGCATCCTGTGAGAGCAGAGATGGGTCTGCCTTATTCCATCTGGTTTTCCCAGTGCAAGGGAGCAGGGAGGATGGAGGGAAGGGAAGCAAGCAAGAAGGAAGGGAAAGAAAGAGGGAGGCTTTAGATAATACAAGATAGACTTGGTAAATGGCTTTGGAGGTTAAAACTGTGGAATGCTTTTTAGAAATCTCTTTAGGAAAGGATTCTACTATCTCTTGCCTTCCCATCACTCACATGGAGAAATATTATTTCTCTTTAACCCTGAGCTCTCCGGAGCCAGTAAGGAGCCCAGGTCCTGGGTGAGCAAACTCATCTCACCAGAGCTTGCCACCACTGTTTTCTCTATGCATCTGCTTTATCTGCCCAGCTGACCTGCAGGCCCTATTGCTCAGAGCCATTGCAGCCAATTTGGTCGATAGTCTGCAAATTAAAAATTCAATAAGTTGTTTCCAGAATCATTTTTAAAAGCTGGGGCACAGAAATTAACAAGTTAATAATCAGTGCACAGTGGGGTGGGTTTTTGCTGTGAATAGTCCTTGCTTTATTTTGGTATCATGAAAAGGCCACAGGATGCATTCCTTTAATTTTGCTGTACAGAGTGTAGGCTTTTAGGGGTGTTCAGTAAATATCTGTGTGGGTAATGATATTGCACATGGATTTTGTGGGAACTTAAGCAGGAAATAAATAGGGTGTGGTAGGATTCATCAGCGTTTCCTTTAATCACAAGACCTTATATCTGAGCAGCACTTTTACTCTTTAGCTCGTCTTCCCATGGATCTCACATGTGCTCCCAACAAACCTGTGAGGCAGCAACCAGCCTGGACACACAGATGAACAGATGTGTCCGAAAGTGCATGTCCTCACACCAGCAGCTAGTGGGCAGTAAGGCGCGATGAGAAGCTAGCACCCGCCATCCCTGGATAGAGAGCTTTGCAGAAGTAGGTGTTGAATATGAACACTGCAGTGCTACCAAATTCATGCAAAGATTGCCCTAATGATTAGGTATAATAACCTGAAGCCAGAATGCCTGGTGTGAGCACCCCTGTGAGAGAAGCAGAGCTTTGACAGACAGATCTGGGTTTCTGTCTCTGCTCCTTCACGTGTTAGTTGAGAGACTTCAGAGCTGTCACTTAAACTCTCCCAACTTCAGGCGTGCATGTGTGTGAAGTCGTTTCAGTCATGTCCCACTCTTTGCAACCCCATGGACTGTAGTCTGCCAGGCTCCTCTGTCCATGGGATTCTCTGGGCAAGAATACTGGAGTGGGTTGCCATGCCCTCCTCCAGGAGATCGTCCTCACCCAGGGATTGAACCCGTGTCTCTTATGTCCTCTGCATTGGCAGGTGGGTTCTTTACCACTAGTTCCACCTGGGAAACTTCTCAACGTTAGGGACCTCATTTAGAAGATATAGATCATAATAACTACCCTATAGGGTCACTGTCAGAAGGAAAGCAGAGTGGACAAATGAGAAGGTACTCAGTGCATATTTCCTATGATTCCTGGCATTTGAAATTGAAGAAGTGCGGAACAAGATATTTGAAAAGGAAGACACATCAAGCAGTCGCTGCAAGGCTGTCCCCGTGGTAGCCTCTAGCCCCCTGTGGTCTTTAGACTTAAATTGATTACACTCAAATTGAAAAATCTAGTTCCTCTGTCTCAGGACTCACGTGTCAAGTGTGCAATAGCCACATGGGATTAGTGGTGACCATATTGGATGGCGAATGAATCTGTAGAGAACATTTCCATCATTGTGGTAAGTTCTATTGGATGATGCTGCTGTCGGAGAAACGACTTCCTCAGGGAAACAGGCAGGGGAGATGGTATGCAAAGTTAAGCCTTCACGTTGCCACAGAGGAGGCCAGCACGAAAACGTGGATGCATGGGTCCCCTCCCTGTGGTGTGACAGTGTTGTTTACGCTGCGGCTATGTAAATTGTGCGTGAGGAAGACAGCGTGGAGCGGTGAACAGGCCCACTCCACAACATCCTGCTGGTAATTGTGTGGAGCACTGCAAATGGCGGGTAATTTCCTCTCAGGTGCCTGTTCTACACGCTTGTTTGGCATGCTTTATTGCTGGGTGGATTTACACTGTGCATTTGCCATAAAAACTGTTTCCAAAAGAAACAAGGAGCGTGGCAAGATAAAAAGTGATATAAAAAGGGTATTTTGTGATTTATTTATGTCAAATTTATGGAAGATGACAGGAGGCATTACAGTGCCAAAATTAGTTGTCACAGTCAGGCTATAAATCCTACAAGACAAGAGTTAAAGGAATAGGTTGGGAACTCGGACCCCTGGGTCTGTAAGGGGCCCATGGGAAGTCCAAGCAAAGCCAGGACTTTCTAAAACCCTCCACAGAGGGGCTCATCAGTCATTGAGCTGAGAAGCTGGCAGTTAATGGCTAACAAGTATTGGTTACTTGCTATGTTCTAAGTACCTTCCGTTTACAATCTCATTTAATTCCCACTAGCTCTATTTTCTTAATTTTATAGAGGTGGAAAGTTGATACTGTATTTCTGCACTGAGGTACAGTGACTAAAAGGTGAAGCCAGAAGAAATTTGGAGACTGACTAGTATTTATCTGTTAAGCTTTCACTAAAGTTTTAAATGCATTCATGGCCCACAAGCATTTATTTAGCACCCACTATGTGCCAGACACAGCACAACTAGAGTATACGGTAGAGCTTCATGGACGTGGTAGTCTTTCAGATGAAGAATAGATGAATACTTAACAGTCAGAGATGGGGGGAGGGGTGAAGGAGCTGATCTCCCCTTAGCTCGTGATGTGAGTTTCCCCCACCCCCAGGAAATGAGCTGGCATGGTACAAATCTATTTATACTTAAATTCCTTGTATATTCTGATGACTTCCAAATTTATAAAACCCACCCTAATTTCTGTCTTGACCTCCTGATCAATATATGCAGCCACCTATTTACCATTTATATCTGAATGTTCTACAGATGTATCAGAGTTACTCCTCTTTCTGAATCCCCCACCACCTACCACCCACCACTGTGAGAGATAGCATGGACCAGCACTCAGGTCGAAACCCCAGGGAACCAGTCTGGATTATCCCTTCTCTGCTCACCCATACATCCTGCCAGGCACCCAGTCTGCAATGTCTCCATTCCAAATCTATGGCCTTAGTAGTCAATAATTGCTATTATTATATGAGTAATGAGCAGCACAGATTCTGCTATCCTGAGTCTATAGTTGAATCTTGGCTCCATAACTTCAGTTACAAATCTCTGTTCCTTAGTTTCTCCACCTGCAAAATGGAGGCAAAGTCTAATATCTGCCTCTTCAGTTGTGAAGATTTAATGAGTAACAGAAGAGTGCCTAGCAGAGGTGAGCATTATTGCAGTTTTTGCAATTATAACTGAACATTTCTTGAACTGAATAGGGTCCAGAGTGATTTATCTTATAGAATCTCTACAGCATATGGGCGACTTTTGTTAGTCCTGTTTTACAGACAAGAAAAATGAGTTTCTTCAAAAAGGGAAATAAATAGCCCACATATCTGCTGAGTAACAAAGCCAGCATTCCAACCCATGACTGACTGATGTCAAAACTTGTGCCCTTAGCCACTGTAATCTCTAGATTCATCCCACAAAGACATCCTAACTGGCCCCCTGGCCTTCACCTTCACTTCCCTCTAATGGCTTTGTCACAGTTGCTTGACCATGTTGTAAAGAATATTTGTTTCAAAAAGATTAAGGCATCAAAAACTTCAATATTTCCTTCATGGCTGGCCCTTCCTCATTCTAGCCATGCTCCGATACCCTTATTTTCCATCTCTTTGGCCAACTTTCCAAGAGCACCCAGGAGTGAATGCAGGACTGCCAGGATTCATAAATGCAATTATGTGGTTAATAGGGACTTAATATTATGGCCACACATTGATGGACAGTTAAGCTGCATGGAGAGGGTTGAGAAATGTATTACTCTCCCTCTAGGGTTTGAGTCAAGACTGCCTCCATGTGGGCCTGCAATCCTTCCAGAGTTTCTCCATCTCTACAAAGGGATGACATCTCTTATTTCAAATGGACTTGAGGCTTAATGATTGATTATTAAGGGCTTACAGGTGCTGGAAGACAAAGGCATTACTTAAATACACATGTAATATAAATCATATGTGGATAAAAGAGACAAGTAAATTAGATCAAGCAAAGGTCGCACATTAACTGAACTGGACACTCCGAAAGTTCATCCAGGATTGCTTCTTGCCAGGATTGAATGGATTTGAAAGTAAAGATTGTCAATGGTATTTTGCTCACAAAGGGTTTCCGTAGCAGGTAAAGAATGATATCGCACGTGGTAATAGCAATAAGAGAGGCTAGTGAGGGAGAATAATTTGAAAAATGAATGTCTCTCGCTATTTTCCTTTGACGAACAATCATGAAAGATTGTCTAGGTTTAACGCTAGGTCCCAGTTTCTTGAGCCTGTGCTTTAGAAACTGATTGTAGTTTTTCACTGGGTTTCTACCAAGTCCCAATCACAAAATGTCACTTTGCAGTTAGATGGCCCCCATCTGAAAGGCACCGAGAGATGCCAATTGCAATTCAAAAATCTCAATTTTCAAATATACCTTACAGTTTAGTCCTGGTGAGAAACACTTTCCTCCCCTCATGGGCATGCTAAGTGTTGTGCTGAGAAAAAAGGTGGAGAGTGTGCTTTTGAATGAAAGGAAATTTGCAGCTAGGGGCTCAGGTCCCTGGAGCTTAAGAGGCCTCCTTCTTTTAGCGTTTCTTGCCATGCAGCTTTCCTGTGGGTTCAGGAAAGAGCAAGAGACAATTGAAATGGAAGAGGTAAAAGGCAGACTAATGGCAACTGCCTTTATCACCTCCTCTATTTGGGCTTCAGTGAAGGTTATCATCTCTACGTGTAGGTGCCCAGGAGGCTCTATGCTCTCAGGTCCAACCAAGTTCAGGCAGTAAGCTCTAGGCAAACAAGAGTCTTGTATTGACATCTGGGATTGCTCAGAGTCAGACAAATATCTTCCTGGCTGGGAAGAGCCAACCACAAGTTCCAACACCCAGTTTGGATTTGGGAGTTGAGAAGCATCTATTGCTTAGATTGTCAATTGTCTGGGATGGTCTTGAACTCAGAGATGGTAGACTCTGGAGAGATCTTCTAAGCCAGCAGTGCCCAGCCTTTCTGACACTGGCAACAGGTTTTATGGAAGACAATTTTTCCTCAGACTAGTGGGAGGGTTGGTTTTGGGAGGATTCAAGTGAATTACATTTACTGTGCAGCTTATTTCTATTACTGTTACATCAGCTCCACCTCGGATCATCAGCCATTAGATTCTGGAGGTCGGGGACCCCTGCTGTAAGCAATGGATCTGAAATAGTAGAGCGGTGAGGAGACACCATATGATGTAGTTGAAGGTTTTGCTTCCTGGTGTTCTTACTGGAGGATTGTTTGAAGTGAATCATTCACTCTCCCTGAGCTTCAGGTTTTTCCTCTTTGAAATGAAAGTGTTGGGCCAGAGGATGTCATGGTCCTAACATGTTGTGCTTAGGTGACAAACCTAGGTTCAGTCCCTTTCAGCCATGCTTTGCTTTTACCCACAATGTACAACAGAATTTGATAATTTTGCCAGATGGATATTCACAATTTTCAGTCCCACAAAGTTTTGTGTGGAAGAAAAATTGCTCCCTCCACCCCGGTTCTTCTGCTTGCTTCTTGGTGCTATTCAAAAAGAGAGAGAGAGACAAGGTGTTGTGGAAGGTAGATCCACATGGCCTTCTCAGCAGATTTGCTGTTTGATTTTTTTCCTAGCTCTTTTCTTACTAACCAGAGGGTTTGATTTAGTTGGAAATGGCATCTAACAGTGCAAATGCTCATTATTTTTATTGGTCATGATCCTCGCACCCATTTCTTTGTCCGTGGCCTTCAAAACAGCCTATTAGTTAAAGTATTCACTTGGACGCCTTTAGGGCTGGTGTCACCATATGGGGAAAAGGACGATTTCAGGGAAGTCCTCTGTGATGGGCATCTCGTCACTGCATAACCAGCACAGGGGTGCTTGTGACAGGCAGGGAGTGTGGTCACTCAACACCTATCCCAATCGTCATAGTGAAAAAGGCCAGTTCTTTTTCCATGTGCTCATAATGCGGTAACAGGTGACACGGAAGGGTGGGGACCATGTGGCCTCATCAGCCAGCCTGATTGTTGTTCCAGGAACTGGATTTATGCTGAAATTACCCACAGGTGTTCTAGCCTTTATAGGAAGGGTCAGTAAGGGAGATGGGTGGTATCTCCAGTAGGATTTCTAAGTACTGTATGGTTTTTATGGAAACATAGGGCTAAATTGTGTCATGTACTTTAGCCGCATTCCTGACGTCCTCCACGAGTGGAACTGCCCTGCCCTGGGACTTGAGTTAGGATATTCTGACCCTCTTTCAAGTTTGATGAAATTTTACTTAGAGGGAAATTAAATCTAAATCACTATTCTGTCATCAAGCTTCTGCTATGGTGGCAGATCTTTTCTAAAGAGATAGCATTGCTATGAGATGATAATAGTAAAATGGTGCAACTGCCCTGTTCTTGACATTATTATTAGCTGCCTAGACCTGTGATTATTTTGCAAAGAACTATCTCGAAAAACTACACATGCACATCCTTGTAGTGTTTTTTGTTTTGTTTTGTTTAATTTTTTGCTTTTTCTACCAACATGAAGACCTAGCTAAATTGAAACATAGAAACATAAATTATAGCAACTCTTCATAGATCATTTCCTTGATACCTGGAAGTGAGAGCACTCAGTGATCAGAGTTGATAGATTATCTAATTACTATTTTTCTGTCATGTGCTTATAAGCCCACTAGTCCATCGGGTTCCCAGAGAAAGTGGAACGACTTACTTTAGTGATACTTAATTTTGTTATGAATTGAGGCAGATTAAGGGGAGCTCGAAGCCTCAGGCACTGAAGCAAGGTGATGGCTTTTACCCTAGGAGGAGGCAATAGAGCTAATTGGGCATGCTCGTTAAAACTTCCGCATCTACAGGACACATTGCACCACTCGAGATGATGGGGCTCTCTGCTGGAAATAATGATGATTTTACTCCTCTTTCCATTTAGTCATTTTCACAGGACAAGTGCCTGCCCAACAGAACTTTGTAGAGGATTTGACCCAGGCTTGCTCAGTGGAATGCTCGTAGACTTGTAGGTTTTGCTCAGTCTTGCTTCTCAAATTAGGAGCCAAATTTTGCCAGTTCCCTCCTGTTGGTCAGACTAGCTGTGGTTTACCTAGTTTTGTACCCTCTAGAGAAGGATTTTTAAAAAGTCTTTAGTGAACTTTGTTACAATATTCTTTTTTTTTTAAATGTTTTGTTTTTTTTGGCTGTGAGGCATTTGGGGTCTTAGCTCCCTGACCAGGGATCAAACCCTCAACCCCTGAGTTGGAAGGCAGTGTCTTACCCACTGGACCATTAGGGGCATCCCACAGAGGATTTCTTAATACTACCTCAGTACTATTGACATTTTAGGCTATATAATTATTTTTATGGAGAGGGGCACTGTCATATGCTGTAGGATGTTGAGCAACATCCTTCATCTCTATGTACTAGATGCCAGAAGCCAACCCCACCCCCTTGTCGTCAGAACTAAAAACGACTCTCAATATTGCCAAAAGTCCCTGGGGGACAAAATCGCTACCTCTCTAGAGATATTTCTGACACAAAAGGATGAAAATTTAGGCCTTCATATCTAAAATCGAGGCTGACTCTATCGGGCTATGTTATTGGGAGATTTCAAATCAGTGTTTAAAGGTTAGCCTAGATTGCTACCTGATTCAGCTCAGCAGGAAAAATCATACCATGTTGCGTGTGAAGTGACTATAATTTATTAGCTCATTAGTCTGGCCTTGAAATTGCCATTTTGAGCACTTGCCCAGGCTGCCCAGTCTGAGAGGCTGAGTGGCTTTTTTTACAGACTCAAGGTTTCCCCTCTGCTCTTGGACACTCATTACAGGAGCTCGCTGAGCTCACCATGGCCTGATGCACTTCCTGATAAGCAGCTTTTTACTTGTGCATCCAATGATTCGAAATCTTCTGCTGCCATCACCTTCTCAGCTGATATAGAAGTTCTGCTCTATAAGTGAGAAGGACAAAGAAGTGCTGATCAGAGAGCAAAGGAGGAGAAAGATTGACCTGTCACATGCACTCTCCTCTTCCTACCTTCATAGCAGAGTCCCAGGCCTCCCAGCCACCTGAGGGCTTAAAAGGGCAGTGAGCATCACAGCGGTCACTGTTGGTATCTTTCCAAATAGTCAAGAGGAAGCTGGGGGTGTGGTGTTCTCCAGAGCCACACTGGGCTGGAGAGACCAGCTGAAGAAGTCCCACTGAAGAAATGGCAGAGGGGTTGGGGTCTAAATTTCTAATCTCTTAAGCTGTTCCCTCATATCACCACCTTCTGTAGGATTAAAAATCATACTGGCCAGTTGAGAAGGGTTTTCCGTTCAGGGGTATGTCATGCACATTCTAACACCAGAATAACCACTGAAATATGCAAGAGGGGCACATTTCAGTTTACCCTGGACTTGGTGCCTGCAAATAATTTGGAGACTGGGCAGCCAATTCAAATATCCTGATGGATTTTTATCTGACCAGGTGTTCACTTTGTTTTCGGCTTAGTTCTGTGTCAGCAGAGAGCCCCTCCTCATGTTGACTCCATTGAAGAGGGCCATATGGTAGGCAATACCTCTACTCAATCAAAGTATTCATTCCCTGATGAGACAGTCAAGGGGAGACTCCTCTCCAATGCCGAACACCTTGTGCTTGGAGCAGGACTGAACACAGAGTGCTAAAGGCTTCATGTATTTAGTTTTTTTTTGTAAATCAAGGGTACTAGCTAAAGTCATTTATTTGCATACTGAAGTTCTAGGATATCTTCCAAATTCTGCTCCTTCTGTCAATATTAATAGACCCTTTGAGGATAAATCATACTAACACTCTTTAAGAAATTAAAGCAACTAGGATTCTGTTTGGGTGTATCTCTACAAATAATTTTCTAGCCTCCCTTGGTGGGAAAAACATATTAACTTATTTTTATTTTATGTCTAAGAGTATGCTAAAGTTAATCTCATTTTACAAATATACCTAAGTACTTTCTAGGAGTAATTTTACTACAGATATTGCAAGTACAAAACCTTCATTTTCTATTACCTGTTTTCCATTAACCATGTTAAGAAAACATATTTCTATAAGAAAAATATTTTATATTTCTTTTTGCTTACAGAAAGGGCAATGAGCTACAGTCACAAATATAGATATTGATATCTGCATAAGGTCATTTATTTGAAATCTCACTATACTTGAGCAAAATTGATACCATTAAGGTTAAATGAATTGTCAGAGTGATTACACTTGATACAAATTACAATTGATACAGATACTTAAAGTAAAGCAGAACATTAAACAGGGTAAAGAAAATTCTGAGTTACAAATTGAAAACTATGTTTTGACCCCTGCATTCATATCTATTTTTGTATGAATTTGTGGTTGGTCTGAAGTCATCAGCTATTTTAAATCTCCATATACTAATTTACAAGTTTATCTTGCCGTAGTTTTATGAAAATTTTATAAGGATGTCAGAATATATATATATTTTTCAATAATAATACTTCTATTTCTATTGTAACTACAGTTCTATGTGCAGTAAAAATGACCAGTAAGTAAAATGAAAAGTAAGCAAAATGATGATTATTGTTAAAATAATCCAATGCTTGGAACTTAATTTAAACTTGAATAGAGTGAACTTAAATCATTTATGCTTTTCATATGCAATTCAACAAGTATAACTTTCCATTTCTCCACAAGATAACTGTTTCTTAAGCCACAGAAAGTTGTTGTTTCATATCTCTTTACTTTTCTTATTTTCAGTGTTGTTATTTGAATGCACACTCAGGAATGTGTTGCTAGCAACTAAATACATCAAATGCAAAACTACTACAGTTTTGAGGCTCCAAATGGACAGTATAATCAACCTAACCTCAGGTGTCCTTCTATCCTTTTGTCAACATCCGATATTCTTTCCATATTTGCAATACATATTCTTTTAACACTGGAAGGAACTGATTCTTATTTGTACACAGGCACTTCCCTGGTTAGTCAGGGGTAAAGAGTCCACCTGCCAATGCATGAGACACAGGTTTGATCCCTGGGTTGGGAAGATCCACTGGAGAAGGAAATGGCAACCCACTCCCGTATTCTTGCCTGGGAAATCCCATGGACATTGTACACATACAAGTTGATTAATACAATTATAAATTACACCTGTAAACAGCAGTCTTTTTTGTTATGTGTATGTGTATATCTGTCTGAAAGAGTGTTCCTTCAGTCAGTTTTGGCAAGGATTTTCCTCTTTCTGCTATTGTATGGTCAGGACCTAGCATTGTGCCCAGCAGGCTGAAGACACTAAATAAGGATGTGAATGAATGAATAAATATATGATTGGTCTTGATGAAAGTAATTTAGAACTTTTCTAATTCATTCCCTTCTTTACACAGATAATTGACTAAGCATGATTTGTTAAGTTGAATTCCTACCCATTCATTTATTCCTCAATCCTCTTGTTCATCTGTCAAATATTTATTGAACACTTACTACTTATCAAGCATGGTATTAACTGATGTTGGTACCAGAAAAAATAAAACAGAATGCCTCCCCTCCCTTAGGGGAAATCAGTGCTTGTAGGGGATATTGACACAGGTTAAATAATGTGCGCCGCAGAATTGGTGCTTTTGAACTGTGGTGTTGGAGAAGACTCTTGAGAGTCCCTTGGACTGCAAGGAGATCCAATCAATCCATCGTAAAGGAGATCAATCCTGGGTGTTCATTGGAAGGACTGATGTTGAAGCTGAAACTCCAATACTTTGGCCACCTCATGAGAAGAGTTGACTCATTGGAAAAGACCCTAATGCTGGGTAGGATTGGTGGCAGGAGGAGAAGGGGACGACAGAGGATGAGCTGGTTGGATGGCATCATCGACTCAATGGACATGGGTTTGGGTAGACTCCGGGAGTTGGTGATGGACAGAGAGGCCTGGCGTGCTGCAATTCATGGGGTTGCAAAGAGTCGGACACGACTGAGCAACTGAACTGAACTGAACTGAAATAATGACTCTGGTCATGTCTGTACTGTTGGAAGAGAGGGAGACAAAGGAGACTTTAAGAGGGGGTGACTTGTGAGTTGAGTGCAGAGAGAGGAGGGGACAAGTGACAGTGGCAGTAAAGGAGGTTGTAGGCAGAGAAGAGCTTCTACAAAGATGTGGCATGCATCAGGGGCTCAAGCGGTACAGTGTGATGAATGCTTGAAATGACTTTGGGAAAGAATACACCTTCGTGGTTGGCTTCTCAAGTGGCTGAGAGGGTAAAGAATCCATCTGTAATGGAGGAGATGCTGGAGACTCGGGTTTGATCCCTAGGTCGGGAAGATCCCCTGGAGGAGGGCATGGCAACCCACTCCAGTATTCTTGCCTGGAAAGTCTCATGGACAGAGGAGCCAGGCGGGCTACAGTCCATAGGGTTGCGAAGAGTCACACACGACTGAAGCAACTGAGCATGCATGCACACCTTAATGGTTGGGCTGTGGTCTTGAGTCAGAATGCCTGGGGTCAAATTCTGGCTTTATATGTATTGGTTATGAGCTTTATAATTTGGGGCACCTTAAGATCTACATCTTAGTTTCCTCATCTGTAAAAACAGAAATGAAGGAACTTACTTCATATAGTAGTCTGGAGCAAAGGTTAAAAGAAATACATTTATACCTTCTACATGACAAGAGCTTCACATAAGTTTGGGGCTACTGTTGTCTTGATTATTATTAGGAAATGGTGCCAGACAAGACAAAATTGGTAAGGTGGGTTAGGTGAGGCTGTGAAAAACAGTGTTTGAATCTTGTTCTGTATGTGTTGGACCACAACTGGGATGACTGTGAGTTAGGGAGGGAATTATTTGGGTTTTGGGTTTCCCTGGTGGCTCAGTGGTAAAGAATTCTCCTACAACACAGGAGATGTGGTTTTATCCCTGGGTTGGGAAGATCACCTGGAGAAAGAGATGACAACACACTCTGGTAATCTTGCCTGGGAAGTCACATGGACAGAAGGGCCTGGCAGGCTACAGCTGATAGGATCCCAAAAGAGTTGCACACGACTTAGCAATTAAACAACAGAATTTGGGTTTTATTTTAAAAAGAAAGAAGTTCCAGATTGTCAAATAGAAACGAGACTTCAGAGAGAAGGGACTGAAGACTAGAGACCTGTCTGGAAGATGTGATTGTCAGTGGCATTGGGGTACAGAGGAGGCAGAGCCTCTAGAAAGACAAATCAGACATGGAACAATAAGGATGGGGGTGGGGGCTCGAATCTTCCCAGCCTGGACAACTGTGTGCTTCAGTGAGGTCACTAACCAAAACCCGGAGTGTGGGAAAATTAGAATCTTTAGAGATTGCTTAGGAAAGCATCATAGTGTAGAGCTTTGTACTTCAGAGCGTGGTTGTCCATGGACCAGCATCACCTGGGAGTGGGATAGAAATTCAGAATTTCCAGACCTCACCCCACAGCTCCTGAATCAAAATTGTACTGAACCAGATCCCCAGGTAATATGAGTGTACATTAAGGTAGAAAACTACTAGTACGGAGCAGATTTTGCACACTACAGCCCTTTAACCTAATCCAGCTTGCTGTCTATTTTTGTTTTTAGCTTGAGAGCTAAGAATTTTTTTTGGAGTATAGTTGATTTACAATAGTAGATTAGTTTCAGGTGTACAGCAGATTGATTCAGTTATATAAATACATATATATTCTTTTTAATTTCTTTTTCCATTATAGTTTATCATAGGATATTAAATATAGTTCCATGTGCTATATGGTAAATCTTTGTTATTTATTTATTTTATATATGATAGTGTATATCCATTAATCCCCCACTCTCAATTATCCCTCCTTTCCTTCCCTTATGTTTGTTTCTTATGTCTGTGAGTCTGTTTCTGTTTGGTAAATAAGTACATTTTTACTATTTTTTCGATTCCACATATAAGTGTAGCATATTTGTCTTTCTCTGTCCAACTTACTTCACTTAGTATGATAATCTCTAGGTCCATCCATGTTGCTGCAGATGGCATTATTTCATTCTTTTTTTATGGCTGCTGCTGCTGCTGCTAAGTCTCTTCAGTCATGTCCGACTTTGTGCAACCCCATAGACTGCAGCCCACTAGGCTCCCCCATCCCTGGGATTCTCCAGGCAAGAACACTGGAGTGGGTTGCCATTTCCTTTTCCAATGCATAAAAGTGAAAAGTGAAAGGGAAGTCGCTCAGTCGTGTCCGACTCCTAGTGACCCCATGGACTGCAGCCTACCAGGCTCCTCCATCCATGGGATTTTCCAGGCAAGAGTACTAGAGTGGGGTGCCATTGCCTTCTCCGTTTTATGGCTGAGTAATGTTCTATTATAAATAGTCTATTATATATATATGTGTGTGTGTGTATATATATATATATATATATATATACACACACACATATTTATGTATGCTACTTCTTCTTCATCCATTCATCTGTTGAATGGCTTTTATATTTTTAAAATGGTTGGAGAAAAGGAAGAAAAATATATGATGACATAAAAATTATATGAAATTCAAATTTCAGCGACCTTAACTAAAGTTTTACTGGAACACAGCCATGTTCAATCCTGACACATTGTCAATTATTGCTTTTTCTCTACAACTGTAGAGTTGAGTAGTTGCCACAGAGAAGGCACAACCCACTAAGCCAAAAATATTTACTATGAGGCTCTTAACAAAAAGTTTCTTGACTTCTGATCTAGAGAAAGAAATTGGGAGTTAAGAATACCTAAATTCTAGTCCTAGGGCTTCCCTGCTGGCTCAGTAAAGAAGAGACTTGAGTTCAATCTCTAGGTTGGGAAGACCCCTGGAGAAGGAAATGGCCTCCCACTCCAGTATTCTTGCCTGGGAAATCCCATAGACAGAGGAGCCTGGAGGGCTATAGTCCATGGGGTGGCAAAAAAGTCAGATATGAATTAGAGACTGAACAATAACCAGGTTATTTAAAATATCTGTTCTGTTTTTTTTCCACTTGTAAAATGAAGATATAATTTCTACCTTGCAAAATCATAAGAATAAATGGGAATGATACCTATTGTACTTACCCCAAAGGCTAGCACATAGTAAGTGCTCAGTACATATCAGCAATTATTACTCAGTAAAAATATTAGTAAATGACCAAGGCACACCCAGCTTTACTTGAATCCTGCATCATGCAGATTTCTTTTCAGGCACATCTAACACTGCTGCTTTTTGAACGTTCACTCTAAGTTACCTAGATTTCTACCCTGTCAACTAACCAATCTTACAGGCTGCTGCTGCTGCTGCTAAGTAGCTTCAGTCGTGTCCGACTCTGTGCGACCCCATAGACGGCAGCCCACCAGGCTCTCCCGTCCCTAGGATTTTCCAGGCAAGAACACTGGAGTGGGTTGCCATTTCCTTCTCCAATGCATGAAAGTGAAAAGTGAAAGTGAAGTCGCTCAGTCATGTCCGACTCTTCGCGACCCCATGAACTGCAGCCTACCAGGCTCTTCTGTCCATGGGATTTTCCAGGCAAGAGTACTGGAGTGGGTTGCCATTGCCTTCTCCAATCTTAGAGGAATGTATAGTAATAAAGAAAATTACTCCTTTACATCAGTAGTTAAACCTGTCATGAATAATGATATTAATAACTAATAACCTACAATGTGGTATAGATACTAAGGAGTAATTTATTTTAATACTTTTATGCCATCATAATGAATTTGTTTGTTATTCATTGTAACTCTACATTCAAGGCATAAATCAATGTTGCTTTATATTCTGGGCAGATGCTGTGTGTATTTCCAGAGGTTTTCTAGGATAAAGAATTAACATTTATTAATAGTAACAGAAGCATGGGGGTGTTTTGAATACATTTGAAAAGCATCAGTAAAATAAAATCATTGTCATGGATTTTTTTCCCCCATTTTGAGGGAATGCTGCAAATAACCATGCTGGTATTTAATATGTGGACCTTGATTTGAACTTAAATTGAATGTAGATAAACGTTTTGGTTATCTCCTCAATTGAAGTATAACCTTTCCTCAAAAGAAAGATACTGTTTCAAGAAAAATGGAATGTTCCTACCTTTTTACCTTGGCCTTTTCTTATTAGCTTCTCTCTGATATCTCTTCTAGCAAACAGTGATATTCAGTGATGCTTAGTGCAAAGAGCAAGACAACAGCAAAACTGAGGATTTATGTGCAGCTATTTCCTGGTTGTGCATATAAGATTGGGCTGTGGTGTTAAGTATCAGATAATTTTCTTTGCTCTTCAATTATTGTAAATATCTTCTCTTAGCACAGCCTTTAGCACTTAGGAAATAGAGAAACAGACTCAGATTTCTAACATGTTATAATTATGACAAATAAAAAAGAACAGAATATTACCTCTTAATATGAAACAATCTATTTCTTCACAGTAGAGATAGATACATATATGCTTTCTATTTATATTCTTATTCTCCATCTTAATTTGCTTTATTAATCAACATTTATATTTCTAGTTGGCCTCTACTAGAATTATGCCAAACTTATGTTTATATAATTGTTGAGAATATTTCGAACTTTTATTTAAACTTCTTCAAATTAAAAATTTAAATGTGAGCTCTCTTTAAAAGATCTTAGGTTGAAAACAGCATGAAAGAAGCCTCTAGAGTTCTTTTAATTATAAAAGAATATCTATTACATTTAAATTACAGATAGTACAGAAGTATCCAAAAAGCCTTTAAAATGGCTATCATTTAAAACAAATGTGTATTTGTTTACTAACATATTCGTAAACGTGCAATTTACTAATTAGTAAATTTTCAATATGTAAAAACTGGATAGTCCCACAATTAACGATACTAAACTGCCAGTGAAAAAATAAACGTGTTTATTTTCTCTACTACATTTAGGATGGTGAACTTGCTATGAAGATTTCTTCCTCTTGTTTCTGTCTTTTCTATACTAGAAACACTAAGGCAGTAAAAATTTGATAATGGAAATTTCAGCTTGGTTGAACAAGTTAAGCAATCTAAACACTTAGTTGCAAAGTTGCTATAAAGAGTTAAAAAACGAAAAGAAAAACTTACTGTAGGGAATTAGGTGGATAAGTAATGATATGGAGGGAAAGTAGCCATATTTCAAAGGAAATTCAACTGACTATTTCTTACTGGACAGTGCAGTCTTATGAAACATTGCTAACAATGGATGTGTTGTCTAATTTGAAGCGCATTTATCATATGAAGTGACTGGAATACTATTGTATATTTCCACACACGACAATGTAGCTTTGTATTTTTTTCTTGGCACATAGCTCTTAGAGTTTCTAACTTTGGAAGGTGAAGTTGTTTGATGACTTGAATCAATTGTAAAATGGTCACCCTTCCTTTTGCTACTGAGTTTTCAGTCTAGGGACAATAGGAATGCCATGGTTCTGAAAATTGAAAGGAAACAACAGGATTGCAAAGCATTATTGCAGGCTTAATCTGAGTGGATTTTAGATATTCAGGGAACTGAAATCCTTGCTACTTCACTGAGGTTTTTGCTCTATAACCTAATGATGCAGATCCCGGATATTACCATAAAAGAAAGAGGCTAATCATTCAAACATGTGCATCAAATACCTGCAGAATAGTATAGGGTATATATGTGTGTTAGTTGCTCAGTTGTGTCCAACTCTTTGTGACCCCATGGACTGTAGCCCACCAGGCTCCTCTGTCTATGGGGTTCTCCAGGCAAGAATACTAGAATGGGCATCCATTCCCTTCTCCAGGAGATCTTCCCAAACCAGGGATTGAACCAAAGTCCCCTTCACTGCAGGTAGATTCTTTACTATCTGAGCCACAGGGAAGCCCATACTGTGTATGGTTAGAGTCAAACCAACATGATTCCATAATAAAGTTTTTCTCTCTGTTTCTGTAACATAATAATGCTTTGTTTTGGGTGGTTACTAAGATGCTTATTCAAAAGGAGCAGCAAGAAAAATGCTGGATAGCTGCACTGCAATTACAGCTGCTAAAAATCATAGTTGACCAAACATATCTTTGGAAAGGTGCCATAATATTACTTTTATGCATCTAGGGAGGATAGACCCAATGCATTTAGCTTGTGACCTGCTTAGAGAAGCTTGTGAGAGAGTAAAGTATTTCCTTCTAGTCCTGCCTAGTTTTAGTTTTTCTTTACTGATTTTAGAAAGAAAGATTCAAAGTTTACACTAAGATGTAGGAAACTTTCATGTCTCTCAGGGGATAGCAGAAAAGAAAGAAAGCAAGACTGTCTGTCATATCTTTACATGATACATCAGACTTAGCTTATGGGCAAGAAATTTTTGCAGGACTCGGAATCAACACAGATTGTATACACGAAGAAACTTTAATGAAGGGCTTCCTTATAGAGGCATGATGTTATAAAGAGAACAAACAGGTATGTTGGGGCACCACGAGACTGGCCAAAGCAGAAAGTCTTCAGCAGAGAGGGGACTTGCCATCGGCCTTCCTAGTGACTCAGATGATAAAGAATCTGCCTGCAATGCAGGAGACTCAGGTTCAACCCTTGGGTGGGAAGCATCCCTGGAGAAGGGAATGGCTATTCACTCCAATATTCATGCCTGGAGAATCCCATGGACAGAAAAGCCTGGCAGGCTACAGTCCATGTGTTCCCAAAGAGTTAGACACAACTGAGCAACTACCACAACACAAACCAAGTTTAAGCTTCAAGGTTATTCATGACAAAGACTCCTTCCAAGGCCCTGAGAGGAATCAGTGATATGTTCTCATGGTCATATATTTTAAAATACAATTTACAGATTTAATTTTATAAGTTTTGGGCTTTGTAAAACCTGGATGTGAAGTGAAGAGCTGACTTATTAGAAAAGACCCTGATTCTGGGAAAGACTGAAGGCAGGAGGAGAAGGAGACAACAGAAGACAAGATGGTTGGATGGCATCACCAACTTAGTGGACATGAGTTTGAGCAAGCTCCGGAAGATGGTGAAGGACAGGGAAGCCTGGTGTGCTGCAGTCTATGGGGTCGCAAAGAGCTGGACACGACTGAATGACTGAATAATAACAAAACCTGGATATGCCTTGGGCCACAGGATAAGGAGAGGACCAAGTATTACCTGAGAGAAGTGGAGTCATAGGGTTAATCGATTGGGAAGTGGAGTTGTAGAGACATGGCTGCTTCTAAGAACACAGCCCAGGACAGGGAGGAAATGAGAAATACCTTGAATCTTCTCTCATCCCCATTTCTAGTTTCCTGATGACACTTTCCATTGGCTGAATCCAACATGAAGTCGGCAGATAAAAAGCCCAGGTGAAGCTGTATGAACACGGGCATCCTAAGATGTCGAGTTGAGCAGAGAGGGATGCAGAGTAGATTGGGGTGGGGGAGGGGTGGCAGAAGAACCAGGAAAATGGTGAAAAATAAAATCAACCTGGTGTCCTGCTTTTTAATTCCGATATTTTAAATATACAATTTCATGTATTAGATTCTCTTTTAGAGACCACTGTGAGCCTAGAAATGTATGGGGAAGGGGGTTTCTTATGGTAGATTCTGAGAAGAATAATGTGCAACATAATGTTTAAAGCTGTACTGCACACTTCAGTTTGTACAAGAGACTTGGTTAAAACAAGTAATAGAACACACATAACAACCACAGGCCAGAGTGTTCCTCGTGGTAAATTGTGATGAGGAGGAAATGACTGAGTTATAAATAGAGTTATTCACTCTACAGACACTTTCCAGATGAACAACTACCTTTTGACCTGAGCTTTCGTTAACAACTGTTCAAATATTTACATGTATCACTGATGAATGGATAGGAATGTTAGCCTCCTGAAGCGTTGTCTTGGAGATGAAGGCCTTTCTGGTAGGAAGAGGGGGAGAGAATTTATTTTTCATGAATGGGTTCTAGACTGAGGGACTGCCAATTATGCTAGTCAATAAATGGAGGACGTTGCAGCAGGATTGCTAAGTTTGGGGTTTTTCCTTCTAAACTCCAAGGTAGGGTTTTTGTTTTTGTTTTTTCCCATTGTTGTTTTGCTTATTTGGATGAGCTTCAGTCAAAGGAAGTCAGCTTTTCAGCATGCCTGAGACTATTGTCTCCATCCTTGTATGTGTCCCGTTGTTCCTTATTTAGGTAATAGATGTTTTCTTTGGAATCTATTGTAAACCTGGGTTTTACAAATGTGAATGCATTTTGCTTGTCTGTTTTCATCTTCATTTTAAGAAAAACTGTGTGATGTTGGATGGTAAACTAAAGAATCCTTTGATGCCGTGTGGCACTATTTCTCCTCTTCTTAGGTTATCTGTTTGTCATCTTCCCTGGCCTCACATCCCGGGCCTTCTCTTTCATATTGATTTCCCAGTACAAAGGCATCTTGCCCCCCACAAGAGTTCCATGGAGGACCTTGTCGGCACTCTTCCCTCTGCCTGACATCCCTTCCTGTTTCCAGTCACTCACCTACCTCTTACTCATCTTAATTCAGACCTGGCATCCTTACAAGAAACCACCCCCAATTCTCTGTGTCCCTCTATGACATCATTTACGTAGCATATATCACGTCATATGTGCGTGCTTGACTTTGCCTCCTGGACCACACGCCCTTCCAAGTCAAGGAAAGGGTCTGATTCCTACCTGTACCCAGAGTGTGTAGGATCTGGCATGAAGCAGATCATCAGTAAGTATTGATTGAGCTGAACAATTGTATAATTGTACAGATTTCATTTTCCCCAAAGCAAGAAACACTATGTAATCCTCAAGGTAGCTCTAGTGTCCTAGTTAAAACTTAATCCAATGTGTAAAATTTAATTATCTCTCTCTGATTAATTGGCTCCTGAGATGACTTTTGGATTTTCCCTGTGCTTGGGGTAAAATTAGACCAGTAAGTGTCTGCTCCATCGCACTGAGCTACCTGAAAGAGTTAGCTATACTTTTTCTTAAGTCTACATTGCAGATTAGGTAATACCTTTTATATGAAACAGTAGAGAAGGCAACTAACCTGATGACCACTCTATGCCAAGTCCACAGTGAGTGAGGTGGCAATGACAATATCCATTATCACATGGGTCTCATGCCCACTCTGTCATATGGAGAGAATATGGATCTTACGGTCATTTGTTACACAGGAGAGGTCAAGTAATTTCCCCAAGATCACTGTTCTGGAGGCAGCAGGATTTGAACCCTAATCTTCCTCAGTCAGGTCCAGTGCTTTCTATTCATTATTCTATCTCAGAACTGAAATCCATCATGAGCAGACATTATTTTTACTTTCATCGGACCAATACTCAATACTTATATAGTTTTGAGGAGGTTTTGGCCTCTTCCAAAAAGCCATCTCGTGCACTGGGCAAATGATGTACATTTTCAGCAATTTAATGAGAATTGACTTTGGAGGTAGTGTTGGAGAGGAATGAAGACTTTGAAAAAGGTAGATAAAGAAATGATTGAGACTAATGATATACTGAATATATAACTTAGGGCAAGGAAACATACTCTTAAAGATAAGTTTCTCAGGGAAGATGTTTATCAGTGTTCCGAAAAATGCATGGGCTCTGTACCTTCCTAGGAAGTGGACTGGAAATCTGCTTTGGTTTTATACATATGATGAGTCAATTTGCCAATGAAGTGATTGGGGTTGGACTATTTTCTATCTGCTTTTCTAAATACCTGAGTGTTTTATACCTTGCTAGGCATCATCTATTTCAGAGGAGAGCACTTTTAAAATGGGTTTCCCTCTAAACTCAGTCACATTTTTAGTGCATGGTGAAATTCATTTGAATAATGGGCTTTATTTTCTGTGTGCTTTCAGCAGAATTGTGAGCACGGAAAGAAAACAAGGCAGATTTGTAGGGTAGCTGCAAAGTGAAAAATATGCATTTGCTTGAGTGATGGCATGTGGTTGATTTTATTCCCCCACCCTTTATGGATCCTTCCCCAGGGTTTCACAGATGGGGGAGGGGTGGCTCTTGTCCTTGAATTCACATCAGGATATTGTGACACTTCACAGGATAGATTCTAGGGAGAAAAACATCCCAAGATTTGCAAAGACTAAAGAGGCCTGGCAAAATGGAATCCATTTGCTTAAAATGGTAGGGAGTTTGTTTACTGGATTAAGTGTGAGGTATGTTGATAACAGATGGAACGAATGATCACATGGCATATTTAAATAGTCTAAGGATAACCTCGATGTCCTGGTCAATGTTCCTTCTCTCGATTAATGCCAGTGCTAATTAACTGGCACAAGTGTTCCTAGCCATATGGGGGATGTTGCTGAAAGCGGCTGGCAGCCTATATCCAGCCACTACCTGTGCGTAATTTAGTGCTTAGCTCGGTGCTTTGGGACTTCCATGATGGAACAGCCCAGTACAGAGAGAGCTGATGGTGGCAAGTGCCACAGTGTCATCTTTGTTTCTTTTGTGCACATCATTCCATATGTGGTTGACAAATTAGACCTTGTGTTGACTTTTTGTGGGATAAGTGATACTGTACTTAGTCCATGTTTGTATGTTGGCTCCTTGAGTTCCTGACCAGTCTGTTAGTTGATTTTTATTCCGACCTCCTAATAATAGGCAGTTAATTCAGAAATGATCTTCACTGAACTGATTCTATGCCAGTCAGCAATCTATCTGCTTTATAACTTGAAATATAAAAGGAAAAACCAGTTTAGGTCAATAGAGTAATGTGGTTTGGAATTTAGGTTCTATGTTCATCTCTCACTGTGATTCTCATAGGAAGCAAGTGTGCTGGGGGAAAGACTGTTGGATTTGAAGTCTCATGATTTGGGGAAGAATCCCACTCAGGTTGGTCATGAGCCTTTTGGCTCTGGGTACTCCAATGGGCTGGCTTTGGAAAGAGAAGATTTAATTCCAGCAGTTTCCACCAGTCTTTTCCAAGCCAATTCAAATAAGAATAAAGTTGAGGAACTTTACTTGTGGTCCAGTGGTTAAGAATCCTCTTGCCAATGCAGGGGACATGGATTAGACCCCTGGTCTAGGAACTAAGACTCCGCATGCCAAGGGGTAACTAAGCCCATGTGCCACAACCACTGAGCTCTCCTGCTGCAAGCACTGAAGCCTGTGCGCCCTACAGCCTGTGTTCTGCAACAGTAGAGGCCACCTCAATGAGAGGCCCTTGTGCTACAACTAGAGAGTAGCCCCCATTCGCCACGTATAGTGAAAGCCTGCATGCAGCAATAAAGAGCTCATGTAGCCATAGAATAAATAAATAATAAAAGCAACACATTTCTCTCTCTTTAAAAGAAAGAGTAAAGTTGAAGTGAAAATAGGATGCCCATGTAATTTGTCTTCAACATGGAACACTTAAAAGTGAAGAGTTCATTAATAATTATTCAGGGACTCCGGCATAAGACAGGACTGACCTAGAGACATTGGGATGTGTGCTATCTGTAAAAGTCAGGGCACCACACTCGCTCTGCAAATGCAACTTGGAGACAAGCCCTGGAGAGTTCCCTAGTCTGACTAGGGAAGAGGATTCCAGCCTCTCAGGGCCTCCCAGACAGGAACTGTGAAGCCTTCATTGTCTTGGGGAAAGCTGTTTTGAACCCCTCTTTAGCTCGGTTGGCTATGAAACAGGGGGTTAGGGTGCCTGCATCTCAGAACTGGGGAAAGGAGTAAATTAGATGTGCACAGAGCACCTAGGACAGGGACTGTCACTCAGGAGTTGCTCCTTAATAAATATCCCTTGTCCTCTTGCCTCTTTCCTCCCCTTCCTCCCTTCCCCATGGAGACAGCTGCACTCTATAGAATGTAGTAATATGCATTTTTAAAGGAAGGGACCAGAGTTTTGTATTCCCTAATTGACTCTGACCCCTTTGAAGTTAGCCATAGTGTGTTATTAATCATTTATCCCAGTCACATGGTTCCTTGGGACAGAGTAGTACTCGGTAAATATTCGATGAATAGATGAATGAATTCAAGAATAAAAGAATTGTGATTGTTCCACAGTAGAGGTTTCTCAGCCAGACGAGTGTGGCTGCATTCTTGGCTGATAAGAATTCAGGAAGCACGAGAACCCAGAGTGGTCTCTCCCAAATGGAAACTTAAGCTGAGTGGCAAAATAAAGAAGGCTGTTCACGAGGGTTTGTCATAACCAAGGAAGAACTGGCACTCCGGTCCCCACTTGGCTCCCAAGTTCCTGCTGAGTTTCTGAGATGGAGAGGAAGCAAATATGGAGCCCAGCACAGCAGGGAGAGAGAAACACATGTAATTTCCCTTGTACCCACCCTCTGCCTCCCATACCAGCAATTATGTCGCTTCTAGCCACCAGGCTGCTCTAACAGGCTGCTGCGTGCTCAGCTTGTGATGATTAGACCCAGGAGCCTGAGAATATCAGCTCTTTGGACCAGAGAGGAGTTTGGTGTCCACATCTCAAGTCTGTGAAATCTGATAGGCCCTGTCTTGACTTAGTGGCTCTTGTTTCCTATCTGTACTAAGGGGTGATAAGGAAGCTCTGGGGAGGATATGGATAAGATCTGAGATGTGGACCAGAGTGTGGGCTCTGGGGTGACACTGCGCAGCTCTACTGATTACAAATTCCAGCTCTACTGATTACAACGGTGTGACCCTGTGCCGACTGATCAAATTCTTTACATCTCCATTTCCCCATTTATTAAATAGTGATAATAATTATATCTTCATACATGACTTAATGACTGAACAGCAACAACAGTAATTATATCTACCTTACAGGGTCATTTTGAAGGTAAAATGAGATGATTTATGTAAAGCATTTAGGGCTTCTCAGGTGGTACAGTGGGCTTCCCTGGTAGTTCAGATGGTAAAGAATCCTCCTGCAATGCAGGAGACCTGGATTCAATCCCTGGGTTGGGAAGATCCCCTGGAGGAGGGCATGGCAACCCACTCTAGTATTCTTGCCTGGAGAATCCCCATGGACAGAGAAGCCTCGTGGGCTACAGTCCATGAGGTTACAAAGAATCAGACTCACCTGAGCGACTAAGCACACACACACAAAGCATTTTGTATTGTGTTTGACACATAGTAGGCACACGATAATTATTGGCCACTATTTCCATATTAGTGCTAGTAGGATTGTTGCCATCATTGTTAATGGGGTTTGAACCTGACCCTTCATTATACTGAACTGTATCAAAGAGGTGATTGCTCCCAGTTAGCCAGCACCAGGGAACCTCCAGGGGAAAAAAGTAGATATCGCAAGACAGGGAATTGTCACATCTAGTATATTACATGCTTCAATAGCCAGGAGCTGATTAGTACAAATCTAATTTTGCACTAACCTGCCAGAGGCTGAGTGCACAACTGGGCTCCTTGGGTTCAGTTTGACTGTTGAAAGATATTTACACGAGAGGTACCATGTGCATATTCAGAAATATCACCTAATATATCAGTTAATAAGAGAGCACAATCCATCTATCTATACATACATACCTAATATTAAAAAAAAAAAAATTAACCTCCCCACCAGGAAAGAAATATACTGAAACTACTCTCAGACTTGAAGGGCACAATCAGCCCTGGGGGAAGAAAACCAAAAAGATCAGAAAAAGAACTAATCCCCTATGCTTTTGGAGCTGGCTTTATCCGTGTCCTCTTTTCGTTCTTGTGTGTCTGAGTTGCACTGTACCTTTGCTGCCCCTGCTACTAATACTATTCTACTGTCAAGTGGCTGGCACGCCAGACGGAGAGAATTTTTCTGTACTTTGCGCTTGAGCTGGGTGCTGGGAAATCCTGTCGTCCTGGATTTGTGGCCGCACGACGCTATTCTTCCAGCAGAAGACGCCGCGCCCCCGCGCGCTGTGTTCTGGCTACTGTGGGAGCCAGCCCCGCTTTGGCTGGTGAGGGGCTCTGCCTGATGGAGATGAAAAGTGAATTTCTCCTTTGTGCCTCCACCATGCAGCTCTCTCACGATGAAAATAGAACCTGCTTTCATCTTGCTGGGCCTGACGAAGAGATAGCTCCCAGACTGCAAGTCAGCATTTGCCCGCACGATTGTGTGGCAAAATCTATTTTTAAAAGACTATTAGTTCTCCTGGTAGACAAAATGGGTACTCTTTTCTGGGAGCAAGGAGAGTAGGTACCCATGATGGGCTGTCAAGTAATGAAGGGAGATTAGCTCCCCACTTCTTTTCACTGGGAGCCTGGCATCCTGAAGCTTCCTCTAGCCAAGTTATGACACGGGAGAGTCGACTTGCTGCCCTCCCCCTCCCCCCGCTTCCCCGGAAGGAGGGAGGGATCGCCAGTCACTCTTTGTCCACTTCCAGCTGTTCTGGGTGGTGTGGGCTCTGCATCATCAGCCTTTGTGACTCACATCCACAGGTCACATGAGGTTGACCATCCCGACACGAGCGTCACTGACATGGAAAAGTAAATTAAGAAATCAGGTTAGGCTTCTTTTGGTCTTTTGTTCCTCTTTGTTTGTAACCTGAGCGGATTAGGAAGACTTGATGACGCCTTGATTAATCAGGAGTTCTTACAAAAACAAACTTGGGACTTGGGGGACAATTAAAAAACCTGGATGGATGTAAAGTTACACAAGGCAGGCCGCGTGCTTCTCACACCTGAGCTTCCCCAGCTGTGCCTGCTCTTATGCTGTCCTTCCTGCCGGGACCACTGTCTCTGCCACTCTGTCCCCAGGTGGCATCTCATAGCCTCATCCTTTTCCTTTTCTCTCAAGTTCTGGCCTAATGATGGCTCGTTCTGGCCACTTGCCTGCTTATCAGAGATTATTCTAAGGCATCTTTCATATCGCTTTCATATTGCAGAGTGGTTTTCCAACTTTTCAGCAATGGTTTTGTCCCTTCCTCTTCAGTTAGATTGTAAATTATTTGGAGGGCAGAACGATGTTCTGTATATCTTTGCTATGTCTCATTGGTGTATGTGTATGTATATTTCCTTGTTTTCCTTCTTATTTTTAACAAGTGTAATATATTTCCCTTATCTAAAATTATGAATAGAGTTAATCAAAAATAAATTGAAAATACATGTCTTAAAATGACAAACATTATTCACTTTAGGTATGTAATTTCTAATATGTATATATTTTAATTGCTCTAGCTGGATGATGGAGAGACAAAGAGAACTGGGAGGAGAGAACAATGTATTTTATACATATTAACCCTTGAATACTCAGAACAAGCCTATGGAATATGAGCAATGATCATCTTTGTTTTAAGGATGGAGAAACTGAAGCTCAGAGCTCTGAACTGTCTTGCCCAAGATTGGATAACTAATATGTGACAGTGTGTGCTATACATAGTACTTTGTAATTTATTATTATCATTTTTTACTTGACAACATAATAATCCTGTCATTTATTTACTAAGTTCCTGGTATGTGTCATACATAATGTTAGGAGAATTTTGCATGAAACAGAAATAGCCTCTGCTCTCATGAAGTAGGAGAGAGATAATTGAAAAATCAAAACCGTGTGTTCTATGCTGTATGATAGGAGGAGTTCAGGGTACTGTGGGGGCATATGACAATACCTAATTTAATCTGGAAGTGGTGCACATATTTATTTATCTTCATTGCTCATGACTGTATTATTTCAAATCATCTTTTTATTTTAGAATAGTTTTGAATTTATGGGAAATTTGTAAAGATAGTACAGGGCATTTTCATATACCTTGTAACCAGTCTCACATAATTTGCTGTCATATAACTGTGGCACACTTGTCACAACCAATGAACTCATCTTGGTACATTGCTGTTAACTGAGCTCCATACTTTTATAAGATTTCATTAGTCTTTCCATAACGTCCTTCTTCTGCTCCAGGAACCCACCCAGGAGCCCGTATCACACTTACTTGTTGTGTATCCTTGGGCTTCTCTGGGTTGTGGCAGTTTCTCAGACTTCCCTTGCTTTTGATGCCCTGATTAGATTTGAGGAGTTATTGGCCAGAACTTTTATAGAATGTGCCTCAACTGATGCTTCTCTTGTGGTTAGATTGGGGTTATGGATTTTGGGGGAACCCCATAGAAGTGAATGCCATCCTCAATACATCATGTCCAGAGTGCATGCTATCCATATGAATTATGATGAAGTTAACCTGGATCACTTGGCTAAGGTCTGTGTGTGTGATTTATCCACTATAAAATTACTCCTTACTCTGCATTCCAGATTGTACTTTTAGAAACAAGTCAGTGTGTAAAGCCTACACTTAAGGGATGGGGGGTTAAGTTCCACTTCCTTGAGTGGAGAGTATGGTTGCAATTTCACACTACATGGATGTTCCACCACTGATTTCCCCAGTGCTCTATTGATAGACACTGAACTTTTCCCATTTGTATTAAATTTTAAAGCAATGCCACACAAATATCTTTTATGATTATCCTGGAACTCCTCAAATTATTTTCTTTAGAAAAACCCTTTTCTAGATAAATTTGGGTCAGAGAGTAGGTATTTTTTAAAAGACTTTAAATTTTGGTGGTGAATTAACTTTATAGAAAGGGAATACCAATTTACACTGGTGAGTGCTATTTTTACCAAACCATAGAAAGGATGTCTATTCTTGCTTTTAATCATTGATAATTTGATAAGTAGAAAATTTAAGCATGTAGTGGGTGTACAATTAAAAGAAAGATATAAAATCAAAGTCCTATTTTGACTGAAAAATCATCACCATTCTTTTGTTTTGCAAGGGAACAAACCCAGGTCAGCTTGACTAAAATGTTAATTCAGTGGGTATTTGCTGGACCGTGTTCTGAATAGGTAGATAGTTCCCACTCCCCAGGATGTTTTAGTCTAGGAATGGAAGTAACATTAAAAAAAAAACCTCAAATTATTACTGCAACTCAAATAATACCTCCAATTCAAATTGTACTTAGATTTATTCTATTAAAAATTCACAAAATTCCTGTTTAGACTGTCTACATGACTTTTCATGTTGAAAAAAATGGTGAAGATTGCTTGAAGTATTTCTGCAGTGCTAAAATTTATTTAACGTGAAATTTAGAGACATACATAGATGGAGAGATTATTGGTGCATGAAAGAAACTTACACTCCAAACAGAAATTGTTTATGTAAATATTGGACTCTGAACAGTTCTTCACTGAGGAAATCTGCCTTTGTGAGTTCACAGATGCCAAATGGGAAGTGATTATGAAAGAATTATGAATTCCAAGATGTAGTGTTATGTGCGCCTAAGTTTAGATTCCCAAAGGGACCAATTTACTAATACTAAGTGGATGAGCACGATGGGATATGGTGAAAACAGAACTTCACAGATTCAGTAAGTGTGGAAGTGAATTTTAAACAAATAACAGTAATGTGGGTGTTTCAAAGGACTGAGATTTTTGTCCTAAACCCTATACTTATTTGGGATGATCTTAATGTACTATATTTAGATTGGGGACCAGAGGAAAAGAGAAAAAAGTTCTGAGATTATTAATATCGAAATCTACCGATTCTGTGAAATCTGACTGGGCAGAGTGATAAGAAATTGGAAATCATTTAGAGACAATCAAAATCTGAAAATGGATACGGATTCCTTTCTTAGAGGGACATTTTCAGCTGTTCTTCAGTGAATTCAATTACTTTTCTGCCTCGCTGCTCATCGTTCCTTGTTTATCCCAAGGAGAGCTGTGCTGTTGATGGTTCCGTTTTAGAAAACACTTGGATCAGTAGGACAAGAGGTGACATTTGAAAACTATTTCATTAAGGTCAAAAATCTATGAAGTTGTACTTCTGCCCCTTCCTCTCTTCCTTCTCATTCCTCCTTTTTCGCTTCGTCTGCCTCTACCTTCCCTCTCCTCCCTCCTTCCTCTCTCTCTCCCTCCTCCTACCCCCTTCTCTTTCTCCCCACCTCCTCCTCTTCCTTCTTTCTTTCTTCTCCCCCTTCCTCTCCTTCCCTTCCCCATCCTTCTCCCTTCTCCTACTTCATCTTCTTTTCTTCCTCTTCATTTGCTTTTACTTTTTGGCAATCCATCATCTTCTGCAGTAAAAAGACTGTGTCTGCTCATATTATATGGTATTCTTGGGCAGTTGATTTTAAGAGCTAAACTCTTTGCTTAGCTTAAAGTACGGAGCACAAGGAGCTCTGGCCATTCTCTGAAATGATGGTGGTTTTATAGTCTCCAAGTCCAGTTAAAATCATTCTTAGTAGAACAGGTAAGCAGGAGACAGGAAGGGATTGTAGAAAAAATTCTTCACAATGTAATTGTAGCAGTGATCAGTGCTGTGGCTTTGGTTCATGCAGTGAGTTATTTTTTAGGGATAATGCCCAACATGTATCCAGGGAAATAATATCCGGAAGGATCGATGGGTACAAAGCCCACTTCGTGGTGACACTGTGCCCTAGGACAGTACATGGCCCCATAAAGCTAGAATGGTCTTACATCATAATTCCTGCCCCTAAAAAGCAACTCCAGTGCCCTGTGACTTGGAAAGCCATTCCCAGAGCCATTCTCCTTTCTGAAATGGGTATATGTGAAGTGGAGTTTAAATATTTTCTGTGTGGAGTTTGTCCCTTCGGGGATGAGGTTCAAGGGCCATTATTTCCATTTAGAAGATAATCCTGAAAGCCTCTGTTTATATCAGTGGCCCGTCTGATCTAGTCTGATGGATAGCACATTCTAATCTAGTATTTTTACTTTCTCACTTACAAAGTTATATTGATTGGTTAATCCATTTTAGATATAAGGCGTTACAAAATTATTTTCAGTGATTCAGAGTTCTATGTTTACCAAAGTCTCTGTATAACAAACATTAATTTCATAAGGCATTCTAAACAAAGCTACATTTTAACTTACAGTTTGGAGATACTACTTTACATGTGGTAAACACACACACATAGACTCCTGAACTAGTGAGATAAAAACATCTCATGGATTAATTTTGTTGATGTCATCTGGTTTCATGCTTTCTGTTACTACTGACCATATAGTTACTATTCATTTTATGTTATCACAAGCATGTAGAGTCAGTGAAAATTAGTTGTTTCTTTTTTGTTTGTTTTTAACGTGACAGCAGGAACCATAGCATATTCTCAAATGGAAATCTAGAATGTGCTTCAACCTGCCCGCTCTCCTCTGACAACTGCCTATTGAGATCACCTGGGAAATTCCAACTCAGCTTTTAAGACTTAAATAAAATATCACCTCCTTCTGGAAGTATCCCCGAGTTAATGGAAGAGTTGGCACTTTCTCTACTATGTTCCATGTAGTACCTCCTATAGTCCTCTGTTACAAGATGGAATTCGTTACCTTGCTGCAGCTGCTTATTACATGTCTCTTGAGTTTCTGAAGGCAGAAATGGTCTTCTTTCATATCTGTGGATAAACAGAGGAGTGCACAGGCAAGAGAAGGCCCTTAATACATATTTGGTAAATTAACTGATGGATGAGAGAGACCCACAAGTTTTTATATGTTCTGGTAAATTGCTGATTACACTTTAGAAATTTAGACCAATAAGGGGATGCCTGAAAACTCAGGGTTCCACAGAAGATTTTAGGGATGTAAAAGGATTAAAATATATTTTAAAATCTATACAGTTAATTATATACAGATTCTGACCACTTTTAAGCAATGGAATATGAGAAGGGATAGCTTAAATTAATGAGAATGATTTTTTTCTTGTTAAGAGGTAACATGCTTTAAAAAAAAATCAGACTTTGAAGGTTCTTATTATGTTTTCTCTCTTAAAAGTTTTGTGTTCCTTAGCCTTGGTGTTCTCACAGGTAAAACTTAGATCATATCAAGTTCTCCAGAGTAAGGGTGAGGTTTAAATTATGATATTGTGTGTAAAGTTCTCAGCATTAGTGTCTGCACACAGTTGATTAAATGGTAGCTGTCGTCAGCATTGGAGTGAGGCTGTCTCTAACTCCTCGGTTTGTGGCACTTATTGGTGAGCTACCCTCTAATGTTTCCCCTCTCTAATAATCAAATGGGCCAGAAATTCATTTCCCAGAGAATGTTCACACATAGGGCAAAACCCGCAAAATCTCCGAGAGTTCCTAACACTGTAGAATCCTGTGACCATGATAATCTTTGAAATGTTCTTTGAATTCTTTAGAAGAGCATGTTGACATTGTTTAAATGTTGTTATTTTTTCAATTATTCTTTGACCTAGGGGGCAATAAGGTGAGGATGCTCGTTGCATTTATATATTATTTTTGCCCATCTGTCAATGAATTAGTCTTTAATTTGGGCTGAGCCATTTTGGTACTTCAAAACAAACAAACATATTTTGAAACAGCACAGGAAAAATGTCATTATGGATTTTAATATGTTTATTATGCTTTATTTTGGGGGATTTTGATATGCAAAATTCCTATTGAAATGCAGAGGACATCACCACCATTGATTTGAATACTAGAAATAAGATGTACGCACGTTCTTCTTCCTTTTTTTCTCCTTATTCGAGTAATTGTATGGTTCAGAGCTAAATGACAAGGAAAATAGAATGTTAAAAAGCGTTAACACTGAGTGAGCTGCCCTGGTCAGGCAGTCATCACCATGGACCCCGTCCAGCCCAAAATAGCCTTGATGAGCCTCTGAAGAAGAGCAGCTGTGAAGGCTTCTCCCTGACTCCAAGGGGGCACCCAGTGGGGCAGCCGCAGGGGATGCCTTCTAGCTGCCAAAGCCCGACCTTTGCTGGGCAGCAGACACACTGTCTTCTCACAGCTCCTCTTCAACATGGAAGTAATGTCCTAGAGGCCTGGAAGGAAGGTTCAATCACTGTCTCTCGTCACTTCTCTGGCTTTTGTGTGTGTGTGTGTGTGTGACCCCTAATGAAAGGGGTCATGCTATGACGACTCTCTGAGTGTCCTGCTCTGACTTCTTCACCTCTTGTACTTGCCTTCATTGTTCACATTTCGCTTTACATCGCATCTTCAAGGAGGCCTTCCTTGTCACCCTTTTTCTCTTCTCTGCCTCCTAACCATGATGCATTTTCATCAGTCTTTCAGAGTCTGTTTTTCCGACTCTAATGCAAGCTCCTCAAAGGCATGTCTTATTTGCTGTTGTATCCTCCAGTGACTACCTAGCATAATGTATGACAGGTACTAAGTGTGCAATAATTTAATGAAAGAATGAATAAATGAATGACCTGGAAAGTTGTTGGACCAGGAAAAGATGTGCATTTTTCCTTTCAAATAAAAAAGTGTCCCTTGGTGCCTCTACCTTCCAAAGAGGGACTTTTCATGATTCCTCAGACTTTCTCTGCAACAATTCTTACTCAGGATACTCAAAGGTGCTAAAATTAAACCCATGTCAAGGACCAGAAACTATATTTAGCAGAAAACTTTTTTTTTTTTTTTTTTTTTTTTTTTGCTGATTTTCTCTGAGCAGCTCCTCTACTTACTCAGTTCAGTTTTTTTTTAAACCTCTCTGGAGCCTCTACTCTAGATCTCATAGGATCCATTTTGGCCACTCCAAGTCTCCCCTGGGTCTCAGCACTAGATAGTTTCTGTGGCCCTACCACCAAGCCCAATTGTGCTTGTGCATGTTGTTTTGCTGATTTTGCTGAGTTCTGTTGAGATGAACAGGATGTTTGTTGAGGCACGTCCCTTTGGGATTCTGTGAAAAGGGACTGATCCTAAATAATGAGAAATTGTATAATTGAATGGGCTGTGATGATGAGGCAGAAAATACTACTACATATGGCTCTGTTATTCCTCATGGGAAGAGAGAGACAGAGGGATCATTTCTGTCTCTGGTAGAAATATATTAACCAGTTCAGACTTGCAGGGTACAGAATGGGATAATGAGGACCCCACAAGTGAATTTATGCTCAATGATTAGACAGTTGGCAGTATCTTCTCCCCTTTCTGAAAGAAGTACACCTATTGAGGACAGACAGAAATTCAGTTGAATAGGGGAAAAAAGATGAACAGAGTCAATAGAATGTACATTTGGGTTAACTTTTTTTTTCCAGTGAAAAGAAAAGGGAAGTTGTGAGCTGGGAATTGAGAATCATTTATGACCTATAGTTCTACCTCTGGCTTAGTGCCAATCTTTAACTTTGGGCAGAAATGGTGGAACTTTTTGACTCCATTTCCTAGTTCAGAATGGGATCAACAGCACTTTTGCATGCATCATCATAGATTGCTTGAGCTCCCTATGTTGGTGAGAGAAAGATTACCCAAATAAACAAAAGATGAATTTTACTCATAAAGCTACCATAGAGGAAGGAAAAGTGGGGTAAATTCGTGGATGCTAACTGGGGATTTTGTAATCTTGTAGTTTTTCCTGCCTTTTCTCCTCTTTTCTAATACAAAAGAGATATTATTGAAAGAGTTATATCATTCTGCAGATTACGAAACTTGTGGTTTTTCTCTGTGCCAGCTACCCTCATGGTACCACTGTTGGTCTCTGGTTTCAGTGATTTTGCTTAGAAAGTGCCTCCTCACTCTTGGGCATTATCTAAAAGTCTATGTTTTTGATGTCTAGTACCTGTAGGAGTCAGTACTTTACCCTGTTCTGGGATCTTATTTCTTGTTTTTATGTGATTACCCTTCTTGGTTTCATCTGCTGCTTTCCATGTCTTATAATCTCTATCCTTCACTTCTTTGCACCAATAGAGTAGAACCCAGAGCCCAGCTGCTCAGTTCATATTCTGGTTCCTTCAAATATCTGTATAAAGTAGGCCTAACTGTAGTACTTACATCATATGGATGTCTTGGGGATGAGACGTGCTATGGAAATGGCTTAGAACTGTACCTAATACATGGTGGGTACTCTGTATGGTCTAGCTTTGGTTATTAGTTCTTGAAATCATACTGATAGATCAGTTATATCTAAAGGCTTTGTGATGATACTGGCTTATTTTAAATGAAATCAGTTAATTTTTTTTTCTGGATGTGAGCGTGAATGAATAGGCAATACTTAATACTCACTAAATTAAAAAGACATACTAATAAAAACTTCTTACATGCTAAAAGTATGAGAAAATTTAATCCATCTTGTTTAAAATATAGAAGTCTGCTTATATACAGGGTTAACATTTAGATACTAACCAGCTTTGTAATTCTTTCTTAAAGGTCCATGTGTAACTGTGGTACTACAGCATCAGCTAGGATAGTAAAATGGTTAACAACATGAGCTTTAGACTCAGGTAGTCCTGAGGCTAAATCCCACTTCTGCAACTTACTTAGTTTTGTTACCATGAGCAAATCATTTAAACTTCCAGTACTCATTTGTTTCCTGGTCTACAAAACAAATACTGTTGCCTACCACATGGTTTGTCATTATATTAAAATGAGATGCTACATGTAAATCATGTGGGTATCTGGCATAAGGAAAGTACGTTATAGAAACAATCATATTGCACACCTCTGAGGGCACCATTCAACACCATATTCTGTGTAAATGGCACCCATTTGAGTTGTATCATAAGTGGCTCTCATATAAAAATTGGACTCTACTAACATTTTCATTATGATGATAAAGCTAGGAAAATGACCTGTGAGGCAGAAATACATGATTTTCTGCTCTTCCTCTGCCAAATGTATAAGCAGGAAAAAAGTGGCCCAAACTGGTATAATAGAAACTGGCAGTGTTGTTTCTCTTTAATTTCACCTGAGGGATTTCTTGAATGTGTGTTGTCTTTATCAATGGTCAAATCTATGACCCTTAGGAAACTTACTGGGGGAAAGAGGATGTGTAATTTTTTCTTGCTGGATGTCCTGGTTGCCAGGGCTTGATCCTGCCCACCTCACCTCACAGGCACGTGGGTACTGTAGACAGCCCTTTCAGGAGGTGGTACCAGGACACCGGTAGTATTTTGCAAGAAGAATCCTTGGCTTTGCCCGTGAAGCAGAGAATGTGATCCCTAGCTGGGAGCCAAACCGCAAGCATGTGAGCAGAACCTCGAGTCTGGTTTCTGCCCAAGTACATGCAGGGGAGTGAAAAAGACAGGGAACCTTTGTGAAAACGATGCAGCCTCACATGCAGAGACAGTTCCACAGTGTCTGGTGGGATATTCCACCTCTGTCCCAGAGGAGACATGTTGTTTCTTGTTTACCTAGAATCATCTGCTTTGAAAAGGGAAAACTGACTCCTTCATTTCCTAGACCTGGGGTCTAGAAAGCCACTCAAGCTAAATGAGCCTCAGTTTCTTCATCTATAAATTGAGACTAATACAAACTTTTCTGCCGATATTATAGTGTCTGGCCCAGAGTTACTTCTCAACCAATATTTGCTGTAAACATAACCGATAGATGGGCTTCACTAGGGTGGCTACCTAGTTATGTTTCTTTTTGTGGTTATTAATCAACAGAGAGTCTCAGGTGCCATTGTTGCATGAAGTTGAAATTGCCTTCCTGAGGTCTCTCCATCATCTCACTGATCACAATCCTAATTGTTCCAGAGATCTAAGGGTTCTATTTCGTTTAGAGGATCCAGCCTTTTTTTTTTTTTTTAATTCTGTAAATGCCAGGGTATCGGGACAAGTGGATGCTGTGCTTTCTATTAGCACCAGTGCTTCTGTTGCTACCACACAGTGTCGCTGTTGGATGGTGATCCTGCGCTGCTCAGTCAAGGCTGGTCCACTGCTCTGAAGGGGGCTTTGCTGCTGTAAATCTCCATGCAGATCCAGTGATGTCCCCTGCTTGGGCTCCAGCTTGCCAGGTTCTTTCAGCACATTCTAGGTTAGTGTTCCTCAGAGCATTATACCAAGACAAGTAGCAGAGTCTCTGGGTGGATTTCCAGTCACCACCAAATCCATGCTTCCCCACGTCACCTTCCTATGGGTCCTCTCTGGGACCTGAATTGAGACTGCCTCATGCTAATAGTGAGATTCCAATAACATTAAACATTAATGAGACCGTCCAGTTTCTTTACTCCTTATAAGGAATCTCCTTATCCCTACCACAATTTGTTCACCTCTCTCCAGTGGGTGGGTCTACATAGAAAGGGATATTGGAAGATGTCTTATTAGACCACACAGGATATATTACATCTTCCCCAAAAGGAATTGCTGCTTACCTTTACATAACTAAAGAAAGATTTGCTTTTCCCACCCTTGGCAAATGAGTGGTCAGCA
The DNA here is from genome assembly GCA_024291935.2 of Okapia johnstoni. Taxonomy (NCBI): domain Eukaryota; kingdom Metazoa; phylum Chordata; class Mammalia; order Artiodactyla; family Giraffidae; genus Okapia; species Okapia johnstoni. The sequence continues at coordinate 39,902,187 of CM044308.1, read as the reverse complement.
GCTGCCAGTACCTAGCCTTATGTGAATGATTAAGTAATGTATGTGAAAGTGCCTCCTGAACTAAAGCCCTATAAAAGTAAGCTGTTACGATTATTATTAAATGGGCAGCAATAGTTTATACACATGGCACAGGGAAGGCTGGCACTCCTGAACTTCAGGTGATAGCCAGAAAGTTCTCTGGAATAAAATGCTTTCTAGTGCCTCAGAGTATACTGGGTCAGTAAACTGTTCTCCTTAGTATTGGATTGTGTTTATTCTTTCTCTCCCATTCTGTGTTATCCATTTTTATATTAGTTTCTCTTACTTAAGCTTCATAAGCCCCCAACCAGTGTGGGGTTAGCAGATGAGTTAGTCCACCCAACAAACCATCCTTTTGCTGGTGGGGAAGTTGCAAACACATGCTCCTGGAAGCAAAGGAAAAGTTATAGTGTTAATAACATATAGTGTGCCACATGTGTCAGTACTATCTCATTTAATCCTTGAAACAACCCTGCAAACTTTCTTTTCACATGTAAGGGAAGAAAAATGGAAGTGGTGAGCTTCAGGGACAGGCCCAAGTCTGCCTGACTCTTGAGTGGCAAAAGCAAGAGGCAGACTTTATCATCTGTGGCTGTTTTCTGCTCTAGTGCACCCCCTGGCTTCTGGAAAGAGAATGGCCCCCACTTAAAAAATAACTCAGCTTTCAGACATTTTGGCATCAGAATAATTGGGGAGAAACTCCAGGCAGCTCCATTCCTTTCTGCTGAGCTTCACCTTTTTTTTTTTTTTTTTTGCAGGGGGTGGGAGTGGATCTTCTGATTTTTATCCCCTTAGAGCTACCACTTGTAAGGAGGACTGTGCCCACCTGGCCAATACAAGTTGCTCTTTCTCCCAGAAGCACCCAATGTTAAGAGTTAGCAGCAGCAGAACTAGGATTCCTAGACTCCACGTGTTGGCTTTCCTTTTTGTAGGGCAAATTGCTGTGGCCTTTGTCAGGGTAATCTTAGCACATGCAGCATGCTGAATAATCAGATGTGGGTACCTTAGCAGGAGGGCTATAGCTTTCCTTCTTTCAGTTGGAATTCTTCCTACTTCCAAGGAATTTCTGGCTTCCTTGATTTATCTCCAGTAAGTTGTATTTCTATTAAATATAGTTTTTATTTCTCATTTTTAAAATTTTCATCTTGTCAAAACACTGTTTTTGTTTTTTTTTAAAAAAAAAAAACCTATTTTCTATTTCATCTCCCTTGATGTAAAGAGGAACTTTTGCCCAATACCATTTATTACTTTTTCTTTAGTTGCTCAGGTTTCTCTTCTGGTGGTTTAGTCACTAAGTTGTGTCCGACTCTTTGTGACCCCAGGGACTAGAGCTTGCCAGGCTCCTCTGTCCAGGGATCTTCCCCACCCAGAGAATGAACCTGTGTTTCCTGCATTGCAGGTGAATTCTTTGCTATCTGAACCACCAGGGAAGCCCAGGTTTCTCTACTTACATGGAATCTTTGCTATGCATTTCCTTACCCACCTGTCTTTTCTAAAACAGCATAGTTGGGGCTGTATCTCCAGGTTAGGCCCACTTATGCTACTTACTAGCTATGTGATCCTAGAAAAGTCATTACATATCTCTGACCTTCAGTTTATAAAATGGGAAGAATAACATATTACCTCCCTGAAGGCAGAAGCAGGGTAGGCTAGGTAATTTCCAGCTAAAGAAGTAGGATTAATCCCATTCAGGACTTTCTCTGTCTCTTCGTGTACTTGTGTCCTTTTAGAAACCTTTCCATCTTTATTTTTACCTTTGATTTTTTTTTTGTCACATATTCCCCATACCTTTCTATAATTTTTCCTTTGCTTGTACTTCTTACGATTTCCATTTGCTGAATCAGTGACTGAATTTGCTTTCTCTCTACCTGCCTACCTATCCATCACCACCACTACTACTACCACCACCACCACACTATCTACTGAATACCCACTATGTACCTGGCTTTGTTGTGAGTGCTAAACATTACTTCCATAATTTCTTTCAATAACTCTGACTGTTGAGTAATCCCATTTTATGGATAAAAAGACTGAGGCATTTAGAGGTAAAGTCACTCACTGAGTTCACACGCTAGTAAGTGGTGGAACCAGAATATGGGCCTGGGTATCTCTGACTCCAAAGATGCACAGCTTCTGTGCCTTTTCAGTAGCTACTGTTTATCCAGTACCTACCACATATAAGCCACTTAGCATGGATCACCTCTTTTTACCCTTACAACCATAGTATAAATTAGGTATTATTATTTTATTTTGCTGCTGAGGATAACAATGCTTAGAAAGAGATGTTAGGTAAGTACGCCAGAGGCACACAGCCAATAAATGTTCTCAAGTCCAACGTCAGATGACCTCCTTTCTCCCTTCCTTTCTGCTGTATGCTTTGTGAATGAATCAGGGAATGAATGGGTCACCTTCCTTTCTTCCTCTTTTCCAGTATTCTTTGGTTCTTTATTCTCCTTGGGGGGAAAAAAAAAGATGGCTTGACTTTACAAATTAAAAATCTAAAACATACTAGAAGCAAGAAAAAAGGTGGAAGTGAAGGGAGTAGCAGCCGAAAAGCATGAATAAACCAGTCAGTCTAGAATAACCTTCCACCCAGAGGTGACCACTTTCCTTTTTTTCCGCCTCCTTCCTTTCCTGCCCTTGCCTTGGCATCCTCTTAGCCAAGAGCCACATTCCTTCTCCACTTCTCCCAGGACAAACTCCCTTTGGGGGTCCGAGTTTCCCCACTGCGATGCTTGGCACAACGTGCGACACACACATTTGCAAAACTAATCAAGTGTGGCGGGGACAGGGAGTCCCAGCACAGGCTCTGGAGGCAGGAGCGGCTGCCCAGCCACACGCAGTTCCCTTTCCCTGGCCCCAGGGGTGGGGTGAGCCAGCGACTCCCTGTAACTGAGCCCCGGCTGCCCCTCATGGCCCGGGAAGTAACACAGGCCCTAGCAACGGAAAATGCCATCTGACACTCTGGACAGCGGGCAGCCTGTGCAGGGCCACCTCTGGGAGTCTTTCGTTCGAAGCCAAAGTTCAGCTGAAGGGCAGTAGCCACGCCAGAAAGTCATGTGGCTCTCATGTTGGTTAGTGTGTCACTTTGAACAGCTCTTATCTGATATTATTATGACTAACCCAGTGCTGACAGCAAGGGACAGATTATAGGGGCCATGTGACAATTATTTAAGGCATCACAGAGGGCACTCGTGCAGCTTGTATTAACCCATTCTTTCCAGGATCACTTTCCCATAAGAGTTTGTTCCCTTGAGAGTCTGGGGGCGTGGGGAAGAAACAGAAATTTCCCCTGGACCTCAGAGGGTCCTCCTGGTTCCCACGTGGATGGCCCCTCAGTAGCAATTTATTTTTATCCCTATAGCTTGAGTGGTACATGCTCTTTGGGTTTAAAAAAAAAAATTAATGGTGACAGTTGTTCATATTTCAAAACCTTTCTTTCCTTACACCTTGTACTGATAAAATTCTATGCCTTTGTCATTGTTGTTGCTAAGGTTGATCTTTAAGATATTAGAGAACTGCATTGAAGTCCTAGCTAGAGAAATAGTCCTTCAGCATCACAACTAAATGTCAGCAGTGAGAAGGCGTTTCTCCCCGCGATATGATTGGCATCTTGGAGGGGGCAAAGCAAACATTAAGGAATGCTATGATTTATTATTTATATGCTGCCCTGAGTGTCCACAGAAGGGCACAATGGTTGCAGTTGCATTACGGCTGCCATGCCAAAAATCAAATTCACAGCCACTCTTAATAGGTGCAAACTATTACACATACAATGGGTAAACAGCAAGGTCCTATTGCATAGCATAGGTAACTACATTCAATATCCTGGGATAAAACATAATGGAAAAGAATATAAAAAAAACACAATGGATATATGTTTATAACTGAGTCACTTTGCAGTATAGTAGAAATTGACACAACATGATAAATCAAATACTTCAATAATTTTTTTTTAATTCACAGCCACTCGTGTGGCTGAGAAGGATTTTGCTCTGATTGAAGTCATATGAAACAGTGTAAATGTTCTTTATGTTTGAGTGAAAAGAAATTTCAAAGCTTATTGGGGACTTAAAAGTAAATAAAACAGAGTGTTTGGATCAAAATTCGAATGACATCGTCTGAATCATGTCCTGGGTGCAAATATATAACCAAATTCAGTGGGATACCCTGGAGGGACAAACAGTGGGATCTCAGAGCTTTAGGAGATGTTGGAAAACAGCCATGTTTTGAGGATTTCCTTTCTGAGATCAGGCCCTGTTAACATTCAGCTATAAAATGGAATAATAATAGTACCTTCCTTATTGGGTTGTTAAAAAGATTTAATGAAAAGAGGCTTAGACAGACTTAGCCTAGGGCACAATGAGTGCTCAATGAAAGATGACAGGTGTTAGTCTGGTTATTATTCTTGTTATTGTCATTGCTGCATGCTTGGCAACAGAAGGCAGAAAACTTTGAACACAGACTTGGAATGTTGACATTTCCAGGATGATTTCAACCTTGGGGCCACTTCAGTCTTCCTGCTGAGGGTCAAGCAATTCAAAACTCCTCTCCGCACATTCCCATGAATGCCACACTTCCCTACCCTCAGTACAGTGCCTGCTACTGCACTGGTCACTGACATCCAAAAATGTTCCCACTTTGTTACTGTGAAGGGAATAAGACCACTTCTGGTAAAATGATAGAGCAAGAGGGAGGACCTCTGGAGGCAACATCAGCCTTATCCTATTGCCCCAAACAGTTCAGCTCTGGCTCCAACTTGCATGTGCCATTCAACTGTACAACATGTCTGTGGTTCACTGGCCCCCCCATCCTTAAATGGTGTTTTAAGGAACATCTGTTATGATGTGACACATGTTAGGGAGTTTCATTCGTCCATCTTAAGCAACTTATCAAAGTTTTCCTTCTACCACATCCAGTGCTGCCCTCTGTCTCGCTTTGTCCACAGCAGTGCTTTAGCATCCTTTATAGATCGGTGCTCTGTGTCCCTCCCCATGTGACTTAACCTTTAATCCAGTTTTGGTGAGTTACTTATTCATTTATTTAACAATAATTATTGAGTGTCTGTTTTGTGCCAGACATTCTTCTAGGGCCTGGAGATACAAAAAAAAAAAAAAAAAAAACCCCAAAGAATAACTTAGAAGCCCAGAATAATTTTGCTGCCTCTGTTCTTCCACCTACCAGAAATTTGTGGATTTTCCCCATTAAGGATATTCTACTCAGTGGTGGCTGCTTACAAGGACAGCTTGTAAGCTGTCAGCTCAGTTCAGTTCAGTCACTCAGTTGTGTCCGACTCTTTGCAACCCCACACCAGGCCTCCCTGTCCATCACCAACTCCCGGAGTCCACCCAAACCCATGTCCATTGAGTGGGTGATGCCATCCAACCATCTCATCCTCTGTCGTCCCCTTTTCCTCCTGCCCTCAATCTTTCCCAGAATCTGGGTCTTTGCAACTGAGTCAGCTCTTCGCATCAGGTGGCCAAAGTATTGGAGTTTCAGCTTCAACATCAGTCCTACCAATGAACACCCAGGACTGATCTCCTTTAGGATGCACTGGTTGGATCTCCTTGCAGTCCAAGGGACTCTCAAGAGTCTTCTCCAATACCACAGTTCAATCAATTCTTCTGTGCTCAGCTTTCTTCACCGTCCAACTCTCACATTCATACATGACCACTGGAAAAACCATAGCTTTGACTAGACGGACCTTTGTTGGCAAAGTAATGTCTCTGTTTTTAATATGCTGTCTAAGTTGGTCATAACTTTCCTTCCAACGAGTAAGCATCTTTTAATTTCATGGCTGCAATCACCATCTGCAGTGATTTTGGAGCCCAGAAAAATAAAGTCTGACACTGTTTCCACTGTTTCCCCATCTATTTGCCATGAAGTGATGGGACTGGATGCCATGATCTTAGTTTTTTGAATGTTGAGCTTTAAGCCAACTTTTTCACTCTCCTCTTTCATTTTCATCAAGAGGCTCTTTAGTTCTTCTTCACTTTCTGCCATAAGGGTAGTGTCATCTGCATATCTGAGGTTATTGGTATTTCTCCCGGCACTCTTGATTCCAGCTTATGCTTCCTCCAGCTCGGCATTTCTCATGATGTACTCTGCATATAAGTTAAATAAGCAGGGTGACAATATACAGCCTTGACGTACTCCTTTTCCTGTTTGGAACCAGTGTGTTGTTCCATGTCCAGTTCTAACTGTTGTTTCCTGACCTGCATACAGGTTTCTCAAGAGGCAGGTCAGGTGGTCTAGTATTCCCATCTCTTGAAGGATTTTCCACAGTTTATTGTGAGCCACACAGTCAAAGGCTTTGGCATAGTCAATAAAGCAGAAATAGATGTTTTTTTGGAACTCTCTTGCTTTTTCGATGATCCAGCAGATGTTGGCATTTTGATATCTGGTTCCTCTGCCTTTTCTAAAATTAGCTTGAACATCTGGAAGTTCATGGTTCACGTATTGCTGAAGCCTGGCTTGGAGAATTTTGAGCATTACTTTACTAGCGTGTGAGATGAGTGCAATTGTGTAGTAGTTTGAACATTCTTTGGCATTGCCTTTCTTTGGGATTGGAATGAAAACTGACCTTTTCCAGTCCTGTGGCCACTGCTGAGTTTTCCAAATTTGCTGGCATATTGAGTGCAGCACTTTCACAGCTTCATCATTTAGCATTTGAAATAGCTCAACTGGAATTCCATCACCTCCACTAGCTTTGTTCGTAGTGATGCTTCCTAAGGCTCACTTGACTTCACATTCCAGGATGTCTGGCTCTAGGTGAATGATCACACCATCATGATTATCTGGGTCATTAAGATCTTTTCTGTACAATTCTTCTGTGTATTCTTGGCACCTCTTCTTAATATCTTCTGCTTCTGTTAGGTCCCTACCATTTCTGTCCTTTATTAAGCCCATCTTTGCATGAAATATTCCCTTGGTATCTCTAATTTTCTTGAAGAGATCTCTAGTCTTTCCCATTCTATTGTTTCCTCTTTTTCTTTGCATTGATTGCTGAGGAAGGCTTTCTTATCTATCCTTGCTATTCTTTGGAACTCTGCATTCAAATCGGTATATCTTTCTTTTTCTCCTTTGCTTTTTGCTTCCCTTCTTTTCACAGCTATTTGTAAGGCCTCCTCAGATAGCCATTTTGCTTTTTTGCATTTCTTTTTCATGGGGATGGTCTTGATCCCTGTCTCCTGTACAATATCACAAACCTCTGTCCATAGTTCATCAGGCACTCTGTCTATCAGATCTAGTCCCTTAAATCTATTTCTCACTTCTACTGTATAGTCATAAGGTATTGATTTAGGTCATACCTGAATTGTCTAGTGGTTTTCTCTACTTTCTTCAATTTCAGTCTGAATTTGGCAATAGGGAGTTCATGATCTGAGCCACAGTCAGCTTCCGGTCTTGTTTTTGCTGACTGTATAGAGCTTCTCCATCTTTGACTGCAAAGAATATAATCAATCTTATTTCGGTGTTGACCATCTGGTGATGTCCATGTGTAGAGTCTTCTCTTGTATTGTTGGAAGAGAGTGTTTGCTATGACCAGTGCGTTCTCTTGGCAGAACTCTATTAGCCTTTGCCCTGCTTCATTCTGTACCCCAAGGCCAAATTTGCCTGTTACTCCAGATGTTTCTTGACTTCCTACTTTTGCATGCCAGTCCCCTATAATGAACAGGACATCTTTTTTGGGTGTTAGTTCTAGAAGGTCTTGGAGAACCATTCAATACAGCTTCTTCAGCATTACTGGTCAGGGCAAAGACTTAGATTACTGTGATATTGAATGGTTTGCCTTGGAAACAAACAGATCATTCTGTCGTTTTTGAGATTGTATCCAAATACTACATTCCATATTCTTTTGTTGACTATGATGGCTACTCCATTTCTTCTAAGGGATTCCTGCTCACAGTAGTAGATATAATGATCATCTGAGTTAAAATCACCCATTCCATTCCATCTTAGTTCACTGATTCCTAGAATGTCAATGTGTATCCTTATATGCTAGGTGCTGTAGCAGATGAGTATACCAGGCCAGAAGGGTAAACTGTCAAACTCGAGAATGGGCCACTTTTTCCTATTACCTTGCTTCTGATGAATCAGATCAGGGTTGATATCCAGCTGATATTATAGCAATGTCAGTTGTCAAAATAGTGATGTGCTCGTGGGTAAATAGCTGCTGCCTAAGCCCTCTGAATGCCCAGCTCCCTGTTACCTTGGCTTCTGTTCTTATAATCGTTTGGTTGCCTCATGATCCAGGAACCAAAGGATTAATTGTTATAGCAGGGCCCTCTAGAATATGTTCTGATTAGTTGGTGTCCATTTCCATATAAGCTGTTATATCTACGAACATTTTTGAGGCATAGCACCATTTATTTCCATGATGTGGAAATCAGTCATTGTGAGCTGCATTTTGACTGAGGGCAGTGTAGCACACAGTTTAAGATTCTGAGCTGCCTCAAGATTCCATCCCTTCTGACTGGTGTGATTTTGGATGAGCTATTCTCAATTCTTTACTTTTCCTGTGTGTAGATGAGGAGAATAGTTAATACCTAGACCCCAGACTGCCTAAGGCTACAGCAAGGATAAATTAGTTTAGACATCTATAGCACCTCAGAAAATGTTTCAACATGGTAAGTGCAAAGCAAGAAATATCATTTATTTTTATTGCTATTAGATATTTTGGCAAAGCTCATGTCCAAATTTAATTCAGGAAAAGGTGAACCAGGTCGAATTACTCTCTTCTCTAACTGCAGAACAAATCAAACACCAAGAAAGAAACCATAAACCTTTTCTAAAGGGATGTGAAGTAAACATACGAAATTCTTATTTTTCTGACATCATAAGATGATAGTATCTTTAAAATATCTGTGTGTAGGCTATGGGTGTATATGCATTTTTGTGAGAGATCTTGTATTGAATAATTATTGTTTGTTTGTGTGTGGTGGATACAGAGATGGATCAGAATCCCTTTGTCATCAGTGAGCTCATTGTCTACTGGAAGAAACAAGTATATAAACCAATGATTATAATATGCTAGGTGCTCTAGCAGATGAGTATACCAGGCCAGGAGTCCTGAGCAGAAGGACCTAACCTAGCCTCAAGGTGTCAGCAAGATCTCTTGGCCAAGCTGACATGTTAACTGATTCTTAGAGATGTGAGATACGGAAAAAGGCCCAGAAAAGGATTTTGGGTAGTGCTTGAGCAAAGACATGAGAAAGAATATTCTTTTGGAAATTGGGAGGGGGTAGGGATTGATAAGAAGTCAGGCTGGAGGCATGGTCAAGGCCAATTCAGAGAAGGCCTCCCTACCATTTTCAAGAGCTCCTTTTTGATCAACAAGGAGGTCCTGAAATGAGGTACAACAAAGTGGGTGTACCCAGAGTTGTGTCTTAGAAAGATCACTAAGGTGAGGTTGATGAAGGCCTGAACTAGCCCACTGGGAGTGAAATAGAAAAGTAGAGCTGGATTTGGAGTCATGAGGAATGAAAAGTGATGACTATTTTTAGTTTGGGTGGATCTTGCTACTACTTTCCCAGTGATACAAAAAATATAGACAGAGAAGCAGCTGGGTTGGAGGAAGGATGTGAAGATACAGTTTATATACAGTTTCTCTGGACTTTCAGAACATTGGTGGTTGGCAGCCAGTTGACTCAGGCTGAGAGGGAGCCTTGGGGCTGGAGACATGGATATGGGAATTGTTATTGTAGTGATGATAGTTGGAACCTTAAGAGGCAATTCCATCCTCAAGGAAGAGTGAGAAGAGCAACCAGAGTGGGCTAAGAACAGAACTTATAGGGAACACAACGTTATAGGGATGGGACACTGAGAAACAGCATTTGGAAAGGCAGAGAACCCAGAAAATATTGTATGGCTACAAGCAAATTCAGGAGGGTCATGTAGACACACAGTCTTGACCAATTAGTACTCCTCTGTTCTTATACTTCTTTGGTAACATGTTGGGTTTAAAGCTGTATAGGCACTACCTTGATTTCCTTGACTGGAAATATATGTATATATATTTTAGTATTTTTCTAAAGTACCATGTTTTATGATAGGTAACTTTGAGCATTTAACTGATCTTTTTTTCTCTTTTTTACTTGTAGACTGAAATCATAGTGGGCTTCCCTGGTACTCAGATGGTAAAGAATCTGCTTGCAATATAGGAGACACAGATTTGATCTCTGGGTCGGGAAGATACCCTAGAAAAGGGAATGGCTACCCACTCCAGTATTCTTGCCTGGAGAACTCCATGGAGAGAGCAGCCTGGAGGGCTATAGTCCATGGGGTCACAAAGAGTTGAACATGACTGTGCAGTCCGTGGGGTCGCTACAAGTTGGACACGACTGAGCGACTTCACTTTCACTTTTCCCTTTCATGCACCGGAGAAGGAAATGGCAACCCACTCCAGTGTTCTTGCCTGGAGAATCCCAGGGACGGGGGAGCCTGGTGGGCTGCCGTCTATGGGGTCACACAGAGTTGGACACGACTGAGGTGACTTAGCAGAGCAACTAATACTTTCACTAAAATCAAAGTATAAAGTAGGACATAAAAACGATCTTTCTCTGTCCTCTCATGTCTCACCTCTTCCAGTGAAAACTAGACTCATAAGACCTTTTGTTTGAGCCCTGGACTGAGTTTAGGTCAATTCTTCTTTTTAACTGAGTCCATTCCATTTTTTCTCATCACCTCAAAAGATGATCCCTTCACTGCTTTCACATTCTTTCATGAAATGTTTGTCCTAAATCTCTTTTATTTTGAGTGGCACTTATAAACTAGACTCTAGCACAGAGCAGATGTATTCATTTAATAGTTTGCTTTGATGGCTCCTTTAAGAGGCTTTATAATCTTTATATTTTACCTTTGGGTTTGGAATTTTATGCTCCTTTAACAGGTGTATTACCTTCATCAGATGTTTTCATTTGAAGCTGTTGACTTATAAACACATGGCCTGCGGGGATTGGTGTGCAGAAAATTTATTCACTTACAGGTTTATACTCCTATTCATTTTTGTATTTAGTGCAGGGATATGCAAAGAACCTTAGATTGATTGATAATGACAGTTCATTAGTAAAAATGACTCTTTTGATGACCAAAATAATTGTTTCTTCCAGTTGACAATGGGTCAGTGAAAGATCACTCTTATTGAGAGGATTTTTAGAAAAGTTAATTAAAAACAAAATGCTTTCCGGCTCAATATTTAGTTCTCTGGGCTTGCATTTTAGGAGAAAATTGTGCTTACACATCTCTTCTGAGGACACTTGAAGACTTGTCTTTTAAGCTATTTAATTGTTCAAATAGTTCACACTTTTCAAAATCTAATGTGTTTTGCTCCACACTGATGTATTCTGAGCTTCTGACCATGAACTAACTATCAGTTTCTATAAAAGAGAGGAAAGGGAGAGAAATCTGTCCTTCTTCTGTTGGTGTGTGAAAGAGGGTAGAGCAGGGAAGTCTGAAATGAAAACTGTGTGTAATCAAGGGGCTAGGTCAGGCAGCCACATCCCTCATGGCCTTTGGTGATGTGGATGAGGACAGAATTCAGGGAGCATCTATGGTGAGGAAGCTGGTCCTGCCTGGGCTTGGTGCTACATGAAAGTTTGTGCCTGCAAAAGCTAAACTGTTCCCAGAACCTGTGATTGGAGTCCTATCTGAGAAAAAAAAAATGGAATAAAATATTCTTCCTTTACTTTTTGCTTTAGAAATTTGGACATGTATACTGTGGACATTAACTGAGCCACCCTTCCTCCTGACAGCCCTGATGTCCCGGAAAATGGAGTAAAGAATCCCCTAGGAGGTGTTGGGCAATGCACTTGTCTACACAGTTGTTGTTGTTTAGTCATTAAGTCATGTCAGTTCTTTAGCAACCCCATGGACTATAGCCCACCAGGCTCCTCTGTCTCCTCCCAGGCAAGAATACTAGAGTGGGTTGCCATTTCCTGCTCCAGGGGATCTTCCTGACCCCGGGATCGAACTTGTTTCTCCTGCATTGCAGCTGGATTCTTTACCACTGAGCCACCAGGGAAGCCTCTTGTCTATACAGACAAGGAGGCTCAGAAGTTTAGGATTGGCCCATTGAATATCCAGCCTGTTTTGCAGTATTACAAAATGGAGTTGATGGTCAAGCCAATCTTCTATGACTAATCATCTTCATCATAAAACCACTGTGATTCAACATAGTTTATTATCACTTCTACTGTGCCCAGGAGAGGCCAGGACTGAGCCAGCAATGAAATTGATTTACCCTTGCTTCCCAGATTTGGAAATAACATCTCCTTAGTAAAGAAGGAGAGTTTAGGCCAACCCTGGGAGGAGATTTCATGGTTTCTCCTTGTGTTCTGGGTTGTGTTCTCTTGAAGAAAACTGTGTGGCTTCAGTAAGACCAAAAAGAATAAAAATATGAATAAGATGTTGAGGGCAGGAGTAGAATTAAGGAGAAAGTATTTCAAAAGTGAACTATGGGAAATATTTTATTTCAGGGGAAAGGTGTAGGCTGGATTTGATGTCTCTCTCTCTCTTTTTGATTTCAGGAAGTCAGGTTAAAATTTTATTTAGTACAATTGGAGCATTTTTGGAACCTATTTCTAAATAAATGTTGATTAGGTTATACTCCTTTCACCCCTTTTTGTTCAGACAACTCTTTGATGTACTTCTTTCCTAGCAGATATTTCATTCTTTTTTTGTGTGTGTCAAAACTATTTATTGATTATACATTTTCCCTTTGGGACTGTGACTTCCTTGAAAGGAGCATCTATATATTATTCACTTTTTTGTTTCCATGACTTGTATTTAGTCATTAAATGGTAATCTTTCTCATATTAAGTTTGTTAAGCTCATTTGTTAAATGAATGAATAAATGAGTAAATAATTTAATGATTGAGCAAGTAAAGAAGTTATAAAAGTAACAGATACTGCCATGAAATTAAAAGACACTTGCTCCTTGGAAGGAAAACTATGACCAACATAGATAGCATATTAAAAAACAGAAATATTACTTCACCAACAAACGTCCATTTAGTCAAAGCTATGGTCTTTCCAGTAGTCATGTATGGATGTGAGAGTTGGACTATAAAGAAAGCTGAGTGTTGAAGAATTGATGCTTTTGAACTGTGGCCTTGGAGAAGACTCTTGAGAGTCCCTTGGACTGTAAGGAGACCCAACCAATCAATCCTAAAGGAAATAAGTCCTGAATATTCATTGGAAGGATTGATGCTAAAGCTGAAGCTCCAATACTTGGGCCACCTGATGCAAAGAACAGATTCATTGGAAAAGATCCTAATGCTGGGAAAGATAGTAGGCAGGAGGAAAAGGGGATGACACAGGATGAGATGGTTGGATGGCATCACCAACTCGATGGACATGAGTTTGAGCAAGCTCTGGGAGTTGGTGATGGACAGGGAAGCCTGGTATGCTGCAGTCCATGGGGTCACAAAGAGTCAGACACAACTGAGCAACTGAACTTAACTGAACTGAACTGAGACAGAGTTGTTTTCTAAAGGAGCAGGTCAAGCATATGACCGTGTTCCTCAGGTGCCTCTTTTGACCTGTGTATCATTTCAGGCTCTCTACTTAATTCCACACATCAGTCTGCCCTTTTGTCCAATGTCTTCAGATACACTTCTCTAATGCTTAAAATCATGGTGAAACTCAGTTGTTAGAAGCAAGTAACCTCCATATCTTTTTACCAAAAATCACTGCTGTACTGGATGTGTGATTGTTTTCAGAAAAAATAACCTGGAATTGTACAGCGATGGAGGAGTTAATGGCAGTCAGCAAAATAAAAACCAAAAGCTCCTGAGGAAAAGTCAAAAACTAGAAAATGCAATAGTTAGCTGATAAAATGTGTGCTTTGGTTTCAGCCAACTTTCTTGAACCTTGCCCCATGGCAGTGGCCCCCAGTGGAAGTGGCAAAGAGGTGTCAGTGATAAATCACCCTGCCATGAAACAGTGCAAACTTTAGTAAATTACATGTGGAAGCCAGAGTGGGTATAATTGTGGTAGAGCATGGGCAAGCCAGCAGGCTTCCAGTGGGGTTGAATATTTACCCCTCTTTAGCCACGGGATGCCTTCTGTTCATTCATAGATGGAAAATGAGTTGGATGTTTTTCACTGAAGCAAGCATTCCATTGTATCTGTCAGGAGTAAACCAAACAAACACATGGAGAGTTAAAATGCTGGCGGACGCTTTCACCTCAGACTCGAAGAGTTAGTGCCTTGCCATGGATGACTGAAGTCAACTCCTGTTTTTATTCTTGGTTTGTTTTTACCCTTAAAAAAAATCAAAGGAAAGTGAAGTAACTGAACTAATAAAGCTAATCCTCTTAAAACATGACAGATTTTTTTTTTTTCATATGAAGCCTAGCCATTGTGTGAACACGTCTGCTCCCTGCTGTTACTGGGGGCAAGGAAGGAGGGACAACCCTGGATGGCTATAGAAATTCAGACCACACATGGATGTGTACCTGCATATCTTGGCAAGAAAGTGAAGTAGCCTTAGAGATGCTCCTTTCTCTGTGTGATGGGATGTTGAGGGCTCCCTGTCTTCGGTTGCATACCAAAGCTAAGAAATCTACTTTGCCTCAGCTGGAATCAATTTTTCTTCAAGTGCCAAACACCCAGTCCATCAGGGGCCAGTTTCTCACATGCCTGACATTTCTCCCTTGCACAGAAGGATTTTTAGCATTTGTGTATTGTTTCCCCCATCAGACTGCAAATTTCATAGGGTCAGAATCCAGATCCCATTACCTGGGGATCCTTCCCTGTTCTGACTACTTTCTAGGATGATAGGAACATTTCACGAACATTGTGGATATTCCCTAAATGTTTGTGGAATGAATGATATTATTCCCTGTGGATGGGTAATAAGCAAGGCTAACACACTTAGAAGTGCTCTGTAACATTTCTAGAATCGCCTAATAATTTGGAGGCTAGCAGAGGCATTCTCTTTAGTCATATTTTCCTTGGAACCATGAAGTTATTATTATTACTGCTTTTGGGATTGAACTTCCTTTTGAAAACTGAGTCCAATGAATCCATGAAATGTGCACCTGTAAAACCGTGCTTGCGTTCAGCTGCCTCCGAGTGCCTTGGACAATAACATCCAAAGGAGCCCCACCCACAGTGTACTTATCTTGTTAACCCTTCCCCTCCCACCTGCCTGCCTGACAGGATCTCAGCACTTGCAGATAATTGTGTGGCTTCCAGTGAAAGGTCAAACCAAATGGTGCTCAGGGTGCCTGGGGGGCTTTACTAGAGCTGCTGCCTGGTGCACGCTAGAGTCTAGTGTGATGCTTGTGTTTAATGTTTGGGCACAGGTTAGATCACACGGCTGAACTGGTTCAAGCTAACTGGAGATGCCAGGAGAAAAATAGTTTTACATCGCAAGGTGTTTCACTCCCATGGTACTTCTCTGTGTGGAAACTTTCTCAGGAGTCAAAGAATTCCTCATTCATTCAGTGCAGTTCCTTACACTCTCCACCCCCATCTCCCTAACATACACACACACACACACACACACACACACACACACACAGAGTTGGGTTTCTGAGGACAAACCTTGGGTTGTTTACCGGTTTCCCAGAGTACAAAGTCTTGAAGAGTTGAATTGTGAATGTAATCTGAAGAATCAAAGTCAGCCTCATTCCTTGGGAGAATGTGATGAGTGGGGGAGGAATTGTTCCTTTGCCTGAAGCTCAAAGTGAAGTAGCCCACTCCCTCCCCTTTGAGACAGGCAGTAGGAGGGAGGTGGGTGGATGGCATGGGGGCCTCAATTGTCCTTTTTATAGAAGAACCCCTAGTTCCCTGGGCTGTGCCTTCTGGTTCCCGGCTGTTTACTTGATGGGCAAGCCCCGGCTGGGTGGTGTGGCTGGTGAATCCTCAGCAGAATGTGTGTTCTGGCTGGGACAGGCTCCCTGTTGCTGGGACTGGTTTGAAGAATGGGAGGAACCTCTTTGTTGTTTGCAAACAGGAACCTGAGTTTGGTTTGGCTCTGGCTATTTCAGTAGCAGGGCAAGCAGGAAAGAGGATTTTAGAGGCTGAGTGAAGACATTGTCGGAGAAGGCAATGGCACCCCACTCCAGTACTCTTGCCTGGGAAACCCCATGGACGGAGGAGCCTGGTAGGCTGCAGCCCATGAGGTTGCAAAAAGTCGGACACGACTGAGTGACTTCACTTTCCCTTTTCACTTTCATGCACTGGAGAAGGAAATGGCAACCCACTCCAATATTCTTGCCTGGAGAATCCCAGGGACGGCGGAGCCTGGTGGGCTGCCATCTATGGGGTCGCACAGAGTCGGACACGACTGAAGCGACTTAGCAGCAGCAGCAGCAGAAGACATCGTAGGACACAGAGGCCACATAAAAGAACTCCAGCAGAACAGCTTGCCCCAAGGTCCCCATATCTGAAGCTGGGGAGGACTGGGATTGGGGGGGAGTTGGAAAGAAGAGAGCTGTGGTGTAAGAGGAAAAGAAGAGAGGAATAATTGCAGCATTCTTCATATACAAGTTGAGGGTTTGGGGGAGAATGAAGGTTTGGTTTGTCCAAGTTAAAATGAAAGGATTACAGATTGTATGCCTGAATCAAATTCTCGGCGGGGGTGGGGAGGGGTAGGAGGGAGTGCGTGCCCTCTCATGGCTTCCGTTACCTTCAATGCATAGTGTTTTCTGCATATTTGTAGCTTAGTGTTCAGGGGTAGCAAATTGAAGGCTTGACTACAGTATGAACCAACTACAATGATAAGGATTAACATCAGTATTAACCTTGGTTCCATTTTCCTCTTTTAAAAGTGTAGATGGATACAGTCACAGTAACCAGAGGCTCTTATTTTCGGTAAAAGACCTGGTAGATTACCGAGGTAGCTCATCACATGCCACAGGAGAACACAGTCCCACTGGCAGAAGCGTCTCTGCCCTTGATCTTAACCCATCCCATTACATTTACGATGCTCCTCTGAACATTTTATGTTTTATCTTTTAAAAATCAATCGATAGTTTTTGACAGACGTGGTGGGATTTCTTTATGCATACCACTCTTCTGGCTGAGTTAAAAATGGTAGTCTCTAAAATGATTTCATTTACATTTGATCCTATGTGGACCTCAAGGGTCAAACAGAACAAGCTAGACTTCCGGATCTTAGCTTTTAACCTCTCACCCACCACTGGTGATTCTTGCTTTCTTGTTCCCATTGTCTTGTTGAATATGTTGGCTTCTATTATATCCTCTTTTCAAGGTCTCTTATTAACAAGCACCTAACAGTGCTGACTTGATTCCTCCCATCTAACTCAAGTCTCAGGTACTTTTCCTTTGTCCTCCATTTACTCTCTATTCACTCTGCTAAGCCACTTTATCAGTACATGAAAAAAGAGAAAATTCTGTCAATAACAATATTTTATCTAAGGCTCCTGACCAATTAGTGTAAAAGCCATCACTCAAATTCTATTTTCTATTAGAAAGAGGGTGGACTCTTTTTTAAGGGCTGAAGCAAGAGGAGAGAATCACCATTCATTTATTAGAAGTTAGAATACAGAGCGAGTGAAGGCTGAGCTGCCTCTCAAGAGGATTCGCAATTCACTTCTCTTTCAAAGAAAAAAATCTCTTCTTTTCTTGGATGAAAAGAGATATTTCAAACAGCAAAATTTTTCCTTCAAGCAAAATATCCTTTAAGATATGTAGCATCATTGAATGCTAGAGTGATTTGGGAACTTAGAGATTCTCTATGGCCACCTCTCTATTTTAGAGATGGAAAAACTGAGGCTTGCAATATTTACATAAATTTATACAAATCATGTAAAATGAAAGGTTGCTGCCCTCAGGTGAGCTTTATGATTTATTTTTAAAAATTAGATATATTCAAGTGAAGAAACTGGAGAAGGCTGAAGCTTGGCATATAATCAAGTGCTAGATGGTGCAGTGAGGGTAGCACTCAACCTTAACCATGTTTGGTCATGGCTTATGAACTAGATGAATCCTCAAATAACTCCCAGAGAACCAGTGGAATAGAGTTATCCAGAGAGAATAGCCCAGAACAGAGGAGCAGGGTCAGCATGAGGTCTGTGGAATAGGAATGGCAAATACTTGACACACTGGCTACTTGTCCCATTCTGTATTCATGGCAGACATTACTCACTGATTGCAGAGCTTTCCCCAATGCTTAGACATGGTTGAATTTTTTGAAGCAATGAGTTCCTGGTAGCTAGTATGAAATAGTTGGAATAGATATGTGACAATGGAATCTGTTGGTTAATTTCCATGTTAAGATAGAAATATCTTCCTGGTTAGAGTGATGAGTTCCTATTTTAATATTGTTGTTGTTCAGTCACTCAGTTGTGTCCGACTCTTTGCAACCTCATGGACTGCAGCATGCCAGGCTTCCCTGCCCTTCACCATCTCCCAGAGCTTGCTCAAACTCATGTCCATTGAGTCGGTGATGCCGTCCAACCATCTCATCCTGTCGTCCCTTCTCCTGCTTTCTATCTTTCCCAACATAAGGTCTTTACCAATGAGTCGGCTCTCGGCATCAGGTGGACAAAGTATTGGAGTTTCAGCTTCAGTATCAGTCCTTCACGGAGAAGGCAATGGCAACCCACTCCAGTACTCTTGCTTGGAAAATCCCATGGATGGAGGAGCCTGGTAGGCTGCAGTCCATGGGGTTGTGAAGGGTTGGACACGACTGATTGACTTCACTTTCACTTTTCACTTTCATGCATTGGAGAAGGAAATGGAAACCTACTCCAGTGTTCTTGCCTGGAGAATCCCAGGGATGGTGGAGCCTGGTGGGCTGCTGTCTGTGGGGTCGCACAGAGTCGGACACAACTGAAGCGACTTAGCAGCAGCAGCATCAGTCCTTCCAATGAAAATTCGGGACTAATTTCCTTTAGCGTTGACTGGTTTGATCTCCTTGGAGTCCAAGGAACTCTCATTAGGAGGTAAAAATATATAACTGTCTTTGACAATCATGAATAATATTAGTCATGATGACCCATTGTTAAGGGCCCTGGGATGTTTATATATAATCTATTTGAATTTAAATCATTTTTAGTCAAGTTGGACCTTTCCAAATCTAGTGTTACTGCAGTGCCTGGTATATACTGGGCATGCAGTAAATATTTGTTGAATGAATGAAACTCACAGTGAAGTTAATTGTTGCCTTGAAGAGGTGAAAGGCCAGAATTTTATGAGCTGAATCCATCCAACTCATGCTGGGACCTGAGTTAGGAAGTAGAATATCCCTAATATATCTCAATGCACAGCTCCCTTCTTCTGTAAAATTGGTATCAGCAGGGCCCTCTGTTTCCTGCCATGCACATTTGCTCTAAGTCACAACATTAATTAATGGAGAAAATTTATAGTAAAAAAAAAAAAAAGAGTAGCAATTCTAAATTACTTGTTTCCATGCATTTGGATGCCCTGTCCAACTTCATTCTACCAGACATAATTTGGCAGGTTTTATTTTCAGAGAATATGTTGGCACTTGTATTTTAATTCAGTTATTACTCAATGAGATTGTAAAATTCACGAGATCTAGGACTTCAGACATTATTTCAACTACTCACCCACAAGTGAGCAACATTTATTGTCTACTCTTATGAGGCTTTCTTTTAGGTAAAGATGAGGCTACAGAGAAGGACAGGGCGTTATTTCCAATCTCAAGGAACTCAGGATATAGAAGGGGCAATGATGGAAACTAAGATAGCTACAAAATCTGCCACTTACAACATGTGTTGCATACATGGGTCACCTTTTTCTTTATATTCTCTACATGAGGTGAGCAAATACATTTCATCACTCTTGCCTGTTCCAATTGTTTCATAATGATTCCTTGGAATTCATTGTCAAAATTATTCTGAAGCTATGGGCAGATTCTGAAAAAGCACATGTGAGTGATGTTAGTCTATGAGCAAAGGAGAGTAAGTGAGAGGCATATGCCAGGAAAGGACACAGCATTTGTACTGAGAAGTGGGCTCTCAGGAACATTCTCTTATGCCTGCCCCTAGTTCTGATTTAGTAGTTCATGATTTTCCTGTTCAGACATAGGATCTGTAAACGCCATGCTTTTTTGATTGATGTTGTGAATACAATTAGATCGAAGCATTGTTTCCAGGGGGTTAAAGAAATAGTGAGTAAAGACCTTTCAGAAGTTTAATGATGATGTCTAAATATTTATTTTAAAAATAATGGTGATGAGAGCTAACATTTGTATATTACTTTGTAGTTTACCAAGCACTTTCACAAATTGGAAACAACCTAACTGTCTGTGAATGGAGTATTGGCTGAATAAATCAAGGCACTTCCGTACAATGGAATACTAGGCAGCTATTATATAGAATGATGTAGATCTTTATCTGCTAATATGAGATAACACCTATGATATGTTTTTTAAAAAACAGGTTTCAGAACAGTATATTGTATGTGTCTAACACTATTTAAAAATTATATTTTCACAGACACATCTATATCTGTATGTAGATATGGCATTGAAAGCAATATGGGAATTTACAGAAGAAAATGTTAATAGTGGTTGTTACTGTTTACTAGGATATAGAAGACTTTTACTATCTCTTTTCCATCTTTCTGCATTTTCTGAAAAACTTATGATGAATACTCATGAAAATAAAAAAATAAGCTAACCATTAAAAAACTTAAGCACATTAACAGATATTAAGGTCACTAGATCCTTATGATGACTCCAAGTGTAGGTATTATCCATGCTTTACAAATGAGGGGCGCAAGTTCAAATTGACTGCCAGACTGCAAGGAGATCCAATCACTCCATCCTAAAGGAGATCAGTCCTGGGTGTTCATTGGAAGGACTGATGTTGAAGCTGAAACTCCAATACTTTGGCCACCTCATAAGAAGAGTTGACTCATTGGAAAAGACCCTAATGCTGGAAAGGATTGGAGGCGGGAAGAGAAGGGGACGACAGAGGATGAGATGGTTGGATGGCATCACTGACTCGATGGACAGGGATTTGGGTAAACTCTGGGAGTTGGTGATGGACAGAGAGGCCTGGCGTGCTGTGATTCATGGGGTCGCAAAGAGTCAGACACGTCAGAGCGACTGAACTGAACTGAACTGAGTTAGGTTTACTATATGTTAGGCAATGTTCCGATTGATTTACATCTATAAACTCAATTATCACTGTAGTCCTTTGAGGTAGGTCCTATTATAATTATATTATATTCTACTATAAGCAAAAGATACAAAATTTAGAAAATTGATAAATGCTATGAAGAAAAATTTGGAAGGAAAGGGGATAGTAATGGCTGGCGCTGGAGGTAGGACTGGAATTACAGTTGTATTGAGAGGTCAGAGAAGTCTTGTTTCCTTTTATTGAATCATGAATATTTATCTTACCCAAGACTCTCTTATTTTTGTCCAAACCGCCAGGAAACTCAAGTAAATTCAGAACTCAAAATACAAAAAAATAAGGCATTTCAAGCTTACACCTAGTGTCTGCTTCCTTTTTCCTCTTAAACTGATTTGACCTGGTTTTCATTTTTATAGTCTTGTTTTATATGTCTAACTTCATTTGTGATCCAGGATCCCATTTTTAGAAATAGGTAGCGTATACCTTTTAAGTATCAAAGAAATGAATAGTCAATGAAAAGTGCAAGAGAAACCAAATAGCCCATTTTCCTAGAGTTCAGTGGGATCTCTCCTTCTTTTTCCTCATATTGACAGGTGAGTAATCTCATTTCTGATTTAGTTGGTGACTCTTCCTTCCCTTTTATTGTTTTCTTCCCGATGCTCACTTCTTTCTCTGTCTCCATCTCTTTCTCTCTGTCTCTCTCTCTGTTTCTCTTTCTTTCTCCCTTACTCTGTCTCTATCTTTCTTTCCAAGAAATTTTAGACTTGTGTTTATTGGATAGAATTGGTTTTTCTTCTTTTAAAGTACAAAAAATATTTCCTCTTTCATTTCTGTAACCTTTTTAAGTGACAGCAAAGCTTACTAAGACCGTGATGATATCTAGCAGGAGTTGTGACTGTTGATGGATGTTGTAGTTTCCTCAAGTAATTAAAACTACAATTATTTACAAGGCTTCATCTAGAAACTGTTGCAATATATAGTTGGTGTTAATTGATGACAAATTCAAGCTATTTATCAATAATGCAAGATATTTATGTCAACATCTTCTGTTGCCATGCTCACACTTTTAGCTCTGAGATCTTGAGAAACAATACTTTATTCTAGCATTAGTGCCTAGACAGTGACAGAAGACACTGGTGTTGACTGACATCCCAGGCAGCTATGTTCAGTTCAGGCCATGTTGACCTGTAGTTAACATAGTATCTAGTCGTTAGTCACAAAAAAGAGAGAGTTTTGTTTTTAAATATGATTTTGAAGATCTGTCTACCATGCATGTTAACAGTATTTCTCTTTGGTTGTTTTTCTTGCTTAAGGATAGGAAAAAACACTCTCGACAATTAGTTGTTTGGGATTAACTTATATACACTACTGGTATACAAAGTAGATAAACAACAAGGTCCTACTGTAGAGCACAGGGAACTGGACTCAATATCTTGTAATAATCTATAATGGAAAATAATATGAAAAAGAATATATATGTGTGTATAAATATATATATATGTATATATATAAAATTGAATCAGTTTGCTATATGCCTGAAACTAATGCAACCTTTAAACCAACTATTCTTCAACAAAAAAAGTAAACAAAAGCCCCACTCTCAACACATTTCTGTTGATTGAATTCATAATCATTGTCTCAAGTTTTGGGAAAGTTTTAGAGATGGCACCTTTATGCTTATGGCAAAGCCTTTGCAAGGCTATGGGTGTCATATAGCCTGATATTGTAGTTGTTTGGATATGTGAGTCTCTTCTACTACATTTAAGGACACAAATTATACGTTAATCAAATTGGTGCTTAACAGTGGTGATGGTTGGTAGATGATTGGTGATCAACAACTATTTGAAGAGTAGATATGAGAATTTATGTCCATATGATTGTCTTGTAGGAAAGATATGGAAAACACATAACCAATTCCTTAGTGGTGTAAAGAGAATCTATAAATTAAGTAAAAGGCTTAGAACATGCCTGAAATATAGTAAGCATTCAATATAATTTAGTCCTTATTAATATTATTTACTATATGATCTGAGTGTTCTTAGGGCATGGCAGAGTGCTTGACATAGAGTTCATTCAAGAAATGAACATATGAATAAATGAACTGCAATCTCTTCCAGAAGAGATTAGGTGTCCATTCTCTTAGCTTGCCTAGCACCTCCTGCATTGCTTTACTCCAGTAAATTCTACTAATATAAGTATACTTATTTATGGATCTGCTCACTTACCAGCCTGTGGTGATCCAAAGGGAGGACTTATCTTCTTTATATTCACAGTCTGGAGGCCTGCACAGTCTGTAGAATATGGCAGGTTCTCGGTACATGTTTTGTGAATGCATGGATGTGAAGATGGGTGAATGAATATGTGTCTCCTCCATGATGTTCTGTTAGCTCAGAATAAAAATAGTTTGGGTGGATATCAAGAAATAGGAAAAAATCTCCTACCTTGCTTTACATAGCTATGGTGGTGGCTTAGTTGCATCTGACTCTTGCGACCCTGTGGACTGTAGCCCACCAGGCCAGAATTCTGGAGTAGGTTGCTATTTCCTTCTCCAGGGGATCTTTCTGACCCAGGGATTGAACCCAGGCCTCCTGCACTGCAGGCAGATTCTTTACCGATTGAGCTACCAGGAACGCCCTTTACATAGCTATAGAATTCTAGTTTTTGTTCCTTCTCAACACATGGTTTTTAAGTTGCTGAGTTACCACTTTGGACCTATGGACATAATAGTGAATAAGGCAATGTCTTTATCTTTATGGAGAGTGTGTTTTAAATATCTTTGTGCGTTATTTTATTTGCATTTTTCACTTCTGAAAAGTCCTAATTTACATTTGGAATTTCATTAAAAATTATATTTATAGGCTTTTCGACATTTTGCTAGAAGACATTTGTTCTAATACTGCTTCCCTGGTGGCTCAGTGGTAAAGAGTCCACTTGGCAATGCAGGAGACGTGGATTCAGTGCCTGGGTTGGGAAGATACCCCTGGAGAAGGAAATGGCAGCCCTTTTGAGTATTCTTGCATGGAAAACCCCATGGACCCAGGAGCCCAGTGGGCTAACAGTCCATGGGGTCACAAAAAGTAAGCCGCAACTAAGTGACTAAACAACTACTACTCCTGCTGAGGGGCCTCCTTTCTATATGCATTTTATTACACGAGTGTGGGAAACAGAGAGGTTGAGAGAGGCAAAGAGATGGGATGGGGAAAGAGGGGTCATTGACCACTAGTCATTGGCTAATTATACTTTCTAATTATGTGTTTCATGGTTAAATTGGTTAAGGGGAGGAGGGAGAGAGAAAGAGATATTTGAAAAAATTGGTGTACATGATTAGGAAGGCTGGCAAGCCTAAAATCTACAGGTCTGTTGGGCAGGCTAGCAGGCTGAAAACTACAAACTTGAGGCAGGGTTCTTTCCTCTTAGGGCAACCTCAGTTTTTGGTCTTATAGTTTTCAATTGATTGGATGAGGCTTGCCCATATTAAGGAGAGTCATCTGCTTTACTTAAAAAAACTGATTGTAGATATTAGTTGCACTTACAAAATACCCTCACAGTGATACCTAGACTAGTGTTTGAAGAACTAGTCACCATAGCCCAGCCGAGTTGACACATAAACAATGAGATTATTACCTTTTATGATCCTTTATGGAATCCTCCTAAGAGCGTAGGCATAGATAAGGAAATTAAGGCACAGAAAACCTTCATACCTTTCCTCAGGCCATATGGCTATAAGCCATGTTCAGCGTCAGAATCGAATGTCTGGGGCTCTGTCTGTCATGTTGCCTCTCAGCTTGGCTTAGCAACCGAGAACCTGTTTTTGAAAATGCCATCTCTTCACCTGGAATTCTTTCTCTGTTTCTTTGAACCTTTTCTAAGACATTTTTCTGCTTAAAAAGGTAGTTTCACATACTGGGTAATTTTTCAAACTAACCTTGATGACCTTTTGTGGTTTAGTCTTTTCATTTTGTTATTATGCAGTTTGTGATTTTTACATTTGTGTGTGTGTGATGGAGTGGGACAGGCAGTTCCTGAACAGTGCTCAGAACTGCATTTCTTTAAAAATGAGTGCTTTTCAGAAGCTACTGGTATGTATTTTAATATATATTTCTTGATGAGATAATTCGCATTCACATGTCATAATTTCTGTAGTCTATGGTGGATGTTGTCAATCTTTTGTCCAATGGAAAATCATTGATTATTTATATTTCAACCTATGTTTCTTAATTAAATGCATGATCCTTTATTCCACTTTCTGTGTACTGTGTGCTCAGTTGCTTCAGTCACATCTGATTCCTTGCTACCCTATGGACTGTATCCCTCCAGGCTCCTCTCTCTATAGGATTCTGCAGGCAAGAATACTGGATTGGGTTGCCATGTCCTCCTCCAGAGGATCTTCCCGACCCAGGGATCAAACCCTAGTCTCTTATATCTATTGCACTGGCACACAGTTTCTTTACCACTAATGCCAGCTGGGAAGCCCCCTTAACCTAGTTTATCAACATGTAACAGCAGAAATGGTCAGACTGATGGACCATTAGGAAGATCATCAGGTAGCTATCAGAACTTGTTGGTGATATAAATAATCAGGACTATAATTGTATATCATGTCTGTTGTCTCGAGATTTCAAGTCATCACCGCAAACCTAATATGAGAAGTTCTATTAGAATTAATTCATATCTCCATCCCCACAAGATCATATGCTCCTTGAGA
The DNA here is from genome assembly GCA_024291935.2 of Okapia johnstoni. Classification (NCBI taxonomy): domain Eukaryota; kingdom Metazoa; phylum Chordata; class Mammalia; order Artiodactyla; family Giraffidae; genus Okapia; species Okapia johnstoni. The sequence continues at coordinate 39,876,384 of CM044308.1, read as the reverse complement.
GAGGATAGATTGTATTTTATTCATATTTGTGAGTAAGATCAGTAGAAAATATCATTATCTTGATCGTCAAAATATGATAAAGGCAATTATTTTCCACTGAGTGTGCCCCACAATGTGCTGGGTATACATAGAATGATTTCAAAGCAGGGCAATGGGAGAAAGGCTCTGTTCTGTAACACCTGCTTCTCCTTCCCTACTCTCTTCTGGGCAGCCTGGCTTCTCTGTTCTTTGTCCAGCAGATTCTTGTACAGCTGCCCCAGACTCATAGATTCCACCATCCCTATTAAACTGTGGGCTCTGTGAGGCCATTAGCCAGATCTAATTCCGCTACATAGCTGTAGCACATTGCAGTTTTAGTTAGCAAAAATTAAAAACTCTTTTAGCAGAGGGAGGCAGTTTAGTGTAGAGTTAAGGGCATGCACCCTGAAACTAAGTTGTTAACTTTTAGTGTCTCTTTCTCCATCTGAAAAAAAGGATAACAATAGTTCCTATTTCATTAGATACTATGTATACAAGCATTTAGAATGGTAGTGGGTACATGATGGACATTGCAGCTTGGATTGTATTTAAAAAAAAACTGCCTATTTCCTTTTTAAACTACTTTTGATTTTGTATCTCTAGTCTAGTTACTTCCTGGAATTTCATAGGTTAAAGATTGATTTCCAATAATATCACATAAGCAGCTGCATCCCACCACCTGGTTGAGAACCAGATCTTGGCTCTCACTATCTTTCATACTTCTTTGTATTTCCCTTAGCAGCTAACTCTGGACCTTGGATGATTCATCATTTGTCACTAGGCCTTTTTATTTTCTAGTCCCCTTAGTATTGAGGAAAGCTAACATTTAACCAAATATCTACAGGTGCCACGCTAGGCATCTCATCCTTACATTCTCCATGAGGGCTGTGGTGTCATCCTTATTTTATAGAGGCCCAAGGAAATTAAGTGTCTTGACTCATTTCAAAGAGTCCAGGAGTATCAGAGCCTGATTCTGTCCCCAGGTCAGCCCTATTTAAGGGGAATGTTACCTCCCCTTCCTTATCCTTCCTCCTTCTGCCTCTTAATCTTCTGGGGACTCAGCAGGTAACCTCCCCGCCCCCAAAGCTAGAGGAATCCACATGCCCTTTTCCAGCCATGTATTCCTCTTGCAGTCATTTATTTGGGATCCCAGAACTTTTATTGGCGAGCCCATGGATGGATGAGCAAGGTCCTGGAAAACTACATCTCTGTTTTGCTTTATTTGCATGTTGGCAGCCACAATTACCCAACACTACTCTAAACTAGTGAGTAGGGCACTCAGCAAAGCAGATCATACATGCAAGGGCACACAAATTTTTCCTTTGAAAGATTATTGCATTTATTTAAAAGAATGAGATAATGCCATTTGCAGCAACGTGGATGGACCTAGAGATGATGGTACTAAGTCAGACAGAGAAAGACAAATATCATATATTATCATGTTTACGTGGAATCTAAAAATGATAGATATGAGTGAACTTATTTACAAAATAAAAATAGACCCACAAACATAGAAAACAAACTTATGGTTACTAAAGGGGCTAGTGAGAGTGGAGGGCAGAGATCAATTTGGAGCTTGAGATTAACAAATACTCACCACTATATATAATAGGTAAACAAGGATCAAGTGTACAGCACAGGGAAATACATTCAGTATCCTATAATAACCTATAATGGAAAAAATCTGAAAAATAATACACACACACACACTAAATGACTTTGCTGTACACCTGAAACTAACTTAATGTTGTAAATGAACTATACTTCAGTTTATAAAGTGGTTAAAAAAAAAGTGATCATTGGAGACAGCTTCTGGGCTGGAAGAAACACAAGCTGGAATCAAGATTGCCAGGAGAAATATCAATAACCTCAAATATGCAGATGACACCACCCTTATGGCAGAAAGTGAAGAAGAACTAAAAAGCCTCTTGATGAAAGTAAAAGAGGAGAGTGAAAAAGTTGGCTTAAGGCTCAACGTTCAGAAAACTAAGATCATGGCATCTGGTCCCATCACTTCATGGGAAATAGATGGGGAAACAGTGGAAACAGTGTCAGACTTTATTTTTCTGGGCTCCAAAATCACTGCAGATGGTGATTGCAGCCATGAAATCAAAAGACGCTTGTTCCTTGGAAGGAAGGTTATGACCAACCTAGATAGCATATTTAAAAGCAGAGACATTACTTTGCCAACAAAGGTCCGTCTAGTCAAGGCTATGGTTTTTCCAGTGGTCATGTATGGATGTGAGAGTTGGACGGTGAAGAAAGCTGAGCACCAAAGAATTGATGCTTTTGAACTGTGGTGTTGGAGAAGACTCTTGAGAGTCCCTTGGACTGCAAGGAGATCCAATCAATCCATCTTAAAGGAGATCAGTCCTGGGTGTTCATTGGAAGGACTGATGTTGAAGCTGAAACTCCAATACTTTGGCCACCTCATGCGAAGAGTTGACTCATTGGAAAAGACCCTAATGCTGGGAAGGATTGGGGGCAGGAGGAGAAGGGGACGACAGAGGATGAGATGGTTGAATGGCATCACCGACTAGATGGACATGGGTTTGGGTAGACTCCGGGAGTTGGTGATGGACAGGGAGGCCTGGCATGCTGCGATTCATGGGGTCTCAAAGAGTCGGACACTACTGAGCAACTGAACTGAACTGAACTGTGACAAAGGTTATAACTCTACTGGATTTCTCTACTCATGTGTAATTTAGTGATGGGTTCACTTATAATTTAAATTACATGTGGATCTTGGTAGTAGAACTAAGTGAAAGTTGCTCAGTTGTATCTGACTCTTTGCAACCCCATGGACTATACACCACCAGGCTCCTCTGTCCATGGGGATTCTCCAGGCCAGAATTCTGGGAGTGGGTTGCCATTTCCTTCTCCAGGGGATCTTTCCAATCCAAGGGTAAAACCCCAGGCTCCTGCATTGCAGGCAGATTCTTTACAGTCTGAGCCACCAGGGAAGCCTATCTGAGCCGTATTTGGGGCAGGGGCCTCTAACATCGTCACAGGACCTGTCTGGCATTCTTGTTCTAAGCTGTTTATACGGTAAATTCGATCTGTTTGCAAGCCCCTAACTGACCCCCATCTTTTCTCCCTCAGTACACATGCCCTTGTTCTGTTTACATGTGGGTGTGTTGATTGATTGTAAGTCCAACCTTCCACTCACTCTTAGACAATAAGCAGTTTTAGGGCAGAAAGTTTTATGATGGTGGACCATCTTTTGGACATAGTGGATTCTTACTGATTTGTTGGCTCATAACAGCTGGCTGTTTCCTCTTTTATCCTGTGTTCTATGCATTTGCAGATACATACATATATATATATGTATGTGTGTGTGTGTGTGTGTGTGTGTATATATATATATATATATATTTTTTTTTTCCCTATGCAGGTGTCTAAGTGTAGAGAGATTGGTGATGTGTGTCTTCCTCTTTGCTGTGGCATTATAGCACAGAAGTTGTCCTTTGAGTCCAAATCTTTTTAGCAAGGACTTTAAGTTTTAATTGTTATCTTTAGGATTGACCTTATCTACATTTACAAGGTGGGAAGACTGTGAGCAGTTAGTATTTAGTAGGCAGAGTTCATGTGGAGGAGAGGGAAGTCTATCTCACACCCTTGGACAAGTCTCAAGCTACTGTCTGAGACTATAAATAACAACTGTGGACATGAATTACAGAGACAGATTCTTCATGGATAATTTTCCAAGCAGTAAGGTGTTTTCTTTCCTCTTCCCTATTCCTTTTTCAAGTGGTGGTGGTTACTGACAACATTTACAAAAAGAATACATGAATTCTGAGAATACATTTCTCCTGTGCTATGTCACCCGTTAATTTCTGTTATTTATTTTAAACTCTGGGCATTTCTACAGTAGTTTTATGATGCAGATATTTAGCAAGAGCTTTGGTGCATATGAGTAATCTAAACTTCACATTTTCCTTTTTTTGTTAGTTTGTTTTGTTTTTTGATTTTTTTTTCTGAATGGGAAATTACTGCATTTTACCTATTTCTGCATTTTCAAAATTTTCATTTTTTGTAGTTAGTCTTTAATAATTTTGCCTGCAAATACCTAAAGAAAATGCTTGAAGCTGGAAAATGTAGATATTGTGTCACTCATTCTTTTAAAGCAAGTGACATTTGTTAGCAATTTGTACTATCTTTTTGCTCATACCTTTGCCCAAACTTGCAGGGACTAAAGCATTGGAGATAAATTTAGATATCACATTTTTTTTCCATTTAAGAGTTTTCAAGATTTTTCTTTCACGTGAAACTTTGATCTTTAAAAATGCCTGTTACACACTGAGTTGGGACTCACTTTAATCTCCAAGCTGAGTTGTCATTTCTACTCTCTCTTCTCTAGGTAGGCAAGACACCCCCAGAGAGGGAAGCATGAGGCCTGGTCCTCATTCACCTTTGCATATTCATAAATCTCAATGTCTATTCCATCGGCCTGTAGGTACAGAAACTTTACTGCGTACATTTTATTTAAAAAAAAAAAAAAAGCTTTAGAAAGGGAGAGACAGGGAGGAGTGGGAGAACAGAGAAATAGTTGGATCTGAGAAATCAGACAAGTAAAGGAAGTGGTCATTTGTGTAGCTCCCCCTGCAGGTGAGACCTGGATTCTGCAGCCTCTTACTTACACACCTTCAACTTCTGTGGCATCCCATGGTTAAGCCTGCAAGGTAGGCATTGTGTTCATTTTCTAGATGGATAGATGAAGACTCAGAGAAATTAAGTAATTCGGCTTGTGGGATTGGAATGGAGGTATAGAGGTGGCTTTGTACTTGTGTTTGTGTCTGGTGTTCCTTGCTGAGGGCACAGTCTTCACAGCCAATGTATTCTATGTCCATCTGAATTAGATTCTGCTTCAAAGTGTTTGTTCTTAGCAGCTTAACTTACATATCTAGAAAGGGATCATGAATATGAACTTGGCTTAATGCTCTTTTAGAAAGTGAGTTTCTTGTTATAAAATCATTATCTTCAAACTAGACCTCAAAATACTGCAAAACCAAAGCACGCGCCTTTCATTCCTACTCAGTTACAATGAGTATGGTTTTGATTTTGTTTTAGGAGTGGTGGTGATGGTGGCCATGGAGATTTCAGAATTAATAACACATGTCTACCTCCCAGGTGACCATAGTCTGTCCCTGTTTGCCTTTGTTCCTCTACTCTCTGGGAGGCATGAGGATATCAGAGCACACAGTCTATTCTGGCTTTGAACTCTGGGCCATTGACTTTGGAACCTGCTCCTTTGAATGATGGCCTTCTAGTCCACCAAGTGACCCAAGGACTTGGGGTCTCAGTTATAATTGTTTCAGAACCAGCACCACAAAATTCTGCAAGCCTACATTGAAATCCATTCAATGGAGTTTGCTTTACTGATATTTCATAAATCACAGGAGATTAGAAATCCATGTTTTTTAGCATCTCTTTCTGGATACTTTTACCACGGTGAGTTTTGAATGGCCTTAACTCATGCAGCCTCTCTGTATTTGTCCACAGTTCAAGCAGAGTCTATAAAATATATATTGTAAGTTTATTCAGTTATTCATATTTAGAGTCAAGGTTCAGGTCTATTTGCTGAGTTCTGTTCTAGAGTGAGATAAACACGTTGTTTGTACTTTCTGGTATAGATTTGTAAGAGAGTAGATTTGTGGCATAGAAAACATTTTTTGTATTGTGATTTGCCATGTGGCCTTAAGATGTGTTGTAATCTGGCCTTCATTTGCAATTGCCACCTTCAGAAGGAGTCTTAACTTCAATTAGGGAGACGAGTGGAGGGAGAAGAGTGGCCTTGTAATGAGGATTTCTTTTTCTCAGGGGATGTTCTCAATGATCTGAATCAGACACCCCAAGTTAACTTCAGAGGTTGATCCATAGAAAAAGGGACATTCTTTTAAATGATTTGCCAAATCACATTCAAAGAGACCTGTGGTATGATTACTGCTGGCCAGAGCAGGGTACCATGTGTTGACTGTATTCCTGTTTGAGTTCTGCCTTTTCTTAACTTGCCTGGCAGTTTTAGCTAAATGAGTTTGGTGTTTGCTTCTGAATGTGAAGCTCTGGTCCCCTTCTGATTAGTGTAGAGACTCCTAGATGTCTAAGTTATTTGACTTTAAGGCACAAGCAAAAAATGCCATATTTCTGCATAGTCTGCAGAATGTCTTCAGTCAGACAAGACTTACTTCAGGTTCCAGGTCTCCCACATACCAGATTTTTGTCTTTAGAAAAGTTACACTCTCTAAGATTAAGAATTTATCCCTAGAATTGACATATTAGTACTTGCTTCTCCTGTTAGTGCAAGAACTAAGTGAGATAATCTACAGGACTACTCAGTACACTGCTTGGCACACAGCAAATATTCACCAGATGTTAGCTGTCATTTTCTTATTGCTATTATTTTTACTCTATCTCAAACAAGTATGGACTATGAATGTTAGAGGTATAACGTTCTCTAGAAATAGAAAAGACCCTGTTCTTGAAAGCTGAAGAAGGAGAGGGGGAAAAAAGGAGCCCCGTGATTCATTTCCCATCCTTCAAACTTGTTTATTACAGTAGTAGGTTGCCATGGAAACTTTCAGGATTAAGATGGTATTATTGAGTTAAGCATTCAATAAACACCTCAGGAAAGAAAAGCTAAGACATGTATGCACACCATAAGTAGTTTTCAAATGAAAGGGTTATTTGGGGGCAAAGAGGGGATGGCAGTTACTGACTTGCTTGTCTCATGGAGTTTCCCAAGAGAATGATGATCAAGCGTTGAAACTGTGATCATCATCCTGCTTTTGCCCCTTTGAGGGCCATTCCATACACTTGTCAGTAGTTACAGCCAGAATTTCAAAATGGGAAGCGCTCTTTACGTACCAGGGAGTGTGGCTTTCCAAAATAGATTCTGAAGTCGAAAAGAACTCTGAGTGTTTTTTGAGAAGGGCTGACCTCCTTTCATGCCACTTACTGTGAATTAAAGCTGCGAGGGAGAACTAGTTCGGGCATGTGGTCCAGCACTTAGAGCCGCCGCTGCCAGGGAACAAGATTTGTGTTTCTAAGGAGATACAACAAAAAGGAGAATGCTTCAAGAGCCAGCGGCTGTCAGAGTGTAAAAGTATCTATGTTCAGAAAGGGAAACAGAAGTTGAATTAAGTAATTTTACACAGAAGTTACAGGGTGCCCTTCTGCTAATAATTCGTAAATGCAAAAGCAAATAGTTGTGGTCACAAAGGGCTTAGTACATCTCAGCTGATTTGAGTTCTCAGACTCGAACTGGATGTGATTGGTATTGACCTGCTCTGTGCATGTGATTTTCAGATGGTCTGACTCTTGTCTGTCATTTTGTTGGGTTGTATTAGTAACAGAGACAGAGGGTGACATATTCCAGCAGAGGTTTAGGCAGTCAGTTGACAATGAGAGGCGGAAAACTCGCATTCTACCAACCAGAACAGCAAAACAGAATCCTCTACCAGTGTCTTGAATGCCAGTGTCAGCCCATTTGCAAATGTTTAATCAGTGATTAGCATGGAAGGATGCCCTGGATGGGTTCCTTGGATAAAGTATCATCACAGGACAGAAATCACAGGGAAAGTGCACCAAGGAAAAATTACAGTACAGCTATATTTACTTTGTGCCGCTGCAGTGGGGTTTTATTTTCCACAGTTGGAAAGGGAACCACCTGTCTGAACTGCTGATGTCAGAGAGCTCCCTCGAGACACAGGGCTGTTGGAAAGCACATGATACTGTATGTATTTGCTCTTACGTCCATATCAGGCTAAGATTGGGTTTCAAATCTGTGCCCTATTGTGGAGTTCATTGAGCAGTGACTCCCAGGTGCCCTCCCACGTCACCATGCCCTTGTGAATTAAAAAGTCGCGTGTGTGAGCCCCCATCGTGAGTGTTCCCTCGACCTGCTGTGCAACTATTTACACTGCAGTAAAATGAATGACATGCATCCTAGGGGTTATCATTTATGGACTCGGTTCTGAAAGTGAGTATGGAGAGACATAGTCTCTGTCCCCAGCCTCCTGCTGATGTCTTGGCTTTTATTTTCTTTCTAATTATCAGGATTTAAAAATATATATCTTTCTCAGATTTGGAGGTTTCACATGTGGATTGTTAAAGAGGAAAAAAAGAGAATAGAATGAGTAGCATTAAAACATAAACATTACCATGTGTAAAATAGATTTGCTAATGGGAATTGCTGTGTATATAGCACAGGGAGTTCAGCCTGTTGCTCTGTGATGACCTAGAGGGGGAAGATAGAGGGGGTGGGTGGGAGGCTTAAGAGGAAGGGGATATATGTATACTTATGGCTGATTCACATTATTGTGCAAAAATCAACACAACATTGTAAAGCAATTATCCTGCAATTAAAAATAAATTTTAAAAATTTAAATTAAAAAAAGAATAGGATGTGTTGATCTTTTAAATTTTGTTTATTTATTTAACTTAATTTTTTTGTGTGTAGCATGTCACTGTGGAGAAATTGTTATGGAATGAATGAATGCCTAATGCCTAATTTGGAAAGAAAAAGGCTGGATAGTATGACCATGCAGCTTCAAGGCACCTATTGAATTATAATAATTATTTTTTATGATACTGAATTGTTGTATAACCACTGCTCCAGTTCTTTGTATCTAGGGTAGAATCAAGCCTTTTAAACATAGCTCCTTAAGGCAACATAAAGGCCACTGCATTGCACAACTCCAGGGGCACCATTTCCGTCGTCGTCCAGGACTCACACTCATACCATCCTGCTGACTATATGTCCAATCCCAGAAAATATGATGCTATTAACATTACTCAAACATTTCATAAAAATAGAATTGTTACCAATGATTTCAGAAGGCATGCTATCAGTGAAGTTGTTCATTATTTTAATAGTGCCATGCATCTGAATTTGAATATCTTTACCAACTTGCAAATTATATGGTTGTTACACAAAATAGGTAGAAAACAGAGTTTCTGAGAGTGTAAATTACATTCTTGGGCCACATCAAATCAATGTCCTATTAGGGATCAGAACCAGGGTTCTTAATTCCCAGACTTCCCATGATGCACACCTTCAATTAAATTAATATTTTAAATGATGCTTGGTACTTTTTCTGAAATCTTAGGAATAGAGTAAATAGGATGGGCTAAGACCCGCTGGTTCATCTAATCTTTCCCCTAGTGTAAGATTTTCCTCTGAACCATTAAAAGTGTTATAATATATGATTGATATTAATTAGTTTTCTGTAAAGTACTGCACTCCTTAACATGAACTGAACTAGAAATAAATATATTACCATGAATTAAGATTTTATTAGTTGCAAAGAAGAATTGGATGAAGGCACCTATGTGAAATCCTAAGTACAAGCATCCAATTGAATTAATGCCAGCACTGCCTTGAGATTAATTTGAGTGCTGAATAAGAAATAGTATACCATAACATAACTGTGTTTACTGAATCATTTTTGGCATCCAAAACTAAAGCTACATTATAGATGCAACAACAGGCTTTTCTCCCTTGGAAGAGAGAAGCGAGTGCATTTTGTAATTCAGGTGAATGTTACCCACTGAAAAATGCCTGTAGTCCCCAGGAAGAGAACAGTCTTCTTGAGGACCTTGCATACTCATCCCTCAGAGTTTTCATACTTTGTTCTGCTCTGGACTTCTGCAGCCTGGTCAAGTTTTAGAATATGATCAGCTCTATTTTCTCTCCACCCCCCAAACTGGAGCACCTGGTTAGACCTCACTTTATAAATTTCCATCACATTATTATGTATATGTTTTGAAAAGGTGTGGAAGGTGTTGAAAAGATATATGGGGATGCCTCAGGGATGTTCTGGAAGGTCTTCCTGATTTGTAAGGAGGGTGGATTATACAGCATTTAATACAGGGCTATGAGAGAATACGGTAAAGCTCCAAGGATCACTGTTTACTAATGGGGATGGAAGTGATGCGCCTAGAGGTGAGTCCTGCTGGGTCCCTGCCCTAACACTCCTTTACATTCTGAAAGCCGCTGATTCTCTAGTCACTCATTTTATTTGCATCTATGATATCACTTACTTGAGAGTGAGTGCAAAACTTTATGCCACCACTGCCAAGTAGGAAGATTATGGCCATCACATATATACTTTGAAATTTTCTAGTAGCCACATTTACAAAAGGTAAATTTAAATTGAATAACACCTTTTATTTTTCAAAATATGTCCAAAATATTACATCACCATGTCATCACTATAACTTGTTAATATCTTCCATTCAGTTTTTCATGTTTAAGACTTTGAAATCTTCTGTATATTTCGTATTGACAAAACATCTCAGTTTTGACCAGACACATTTTGAATGCTCAGGACCATGGGTGGGTAGTGGCTGTTGCATTGGACAGCACCGTTTTCCATGTGTATCCCTACTTGGCAGCATATCCTGACACAGAAAAATTACTTGAAAGAAAAAAAATACCTTAAATATCTAAAATAAAATATAACATATCCTTTATATCACTTTATAAATTTAAAAATTAATTGTATGATTGATCACAAATTCCAGAAAAATGTGAATGCTGAGATGATTTATTTGATGGGCCGCTGGTGGCAAAATTGACTTTATATGGAACTGTTTTGCTCCTGTGGCTTTGTTTTCCATTTTTTCCCCCATAGATAACGTCATTTTAAAACATGATTTGCTACTTGGCAGGTCTTCTCAGATTTGCAAACTCATAGTATCTTGTCACTTTTCAGGCCCCATATAGATGTCTTGCTTCTTAACAGAGAAACTCTTGAAAGACTTTTAGCTCAGATCACTTTTGTGGCCAGCATCATGGAAACAAAAACTAGTCTCTGCAGTTGCTGCTTCTGATCTCTTTAGAAGTAGACCCAGGTCAGGAATGGTGTGAGGCTGGTTTTCCTTTTCTTCACGTACAGACACGTGACATCCCAAAAGTGTAGGTGATGATTCTGTGTGCGCACCCAAAGAAAGTCGACTGAATGTAAGACTTCAAAAGAAAGTCTGCCCTGCTTTGTTTCTAGAATGGTTTTTAGATGAAGAAGCCAGTAAAGAGCAGATCTCTGTATTTACTCTGATGGTGCTTGATGTTCAATGAGTTTTATGTATTGGTATGTGAATAACAGGTATCATTACTGAGTACTTATTATATGCCAAGCATTGGGCTCGTATACATCTCATTGAACCCTAACACCAATCATGTAAAGTAGGTATTAATATTTATATTTCCATTTTACAGCTAAAAATGAGAGATCAGATAATTAAGTAACTCACTTGGGTTCACACAGACAATGTATGTGTACGCTAAGTCGCTTCAGTCACATCCGACTCTTTGTGACCTCTGTCCATGGGAGTCTCTAGGCAAGAACATTGGAATGGGTTGCCATGCCCTCCTCTAGGGGATCTTCCCGACCGAGGGATCAAACCCACATTTTTTATGTCTCCTGCATTGGCAGGCGGGTTGTTTACCACTCTTGCCACTGGGAATCAGACAGACACCCAATGGCAGATCTGCACTGACTAACCCCAAAAGTTATGTTCTCAGAGAAGAGGACCAGGTTTTCACACCAATTCAATGACCCCCTTTAATAGTGAATTTTAAACCAAAGGCAAAGTACTAAAGTTTATGAGTTAAAAGTTTTTTTCACTTCATTTAAGAAATACATTCAGAGAAGTGAGTTAACCAAAGAGACAATTATCATGTGATATTGCTTATATGTGGAATCTTAAAAAAATGGTACAAGTGAACTTATTTGCAAAACAGAAATAGAGTCACCAATGTAGAAAACAAACTTAAGGTTACCATGGGGGAAGTGAGGGGGAGGGATAAATTGGGAAATTAAGATTGACATATACACACTACCCTAGATGATCTCTTGCATTGGGGGCAGATTCTTTACCATCTGAGCCACCAGGGACTCATATATAAAATAGATAACTAATAAGAACCTACTGTATAGCACAGAGAACTCTACTCAGTACTCTATAATGACCTATATGGGGAAAGAATCTAAAAAAAGAGTGGTTACATGTATATGTATAACTAATTCACTTTGCTGTATACCTGAAACTAATACAATATGGTAAACCAACTACAATGAAAATTTAAAAAAGAAAGAAATAATTCAGATACTCAGTCCTATCCCATCTTTTGATAGAATATAAATTTAGACAGTTGAAATGGCTTTGTCCAAGGTCAACATTGGGTCTCTTGATTCCTACTCCACTTCTGATTGTCTTTGTGGTTTATTGGCTTCTTTAAGATTAGTTGAACATTCAGAATTTTATAAGAGAAAGGCAGCAAACTTTAAAATTTGGAGTATAGGAAGGTTTCCTTCTCTTTCTTCTGTATGCATTTTAGACTTTTTATTGACATATACTATGAATACAGAAAAGTGCATATATCATAAGGGTTGAGTTCCATGAACTTTCACTAACTGATCATATCCATGGAACCAGAATTGATAGCAAGAAATAAACCATAACTAGCTTTCTGGAGGGCTTCCCAGGTAGCTCAGTGGTAAAGAATCAAGGCAAGAGATGCAGGAGACAAGGGTTCCATCCCTGGGCCAAGAAGATCTCCTGGAGAAGGAAATGACAACCTGCTCCAGTATTCTTTCCTGGGAAATTCCATGAACAGAGGAGCCTGGAGGGCTCTCATCCATGGGGCCACAAAGAGTCGGACATGACTGAGTGAGTGAGCAACCACAGATATTTCTGGAGCCCTTTGCCCACACCATGCTCCCAGCTTCTAACCAAAACAAAGTCAGTCTCTATCCTGACTTCTGGGTTAATAAATTAGGTGTATCTGTTTCTGTACTTATTCATATAATGGCTAGAGTAATCATCAAACATATACTTTTTGGGTGTGTCTGGCTTATTTATCTTCACATTATATTTGCTGAAATTATGCACATTTTCACATATAGTAGAAGTTTTTTTCATTCTCACTGATGTATTTGGCTATACTTTTGAAGTGTAAGAATCTCAACAACCATAATATTGCCAGTGGAATTAATAAGTTTATTGAACATTAATTACTATTTAAATTGCTTTTAAAAAGAGTATTAAGGTTACTTTGATTTGATTCAGTCTAAAACAAAATAAAATAACAAAACTCAAATATGGAGCCTTAGCGGTCGCAGTGTAAGGTATATCCCAGCAAACCACTCTTGTCCTGTGTTTTTACGCAATATTCAACATAGGGTAACATAATAGGGAAGACAAAGAGGGCACAGTCTGAAAATACCCACAAGAGAGTGCCGAGTTGGAGTTCCCACTAAATAGCTTTGTATGGCTGTGTAAAAGGTTAGGTGTGGCCTATTTTTAGGTACCCTACATGGAAATGGATGTACTAAGATGGATGATAGAAAGGTATACCTCGGGAGTTGTCAGAGATTTTTGTTTTGAAAAGAGTTAGGAAAAGAATCCTTTCTGATCATCTGCTTGGGGCAAAGTACATCCTGGGCTCTTTAAAGCTTTTGAACTGTTGAAAAGGGAAGCTCTTGTAAATTGCCTTTTGGAGATTTGTTTCATAGGCCCAGAAATCAAGCTATCTTATGTTAGTTTTCTTGTTGTTTCTTTTTTTCTGGGTGCAAGAAAATGGGAAGTTTAATCTGTCTTGCTAGAGGATACTGCTGGGGTGTCCAGCACTGTACGTGCTGGTAGTTTATCAAGGCTTTTTCCTTACCGAGGTTGATCATTTCCCTGGTTTTCCTCCACTATTACCGAGGCTCCTTCTCCAAATGTCCTGTTAGAGGAATGTAGCATGTCGGAGGCTATTCATTCAGCACTGAGGGATGATCTCTAAGTGGATGGTATTATTTGGCTCTGAAGTACAGGTCTTCCTTCTGCTAAATAGGGTCGTACGTACAAAGAAAAGAGCTAAACAGGAAAACTGCATGACTCCCAGTGATAGATCAACTATTTATCCTGTGATACATCCTGATTTGATATATTTGCTAATAATGCCAGGATAACGTATGTTAGGCATTTGTCCTTCTTTTCTACCTCCACATTCTATAGTAACATCTCAGATGATCTTTCTCAAATTAAAAAAAAAAAGAAAAGGTAAGGTCTCCTTTTACCAAATACTATGAGCTTTTTATTTAATGGGCCGACTGCTCTGGTAATAGGAGGCAGGAATGTTACTTTAAGCTCTTATTTCCATGGACCTTATTCCTATTTACAAAACCCTAAATTTCAGATCCATCCACTCTTCTAAATCTTCTCTCTCTGGGTAACATCATTTCTTACCCATTGTAAAACCAAATCACATGTTAGTATGTTAGATCACATTTATACGCAGGCTTAAGTGAATAGTCAGTATCATATCAGCTGTGTGTTTTTCATCCTTACTATGCAAGCAGGGACTTGATCTTCAATGTAACTTCTACCATTTAATAGAGTTAATGATAAACAAGATGAAAGCTTGCTATTTCTCTGGGGCAATGACCTGGGCTTTGTAAGAACCTCAGATCTGTAGAAGCTGGTCTTCTTATGGGGAATATTCATGAAAGTATTATATATTTCTAGTTCTCATCTATTCATTTTCTGGGATGGCTAGGAAATTTAAAGATCCATATTTCTATGAGAGTGTGCTTTTACCTTTCCTACACATTCTCCCTGATTTCTAGTTCCTTTGAACAGTGCAATATTTGCATTTACCCTGTGCAAAGAAGTTTTCCCATCTCTTATCTCTGTCAGGGCAGAAACATCACTGCATTTGAGAGTTAACAGGGATCTTAGATATAATTGAATCTGACCATCTCTATTGACAGATGAGGAAACTGAGGCTAGAATCATTAAGTAACTGCCCAAAGTTGAATTGCAGAACCCATGTCCTTCCTACCATCCTTTTCCTTCCTTTCTGGGCTAAATCAAGATCCAGAGTCACTCGACTTATCAAGAAGACTTGAGCCTTATGTCATCACTTGAAATCTCATGAATTTGGCCTTGGTTTCAGCCCTGTGAACCATCTTCTCATGAAAATTCTTAATGGTCACAATAATGATCACCCAAGTGTAGGAAGAGTAATTTGCAGGGAAGATCCATAAAACTGCAAGAACACTAATTTGAAGAGGCTGACAGTACAGTTTTCACTCCTGTGGAGATGGTCAGCCTTCTAGGGGAAAGGGGAGGTCAAGGTCTCATGTGACATTTGGAGAACCCAGAATGAGGTTCCTGCCCAAGAACAGGGCTGCAACGTGACAGCATTTACACAGGTGGCTCCACATTCAGGAACAGATTGTGGTACAGAAATTCACTTGCAAGTTGCTGGTTTGAAACTTGGACTGCATTTTTCGCACCAGTCAATTTCAGTTGTCTCCTATCAAAGCCACATCTCCAGCAGCTCTTCCCTTCATCCTTCTATAACTGCTCCATCTTATTCCCAGCTGGTAAAAATCCTTCTTTGAGAAATTTTCTTAATACTTTAGTCACACCATTCTAAAAGTATTTACTTTTTTTCCCCCTTGGTATGTGCTTCTGAATGCCATTAGATGCAAGAAGGGAGAAAAAATATGATGAACAAATATAGGTGCTTTTGTATAAATAACTGAAATCTCCTTAACTGTACCAAGGATAATTGCATTTTTCAATGGAACGTTTGTTTCACTTAACTGGTGACATTTCAAGTTGACAAACAAAGTGTAGATGGCCATGGCATCTGGGGTCAGTGATTTGGGCCCACCTCGCAGGCAAGCTAATAGCCAAAAGCTTTCTTTTCTGCAGAATTCAGAGCTCAGAGGGTTTTTCAGGGTGCCAGGTAGTGACTTCTCCCAGCCTTGCATCCTGAATGGAGTGGCTATTAGACTTGATAGACAGAAATGGCTTCCTTTTAGATATATGATGAATACTGAGGTTTATAGTGGATATCAGAGGCTGTTTCTGTTTGTTACATTCCCTATATGTTAAGAATACATAGTTATAAGTCTGGATCTCTATATTTCTTTAAAAAATGAATAGTTTTATTCTTCTGAATATAAAAGCTATATGTGTTTATCTCAAAATTTAAAAGTTACATAAAGACACATATATTCACACATACAAAAATTTTAAAGAACTTATGTCATTGGCCACTATGAACACCTTGTTATATTTTCTCCTTATCCTCTTTGTTCTTCTGTTTTTCTGAGTGTTATTTATATGTAAATTTTTGTGACTGTAGTTTCTTCAAACATAATTTTAAACCTTAATATATTTTAACATTTTCTTATTATGCTATTAAATATATTTTACTACAATTTTTAATGATAGCATTGAATATATATACATACTGAATATATCTGTATGAATATATATGAGTTTATATATATACAGTGTTCCATAATTTATTTTGTCGGGGCATTATTGTTGGACACTTATACTGCTTTCAAGTTTTCAATAATGTAAATTTTGTAGCATTGACTATCTCCACACTAAAAATCTTTGCATGTATCCCCTCTGTTATTTCCTTAAGATGAAGTTCTAGACGTAGGATTTTTGAATCTATGGGGTTGCCCATTTTTAACATTTTTGACACATACTTCCTGTTTGTCGCCTAGAAAAATCTCTACTCATTTATAATCCGACCAGTGGTATTCGATATCTGTTTTTGATTGAGCTGCTAAATGCAGAGGTCAATCTTAGAAGTTGTCTTTTTGGTTAAGAATATTTCCTCAAAAATCCTGTGTCTAGTTGGGATTGCAATAGAAAGTAAGATTTTATACAAGGCATCACAAAATTTAGCTTAGACCTTAAGCTAATTGCTTCCTAAGATGAGAATTTATTTCCTTTCTACATCCTCACATTTTTAGGATATATATTTACTCTGCTAGAGTAAATTCAAATGCCAAAGCACTGGAAAAATATACAACAGAAATAAAAGCAAAATAACCAAAATCTTCCAAGTCTAATCTGGTGGGATTAAAAAAAAAAACGAAAAAAGACTTCACTTATTTAATTCTTCCATCTCAAGAATAGTTGAAAATACAATTTACTTCACTACAATCAAAAGAAGTTAAGCTCATTAGGACCCCAGCTCTAGAAATAAGTACCAAAGGGAAGTGTTTGACTAACAATTTTTTTCAATTTAATGATTGTGTACCCTAATTTTCTCTGGCCCTCAGGAACTTCAGTTAGGGGATAAAATGTTTTTCTTACTAAGTGAGTTATGTTATTGAGGTTCAGTAGGACTTCAAAATTTTAAATAATAACATTTAATAAAATAGCATGTGCTTTTTATTGTTTAAAAAATTACCAAATAACCCTGTTGAACATTTCTTGTTTAAACAATCAATAACTCACTGCATTATACATGAATTAACCTGAAATAATTAAGGTAAATGAAAATGTCTGTAAATGCTCAAATACAGCAGAGTCAAGTATCAGATGAAATCAGATTTTAACCATCCTTTTATTATCTCTTATCTGTGGGCCTAATTAGCATACTTCTTGCCTTATGTTTAATTTAGTCCAACTGACTGCAATTTGGACTAATTCGTGGGTAATTTTTTGTTTTAGTGTGAGAAGTTCCAAGAGCAGGTTTTGAGATCCATGTTAAAATACGGGCTCAATTGCCTACAGCCGGTCTGCAGAAGATTTCACTGGAGTGAGAGGTTGCTGAAGTTGTTTATCACCTCTAAGTTTACTGAAAAATGAAATAAATAAATGAATGCTAGGAGGCATTAAAGTTGTCCACTGATTTTCCTCTATTTGTTGCCCTAATATGCTTAGTTCACAGTGACATCACCATGGTGGTTTTGTGTAAAATAAGACTTCATTTTAGAGTGTTTGTAGACTAGGGGCCTTTATTATACCCTGCCCTCCTACCAGCTTCTGTGCCCTGCACAGCCACAGCTTCAAACATGTCCCAGGGGCTCAGAGCACGTGCTCAGACACTGATGTGGAATTTCAGGATCAATGAGCCCCTCCAGGAATTAAAAGCCAGCAATTGAATGCCTGTTAGTAATGATTAACTTTAAAAATATTAGCCATTCTGGGCAGATCCCTTTCCTTTCTAGGCAGGTAGCATTCCCAGGAATGTTGGTTTCCCCTTAAATAGACAGTCTCTAGGCTATAAATTTGCCTCAGGGGACTTAGCTGTGCTTTTGATTTGAGAATGAATGTTAACCTTATGTATGAAACTTGAGTCTTCCAAGGAGGATTTTTAGAGATATGTATGCTCTTTTTGACTGTTATCTAAAATCCTGGCTCTGTCTTATTTTTCTCAGTTATAAAACGGGTACACAGATCATCCTTATTGGATAGTTTTGAGGACTAATTTGATTGAAATGTGGTGTCTAAACTGCTGATCTCCATGTCTAGCCCTTATAAGCTCTACTGTGGTTTTCTTCTCCCTTTTTCTTTCTTGAAAACTTTCAGCCTTAAGTTTATTCTTATGTAGTTTATTGTAAGCTTAGAAAAACAAATGAACAAAGATGTTTATGCTAGTAGCTCTTTACTTATGAGTTCTCACCTATGTATGTAATAATTAGATCAAAACCAATTGTCTTTGCTGTTGTCTGCTTGGGTAATTCAGTTTGATTGTGTTTATTTTTTAGAAATGGCAATTGTCTGAAATATAGAGGGGAACAAAAGCCTGGAATCTGGGACAGGAGTAGGGATTGAAACCTAAATGTTATGTACTTAGTTATATTTTTTCCAAAGAATTGAATTAGTCTCTTGAAGGTTTATTTTCTCTTTTGTTGTCAACTTTAGGGATAGATGTTCTTGCCTCCACCTATATTGGAGTCTTGAGAAACGTTAACAGAACTTCCGAGCAGAGAAAATCCATTGAGGTGGAATCCAGGCTCTGTGTAGATATGGAACATCATGGGCACTCAACAAATGTGAATAAATACCTCCTTCTATTGTTGAGACAAAATGGGGTTGATTTGGGTGTACATTTAATGTTTAGTGAAAGGACCTTGTACCTAGAAACGGTATATTTTAAGGAGGACAGGAATCTGGATATTGAGGAAAATAGCATTGCTTCTTTCATATCAGATTATTCTCTATTTTTATGTCTGTCATCCCCCAAATTGTAAGTTTCCTTGTGTCCATGACATATACTGTCTTGGCAGCCTTGCAATACATTGCCATGGACACAGTAAGGTTTCAATAGATCCTTGTTGATTGAAACCAAACATTTGGAAATCGTGGAGGCAGAATTGATGAAGGGGTGAAAAGAGGGCCGCAGGGAGAAACGGAGGGAAACAGTCAAGGCAGAGAGGGAATCAAATATAGAAACTTCCTGGAAAAGACCAAGGTTGATGAGTGACTGACAATTTTTGTTTTCCTGAGAAAAGAAAAACTGGACATAAGAGAAACTTTAATCTGAAGAGCTAATTAACAAAATTATAAGAACTCTAAAATATCCCTCTCATTAGTTATCATTTTTAGACAAAAAAAAGATAGTGGAAGTTATTATAATTTGCCCCAAGAATCTAGGTAAATTTTTATGTGTATACAGTAATAGAAATTTGTGAGAAAAATTGTGGCATGCTGTAGTTTATAAATCATTTCAATGTTTTGACTTCTCACTAACCCTTTTCCTCTCTTCGTGATAGTAAGAAAAAAGTATATGTATAATTTTCCATTATTTGTAAGAGAGAAAACATGCCAGTGAACTGTGTATACATACACATACACACACACACACACACACACACACATATTCACCTTTGGTTTCAGTAGGTGCTGATTTAATTAAGAAAAAGTGGAATTAGGTGGCAAAAAAGACAAACAAGAAAGCCCTGACAACATAATATAAACAGGTTCAAATATCAAAAACAATTTTACAGAGTATTCCAGTGTAAAGAACTTCTCTAAAAGATGTGAATAAGATTAATATAAATATAGGTACACACACACATATATAATGGATGCCTGGCAATCAATGAACACGAATAAAAATATCAGAGAATATCACGACACAGGGATCACCTGATAATAATGAATAAACATCAGCTCTTCTTGGTCAAGTGACCAATATTATTTCACAGTTGACTGTGTTGAAGGCAGAGCCAATGACCTTTGCCCTGCATTTTAATAATTTACTATAGTTTTACATTAAATCAGAATATAATTGTGAAGAAAATTAGTGTTTCTTTGTGGGGAATGCAGAGTAATGCCACTAATTGCATGTATAAAAACCTTCCTGAGGTTGTATTTTCCTGTTCTTTCTTGATTTAGAAAATTAAAACTACGGTAATTTTCCACTCTCTGTAAGAGGCAAAATGTGCCAGTGAAATGTATTCAGCTAACTTAAAATGTCAACGCTTTTGGCCATCTTTTTATGACCAGTAATGACAAACTGTCAATTTCATCACATTATTCAGGAATATACTAGCAACTTGTTGCAGATATCAGAGTAAGCAAGTTTTTTTAGAGTTGTGATCTGAAAGAAGAACAGTCTGGATTTTTTTTTTTTTCCTTTTTGGGTTGTTTTTTCTTTCACCTTAATATTTGAGCGACTTTATAGTTAGAGCATATCACCATTTTTTTTTCTTGATTAAGGGAAGGACAATAGAGAATTCATTAAGTTAAACTTAGTAGAATAGAAAATTAAACAAATAGTGCTTGAGAATTATTTTTAGATACCTAGGGAACTTTTTTTCAGATGAAATATTATCAAGTAAAAGAATTGAGCTGATTTTAAAAGTATATGGAGTTTATTCACAAATATACAACCACGTGTGCATCACTCTGGAACTTGGAAGGGTTAAATCGGACCACTGTGGGGTTATGGGAAGTGTTTCCCAGAGTTGTCTAGTACCTTGAATCTGTTATAGATTCGACGTGTAGTGTTATTCTAAAACAGTTGCACCTGCATTAGCTCTCATCGTCTCAGGCTAGAAGCTGAAAAATTCAAAAAATGAAAAATCTCAAGAAATGAATATTTATATTAATAACATGTTGGTATTTTTCCCCGACTCCATGAACATTCTTGATCTCACAGGCAAAATGCACAACCCAGGGCACTAGGGTTGGAATCCAGTGTTTATTCAAAAAGGCACCCTAAGGCAGTTAGAGAGGAAATGCTACATGTATGGGGGGAAAAAAGACAGCTGGAAACTAAGCTGATCTGGGCAAAAGCTGCGGCGACTGTCTTCACTAACACTTGTTTTCTGAGAACCTATGGGAGAAATGGAAATAATCTGAAGGACCCTGAAAGGGTGGTATTTTGTTGCTTGTTCTCCTTATATGGAGCAAAGCAAACTGCATAACACTTCTCGGGAGCTGGTATTCCCTGCTGCCACGGGGACAGCTGTTTTCTGCGTGGAGCAGTTTGTTTATACCTTAAGAAATACAGTCTGTTTTGTTGATTAAATAAGCAAAAAAAAAAAAAAAATGCCTCATCCTCTGCTTTCAAACACTCCCCCCAATTAAAAAATATCTCATAAAAATGCATCATGTGATACTATCTTGCTTTAGTCCCAAACCGAGTTTACTTGAATGTCTTTAAATTTGAGTCCTGAGGGAGTACACATTTGAGCTAAGAATGTAGTTACTCTGTCATGAAATAGGGAGCTTTGCCACTTGCTTGTTTTGGAAGGAAAATAAATTAAAAAAAGATTGCAGGGGATTTTAGTTATTATATCGTCAGGGCTCCGTTTAGAGTTGGTGGCATTCAAAGCTGGCTTTAGTCACAGCATGATGCTCCAAAAGTCCAAGTGTTCCCTTTCTTTCTTTCTTCTTTCCGTTTTTTTTTTTTTAAGCGTTACTTCACTGAGGCAGAGGGCTGCCTTTGAGTGACGTCACAAGTTTGAGCAGCTAGCAGCACAGGAGAAGGGAGGCTGGGTGAGTGACAGCCCAGCCTACTTTTTAATAGCTTTGTCATGTGACTGGGGACTGTAGTAAGACAGGTGCCTTCAGTTCACTCTCAGTAAGGGGCTGGTTGCCTGCATGAGTGTGTGCTCTGTGTCACTGTGGATTGGAGTTGAAACAGCTTGATTGGCGTCATTCAGGAGCTGGATGGCGTGGGACATGTGCAACCAGGACTCTGTATGGAGTGACATCGAGGTGAGCTGGGGCTGGGCTCGGCACTGCAGCCAGGACCAAAGCTTCCCTCGCGATGCAATTATTCCTGTGAAGGGGGGAAGGGCTGGGGTTTGGGTGAGGAGAGGAGGCAGAAAAGTAGCTGGGGCAGGAGCTTTTGGAAGAGAATCTCAATCTTATCTTAACTCCTATAAGTTTGCTATTTTAAGGCGACTCTGAGATACCTTGAACAAATCAAAGCTTAGCTGCTGTCATCAGAATCTGTTGCAGTTAGAAACTCTTTCCATGTGCCTTTGGCTCTGTTTCTACTCATATGCAATATTTATGCTCTAAGATATTGATATGAATCAGAAGCTGAAGTCTTTCCAGTGGTGTTTAGTGGCCTGGTTGGAAAAATGCCATTTCTATTTATAATAAGATGAAGATAAAAATATTAAAATGGATGGACTCAAATCTAGTCAGTTTTGATTCTAGTCCGGATTTTTTTTTTCTTCTCTCTCTGTTCATCAGACGGAGAACTCAGAAAATCCTAAATAATCCTGCTGGGCTATTTTAGATTGCTTTTCCCACAGAACACAAAACAACAAAAGCTGATTCCTTTAAAACTCCTCTGTGTGGTTGAAAGCTTTGGCCAGCAAAAAAAAAAAAAAAAAAAAAAAAAAAGACCTGCTTTACAGTGCAAGGTTTTCCATTAGCATCCAGGCAGGGAAGCCAATGGTTAAAACTGTCTGTACCACGGAGAGCTGCCTGAAGCCGGAGAGAGAATAGAGTTTATGCAGGACTGTGTGTGGAGCTGCTCGCTGCTTGTGTAAAAATAGACGGCAATACATCAATTCCACAGTCTCTGCTGGCTACAATTCATACAGGGGGAGAAAAAAAGCAAGCCGGTTTCCTCGTAATCTCTGGAGTCTAGAGTGACTAGCAGGGGGGGACGGAGGACGGCGGCATGTTTGCATTCAACACAATGGAATGTTCTCGGAAAGTTTGGCCAACTTGGGAAACAAGTGAAACTTTCTGTGGACTCTGGTGAGATGGACCCGAATTGAATTGCAGGGAGAATCTGAGTGGCTAACAATGAATCTGGCAAAGGGCTGAGAGAGCTTCCTCTGGGAAGCTGGGGGCACGTAGGGTAAGGGGAGGATCAAGGGCTACACGTGATTTGATTAAATAAGATGTCCATGTGGTACGGCGATACACATCTAAAGTGAAAATAATTTGGCCAAGGCTGTCTGCGAATGCATTTTTCCTCTCTAGCGAGGCATGCCCTGGATTCTTAACTCTTCGCTGGGTTTGCAAATGCTGGCTTCCTCTGCCCTCTCCTGCCTTGGCAGATGCGTTTTTGAGGATTGTAATTGTTCTTATCTTGTTGTGATTTCTTGGTAAGGTGGAAGAAATATGGATAATTCATATATCCTGTAGCTATTATAAGTCAGGGTTCTAAGTGGCCTCAAAGTCCTGATTGTCTTCGAGTAGCTGGAGTATCCTGTGGGTGGTTGTCTGGCTGGCACTGTGGGTCTCAGCTGCTGTAGTTTCATTTTTCCATCATGTATTATTCCTGATGCCGTTAGGAGTTGATTGAGGAACTAGATCATATGGAAATAGGGAAGACTTATTTTCATCATTGGCATTCCTGCAGTCATATTCAAAGAAGCATCAGAACTGTTTAGAACAGAGGCTCTTTAATTTTGTGCTTCGGGAGGTGAGGTCTTGGGCTAATTGTCCAGCCGTGGATTGAGTTGTCGGTCAGTCGGCTGGGAGCGGCCAGTCGTTCCTCTGTTGCACTGGAGGCAGCAGGCGGCTAGCAGCCCAGCCTTGGCGGCAGCAGCCCTGGGAATCACCTCTGCCAGGCTCAAATATTACGAGCAGCAGGTAGTGTAGGCCGCTTTCATTTTTTGAATCATTAATGTTTGCTGTCATCCTAAAACGTATTATGCCCTTTTGCACATAATGACAAGACAGCACGTTGGTTAATAAAGGCCTATATCACTGTAGCTACTCGGAGTCCCCAGTGTTTCACAGTTTAATGAAGGTGATGTCCAATAAGGTTACTAAGATTGATAGAGACAGTTCCGATGACATACACTCCACTAAGACTGTCACTCTTTACTGACCCCTGCCCTCCCCTCTCTCCCCTGCCTTGACTAATTTTTTTTAAGAAGTAAGAATCTTTTTTCGTTAATATAATTAATGTGGCCAAGTCCACTCTTTCTGCTCTCCCTCTCTTTAAAATTTACCATCAATGGCACAAAAACCTCCAAAAGGTTAATGGAGAATTATACTTAAATATAATGATTCATTATCATCAGTGCAGTTAAGCTAATTTATTGTCTGCTCCTTAACTAAGAGAAAAGTCTGTTGGGGTGAAATAACGTACAATAATTAGCCTTTTGTGTTTAGTGACTGCTTTCTCTTTTAAATCTTATTATAAAATTAAGGCTGCAGTTGTGAAATAGCTGTCATAGTTGCAGAGAGGCAGTAGAATGTGTCTCTGTAAGTTGCCATAAAGCACACCTGTTACAGATGTATAGGGAAGCAGTAAATATCAGTGTGTCAAATGAGGACAGTTACAGGGCTCGGACTGTTAAGCTGGCATCATCCAAAGACCAAATATAAATTAATAACAGGAACACTTGCTACCACTAATGTGTTTTATATTATCAGGATAATGCCACGTTCAGAAGTCTTGATTTTATTAACACGTCAACATTGGCAAGAGCACATGCACATTTTTCAGCCATAACAGAAAAGCAAAATGAGAGAGACTGACAGAGAGAGGAAAGGAAAGAAATATGTGAATGACATCAGAGTAAAATACAAAAAAAAAAAAATTGATCTGATCTTTTCAGTGGTTTTAAAAGTTACTGAAAAATACATATTTCTGAAAGGTTGAAGGGTTTTGAAGGGGCCATGCCTGTAGAGAGCTGTTAGAGAGAGAGACAGCAAGAAGTTGTCCACCAAATCAGTGCCAGCATTCCAAGACATGGGTTCTAGAGTGTGCTATCCACAAGAGGAATTTAAGCCAAGTGCACAGATCATGTGTTATCTAACTTAATTTTTGTTGTTGTTTTTGCTTTTTATTTTAAAGACTCGCCCACAAAACTACTAGTTTTTGTACCAATGAAAAAGTTTTTCCCCTTGTCTCTGAATTGGTCATGTTGTAGAAGAGTTAACAGTGTGTGTGTGTATTGTATTTGGAGGACAAGCAGTGAGCAAGTGTAGAGACTGGGATGTGTTACACCCATAACAAAACATGAACATTGCACCAGAACAAAACCTTCCCTTCAGCCTAGCTTACTTATAAACCTAGTTTAGTATACTGACCTGTAACTTTGGGATAACTCCAATAATATAAAAGGAAAGACCAATAAAATGATAAGGAAAGAGTTGCAATGGAGGTGATTGCTCTTCCTTGGCATTACCTTTGTGCCTGCCTTTCAGGATCTCTCTGGGGCCTGGTGGTCTTAGGGAGGAACTGCAGGAATGTTCAGGCTCCTCCCAGCCTCCCCTTACCAACTGCTGACTCCATTACCCAGTACCTACTTCTCAGCGTGGTGCTTACGATAACACTGCTGCATATGACCCGTGTAATGTAGCCTGCCAGGGATGACAGGGGTGCTTGAGAAAAAAATCTGCATAGAACTTATTTTATTCAAAATCTAAATGTCAAGTAGCATCTTCAGCTTCATGCCCAACTGCTGCCTGGATAGGAACAACTCCCCAGCATCTCTCCTGACCTTGGATGGGAGGGCCATGAGGCTGACACCTGGGAGGGTGTGCCTGCTGACTGAGACCCCTTGGCTGGCAGGTGGGTTAGTCGTTATAGCTCTGATATCACCAGACCCCTGCAATAAGCAGTTTCTGCAGGGTTCTTCACAGATTGCTGTGCTGTTAGTGGTCAGATAGCCAATTCGAAGTAGAAGTATGCCTCTTTGGGAAGGGGGTCTGCTTTCTCAAAAAGCCACCGTAGGGGACAGTTAACAGACCACTTACTGTATGCAAGGTGACAAGCAGCCCAGCCACAGTAGAGGGTATTTTAAGCCTCTCAATATATTGAAATCATTTTTTAAAACTCCAAAGAAAAAAGTCATTCTTTTGAATTCACTTAGAGCATAGTTGAGGAAAATATAAATGATGAAGAAAAATATGGTTGTTGTGTGGTAGAGTGGTTTTTCTGTTCACACATCAGGTGATCCCAATTGTATACATCCATCCACAGAGCCACACGTGAGCACAGAAGACTTACTAGTTACACGTAGTGAAAGATACAATGATAATAAGAAATGTGATTTCTGTCCTTCATCTCAAGGGACTTATTTTTGACCTGTTTAAGATGAAGTTCAGAAGCTCATGAAAAGTCAAGTAAGAGCAAAAGATTTAAATAACAATTCGAGAGAACCATGGACATGTTAAAGGACTCTGCATCATTAGTTGCTAAATGAATTATATGAATTATAATAGTTAAAGGGAGCGTAAGTGAGAGTTTTCCTGGTATAGTTCTTATTTTTTTCTCATTTAGTAATCATTTATTTTGTCTCTCTTATGTGTGATGGCAATTCCAAGGTGAAATCAAATTTATAACTTTCCCTCAAAGAACTTCCCTGATGGCTTACATGGTAAAGAATCCTCCTGTAATGCAGGAGACCTGGGTTCAATCCCTGGGTGGGGAAGATCCCCTGGAGAAGAGAATGGCAACGCACTCTAGTATTCTTGCTTGGAGAATCCCATGGATAGAGAAGCCTGGTGGGCTAAAGTCCATCGGGTTGCAAAGAGTCAGACAGGACTGAGCAACTTTCACTCACTCAAAGTGCTTATACTCTGAAACTACCCTGGTGGTCCAGTGGATAAGACTCCATGCTCCCCATACAGGAGGGCCCAGGTTCAATTTCTGGTCAGGGAACTAGATCCCACATGCTGCAAATAAGGGTTTGCATAACACAAGTAAAAGATCCCGCATGCTGCAACCAAGACCTGCAGAGCCAAATAAATAAATTTTTTCTTTTAAAGAGCTTATTCTCTTTTTAAAAAAAGAGTGGAGTGAAATTTTGCATATAGTTAACCAGAAAGCAATTTGAAACTTGGTAAGTGCTATCAAAGAGGTACAAACAAATCTAAATTTATTTCTAATTGGACAAATCAGACAACTTCACGGAAGCATGGCATTTACCATGGATTTGGAGGTAGGGTTTGGGATGGAATGGTTCTGGCAAATTATCCTTTGGGAGCAAAGGGAGTTAAAGAGTCTAGGATGTTTTTCTGAGGACTAAAACCCTGGAAACCAGCTTTGGTGATGTCGTTGAATTAACCAGGCTTAATTCCTATCACATGCTATTACAGTTTAATAAATTCCTGCAGTTAATGAAAGTTTTTTTTTCTTCCTGCCTCCTGCAGTGTGCTGCTCTGGTTGGTGAAGACCAGCCTCTTTGCCCAGATCTTCCTGAACTTGACCTCTCTGAACTAGACGTGAACGACTTGGATACAGACAGCTTTCTGGGTGGACTCAAGTGGTGCAGTGACCAATCAGAAATAATATCTAATCAGTACAACAACGAGCCTTCAAACATATTTGAGGTAAGGACAGCTGTTCGGGAAAATTAATTTCTCATTGAACTTGGTTTAGGCCATGCTAACATGATTATTGGCCTGAAAGCATAATGGGTTCTTACTTTGCTGTCACCAAAAGACTTTTTAATCATAGTTAGGTACTTCCTATTTTGCGGAAAAACAATATTTGGAAAACAAATGGCCTTTTTTTTTTTTTGAGAATTAAGGCCCTGAGGACCCATAATAGAGTGTATCAAACTCTGTTGAAATACTAAGAGATTATGAAAGAATGAATGACAAAGAAGAGAAATGACTAAAACTGTTTTTTCCTGTCTATCTCCCACAGAAAATGGTACCTAATGTAAAATGTAAAAGAATACATTTCCTTTTAACCAAAGGGTTAGGTCTACCTTTACTTATTTTACAAAGTAGGTTTGTAAAATAGTAGGGAGGGTTTTGTTTTTTTTTTTACTAATAATATTATATTTTGATCATACCTCTGATTTCTTTATATTATGGGAACTTCTACAGCCAACTACTCTGGTATTTACTTATAATTTAGTCAAAATTAATTTACCTTTCAGTAGTGAAAATTACCTCCCAGACTCTAGACTCTTTATTATAAGCCTACCCTATAATAAAGAATGTTAATCTGCATCTATTAAAGTGTTACTTTGAGAAAAGAAGTTCTTTCTCACAAGATCAGTACTCATTTACTTGAAAATGAATGATTTCTTATGGGTACAAACGAAGTGGTTACTCTAGCAAGTAAAATGAGTTAGGATTGTCGAATCAACTAGTTTTCAGTGTCGCTACCTCCAGCACCACCATTCTCATGTAACATTTTCTACCTACCATGTGCCAGCATTCATACAAAGCACTATAAAAGTATTTTTTATCTACCAGCAGAGACACTTCTTACACTTCAATGTTGTTTGGTTGAAATCTCGAGTCATTAAGAAAACCAATTTTACAATATTTATTGAGTTTTTCCAGCACCCAGCACATAAAAGGCACTGAATAAATGTTTATTGAGTCATTAAGAAAACCCATTTTACAATATTTACTGAGTTTTTGCAGCACACAGAAGGTGTTGAATAAGTGTTTCATGAGTAGTGAGTGAAGGATGAATATGGTAGATTCAGCACAGCGATAGTAATAACAAAGTGGCTAACATCTTGGAATACTTTTGCTTTACATAGGTCACCATGCTCATCCCTCAAAACAACCTATTATTGTTTAGGTACTATTCTTGTCATTCCCGTTTTACATATGCTGACAGGGAGTTTAAGAGAGGCTAAGTGATTTTCCCCAAATCACACCATTGACACAGACGTGAGATTTGAACCCCAGGTGTATCTGACTTCAAAGTCTATTATCATTGATTAAAAATAGAATAACTGAATTTGGGTGACAGCCATCCTTTACAAAGACATATCAAGCTGCTTCTTTGCTCAATATATTTAAAAATAGAACAGAATCTTTGCTTTCAGTGTTGGTTGACATGGAAGCAGGTATATAGCTGGTACGCTGAGGTGGCTGTAGATTCTGTCAACGGCTAAGATTTTATAATACGTCTGGAGCATTAAGTGGGTCTTAGAAGAGTGCTTAAGGTAATGGAGTTAAGGCTGGGGAGGAGGAATCAGGTGGAGGAAACACTGAGGGTTTGTGGTTAGTTATACTTTCCCAGGCTTCTCAGCCGGGTCTCGGAAAGTTCATGTGAGGACTTGACTGGTTCGAACCGGTAAATTGAACATTCCTCATTCAGTACACTTGTCAGGTTACAGGCCCATTTTAAGTCATGCTGCATTAAATAAACAGTACTTTTAAAAATGTTCATCTCCATAGACCTCTTATCTAAAAATCAGCTATTTCATATTGGGTGAATGCCATGCATTTTGCAGAGGATGGTTAGGGAATAGCTATAAAGGTGTGTGTGTGTGTGTGTGTGTGTGTGTGTGTGTGTGTGTGTGTTGGAGGGGGTGGTGGCATGGTAGTCGGTGCCTCCCTGGTGGGCTGGTTGCAAATACAACCTTTTCTGTGACCTGTGTCCCTGAATTTCATGTTGTGACACCTAGATGAGGTACTTCTCATTAACACTTTCAGAGGACTTGGTTTGTCAACTAGTTAGATATCTATGGATACTTAATCTACAGGCAAACACCCCTTCTGTTTTCCTGTGTAACTCGCTACCACTGACAGAATTGTTTTCAACACTCTAAACACAAGGTTTATTCATTTAACCTGTCATTAGGTCATTTTAAACCAGCGGTTCTCAACCAAAGGCAATTTTGTCTACCTGGGGACATTTAGTATTGTCTGGAGGGATGTTTAATTGTCAAGACTGAGGGCAGGGGGATGCTGCTGGCAATTAGCAGGTAGAGACCAGAGATGTTATTTAACATCCTACAAGGCACAGGATGACTCCCTACAACATAGAATCATTTGACCCCAAATGACGACAGTGCTGAGGTGGAGAAACCTTGTTTTTTTAAAAAAATAGTTACTCGCAATTTTTAGAAAACTCTAAAAATGAATTGGTCATATTTCTGAGAGAGAAAATAAAGTTAAGATACAGGATACAAAGACTTAGAAGCAATATAAAATTATTGAGATGCCCAGGGCCTCAGGACTGATATGTCAGAAATTCTCTTAGTGGCAGATAGCAAAAAAGTGACTGTGTATGTAAGTCCCCATAACATTTTCTCCGATGTCACAAAACCCATTCTTCTTTGTGGATTCAAGGGTAACAAGGCCATGTATGGCAACACCGTTACACCCAGCAGCAGCTTTCTCAGCATTTGTATAGAGAAAAGATGCCTGCACTCTTTACCCTCTAGTGTTAAACTCAGACATCTTTTGTATAATGGAAAAAGAAAAGTGTGTTTTGAGCATAGGTGGAATTCTAAAACTGTGTGGTCCCCTGTGAAGAAGCTCTGTAGGCAACAGAATAACCCTTGAATGGCTACAGCTTTGCACGATGCTTCTCCCAAAGCTGCGTCACACCAGGTATTTCCCAGCTCCTGTGACTTTAAACCTGTCACAGCGGACTTTCACCTGTGCTCGCTCACTCTCCTCCTGTTCTCAAAATCCTGTCTCATCACATTTGTGAAGGCCTTGTACTTGAGCAAGCCCAACAGTCATGGTCTCTGCCACCTCTGATCTGCCAATAACAAGCATTATCTACCTCGGATTCCCAGAATAAAATAAGGCACTGAGTCGTTCAACACTTTTCCCTGACTCAAATAGCACATTGATGACACTGCTGGAAACTGGCCACAGGGTTTGTGAATTCTCATCAAAGCAGGAAGAAAGAGGGTATTTAAGAGTTACATTTAGTACTGCAGAATATTTAAATGTTGGGAATAAATAGAAATTTCTTCCTTTGACCTCTTCCATACATTTGAGTCTAAGGTTAATTTTTATGTAACATAAGAAAAAGAAAATGAAAGAATGAAATTGAATGTCCTGATTTGGGAAACAGTGAGTTTCTGAACGGGAGCAGGGTGAGGAGACACGCAATTGTACATGCTGGTTGAGTAACTGGGCACACAAACAGTGGTCTCTGCTTGCACAACCTGTGTTTGGATGTGTAAATGCAGGTGACCGGGTATTATTCAGAAGCCATTCAGCAAAACAGGGCACAAGGCCTATAGGTGCAGCACCCATTGAATCTGATCCATGTGTCAGGAAAACAGGATGCTGTCCCTGGATCGACTGGTAGCAAGATTTATGTTTCAAAATATTGCAACACAACTTCCTTCTCTCTGTTGCTTTGTGCATTGTTCGAAGAAAGAGAATAAAGGAGTACTTTTACAGCATGGCAGTGTGTGAAGATGGGTCACGTAGCTTAGGTTAAATAACACATTGGCTCTTCTGGGACATTGTGGGCCACCTAGTCTCTGCTTTAATTTTTTTTTTTTAATCTAAGTATAGTTGATTTACGATGTTATGTTTATTTATTCATAATTTTTGGCCACACCCTGTGGCAGGTAGGATCCCAGTTCCCTGATTAGGGATCAAACCCATACCCCCTGCATTAGAAGGCAGAGCCTTAATCACTAGACCACCAGGGAAGTTCCATCACTGCTTTATTTTGACCTCTGCTTTAATGCCTCTGTGATTCCACTGAATGGGCATCTTTCATTCATTGACTGGTTACTTCTGAATGCAGCTACTTGGGCTTCTTTAAAACATGGAGAGTGAGAATGTAACTGTCTCTAGGTCATTACTCATAATATGTTCTGAAGTCTGCCTTTGCTAATATGGAGAGAAGGGCTCTCTGCTGTGGCCTGCATTCAAGTTGGGTAATTGCTGGAACTTGCAGGAAGGTCTGACACTGTGAACTTTTCTAAAAGAAAAAAAGATGGTTTCCGGTTTTTTTGTCTGTAAGGTGTCCTGCTTTATGCTCTCAAGGGAATGGTAGATGAAAGCTTTCAAGACTATTTGATCATTCTGGTGGAAATATAGATGAATTTACACTTTTTCCTTTAACTTTGTCATATTCTAATTTTTTCAACAATGGGCATATATTATATACCTAAGAAAAGTTAAAAAAACAAATCTTAGGTATTCAAAAAACTGAGTATTTTGGAAACAGAGAACCAGCTTATCTTGTTCACTAAAGTTTTTCTAGGTGATTTCTTAGAAAACAGGAGAAAGTATGTACTTAGTAAATAATTGCAACCTTATGAATGTGTTGACTGTCATATATTTATTGATGGTATGAACTGCCTTAGGTAATATGAAAACTACATATAAAGCACCAAAGATCTATATCCTAAAAGACTTTAAATCTAGTTTGGGAGGGTAAATGGTGAAATGAGAAATGATTAGCAAAGAATGAAAAAGACTGTGCATACAAATATACATATACATGTATATGTTCGTATATATCAGCAAATGGAGGACAATGTAAGGCTGTGTATATTAATGTATATGTGCACATGTACATTTACATGCATGGGGTGATATATTACATATATATTAGCTTTTGGCAAATATTGCAAGACTGTGTGTTTACATATGTACTTGTGTGTGTGTGTGTGTGTGTGTGTGTGTGTGTGTGTGTGTGTGTGTTCTAGCATGTACTGAGGGAATCTGTAAGAATAATGTCACCAAGGCTGATGAGAGAATAAGAGTGAAGGGTGTTCATGGACAGGTTATGAAAATGAAGAGCTTGGTTTACTCAAGTGAATTATGTATTAATGGGAACACAGGAATAAGAGGAGTAAGTCTGGATTTAGGGTGGGTACAAAATTATGCCAGGTCATGAGAACCTAGTTGCAAATGTTTAGAGTTTCCACAATAGCAATTAGGGTGCTACTGAAAATTTTTAGCAGGAGAGCAATGTGATAGAGATGGTATTTAAAGATGATCATTCTGATCATTGTGAGAGCTATGGACAAGCCAAAAGCAAAGGAGTCTGACAGCAGGCTCTGCTGCATTCCAAACCCCATGCGATGCAGGTGCGGAGAAGGGACAAGGTGACAGCAGAGGGGATGGTGTCCAGGGTACAAAACCTGAAGCACCTTGAAGGAAAATTCCATCAGTACTGACAAATATGAGTTAGGTTAGAGAGGGAGCTGGCAAAGCATGCCAACTGGAAAATATTCTGAAGAGAATCAGAACTTCATGAGTCTCTATCTGGTTCAGTGTCTGCTCACCTTTAGGAACTGAAGTACTTTCTCGGACTGTGAGTCATTTTACACAGGGGCTCCCATCTCCCTGCTGCCTCAGGGGCAGAACATATTTAACCCAATCCACACATTTACAAGGTGTCTGCTTTTTCTCACTTGTCTCCTTGGAGGAAATTCTGTAGCCTTCCATGGTAATGAATTCCTGCTTCTGACTGTGCCCGTGGTCAGGCAGACTTTTCTATGAATGGCAAACCTCTTAGAATTTTAACAAAACAAACAGAGGAAAAAATGTGTGTCCAAACCACCTCCCCTTAATTTAATCATCAGGAGAATAAATTCTTTGTTATGTTGAGAGAACTAATTCATTTACAATAATCACTTCTTAAAGATTTCTGGAATTTCCAATTTGCCATCAATAAATGTTTGTCATTTAAATTCAATTTATGGCCCACAACCAGATTTTTGCCGCACTTGGTAATGACACTTACGGAGAACATAGACTTCAAGTAAGAAAATAATAGCCCTTTAAGTGGGGAGATAATTGGCTGTAACATAAGAACATTGAAGAATGTTGAAACTCATGGAGACTTATGGAGTATTTTAAAAATTTATGTTGTACTTATCTTTGCATTTGTAGTCTACCACAAAATTCCAAATTCTGGGTATAAATCAGTTAGATGTTCATCTTGGAGAGTCACAAATCAGGAAGCAACAATCTGACCCAGCCTGTGTACAGCTTTATTTTCAACTTCTACTGTCGGCTTATCTGACAGGGAGACTGAATAGGTTTCTTGTGTGTGTTCCTCTACACACCTCAGTTAAAGACCGTTTTAGACTTCTTGCCTGGATAACATCTGCCTTATCTTGGGAACATCTGGTTTATCACCCTGTTTCCTCGCTGCCATTATGCTGACCACTGGAAAATTATGGCTCAGGAGCTCTGATCCACGGGGGGCAACCCGTGCTAATACAAAGCGCGGTTAATGATAATGTAGTGGGCTTTTGTTAGTGTGCACGTGTGCTAAGTTGCTTCAATCCTCTTTCATGGACTGGGATCTGTCATGGGATTCTCCAGGCAAGAATAATGTAGTGGGCTGCCATGCCCTCTTTCAGGGGATCTTCCCAATCCAGGGACTGAACCCATGTTTCCTGCATCGGCAGGTGGATTCTTTACCACTTTGGTTAGTGTAAGTTTTGATTACAAAAGATGAGGTCTGCTGCTATTTTTCATAGAAGTCAATTCAGTTATTTGCTGCTGCTGCTATGTCGCTTCAGTCATGTCCAACTCTGTGCAACCCCTTAGACAGCAGCCCACCAGGCTCCCCTGTCCCTGGGATTCTCTAGGCAAGAACACTGAAGTGTGTTGCTATAGCCATTTGCAATTTGGAAAGTGAGAATCCATGTGTGTTATTGGTCACAATGATGATAGAAAGTGGTTGTTGTTTATTTTTTAGGCTGTGTCCAACTCTTTGTGACCCCTTGGACTGTAACCCACCAGTCTCCTCTGTCCATGGGATTTCACAAGCAAGAATACTGGAGTGGGTTACCATTTCCTTCTCCAGGGGATCTTCCTGACCCAAGGATCGAACCCATGACTCCTGCATTGGCAGGAGGGTTCTTTACTGCTGAGCCACTGGGGAAGTCCAGAAGGTACTAGTCTGTGCTTTTTGAGGTAGAGACCAACTAGTTCAATACTCTGGGTACTCCAAGAAGTAAGTGAGCCATTGTATGTGCATATCCTAGGCTTTTCCTCCCTCCTGAACTCTCCATTGGGTCATTGAACTGAACATTACTCTGCCTGGATATCTTTGGAGCCGGAAAAGTGGAGACCCATGTCCACAAGGAAAAAAAACTTGGAGAGGATTCAGGAAAAAGTGGCTCATTGCCTCTTAGATTTACTTCAGAGATATTAGTTGAGGTTAAAGTAATTACGATGCAGGATACTGCAGTGGACAAACTATTTGTATAGCAACCGTGTGTGCTTGCACAGTATGCTTATACAGAGTGTCTGTTTGTCCTCGTCCCCCTATCTATATGCAATGTGGTGGAACCACAGCCCAGCAGATGGCTCACTTCTGAATGAGATCAACACACAAAGAAGATAAAAAGATGAACATTAAAGATCAACAGCCAAATTTTCTTCCACTGTTTTCCACCCTGACTTCACATTTTTAACAAGGTTCATCTGTCCCGATAATTATGTGCCTAGTCTTTTAGAAATGAACTGTTTTATTGTGGGTTTTATAAAAGGAATTGCCTATGATGTAAAACAATTTTGTAAGGACCATTTTCTTCCTCTTCTTCTTTAACCTCTCAAGTTACTTTCAAGATTGTGTGCTCTTGAGGTATACTTTGAAAGCAAAGCAGGATACTGTGTTTTACTGTAGCCTGCCAAAGATGCAGAATTACAAGCAGGTAGAAGGAGAGCAAGGAAAAGGGGAGAGAAGTACACAAGGAAATACACACTCTTACTCTGAGCAAGGGCAACTTTTTACTATGATAAATGACTTCTCATCCATTGTGCCATTTGTCCCAAAATGATGATAGGAGATACTTTTGTACTTGTTCTGTTCCAAAATAACAGAATAATTCACGTAGTTTCCAACTCTAAACACTGATTCTGTGTAGACCTGCCCATCCCCATTACTAGTGCAAGTTATTCATTCAAGGTTTGCAGCTGGATAGATTAATGAATTACCAGATCTTGCGTAAAATGACTTGGCCTGAGTTTTAAACTAGGTTTTGTTTGTTTGTTTGTTTGTGTTTTACCTTTTTTGGGGACAGTCTTGTGATTGGTGTTAATGGGCTCTAGAGATCAAGCCCACAAAAGAGTTTTTTTTTTTTTTTTCAAGAAGTGGCTTTGCTAACTATTTCCCCCACTACTTCATTCTCTCCCAAACTTCTGCTCAGAAGCAGTTAGTTCAAGGAAGTAAAAGCAGGCTGGTCAAGTTGGGAGAAGGGAGACTTAGTAGCCAAATTCTTGATGGCTGATGCCCTGCTCTGTGTCACATTAGCATGATTTATCAGAGCCTTGACTACGGCACAGAGGTTAGAGTTTTAGAGTGAGTTCCTTGGTGTTTCTCACACAATATGCAGGGCTGGAGCTCTGAACTTTGAAGGAAAGCCTCAGAGCTATTTGCAAAGTGCTGGTGCTTAGTGAATACTAAATTACATTTAGGAAATAGTCTATTGCTACCAGTTATACTTCATTTTTATTCTTGACACAGACACCTAAATCAGAGAACAGTAACATTTCAGAGATTATGGAAGCAGTTTGGGTATGTTCCAACACTATAATAGGATCAGAATTTTAAGGCCTTTTGTATTATTACCAATAGTCACTTAGTTTCTACTGCAGTGTACTTTGTAGGGAATTACAGCTTTTACTAAAAAGATTAAAATGCTATTATGCAAATGATTGCAGTATGTTATTATGTTTACAAATTAACATCCATGGCTCAACACACAAATTAACTAACTATTCTATCTATGTTATTAAGGATTTAATAAAGTAACTGGTAATAAAAATGGGGAGCTTGGAACACTTAATAGGAAACAATTCTGATTTAACACAGAACTCAAGGCTTACGTTTAAGGTTCTAGGTGATCTAGTGGTAAAATAAAGTTGAGCAAATCACAAAGAACTGGGACTGTGAGAGCCACAAAGCTGTTTGTCTGAGACGCTAATGACCAGGAACTAAATAACTTCAGGCTACGGTGGGCAACATATCAGTAAATCTAAGCAAAGCACACACACTATCTTCTACTAATAAATAGTTCATTGAAATGATAATCTCCCTCCATTGCATGTTTGGTATGTTCCATACACACTGAGAATACTCACATTATCCTAAAATGGAGCTCAGAGCAAATTTTACTGTGGCAAATGGGATTTAGCTGCAGAATATCGCCGTGTGATAAAAGAGGAGAAGGCTAGGTTCAGACTAAGATGACTTTACAAACAGGCTGCAAATT
This sequence comes from Okapia johnstoni, assembly GCA_024291935.2. Taxonomy (NCBI): domain Eukaryota; kingdom Metazoa; phylum Chordata; class Mammalia; order Artiodactyla; family Giraffidae; genus Okapia; species Okapia johnstoni. Next base: position 39,839,251 of record CM044308.1, on the reverse strand, counting down.
GCTATTCCTGGCTGTTCATAAGAGATCATAAAAGCAAGGAGATAAGAACCGCCAAGGTCTCCGAGAAATGAATGTATGTGATTATGTTATCTTGTGGGTTGGATTTACTAGACAGACCGACAACACCTTCAGTTCAATTCAACAGGAAAAGTAGAAAGAGATGTAGATTTTGAATGGCAAACTTTGTTAGAATTGACAAGTTCCAAAACCCTAGAATTAAAATCTTTAGAAAGAAATCCAAGATTCCGGTCAGTGACTCCATTTCTCGATCTCAAAATGAAAACTAAGAGTATTACTCTTAAGCAGACAAACAGAAAGGGGGAAAAAATAATTACTAGAAAATCCTGGAGCAACATGATTCATACTTCAAATATTTTTGGTTTATTTTTCTTAATAGTCAAATACAGATGTTGAAGACTTTTAGGTAAACAATAACCTTTTTAGGTCTACCTAAAAACAAATAATTAAATGAAATAATAGATAGACTATTATCATTTTAGATCTACCTACAGAGAGCCACTACCTACAGAGAGTTGGGCTTCTTGGCAGGAATATCTGGGTGTACTTAAAGAAACATAGGAGCAGGGAAGCAACAGCAAACTTGGTCAAGGTTTGTGCCCTTGCATACAATACAAGCAATTTATTTTGTTCCGAATAGCACCTCTGTCGTTGGGAAACTACTTATGCAAATTTGTGATATCTAGCTTTAGCAAGGCGCCTGGTTCCCTCATTTCCTTCCACATTTGGATAAACTGTGTTGTTCTTCACTCTTCCAAATTTGTCCTTGTGGAAACGAACACTTGCAAATTGGTTGAAGCTTGCTAAGAGAAAGAAAGAGGGGGAGAGAAAGGAGGAAACGATTCAACCAAAAACAGTGGCTGTGACAGCTTATGATTTGATGGTTTGTGGCCTTGTGCTGTTCCCAGGCACCTGATCACAAATGTGGTACAACCTCTGTGATGCAGGCGTTCTAGAACTCTTGCCAGCACTCACTTGACACAACCAAGGTTTAAAGTACTGACTGTAACTTTACACAGCATAGTGGGACCGTGTGCCTGTGTGTGTGTGTGCGCGCATACATACACATTCACATTCTTTTTTTTTTCAACGGAAAAAAAAAAAGGGATACTTGCCATAGCAGGGTGGTAAAATAATTAGTCCAGTAGACAAATGTCTTGGCCTGTGTTTAAACAGAGCTTTAAGGACACAGTGTTCTCACCAGTCACATATCTAAATACAAACCAGTGTCAGCTGCCATGCAGACCAAAATGTAATAGCCTGCTTTCACATAGGTCATCATCAATCCATTTTGGTCGGAGTCACACTGCACATCTGTTTCTGCGTGCTGCAGCCCCTTAAGGAGGCAACAGACTCCATAAGAGCACAAACAACCTAGCTATAAATTGCCGCTGCTGGAGTTACTTTGAATAAGTGTATACTGTTTCATATTTATAATGGTGAGGCTTCATAATATGCACAGTGAATATATAACACCGATCAGTTCAACAAGCATGAAATTGTATGTTGTCAACTTGTCACATAAATAGAGTCATATTCTGGCTTGCGATAATGTTGAACTAACATTTTTTTCCCCCAGAATTGTCGAGAGGGTCACAAAAAAAGTGGGGAGGTAGCATTTCCTTTGGGTAGATAAACAGTCAGGGCTATTGTAAAGCTGATATTACAGTTGATGGGTTCCTTTTCTCCCCTCTCTTCAAAGTGCTTGCTTTTCTTGGGTGAATGCTAATTGGCTAATCTGGTGTGTTTCTTCTGTCATCCAATGGTATCATTTTCAGCCAGAGCTAGAAGGCTTTTTTGGGGTTGTGTATGTGTGAGTAGCTTTTTTTGTTCTCCTTTAAAACTTTTTTTTTTCTATTCTTGTAGCGCAAATCAGTGCTAATTGTCATGAAATTTTCTAACCATCTTTTGGCAAGCTCTCACATTTGCTTGCACTCCAGTTAACTCTTAATTCATTACCAGGGTCCTGGGTCATAGAGAAGGCTGGACATTTTCGATCAGCCTTTCCCATGATGGAGAATTTAGAGAGATGCAGGAAGGAAATGATTTAAGCAAATGTGTAACTTACTGAAAAGAGAAGGGGACAAATGAAAGGTACTCACCAGTCTCTGGGGTGAAACAGCAGAGACCGGTTTCCAAGGTGGCTGATATTTTGGCCCCAGAGGCACGAGTAGAAACGGATGTCAAGTACTTCCTCACTTTTGAGAAATTCTTAGATGTGTTCAGTGCTCCCCATCTTTCTTCAAATGGCCTGGAGACAGAAGGTGTTGCCGACTATTTCTGCCTTCATGTGGGTTTCCCCAGTTAGGTTGCTAAGTTTAAAACCTCAGGACAGTGCTTTAGAATGCAGGTACTACCAGCGGGTGTGCCTAACACTGGCTGCCCTGGTGGCTCAGATGGTAAAGAATCTGCCTGTAATGCAGGAGACATGAGTTTGATCAAGGGAAGATCTCCTGGAGGAGGAAATGGAAACCCACTCTGGTATTCTTGCCTAGAAAATTCCACCTGACAGGCTACAGTCCATGGGGTCGCAAAGAATCAGACACAGCTGAGTGACTAACACACACACACACACACACACACACACACACACACGCCTAGCACTGATCTTTTCATCCCATGTCACTTGTGGTATAGATGGTCACATTTTCTCACGGAAGAAACCACTTGCCAGCCAAAACTGCTGGTCTCCAACTTGTATTTTCATATTTCTTCATGCTTCTGGACTTAAGCAGTTTCTTTACACTGATTTATTTATTCCTTCTTTAAAAAATTATTGTCAACCATCAGCATGCCCATCCCCTTGCTGCTTTCTGGAGGTACTGTGATTACATGTAGACAAAGTTTGTGGTGCTATGAAGCTCATGGTTAGTGATGCAGGCAGGGCTTTAAAATCAAGTGAGATAAGCTCTAGGATAGAGAAAGCAAACCAGGGACTTTCACCTCTTGCCTGTTATCCTGGTCATTGCTCACACATAATTTCTGCCCTTCTCTGAGTTGGTACGCTTATCATCTTCAAAAAGGCCCTCACCTTAAGGTGGAATTTTACTGAAGAGAGTTTCTCCTAGGTAATGGGACCTTCTGCTCCAAACCAGAAACCCAGGCATAGAGTCCATCAAATTCAGGGCAGTGGGACAGAATATTTGAAAGTGGGGAACCTGGGATTTATAGTGTCCTACACATATAGTATTGAGAAAAACTGTGATTTGCTCATTGGAAATGACCGAGAGAAGATGGGGGTAACAAATCTAAGGGCAGAGGGCAAGGCTGTCAGCAGAAAGTTCTCTAACCAGTGTGTCAAGCTTCTGTGAGTGGAACACTGAGCCCCTGGCAATGTACGTGGGGCTCCTTTGGATGAAAACCATTTTGTACCATTTTAGGCCTGTTGACCTTTCTCTGTGAGAATGATATTTCAGTCCAGCTGAAAGGCCTGACACACTTTTTGCCTATATGTGACATCCTGAATAGGTGGCTTTTCTGTGTCTTGGAACCTTCTTTTCATTGTCTCATGGAGAGTCCTGCCTGCTTCCGTGAATGAGGCAGGCTCAGGACAAAGTCTCCCCAGCCGTTTCCTCTGCTCTCTGGAGGTCCCAAGCGCTGCATCATTCCTGGGCTGATTCCATTAGATCTCTTTCACTTCTGTGTAGTTCCCCAGCTTAAATCTCTTCTCCCCAGTCCTTTCTGAGAAGTTTGTTTCTGCTTTTACATGGTGCTTACATAGGGAAAAAGTCCCTCTATTACAGGAACGCCCTTGGTTTTTCCACGGACTCTTGGCCTAAGGATACTAGCTTCTAGTGCCATCTCATTTGTTCAGAGGTGAAGTTGGAGCTTCTGTATTCCAGACATAGTTCTCCCGGGTGTTCAGGGATCCTCGCCAACACAGATCCTGTCCAGAAATGTTCTCATGTTAGGATCCTCTTGTGTCTTGCCAGCACATGCTTAGCGGGGACACCCTGCTCTCCTCTGAGCTGCTGATATCAGTTGCCTTTTCTTTTAGGCGATTGCTGCAAGCTGGGAAGGCTGGTCCCACTGAAGAAGAGTCTGGGCAAATGCCTAAGCATTTGAACGCAGTGATGCTGCATGGGATGAGTGACTTCTGAGTGACTTCTTTCCCCCGCTGGTCCCCAATGCTGCGATGCTGAGAGCAGTGGATTTGAGAGTTATATTAGGTCACAATGCCACTTTCTAGCTCCTTTAATCCTATCACCAGGCAATCCCAACAATGTAGCTGAGGTGGCTGCCACAGTCCTAAAAGGATTTGTGTCAGTTTCTCCTGGGACAACTCTGGTGTGGTCTGCTTTGCAATATTTGTTCCAAATGAAAATTTTGACAAAGATATTCTGTCCATACAGAGCCAAAGAATTTTCTGCGTTTAGATGCATTTGGAGGTAACTGAATGTTGCCTGGTCTTGGCAGATAACTGAGTCTGGCGGTCCACATAGCATGATCCATGCCCTGTTTAATTTGTCTTTGAATGGCAAATGTGTTTCTTCTCTGAGTCAGCAAAAGGCATGATACCCTCCAACAGTGCTGTGTGACCTCTCTGCTGCTTTTGTGATATGGAAAAACAAAACAGCGATCCTACTTTTTTTCCTTTAGTTGCCGGTTCATTTTTATTTCTAGCGACATGTTTCATAGCTGAAAGAGAAGATGTATGTTCCATAGATGGGATGCATTTTTACTTAATCACAGTGGTTATTTTTATAATTCATATTATGAGACCTCATTTCTCTGGCCATTATTAACTTAGTATTATTAATTGTCTGAAACATAGCCGAGAAACACACCATTTGTATAAATGTCCCTGAGAAGCCAAACCATGTGCAAAAAAAAAATCCTACCCTCAAACTCAATGCATTTTATTCCCAGATAAGCTTCTCCAACTCTCACTTACCACTTGCTTCCTTTTGTTTTACTTGCAATTTAAACAAATCTAGTTATCTGTGTTCTGAGCACATGGGAGATTAGAAGAAATGATTTAGAAAGTTAATGAGCTTGTAGAGGCAAGGAGTGGGAAGTAAGAATTGACCAAAACAGATGAGACTAAAAACTACAAAAAGTAGACAATTACTGAAAATATGACTATCTGGGGCAATTTCAGTTGAGGAAAAATGCCCTGTATTTCTCAGGGCTATATTTCTAAATAGCTCCCTATGGTCATTTTATAGTATCACACAATGCTACAAAAATCAATTCTTGTAATTTTTAAGATGAGGGAAATATGTAAATGAAATGCCTTAATAAAAAATTAGGTGCTTAAGCCATTTAACTTCTTGATTCATCTGCACGAGTGCCAATGTAGATTAATGCCTGATCATGAGAGATAAATGAGCCATATATGCAAACACACACATATTTTTTATATATAAAGGATTTTCATGGGGTCTAGATATCATCCTGTGTTTCCCAAGTAGCAACACCTAATATGAGAACATTCTGTGTAATGATACTGTAATGTTAAACTTCATTATATATTTTGTCAGATCTCTTTCTCCCTTCAAAAACACAACTGGTAAAATTTCCTCCAATAGAAAAGATTTTCTTTTTTCTTGTCAGTAGTGAAACTCGTTAGCTATGAGGCCATTGGTTAAGACAAATACAGCTCAGCAGTTTTTGTTTTTGTTTAGCCACTAAGTTTCGTGTCCAACTCTTGTGACTCCATGGATTGTAGCCCACCAGACTCCTATCTCTATGGGTTATCCTTAAATAAGTGATTCCCTACATTACCTTGGAATGAAGTTACTTATACTCTTCCCCTTCGGTGCTTTTCTATCCAGTCTCCAAATATAAACCACCACCCAACAATGCATAATTTATTGAGAACATACTTAAGTATTACCAGTACTGTGAATAATTTCCTCCTTGTTTCTCATTTCATTTGCAGATCCTTTGGGTAGTCATTCCCTTCTCCAGGGAATCTTCCTGACCCAAGGATCAAACTCAGGTCTTCTGCATTGCAGGCAGATTCTTTACCATCTGAACCACCAGGGAAGCCCTATAAATAAATCACCAGCTGTAGAGCTTGCAAGATGCTCACTAAATTGTGCTGCTTGGTTTTGGGTAAAGGATTTCAGATAATGTGCAGGACTGAGTTTCCTAAGTCTCATCTCTGTCTCAAAACCCAAGGAAAGCTATGACTGAGTCTTCTTTATCTGAACTTTCTGGCCCAGCTCTGTCACTTTTCACCTGAGGGGAGAGAATGGAGAGTTTGGGTTTCTCTATGTGGACCCTGAGCTTTGGTTAGGTCATGACCCCTCATTAATATTCCAACTTTGGCAATTTCAAAGAATGCTGGCCACCCCGACTACTATAAGCAGCCCAGCGCCCCTGGTACTTCTCACACTTCTCCTTTGTAAGAAGGCATTTGTGCCTCTCTTCATGTCCCTTTCAGGAGTCATTCTTCCCTTGTTCAATTTTTCCCTTTCTCTTTATGGCTGTCATAATAGCCCCTGATACAGTCAGGTGACGGTGACCCTGTCCATCACTCACCTGCAAGCTATTCTTGAACCAGCGGATGGTCCCTGAGTGACCAGATTAATTGTGCTGGTGGTGGGCCTTTCCACCCGACCTTTCATCCAGGAGCATAAAAGCCAATCCCAGGCTGTGTGTGAGCTGGCTGCCCTGCCATTGCTGTGTCCTCCACAGAGCCGAGCAGGGGAAAAAGAGAAAATCAATGCAAATGAAGCTCAGGAGCACGGACAGGAAAAGCTGTGCGGTTGGGGGCTCTCAGAAATTCAATCTGTCCTCTTTTGTGTGTCACTGAAATAAGTCTTAAAAAGTGAGAGTGCAAAGGAACTTTTCTGTAGATACAGTGTCCATAAACTGTATTATAACCATGTGCTGTGGTAAAGGCTGTGGTTGTATGGGTCTGTGTTCAATTGGAGCCTTTACCAGGGAAAGGATAAAGTGCTAAGTCTGTAAATTTAAGGTCTCGGTGGCCCCTTGTAGGCAAAAAATGAGTATTATTGTCACATGTGCAAAAGAGCACCTTTTCCTTTTGTGAAGATCTCTGCATTGTAGCTAAAGGGGTCCATGCTTCCGGCAGTGTCCCTCAGGCTCCATTATAAACCGCACAAGGACTTCCGCCATATTCATTAAATGGCTGCCTTAAGTTGGTGTCTTGTCATTTTCTCAGTGCCCAGCACAAAGCCATGCATATTTGGAATTCTACCTCTGATGTCTGTTAATGGATGGATTTCCAGTGGTTCTATCAGATTCAAGGAGAGAAAAAGAGAGAGTCAGGAAGAGAGAGAGAGAATAAAGTGACCTTCCCATCCATTCAGACCAATCACACTAAAAATAAAGACATCTCAAAGATCTGAGAGCATGCTCTCCAAGAGACGGTTTGTAAACAGAGCCAGCCGTGACAGCAGTACACGTGCACCAGCCAGAGTGGCAGTGAACCTACCTTCTAGTTCACTGAAACTTGCTCCTTAGATGAAGATAGATGCGTGGTTATAACAGCAGTTGTGAGACACATGCTAAGCTGTTGTGTGTTGGCATATAAAGACGCTGTTATCTGTCTGCAATGGATGTTGAGTATTCACTCTGTCTCCTGCAGGAGAGGGAATATTTCTCACACTCAGTGAAGAGTTAAAGAATCGGTACCTTTACGGGGCTTCAGAGCATTGGAGTAATTCTGCCCGTGTCCCAGGGACCACCTGTTCCCAACTACTGTGTCCATAGATCTTAGCCCATTTTGCTTCTCTCAGTGGATCCAGACTTCAGAATTTTTGCAACTATTTTGGTTTTTTGTTGTAGTTTCCTTGTCAGAAATTGCCATGAAAAAAAGTTTATTTCATATGAAAAAAATGATCGCCTAATCACATAAGTTTATAATACCATAGCTATATGGCAGTTACCCAATTTCATGGAAGAATCAAGCACAGAGGTTAGAAAGAAGTGGTAGGATGGCTAATCTCCAGAGGTGTTCAGAATTTTCAGAAGCTGTGAACGTTTTGGCCTTGCTTTGGTTTATAGGCTGGAAACCTGCGTGCAAAAATAGCCAAGTCAAAGAATATCCTTAACCTGAATTTCTTGCCAGTTTCTGTAGAGCCGTTGAATTCTTGGTCATCTTGGCTATTTTAGCAAAGACCTTAGTGAGCCGTCTTCACTTATTAGGGAACAGTACCCGCGTGAGTACCTGTTTAGGCTGACTCATAGAGGTGTGTGTGCTCCCAGTCGTGTTCGACTCTTTGAGACCCCATAGGCTGTAGCCCTCCAGGTTCCTCTGTCCATGGAATTTTCCAGGCAAGAATACTGAAGTGGGTTTCCATTTCTTCCTCTAGAGGATCTTCCTGACCTAGGGATCAAACCTGCATCTCTTGGGTCTCCTGCATTAGCGGGTGGGTTCTGTGCCAGCTGAGCTCTCAGGGAGCCCAATGAGTTAAAATTTAGTATGCCATTACATAGGAAACTCAGATACAGGGATTTATTTCATTCCTTCTTAAATTGACCCACTTGTTGACCATTTAAAGAACATCCACTGTGTGCAAGGCACTAATTTAGGTACTCAAAATGCAAGAATGTATCATGTACATAATACTTAGAACAGAAGAGTTGGTTTTTCTAGTGAAAAGACACTTAAATTATCAGATATTGAGATGAATTTTGTGACGAAATTAGAGATGAAATACCATGAAGACACCATGAGAGGGGTAAAAATGTCTGCTGAACGATTGAAAACGGAGGAAAGTTTGTAGGTGTTGGTAGGTTATTTATTTGAGAAACTTCATTATGTCAGGGGTTAAACATACTCTTATTTACTTATAAAATGTAGTAAGCTGCATTTCTTACCTCTTTGGAAGAAAACAGAATGACCAAGAAAAAGGATGCACATAGTAGGCTCTTAATAACATTTTAAAAATGAATCTGCCTTCTAACAAGGCCTTTCTACGTCATACTTGGCAGTCCAATAGCTCATTAGATTTAACAAAAACAGCCGAGCTAAATAAGAATTCCTCTGTCAGTCACCCTCGGTGGTATCTCTGAGAGCAAATGTGACAAATAGAATCAGAAATGACTTCAATAGTCAGCTACCACAAGCCGAATTTAAAAAAAGCCCTGAAAAGACCAAAAATGGAAACATATTACAGTTATCTACATTCACAGTACAGAACAAGTTTGGTCGTATTTAAGATAATTCTCTAGTGCCTGCTATTTTTAGCCCAAGGGTAAGCTCCTTTAAGAGCCTTTTGGCATTGCATCCCTTTACCCTGGCCTAACAAACTAAGCCAATAAGCTGTCTGATTTTCCTCGTCCATCCAGGAGGAAGAGAGATAGCTAAAACAAACCATTTTCTGGGAAAATGTTCAGCCTATCTTGTATTAAGAGTTTTTTTTTTTTTTTTTTTCCATATAGATTTTTAAAACATCCCAATATTAAGTGTTGCCTGTCAGAGACCAAAATGTCAAACTTTGCTGTTTTGAAATTGTAGGCTGATGGTTATAAAAAGAGGATTTTATAGGCCTAGTCTAATGGAAATAAACATTACTCCATTACCTTCAGTAAAACCAAATCTTTACAGTTCAAGCTATCATTATTAATGTCTATGAGAAGAAAGAAACGTTTCCAGGGGGTTTATTTATTTTTTTTTTTTTAGGCAAAGAGAGACTGGCGAGCTGTACCATAGCAAATGAAAGTTTTCTTAAAACTTTCTCCTCAGTGACTTTGCAGTGTGTAATTTAAAAGCAGAAAGCAAAGAAAATGCAGTTTTAAAACACTAGGCTGGCTATTCCTGCTATCTGTCTTCCTTACATATTAACAACTCTCTGTGAGACTATTGCTCTGTCAATTCTTGTCTGTCTGTCTCTATATACAAACAACTTTATCAGCTTTCTATTGTTCACGACCCTGTGTGTGCAGTGCGGGTTGTATGGGGTGGGTGTGAGTGAGTGTATGTCTGGAGACACAGTTGTGAGCTACCTCAGTTTAAACCATATAAACACAAATGTGGATTACAACATTTAACCATGTATTATCTTCTACTTAGTTCTTCAAAAATCATACTATTAACCCTCCAAGTTTAAGGTTGTCCCCAAATTGACTGGTTTATTGAAATTCAGAAGACTGAAATTGGCAATTCAGCATCGAGTAGATTTCAGCAATCAATAGCCAGAAATTTCCTGAACTCAGAGTATAGGCAAGGTAGTAAGCCAGGTGTGGTGGGGGTAGAAAGGTGTTTAAGGCGTGCCTCAGTTTTCAAGGAGACTTGTCACCAAACTGTAGGAAGAAGATACCCAGGCGCACACAGTGGCAGTCAGAAAAACTGAGGATGTGTATAAAGGCCCTCCTCTGTCCCAGACACCATGTCTAGGTTTCCTCTCTTCTACAGTGATTCTGCCTCAAGTACCAGCCTTCTCATAAACATGTCATTAAGCCCCCGATAAATGCCTCACCACTCTTCTTGGTTATGCATGATTTCTATCTTCCCACAGATTAGGGTTTTAGGAGTTAGTATTTAACCAGAACTCAAATTCCCTGGTTCCCATTGCTTGCCCTCAGTGTCAATAGGATTTAATTGCTATTAATATTTTTCATCAGGGAGCCTCAGAAACACTGGCCTGTCGAGTAGCTATCTCCAAGGATATATTTGCTTTCTTGAGACGTTCTATTGCCTGTTAAATGATCACATGGTGCCTATTTCTGCAGAACACTGGTGGGCTCTGGGCATTCTTTGTCATGCCATTGCAGTCTACTGCCAGGGAAGTGTTTTGTGCTCTGCAAGCTGGCTCCTGATCTTTAGTCCTCTTTAAGACCAGCTGTTAATCTTTAGCACAGGCTGACTCTGCAACCCAGCACACACCAGGTTGCCTAACTTCTTGTTTGTGTGCTCCCAGAGATCAGAAACGAGTTTGCTGTTTTTCCCCCAAACCACAAGCCTTAGGGTCACTGCCTCTGTCTCCCTGTCCCTTGTTCTCCATGTTCTGTCTTTACAGAATGTTGCTAAAATGTTTTTCATTCTTAGGTGAATGATCACATCTTCCTCCATCATTTCTTTTTAACTCTTATCAACTTGTGCTTAGTGATCATGCCCTCTTGACTGCCACCATCTTCCCTCTGTCAGTGCTGTTCCTGCTACTTCTGAAGACTTCATATCTCACACATGCCATACTAGATGATGAAGCCATTACTTTTCAGCTTCTTCTGTGTACCTAGAACTTTGCCAGAAACTATGGTACATATAAAAAAAGCTCATGAACTTTAGGAATTCTCTTTCTTTGGGGATATACAGCTTTGTGAGGAAACAAGACCTATTCATGGGACATAGTTGGACAACGGGTGAAACGTGGATGGTCTTTCAACAAAGCCATATTCTAAGCACCATGTCAAAAATACAGATCAGGGATCTAGCCCCTGGGCCCCATTAGAAACTACCTGTCCCATAAGGAAATATGCTCATCAGCATGATATTAGCAAATACCTCTAAGAGTTTTAGAATTGGGAAAGATCCATAAGACCTGTGGAAGAAGACAGAAGTCAGAACTGAAACAGATCTTCTGAACAGAGATGTCCATCAGCAGAGAGGAAAGGAAAATATTTCAGACATCAGTTTTCTTCTGATTATTTACTCACCACATATTTATTGACCACCTACTATATGCCAGGATTTATGCCAGCTATTAACATAACAAACTGGATGGAACAGAGACAATATTAAGAGCAAAGTCATGGTGGTGGAGAGAGCCCAAGGGATGCTTGGGAAATAAGAACTAATCTTATTGGGTAGAAGGGGAAGTAGATACAAGTGGATAGAATCTTAGTATTGGACTAAGGAGAGATTAGTCCAACAATAGGGAATCTGAGGGCCAGGTACCTTAAGTGACTCATATAATGGTTAACAGGCCTTCCCAGGTAGCACAGTGATAAAGAAACTGCCTGCCAATGCAGGAGACGTGAGTTTGATCCCTGGATCAGGAAGATCTCCTGGAGTAGGAAATGGCGACACACTCCAGTATTCCTCCTGGAAAATTCCATTGACAGAGGAGTCTGGTGGGCTACAGTCCATGGGGTCGCAAAGAGTTGAATACAACTGAGTGACTGAGCATGCACAAGTACACACATACGCATAATGGATAGCCTTAGGTCAGGACAAGCAGGGGGAAGACAGGAGACAGACCTTTTTATCGTGGAAAAAGTGTTGTCTTGCACAGAGGTTGCAGGCCGAGGCCCAGTGAGGAGGCTGTCGTGGTTTTCAAGCTTGAGGTAATAGGGCCGGGGTTAGGAAGTGATGGTGACAATCAAAGGAAGGGGTGGGTGTGGAAGACGCTGCGAAGAAAGAAGTGATGAGGACCTTCGTCACATCCAGTGAGAGGTTCGATGCTGCGGTGAGGCAAAAAGTAGTGAAAATGGCTGTGGTTTCAAGCCTGGGTGATTTGGAGGCTTTGGGATCAGTTAAGGAAAATGAGAGGATCAGGTGAAGGTATGGTTCATGGCAGGAGCCGAGAGGAAGGATCTAGAATGTAATGTGCACAGATTTAAAGAGCCTGGGGTGGCTGCTATTGGAAATCAGTGAAAAAAATATAGCAATTGAGCTTGGGAGCAGTCATGAAAGTCTTTATGAGGATGGGTGTCTTAAAGGAAATATTTATTTGGCAGACACTGTGGAGGAGGGATATCGAGATTTCCCTTTGTCTGACATATTAAAGATTTTTCACTTTTGCTTTGAGGTCAATAATTTGCCAGGCTTTCTCTTGCCGATAGAAACAGTAACTTTGGGTGTTTCTATGTGCTACACGCTGGGGCTACACATCTCGAAACAGTGTTTTCATGTAAAAAAAAATGTTTTATTTTATAAATTTTGTGTGTATGTGGGTGTGCTCAGTCGTGTCCAACTCTTTGCAACCTCATGGACTGTAGCCCACCAGGCTTCTCTGTCCATAGAATTTTCCAGGCAAGAATTCTGGATCAGGTTGCCATTTCCTCCTCCAGCAGATCTTCCTGGCCCAGGGATCGAACCCACGTCTCTTGTGTCTCCTGCGTTAGCAGGCAGATTCTTTACCACTGCACCACTTGAGAAGCTCTTATAAAGTTTAACTTAATATATTAAAAATAAGTGATCATGTCTGATTCACCTAATTGCCATGATGGGTTGGAGGTGTTATCTCACTTTACTGTTCAGAAAATGAGGCTTTGATGAGTAACCTCTCTAGGGCCAAGTTACAAAAATGAACCGGAAGAACTAAGATTGCCTGACTACCAGACTTGAAATTTTAACCACACCCTTTGACTTAATACCTCTATTGCTGGGTTCTAAGCTTCTCATCCCCTCCTACTCCCAGCCTTTTTCAAATTTTCCAAATGCCTGGAATTATTTCTGTCCCCTTGTTTTCAATTCTTCTGAATTTTAAAATCACAGGAATCTCTCAAATTCTGGAAGTGTTCCCTGATTAATTCCACCTCTACCCCAAGAGCTAGCAGAGCCCAGATCTGATCTTGTTGGAAGAGATTTCATGTTATTCAGTGGAGAGATCAGCATGAATCCATCCTGCCACAGCCTGTTCAACAGATAAGAGTTTATGTCTAATTGCCCATGGATCTGTAGATGTTTTCATTTGCAGAAGATTGTATTTGAAAGCTGGCTTCCCTAGTGGCTCAGACAGTAAAGAATCCACCTGCAATGCAGGAGACCCAAGTTTGATACCTGGGTTGGGAAGATCCTTGGAGGTGGGCATGGCAACCGACTCCAGTATTCTTGCCTGAAGACTCCCATGGACAGGGGAGCCTGGCAGACTACAGTCCATGGGGTCGCACAGAATCAGACACGACTGAAGTGACTTAGCATGCATGCACACACGTACTTGAAAGCATATATTAAAATTGTAAGGCCAGGAACTCTTTGTGATATTCTTCATGCCCTCAGTGTGTATATTCCTGATACTTATTGACTGATGGATGGATATTTTTGTTGCCATTTGATTGAGAAGGAAGGCAATTACCAAGTATTGATAATACATCCTAAACTTGACTTTAAAGTCCCTTATTGAACTCTTGGGCATGTATTCGTAAACTAGATTTGGTAGAATATGCCTATAAGACAGGTCTCCCAGAAGACAAGTTTAGTGGGGAATATAACTCTTTAAAAATGCAATTGAAAACAGATGTATCCCCCTCACCCCCGCCAATAAACTATTTCTTACAATTACACTTAGCTCTTATCATTCTTTCATTTTATTCTTTCTTTAGTGGACATCAAATCATTTTGCATTTGTGGCTGTGCCCTTTTTTTCTTAATGTTTTATTTTCTGCTGTTCTTGGGTTAAAAAGTAAAACTGTGCCTTTTTATCTCTTTTTTATGCACAATGCCTTGCACATAATAGGAACTCAATAAATACATGTCATAAGACTGTGTATGATGCCCTCAGCTAATTTGTAAGTGGGATGATGATTTTTGTATTTTTCAGTTCCTATGTTCTCTTAGCTATTCTTTAGTCCCTAGTTCAAAATTCTGTGAATGAAAAGTGCTCAGTGCTGCCTAATGAATGAATTAATGATATTTTACTTGTGATCTTCAAAACCATCCTGGAAATATTTTGGGGGACTGGGAAAATTACCTGTTAACAAACTCTCTTGAGTAGCGGCCAGACTGGGTCTGGTGACTATCAAAATCTTTGGTTGGGTCAATGATTCCATTTCAGCTAGTTCATTCTTTGTTTCAAATAATACAGGTTTTTGTGCACTGATGTTTAAGATAAAGTGGTGCCCATTTTGCGTTTCTGATTACGTTTACAAAACAGTGTTTTATTGCTGTCTAAACATGAGAGTGCTCACAACCACTCCCACTGCAGCACACCAAAAAAGGACTGTCATGTGGTCTTGCCCTTCATTTGAAATATGTTGTATTTAAAGGTCATCCTGTTCCAGTTTGGGTAGCAGCGTATTGATCAGGGTATTATGGTAACAGTTATACTGTTGATTGAATGAAGATACATATCCAAGAATGCAACTGGTATTACCAGACACTGTTGTTATTCCTGGGAGCATGGTCATCCCAGGAAGGCTAAGAATGGTCAGCAGGTAAATATTATCAAGCAGAGTGCAAGCTAGTGGTACCCAATGTCCTCTAAGCCTCACTGTTTAGATTCTGGCCTTTATATTGTCCTGCTTTTTATTGTCCCACTCTATTTTTTTGTCCCACTCTATTTTTGTCCCTATATTCTTCCATCTTTTTATTCTTTATTTAGAATTCCTCAGCTCTTTAGAATTCTTCTCTTACTCCTCATTCCTTTTTTTTTTCTTCTAGCATTAATACTCATATTTTCATCCATTTTTGAAGGATTATGGGGAGACAATATCATTGCATCTAATCCTGAATTAATGGTGCTTGAATTTAATGGCACTTCCTCTGATATCATCGGGGAATTCTTAATTATCTAATATAAAGCCCTTTATGAGGTCTCCGTTCTTCTGGAATTTTCTGTGCTATTTGAATATTCCCCTTAGACTTGAATGTAGTAAAATTCTTTTCTCCCTTGGTATTTTATTTTAAATGTTTTAGTTGTTATTAATGTTCCTCTTTTCAGTATCCTAATTTTCTTTCTACTTCTCTGAACACATCTTTTCTCTTTTCTTTGCTTAGATGATCCTACAGATACCTCTGCCTTATACTTTCAGCACATAGGCATACCAGAGCCAGTTGTTGAAGCCAAAGCTCACATCTGAACTGGCTCAGCAGTGACTCTGTTAATTTTGCAGCCATCACCTCTGAGTTGAGCCTTGTCTTGGTCTGGCTTTGGGACTGGCATTTAAACAATGTCACTCTTTCCTAACTAACAGAGGCAATCCAGGGAAAAGTGGTTTATGAAATGATGCCTGAGTATCATTTTACTAGCATCATTATACTAGCATCACCTGCTAGTATAGCTTTATTTCCTGGGAACAGCACAGAGTGGATAATTCATTTGAAGAGTGTACTGGAGTGGACTAGTATTAAAAGAATTATAATAATACTGTAATTTCTATTTAAAACTGTATTTAATTATGTTATATAAATTTATATTTACGTATTACCTTAATTTATAAGTTATCTTATAAAATATAAATATAAATTTATACTTTAAAATTACATAATTTGTATTTATATAACATATTTATCTACCTTAATTTTTATTTATATTGTAACACACAGAGTCAGTCCGTGCAACTTTCACTAATTCTTCCTGCCTTCCTAAAAGAACTGGAAAGCAAATGTTTTGCAGTGTGGGACTCAGTTTCAGAAATAAGAGGCTAGCATTGGCAAAGGTGATGTTTGACTCTGAATATTCTCTCCCAATTTTAACATATTATCTCTACATGTGGCATTTTCCCACATGTATGGAGAGATTATGGAAAACCTACAAAAAACAAATGAGGACCGTTATCTCTTCACAAGAGTACACAGAAAATCAAAGGGCCTTGCCAAGGTCCCTAGACATTGGCAATTCCTTCTTTTCTGTATCCCAAGAACCCAAAGGCATCACAGGATGGTTAGAAGATTGGGTCTTGGAGTCAGACAGGCCTGGGTTTGAAATCCTGGTTCCACCACTTACTTGCTGTGGGATCATGGATATATTTACATAACTTCTCTGAGTTTCAGTTTCTTCCTTCATATACTCATGCTGCCTGCTTCATAAGGTTAGTCATTCATTCAGTAAAAATTTCCTGATAATTTTTTGCATGTGAAATATCTGCTGGACACTGAGATTCAGTAGTAAACAAGAGAACAAAAATCCTGCCCTCTTGGAGGTTATGTTCTAGTGGATTGTTATTAGGATTAAATGAGATAATACAATGAATGTGCTTCACACAGTGTTTGGACGTGGTGGATATGCAAAAATAATTTTTAACAAGTAAAAAACCTATGAACAGCTGGAGATGATGCTGTTTATCCTTTATCCATAAGCATATTCATAAAGATAATAAATGTAATCATGAAAAAGGCCTTAAATTTTCCAAGAATCTGTCTATTCCATGGAGACCATTCAGAATAGTTGGAATTTAGAATTCTTTGCCAACAAAGGGCTGTCTAGTCAAGGCTATGGTTTTTCCAGTGGTCATGTATGGATGTGAGAGTTGGACGGTGAAGAAAGCTGAGCGCCGCAGAATTGATGCTTTTGAACTGTGGTGTTGGAGAAGACTCTTGAGAGTCCCTTGGACTGAAAGGAGTTCCAACCAGTCCATCCTAAAGGAGATCAGTCCTGGGTGTTCATTGGAAGGTCTGATGTTGAAGCTGAAACTCCAATACTTTGGCCACCTCATGCAAAGAGTTGACTCATTGGAAAAGATCCTAATGCTGGGAAGGATTGGGGGCAGGAGGAGAAGGGGACGACAGAGGATGAGATGGTTGGATGGCATCACTGACTCAATGGACATGGGTTTGGGTAAACTCCGGAAGTTGGTGATGGACAGGGAGGCCTGGCATGCTGCGATTCATGGGGTTGCAAAGAGTCGGACACGACTGAGCGACTGAACTGAACTGAAGTGAAACAATAGAATGAAAAAATAAAATCAATTCCCAAGCAGAGGAGCAAAAGGACATTAGTGGCTTTTGGAACTGATGAGACTACTGAACTGGGCTTACAAGCCTTGAAACAAAGCTCTAAGAGGATTCCGATTACTATTCAGATTTTTATAGTTTTCCCGTGGGTTCTGTGCCAGGCCCTGGCTGGTGAGCAGAGAGTGGGGCTTTGGCTTTCTGGCTGTCAGTGCATGTCTTGTGTAGAAGGGATTGTTTTGTAAAAGGAAATTGTGGTGTTGCTACAAACATACAGAGAAGTCAAAAAACCACACATGAAAACTATAGGATCCTAAAGGTGGTTGGAGGATCTTGTCAGCATAAAGTCCTTGACATTAATGGATAGAATGAGGTTCTTGCTCCCAAATAAACAGTGGGACTCTCACCACCCAGTGGCTCTCCTCTGGAATTCCATGAATTAAAAATAGCACTGATATTTTAATTATTTATACCTTCAAAATATAAACATATATTCATATATGTGTGTATATATACACACACACTAAACATATTTTATGAAACTTTGCTTCTGACATTAGTTTCCAAAGATGAGCTCTCCATCTCATGGTCTGTACATTTCATTAGCATTTGACAATATGCAATCATAGCCTTATAGTCAAAGCTATGGTTTTTCAGTAGTCATTTATGGATGTGAGAGTTGAACCATAAAGTAGACTGAGCACCGAAGAACTGATGCCTTCGAATTGTGGTGCTGGAGAAGACTCTTGATAGTCACTTGGACTGCAAGGAGATCTAACCAGTCAATCATAAAGGAAATCAACTCTGAATATTCTTTAGACTGATGCTGAATCTGAAGCTCCAATACTATGGCTACCTGGAATGAAAAGCTGATTCATTGGAAAAGACCCTGATTAGGGGAAAGATTGAGAGCAAAAGGAGAAGAGGGTGGCATAGGATGAGATAGTTAGATAGCATCACTGATTCAATGGACATATATCTGAGCGAACATGGGGAGATAGTGAAGGACATGGGATCACAAAGAGTTGGACACGACTTAGTGACTAACCAACAACAACAACTCATAAACATTTTACAGTGATCCAACAATCCCAGGAATATGTATAGAAGATCAATGATGCATGTCTTCTGTAAGCCCAGTGGTGTGCTGGCTCTAAGAACACAGAAGGAAGTGTAAACATTACATTTCGTGATCACACATATTTGCTACCCCTGAAAAATCATTTGTGTGTCTCTGCCAAGAAACGTTAGTCTTTTCATTTAAAAAAAAATTCAAATAATATATGTAGAAATAATGTAAGGGAAGTGCATAGTTCAATGCTTGGACCTAATTGTTAGTCAATAAATGGCCATTTGAGAGAACATTCAATACCCCAAACTTCCTGGATAGCTTTGTAAGACCCAAAGTGTCCTTGGGAACAAAACTGCAAGAGTATTTTGGGCAAGATTCAAATTCCAGGGAAAGAGTGTCCAGCAGCCTGCCCCTGGGCCCTGTGCCAGCCTGTCAATGATGAGGGGGAAGTGGAATTTCTGCTACTGACTTCCTAGTGTGTATCCAACTTGTACCTTGAATCCAAGATAAATTCTAGGGGAAGGGGCCATGTCTCTTTTATTTACCACGGACCCTGCACTTAGCATCATTCCTAGCACATGGTAGGCACCTGAGAAATCTTTGCTGAAAAAAATGACCAAATTGGGAAGCTCTAGATGGAGGCCAAAGGGGAATGACTAAGCTACTTGCTTCAGTGGCCATCATTAGTGCATAATTTCCAAAAACCATCCTAGGATGAACGAGATGTTAAATCTCTGTCATGAAATGTAACCTTTGGAGGGAAGGCAAGCAAGCACAGTGTGACTTCTCAGAGCATCCTGCAGCTTTGAGCATGGCCTGGGCCTCTCTCTGATGTGACTGAGGAGCGCCAATAAGCAAAGGCATTTTGTGTGTTAAGCTGGACCCCATTGAGTCAATGACGTCGGTGATGACTAATGAGTTCAGGGTAAGAGGAAGCCAAGAAGCAGTGGCGGCCTACACTATACAAAATATCGACACAGGAACTTTTGCTCAGGATGCTGGCTGCAAAATTTCAGCATTTGGCATTTTCAACAACTGCTGCTTGGTTTTCTTTACAGTTTGAGTGGCTCATTCTGGAAAGGCAGTGAGTTTTAATCTATGCTGGTTGAGTGATTTGGGATGGGATTAGGGAATGTAAATATTTTTTGTTGTTTTTATAACTATTTAACACATTCATATGATGACTGTATAACAAATGCCCAAATACCATTTTATTTTGGTTCAGAGTGGGAGAACTTGGTGATAGTTAAATGTTGAGTAGGTCCCCTAATATGACACTTGCGTAACTGGTCATTTATTCAGTAGTTAGTTATTGAACATCTACTAGATGCCAGGTCTGGTGACACTTTTAGTTTTTCTATGTGTGAGTTATACTGTTTTATTTAAATGTAGCACATCTCTTTGTCTATCTCCTTGCCTACCTAATTCATAATTATCATCCAGACTTTGTCTTCTACATCACCTCCCCAAGACTGTCTCTCCCAAGTACCCAGGACATCCAGGCCCGTCTACTGTGTGCCTCATAGATTCTCGCATTTTCCTCAGTCTGTCTGTTTCTGTTCTGCCTCTCCCACTGGATAGGAAGATATTTGAGAGTCTGAGCTGTGATTTTCATTAACACATTCCCATACCTAACTCAGTGTCTGAAATATAGTCAGCTCTTGTTATGCATACGTTGAATGAATAAGGCATTAAAATTTTGAAATTATGTTTGGAGTACATTAGGAAATATTCAATGCTAGGTATTCAGAGAAACATCAAGCATAACTTGGTACTTGATTGTCTTAAAGGAGCTTACAGTTAACCATGCTCATTTTTTTAACAAGTGTTTGTTGAATGCCTACTGTATTCTAGGTCATTGTCTATTTGGAAGTAAAGTTGGGTATTCTTTAATTAGTTCATGAATTCACTTATTTAATTCATTTTATTTATTTATTTTTTTGGCCACGCTGCTCGGCTTGTGGGAGGGATTGAACCTGGGCCATGGAAATAAAACCACTGAATCCTAACCACCAGGGAACTCCCAAGATGGGTATTTTAAAAGATATTAAGTGCTGTTTGTCTCGAGTGCTAAATGATAGGTTCAAATAAGACAAAGAAATGAAAAGTAGCATCATGGGAGGATAACTTAAACAGACAGGTAATATATTTGAACCTATTCTATTTTGAAATAAGGCCTTTCTTTCTCTTCTTTCCTCTTTTTCTCTTTTCATTCATTCATTCATCCATCTGAGATTAACTTGGCATCTGCTATATCAGAGATTTAGAATACAAAAATAAATGGCACATCTTTCCCTAGGAAATATACACAGATGAACAATTTTTAAGGTGAGCTCTGCCTTTGAGCCAAATATTGTAGTCCTATGTATATTATCAGTATTAAAATGCATAGTTATTATTTAACATTCAGATAATGACCAAGGAAGGGGTATGAATGACAGCAAATCTCTGTATCACCATTTTGTTGTTGTTGGTAAATGCAAATACATGAAGCTTTTTATATAGAGTTGATAGGCTTCCATTAAATAAAGCATGCTTTTTACATCATTTTCCTTAACAATCTTCTATCTAGTTATGTCACACTTCTCTATTTTTAATTTTAATTTTATTGAAGTGTAGTTGATTTGCAGTGTTGTGTAAGTTTCAGGTGTACAGCAAAGTGATTCAGTTATAAATATACATATATTCAATCTGTTTTTAGATTCTTTTCTCACATAGATTATAACAGAACACTGAGTAGAGTTCCCTGTGCTGTACAGAAGGTCCTTGTTGGTTCTCTGTCTTATATATATAGTATTGTATATACATTCATCACAGACTCCTGATTTCTTTCCCCTTTGACCATGTTTCCCTTTTGCTAACCATGTTTGTTTTTGATATATACGTCTGTTTCTGTTTTGTGAATAAATTAATTTGTATCACTTTAAAAAATTAGATTCCACATATGAGTGATATTATAAGATATTTGTCTTTCTCTGTATGACTTATTGACTTAATTCACTTACCAGGATCATCTCTAGGTCCATCCATGTTGCTGCAAATGGCATTATTTCATTTTTCCTATGGCTGAGTATTTTCCATTGTATGTATGTACCGCTTCTTCTTTATTCATTCCCTTGTTGATGGACATTTAGGTTGCTTCCATTTCATGGTTATTGTAAATAGTGCTGCAATGAAGACTGGATTGCATGTATCCTTTCAGATTATGGTTTTCTCCAGACAATATGTCCTGGAGTGGAATTGAAGGTAGTTATATGGTAGTTATAAGGGCTTCCCTGGTGGCTTATATGGTCAAGAATCTGCCTGCAATGCCGGAGAGCCGAGTTCAATCCATGGGTTAGGAAGACCCCCTGGAGAAGGGAATGGCAACCTACTCCAATATTCTTGCCTGGAGAATTCCATGGACAGAGGAGCCTGGCAAGCTACAGTCCATATGGTCACATAGGAGATGGACATGGCTGAAGCAATTAACACGTACACTCACACACACACACACACACACACACACACACACACACGATAGTTGTAATCTTAGGTTTTTAAGGAACCTCCATACTGTTTTTCATAGTGGGTTGTACCAATTTACATTCCCACTAACAGTGTACAAGGGTTCCCTTTTCTCCGTACCCTCTCTAACATTTATTGTTTGTAAAGAAAGTATACTTTTTTCCCAATTGTGGCTTTCCATATCAGTGTTATGTCATTCCTAATTTGAATGCAGGCTTCAGACTTTACTGGATTTATGATGTCAAAATATGTAAATAAAATAAAATTGTACTCTTACATTTGGATAAAACATAATAGATTAGTCAAAAAATAAATAAAAGCAAAATTCATCTTTGTGGGACAAGGACATCTTCATTTATAGATGTTTTATTTTTTCCTTTCAAGCTGGGCTTCTTTGCTAAGGCTGTGAAATTATTTGGCTATATGGCCTGTCTGTCCAGCCAGTCAAGTTGCGAGGCCGTCAGAAACTTGAACATGTTTCTGGTGATTGGATAGGTTCATAATCTACTTGAGTGTGAGTTCTAGATGTGCTCACCATGAACTCCCATTTACAGGTCAGAGGGAAAACTTGATGTCTTAGCAAACCCAGATGTTAGGAGAGGTCTGTTTGTAATTATTGTCAAAGGGGTTTCCATGACCACAATACTTAATTATGCTAAAAATGATATGACTTTGATAAGAAATCCCTTGCCTGGTTTCTGGGCAACATTACATAAAATTAAAAATGATGCTCCCTTCTCGGAACCAAACCTCAGTCTCTGAAGGACTTATCTGACATGTCATACTTTCATGGCCTTGTGGAATTAGTTACATTTTCATTGTTCTCATCACAGTTCCTTGCCTGGATTGTAAACTCACTCATTCAGGATAACAAAGGTAAAACATTTAACTATTGGGCTTCCTCGGTGGCTCAGACGGTAAAGAACCCACCTGCAATGCAGAAGACCTGGGTTCAATCCCCGGATTGGAAAGATCTCCTGGAGGAGGGAATGGCTACCCACTCTAGTATTCTTGCCCAGAGAATTCCATGGACAGAGGAGCCTGGTGGGCTACAGTCCATGGGGTCCCAAAAAGTCAGACATGACTGAGTGACTTTCACTCACTCACTTATCCCTCTTCCTTGACTGGATTATAAACTTACTCCTTCAGGATAACAAAGATAAAACATTTAACTATTGAAAGCCTCTATGTGCCAAGAAGTATTCTAAGCACTTTACATGTTTTAATTCATTTAATCTTTACAACAACCTTGAGGCAGATACTTTATTATTGTCTTTACTACAGATGGGGATTTGAGTTGTAGAGAAGTTCAGCAGCTCACCCTAGGTCCTGGGTCCTACCAAGTGTCAGAGCTAGGACTCATGGCCTTGTAGTCTGACACCAACTCTTGTATCCTTAGGTCCTTCGTTGTCTGACCTCTCCAGCTCTCTCCTGCTTTACTGAATGAGGACTCATTCATGGAAGGGGCTCCTCCCCCCAAAATGAAATATTTGACTTATCAAATAGTTTTACAAATGCTTTCATAATTTTATCAAGTTTTGAGGTATCCTCCTGAATGGATATAATGCAGTCATTACCTAAATATTCTGGAGAGTTTGACTAAGGGGCAGGGACTATTTCAGGTACAGCAGAAGAATTTTCTGCAGAAATCCCTCTTTATTTCCATCCCTGAAAATTCACTGTGGCTAAGTGTTCATCAGGTTCACTTAGGATAGTGGTTTTTCCATGATATGGAAACATGTCTGACAATTTGAGACTCATCTCATATATACTTTTCCCTCTCAAAATGTATCTCATTTTTTTCTGAGGCAATGTAGTAGATATAACTTAGGAAATATTTCTTTTTATCTCTTTAATTAATAATAATTCTTTGGCCCATTGAATTAGAGTCACATATAAAGTATCACCACTCTGATGTAAATATTGCATTATTGCTGAATTTTCTGTTCTACCCACTTTTCTTACAACCTCTCATGCTCCCCATTTGAAGAGATATTTCAGAGCATGTCTTCCACTAAAGATGATCCCCTTTTTCTATACTTACCTTTAATCAAGCTATTACATTTTAAGTAGGTAAAAGTTTTAACTATGCCTTTGCTTTCTGTAACACAAACCTTCTTCTAATATAGGAAACCAATATCTTAAGTGCTAAATGCTTAAACGACGACAAAAAAATTTTTATAAATCCCTTATACAACAAGGAAAATCTGTGAAAGAAGATATATCGTAGCTCTAAAATAAAATTAGCAAATAATTTTGCTTGCGATTACTTACTATTGGTCATCTTGTTAATCTACAAACTCCACAGTGTATTGTTAATCCCTTGAGGACAGTGACAATCTAGTTAAAAGCTGGGGTAATTGATATACAAATGCATGCACATATGCTTATCTGAATCATACCTTATATCTATCTATTTCACTACATAAATGAAGGCTGATAAAAATGTGCTTATGAAACAATAAAAACTAGGCTTTACACAATAAGCTTAAAGTATAGTAGGATGTGCTAAAACTTTAAAAGAGTTATGTTGGTGTTCTTCCGTAATATTTAATGGGATGGGAAAAAATCTAACAGGATTTTAAGCTATACTTAGGATTTCTATGGGGGAAAAATTGGGAAAAGCATTTGATATGAGATATCATAATGAGTAGGTAGTAAAAAGGGAAAAAAGGAAGATCGGGGGAGAAAGAGACTTTAATGCTAATGGGAAATACAGTAAGGCCATGGAAACTCAATGTCAGAGCTGTAAGGGGAGAGAGCAGAGAATTGGTGAGGACATCCTTTGTGTAAGAGGGCTTCCCTGGTGGCTCAGGCAGTAAAGAATCACCTGCAGTGCAGGAGACTCGGGTTTGATCCCTGGGTTGGGAAGATCCCCTGGAGAAGGAAATGGCAACCCACTCAATCATTCAGAATCCCATGGACAGAGGAGCCTGGTAGGTCCATGTAGTCGGAAAGAGTCAGACATGACTGAGCAACTAACACACTTCTTGTGTGTAAAATGATCAGCTGCTCCTCAAATCTTTTTACTTCTTTGGAAAAACAGAAGTTTCAGATGAACTCTCCAGTTTAGTAAATATTATTTTCCAATTTAATAACGTTTAAAGCCTTCTGTAGGTGAACACTATATTATCCAAACAAAACATATATCTAGGCTATATCTGGCCCGAAGATCTTCAGTTTGGAACCCAAACTAGAATGAGTGAAATGTATAAAAATCTAAGTCTTCATTCAAAATGTTACAGTGTGCCTTTCTGGTGGGGATTAGCTATAATAAATAGAATTTTTCTGCCTTGTGTGATGTGCTGAGAAAATGTGCTGAGAAAATGTGCTGAGTAGATGAGGAAAACTTGAGACTTGCTACTCAAACTGGTCCATGGACCAGCAGCATTGTAGCATCCAAGGGGTGATTAGAGATTCAGAATCTCAGACTGATCCCCAGAATCAGAATCTGCATTTAACCAACATCATCTGATAATGTGTATGCATGTTATTGTTTGAGAAGCACCTGATTTAGCACACTTTATGTTCTTGTTCTTAAATGACCCCTGTAAGGCAAATTGTACAGCCAAAATTTGAGCAGATAGCAAAATTTCCAAGAACCTTTAGTGTTACTAGCAGAACATGGAACCAAAAAGTTTGCTCTTAGTGAAACTTGAACACAGCAGTTAGTACGGTAATGTTGACATAGTTGGTAATGCTTTTATAGAGCTCTTTACAGGAACCTGGTGAGCTAGATACAAGCCTCCACACAGGTAATGCATTTATTTGGTAATAAGTAAATTACTTTATATAGTCAGTAGATGTTGCATCCTGGACAACTGATAAGATCGTTGGCTTTCGTGTGTTTTTTTCAATATTGTGTTCAGCCTCAAGTATAAATTGAATAGGGTGACCCTTTGATACTCTCTGAAATTGACTGCATTTCCTAAGATTCTGTGGTTTCAATTACCATAAATTTTTTTAGATTGGATCCACAGCCATTGTACTGGTCCCAGTATAACAATATCTTATCATTGGTTTTGATAACACAGTCAACAGCAGCAGGGCATACTGTCACTAATATGTGACAACATGTGGGTGTGTGTTTCCAGTCAGAACTTCACATCAAGTACACAAACAGTATGCAGCTTACTCAGATCAAATCTAATCACTAAGTGGACTGCAAAATGTGAGGGATTTTCGGTCCAGTGATGGAAATTGTGTTCTAGGGTGCTAGCTGGATCTTGAATTTGTGAGATAGATAAGTTACTTAGTGGTTCCTCAGTTTATTAGCAACTTAATTGTCAGAATGTATGGAAACTTCTGAGCTGCAAAAACTTATTAGAAGCAATGAAACATGTGACTTTTTTTTCTAGAAGAATAGTCAGTGAGCTGTGTTTTTCCCCCCCAAAGGGATCTTGAAAATAAAATTAACAATTAAGTTGAAATCCACATCTATAGAGATATAAGAATTTTGAATTCTGCAACTTAAAAAATGCTCCAGAAAAACTAGGGACACTAAAGAGAGGGGGAGCCTGGGTTCAAATGTCCACTCGGTAACATGTTTGTAATGTACACTTAGGCAAGTTTCTTAGCCTCGTTAAGCCTCAGTGTCTTTATCTGTGAAATCGTGGAATGATGGCTCTTTTTAGGATTATTTGCAGATAAAAGGAAAGAGCAGTTACAATATCTCTAGCACACAGCGAGAGCTCAAAGATTACTATTCCCTTTTATTTATACACCTAGAAATTTTTCTTCACTTGCCCTTTATCTTGAAATAAGTTTGATTTTAGAGAAGTCTTATTGTTTTCAAGATTAAATATGTAATCATTAAAAAGTATGAAGCCATTGTATTATCTACTAGAAAGAGAGCTGTTTCTTGCTGTCCTACTTGCACTTTACAGAAATAGACAGTTCCTGCCAAAACAGGAGTTTACTTTTTAGTTCCCTGGTAGACTTTGGTTTGATTTTATTTGGCCTTTATGGCAATAATGCTCTGATCACTGTCACAGAAGCCCCCAAAAAAATCTTATTTCTCCTCTGTTTTATTATAGCTGTAGCTCCCAAAGAAAATCTTGGCAATGTTTAAGAATAAAGAGCAGTTGAAGAATTATGTGAATGTGAAATAATTCACATTTCAAAGTCAGTAATTATTTTCTGAAGCCCACAGCCCAAATGAAGTGTGTAATATAAGAAGAGTGTTTCATTCCTAACTAAAAGTGATGATAAAATTGTGAATTATTCCATTCTCCTCCTAATTTCTTTGATTTTCAGTTTTCTTTTTCTCATTTTTTTTCATTTTTAGTCTATTTTTTCCTTCATTTATTGTTTAAGTAATTGTGTTAGATTCTATACCAATGACTGCTGAGCAACTGGAATGCTGTAAACATCATGAGGACAAGGAGGTATCTGTTAGAGCCACTGCTGTGTGCCTGAGACACTTGCCATTCAAGAAATATTTTCTAAATATACACATGAAGAAAAGGAGGAATGAATGAATAAAGCCACATAAAACATGGCCAAGGACTTCAAAATACTTAAATATGTATTGAGAATTTTTACCTTTTTTTAAGACTTTAAAAAATTAAAGTAAAATACCTGCTATGTTTCCTGAAGACTCTATTTTGCCTAGTCTTAGTTTTTAGATGAGTGCATGCTAAGTTGCTTCAGTCGTGTTCAACTGTTTGCAACCCCATGGACTGTAGCATGCCATGCTCCTCTGTCCATGAGGTTCTCCAGAGAATAATATTGGAGTGGGTTGTCATTTCCATCTCTAGGGGATCTTTCTGACCCAGGGATTGAACCCGCATCTCTTATGTCTCCTGCATTGGTAGGCAGGTTCTTTACCATTAGCGCCACCTAGATAAGATGAATCAATTCTTTCTTCCCCTTATCATCTTTAAACATCATAACCTTTTCTTTTCCTATATCTGATGTTTATATTTTCTTTGACTCAGTGGTACTTAATTTTTCAAATGATATTGTCCTAGTTCAGCTATTCCAAATTGAAGGCAATATCTATAAGCTTTGATAAGTTACAAAACCCAAGTTATCATGCAAGTAGAAAGGGTACTTAATCACTGGTAAAGATTGTGAAATGGCTCATCTTAGGTAATTAAATTTTTATTATTTGGGGTTTCTTAGGATATTCTCTTAAGTTTTGCTCTTTGATTGACAGGGTAACATTTTGAAATGATATTTTAAAAGAAACATTATTAGATAAATAGAAGGAAATACTTGATAGTTTTTTATAGTGCCCTTCTGCCCAATATCTCATTTAATCTTTACCTCAATGATGTGAAGCGGCTATCTACATACAGTTGATGGCACTGAGGTCACAGGGCCCAAATGCCTTCTCTAAGGATACTGGCTAGTTTATGACAGAATCAGAACTTGAACCCCATTCTTCCCAGGCCAAATCTCATAAGATTTTGACTGTTACTTTGGAAATATTCACAGGGGACATGATAACAATAGAAACAGACGCAAAATGAGGGATGTTAGGTTAATGTTTCAGGAATATTGAACTACTGAATGCTCTGCCAGGGACAAAGTAAGTTGCAGTTAATGCTGTGATGGCTCAGAACTATTTCACCGTCAATTGCTAAAGCCGTATGTTTTCATATTGTGTCCAGAAGTGAAAGGATTTATTCTAGGGACACCCTTATCTGATAGCATCAGATCTTTCACCCCTGAACAGATTACAGCAGGCTGACATCATCCCAACAAACAGACCTGGAAAGTCTGTCTATTACCATTGATGTCAGCTGGGGCAACAAGGGTGTCAGAGTGGTTTCTCAATCCCTTTGCATGGCTTTGCCATAGAGTCTTCTATCACCATAACCTTTCCTTTTCCTGGATACACCCTGTTTAAATTCTCTAGGACTCTATCATTTTTTTAAATGATATTTTTGTCCTAGTTCAGCCAGTTCTATCATTGTTCTTATACAAGTTGCTATATCTCCTTGATACAGTGGGGTGTTTTGAGAAAAAACTAAATTTAAGTGTTCAGCTAGGAAGTATAATGCAATTTCAGTAAATATTGTTTGAATGATTTTATCTGAGATGCATGTACCTGTAGCACTACATTTTTGTGTATTGCTTCTCAACTCTTCCTCAAAACACATAGGTATTATGTTGTTTCTGCCTCTGGTAACCTTAGGGGATACACGTGGCATATCACTGCTGCCATTCTACAATTGAAAAAATTAAGGTCTAAGGAAGGCAGATTTTAAGCCAGTGTCACAGAGCTGAGTAGACCTGGAATGATCTGGATTAATTCTTTAATCACACTAAGCTTTTTTCTCTTATCCCTTTACCATGTTAATGTACATGCTTTTTATTTTTATATATTTATTTTATAAATATAAAAGTAATAATTAAAGAAATATTAGAAAAAAATTGAATTAAAGTCATCTGAAATCTCACTTTTTTGTAATTTTTGGTGTGTATTCTTTCAGATGTTTCCCAGTACATATGCATAGATCATAGGCTGAACAGGTGGCACTGGCTAACTTTCTTTATTGACTTAATAGTATTTAATGGGTATGTCTTATTTTACTGATATACATCTGTATCATCATTTGCAAGGATGTAGCATGTCACTGTGTGTGCTCTCCTGAACATCTTTTTACTTCAAACCCAAACTTTCATAGCTTGCCAAGCCTGTGGTCAGAAGCCACTCTAATGTGATCTCTGATGACTATTTTTTAAAGAAATGATCCAATATGACAACAGTAGTCATAGCAATGAGGCTCTTGGCTGTGGTTGTCCCTGCCTGCCATATGCTAAAGAGATCTATTTGATAGTCTTATGCATACTAAAGAAAGGTCGAGCACTACAGAGAGATACTGACAGGAACTAACCCAGGAGTTTAAAAGTGAAACTTTCAACTCCTAACTGTGTGGAAAATTGAAGTGAGAACTGGACCCAGGAAAGAAAGCCAGACCTGGCAAAGGGGCCATCTATGATATGCACTGGATGAAGATGAAGCCACATTATGTGGAACATGTGGGAATTCAGGGACACTGGCCTACACATGGAAAAGCCTGTGAAATATAGATCATAGCAAGTATTTTCACTTCTCTCAAAGGGCAAAAGCTAACAGAGTTTTGTCAAGAGAATAACACAAGAGGTGACTCTACACATGGGCATCACCAGATGGTCATACTGAAATCAGATTGATTATATATAAGATGGAGAAACTCTATGCAGTCAGCAAAAACAATATTTGGAACTGACTGTGGTTCAGATCATGAGTTCCTTATTGTGAAATTCAGACGTAAATTGAAGAAAGTAGGGAAAACCACTAGGCCATTCAGGTATGGCCTAAATCAAACCCCTTATGATTATATAGTGGAGATGACCAATAAATTCAAGGAATTAAATCTGGTAGACAGAATGCCTGAAGAACTATGGATGGAGGTCTATAACACTGTACGGGGCAGTGACCAAAACCATCCACAGGAAAAGAAATACAAGAAGGCAAAGTGGTTGTCTGAGGAGGTCTACAAATAGCTGAGAGAAGAAGAGAAACAAAAGGCAAAGGAGAAAAGGAGAGATATACCGAACTGAATGCAGAGTCCCAGATAATAGCAAGTAGAAAGAAAAAACGCTTCTTACATGAACAATGAAAGAAATAGAGGGAAACAATAGAATAGGAAAGACTAGAGATCTCTTCAAGAAAATTGGAGATACCAAGGGAACGTTTCATCCAAGGATGGGCACAAAGACTTAACAGAAGCAGAAGAGATTAAAAAAGAAGTGGCAAGAATACACAGAAGAACTATACAAAAATGGTCTTAATGACCTGGATAACCACAATGGTGTGGTCACTCACCTAGAGCCAGACATCCTGGAGTGTGACATCAAGTGGATCTTAGAAAGCATTACTACAAACAAAGCTAGGGGAGGTGATGGAATTCCAGCTGAATTATTTCAAATCCTAAAATGATGCTGTTAAAGTATTGCACTCAATATGTCAGCAAATTTGGAAAACTCGGCAGTGGTCAAGGCCTGGAAAAGGACAGTTTCATTCCAATCCCAAAGAAGGGCAATGCCAAAGAATGTTCAAACTACTGTACAATTGCACTCATTTCACATGCTAGCAAGGTCATTCTCAAAATCCTTCAAGCTAGGATTCACCAGTACGTGAACCAAGAACTTCCAGATGTACAAGCTGAACTTAGAAAAGGCAGAGGGACCAGAGATCAAATCACCAACATCCATTGGATCATAGAAAAAGCAAGGGAATTCCAAAAAAAAGTCTACTTCTGCCTCTTTGACTATGCTAGAGCCTTTGACTATGTGGATCACAACCAATTTTGGAAAATTCTTAGAGATGGGAATACCAGACCATATTACTTGTCCCCAGAGAAACTTGTATGCGGGTTAAGAAGCACCATTAGAACTGGACATGTCTAGTTCAAAATTTGGAATGGAGTATATCAAGGCTATATATTGTCGCCCTGCTTATTTAACTTATATGCAGAGTATATCATGCAAAATGCTGGGCTGGATGAAGCACAAGCTGGAATCAAGATTGCTGGGAGAAATATCAGCAACCTCAAATATACAGATGATACCACTCTAATAGCAGAAAGTGAAGAGGAACTAAAAAGCCTCCTGATGAAGGTGAAAGAGGAGTGTAAAAAAAAAAACTGGCTTAAAACTCAAAATTCAAAAAGCTTATATCATGGCATCTGGTCCCATCACTTCATGGCAAATAGATGGGGAAAAAGTGGAAACAGTGGTAAATTTTATCTTCTTGGGCTCCAAAATAACTGCAGATGGTGACTGCATCCATGAAATTAAAAGACACTTGCTCCTTGGAAGGAAAGTATGAGAAATGTAGATAGCATATTTAAAAGCAGAGACATCACTTTACTCACCAAGGTCCATATAGTCAAAGCAATGGTTTTTCCAGTAGTTATGTATGGATGTGAGAGTTGGACCATAAAGAAGGCTGAGTGCCAAAGAATGGATGCTTTTGAATTGTGATGCTGGAGAAGACTCCTGAGAGTCCCGTGGACTGCAAGGAGATCAAACTAGTCTATCCTAAAGGAAATCAACCCTGAATATTCATTGGAAGGACTGAGGCTGAAGCTGAAATGCCAGTAATTTGGCCACCTGAAGCGAAGAGCCGACTCATTGGAAAAGATCCTGATGCTGGGAAAGATTGAGGGAAGGAGGGGAAGCGAGTGACAGAGGATGAGATGGTTGGATGGCATCATCCACACAATGGACATGAATATAAGCAAACTCTGGGAGATAGTTCTTCTGTGTATTCTTGTCACTTCTTTTTTAATCTCTTCTGCTTCTATTAAGTCTTTTGTTCATATTCCCAGCATCAAGAATACCTGGCACATAGTAGATACTCAATAAATATCTGTTAACATTTTTTGAGTTTGACACACACATCATGATTCCTATTCCCAAGAAACTTATGATCTATTTAAAAGTGCACACATGGAACTTAATTGTAGTCCAGCATTTCTATGGAGGACTGAACTGGAAACTTTCCATTTACAGTATTTTAAGCAATGTTGAGGCCTGAAGAATAAAGGGAAAGTGTATGAAAAAGATTCTTTGCTATTATTTTTTTCCAATTCTCCAGGGAAATGACATAGTATAGTAGAAAAAATAAGGAAACCATAGGACCCCCCAAAATATAGATTTAGATCAGTTACTAATTGGCCTTGAGAAAGTCTGTTTAACCCTTTGGGGGTCAGTCTTCTAATCTCCAGAATCATGTGGTTGGGTGAGTTGACTCTTTTTAACTCTTACTGTTTTGTATTTCTGTTACTATGTTCTGTCATTAAGTGAGGCTATCATTAAATACTTATTTTCTCCTTTCTGTAACTCTTGAATTTTTATCCAGTTTGGTTTGCACGTCTCTTATCATCTCCCATATTGTTAAAGACACATACACTTTTAAAAATTCAATTATCAAGGTCACTTTTGAAAATGTTACCTTTGGTGTTATTAACCACTTTGTCTAACCAGATGTCTTAGGCTACCCTACTGTGCATGTTCATCATGGTGTGTATAAATCATGAATGACAATCATGAATGATTCTGTACCTAGAAGGAATTCAGTATAAAGTATTTAAAAATTTTTCATAACTGTTGTTCTCAGTCTGGCATTAGAAGTTCAGACTCTAAATCCTAGGAGATTGCAGACTTACTCAGATGCTTTGGAAACCCAAAGCCATGGAGAATACTTAGCTACAAAGTCATTGAAAAGATGAACTTCTCATATTGTATTTATTCTGCAAGTATTTATTGACAACCCACTACTCTGTGCAGAGCACTTTAATGGAAAATGAAAGGTGCTCAAGGAGTCTCAGGCCCAATCCCAGGCTCTAAGTGGCTTCTGTTCTCTTGGGGACAGGCCAGGAGCCGCACAGAGGGTTATTGGGAACCTCACTTTGATTTCCTTCACCCTAGATGGCCCCAAAGAGAGGACAGACTTGCCGCTGATTAGCTTCCAACTACCTTGAGACAATTTTCTCTCTTTTTAATGCTATTGCCAGAATATTGCAGTAATCAGATCATTTGACATCGTCTGCATCTTGGCGTCCCCAATCTTAGTATGCCATATAGATCCAGGTGTGAGACATCTGCAGCTGCAGTTTGTACACATACCTCGTGGTGCTAAGTCTTTAGGAACAAATAGCACTGGCCTCTGTAATGGTGCCTTCTAAGCACTTCTTTTGGGCAGAAAATGTACCATCTTAGAATTTAGGAATTTTAATGGAAAATTATTATAAGTGTTTCTTACAGTCAGTCTAAAAAACATTGTTTATGGCCAGAGTTAGTATAATCTGATAATTTACAACAATAAAACTTTGAGTCATTTAGAGTAGGACTCCTTTCTGAAGTCCTAGTGCTGCTGTTCTGATTGATCGATGCTCATGTGGAATGTCTGTTAAATATTTTCAATATTACCTCCCTCCCCCTTCTACCAATATGTAAACCGTGAAACAATTAATGTCTCACTCACTGTAAGTTTGCACCTCAGGACCTTTGTACTTACTCTGTTCTTTGCCTAAAATATTTCTTTCTCAGCTATTATGGCTTGCTTCTTCAAATGCTTTCTCTTTCTCTCTCTCTCACATGATAAGGTACATATATGTGCATTTGTATTATCTATCTATCTATATACTTCTTTCCCTATCTTTATACTCCAAATATTTTGTCTCCTTCTATGTATTTATATATAATAAATATACGTATATTTTATCTCCTTCTATGTATGCGTATATAATGTACATATACATATAAATTAACCAAATATATTCTCTCCATATATATACGTACATATGTACTCTCTGTGTATATGTATATATACTCTATGTTCTTTGCAAGTAATATATATGTATATATAGGCTACCTAATCTTTGGAAGGTCTGCCATCCTCTCTCTACCAAACTAAAATGTAAGTTCCTAGAAGAAAGATTATAGCCTGTAGGAGTCACTCAATATATGCATAAATAATTAAAAAAATATTTGTAAACATGCACATAAATATGGTATTTTTGCATGTGTGTGCATGAGTGGAGGGTGTGTCAAATGTAGATATCAAAGTTAAGCTTGGGGTAGATTTTAGGAGATCACTTCATGTAATGAACATGCAAGCATCCAGGGATTATGTCAAACCATGCCTGTTAAATCAGACATATCAGCCTTAATGAGTAACAGGTAGGCAATATCCTTTATAAAATTGTAAGGATTTCTGAGCATTCATGTATTTAATAATTTTGATGTCACATTTAAAATCTCTATGTTGTGTCAGTCTATTGAGTAGAATGATCTTCCCTGTCCCCTTAATTTGTTTATACCCTATCCCTACCTCAAAGTCAACTTTAAGTGTTCCCTCTGTATTAATTTTCAACAAGCTTATACCTTGTCTCATTTATTTTGAACTCAATCTAGTGCATGAGGACAATAATAATGATAATATTAACAATAACAAACATAAGTCCTTACTACATACTAGGCACTGGTCTACACAATATGCATGGATTAACACAGCTGAATCTCAAAATAACCTTACAGTGCAAGTTTATTATTATAATATGCTTTTCCGACATGAAATTCGAGACACAGAGAGGTTAAGTAACTTGCTGAAGGTCACATACCTCGTAAGGATGAATTTAGGATCCCAACTCAGGCAGTCTCACTTCAAAATCTATATTTTGCCTCTCTGCCCCTTTCATAAGAACATGAAAATCTTATAAGGACTTTTATCTGCTTTTGATCTTGAAAAAATCTTAAGAAGTCTAGACACGTTTAAGAATTATGTGTAAGTATATAGAGGAGAATCCTCAAGAATCATTTGGCATCTAGTCTATGTAATCAAATAGATGACAAAACGAAAGTGAACTTTATTATAATGATGATGGTCAGAAAATTCTGAAGAAAGAAGAGAATGATTGGCAATAAAAAGAGTAAAACGCCAGAGGACTAATCAAAAAGAAATTCAGGGCATAAATAACCAATAAGCTGTTATCAACAAGCAAGCATAAACTGTAAAATGTCTAGGGACATTAATGTAAGATATTGGAAATAAGAATTCACATAGAATAAATTAAAAATATGTTATTAATAACTTTAAAAAGCTGCCAGAATTGAATGTTCAGTTCAGTTCAGTCGCTCAGTCGTGTCCGACTCTTTGTGACCCCATGAATCGCAGCACGCCAGACCTCCCTGTCCATCACCAACTCCCGGAGTTTACCCAAACCCATGTCCATCAAGTCGGTGATGCCATCCAACCATCTCATCCTCTGTCGTCCCCTTCTCCTCCTTCCCCCAATCCTTCCCAGCATTAGGGTCTTTTCCAATGAGTCAACTCTTTGCATGAGGTGGCCAAAGTATTGGAGTTTCAGCTTCAACATCAGTCCTTCCAATGAACACCCAGGACTTATCTCCTTTAGGATGGACTGGTTGGATCTCCTTGCAGTCCAAGGGGCTCTCAAGAGTCTTCTCCAACACCACAGTTCAAAAGCATCCATCAGTTCTTCGGCACTCAGCTTTCTTCACCATCCAACTCTCACATCCATACATGACTACTGGAAAAACCATAGCCTTGACTAGACGGACCTTTGTTAGCAAAGTAATGTCTCTGCTTTTAAATATGCTATCTAGGTTGGTCATAACCTTCCTTCCAAGGAGTAAGCATCTTTTAATTTGATGGCTGCAGTCACCATCAGCAGTGATTTAGAAGTTATAAATCTGGGGCTTCCCAGGTGGTGCGAGTAATAAAGAATCCACCTGTCAATGCAGGAGACACAGGAGACCTGGGTTCCATCCCTGGTTGGGAAGATCCCCTGGAGAAGGAAATGGCAACCACTCCAGTATTCTTGCCTATAAAATCTCATGGAAAGCAGAGCTTTGTCGGCTACAGTCCACAGGGTCACAAAGAGCACAACTGAAGCAACTTAGCAAGAAGTGATAAATCTAGCATTCACAGAATCGTGTAGTATAACTTGATTTATGCACTTCTCAATAGGCACAAAATAGCAACTTACCCAAAATTGCATAATTATCAGAATCACTTGGACTGGCTATCAAAACTCAGAATCCTGGATGGTTCCTCTAGAGAAATTGTTCTCAACTGGGGAAGTTTTGCCTCCCAACAGATATTTGGCAAAATCCGGTAACAGTTTTGGTTGTCACAATTGGAGAAGCATTACTGGCATCTAATAGGTAGTGGTCAGGGAAGCTGTGAAACAACCTACAACACACAGGGCAGTCCCCTAGAGAAAGAATGATCTGATCCAATAGTGCCAAAGCTGAGAAACTCCAATCTAGATATTTTGATTTGGTGGTATCTAATGGGATTCAGAAATCTGTATTTCTATCCAGGGACCCAGCTTATTTTTATAAAGGCTTGAATATACCAGTATCAGTTGGAGTTATTGAAAAACTTTTTATTGAAGAGGGGCAGAAAGTGAAGAAAAACTAAAGAGCCTCTTGATGAAAGTGAAATAGGAGAGTGAAAAAGTTGGCTTAAAACTCAACATTCAGAAAACTAAGATCATGGCATCCGGTCCCATCACTTCATGGCAAATAGATGGGGAAACAGTGGAAACAGTGGCTGACTTCAATTTTTTGGGCTCCAAAATCACTGCAGATGGTGACTGTAGCCATGAAATTGAAAGATGCTTACTTCTTGGAAGGAAAGTTATGACCAACCTAGACAGCATATTTAAAAGCAGAGACATTACTTTGCCAACAAAGGTCCGTCTAGTCAAAGCTATGGTTTTACCAGTGGTCATGTATGGATGTGAGAGTTGGACTGTGAAGAAAGCTGAGCACCGAAGAATTGATGCTTTTGAACTGTGGTGTTGGAGAAGACTCTTGAGAGCCCCTTGGACTGCAAGGAGATCCAACCAGTCCATCCTAAAGGAGATAAGTCCTGGGTGTTCATTGGAAGGACTGATGTTGAAGCTGAAACTCCAAACTTTGGCCACCTGGTGTGAAGAGCTGACTCATTTAAAAGACCCTGATGCTGGGAAAGATTGAAGGCAGGAGGAGAAGTGGATGACAGAGGATGAGATGGTTGGATGGCATCACTGACTTGATGGACATGAGTTTGGGTCAACTCTGGGAGTTGGTGATAGATAGGGAGGCCTGGCGTGCTGTGTTCATGGGGTTGCAAAAAGTCAGACACAACTGAGCAACTGAACTCAACTTATCTGAAAGAGGGACCATTTATAATAGGCTTTGAGGTGGGAAACAGAGATATGAAAAAAATGAAGGGTAAAGGGGAGATCATTCTAACAGAAGAGCAAATCACACCCAGGAGGACAAAAGATAGGCAATAACATTGGCTGCGCAATAGATAGTAAGAAGCAATCTCAGCAAAACCTCTTTCTACATGGAAGGCCACTCTGCTTCGTGGGATGTAGCTGCACTTCTTCATCTTAGTTCTTAACTGTTGATAATTAACTGATATGTCTTTCCAACTCATTTTGTATCCCCTAATGTGAATATAGATTAGATTAGCCCATGCCCATGTTCATTTTTGTTCTAATAATTTCTTCCATAAAATTCCAACATATAAACGAAGAGAGGGAGAACAAGCTTTTATCAGATATATCTGGTTTGACGTACACCTCTGCTTCTCACTAGTCATGTGAGCGTTGGGCTACTAATAGGGTTAATATTGATTTAAATGACATGATAAGCATAAAAAAATTAACTCAGCACCAGGCACATGGAAAGCACTCAGTAAAGGTCAGCTGGTGTTTACTATTTTTTTTAATCAAAATAACATGTATATGTCATAATATTTTTGACACTATTTAAATGAGCATTAAAAAGTGAAGTTGGGGTAGAAGATAAGGCTCTTATAGCAATCTTAGCAACTGATTATTTTGTACTGTGTTTTGATTGATGAGGATTAAGAAAACCCTACTTCACAGAAAGGAGTATTTGTAAAGGTTTTGTAAATATGTAAAGATTATAAAGATGTGCTCACACGCACATCTGAAGATATTTTTAAATCTTGAGACCAACACCAAATGATTCAACTTGGCAGGTTAAGTCAGTGGTGGTCTTTACTGTGTTTATGATAAAATAAACAGCACAATTGAGTGTACATATTGCTTTCTGAAAGCAAATTAGTTATATTTGCATATGAAATCAATTATGTAGAATATATCATACACTATGATATTTATAATCAATTCTTGCAATAACTGTATTCATATCAAGGGTTCCATGGAGCACAGTTTGAAAAACCCTCTGGTTAAATATATATTCCCAGATGAGTATGTTATAAGGTATAGAATAAAGAAACTCACTGTAGTCCGGATAGATTATATTATCTGTTTTCTCCTGATTAGTGAACCTGATGCTTCCTGCATGAATAGATATTTGGGCTGGCATGATTTTTCTATTGCATCTTTTGAGATATGTGCAGATTAATTGCTTAATAATGCATTCCAGTATCTTTCCAAACACTAGAATTGGTGAGAGTAAATTTCTACATTTTCAAGACCCATCTCAACCCTTTCCTTTACAAAATATGGATCTACAAAAAATGCATGAGAAATGAATGGAAGCTAATTTTAAATAAAGCCTTAGATAAGCATTATTAATAAGACAAATATTCTGGGGATGAAAAGAGGTAGGAATTACAGAGGATACAGCAATGGCAAAACAAAAGGAGGATAAAAAGTCACATTATAGTCTTAGAACTGGTTAGATATTTTTAATTGTTACTCATTCATTTTTATTAAGCATCTACTATATGCCACATGTCAGTTGCAATCAGATAGGCCTTTCAGGGCTTCTATTTTAAATAGACCGTAAAGAGTAGTTATTAAAATATATATTGAGTTGTAGAAGTAAGTTTCAATGAAAAAAATGGGGAGGTGGATACAATGTGTTTGGACTAGTTGGGAGGGTGACATTTGAGTATAATTAAGGGGATAAAGGGGGCCTATCCATGTGACCATCTGGCAGAAGAGTCTTCTAGAAA
This sequence comes from Okapia johnstoni, assembly GCA_024291935.2. NCBI lineage: Eukaryota > Metazoa > Chordata > Mammalia > Artiodactyla > Giraffidae > Okapia > Okapia johnstoni. The sequence goes on along the minus strand of CM044308.1, from coordinate 39,799,711 downwards.
GGGGAAATGACAGGTGCAGAGCCTTGTGGCAAGAGAATGCCTGGCATTTTTGTGGTCTAAGCAAGGAATTCAGAGTGTTTGGAAAGGAGTCAGCCTGATAAATGAGGGGTATTGAGAGTGTCAGATGATGTAGATCTAATATAGGGCAACCAACCATGCATCTTAGCTAGCCTGCAATAGTCTGGTGATTGGTTGTTGATGGTACCCACTCACTCTCAAAAGTGTTCTGGCTTATATGATAAATTATATGGTGATTCTAGGCTAGTAAGTCACTCTTAGAACTTTGACTCTCTTTCTTAGAGTCGTGAGAAGCCTTGGAGGGCTCGGTCAAAACTGGGGCAAGAGAAGACTTAGGTTTTATTCGGATCACTGTCTTCTGGGTTGAGGATGAACTATTGGGATGGAGTGGCAGTGGCAAGGGTAAAAATAGGAACTAGCATGTGCAGGGCAGCCAGAACTGAGTTGTTTGACTTGAAGCTACACAGCTCACTAAGGGTACAATGGGACTAGGATCCATTCTTGTGACTTCTAATCTGGTGTTCTTTTAAATCTGCCCAGTTTAAATTTAAGGACAAATGGAATACCTTAGCAGCTCTTTGTCAATCGATTACACCTCCGGTTTAATGGCACCACCCAGTTGCTTCTTCTTTATACTGTGAGAAATAGACATGAAACACCCCCTGCCCCACCCAATCTGTAATCAGCTCATTTTGAGTGCATCAAACGGGATTTTCTTAGGCCTTTCTCTTGAACTTCTGTATTTACACTTTTGGCTCATGTGACCTCTTCAGAATAATAAACTCCATATGCACAGGACATGCTTATTAACTCATGAGTATGTGATATAAGCTAATGTTAGATAGAGCCTAAATACAGATGTCAACCTACATTTTATGCCTGCTTAAATAGCGTAAGTATTAGCAGGAATTAAATGGACTCCCACAGGTATAAATATGTCTATGGAAGGAATCCTTCAGTTTTGCTTTTGCTTGTACTTATTTCAGCTTGATTCTTATTTTATTTTTACAGGAATTAACTTCAGATTTGGTTCATTGCTTTCTTTAGTTAGAGTGGCTAACTTAGAGGAAGAATACAAACCTTGATTATATACTTGCAGTCAACAATTGAAAATGTAGAATGCACACAAGTGGTTGAGATGCATGTACACATAGATTCTGTTATAACCATGTCCTTGAGATGCAGACTTGTATGGTTGGGGGGGTGGTGTGTATAGACACATTTACAGACACGCTATTTTAAGTAACCTGTAGGTCCATGGGAGTTGCCCTGACAGTGAAATTAAAATTTGTGTTCTTTCTGTTAGTTACTATTATCATTCAACCAGCAACTCTAGCATCTGACAGGGAAAACACATTGGCACCCAATGTACTCATTGTATCTCTCCTGGTAATAAAGTAGAGGAAGAAGCTAATTCTCAGGGCACAGGGCATTTGTAAGAAATGAACAGATTCAATGTTATTTTTTATAAGAAATATGTGATGTGATGTAAGATGATCTTTATTGTCTTGATTATTTTTCTGTTAGACATATACACTTGAGATTAAGGTTTTTTGTTTTTTTCTTGCCTTCAAGTGACCATCCCATTTTCAAAGCCCTTTATTCCATATGCTAAACCAAACCTAGTAGATTATTTTAGAGGCTCTTCCTATCCAACAGGGTAGCAGTTAGCAACCTATAAGAAGCGCCATGTGAGGATTCTGCCCAGTATGGAGTGTGAGAAGGTGGGCAGACATGCTGTTAGTACCCATGCCTGGGTATAAGAGAAGCAAGAAAAATCACCGTGGAATGTAAAGCACTCGAGGAGAGAAAGAGAAAAAAGAGGGGAAAAAGAGTTGTTTGAAAGTGGGTTTTCCCTATGGCTAACTCTTATTGATGTTTGGTAGAAACCATCACAATACTGTAATGCAATTATCCTTATTTTAAAAAAAAATTGAATGAAGCAAAAAAAAAAAAAAACCAAAAAGATGTGGGGTTTAACAACCTTTTTAGCAAAGACTCAGACCACTCAGAGCAGACACGTGCAATAAACAATTAGCAAAGTGGTATCTGTCCAGTGTAAAGTGGTCTTTTAAAAAATTGAAAACTTCAAATTCTATTTCAAGGGTTTAATCTGAATTGCTATTTTTTTCAGAAAAATTGTTTTCTTTATTTTGAATTCAGCTTCTTGCAAATCTTGAATCAAACTTTATACATCAAAACCGACCTTGTTACATGCAAATGTTTTGTCTTTTTGTGCATGAAACAGAAGTGCAGAACTTTATGTAAGGTGATTCAGGAAGGGGACTCCTATGATCAGTTGTATTCCTTATTTAAGCCCCTGAATCTATCATAAAATTCACTTTCTTATGTAATTATTTCAACTTCTGGTAGTGTCTAGTGGAACAAATAATCCAAAATAGTGGATAATCCAAAAATGTCATTTATATTTGGCTTCAGAACACATTACCAGATGTTACTCTAGCCGATTTCCCTTCTTAATTAGGCCTCACTTAAAGTAGGAGTTAATTTTGTCTTCATTAGCTGCTTCCAAATCAGCAGTATGGGGCAGGAAGGAAGCCTAAAGCTTGCTGGGAATTTGGGAGGAAGCTGGCCCAGTGCTGAAATTCGGCTGTAGATCGTGCTCAAAGAATGGAGTTCAAATATGGCTAATCAAGATGATGGGCATATACACCAGAGATGTTTATTGAGCACCTTCTTTAAGAATTCTCAGACCTCTATCAACTGTTTGTGTTTTTTTCTCCTTATTACTCAGGAGTGCAGAAAAATTCTGTAATAGGAATTTGGCAGATAATAACCCAAAATTTTATGTAGTAAAAAAGTAGAGGCTCAGAGAGGTTTAAGTGACATTTCATACAGATTGCAGAGAAGGCAATGGCACCCCACTCCAGTACTCTTGCCCGGAAAATCCCATGGACGGAGGAGCCTGGTAGGCTGCAGTCCATGGGGTCGCTCAGAGTCGGACATGACTGAGCGACTTCACTTTCACTTTTTACTTTCATGCATTGGAGAAGGAAATGGCAACCCACTCCAGTGTTCTTGCCTGGAGAATCCCAGGGATGGGGGAGCCTGGTGGGCTGCCGTCCATGGGGTCACACAGAGTTGGACACGACTGAAGTGACTTAGCAGTAGCAGCATACAGATTGATCTTGGAGTAAACAGTAGTACCTAAGGAACTGAAACTGATTAGTGAATGATAAGAAGACACCACTGTTTCCTTCTTATTGATGATTTGAATAATGAGGAAGAGTGAATTCTCCTGGCCTAATTCACATTAAGAGTGTTAAGATAATGATGCTGTGATTAAATGGCTATTAAACTATTTTTATCAAACAGAGATCAAGCAACTGTGAGAATCTGGGGATGCAGAGTGTAATTGCAATTCTACAAGATGTGGAAAAAATTACTATCATAAGCAGGGCATGGTCCTTCCAAAATAGCCTGCATTGAAAATATTCAGGATACCTCATGCAGTTTTCACTCTGTGTTTCTCCCTTCAGGTTTCAGGATCTCAGAGTCCCTCATCTCCTCCTTAATTTAGTGGATTTATTCACTCTGTGTGAAGTTGGGTGAGTTGAATGCATTGTCTGCCCCACCGTGTGTAACTGGTTGAAAGATCCTTTGGCCAACCGCTCACAAAAGAACAAGACCCAGATATTATACACTGGATCCCAAATTTCAATCTTGAGGTGACTTGGGACATGCAACGGGGCAGAATGTACCTTTCTTCAGCCATACCTTTTGAATTATATCACTCTTAGAGCAATTCATATAGGGACCCACAATCCCAAAGAGAAGAAATGAATTTTCCGGCTTAATTGACTGCTCTGAACCATCATTTATTAATGACACAGCATTGTTTCAGATTTGGTGTGTGTGTGTGTGTGTGTGCGTGTGTGCATGCACTTACTCACTCAGTCGTGTCTGACTCTTCAATGTGACTTGATTGCCTCACATAGAAGGTCTCTTTGGCTATTTCCCATTTTTATTTCTGCCTTTCTGCCCCCCACTGAGACTGAGCTGTTTGTGCAACTGTAGATCACCACCCAGTTGATGATCTGCTCTCTCTTTTTCTCCTCTTTGCTTTTCTTGCCTTCAGTTATATGGAACTAACCCGTATATATATATTTTTTTATAAAAACAGTGGAAGTGGAAGTGTTAGTTCCTCAGTTGTGTCTGACTCTTCATGAGCCCATGGACAGTAGCCCACCAGGCTCCTCTGTCCAGGGGATTCTCCAGGCAAGAATACTGGAGTAGGTTGCTATTCCCTCCTCCAGAGGATCTTCCCTATCCATAGATTGAACCACTGCAGGCAGATTCTTTACCGCTGAGCCACCAAGGCAGCTATATACTGAAGCGATAATGGAAAGCAACATGAATTGTTTAACAGAGTTCTCTTTGTCACATGCCTCACCTTCTCTGGGGTGTTCAGTTGTTGAAACTCCTGTCAAAGTAATTGAAATTGTCAGAATAAGGTATAATGTCCACTCAACTTTACATGTACAAATATCTGTTGAGCTTCAACATAAAAGTGTCATTAAACCTTCTTCCTAGTCTGTTCTGATGAAAGAAAACAGAATTTGAAATCATAGCATTCTTTTCTTTCTTTATTCAAGAACAGCTCTATCAAAACAAATAGTCTTAGAGCACCTCTCTGAGTAACACATATACAAGGATGGTAAGAAAATGAAAATGTTTGATAATTATTTCTAATAGACATTGACTATAATGATTACAGTCCCACGGTTCCATACTAGCCTGCCCACTTCACATACCTCAACACACATACACACACACACAAATACAGAATGCCAGTCTTCCATTCCACAAACTCTCCCCTCCCATTGTGGTTTCAGGAGAGAGGAAAATTTAAATAGCTGGTGGCTTAATCAGGTCTTGTAAATTAATTATGACATTATCAAGCTCCAGTATTTCTGCCATTGTATTTGGTGTACATTCACCCGGGCTTATTAAAGAAATTGGAGAAAACTAGTTAATTTAAGTGTTCTTTGTCATTTTGACTTGATTGGAATTATCATGGTTTGTTTACACTAGGGATAGAACTAAGATGCTATTGTATTATGTGATTGAAAGCAAATAGGGGCTTGTAGTATTGCTGGGAAGTCAAACACAAAATTTAAATCGGAGTAAACAAAATTACTCATTTATTGGTAAACATGCTTAACTATTTTTGCCTAAGTTCTTTTTGAACTTCAGTGAAATAAGCCTTTCTGAAAACTGGGTTATCTGGAAAAAATGTCCAATTTGTTTATTTAAACTGTGTGTGTGTGCAAGTGTGTGTATGTGTGTGTGTGTAAGCATGTCTGGTATGTTCGAGACATTTTCAAAGACTATAGTTTTTAGATAATATGGGGATATTTATATTAATGCAAATCTCATCTCATGATTTTGAGATGATTTTAAGCAATATATTTCATTTAAATATAAGTTTTATTCAGAACAGTTCAATAACCTGAATTTGATTTTTGGTACATGAGGAAATCTAAGTTAAAATTAAAAGGGAGAGATTGGCATCTTTGGATACAAGATTATGATCCTCCACAGAAAATAGGGGCAGATTATTTTATGATCTTTATTATTAAGTCTGAATGGACAGAGGCCAGAAGAGTTGAGGGTGAGGGGGATGCTCAATAAAGTCTTTCTATTCAACTGAGCAATTTGGATTCTAAAGAACTGATCAATTTATGGAAGGAAGTGGTGCCTTTTTGAAGTTAACATTTCACCCCTTCTGGTTAGAATTTACCTCCTGCACTACAGTCTAAAAACTCATAGAACTGTCACTCTACCCTGTGTGCCTCGAACCACTTAACTCACAATGTCAAGTCCAGGGGCATTAAGGAAATTGAAACAAATGTTAAAAATGCCAAATAAACTCTACCATGAGCATCTATTGCTCTTCTTGGCTTCTTGAATCCAAAAGAGAAAGAGGTTCATAGTTTTCCTCGTGGATGGAGATTCATCAGTAATGGAAAACAATTTTTATATGAAAATAGAATGTATACGTGAGAAAGGTCTGCCTAATTTCTCCAGTAATACAATTTGATTTTCTGATTAGTTGTCTTATTCTGTGATTCTTGTAATTTTGTCAGGTCAATTAACTGGAGTTCAGTGCTAGAGAGAAAGGAAGTATGGGCACTGCTGGCTTCATTAGATGTCAGCAGCTTAGATGCATTTTGTAATAGAATCTGTGTGGGATAATTGAGCTGATATTGTTAGTGTCATAGTGTACAGAACTTAAAAAAAATGATTTAAGAAGCAGGTCAGGCTGGACAACATGAAACGCTTAAAGAAGAAAAGGAAAGTAATCTACACAATATATATTTTAGGCAAAAAAATTCAGCAAGTAATCAATGACTTACTATATTGTATGCCCAGTATTGGCATTGGTTGCTAAGGTACGCAAGAATATAGTGCATTGCCCTATCAACAAAGTGTATAAGCTCCAGTTTGGAAGATCTTAAGGGTTGTTTTTTTGCTTTTTTTTTCTTTTTACAGAGTGCTGAAATAAACAGATATTCTCTTTTATAACATGTTGTTTACAGGTTCTTTGCTTCCATTGGTGGGTTCTCAAAGGGGCAGAGTTTTGTCTTATTTCTCATTGTGTCTCCAACACCTAGCATGACCCTGACATATAGTAGGTGTTCAAAAATGTTTGTGCAATAAATAACTGAAAATCAGCTTTCCAAGGATGTGTTGGTGGGAATGAGTGTGGCAGGTGGGAAAATGACTTAAATTTATGTTTGCAAGAGCCCCTGTTAGAAGGAACATTGCCCTAGAAAGTACCCTCGGTCTTAAGAAATGAATGCGTTTGAGATATGCTACAAATAAGACCCTACTTAGTGACTGGCCAGGTAAAGAGGATTCAAGGTAGTTCCAGAGTTAAGGATCTGAAGAATTGTTATACAAACCCAGAAAGTCAAGAGAAACAGCAATTTTTTTTTTTTCAAGAAAAGTCCTAAGTTTGAATTTTGAGACAAGGAACCTCTTATCAGGTAGAAATGTCCAGTAGGCAGTTATAGATTTATGACTAAAGTTGGGAAAGATGTCAAGGAGAGAAATAAATGCCTGGGGAGTGTTCAGTGATGAAATTATAAATGAAACCATGAAAGTGTATAGTTTCTCTTGGTATACTTTCAGTTTCTAGTGGTGTTTGAACGGAGAATTATCTAAACATTTTGATGCATATGCTATACAGAAGACTGAAACACTATCGAAGCACTGTCTGAAGCTGCCGGTAGATAGTGGTTAAAATGCTCTCAAGCCCTGAGGTTCTCTAAATCTTCTCTTTTAGTTAAGAAAACAAGACATAAATATAAGAAAAATGACTGTGAACAAGACAGAATCACATTTAGCATTATTAACACTGACATAATAAATAGCTAAATTAGAAAGCTCAACAATCAGAGATTGGTCTAGTAGAAGTATTAATTGATTGTATGATTCAGACCAAAAGAGAGTTTGGAATTTGAGGAGAATGTGATTTTTGTGTTATGGCATAAACGTTCCGAATTTCATGTATCATGTACTAGATTACTCATCTCCCAGTGTCAACTAACTCATGACTTCCTCTGTTTTACTGTTTTTGCAGAAGATAGATGAAGAGAATGAGGCAAACTTGCTAGCGGTCCTCACAGAGACACTGGACAGTCTCCCTGTGGATGAAGACGGATTGCCCTCATTTGATGCACTGACAGATGGAGATGTGACCACCGAGAATGAGGCTAGTCCTTCCTCCATGCCTGACGGCACCCCTCCGCCTCAGGAGGCAGAAGAGCCGTCTCTAGTAAGAACCCTTCCTACTGTTTAACAGGAATTGGAGTTGCCTCTGGCTAACCGCTGCATGGGTATGATGTAGTAACAATAAGGTTTGGATTTTTCATTTAGACTGATGCCAAAATAATCCCCAAGCATACTCAGAATTGCAAATTCTGTGATTCCCTGTTGAAAAATGTTGATAATACAGACTTCATGTGGTCTTACTGCAGTTTTTTGAAACTATCTTTTACTGTTTATTTGTAGGTTTTGATGTCTTAGTATTACTTAGTATGTTTATGGTTAGAAACTTAGAAAATGTAGATGACTAAAAGAATAGACAGAAAGTTCACCTGTAATTTCAAATAGTCTCTAATATCAAAAAGGATCAAAATCTCCTCTTGTTTTAAGATATATCATGAGCATGTTCTGGAATTTTAAATAGATGCATAGTTTTAAATGGTTGCATAGTATTTTACTGTTCAGAGATGAACCAATTCATTAAGCAATCCCTTATGGTTGGTTATTTAGTCTTTTTCCTATTTTTTTTCATGATCATAAATTGCATGATAATTGACATATTTGTAGTTTTATTCTCATGCATATTATTTTAGAAATAGAAGGTAGATCAAAGAGCATGTAATATTTTAAGGCTTTGCATCCATAATTCTTATGAAGATTGGAAAATAATAGCACATTTGCAATCTAAGTTTCCTAAATTTATGGTAGTCAATGAAGAGTGGATTTGTTAGCAATGAAGAGTGAATTTTCTTTTCAAGGCAGTGCTCAACCAGGATTTTATTACTTCTAAGACACAGTTTACCTTCTCAGCTATGGTAGCCATTTGTCACTTGCCATAAATCTGATGTAAGAGCACACAATGTAAATTATGAAACGTCATCCTGCAAACTTTAATAATATGCTTTTGCCTACCTTAGAGTTGCTGTTTCTCTCCCATCTCTAAGTTTTTAAATGTTAAAAGCATTCTATATAAAGCTATGAGGCTCTACTTATATTCCTTTGCATTTTGAGATTTCTGGTCTGGAGGAGACTGTCTTATAAACAATGATAGCATATGTATTTCCCAGTTTTTCCTTGTATCAGTGGCATTGGCTTTGCTCTCTAGTGCTCTGATTTCTTTATAATGATACCAAATCATTTCCATCCACACCATGGTTTCAACTGGGAGGGGTTGTTGACTCAGAGTCATACTGTATGTCCCAGCAGGGAAGTCCTGGAAGGCCAGTGAATCAAATGAAGAGACAGAGGTCAAGAGAGAGGAAATGTTTTGCCTAAACCAAAACCCACATCTCCTGATCTATAGGCCAGGACTCTACCTTCTTAAAAATCCCTTTTAGTGAAATTTATTCTTTTAGCCCAAATATTCTTTTAATCAGCAGCGTTTTATGCTTATTTGAAAAACATGATTCGAAGCATCACAGAATCTGTCATTTATTGGTATTTTATTTATTTGAGTTATTGAGGGGAAAATGTGCACACACTCTCCTAGACTTCATTTAGCAAAGCAGCTTTTCTTACCTCATAGGTATTTGGAATCTTTTTAGGAAGATTCTTTTGCCTTGTTTTATCTAAATAAAAATTAAAGTAGACACAGATAAGTTTTAAATGTAGCAAACACTAATACTTTCACAGTTGGTAGTGTAATACCCAACTTTTTCTAATTTTTTAAAAATTAGTTTCCTTTACTGCTATTGTGCTAAGGTGTTCTGTGATTAGAGGGAATCCATTTTTGTAATTATAATTAATTTTAAGGTTAAAATTTCAGTAGCTTATTCTCATGCTTAATATATGCCTAACTTTTTTCGCTTTCCCTCTTCCTGGATATATTTCTAGCTTAAGAAGCTCTTACTGGCACCAGCCAACACTCAGCTAAGTTATAATGAATGCAGTGGCCTCGGTACCCAGAACCATGCAAACCATAATCACAGGATCAGAACAAACCCTGCAGTTGTTAAGGTACAAATGTAAAGTTTTTTAATACAGGAGGGGAAGTCACAAGGAGGTTTTGCTTAAAGCTATAAACAATAGGCTTCTATGTATTAATTCAGCTGGAATCCTGCAGAGACTTCATAATGGTGAAACATTATAAAATGGGTCTCCAAAAGCAGTAGTCTAGCTATTTGAAACTAGAAGAGTTCATCGATGCTTTGTCTTTGGACAATTGAAATGAAAGTTCTACCATCTGTTACTTCGTGCCTACTTTATTAATACATGCAGCAGCGTGGGCTACAATAAAATTTGCTGATAGGTTGGTATCATCTATGAGTGTCTTTAAGATGCTGCAATGCCATTTTGCCAGCTGTCTAACCTGAGAAAGATTGTTCAGGAATCACCACAAAAGATCTATCTCTGCCATTAATTGGATGGAATGCTGGCAGTGACATAATTCAGTTAGCGGGCTGTATTAAACAATGTTTGTCTTGCCATTCACTGTGAGTGAAAATGGAGAGTTAAGGGGTACTTAAGAGAATTGTGAATACTGGGCTCTGGCAATCAGTGGCAAATTAAGGTTTAAGCCAGCTTTTTTTTTTTTTTTTATTCACAGTAAAGGCGCTGTAGGGTCTTGTTAGTTACATGTTGCTGAGTAAGAACATTGAAATGTAGGAGAAATGAAATAAAAAGCTGTATAAATGTCATTTAGGAATTTTAAATGTAATTTTCTTTCCTTGTTCTGCAAACAATTATTCACAGCTCATAGATCTAGTACACTTAGACTGAACACTTCATTGAAAATCTCATCTCTTCAGAAAACCTATATCCATTTTGATAAGGTTCAGTTCACTAATTTTCCCTTTCTTTATGCCTTGTTTTTAAGACCGAGAATTCATGGAGCAATAAAGCGAAGAGCATTTGTCAACAGCAAAAGCCACAAAGACGTCCGTGCTCGGAGCTTCTCAAGTATCTGACCACAAATGATGACCCTCCTCACACCAAACCCACAGAGAACCGGAACAGCAGCAGAGACAAATGCACCTCCAAAAAGAAGGCCCACACACAATCGCAGACGCAACATCTACAAGGTAGGCTGGCCCCCTGAACACCCACTGCTGGTAAGGGTGGTGAGGGCAGAGTAAACCTGCTCCAAGCTGAGGACACCCAAACTTCAGGCTTCTGTTCCATCAGTGTCTCTCTTGACAGAGAGTTCAACACTTTATGATAGCAGGAAAAAAAAAATCCTTCCTTGGACACAGGTTGAGCATATCCTATTCAGCTGAAATGCAGCCCAATTCACAATCACCAAAAGGCACCTGAAATATTAGCCAGGTTGTGGGGGATGGGGTGCAGAGGGAATTGCAACATCAGGTGAGGTTTGTAGGAATCTCTGAATTGCTGAGATAACTGAAGTTCTGAGCAAGCTGGGCTAGCCAATTCATGAAAAAGCTTTTGTTTTTTTCCCTTCCAATAATGGGGGAAAAATGAGGCACTGTTGATTGCTATTTATCCTTTAAGAAATAGCAAATAGTACTCAGGCAGTCACTCCCAGTTATGATGTACATTCTATTTTGTAGACTACATGGCATACTCACACATTTTATTTTCTAAGTATGAATTTGGAAATTCCTGGATATTTAAAATTTTTTCTATTTAAAAATATATTGCTTATATACTAAACATCTGGGTTGACTTCTATTGTCCCCATACGTTACTGAAAAGCTGATGCTCCTGAGCAGATCAGGGTGATTTAGGGAAAACTTCTGTTGGCAAATACAAAATTTTCTTTATTTTTGGTGTCTTCCCTCAAAGCATTCTAATTGTAGAGGCCCAAAGAGAGCTCATAGAAAGTTGCTGTTCCTTTAATATATTTAACTTCCACATTATCTGTTCCTCTGACTTTGTAGTGGAAGTAGACACATTCTAAAATAGCAATTATAAACATCCACCTCTTTTTCTTCCCTCTGTTTCCCCAATTCCCCTTCCAGCTGCAGAGTGGTAGCCCCTGATCCCTGTTTTGAACCATGATTATTTCATACAGGTATGCTGTTGCTGCTGCTTTTAATACATCTTTTCTTTCCCAGTGTTTTGAATTTCCCTCTCTCATTCCTACTTCACCATAAGCCTGGGATTTTCATATTCCTTTAATATTTTTAATTGGCTCTTAATTAGGTTTTCCTTGGTGGATATCTTGAAATCACTGTCCATCCCTTTCTATCAGTTCAAAGAAATATACTTATCAAAATGAGCCATAGTCTCTTAGTTTGCTTCGCCCTGATGGGCTTCTCAAACGCATGCACTGGAACAGTTTTCTTAGCTCAGGACCAACTGTGCTGTGGGATTCTAGGCCCTGAATTGAAGGACTCACTGGACTAGTCTCTGCCTGGTCCTGGTCATACGTTCATTTTCTAGAGCTGAATTTGAAGCTGCAGACTTGCTAGAATCCTTTAGTGAATGAACCTAGTCCAGTAGCACATGCTCTGAAGTGTGTGGGGGGTTTTCTGTTGTTCTTTTTTTTTCAGTTGGCCCTTTCGGATTTTGAGGGTTTTAAAACTTTGGCAGTCTATGCACCACTAAATATTACTGTAATCTATTACAAACCATGGTGGTGAGAAATTAATTGGCCTTTGAAGGACATATTCTTTAGATGAGACTAGCTGTATGTAGTTTTTTTTCATAAGGTATGTTTCTGTGGTGAGGCAGCAAAAGTGTAGCTAGCTCAGAACAGAACAAAGTTTATTAACCCCCCCCCCAAAAAAAATTCCTGTTGTTACTTAAGGTCTAAAAGAAAACAAACACGTAGCTATGGCTGATTGTTAAAAACCAATGAAAATAAATGCTGAGTTTCAGGGGATGTTTATTATTCAGAATTTTAATATAGAAAATATATGAATGATTAGAGACGATAGCTAGGAGAATTTTCTGAGGTTTCCTTACTGAATGTATTGTCATTGTTTCACACTAACTTCACGTGTGCTGTCTGTACTGTTGTGCATCAAGCTCACTTCCTTAGTATAATGGTCTGGACTTTGGCAGTTGTGGGGGTCTATTTATTCTTTTATTGATCTCTTTGCTAATACAATCATTCATCAAAAATATCATGATCTTCATGAAAAAGATGGAGAAGGAAATGGAAACCCACTCCAGTATTTTTGCCTGGAAAATCCCAAAGACTGAGGAGCCTGGTAGGCTACAGTCCATGGGGTCGCAAAGAGTCAGACACGACTGAGTGACTTCATTTCACTTCATGAAAAAGATTCATTCCTGTCCTCAAGGATCTCAGAGTCCCCGGTCTTGCAGTCATTGGAATAGTGTGGTTAAACTTCCAATAAACCAAATCAGCACTTCTCTGCTGCTGCTAAGTCGCTTCAGTCGTGTCCGACTCTGTGCGACCCCACAGACGGCAGCCCACCAGGCTCCACCGTCCCTGGGATTCTCCAGGCAAGAACACTGGAGTGGGTTGCCATTTCCTTCTCCAGTGCATGAAAGGGAAAAGTGAAAGTGAAGTCGCTCAGTCGTGTCCGACTCTTAGCGACCCCATGGACTGTAGCCGACCAGGCTCCTTCGTCCATGGGATTTTCCAGGCAAGAGTACTGGAGTGGGGTGCCATTGCCTTCCCGAGCACTTCTCTAGTGGTAGTTTTTGTAAGTGTGGGCTTAGTTTGGGATTGGATTCTTGAAGCTATACCCTTACTGTGACCCTCATTTGCTGGTTGCATTTTGTCCCATGAAATATGACCACTTCCTGTCCATCTCCTTCCATTGCCATAGGCTTTACTTATACCCAACTATCAGAATTTTGGGGATCTTCCTTTGAACATTACCCTAAACCCTGAAAATTGAAATTTCAGCAACTTATTTACAATGCACATCATTGTATGACAGCACATAGTTCATACCTGGTGATATTTGTGTAGAACCTGTGTGGGTCATCTTAATTATTAATTGAGCGCCAGAGAAGTTGGTAAAGTTCCTTCATAAATGTGTTCTTTTTGAAAGGCTCTTTATATCAGATATACTAAAAAATTAATGTCAAATCAGTTTATTTATTGGTATATCTGAAAAAGCCAATCAATCAGTGCACCTAATTTGTCTTAGCTTCATATTTCTGGATGCACACTGGATAGATGACAAACATTCAGTTGCTTGAAAATGAATTTTAAATCTACAAATTAAATATGTAAATACTATTTGTCCAAGTAAAGTACCTAATTTCAACCTAATTTGGACATAAATAATATTTTCACATTTCAAGGGACCTTAATTACTGAGATTGATTCATTTGTTTTAATATCTATTGAATGCAATTCTTTTTGATAATAGGAGAAGGAAAACATATTCTGGGCCTGACTCTGCCAGTAACTAGTTTTATGGCCCTGGAAATATCATTAAGCCTCTTAGGTCTCAAGGTTTTCATCCATAAAATAAGAAAGTTTATTCTAAAGACCTTTTTGGTTTCAAGTCCATGATTTTCATTACATAAATGACTACCTCTTGACCTTTTCAAAGTAGTTATTTTAATGAGAAAAAATGACAAAACCTACATATATATAAATATATCTTTATAGGTAAGCATATATATATATATATATATATATATACATACACATACATACACATAATATGTGGATGTATACCCCAAGTACGTTTCTCACCAGTTTTCTCCTCCTTCTGTTCAAAATACAAGACTGCCAAGGAGAAGCAATTGAAATAAATTTTGGAGTGAGAAGATTCTTACTCCACCCTTCATAATTGGGAAATGCCTCCTGTAGGAGGTAAGATTTAGGAAACATCAAAAGAAGTAGATGAGCTCTCTTTGCAAGTCTATAGATCTCTCAACTGATAAACAGTATTTTTACTTTAGTTGTCTATCAGATTTGAGGATCTGAACCCTTTTAAACTATTTGGGTCAGTGTCTATAATTTTTCATGGTCTCTCAATTAATTTTCAGCAAATAGAGTGGTTATTGAGGAAGTTTGGCCTCATAGAAATAACTTATTCTCAAAGCTAGATATAAAATTATACATTTTAGGAGAAAAATCAACTGAATATTCATAACGTTCTGTCGTCTTGTAGTTACTCTGCTGTTTTCGTGTCTAAACAAACCGTGTACTATATTCCAAATTAAAATAGAAAACATTATTTTTCTCTGATGGTCTTATGCAAATTTTGTATCCTTAACAGTGATGCTACATTTTGGGGAAAATTCTGTTTTCGTATATGTTTTCAAATGATAGTCTACTGATGCAAATGTTGTTTGGAATTTGCTTTAGCATAATGGACAGTTGTCTGACTTTGATCCAATATTCAGGGATTTCCTTACTTTAGTTTTCCTGTTTCCAGTTTCCAACTTGACTGTTGTAGAAAGAAACCAAATCAGAAAAACACTCAATATTTCATAATTAGTTTCCTTTTTTTTTCCTTTAGCCAAACCAACAACTTTATCTCTTCCTCTGACCCCAGAGTCACCAAAGTAAGTATTAAGAAATGTAACCATTTTCAGAAAGGGAAGGGGGTTCTAATACATTTGGCTACAGCAACTCCATTTCAGTTTGTTTTTATAAATGTGCCATATCTTCCAGTGACCCCAAGGGTTCCCCATTTGAGAACAAGACTATTGAACGAACCTTAAGTGTGGAACTCTCTGGAACTGCAGGTAAGCCTTACATTTCATTTGGACCTTTTTGAGTGGATGAGTGTATATGTGAACCGTATATTAAACAAGAGTATAGTCTCTATGCAATTAATGAAATTAAGAGTACAAACAACATTGAATGAGAAGTTATCTATAAATATTTTCAGTTGTTTATTTTTTTAAGAGGAGACATTTATTGTTTGTCAGACTTGGGCCAGACTCTCTGATGTATATTACTGATTTGGATCCACAAATAAACCTACTCCCAATTAAGACACTAAAACTTGAATAGGAGGAGAAATGAACATTTATTGGTCTTCCACTCAATAAATGTGCCAAGCATATAAGTCATTTTAGCTAATTTCACAAGAACCTTATGAAGATAGTGGTGTTTTTGTTTTTTAAGATGAGGAAATAGGGTTCAGAGATGTTAAGTAACTTGCCCAAGATCACAGAGCTAGAAAGCAAAGAGCAAAGGTTTGAACTCAGGTTTACTTGAAATATGTTCTTACTCTTTATTATACTTGATAGTATAATGCTCTCTTATATATGATACTGTTTTTATGTCTTTTCAGTAAAGGAGAAAAATGAAAATATGCCCATTCACCAAAACAAAATGTTCTTATATATTTTAAACAAGAGCAATTTCCTTCACCATTTGGACTTCTGAATTTATTTGGCCAGTTTTACTCCACATCCTGAAGAGGAAGAAGCTTTAAAAACTTGAACTAACTCCTAAGAGACTTACAAATCCAAAGAGTTCCTAGGCAGACGTCTGAGTGGGGTGCAAATGCTACCTCTGCAGTAAGAGCTTAGGTTTAGGTACTTGAACCTCACTAGAAAGTGAATCTTAGGATGTCTAAACAAGAAGTTCCTAGGCTCTGGCCATTGCTGATAAGGGTAAAGGAACAGTAAGTTAAACAAGATGCTTTCAACCAGAACTGTGGTGCCTACACGCACCGTGGTCATTGTTGCTAAGTTTAATTTCACACTCTGAGTTTGCTAAATTACCTCCTTATGAAAGGTCTATTGCATGATTGCATGATTTGGTCAAGCAGTAGAGCAGATAATTTCATGGTATTTATATATATTTTATGTATGTGTATACAGGTATAAATATATTGTTACATATACGCATATACACACATGTATTCACATATAAAATATATATATAACATCATTTCTTAAATAAATTAAAATTACACATATGATTATAAGTAACTTTTGTGTGTGTATATTATGTACATTAGACGCCTTCTTATCTAACCAGTGAGTGAGTATTTGGTGGGCTTATTTTAAAAAGTTGATTGAAGTATACACAGTTTAATCATTTTGCTTCTTCTTAAAACAAACAAATTATGTATTCAAATATGAAATTTTTGGTATAAGACAGAGAGACTTTTGCACTGAACTAAAATGTACTAACGGGGGATCCATTCATCTTTGTGGCACAAACGTCCCTAATAATGTATCGTGGATGTTATTTACTTGTCTTTTCTTGCTTTTTGAAGGAAAAATAATTAAGGCTATTTGTGTGGTAGTCTGAGTGCAGAATCGTTCTAGATTTTTATGATTTTTAAGATAAATCATAATCATAATCATAATTCCCCATGTTTTTCCAGTATTTTCATTTGACAGCCCTTCTTTTAGTAACATACCTTTATTGGATCTTTCTGTATAAACTTGTCTTAATCCTATTTAATTCGCCTACATAATATCTTATTATCTTACATAATTTCAGTCACCAGTATAATAGACCTTACCAAATTTTGGAAAATATACTACTACCTTGGCTCTAGTAACAATCCAGTTGAAAGGGATCTATTAATTAGGAGTGTTCCGGATTTTGTGTGTGTAAGTTACTTTGGTTTAGAAAGGATTGAGAAAGCTTTCACTACATATAACAATACCAAGATTTCCATTAAAGAAAACCTTTTTTTTAATTTTTCTATTTTTATAAATAATATAAGCTTACTATAAAAAAATGTCAAAAATACAAACTGGTGGAAAAATTGTGTATAGTTCTAAATTGTTTTCTATGAATAGTTTTTTACATCTGTGACAATTTTGTATACACATAATTTTGCATTCTGAGTTTTTGGTTAACATTTTAAACAAAGAAGGTTTATATTATCACAGACCCTTTATTATCAGGCTTTTTTTAGTATGCTACATAACATTGGTTTGAGTGGACGCCTCAAAATGTATAAAGATTTATTTAACTATACTGTCATTGTTATACATTTAGGTTGTTTTAAAGTGCTACCAATTCGAAATAGCACTAGGGTGGAAATCTTTGTTTATAAATTTTTTAATCTTATTTTTCTCAAAATAAATTTCTAGTACTCATTAATATTGAATATAAGGATATAAAGATCTTGGAAGTTCTGATCCATATTGTCACATTGCTTTCCAAAAGATGTATTTCCACTCATGATCTTATTATATAAATATATGTATGGATATATTTGCCTTATTACATCCTAGCTAGGATTGAGTATCTTTGTTTTTACAGTGTTTTGCTAATTTACATGTATATCATATAATTTAAATTACATTCCTTCTATTCATGAGATTATAATATTACAAAAAAGCGCTTTCTTCTTGTCAGAAATTTTACTATTTCTCTTATTGACCTAACATTAAATAATTTAATTATACATTTGAAAGGTTAGTAGGTCATACTATTGAGATTTTATAAAAGAAACTTTAAAAAAATACTCATCACCTTTAAAAATATATACAGTACAGTGAATTTATTTCTGTTGGTGAATCAGAATTCATCTTACTAGTTTAAATCCCTCTTTCTTAGTGCTTTGAAAGGTTATTGAGTACCATGGAAATCAATTTACCAATATATATAACATATATAATACCAGCTCTATGCTTGCAACACAGTAAGTTTTGGGGAATATATAACAAACATAAGACATAGAGACTAATCCATGTAAAGCATAGAATATTGTACTTGGCTCATAGAAGGTGCAGAGACGGCAATGACACCTCACTCCAGTACTCTTGCCTGGAAAATCCCAAGGACGGAGGAGCCTGGTGGACTGCAGTCCATGGGGTCGCGAAGGGTTGGACACGACTGAGCGAATTCACTTTCACGCACTGGAGAAGGAAATGGTAACCCACTCCAGTGTTCTTGCCTGGAGAATCCCAGGGACGGCAGAGCCTGGTGGGCTGCCGTCTATGAGGTCGCAGAGAGTCGGACACGACTGAAGCAACTTAGCAGCAGCAGCAGCATAGAAGGTGCTAAATAAATATTCTTGTTTTCAAGATGTGGGTTTATAGTTGGGAAAATAATACATATTGCCCAAATAACATGAAGGGAAGATATTATTTAGTGTTTATAATATTTTACTACTTTCTAAGGAAGGTGGGTCCAGAGGTTGGTTTTTCATTTGTTGAGCAAGGTGGTAATGAGTGCAGATACGAATCACATAAGCTGATGCACAGTCAAATTGCATTACATACAGGAAGGTATTTCCAGCTACAGGAAAATCAAGGGATGAAGAAGAACTTGGAGGCCGCAGAAGGTGGCTGGGGGAAGTTTGAAACCCGCCTGGAGGATGGTATAGGGAGGAAGGGATTGGGGAGGAAAGTTTTGTGTTTGTTTTGCTATTTTATAGAGGTACTGCGGGTTTGAAACGGTAGACAATACCTCTATCTCCACTAAACATCTTCAGTAAAATTTGTGTAGTAGTGTTTGGAGGATGGGCAAACACTGATTGTGCCTCAAGAGAATCATCCAAAGGAGAAAACAAGTTATCAGAGGGAACCCTGTAACATGGCTTCAAGTTAATTACCATGTGCAAAAGATTGAAAAGAATTGTAGGGAGAGTTCAGGATTGAAGGAAGCATTAAGGCAATACCATAGGCAGTGAATGACAGAGCTGACCTGTGGAAAGGAGTCTAAGCAAGCTGCGGGAGTTGGTGATGGACAGGGAAGCCTGGTGTGCTGCAGTCCATAGGGTCACAAAGAGTCAGACACGAATGAGCGACTGAACTGAACTGAAGGGAGAAAAATATTTGCATTTGATTTTTACGTGTGTGGGTGGAAAGTGGAGAAGATATTTCTGGAGCAAAAGATACCACATTGTAAATTGAAACATAAGATTGTCAATATTCAACATTTTTGATGTACAAAAAAATGGTGATTTCATGTAGTACAGCCTGAACTAATATACTTTATAACCTGAAGAACTTCAAATGAACGTAGTCTATAATGATATTTTAAAAAACAGCATAGTTTAGTGAAGTTGTGAAAAACCTTGGCTCTGATATTGAACAAACCAAAGTTCAAATCCTAGATCTACCCCAATCTAGCTGTATGGCCTTTGGTCAATTTAATTAAATTCTGTAAGATTCGGGATGCTTTGTATCAAATGAAGCTGATCACAGTGCCTACATCTCATTGAGTCACTGTGAGGATTAAGTGAGATAAAACGTGAAAAAAGCTTAGTCCAGTGCCAGCATATGTGTTCAATTAGCTATTCAATTACTAACTCTACATTAAATTCATCTATGGAGGTCACTGTAACTTTCTGTTCATCTCTTCAATTTTGGCTACCTTTAACTGTTTCCTTTTATTGGTCTTAATACTATCTCCTCTTTCATATATGAAGTTATTGTATTCTTTTATATAAGTATTCTTTTTATAGTAAAATCTCTTTAATTCCCCCATGAAATTGAACATATACTGCTTTTGGTATGGGTGTGAGATTTACAAACTCAGGGTAGAAAAATCTCCCCTTGGGCATTGATTTGCTACTGCGAGTCCTAGAGGCCAGGCACTCACTCATAGGCACTTCACATATATCAATATTATTTTTTGACTCCCAGTCCACTTAATTATTAAGGAAAAAATGTTGATTCTAGCTCTGTGGTAGACCCTGGGTTCAAAGCAGGTCTGTCTGACTAGAGATTATGACTCTTTCCTGAAGCCTGAATTTTAAAGATAGTGGTGGACATCTGTTATGTTAAATAGGTTTTATTTCACTTGCCAAGTGTCATTGATTGGTATTGGCTGCCAGAAGCATTGTGTTGAGAAGGATTCTAAGACCAAGTCTGTACTCAGTGGGAATGTCATGATCAATTAGTGATGTCTGCCATTGGGGCAGCAGAGGAGTGGACAGGATGGGGACAGCATTCAGGCTGTTGATTTGTTGATCCTTGCTGTACACGTTTAATACCTTTAGTTACAACAGAGCACGTGGATCGAGCTGTTACCCAGGCCTTTCTGGTGTCTTCTTTTTCTTTACTCTTGCGAATTTTAGTGAAATTTTCCAAATGTTTAAGTGAAAATGTAAAGAGTCAACAAAATTCTAAGACCTCCAGAATAATCCCTCGGCCCCATCTGCAGAGTCTTAGGGGAACAGGAGGGATGAGTTAGGAAGTTTGCTTTATTAGGTATCACCAGCTGGTCTGACTTTGTGATTGTCCTAAACTAGCTCATTTTGGCTGATAAAAAAAAAAAAAGCATCTCTTTTACAGGTGTAAAAACTAATTTGATTTCAAAATAACTGTTAGTAAAGCAAGATGAGAAAAAAAGAGAATGCTCTTTTGGCAGAAGGCATTTAAATCTATTGCATATGGAGATGTTCAGAGTGTTAGAATTTTTGTCTCTGAAATGGGAATGGCAAAGCAATGTCAGCTTGACAATGGTTTTAACCACAGGACATGAAGGAATTTGATTTAGATGACAAAGTGAGTGGCCCCCCTCCCCAATTTTTATTTATATATATATGTGTATATATAATACATATATACACATGTACATGTACATATATATATATATATATATATATATATAGGGAGTTTCCCTGGTGGCTCAGTGGTAAAGAATCCATCTGCCAATGCAGGAGGTACAGGTTCGATCCCTGGGTTAGGAAGATCTCCTGGAGGAGGAAATGGTAACCCATTCCAGTTTTCTTTCCTGGACAGAGGAGCCTGGTGGGCTACGGTCCATGGGGTTGCAAGAGTAGGACATGACTGAGCACACCTGCGTATATGTATATATGTATATACATGTATATGTATTTATAAGTATCTATATACATAAACGTTATTGTGATTACTGTAAAAGTAATAGGAATTAATATAACTATTATCAAACTATTTAGGAAAATAGGAAGAACAAAATCATCAGCAGTCTCATCACCCTAACACAGGAGGCCTTAGTAATGTTTTCCTCCATTGATATGTATGTTTTCCCCATGGTTTTCATGATAGTGGACTTCTGATTGCCTATCCTTTTAAAAGGTGATTTTGCTGGATGAAATACTGACAAACAGCATACATTTGCTATACCCTCTTGCTATATACATTTTCGGTGTGTGACTTATCTGTGGGGAAATAGAACAAAGCAAAATATGAGCAGTAGTTAGTTTTTTTTTTTTTTTTTTTTGGTGGTAGTAGTTGGTAGTTTTAAAGGAAAGCCACAATGACAGAGAACAAGAAGTGATTTTGACAGGTCATATAATCCATTCCTATGGCTGAAGAAGCCAAGAAAGGGAGACCCAACAAATTCTCTTTACAGCCCATTCCAGTGTTTGGCAACTTGTCCTGACAGGAATTTCTTCTGTATTTCAAGCATATCCTTCATCCTCTTGTTTTAATCTCATTCTTCTTGCCTCAACGTCTGAAAAGTGCCTCAGTTTTCTTTTCTGGAAATGGTACTATCTAATTTCTTTCAAGCCGAGGCTAGCAAAGCATTGTCTCCCACATCTTCTTCAGGGGTTTGATAAGAGACACCTGGAAAAAGCCAGTCTCTTCCCCACCCTGACAACTTCTCCTGCCCCAGCTCTGTGGGAAAGTGCCTGAGGGCCAATGGATAACAGCTCTACATTTTCCATGAGAAAGAGCTGGGACAATAGACACATGTCATGGGAATGTTCTGAAGTTTTTCTGTAAGTCCAGTTTGTTCCCCAGTAATTAGGAGTGACATAGGAAATCCTTAAAAAGCAGGAAAGGTAGGAGCTCCATCAGTCAGAGTGGACATGCCAGCCTGGGTACCAGAGCAGGATGTAGGAGAGGCTCTTCTGTGCCGGGGGTTAACACTTTGATTGCTGGCTTTTGTAAAGTTCCAGTGAGTCCTAGGGAAGTTAGGGATGAAGAAAGAGCACTGGAGGAGCTTTTATAAACAGAATATTAGCAGTAACAGTAGCAGTAAACAGGTCATACTGATTGAGTTTCAGTCCTTCCTATGCTCCCTTGACACTCACTCCAAGTTCTTGAAGCCAAAAGTGTGTGCATGAACTCAAGTCACACACCTCTTTGCCCAGTCCTCCTTTGGTAAGTTTTTAAGAAAATTAGAAAATCATCTTCTCATTTTCTTTCCTTGAGAAATCTTTGAATTGGCATGTAACATAAGAAAAATCCCACTGTCAAACTCCAAAGTAAGTCTCAGATTTAGCAAGAGGTTGTATCAAATGCAAACCATAAGACTATGTAAACTATTTTAAAAAATCTTGCTGAAGTCTTTGGCTGGATAGTGGAGCACGGAATACAGAGTAGAGGACTCACCATTTATTAGAGTCATTCAATCAAACAAACCAACCCAAAAGAGAACTCCTCAAAGGAAATCGTTTTATATCACATAATGAAACACAAAACCAACCAAACTTGTCTCTGACTTTTTTTCTTAAAGGTTTGTTTAAAAAGATAACTGGAGAGTGTGTACCACTTCCCCCAGATTTGCTGTGCGGAAGTGCATAAGTGTGAGTGATGTAGAGGTACTTATTTATTATAGAGCACATTTCAATGCAGTAATCATAAATATTGCTAAGGTTGTGCTCTGTTGAAATATGACCTACATACTCTTGATTGTTTGTGTTACGTGATTTGTCTGACACCCATTACATTCTGGGTAATAGCAGCCATTTGTTGCTCTGCACAGCAGGCTCTTTTGACAAAAGAAAATAGGCAGCAATAAAAAAGCTATAGTCTGAATTACATTCTGCACAGTGCTGCACTGCTGAGAGTTTGTGCAAGTGTGTTAACAATGTTCTGAACTGCCTCTTGTCAGCCTTCAGCCTGTAATGGCCATCTGTCCTCACATAAATCTATCAAAACCTGCTAAGTTCAAGAGAGAGCATGGAATATACCTTGTACTGTCAACACCAAAATGTACACATTCTCCAGAAAATCAACACACAGGAAATAATCCGGAGGTTATGGGAGGCATTAGCACTGTTGATTTAGGCTTGTGGGATGAAATTGAGAGTCCGGCGATTAGTGGGAAGTTGACAGGGGTAGTGGCATTGAGGAATTGAGTATTGACTGCCCTCCTACCACAAGGGAGAACCTTCTGGATGGAGGAGATGGGGTTAGAGAAATCAAATTAGTTCAGGAGCAGCAAAGGGTTCCCTGTCCTGTCCATGGCTCCTAAATTTTGGACATCACATTAGAAGAAACAAAAAATACTTCTGACACTTTTGCTTCACTTTGTTTTGTTTTGCTCTGGATCTCAGGAACTCTTTCTGGAAATAGATTTTCAATGAGACTCTGGTCCCATGAACTCTTGTGACCCTCAAGATGTCTCAGTCTTGCTTTGAGATATTCTCCTTGAATTAAAGAAGTTTTCAGTTAAAAGTAAAAAGTTTAGGGCATGATCTGAATTATTTTTTTCCTGTCCACCTACAACTAATCCAAAAATAACTTCCATCAACTAAGCGAGTATTATGTTTGTTTTAATGAGCAGTGCCAATCGAAACTTATCAGCCCTGATATTTTCACTCATAAGGTCTATCTGGTTATCTTATGGTGTTTCTGTAAATTTTAAGGAGATACACAAGAACATGTACTTACTGCAGATTTTAAAGTGTGATCTCTTTATGAAGTCCTGAGGGCCGAATCCTGGAAATGCCAGCATTTGGTAGGCTATTTGGCACATAGTAGGTCCTCAGTGAATGTCTATTTAATTGCCATGGGCCATCAAAAGTGTGAAGGACGTGAAAGGCTTTGTTTTTAACTCTAAGAAACTACTCAGGGTGTCGGCACTCCCAAGAGCAACTTGAGAATCAGTTATTTAAGCGATAATGAGCTTAGGTACTAGGGCAAGGGTTTCAAATGTTCAAGAGGAAAAAGAATTTCTATATTTAAAATCCCTAGATAGCTGAGCTATTTTTAGGTCTAGTCTCTCTTTAATAGTGGCCTAATTTGGTGTTTCTGAAGTTTGGGGTTTCTTTTTATAAGTCTACAGTGTCAGTCAAAATACATCTACCTGAGATCAAGGCAACGTGCCACACAGACACGACAGGACAGTGGCTCTCCATAAGTGGTCTGTGAACCGTGTCATTAAAAATATTTGACCAGCTTCCCAAGTGATCCTTGGGCCCCTGAAATGGAACACCTACGAGTAAAGGAGGATCTAGAAAAATAAAAACGAGTGAAACATTTTGCAAAAATAAGCCCAAGCAACATTTCCTCTGAGAGCTGCTAATCTATTTGAAGAGACAAGATATAATTCACGTTCAGAAAGAGATAAGCCTGAAAATATAGCAATATCTGATAAGTGAGTGATCCTGGCCGTAAATTATTAGAAAAGTAAAAATTACCCCAATTCAGAGTATCATGAAAAGATTTATGGAGTTGTATTTGAGGATGTTGAATGTCATTTCCCCTAATTCAAGGGCTATGTCATTTGGAATATTTGACTGTTATTTACTCAGTAAAGAGAGATTATTCATCATTATTTCTTTGAGCATCTTAGCTTGCTATGAGAAATATTTGAGATCTTGTCATTTCTTTGCTGAGAACTGGTATCTTTAAATTTGTTGTAGTGATAATTGAAGGCAGGAGAGCATGTAGTGTTAAGAGAAATCAGTGTATATGTATGTGGCAGTGCAAAGGGTATAGGGAACAAGAAGAGAGAGGGGAGGGAGATAGATAGGGAAAGAAAGAAAGAAAGAAAAGCAAGAGGAGAAGATAGAAGGAAGGGACGTAGAAGGAGGAGATGGAGGAGGGGAAAGAAGAGAGAAAATTGGCTATACAGGAATTTCTTTAGATTGAGTAAAAGATACATTTGTCTATGAAGAGAGAACACAAGAAGGGTGAGCTTCATTCAGTAATGTTACCTCTCTATTATCTCTAAGCAAAGAGTAGGGGGAGCAGGCACACGGTAGGCTGCTAATAAAGGGAAGATTTCTGAGACTCAGATGTGTCACAAAGGAAGAGCAGTGTTTGCTTCTCTTTGTGTTTGCATTTCCCTGTCTTTCTGAACTGGAATAGATTTCCAAAATCAAACCTCTTTGTATTTTTGTTCATGTCTTTCCCTCATTTGGGGAGAATTAGCTATGTATGATAAATATTACCAAATATTGGTGTAAAAATATTCCGTTTTAAGGAAAATATTAATTTCCTCTCTTTCTTGTGAAGTAGGGGAGAGAGGAAGTGTCTTCTTGTTCATACCAAAACTTCATGTGGCTGTCTGTGACCTACTTGTGTGTGTGTGTATATATATATACACACACACACATATTTTTTTTTCCAGCAAGGTAGAATTTTCCTTGAAATGTGCAGTTGCCTTAAGTCTCACCCCAGGCTTCTTAGCAGACTTGAAGTTCGTTTTTGCTGAATAGCATTCACCCATCCTCCTAAATAAAAAGTGTATTGTAAACTAAAATGTTCCCTTGTAAACATAAAGTCATTTGAACTGCAGCCTGCCCTTCTTCAAAGTTCCTTCAACTCTGCAGCCATTCCACAATTCTTCTTCCTGGGCAGAAAGGGCTGAAGTAGGACTTATTCAGGGTGAAAGTGACAGAGCCAACCAGCCTTCACATAGTCTCCCACCATGATTTCTGATGGAATTTTCTGTCCTTCTGTAGAAAAGCAGGAAAGGCAACAATTTACAGATGCCCCCCCGCTTCTTCCATTTTTTTTTTTTTTTTTTTAATTAGCTAGTTGCCAAAGCTTGGATTCGTTTCAGTCCTTCAACCTCATAATCCACCCCGACGTGCTCCTCCAAATAAAATGGTCTGCCGGCACTGCAATATTTAGTGTTACTATTCACTTAGGTTTCTGTTGCAGAACCATATTTTAGACAGAATGTATTAGTTATGCTTACAAGAATGTATTATACCTACATTAGCCATGGTTTACTAGGTTAATGAACTGTGGAGACAAAGAATCATTGCTGTCAGGTTGTAGAGTTGTCTGGTGCCCTGCCTTCGCAGACCATATTTTACTGAACTTGCTTAGAAGTTGCCTATGTCACCCCCACCCTGCCCCACGTTTGTTGCCATCCCATCTTTTTTTTTTTTTTAAGTTGCCTAACTCTTTGGCACCACAGGTAGATATCTTTCATTGTACAAAAATTCCTAACCCCCTTGCATCCTCCCCAGTGTTCTTTGCAGACAAACATGGCCAAAGCCATTCACTGAGTCCCTTGAGTACCACTGCATTCATTTTCCATAACACAGACGACTGGATACCCTTGTGAAACTGAACTTTGGTTCTGCCTGGTGGTGATACGTTCATGTTTCCTGGGAAGCAAGATCTGTTAGCGTTGGTGTTTGAAATACAAAATATCAGGGCTTTCACTGCGGTTTTGCAATGTGTATCTGTCTTTCTTTGGTGACAGAGGCTTCCGGGGACAGAGTCACTTTTTCAGGTCTTATCAGGAATTTAGTTTCCTTTGTTTTTCGATGAGTTTTAACCATTGACTGAAATCTCATGGAAGTGAGGAAAACGTATCCTGGCATTTAACAACATTCTGTCTCTTTTCCTTCTCTGTCTCTCTCCTCGTTTTTTTTTTTTTTCTTTTATTATCTTAGGCCTAACTCCACCCACAACTCCTCCTCATAAAGCCAACCAAGATAACCCTTTCAGGGCTTCTCCAAAGCTGAAGCCCTCTTGCAAGACTGTGGTACCTCCACCATCCAAGAAGGCCCGGTACAGTGAGTCTTCTGGTACACAAGGCAGTAATTCCACCAAGAAGGGGCCCGAGCAGTCTGAGCTGTACGCACAGCTCAGCAAGACCTCTGTGCTCACCAGTGGACACGAGGAAAGGAAGGCCAAACGGCCCAGTCTTCGGCTGTTTGGTGACCATGACTATTGTCAGTCAATTAATTCCAAAACGGAAATACTCATTAGTACATCACAGGAGCTCCACGACTCCAGACAACTAGAAAATAAAGATGCCCCCTCCTCCAACGGGCTAGGGCAGATACACTCTTCCACAGATTCCGACCCGTGCTCCCTGAGAGAGACCGCGGAGGTGAGCAGGCAGGTCTCTCCCAGCAGCACCAGAAAACAGCTCCAAGACCAGGAAATCCGAGCCGAGCTGAACAAGCACTTCGGTCATCCCAGTCAAGCTGTTTTTGACGACAAAGCAGACAAGACCAGTGAACTGAGGGACAGTGATTTCAGTAATGAACAATTCTCCAAACTACCTATGTTTATAAATTCAGGACTAGCCATGGATGGCCTGTTTGATGACAGCGAAGATGAAAGTGATAAACTGAACTCCCCTTGGGATGGCACGCAGTCCTATTCATTGTTCGATGTGTCGCCTTCTTGTTCTTCTTTTAACTCTCCATGTAGAGATTCCGTGTCACCACCCAAATCTTTATTTTCTCAAAGACCCCAAAGGATGCGCTCTCGTTCAAGGTCCTTTTCTCGACACAGGTCGTGTTCTCGATCACCATATTCCAGGTCAAGATCAAGGTCCCCAGGCAGTAGATCTTCTTCAAGGTAAACCTTGTCAAAACCCACCCAAAGATAAGGTATCCCCAGGAATTAAGAAAAAAAAAACAGCATTCAAACCCACAGGCAGCCCAGCCCCTCAACAACATGTTCCTGGTGCTACCAGAACTAAGGAGATTGTTGTTACCCATACATTCTTCCCCATCTTCCCTTAAATCTGTCCTCATTGAGCACAGCACATGAGCCAATCAGACCAGGGAGAGCAATCTTTAAGAAACTTGCTCATCTAACTTTTTCCATTACCTGGAGAGCTGCCCTGTGCAGAATAGTTGAGATCCATGCAAGATAAAGCTGACAGTGTACCAGGCTGGCATTCGGCAGTCACATCCATAAGAGATGTTGCAAGAGAACATGTCACCACTCCCAGACTGCTAAGCTGACTGGAGGTTAACACACTGTCACCGGGAAATCTCACTAGTAGTTGAGAACTGAAAGCTGGTTTATATTAAGACAGAATTCCAGGGGCTACTCAGTCATGCCGATAAACTGGGGTTCGCTGGCAGTTGCAAATGCCCTTTTTTGTTTTTCCTCCTCTCTCTCAGATCTTGCTACTACTATGAGTCAGGCCACTGCAGACACCGCACACACCGAAATTCGCCCCTGTGCGCGAGATCACGTTCAAGATCACCCCATAGCCGGCGGCCCAGGTAATGATGCATGTTCGTTTCCCTCCATGCCTCTTATCCCTCAAGGAAATGACAAAATGTTTTCCAAAAACCCTGCCCCCTCCCTAGTTTATGATTCATTTTGCTCATGCAAATAGAGGTGGTTGACTTAATGATGAAGTTATGTTTCTCAGGTATGACAGCTACGAGGAATACCAGCACGAAAGGCTCAAGAGGGAAGAATACCGCAGAGAGTATGAGAAGCGGGAATCTGAAAGGGCCAAGCAGAGGGAGAGGCAGAGGCAGAAGGCAATTGTAAGCAGCCTGCAGCTTGCTTTCATTTTACAGAAGGGTTTATTTTTTTCTCTCTCTCTCTTTTTGGGGGGATGTGATGGGCATAGGTTAGAAAATATGGTAAGGATGCTGTTAGAATATGCAGTACTCAGACTTTTGGCTTTAGCATCCGTGATACCTCAATCCCTCTTAACACTGATTATTGGAAAACAAAATAAGTCCATGTATTTCTCCTCCATACTACCTGTTGTTCACTCATCTGGAAGCTCATTATTGCTTTTGACTTTTGTTTCTAAAATAGAAGGAGGAGAGATGTATACTGGTCCCATTGACCTAGAGGATGAGTTCTTTATACTGTTCTCTACTGCTTTTTGCTCTGAGTGGAAAATGAGGAGGTGTCACTGGATGGTTTCATCTTTTTGGCAGATGTGAAGGTTGAGTTGTCCATGGAGAGACTGTGTTTGAGTAAGATTTAAAGGCAGTGGTAGAGAAAGATTTGCTAAGTCCCTACTTCTTCCTTGTGCTGGGTCAGCACCTCAGACATCCACATTTCTTATGAGCTACTTTTCAATAACCTATCATGGATTTCAGCACCACTTACTGTAGGATATTGTGTTTACTTGATACATAGACACTACTGACCCTTTGGGATGAGGATCTAGAATGTAGGAGTCTAGTTCATTCTGTTTGTCCGACCTTAGAAGGCAAAAACTGGGTCCTCCAATTGTCAGCATCCAGTACTTGTCCCAGGCAGACATTCCTAGTTGATTAAGGAACTCTTTCCCACCGAGCCCCAATAGAGCTTTGAGGACTTTCACAACCTGGTGCTCCAGGAAGCCATGGCTCAACCATCAGAAATGGCACTGTTTTTGTTCATTGCAGCTACTGTCTGTTAGCTGCTAAGTATCATTTCAGTGAAGATCAGCTTTTGATACATCTTGCATACAAGCTAACCAGGGCTTAGGGAAATGATTTTTAACTATAAAGGTTATATGGATATGGTACCTTTAATACAACCCACAACCATCAAAAATTCTTCAAAAACCTACGTAAAAGAGCTGACTAATAAAGTCCAAATCAAGCATTGGCCAACAGTTATCAGCTGGAGGAAAAAGGTTAACTGAGAGGTTTGTTAACTCAGGCACTCAAGGAGAAAGAAGGGAGACGTAATTGAATATTTAGGCTAAAGGTCTAGGGCTTTGCTGCCATTTAACTTTGAATCTACCTAAGACCGAATTAAAGGCCTTGTGAAAATTAGCACTTTCTCTCATTTTTCTCAACTTTCAAATTAGCTGTAATATTAAGATCTACCAGAGTATCATTAGTTAACATTTAACAAGATGAATGAAAATGGAAAATTCAGCTTTTCTAATTTTGCTGCTTTTAATTAATAGCCTGTTCAATAACTATAACAACTCACATTTACAGAGTGCCATATAGTTTACAAAGCCTTGTAATATGGCACATTACAGTTCATATATACCAAAGAGAGTCATGTTGAGTAAGCATGTAAGTAAATAGCTATTTCAGTGTTTTCAAATTCATATTTGATGAAACTCTTCATGTGTCTTCCCAGAAGAGTGACACTAAAGAGAGAAATTATTGTATCTTATGTTTGCTCATTTGCACAAAATGTAACACAGCTATAACCAAAGCTGAGTAGATAAATATAGATAAATGGCATGTGCTTTTATTATTCCTTCCAAAGATAATATAGTGCCAAATACTTACTGGGGTGAAGAAAGGGAAGGAGGGCTCCTTTTGCTAGTTTGGCTCTGCAAATAGGTCAATAGTGTGATTCGTCTGTAATATACTCTATGTTCCATAGATGCCAGAGCCAAAAGCACTCTTGAGGTCACTAGCCTCAGTTTGGAAGAAGATACCACCTTGCCTTTCCTTGGTGTCACAGATGTTAACAAGTTCCTTGGATAATTCTTTGACTAAGACAATCTTTATCAATTCCCTTTGAAAGAAGACTATTATAGGGCAAATGTCAACTTGACATATATTAAGTCATTATAATTAACTAGATGTTTGTGAGAATTTTGGCTTTGAGATTTTTATTTTTGTTTTTAAAAAGCTAAGACATAGAAATTATTTACTAACACAGTGACCCACAGATAGTAAGAGATTAATATAAAGATTTGGGACTTAACTGTTAAACCAGTTAACCGGTTGGACAATTAGATGGTATTTCTGTAAATATAAGTGAAAACACATGACTATGTGAGAGACATCTATTAGGTACCTGGGATATAAAATTAGGTAAGACTTCATCCCCGCATCTTAGGGAGCTTCAAGTCCACTGACTGGTAAAGATACGCGATGTGTTCATTGCTGTCGTAGAGAATGTATCTAAGGTACTAAAGTGGCATATGGGTGGGCACCCAGCCCTGGGAATGAGGGAGGTCATCCCTAGAGAGGGTGAGATTTATTTGAAATCTAAAGGGAGGAGAGGGCAAAGGTTCTTTCCATGTGAGCTGTCCAATGTGGTAGCTGTCAGCCAGGAGGCTAATTAAGCTAGTCCCAAATTTAAATGCACTGTGTGATTGAATTTTGAAGACAGTACCATAAAAAAGAGTTTAAAATACTTCATTAATACTTTTTATGTCAATGACAAGTTGAAACAATAATATTTTGGCTGTACTGAGCCAAGTAAAATACATTATTAAAATTAAATTTGTTTCTTTTTTCATTTTTAAAAATGTGCCTCAGAAAATTTAAAAATTACATATGGTACATTATATTTTTACTGCAAATAACTATTCTAGGCAGATACTTTAGCTCATACTAAGTCTCTGGAAAAGAGCAAGATATTTTGGGAAACTGCTAGTCATTTAATTATAACGCTAGGGTACAGGAGAGGCAGGAGGTGAGTCTGGGGGGCTCCCTGGTAGCCAGATACTTGAAGGGTCTTGTAAGTCATCATGAAGATTTTGAATAATATCTTGAAGGCACAGTGGAACTGTTTAATGAGGTTACCCTTAGGAAGTTTTTCTGATTTCCTTCCTCAAAATGATCTGCTTTCTTGTGCCATAATGCATTTGCAAAATGTATTTTTATGGAGTTGAGCATGGAGATAAAGGCAATGATATTTGACTCATTTGGCTAGATTATCTTGAAAACTCATTCATGAAACAGTTCAAGGAATTAGGACAGTTTGCCTAAGTTGGTCATGTAGGTGATTTTCATTCAGATTTCTGAGACACTCTGAAAGTCATGAATGAATAGCAAATTACATTTGGAATATCTTGGGTGGAATGCTGATTTATTCATTAATTCAGATCAATTTTATAATCAGGGGATGAGCAAAACAGAGACTCCGGAAGGAAATGAAAAAAATGGTACAATCATGTAATAGGTATTTTACAAAGTTAACCTTTGCTTTCTTGTCTTGTGGTCCCTATTGACTTTTTTTTTCTTTAGTTCCATAAGAAGGAGATAGTGTAGGTCATCTATCAGGTTTTTACTGTATATGTGTCCAAAAGTCTTTATTCAGGCTAACTTCAGCGTACCAAATCAGACAGCTAAGAAAAGACTAATAATTAGTAATTAATAACATAGAATCATATGTTGTGGTTGAATATTGTCATTGTATAAGTTGCTGCTTTCCTCCAGTTTTCATCTAAATGATCTAAAAAACCAGTTCATCCTCTGCTTTTCTCAGTCTCACAGTCTTGAAATAATTCAGGTTGTATTGGAACTCTGCAAGCCAGAGTTTAGTATTTAATGTCTAAACTGTCACTACTCTAATTTCTCGTGGAGTTCCAAGTCCAACTCCATTTGCAATCTCTATAGTTTCCTGCCAGAAAACATGATAATAGGATGTTAATTTAAATGGCAAATCTAGACATTATGAAATGGCTCAGTTGCTTAAAACCAAAACCAGATGTGCATGGGCAATGACTATGCCATTGCTTTTCTCTTCTCCATTGGTCAGTATGCAGCCTAGGAGCCAGAAACAGAGGCTTATCCCTGAAAATTATCAGCTTCTTCCAAATGAAAAAATAAAATAGTTGTCTAATTTCTCATAGTTATTCTTTTTGGGGAAAATAATGTCGTTTTCTGTTCAGGCCTTTTCAAGAGCTGTTCCATATGGGTGAATATGTTATATTATGAGTATAAATACACTACTTAGAAATGTTCAGTTTTATCAAAAGTAGTTACATGTGCTCTGAGTCTATAGTTTTCATGTTTTCTGACTCATCATGGTGTTTACTTGCATCTTAGCTCTTATTTGTGTATTAGCTCTTAAGGAGACTAATCTAGATTTTTTTTAATTTATTTATTTTTTAATTGAAGGATAATCGCTTTACAGAATTTTATTGATTTCTGTCAAACCTCAATATGAATCAGCCATAGGTATGCATATATCCCCTCCCTTTTGAACCTCTCTCCCACCTCCCTCCCCATCCCACCCTTCTAGGTTGATACAGAGCCCCTATTTGAGTTTCCTGAGACATACAGCAAATTCCCATTGGCTACCTATTTTACATGTGGTAATGTAAGTTTCCATGTTACTCTTTCCATACATCTAACCCTCTCCTCCCCTCTCACCATGTCCATAAGTCTATTCTATATGTCTGTTTCTCTATTGCTGCCCTGCAAATAAATTCTGCGCTGCAAATACAGAAGATTTATTCTGCGCTGCAAATACAGAAGATTTATTCTGTATATATGCATTAGTATACAATATTTATCTTTCTCTTTCTGACTTACTTCACTCTGCATAATAGACTCTAGGTTCATCCACCTCATTAGAACTGACTCAAATGCATTCCTTTTTACGGCTGAGTAATATTCCATTATGTATATATACCACAACTTCTTTATCCATTCATCTGTTGATGGCCATCTAGATTGCATCCATGTTCTAGCTAAGACTCACCTGGGTTTATTCAAATTTATCCAACCTTAGACAGTAGTAGGCACTTACTGAAGCACAATACTTTGGCATCTCTTAGAATTCAGTAAATGTTAATCTCAATACTAACATCCTTTTCTTGTTAGTCAAGCCCTTTTTACCAAGAATTGCTTATTTTTTGATGAGAAACAACTGCCGTACGTTTTCCCCAGCTAAGTAGGCAGCTCTACTCTCTTTCTGATAGAGATTTTGATACTGCAAAGTCAGTTAATTCAGTCACTTCTTTTCTTTATTTATCCCATCTTGATATAATGAGGATTTACTATACGTGTTAATGCAACACAAATCTTAATTTTATTATCCACCCCATCAGCAAACTAGCTTTTGTAAAACTTAAAGCTAAAAGATACTTGATAAATGTCCCATCCTCCTTGATAGTGAAAACTGGTCTGAAAATCATTTTTCAAGGAGCTTTTTCCAAAGGTTTAGAGTTCCTCCAAGCCTTTAAGAAGTTGGAAATGTTATTAGGCATTTTGATTTCTTTTCCTTTCATCTCCTGTTTAGAAATTAATGTCTTGAAAAATTGGCTGCAAATGTTAAGGTTTTTTAAAGATATGGAATCTATTCATCTGTCTAATAAAACTGTAACATGTTAAAAATAATTGATTCTTTGCTAGACATTTTGGCCAGTCTTGGGAAGATTTTCATCTTTGCTTTTTAGACTTTCAGATGCCTTTTAATTTCATTTTTTAATACTAAGAAACCAAACACTCTAATCATTTTCTCAAATGAGAATTTCAACATGTATTCAGCCTCTGATCTTTGTAAGGTAACAAGACGTGGTCCCATTCCTGTGTTACATAAAAAAGAGATTGACAGTCAAATAGGTGATTTTAAGGGATTGTGGACCAGCTATTTCTATTTCTGTCTCTCCTATCTAGGTTGTATCTTCTTTTTACCACAGAAATGTATCAGTATCTGATGTAAAAGGTCCTCTGGTTTATTTTCTTTGTGGGATTATTGTTGCATATAGTTTCGTATAAAGAAGCAATTCAGAGACTATCCCGATATGTCTGCATATGGACGTGCATATGGTCGATTTTCTCTTTAACTTTGAATTTCTTTGAAGACGAACATAGGCTGTGTGTATTCCTATAATGGTAACTGAGCGATTTCTTTATGATGGTTCAAGTTTTTTTCACTCTCTTCTACATTTCTCCCTCCTTTTCCTCTATACAGTAGTAACCTTCCTAAAAATGTCATTAAAAAAAACAAAACAAAACAGTGCATAACACTCATGCCAGCAGGCGCCAGGAAGTTTAGATAACAGTCCCATCAAGTTTGGCTGTTTGGAGGGAGCTGGCTGCATAAATAGAATGGAATGTAATGTGATGATTCCCTTGTTCAAGTGTACAGCATTGCCCCGGGATATCTCCCTTTATATTTATTGACCTCCAGGATGTGCTGGGTACTCTGCAACAACACAATCACAGCCTTCAGCTGAGACATACAATCTACATGGAAGTGAATTGGGCAGCCCACTCTGCCTGCTGTACTTCATCTGGTCAGTTATGTAGGCTCAATAGCTGCTGTCAAAGGAATTGTGTTTTACCAATTGCTTGAGCAGAGTGAAAAAAGGGAGTCCTTACACTTAACCCTGTAAAACAAATCATGGATACCTTTGTTAGTACACCCAGATGAGTTACCTGGGCAAAGTTTTTCCTATGATAAAAGCGCCAAACCTGGTTTTCATTCTCCATTGTCTTAGAGACTCTCAGAGAGTAAGGGCCACACTTGGGCACCTTTGATGTAATGAAGGGTATGGAGCTAGGTCTTGAAAATGATTAGTTGGCTATCGATTTATTTTTCAACAAATATGCATTAAGAAGATTCTTGTTTTGTGTACTCTTAAAATAAGGAGTCGACAGGACTGATATGGTCACTGCTTTCATAAAGTTTTCATTGTAGGGGGATATAGACATTGAAGACATTGAACACTAAATAAGCTATTAATATTTAATTAAAATTGGACACAAGGGGCTTCCCACATTGCTTAGTAGTAAAGAATCCACCTAGATTGGTGGATTTGATCCCTGGGTTGGAAAGATCCCCTAGACAAGGTAATGGCCACCCACTCCAGTATTCTTGCCTGGAAAATTCCATGGACAGAGGAGCCTTGTGAGCTATAGTCCATGGGGTCACAAAAGAGGTAGTGACTAAACAATAGCACAGAACTACAAAGGAGAAGTAGACTGTTTTATTAGAGCAGCTTATAATAGGAACTAAACCTCATCTGAGGTCTCAAAAAGGAAACAATTGTTGAATTCATTGTAATTCTAGACAGTATGTGTGTATGTTGATGGAGAGGAGGGAGGGGCAATGTGGGAAGGATATTCCAAGTAGCAGAGAAGCACCTTATGCAAAGGCCTTAGGAAAGGAAGGAGCACAGTATATATTAGGGACTGATAGAAGATCAGTGTGGCTCAAAATAGAGGAAAGGAAAGAATAAGGTGTGGGGGCTGAAGCCCAAGATGGAGACAGATCCAGATCCCAGATCCAGACAGAAGGACCTGGTAGATTCTGTTAATGATTTAAGTCTTTCCCTAAATGTTGTGAGAAAGCATTGAAAATGTTTTAGATCTTAATTGGCATGATCCTGTTCTCTTAGTAAAAACTATTCTGGCTGAACTGAACAAATAAATTGGAGGAGGGTAAACAGCAGACACAGGATCCAAATTAAGAGGCTGTTATATTAGTTCAGAAGGACATGCCGGCAGCTTGATTTAGGGGAGATGAGATCAAAGGAGCAGATTTAGGAAGTAAAAATCCACAGTACTTAAGGAGTGATTGGATGTGAGGAGGGGACTAAGTGGGGAGAATTAAGGAAGGCCCTTGGGTTTTTGTTCTGGATAACTGAATGGATGGTGTTAACTTCACTGGTACAAGAACATTGCAGGGAAGACCCAGTCAGAAGAGGATCAATAGGAGAGTTTGGTTTGGGTAATGTTGGTCTAGTTTGAGGTGCCTAGGTGACATACAACCTGAGATGTCAAATAGGTAGTTGGTTATTCGAATCTGAAGCTCAGAGTAATTTCCCTGATGAAAATGAAAACATGAGTTCTGCATATGGTGAAAGAAGATGAGACATGGATGATCAAATCACCTGGAAGGATATCTGTGAATTGTTCAGTTGTCCTTCACAAGCATTTATTGATTATTCTCTCTTTGCCAGGTCTTTTGCTAAATATTGGACATATGAAAAGGACATGCATTCAGTAAATAACGTAGGATACTCTTTGCCTTAAGCCTAAATGACTTCTTTTTTAGCATCTAAGACAACATATCCTAAGCACATCCAGAGAAAACTCTTAGGCAAGCTAAATCTGTGCCTTAGTCCTATGATTCCTAGTTTCTGCCTCCATCTAACTTAAATCTCTCCAACTGCAAGTTCATTTCATTCTTTTTTGTCATCAATAGATGTACAGGCTAGTTGGTAAGGACATTCGTATTAACTTCTTACATTCTTGAAAAATCTTTTTTTTCAGTTTTGAGAGACATGATCATCTTTGGCCTTATCTTCTTGGAACAAGAAATATAGGATTATATCTTACACTGAGAATGTGTTCTTATTCTTCAAAAATGGATCCATCTCAGGCTATAAAATATTTTTCCCGTGTTTTGTAGGTTATAAATTGTTGTTGACTTTAAGATTATGATGATATTGACTCCATTTGTGAAAATTAGGCCACACCTTTCACATCTGTTCCTAAAATAAGATTCACTGGCAAAGTGAAATTTATAGCCTCTTTTATAGCTCTTATTCTTCGGAGACCCATGGCTTAAAATGGCCTATATTTTAAAACTGTATTGTTAAAATTATTGTCTTTGGACCACCTGTATCAGAGACACTGGGGTATACTTGTTAAAAATAAAGATCACTGAACACTATCTTCCAATTTTTTTTAATATAGCTGGAATAAACTCCAATAATTTGCATTTTAATAAGCCCCCCAGGTAATTTATATATATACTAGAGTTTAAGAATCAATATTTTGAGGGATATCAAGATTTGTACATCAAACTATTATGCTGTACACCTTAAAATTATACAGTAATGTACATAAGTTATTTGTCAATAGAAATTAAAAAAAATGCATGCATTTTATTATTATAATTCTGAGTTAAGGAGAAATTAAATGGTTTTGCAAACCAGGTCAGTTTCTTACCAGTTTTGAAGATTAATAGTGGAGTCACAATTGTTAAAGTATTTAATAGATATTATTCAGCTCTTTAGTGATAAAAAGACCACATTACACATATTTTTTTAATAATACATTAAATTTCATGTTGCAAAGGAACAGAGACAGAAAAGATAGAAGAGAGTGAGATGCAGTGAGTGAAATTGGAGAAATGCAAAGTAAAATTTGGTTCAAGCATAGTCTTCTGTTAAGTTTTAGAGTGTATTTTGCTTTAATTGGCATGCCATGGGGGTTCTTGTTATGCATGATTGTGCCTTCATAAATGGTTCTGGCATCAATGTCTTTCCTATCTTCAGAACTAGCAAGTCTCTTCTCACTTCCCCCTCCAGGAAGAGCGCCGTGTGATTTATGTTGGTAAAATCAGACCTGACACAACACGGACAGAACTGAGGGACCGTTTTGAAGTTTTTGGTGAAATTGAGGAGTGCACAGTAAATCTGAGGGATGATGGGTGAGAATCTTCAAGATTATTTCTTGTTTAGAAGCTGACATATGTAAAAAATTATGGCCGTAAGATTACCAGGATGGGAATGCTTTGACAGATGACATGTTGAGTTCAGAACCTTATTTATTTTCTTTCATCCCTATTTATTAATCTTTCTAGTTGAGATTTCCTGTCCCAGAAATAAGTATTTAGCGGCTTGACAGGACAATCACACTGATAAATGGATGCAGTGGTTTAGAGGCTGGCACCAGCGAACTCTCCAAAGTGGAAAGGGTTACAGTCATATATGCTAATACTTCCTCACTGGCTTTGAACTTTTCCTCTTTGTCTGTTGCAGAGACAGCTATGGTTTCATTACCTACCGTTATACCTGTGATGCTTTTGCTGCTCTTGAAAATGGATACACTTTGCGCAGGTCGAATGAAACTGACTTCGAGCTGTACTTTTGTGGACGCAAGCAATTTTTCAAATCTAACTATGCAGACCTAGGTATGGATTTTACTGTACATAGAATGAGGAATCCATAATGTTGGGTTCAAAATGGAAGCATATGTAAACTGTAGGCACATTGGCTCAAACCATTACTACCTTTTACTAAAAGAAATATTCGAATACAGATTTTATCCTATTTTGTTTTTTACTTTTTAACATATGAGATGATTTCAGAAGGGGCTTAGATTTGGTAACAAAGAGAAACAGATTGTTTCTATTGCCTGCCCAGATGCTGAAATTCTGCACTGTTTGTGTGTCTTTGTGTGTGTGGTGTTATATTTGGTGTGTGCATGCATTATTTGTTTGTAATTTCTGGTTGCTTTTATGGCTACCCTGAATCCTTTTATGCAGACTATAGCATTGACATCATTGCTTTGCAGAGCAGAATATGCAAAAGTTTTATTCTTTTTTTCCTTATTATCTCACCAACTCTTAGAAATGTTAGCATTTCCTACAAATTATACTCAGAGGAAAAAGTAAAATTTCATGTGCTAAATCACACTATACTTTCTTTAAAACAAAAGAAGAAAATAAACCTGCTATTTTTTGAGTGCTTCCATATGATGGGTACTGTGCCAAGACTTTGGAAGTATTTTCTCATTTAATTACCAGAACAATCCTAGGAAGTGGATATTATGTATTATCATCCCCATTTTACAGATACGGAAACTGAAGAATAGATAAGTATTCATCTTTCCTGTTATAAAGATTGTACAGACTCAAGGGGTAACATTTGGAAAAGGTATCAAAAAAAATAATAAAATTGCCTATCAGCCTATCACCTGGAGATAACTACTGTTACCGAGTGTGTAATGTGCTGTTCAGTACTTTGTCTCAGAACATCGAATTTCTTATAGCTGAGGTTATATTATACATATATATATACTTTAAAAATCTACTTTTCTCAATTAATATTATGTAAGTTCATTTTTTACTGTGACTCACAGGGCTAAAAATTATTTGCCAGTATATTTTAACAGTTGTACAGTATTCTGTTTGATGAGCAGTACCATTATATTTAATCATTCCATCATAGCTAAACACATTTTCTGTTTTTTGATATTATAAATAATGGCACAATGGACATCTTAATTTCCTTTCCAATTTTAATTTTGTTCCTTTCCATATTAGTCCCTATCTAATGGGTGTATTATAAGCCTTTATGTTCCTTTATGAAATAATGAAGGAAAATGGAAAGTGTCTTATGCATATGACAATTATTTAAATCAATTTATAATAATTATAATCATGAAATTAACATAGAAATCTGCTCTTAAGCATTATTACATGTCTATCTGTACTTACTTTGGCTTGATATAAAGAAAAAAAGTGAATACCAAATACAGGGTTTTTTTCTTCCTTCTACTGAATTGATGTCTTCTAGAGTAATTGATACAGGTGGGGTGCATTGTTCAGGGGGAATATGCCATAATTCACTTCACAAGCTAAATAGATAGTATGAAGCAGGGGAGAGGCAGCTGACTGTTAGATAGAGGCCTAGGGATGAAAATATAAAAGGTGGCAAGTCATTTGTTCAAATGTTGGCTGATAGAAACAGTCAAGACAGATTGAAGTCTTGAGTTGATTTGACTTATTTTCTTCAGTGATGAAGGCCAGGATGTTTTCTAGTGTCTCAAAACATCTAAAATTTAAAATAAGCTACCTAGAGGGGCCTTTAGATCATGATTCATCACTGGTAGAGGAAGGATTGGATAGTACTTCCAAATTGAACTGGAGCCTCCCTGAAATATTTCTAAGAAGAATGCTTCCCTCCTTGTTATCTCTCTGCCTCGCCGGTGGCAATAGAAACTTTACCTTTGCTAAGCCATTCTGTATTTCCTGAAAAGTATGTGTGATGCGTATTGTAGCAGCATAGGTTTTCCCAGTTCCCTCCAGCCTTACAATCACAGGAAGGGTAGTGGACCTGAGTATAGGCCTAGTGTAGTTTGATAGCGCCTTGGCTCTGGAATCTTGCAGGCCTGGTTTTGAAACCTGAGTTAGCTTTTGACCTTGAGCAGTTAAACTCCCTCGGCTTCTGGTGCTTCATTTGTAAAATACCTTATAACGTTGCCGTGAAGATTATATACATGTTTATGAAGCCCTTAGCAGAGTGTCAGTGTCTGGCACAAAATAGATTCTCAATAAATGGTAGCTATAATTATAATAAAAGATGATGGCAATGGGAAGTTATAAATTTCAAATTATTTTAAAATGGAAGAATCAACACCAGGGACTAGCTTGGGAACTGAATGTATGTATGTATGTATGTATATATGTATGTCTTGTCTCTGTTCCTTGAAGAGTTCAAGTTAAGTGCTTCAGGCCATGAATGCTGAATAAGGTGCATAAACCCAGGGGGTTGCAAGAGTCAGACACAGCTTAGCGACTAAACAACAAACATATACTGGATTCAGAGGGATTGGCAGCTTATGTGCACATCAAGAGTAAAGTGTTAAAATGATGTGATACTGATTAATTTTACCAAAATTGGTACCAAAAATAAAGCAACCTATCATTTAGATTATCATTTTTTTAAAATTTTATTTGCTTTCCTAAATTAAGTTAGTTCACATATCCCATTTCTCTGATATTTTAAAATTGAAGTATAGTTGATTTACAATGTTGTGTTAGTTTCAAGTGTACAGCAAAGTGATTCTGTACACTTGAAATGATATATACATGTGTATATATGTACATATATACACACATATATATGTATTTATATTCTTTTTGGGGGCTTTCCTAGTGGCTCAGTGGTAAATAATCTGCCTGCCAATGCAGAAGACATGGGCTCTATCCCTGGGTTGGGAATATCCCCTGAAGAAGGAAATGGCAACCCACTCTAGTATGCTTACCTGGGAAATTCCGTGGACAGAGGAGTCTGGCAGGCTACTACAGTCCATGGGGTTGCAAAGAGTTGGACATGACTTAGTGACTAAACAATGACAACAATATTCTTTTTCAGGTTCTTTTCCATTATAGCTATTACAACATATTGACTGTAGTTTTCTATGTTATATTATAGGTCCTTGTTGTTCACCTGTTTCCTGTGTAGTAGTGTGCATATGATACCCTCAATTGCCTAATTTACCTTCTCTCTGCCCCCCTCCCCTACTATCTCCTTTGGTAACCATAAGTTTGTTTTCTATGTCTGTGAGTCTACTTTTCTTTGTAAATAAGATTATTTATACCACTTTTCTTAGATTCAATATGTAAGTGATATTATATCTTTGTCTTTCTTCAAATATCAAGGTCTGACTTCACTTAGTCTGATAACCCATGTTGCTGAAAATGGCAATATTTCATTCATTTTTATGACTAAGTAATAATCCACTATGTGAGTGGTTTAGTTGCTAAGTTATGTCCAACTCTTGCAACCCCGTGGTCTGTAGCCCACCAGGCTCCTCTGTATACCATATCACCACATATTCTTTATTCATTCATCTATTGATGGACATTCAGGTTGTCTCCATGTCTTGGCTGTTATAAATAGCTGTGTGAACATTGGAGCACATGTACCTTTTCCAATTAGAGTTTTCTTCAGACATGTGCCCAGGAGTGAGATTGCAGGGTCGTATGGAA
The DNA here is from genome assembly GCA_024291935.2 of Okapia johnstoni. Classification (NCBI taxonomy): domain Eukaryota; kingdom Metazoa; phylum Chordata; class Mammalia; order Artiodactyla; family Giraffidae; genus Okapia; species Okapia johnstoni. The sequence continues at coordinate 39,757,081 of CM044308.1, read as the reverse complement.
ACTCTCTTTTTAGTGTTTTTTAAGAAACCTGTGTTCTCTTCTCCATAATGGCTGCTCCAATTTACATTCCCACTAGCAATGTAGGAAGATCCCTTTTTCTGCCTCTTCAGCATTTATTATTTGCAGACTTTTAAATGATACCCATTTTAACTGGTGTGAGATGATACCTCATCATAGTTTTTATTTACATTTTCCTAATAATTAGCAATATGGAGCATCTTTTCATGTGCCTATTGGCCATGTGTATGTTTTCTTTGCAGAAATATCCTTATTTAGGTTTCCATTTCTTGGCTGTTGCGGTTACTTAATGGTTATTACAATACTATTAATTCAAAACACAGCGATTCCAGTTACTATTTATGAGCCAGATTTATAAATGAGACTCAGAATTTAGAGGGATTATCAAGCTTACCATGATGAAGACAATATTTAAGTCTGGTTTCTGTGAATATGTTATCTGTGTATCTTTCTATTTACTGTTCTATAAACAAATGGATCTTTCCATTTGAAAGAGTTTGATGAAAAATCTTAAAGAGGAAAGACAGAAATTAAATTAGGACTATAGGGTAAAAATAGAAGGATGGATCAAGATTAAGAATATGATCATTTTGATCATGAATTAGTTACAATCAAATTAGAATTTATACTTAAGCCAGAAAAAGGAAATAAGTAACATGTTGGTCACAAACTCTTATTAACTCACAGAAATGTATTACATTATCAGCATCCTGAATATATATGTAACTTTTAACATATACTTGCCATTCATTGGTAAGTCAGTCCCAGATGCCAACACAAATATTTTCAATCAGGTTTTTAATAATATGCAGATGTTCAATAAAATACATTCATTCGACAAATATTGAGTCTCTACTTTGTGCCCACAGTTTTCTAGGTTCTAGGAATAGAGCTGTGATGTGACTTATTTCTATTAATATAGTATTATTATTTATAACAATTTATTTTTAAAACTTATTAGAGTGGTTTTCAGGTTATTCCTATAAAAATGTTATTATATCTTACTTGTGGATATATCCTTCCTTCAGTGGAGAAAAAGTGGATGTTATTGCCCTAGAAGTTACAGGTGGATGCATTCTCTCTTCAAGCAATAAAAATTATTTTGGGGGTGCCTACTGACATATGTATGCCCATGAAAGTTGGTATATATGTAAGCATCAGCCACCATATTTTACAGTGAAGAAACTCTTGAGAGAACCACTGTATCAAAGTACTTTTAATATTTGCTAATGAAAACACAGAAAGACTGAAATTCTGAGTTTCGTGTAGAATGATCTTAATTTAAGACACTTTAATTCTCAAAATTTCCTCCAAGGAAAGATTCACACATATGTTCTTGATGGTTCTATGTGGACTTCATGTCACACAGACTGCCATCACTGAATGACTCATTCATCTTCTTCTACAATGCAACTGAAATTCTGATTTCAAGCTAATCTCTAGCAATGAGCAGGACTTATTTTTTGTCTTTATAAAAAGATTATGGTTTGAACAACAGCTGCTCAGGCAGCTTCAGTTATACAATCAAACTATTCATTAGGCTTTCAAGAGAAGAGTGTAAGCCAGTGTAATTTAAGATTGATCGAGTAAAATTTTGGTGACGAAAGATGGGCCATTTTTGTCCTGTTTTTGTATCTGAAGCTGACTGTAATTGTTCACCTTACCTGGACAAAGAAACACAGTAGAGACAAGGAATGATGAGAATGGGGGAAAAAAAAGTGAAAGAATTTCCTTGTCTTTAAATGTAAGATGTCTTTAAAGTAGATTGAAGCTGGTGAGGTAGGGGAAACAGCCTGGTTCTGTAGAACTTGAGGGATTTGCTACCTTTTCATTAGAACAACTTGTGAGGTCAATGATTAGCTTCCATCTTATCTCATATTACCCTTTTCTGTCACATTGAGCATTTCTATTTTGTAATTTAATCTGGGTAAAACACAAATATGCATATTTTAGTAGGATTGTTAATGTTTCCCGGAAAGATTTTGTCTTCCCTTCAAGTAAGTACTTTTGAAAGTATGAATATGTTTGCCTGAGGCTTTCTATTGTATATCCAAGATACCCTTTGTCAAACTGAAAGACCTGAAGGAATGGTAGACTTTTTCTTAGGTGTCAATGGAGAAAAATCAGAAATATTCAAAGGATTTTTACTTTATACCCAGTGGGACTGAAATATATCAATTTTGTTCAGCGCTACTGAAGTGGCATGTGGAGCTTTTGCACAAATGCTTACTTCGACTAGTTTAAGGATCTAAGAAAGACCATAGCTTTATTTGAAGTTGTGTGCTAGTCACTCAGTTGTGCCCTACTCTTTGCGACCCCATGGGCTGTAGCCCACCAAGATCCTCTGTCAATGGGATTCTCCAGGCCAGAATACTGGAGTGAGTTGCCATTCCCTTCTCCGGGGAATCTTCTGGGCCCAGGTATTGAGCCCAGATCTCCTGAACTGCAGGCAGATTCTTTACCATCTGAACCACCAGGGAAGCCCCATTAGTGAGTAAAGAGGCTGAATTTGCCTTCTCTGGACATGAAGCATTTTCCTAAACCTTCTAATTTGGGGAGAGCTTGTACCACTGTTGCTGGGGTCCCTTGAGGTACTTGAGAACTTACATCCCTCCAACTTTTTCAAGGGGAGAAGCAGACTGATGAGTCTGGCTTTTATACTTGATGAAATCAATCCCAATGAACAGAAAAATTACTTCTAGCTTCTACTTTTTCCTCTCCACCTAAGTTGTTGAGGAACCTGGGGAAGTCATTTAACATAGCAGGAAGGAGGAGGGGCCTTACTTTTAAAGCATGTTGATTGCCTAGGTTGCTATTGAAAAGAAATAGCCTGTTTTGATTACCTCCCAGCAGTGTTTAAATCCAAGATGAGTCAATAGATGAGTGTTTTGAGTACTCATCACTCCTTACCCTCTGCAAATATATACAAGTGGTATAAATAGATAAATATATAAGCATAATTAATTAAAATATTGGTGTATATATACCATACCATCTATGATATAAATACCTTCTGCAAATATACACATAATTATTAATAGTCATACATATAAATACCTCCTGCAAATATATATGTAAATATATGCACATATATATGTACATACCAACACAAACCTTATATACTAATAAAAGTTGGGCATATTTTGTTAAAGTGTATTAACCGGATAAATTGTCTTTGAATTGGGTTATCTTAAATTAGATGATTGAATTAATGACCATAAGCAAAGGGTACAATCTGACCTGGCTTGTGTTTCTTTCAGATTCAAATTCAGATGACTTTGACCCTGCTTCCATCAAGAGCAAGTATGACTCTCTGGATTTCGATAGTTTACTGAAAGAAGCCCAGAGAAGCTTACGCAGGTAATATGTTCCCTGGCTAAGGATGACAGAGGCATGGTGAATACCTCACGGGACAGCGCGTCCTTCCCTAAAAGACTATTGCAAGTCATACTTAGGAATTTCTCCTACTTTACACTCTCTGTACAAAAACAAAACAACAACAATACAAGAACAACAACAGTTTACATGAACCCAGCTGCTGAAGAGGCAAGAGACAGAATGGAATTCCAGTAAGCACATGTTTATTCATGGGTGTCAGCTTTGCTTTCCCTGAGTCTCTTGGTGATGGAGTGTGTGTGTGTGTGTGTATGTGTGTGTGTGCGCGCGCGTGTGCACACGCGTGCCTATGTGTGTATTTGCCTGGTTTGGGGGAAGTATGTATGTACAGGTGGGAACTGGGGACACCTGACCAGAGCGTGCAAGGGCAAACCACTTCGAATGGCAGCAGTTCCATGAAGACACACTTAAAACCTAGAACTTCAAAATGTTAATATTCTATTCAAAAGGAAAAAAAAAAAAAAAAACGTACATCCAAAAGGAAAGAAAGCTAACCAACCAACCACAGGCCACCCTAAAATGACAGCCACTGATGTCTGGGCATCAGCCTCCGTACTCTGTTGTTTTTTTTTTTTTTAAGAAAGTGCAAAATCAACGTGAAGCAAGCTTTCTCTCACAACGTAATGATTATACGACAATCCTGAAGAAACCACAGGTTCTGTAGAACTCATATCCTTTCTCTCTCTTTTTCTTTCTTTTTTTCCTTTTTCCTTTTGCCAAGGAATCTGGGTGGGAGAGGATGCTGCAGGCACCGAATGCTCAACTTTCCTAACATTTTGAAGTTTCTGTAGTTCGTCCTTCCTCCTGACACCCATGTAAATGTCCAAAACGTTGATCTCCCACTGCAAATTTCAAAAGCCTTGTCAATGGTCAAGCGTGCAGCTTGTTCAGTGGTTCTTTCTGAGGAGCGAGCACGGTGTTACATTACTAAGGAGAGTTGGGTAGAACTCTCTGGGATGTGTTCAGATAGTGTAATTGCTACATTCTCTGATGTAGTTAAGTATTTACAGATGTTAAATGGAGTATTTTTATTTTGTGTACATACTATACAATGATGTTCTTTTTTTGTTACAGCTATGCACTGTAAATGCAGCCTTCTTTTCAAAAACTGCTAAATTTTTCTTAATCGAGAATATTCAAATGTAATTATGAGGTGAAACAATTATTGTACACTAACATATTTAGAAGCTGAACTTACTGCTTATATATATTTGATTGTAAAACAAAAAAAAGGACAGTGTGTGTGTCCATTGAGTGCAACACAACAAATCGATGCTTTATGCACAACCATCCCCTCTTAGGTGAGCTTTGATCTAAGCATCTTGTCAAGAAACCTCCTATCCCCCTAAAGGTATTAACCACTTCTGCAATATTTTTCCACATTTTCTTGTTGCTTGTTTTTCTTTGAAGTTTTATACACTGGATTTGTTAGGGGAATGAAATTTTCTCATCTAAAATTTTTCTAGAAGATATCATGATTTTATGTAAAGTCTCTCAATGGGTAACCATTAAGAAATGTTTTTATTTTCTCTATCAACAGTAGTTTTGAAACTAGAGGTCAAAAATCTTTTTAAAATGCTGTTTTGTTTTAATTTTTGTGATTTTAATTTGATACAAAATGCTGAGGTAATAATTATAGTATGATTTTTACAATAATTAATGTGTGTCTGAAGACTCTCTTTGAAGCCAGTATCTCTTTCCCTTGGCAGAGTATGATGATGGTATTTATCTGTATTTTTTATAGTTATGCATCCTGTATAAATACTGATATTTCATTCCTTTGTTTACTAAAGAGACATATTTATCAGTTGCAGATAGCCTATTTATTATAAATTATGAGTTGATGAAAATAATAAAGCCAGTGGAAATTTTCTACCTAGGATGCATGGCAATTGTCAGGTTGGAGTTTAAGTGTTTCATTTGGGAAATTCCGCTTTGCAGAAGCAGTGTTTCTACTTGCACTAGCATGGCCTCTGACGTGACCATGAAGTTGTTCTTGATGACATTGCTTCTGCTAAATTCAATAAAAAAATAACTTCAGAAAAACCTCCATTTTTGAGCATCAGGATTTCCTCTGAGTGTGAAGCCCTGGAATGGAAGTCAGTAAAGTTTGGCGTGTGTATTCAAGTTTCTGAGTTGAGATTCAATTACAGTATGGCCGACATGACTTTTCTGGAAGACATGATATACCTACTATGTAACCATTCTTTTCCTTTCTCTCGCCCAACACGATCGTATAAAAATGGATTACACCCCCAGGCCAATGCAGCTAATTTTGAAAGCTGCATTCATTTATCACCAGCATATTGTGTTCAGAGTGAATCCACTGTCTGTCCTGTCGGATGCTTGCTTGAGTTTTTGGCTTCTTATTTCTAAGTAGATAGAAAGCAATAAAAATACTATGAAATAAAAGAACTTGTTCACAGGTCCTGCGTTACAACCGTAACACATCTTTAATCTGCCTAATTCTTGTTCTGTAGGTTAAATGCAGGTATTTTAACTCTGTGTGGACGCCAAACTAAAGTTTACAGTCTTTCTTTCTGAAATCTGAGTATCTTCTGTTGTAGAATAAGAATAAAAGACTATTAAGAGCAATAAATTATTTTTAAGAAATCGATATTTAGTAAATCATATTATGTGTTCAAGGACCAGATACGTTCTCTATTTTGCCTTTAAATTTTTTGTGATCCAATTTTCAATACATTCTCCTTTTTGCCCTGGATCGTTGACATGAGTCAAAGACTGGGTTTCTTTTCTTACTTGTCAAAAGACAACACTACAGATTTCATGTTGAGGATTCATTTATTCCCACCCTTCTGGCCTGACAAATATTGTTACCATGAAGACAGTTTTCCTCCATGGACTTCAAATTGCATCTAGAATTAGTGCAAAGAGAGAATCACTAAACCATCCAAACAGAGCTTTTGTATCTTATGCAGACACTGTGGGTAGCCCATCAAAATGTAAACTGTGTTCCTTTTATTTTTATTTTTAATTTTTTTGGAGAGTATATTTCAAATGAACACATGCACCCCATCATCACTGGAGGCAAATTTCAGCATAGATCTGTAGGATTTTTAGATGACCCTGGGCCATTGCCTTCATGCTGTGGTAAGTACCACTTCTACAATTTTGGTAACTGAACTGGTGCTTTAGAAATGTGGGTTTTTTTTTTAAGAGATGTAGCAGAATAATTCTTCCAGTGCAACAAAATCAATTTTTGCTAAATGACTCTGAGAGCAACGGTTGGGCTGTCAACATTCAAAGCAGCAGAGAGGGAACTTTGCTCTATTGGGGTGTGATGGTTGGGTCAGTTGAAAAAAAAAGGAAACCTTTTCATGCCTTTAGATGTGAGCTTACAGTAGGTAATGATTATGTGTCCTTTTTTGATGGCTGTAACGAGAACTTCAATCACTGTAGTCTAAGACCTGATCTATAGATGACCTAGAATAGCCATGTAATATAATGTGATGATTCTAAATTTGTACCTATGTGACAGACATTTTCAATAATGTGAACTGCTGACTTGATGGAGCTACTTTAAGATTTGTAGGTGAAAGTGTAATACTGTTGGTTGAACTATGCTGAAGAGGGAAAGTGAGTGATTAGTTGAGCCCTTGCCGGGCTTTTTTTTCCACCTGCCAATTCTACATGTATTGTTGTGGTTTTATTCATTGTATGAAAATTCCTGTGATTTTTTTTAAATGTGCAGTACACATCAGCCTCACTGAGCTAATAAAGGGAAACGAATGTTTCAAATCTACTTCTGCTTTTCTTATTTATCGTAACCAAACTCCTGGCACGTTCCTCAGATCAGTACACGTTACTCGCTTATCATTATTCTGTTTCCTCTCTGGATCACCTGCCCTCCCCTTGCTTTTCCATATTCATGAATGGATTTCAGCTCTAAGGTAACGTGTGCCTTCTGTATTTTACCTTGTCTCCTTTCAAACAGTAAAGGCGGAACTGGTGATTTCTCTAATGAGAAGTGACGTCGGACTTTATCAAACAGATTAGTTCTGTTTTTGTACTTAACCCTGGAAAGTATGAATTTTAAGTACAAGCCACTGCCTCAGTGAGAAAGCTGCTGAATATTTCAGCTTAGGAAGCAATTCTACCACAATGGACTGAATATATATTTTTATTGAAGTATACTTGAACTATACTATCCATTGAACATTGATTTGCAATGTTATATTAGTTTCTGGTGTACAGCATGGACTGAATATTTCTTGAAGACTTGTAACAGAATGCACCTCCCTGTCTCTCTGTCATATGTAAGTCATCAGGTTAAATATGGGACAAGTTGATAGATTACTGCTGGTATGGCTTGCTGTCAGGATGTCCACCATGCTTTGTAGGTGATTGGTGGTCCTCATGACAGAGATGACAAAGAATGTGTTACTAACGCTCTGCCAAGTCTGGATTTCAGCTGATGGTCCCTACTCCCAGCTGCTTGTAAGATTCAACAGAAGCCTAGCCATGGGGAATGTGGCTGAATATATTTCAGCCCCCAGTTCCCCTTTCTCCTACAGAAAAAAAATTCATAATTATTGGAAATGTGATAGAGCTACCAATAATACATGGAAATCTGCTAAGTAACCCAAGAAGCACTTTCAATGGCTCTCTTTCTATTTTATACCACTGCAAGATTTGCCAATTATTATATCAAAAGAGAAATAAAAACTTACTATCATCTTACCCAAATATTGCATTCTTCTACAACTGTGGTTCAGTGGATAAGCTGCACATCACAACTTGTCTTCATTGATGTTTAAATTGAACAGGGCATTTTGAATATTCTGGTTGGAATTAGTAAGAGCAGTAGAAAAATGACAATCTTCCTTTTAAAGGGTTAACTTTTTACCCTTAAAAACCTTTTGAAGGTAAAGAGAGATTTTCAAGGGGAAAAAAATAGTAGTCACTAGTTGTGTACAGGAGCACCCTGATTAGAGATAAAGGATTCATTTGATGTTGTCCTCAAACATTAAATCACTTCTATCCTTGATGATACTAATGGCAAAATAATTATTGAAACCAAAATTAGGCTGATGAAAATAAATGAACACTGGATAGGAATAGTTTATTGAAAAGGAGCTTGTTTCAATTCAAAAGTCCTCCAAACTAAATCTGTTTAATGTGATATTGGTTCAAAATCCTTTTCCAGCATTGCCGGTTTTCTCTTTCTTGTAGCATTATTTAGCTAATCATTGGATAAAATTTATAATTAAGAGCGTTATTATATTCATTTGACACTAGTGTTACTAGCTACAGTTGTAACTCAGTATTAATTATAGAGGATTTTAACCAAGGCATAGTTTTTGCAATGTTTCCTTTATATTAATCTTATGCTTTGCAATTCTCTTTGCTATTCCTTGTTTTCAAACACAGTATACACTATTATAAATCAATCTTCGTACTTTATCAAACAGCAGAGAGTAATAAAGAAGGTCACAACTCATAGAGGAGCTCCTTGGAGGTTTGTAACATCATGATTTAAATCTCAGAAAGATTTAATCAAAAACTGAATTAATCCCTGGGGAAATAGATGCTATATAGATTCTATTGATGGGCACAGAGAAGCCTGTTTCTTTTCACTGGTCTCTGTTAACATGTTGGGGAAAGGAACAAAGTTTTTTTCTGTGAGAAAGAAAATAAGATTTCCTTGGTGGGGGAAGGATAATATGCAGTGACCTTTGTGTCACGTTTCTTCCCTTTCAGTCAACATGTTCCTTTTTATTCTACTTACCATGGTGTTATCTACTCTTCTAGTTCATGGTTAAATTAAATGCCCTCCACCCTTCTGCTCCCTTCAGTACATCCCATGTGATCCCAGTAATTCTGCAAAGTCCCACAAGCTCCACTCCAGTCAAGCATGTGGAATGTGTGAGTCACAAGAGCTGGTTTCCAGGGCTTCTGTTGCAATCAGGTGACTGCCCCTGAGGCAAATTCTCAGCATTCAGGGACACTGGAAACTTGCAGGAAGAAATGATCAGAAAATTCGGACATTTCTAGGACCACGTTATACTGGAAAGCCTAACATTGTTCCTCGATTAGACTGTATTCTAAGGACAAAATGCCAGTTCCCTTCCATATGCCTCTTTTCTGTCCATTATTCTACAGGAATGTGATCATCCTCCTTTTAATCCTAAAACCATTCCTTACCATTGGCTGACTTATAAAAGGGACAGAGTGGAATTAATTGAGAAAAAGTGAGAGAACTTTTAGAGGAGAAAACCAAATGATCCTATAATATTTTCATGATTAAATTAAATGAGCATAATTATACATGCACATATGCATACCAGGACATTATTATCATCAAGAACCTTAAAATATTGTATTGTTCCAAATATATGCGTATAGCCCTTACTGAAGACGAGTAACTAGTGTGATATTGGAATTTGCATAGTGACCATTTTCATATATTTTCATATATTAATTTCTAGTAGGAAGAAGCTGAATTATTAGGGAAAATCCTGGGGTGATTTAGAAAAAACATTGTGCTTCTGCTCGTTTTGGAAACTCAGGAGCACTTAGCAACATTATCTTTTTTTCCACATAGTTTTCTGTGATGGATTTTCAACAAGATGACATCCAAGTGAAAGCCAAAATTAAATGGGAAGGAAAGAATGTTAAGTGGTAAAATCCTAAATAGCTTATTAGACTACTTAATTGGGGAGAATTTATTTTTGCCGCTGTTAGGAAGTCTATCGTCAAGCTTCTCTTTAAATACTAATTGAAAAAGAAAAGGGGGACTATGGTAATATAGTTACCACACAATACCCTCCAGCAAGTCATTTAAGGAAATTCACAGGTACTTTCCTTTGATTCACTTTGGTGTTGTTGAAAATTATTCATATCAATGCTATCACACTTCATTTCCAACCCATTCTCTTATTCCTACCAGAGCTTCACAGTGCACTTAAAAAAGGACTGAAAAGAAAATGAAGCTGTGCTTGTTCCTAATTTAACCATGTAGCAGGTTTTCAGCTTGATTACTATACCCTTTAGTCAAATGACTCATGTTTTGTAGTACTTAGAGGTATTGCCCTCTGTAAGCATGTCACTGTTTGTTGCTAGGAATGTGTGTACACTCTCCAGAATGATGATTAATTACTCTACTTGCCAGAGAAGGCTAAGTTAGTAAGCAGGTCACACAGCATGTCATGTGGCCATGTTACTTTCATGTCAGGTAACTTCATGATCAAGGGCAACACATGGCCTAATTACTTTTCCTCCAGTTATCTAGCTACCTGGGTCAACATCTGAATTGCTATCAGACCATCCAATAGGAAAACGATTGCAGGGAAAGCAAAAATTGTAGATCTCCACCACACGTTTGGCCTGTGGGTCTGAGGCTGAGAAGTGCCTATATGTTGGCACTGACAGTTTTCCATTTTTAATGGTAGATATGGGGACATCCAAAGGGAGCGTCAGTGTATGCTCCTGATGAATGAAACAATTCATAGAGAGCTCATAAGAGTTCCTTTGTCACATGGTGCCAGGGTCTCATTGAGCCACCTTCTGCCACAACACACCATGGCAAGAACTAAAACTAGAAAGGTCAGCTGAAGGAAAGAGATGGAATAAATAGAAGGTTAACCAAACACAGTTGAACTTTCAGGTACACAGCCAGGTTCGGGCAAAGATTCCCCCTGGTTTCTTGTTTGCCCTGTATGCGGACTCATTTCTATAGGATTATATAAACAAAAGGGGTGATTATACAGCGAGGACAGTGGGACTGTGAATAAGAGAATGGACCTTACAAAGCTGGTTCCATATGTAAGTGTGGTTCTGTGTCAGCTAGACAATTGGCTTTAATAGACCTGGTGTTTGGTTGGAAGAGTTACTAAAATCCTGTTAACTGCCTGGACTGTGAGACCGGTGGGATGCTCTTAGAGAATTCTCTAATCAGGTTTTAGAGAGAAATGTTCAGTTTTATTTTCGCGGATTGATGAAAAGATACCCCATGTGTATACAATAAATAGGACTCTTCACCTTCCAGTGATGTGTTGCAGAAGATCCCATTTTTTCCCTTCCAGTTGGTTCAGTTTTACCATTCCCAGAATTGCTACCTGCAGCCAGGGAGCATCAGAGACTTGCAGCATTTTGAAGGTTAAACTTGAACCCCCTCAAAATTCATATCTCGTAGGTACCATGGGGACATTTAAATTCATGGCATTGGAATGATTTAAAGGCATTATTTGCTTTTTCTCATGCTCTTAAAAACTTAGCCTTACCATCTCCATTTGGAAATTTGATCAACTTGGAGGCACCCCTTCTCAGAATCAGGTGACACACCTGGCTAATCCATGTGGCCCAGCTCAGTGAGGTCAGTTAAAATTACAAAGAGGGCAAAAAGAGAAAAGAGAGCAAAAAGACAATTTCACCTCAGGTGACTGCATCTGAGACTTTTCCTCTAACATCTTAATTTTCAAATTAGATGAATCTTTCTTCTACAGTAAGAAGGCTAATATGAAAATCTATCTTCCATTTGAAAGTCCAGAAAACTCAGGCTGTGATTAAAACAGTGAGGATAATGATGGTAACCATGGTGGTATCAACTAATATTTATTGTGGGCTTTCAATCTTTTTGTCACTTTGCTTGACTCTTTATGTGAAGGTTCTTAATAAATCCTCCTAAAGTAAAGAATGAGGTAGTGCACCATTATTCTCACCTTATAGATGAGAAAATGGAGGCATAGAAAAGTAACTACCAAGATTTGGGTAAAGTCCAGTTCCCTAAAGCTTATTTAATTGACTACTGTGCTGTATATAACACCTCCACCAACAAAATACACCCAGAAGAAAATATTTTTCCATTGGAGGTGATTAAAAAGTTTGTGTGCTTTTGTTATCACCATCTTGTTAAAGTCAAATCTTGTGTATAATGCATTCATTCATTTCCCATTCACTGAACACTTCCAATGGGCCAGAAACCACACTAGGTACTAGGAGCAGAAGGGACTAGCTGGCAATATAGTAAGACAAAATTAAACTGTGTATTTCCTTATAGCAACAGTAAGGCACTCTTGCCAGGAGTGTGAGAGTATGTGTGTGTGTTTGCACACATATACATGTGTATATGTATATATGTACAGTTGATTGTTGAACAACATGGGTTAGGAGCACCTATAACCTGTACACTCAAAATCTGAGAATAACTTTACAGTTAGCCCTCCATATATGTGATTCCACATTACATCATATTTAAAAATCCAAGTATGGTATAAGTAGACCCTAGCAGTTCAAACCTGTGTTGCCCCAAAATCACCTGTATATGTATACATATGCATATGTGTGTATGTATATACCTGTGTATATGTATCTGTGTGTATATATGTGCACGTATATGTTGTGTGTCACATGTGTTTGTGTTTTCTGGAAAGTATATTGCTACATAACTAATGTCTATGAGGTTGAGGCCAGAAATTCTCATACTTAATGGGCATGAGTGGCAAAGGGCTGTGATCCCATGGGAAACAATTTGATTTAAAAGGACTGACAATCAACTTTTTGAAAAAGTAGACCTCCTTCCTGCTTTGAAGTTGGTACATCATTACCACTTAGATATTTGATAATAAAAATAATCAATATTTTATAGCTCTTTATGGTTTTCCCAACACTCTCTAAAAGCTTTAAAACACTATTTTAAAGCTACGTGACAAGCTATAGGTACAATCACTAACCACCTTTCAACCAAACGCTTTGTTTTTCCTGTGGGTATAGTCATTGTTATCTTGAATATCAGCTGTTCATGACAGAGGACCCTCTTAAAATTTCTCATGTGCTTTTGTCTGGATTACTCTCTCCAGTGCTAACCTTTCTACAGTTAGGTCTTAGAATTACTGTGGAATCAGTCACTAGATACTCATAATTCAAGTTTATGGCTGGCCTTTTTGGGGTAGTGTCCATATACCTAGAATCAATAGCAGAAGAAAGAGGGTTCACTTTCTAACACTGCATATTTGGGCCACATTTCTAATCCATGTGGCCAAGCTCAGTGAGGTCAGTTAAAATTACAAAGAGAGCAAAAAAAGCAAAATGATGCCATTTGAGGCAACATGGATGCAGCTAGAGATTATCATACTAAGTGAATCAAGTCAGAAAGAGAAAGACAAATACCATATGATATCCCTTATATGTGGAATCTGGGCTTCCCTTGTGGCTCAGCTGGTAAAGAATCTGCCTACAATGCGGGAGACCTGGGTTCGATCTCTGGGTTGGGAAGATCCCCTGGAGAAGGGAAAGGCTACCCACTCCAGTATTCTAGCCTGGAAAATTCCATCAACTGTATAGTTCATGGGGTCTCAAAGAGTTGGACACTACTGGGCGACTTTCAAACTATGACACAAATGAACCTATCTGCAGAAGAGAAACAGACTCACAGTCACAGAGAATAAGCTAGTAACAGTTGCCAAGGTGGGTAGAGGTTGGGGAAGGGATGGAGTGGGATGTTGAGGTTAGCAGAAGAAAGTTTTATGTATGGAATGGATAAGCATCAAGATCCTACTGTACTGCACAGAGAGCTGTATTCAATATCCTATGATTAACCATAATGGAAAGAAATATATATATCTATAAATTAATCACTTTTCTGTGTAGCGGTTCAGTTAAGTTCAGTTACTCAGTCGTGTCCGACTCTTTGCGACACCATGGACTGCAGCACACCAGACCTCCCTGTCCATCACCAACTCCCAGAGTTTAATCAAACTCATGTCCATTGAGTCAGTGATGCCATTCAACCATCTCATCCTCTGTCGTCCCCTTCTCCTCCTGCCTTCAATCTTTCCCAGCATCAGGGTCTTTTCCAGTGAGCCAGTTCTTAACATCAGGTAGCCAAAGTATTGGAGCTTCAACTTCAGCATCAGTCCTGCCAATGAATATTCAGGACTGATTTCCTTTAGGATAGACTGGTTGGACCTCCTTGCTGTGCAAGGGACTCTCAAGAGTCTTCTCCAACACCACAGTTCAAAAACATCAATTCTTAGGTGCTCAGCTTTCTTTATAGTCCAACTTTCACATCTATACATGACTACTAGGAAAACCATAGCTTTGACTATATGGACCTTTGTTGGCAAAGTAATGCCCCTGCTTTTTAATAAGCTGTCTAGGTTAGTCACAACTTTTCTTCCAAGTAGCAAGTGTCTTTTAATTTCATGGCTACAGTCACCATCTGCAGTGATTTTGAAGCCCCCCAAAATAAAGTCTGTCACTATTTTCCCATCTATTTGCCATGAAGTGATGGGACCAGATGCCATGATCTTAGTTTTCCGAACATTGAGTTTTAAGCCAACTTTTTCACTCTCCTCTTTCACTTTCATCAAGAGGCTCTTTAATTCTTCTTCGCTTTTTGCCATAAGTGTGGTGTCATCTGCATATCAGAGGTTGTTAATATTTCTCCCGGCAATCTTGATTCCAGCTTGTGCTTTATCCAGCCCAGCGTTTCTCATGATGTACTCTGCATGTAAGTTAAATAAGCAGGGTGACAATTAATACCATACTGTAAAGCAACTATACTTCTATAAAAAAAGAAAGAAAAAGAAAAAAAAGAAAAATTATAAAGAGGTTAGGAGAGGTAGTTTATCATGGACTTTGGGTTTTGGCATTCTATGATCCTTAAAAAGTAGTCTAAGGCTTTTGGTCTCCATGGTGGGAGAAAGCATTGCAGCAATGACTGGTTTAACAATGACTACATAATAGATATTGTCACAGACTCTTTCAAAAATGTTTGTAAGTTTTAATTAGAAAACATATCACACAGACAGGTAAAGGCATAAAATAATCAAATACAGCCTCATGTATTCACTTCCAGAGTTTATGAGATCCTAACATTTACCCACTATGCTAAAGATTGCTCTGAAAACAAATCATATACCAGTCTCTTTTTTTCTCCTTCCCTCCTCAGTAGTGACCTGTCTCCTGTGGTTGGTGTGTAGCTATTCCCATCCATTTCTTTTTCTCTTAACTACCTTTCCATGTCTCCCAAAGTAAGATGCAGTATTATGTTGTGCCTTTTGAAAACTTACATCATGTTTTCCCACTGTACCGTATCATCTTCTGCAATTTGCAGTGGTGCCTTTTAATGCAAATGCAATTAGAACAATTCAGCCTTGCTGTAAGCCAGAAGGAAATCCTTCTTTCCAGGTGTTTGGAGTTGCCTTAGCAGCTGCTCCAACTGTCCCAGCTAATCATTCTTCACAGCGTTCCTGACATTCATCTTGGTTTCCTATTTATCAGTATGGCTCATGGTTAAGTGCCTTTGTGCAATATCTTTAAAAGTCTTTGACCCTTGATCCACAGCCTCATCTTGCTTATTGAGTCGTTATAAAGTTATTCCAAGGGAACAGGAAGTCATAAAATCACAGCAGAAGTTGGAAACCCATACCTAGGGAGTTTTTGTTTGTTTGTTTTAAATAATATAATGGATTCTGATGTTTCTTCTTTGTTAAGTCACAGATTTTTGCCAGACTCCTAACCTTCCCATTTCCACTTACCTGTGCATGGCCATGCCCTCTCCAGAGAGGACATTGGGAAGCTCCAGAACTGAAGAAATTATTTCTTGTAATAGTAACCAATTAAACTAGTTACCAGCTGGGGAGAATGTTTCAGCACTTAAGTTAATTGAACTGTTGCAAACTAAATATGATTCTAAATTGTTCCAGTATTCTAAAGCACTTCATGCGTGCAGATAAAAATGAAAAAAAAAATTACCAAATCGGTTTGAAATGTGCAAATCAGGCATATAGCACTGACATTTAGATCTATGACCTGATAACTCTGCAGTAGGTACCTAGAAAAACTTTGTGGGCTTATTTTTTTCTTCTTTTGCTGAGCTCTGCTTTGCAACCCCTGAACCACCGCTCGATGTGATATTCAGTAAGTGGAAGTCAGGCTGCAATCAGAATGGGAACTGTCTGCATTAGGGTTTTTCTACCAGCTTCCCCAGAAAATAACTTCTTTGTGATTCATTCCATGGGCCAAGTAAGGAAGAAATTGTTGAGAGAAGTTTGGACTTAATAGAGCAAATACAGTTTGTGTGTGTGTGTGTGTGTGTGTGTGTGTTTTCCCCCTTGGAGAGTATGTGGCTAGAATGTGGTTTGTGTATCTGCTTGGAGGGCATGGTTTTCCTTGAGGGTGGCCTTTCTGTATTGAGGACCACTGTACACAATCAGTGATTATTTAAAATCAAGAAGGAGGTGGTCCAAGAGTAAACCTGGATGGTAGAAGATACTATTCCTCCATTGGATTTGTCTTTTCTTCATGTCTCCCCATTGCCCAAAAAATATACAGATGCTATTCCATTCACAGAGCTTTCTGTGGCTGTGAATTTTCCAACCCTCTACATGGTTAGGCCAAAGGTTGGATTTGGATAGATTGTTTAAGATGCTGGGATGGGCTGAGAACCTCTCTGCAGCTTAATGAATCACCATGAGTAACAAGTTACTCAGGATCCGTGGTAATTCTTATACTCCTCCAAGGACATCCCTTCCCCTTCCAAAGGAAACTTACAAGTGTGATGATGAGAAATACCATATCCACTGACTCTATGGTCTCTGAGAAAAAAATAAAATTCAAAGAATTATAGAATTAACAACAGGATAAGGGTCTTAGGGGTCACAGTCAAGGACACTTGGGGTCATAGAGGGTAAGTCTTTGGCTTCCTGCCACACAATGGTTAGAGTTTAGGCCATCATTGTTATCTCAGTGACATCACAAGTTGCTGAGCACCATACAATATCAGAACGGGAACCAGCAATACATTGACAAGAATAAATTCACACAGAACAAACTTGACTCCATAAGGACAACAGGGATATTGACTGACCAGCCAGGGAGGCAGAATTAATCTTATTATGGATTAGACTACTGCATCCATAGTAAGAGTTGAGTGTTGCATGTCAGTTTCCTTTCTCCAAAATATTTCTTCTATGGCTGATCAATCATACTGGAAATTCAACACTTAGTGATTCAAATATGTTTTAATTAAACTGAAAGTACTCTTGGGAAAGATGAAAAACTATGGCCACTACCAGTTCTAACTCACTGTTGCTCAGATCATTTCAAGATGATAGGTGGTTGTGTTAGAGCAAAAGTGAGAGCAATCAGAAAACCCAAGTCTTCCCTCACTGGAGGAATGCAGGAAGGACAATGACACTGGCAGAGGAAGAACATACAGTAGGCATGTCTTTGCCTTCATTATCATGTTGAAGTTTGAGTGAGTCCCTAGGAGAAGTTGTAATACTCACTTATATTCTCAATACCTACGAACTTTCTTCCTCACTTATTTAAAGACGTTCATTAAATATTTATTTAATATATACTTTGAGGTGGTCATGTAGGGATGTGAGAGTTAGACTATAAAGAAAGCTGAGTGCTGAAAAATTGATATTTTTGAACTGTGGTGTTGGAGAAGACTCTTGAGAGTCCCTTGGACTGCAAGGAGGTCCAACCAGTCCATCCTAAAGGAGATCAGTCCTGGGTGTTCATTGGAAGGACTGATGTTGAAGCTGAAACTCCAATACTTTGGCCACCTGATGTGAAGAGCTGACTCATTGGAAAAGACCCTGATGCTGGGAAATATTGAGGGCAGGAGGAGAGGGGACGACAGAGGATGAGATGGCTGGATGGCATCACCGACTCAGTGGACATGGGTTTGGGTGGACTCAGGGAGTTAGTGATGGCAGGGAGGCCTGGCATGCTGCGATTTATGGGGTTGCAAAGAGTCGGACACGACTGAGTGACTGAACTGAACTGAACTGAGGTAGAACTAGAAGGGATGAATCATGTATTTCCTACATTTAAGAAAATCCCAATCAAGTGTGGAAACATATAGAGTACTTGATTAAATTTAGAAACACATCTGCTATGTTCCAGACAACATTGTCATCACCAGAATAGCAAAAAAAAAAAAAAAACAGTTAATGAGATGTCCTGTCCTCAAGGAATTTGCAGTCTAGTGAATGCATACAATGTAATGAGTGAATAATTCAGAAACATCCCAAGATCTATGGGAACAAATTCATTACTCATCAGGGAGAATGGACTGTGAAAGTTCCATGGGATCTTTCTTTTTATTTTAAAAAAATTTATTTATTTTTAATTGAAGGATAATTGCTTTACAGTATTGTGTTGGTTTTTGCCAAACTTATTACCAGAATTGACCTTGATATGTGGAACTGTCAGTAGGAGAAACAGAAGCAGTAAAATTCTCTCTTTCCCCAGATCTCTCCTGGAATGGAGAACAGTCAGGATTTCCTTAATATGTCTGCCTATGGATACTTGCCATCTTTCCTTGACTTAGTTCAGGGGTTGCTTCTCTAGAAAAATTTTCCAGATCTCTCTCTCCCCACTTTGTGCCCAAGATTTGTAGAACTGACTTGTTTGTTTTTATGTCTTCTGTGTATACACCTATCACAGCAACCAAAATATCATATCCTAATGTATTAGTTTACCTTTGTTTTGCCCTCTGAGTTTGTGAGGATGTTGGCTGGCTGACCGGATAGATGAATGAAAATTGACAGAATTTTCAGTTTTTGCTAAATGAATCCACAAATATCCTGGCTCTGAATCATTTCTGGATGATCATACTTTTCAAGCTCCTATAAGAAGGACAATTTATGATTCTTGATTTGGGAAAATGATCCCTCAAACCTTCCCTGAGAACTTAGGTGTAAGGAATACTCTTACAGTAGCATTTCCCCTCTCTTTACTCATTTCAAGAAACACCCCCTGAAATGAGAGTCTCCTATGAGAGACTGTGACTTCTTCATTAGAGGGCAGTTGTAAAGAGCTCATTGTACCCAGTGCATGAGAAACACGGGCAGTCTTTCCTCAGAGCTTTTTTACTCCCTTCTCCTTCATCCCCAGGCTAATTCTGGGGAATCACTTGCTGCTTCTTGCTTCTAAACATACTTTGCTTCTCTTTCCTTGCTGCATGGTCTGTTTTCAGATTTTTTGGATAACTCATCACCCAGGCCAACCTTAGGGCTCTTTAGCCAAGTGGGAACCTAGGTCAAGGCAAGGAGCCTGCTGATGACTGGGGCACAAAATGGGCTTTCCTAGGAGTTGGTCATTATTTTCACAAACTGGTTATAGTTTAAGGGGGATTTCTCTAGGGACACAGAGATTTCTGCTGATCCAAAGGACTTCTTAAGGAAGCTTGAAACAGCACAAAAACTCCACCTGAGCAAAAATGGCAAAAGCAGGGAGATTTGCTCATACCTTCCAAGGATCTATCCCCAGAGTCTAATTTCTGCTATTTCTATGGCCAAATGAATTGTCACAACCATGTGCATCCCTTACCCAGCAATCTGTTTATCAAGAAAGAGAAGCCTGTTGTCTCCCAGTTTCTACTTTCCAGGTGACTGATATTAATTAGTTTGCAGCAAGCACAATTTATCTCTAGCTAAAACCAAAGCAGATGAAAATGCTGCCATACAATAAGATTTCTTTTCTTGCAACGATGAATGGGATGAAGATACTTATCTGGGAGAACAGGATTCAGGTGGAGCTTCCATCAGCCGTACTTTGAAATGCATTGTTAAACTATGGCTGATCTGGGTAAGAAATAAAAATAGCTTGTCATAGTTTGACGACATTAACTCAGTTCCAGCACAAGAGGCTAAGGCCCTAGCAAAATGATAGACTTGCTCTGAAAGTAAAAAGTGCCAACTCCGTTAATAACTCTGGAGTTAGTTCTCAATTATTGGCATTTTTTGAAAGATATCACTAATTTCATCAAAGCTCTGGTACCACTTTAGAATTCACCTCCATGCCCTAATGCAGAAAACAAAGCTTTTAAATCACTCTACCTTTTTATTATTGAGATAACTCCCTAAAATTATCCCTTCTGGCTAGTTTGCATATGGAGTCAGCATTGAATCATGAAGAAATTGACAAAAATAATTAGGTAAACCTGACCATGAAAAACTATCTACCATAGCTGTGTGATCCCAGCAAATTTATTTCTTGACATTTTCAGCCTCAGTTTCCTCAAGAGAAAATGGGAAAACAAAGCCCATGCTGTGGGGTTGATATGACATTTCTTGGTCTGATTTATGTAAAATTACCCAGTATGATGAACATACTTCCTTTCCTTCTTAGTGACCCTAACGGACAATCGTAATGCCTTTTAAAAATTGGAAAACTGATGAAACCTAATGTCAAAAGGACACCTCATATATATGTGTGTATATATATATATACACAATATACAGGTATATATATGTATCAGTTCAGTTCAGCCACTCAGTTGTGTCCGACTCTTTGCAACCCCATAGACTGTAGCATGTCAGCCCTCCCTGTACATCACCAACTCCCGGAGTTTACTCAAACTCATGTCCATTGAGTTGGTGATGCCATTCAACCATCTCATCCTCTGTTGTCCCCTTCTCCTCCTGCCTTCAATCTTTCCCAGCATCAGGGTCTTTTCAAATGAGTCAGTTCTTCGCATCAGGTGGCTAAAGTTTTGGAGTTTCAGCTTCAACATCAGTCCTTCCAATGAATATTCAAGACTGATTTCCTTTAGGATGGACTGGTTGGATCTCCTTGCAGTCCAAGGGACTCTCAAGAGTCTTCTCCAACACCACAGTTCAAAAGCATCAATTCTTCTTCACTCAGCTTTCTTTATAGTCCAACTCTCACATCCATACATGACTACTGGAAAAACCATAGCCTTGATTAGATGGACCTTCGTTGGCAAAGTAATGTCTCTGCTTTTTAATATGCTATCTATGTTGGTCATAACTTTTCTTCCAAGTAACAAGTGTCTTTTAATTTCATGGCTGCAGTCACCATCTGCAGTGATTTTGGAGTCCCCCAAAATAAAGTCTGTCACTGTTTCCATCGTTTCCCCATCTATTTGCCATGAAGTGATGGGACTAGATGTCATGATCTTAATTTTCTGAATGTTGAGTTTTAAGCCAACTTTTTCATGCTCCTCTTTCACTTTCATCAAGAGGCTCTTTAGTTCCTCTTCCCTTTCTGCCATAAGGATGGGGTCATCTGCATATCTGAGGTTATTGATATTTCTCCTGGCAATCTTGATTCCAGCTTTTTCTTCAACCAGTCCAGCATTTCTCATGATGTACTCTGCATATAAGTTAAATAAACAAGGTGACAATATACAGCCTTGATGTACTCCTTTTCCTATTTGGAACCAGTCTGTTGTTCCATGTCCAGTTCTAACTGTTGCTTCCTGACCTGCATACATATTTCTCAGGAGGCAGGTCTGGTGGTCTGGTATTCCCATCTCTTTCAGAATTTTCCACAGTTTATTGTGATCCACACAGTCAAAGGCTAGGCATAGTTAATAAAGCAGAATTAGATGTTTTTCTGGAATTCTCTTGCTTTTTCGATGAACCAATGGATGGTGGCAATTTGATCTCTTGTTCCTCTGCCTTTGCTAAATCCAGCTTGTACATATGAAAGTTCATGGTTCATGTACTGTTGAAGCCTGCCTTGGAGAATTTTGAGCATTACTTTGCTAGCGTGTGAGATAAGTGCAATTGTGCAGTAGTTTGAGCATTCTTTGGCATTGCCTTTTTTGGGGATTGGAATGAAAACTGACCTTTCCCAGTCCTGTGGCCACTGCTGGGTTTTCCAAATTTGCTAGCATGTTGAGTGGAGCACTTTCACAGCATCATCTTTTAGGATTTGAAATAGCTCAACTGGAATTCCATCACCTCCACTAGCTTTGTTCGTAATGATGCTTCCTAAGGCCCACTTGACTTTGCATTCCAGCATGTCTGGCTGTAGGTGAGTGATCACACCATCGTGATCATCTGGGTCATGAAGATCTTTTTTGTATAGTTGTTCTGTGTATTCTTGCCACCTCTTCTTAATATCTTCTGCTTCTGTTAGGTCCATACCATTTCTGTCCTTTATTGTGCCCATCTATGCATGAAAATTTCCCTTGGTATCTCTAATTTTCTTGAAGAGATCTCTAGTCTTTCCCATTCTATTGTTTTCCTCTATTTCTTTGCACTGATCACTGAGGAAGGCTTTCTTATCTCCTTTCTATTCAGAACAAGACCCAGTTTCCCCCTCAGTCAGTCACTTCCATCAGGAAGCTTTCATAAGCCTCTTATCATTTTCCATCAGAGGTCAGATAGACTGAAAACCACAATCACAGAAAACTAACCAATCTGGTCACATGGACCACAGCCTTGTCTAACTGAGGGAAATTATGAGCCATGCCATGTAGGGCCACCCAAGACAGATGGGTAATGGTGGAGAGTTCTGATGAAATGTGGTCTACTGGAGAAGGGAATGGCAAACCACTTCACCTCATGAACAGTATGAAAAGGCAAAAAGAAAGGAAACTGAAAGGTGAACTCCCCAGGTTGGTAGGTGCCCAATATGCTACTGGGGATCAGTGGAGAAATAGCTCCAGAAAGAATGAAGAGATGGAGCCAAAGCAAAAACAATACCCAGTTGTGGATGTGACTGGTGATGGAAGCAAGGTCCAATGCTGTAAAGAGCAATATTGCATAGGAACTTGGAATGTTAGGTCCATGAATCAATGCGAATTGGAAGTAGTCAAACAGGAGATGGCAAGAGTGAACATTGACATTTTAGGAATCAGTGAACTAAAAAGGACTAGAATGCATGAATTTAACTCAGGTGACCATTGTATCTACTATTGTGGGCAAGAATCCCTTAGAAGAAATGGAGTAGCCATCATAGTCATCAAAAGAGTCTGAAATGCAGTACTTGGATGCAATCTCAAAAATAACAGAATGATCTCTTTTCATTTCCAAGGCAAACCATTCAGTAACACAGTAATCCAAGTCTATGCCCCAACCAATAATGCTGAAGAAGCTGAAGTTGAACGGTTCTGTGAAGACCTACAAGACCTTCTAGAACTGACACCCAAAAAAGATGTCCTGTTCATTATAGGGGACTGGAATGCAAAAGTAGAAAGTCAAGAAACACCTGGAGTAACAGACAAATTTGGCCTTGGAGTACAGAATGAAGCAGGGCAAAGGTTTAAAGAGTTTTGCCAAGAGAACACACTGGTCATAGCAAACACTCTCTTCCAACAACACAAGAGAAGACTGTACACATGGACATCTCCAGATGGTCGATACTGAAATCAGATTGATTAGATTCTTTGCAGCCAAAGATGGAGAATCTATAGAGTCATCAAAAACAAGACCAGGAGCTGACTGTGGCTCAGATCATGAACTCCTTATTGCCAAATTCAGATTTAAATTGAAGAAAGTAGGGAAAACCACTAGATCATTCATGTATTACCTAAATCAAATCCCTTGGGACTACACAGTGGAAGTGACAAATAGATTCAAGGGATTAGATCAGATAAACAGAGTGCCTGAAGAATTATAGACAGAGTTCATGACATTGTATAGGAGGCAGTGATCAATACTATCCCCAAGAAAAAGAAATGCAAAAAGGCAAAATGGTTGTCTGAGGAGGCCTTACAAACAGCTAAGAAGTGAAGTGAAAAGGAAAGGAGAAAAGGAAAGATACACCCATTTGAATGCACAGCTCCAAAGAATAGCAAGGAGAGATAAGAAAGCCTTCCTCAGAATATATTCAATTCCTATATTCTAGACAGTGAGACTAAAGAAAATACAAACAAAAACACAAAAACCATGTTGGCTCTGAACTCAGATCTCGTTGTAATAGTGACCATCTGTGTTTTTGGCCCATGCATTTTACCTCTCCAAGCACTGCTTTCATAACATCTCTAAAGTGAAAGGGGAAGATAGCTTCCAATTCTAACATGCTATAGAAACAGAAAAATACTCTTAGTTCATTAATCTCTCATCTTTCTCTTTTCATTCTAGCCACCCCTTTGTAGTCTCCTTCATTATTTTTTTTCCCTCTACTTGTCTCTTTCATGTTGATATTCCCGTCTTTTTCTTTAATCATCTTTCTTTTCTTGATGCATGTTCTCCTTGAGATGTTTTATTGACCAATATGAGAGTGACTTCCTGAAGACCATGGAAGATGACTTCTAAATCAATTTCTTCCACCCAAGTCACTCTCTCAAGCTTTAGACTCATAGACCTACTGGACATTTTCTTTTGAGTTTCTACTGGAAGTTTAAACACAGTATGTCTCAAAGTGAACATATCATCTTCCTAAAAATTGACTTATATTCCCCTTTCCAAAGATTGCCATCAACTCAAACTACCCTGACAAAAACAGGCAACATCATACATCCTCCCTGCCTTTCGTTACTATATTTAATTTCACCAAATCTAAGCTCACCGATTCTTATTTATTCTTCTTTTAAAGCTCTCAAAATTTTCACCTTCATTATTCCAGTTATAACCAGCTCCACCTATATCTTCCATTTAGCAGTCAAAATAGTGCTTTCTAAAACTCTGAGTTTACCCTGTTCTTATTTGGAGCCCACTGATGCTTTCACATGGCTATCTGGAACCAAATAATTGAGTATATGTTCATCTTCAAATGGTCCTTACCAACCCCCAACCATTATTTTTTTTGCCATGTTCCCAGCTCCATTGCTCCCCTGCACTAGAGTTTCACTCTTACTCCACCTTTGTAGCTTCTGGAATATACCCTCAATTCTGTCATATTTCTAAAACTTTGCAAAAGCTTTTCCCTCTGCTTAGGATGCTGTCCCTCTCTTGCTCTATCAAATGTGCTGTGGGGATTTCTTCCCATGTGATTAAGATCCCATGCTTTGGTGGTAAGAAACACATAAGATCAAATCCCAGATATTGAATTACAAGCTCTGTAATGGTAGGGAGATTATTTATGCTCTTGAAATTTCAGTTAGATCACCTTTAAAATGTAAATAACAGTACCTGCTACATAACATCATTCTAAAGATTAAATATGATGCAATAAGTATGGTGTCTGGCACAAATAAACGTTCAGTCATTATTAGCTAATATTTGTCCATTACAGATAGATTCTAAGGTTCTACTCCCATCCTACAACCACACTTATCTATGCCCTGCTCTAGAATTTAAGCTCCATGATGTCAGGGACAAGAGTACTTTTTCATGTTTATTTAACACTTGTCATAACACAGCAGGCCCACCATAAAATGTGTCACTTCCATCAAAATTCAATTCTAATGCTGCTTCTTCTAGGAAGCTTTTATTACCCCCCAATCTTCCCTCAACATTGGTGGGTAATTCCCCTAAGTAATAGACCCTGCTTACATGTTATTGGAATGGTTTCTCTTCTCTAGACTTTTGAGTTTTTAGGGGAGAAAGACTGAGTCATTTATATTTGAATTCCCAGCAGCTTTCCCAGATTCATATAATAGCAGTCAAGAAAGCTTTTTGAGTGAATAAATAGATGGATGAATGGATTATCTTTCACTCATGTCTTTTTCTCTCCTGTTTTCCCCTTACCATGCTCCATTTACGTTCCATTTATAAGAATCAGGCAGAAAATATGGAAACCAATGGATGTTGGGCAGGTGAGAGCACTCCTTCCCCCCAGAGTAGACATCATAGATAGTCCTCTGGTATTCTGCTAAAACTTTCATATTGATAGTGGCACCTGGGTGGAAAGGTTTTTCCATCACAGTTTTCCCTGAGCAAGGGAATGAGAACTGCACAGGCAAACTGGGGACTGTGCAGACCTCCCTGAAGGAAGCCTGAAGAGCTGGTGTCTAGGCAACAGTCTGCCCTCTGACTCTGCCCATAGGGCTTTAAATAAGAACCTGGAAGGGTGGTGCATTTCTATAAGCTCAGGTGAGAGGCTGAGAGATGGTCTGAAAAGGAAGAAGACTCTTCTGCACTGTGTTTCCTGGGTTGCGGCCTCCAAACCACCTTGAGGGCCAGGCACAAAGCCGAACTGACCCTGATATGCATCAGAATGAAAGGGTTGCTGTGCAAATCAGGGAAGAATTCTTTCAGCACCTACAGGATTGGTGCCAGGGAGTTAGCATTTGGAAACCTCAGCTCCGTGCCAGGTCATTGTTGGAAAAGCAGCGGATCTGGGAGCAAAATGACAGTGAGCTACAGAGGAAAAGAAGTGAGGGCAAGGACTCCAGGAATTAGCATTTCAGGAATGTTCAAGAAAGCTGATAGCTCTTTTCCTTGTCAAAAAAGAGAGAGAAAGAGAAAAGGACATTCAGAGGAGCATTCATTGGAGCAGGTTGCTCCGGGTTTTCAGGGAATTGGGAGGGCAGATGCTACAAGGTTATTGGAGTCAGTGTCAAATGCAAGAACAAAGTGGCAGTGACATGAGCTAAGAAATGACTAAGCACTCGATGCCCTGCGTAGCTAATAGACGGATCCAAATGCCAAGTGAAGCAGTTGTCTCAACTCATTTGAATATTTCTGAAGAGGTGATGAAAAAATAGCCGGCAAGATAGAACTTCTCTTCCAGAATACTCCAAGATTGGATTTCTTTCCCTTACATTGTGACTCTGTGACCGTAGTTGACCGAGTCTCCCCTTAGTCACTTTCTCTGGAAGTTTTAGAACAGGTATACACCAAGTTTTCCTTTGATATGGGGGCTTTTATTCTTAAGAAATCACTTCCTATTTGCAACTTGGGGATCTCCCTCTCTGGTAAAAGGCTGCTCAGAGTTTTAAGATAAAGGGAGTGGTTTGCCATTCAAGAAGTTAAACTTGGGGGTTATACAGAAATTCTTTCTTTTTTCTCACATTTCTATTTCCCCTTTTTCATGATTTGTTTCTGTCTTTGGGGAGCCTGAAGAATTTGGGCCTGACTGATACAGTGCCGTTCGGGGAGAAAGCTAGAAAAGGAAAAATTCACGTCACGGATTTTATTCTCTCTCATGGAATGTTTGTATGTGAAGAGTCATTAAGTAAATGTGTGGCACATAACAGATGTTTGGTATATACTGCTCTCTTTGTTTCTTCCTCTCCCTTACTGGTTTCCTCTCTCCCTATCACCTCCTCATTTGTGCTTTGTTAGGAAGGATAAAGATTGTTCTGGAAGTAACTACTGTTAATGATAAAAGCTACCAGTTACTGAGTGCCTCTTCTCCACTAGACTGTATTGTATTAGGCATTTTCGTGATCTCAGTTGGGCCTCATCAGAACATGGAATGGGAGAGGCAACCTATACCCTTTTACAAAAGAGGTAATTGAGCAAATACAAAGTTACTACCTCTCTAGCTAAAGTGTTTGAGCTAGAATGCCAATTCAAGTTTTCCAAAGTCCAAATCTGTGACTGTTTCTTCTCTACACTTCTCTTATGGACCATGCAAACATGGCTTTCTTGGAGCAAACCCATGTCACTGGTTGGGCACTTAGGTGAGGACTAGTTAAGTTAGTCATTTGGGTGACCCTCCCTTTGACACACTCCTCTCAGGTCCCTCTGCTCAAACAACAACCAATCATTCTCTCCTTTTGGTCAAGCACTCTTCTCTCCTATAACTGAGGCTCACCCACCCCTATATCTTTGTCCTCTAGGGGTCCAAGGCCTCAATTCACTAATTAAATGAACTTGTGTGTGTGTGCTAAGTCACTTTAGTCATGCTTGACTCTCTCCAACACTATGGACTATAGCCTGCCATAGTCCTCTATCTACGAGATTCTCTAGGCGTGAATACTGGGGTGGGTTGCTATTTCCTACTCCAGGGGATTTTCCTGACCCTGGTATTGAACTAGCA
The DNA here is from genome assembly GCA_024291935.2 of Okapia johnstoni. Classification (NCBI taxonomy): domain Eukaryota; kingdom Metazoa; phylum Chordata; class Mammalia; order Artiodactyla; family Giraffidae; genus Okapia; species Okapia johnstoni. The sequence goes on along the minus strand of CM044308.1, from coordinate 39,729,064 downwards.
TCTCTTATGTCTCCTGCACTGGCAGGCGGGTTCCTTACCACTAGCACCACCAATTAAATGAACTTATCTGGGCTCATAGTTCTTAATTCCAAAGTCAGTTCCCTTCCTTCGGTACTGAATGCAGAATCAAAGAGGGAAATTTCACTTGGTAAAAAATTACTGGAAGAGAGAAATGGTTGAAGTAGACAAAACTTCATTGCCTCTCAAATCTCACTGAATAGCATCACCTATCCTACCTACATGTTGTTAAGTCCTTGCTTGCAAAAACCCTGCTAGAAAACCACCACTGAGTGTTGAGATTTGAGCCTCCAATTTTCTGAATAATAAGGAACCATAGGAAAGACTTTCTTGTTTGTGAAATACTTTTTGAGCAACTAGTGTGTGCTGGGCTCTGTCCTACATAGGATATTTAGTTGGGAAATAACTCATGCTTCCAGGAAGGTTCTATGTTATGAGATATTCTATCTTCCTCTCTCAACATTTTTATAGCCTGTTTAATGCTTCAAAAGACATCTGTGGAAAAAATCAAGTATCCGGTGGCTAGGAAGAAAAAAGATTAAGAAAAAAAGATGAATATTCATTTTAAAGTGCTCATTTGGAATTATCAGTTTCAATCAATGACAATTTTAAGATATAAATCCATTCTGGAGTTACTTGTCAAAAAAAAGTGCCATTACTGATATTCTCCAAGATTTTTCTAATTAGATCAGGGTCAGTGATGAGAAATAAGCTGGAAGATGAGTAGGATGTCAGAATGCAATTGAGTTCCAAGGAGTTACCACAACTTCCCAGCTTGAGCAACTTGGTTCTGAGACAATGGTTTGGTGGGGGTTCGGGAGGGGTATTGGGGTTGGGGAAACTGAACCACTACTAATTGCTCATAACATAGTATGGGACCCTTCTCTCACTTAAGCTATTGGAAAACATTTCTTGGGATTCTCCTCTGAGTCATGGGAGAGAAAGAGGCAGCCACAGGAACCCTCTTTGCTTCTCGGATTCTGCTCTCGGATTTTGCCAAGAAGCCTTGATAGAGTCTTCACAAGAAAGCAAACTCTGACTTCATCAGTTACTAGCTATGTGACTTTGGGCAAGCATATAACTCCTCTAAACCCTAGCTTCTTTATCTGTAAAATGGGGATAATATTACCAGCAGTTAATAATAACAGCAAACATCAATAAGGTGATTATTTCTTTGGTGAAGCTCACAGAAGCTCACAGTCTCCATGAGTTCAGTGTGATTATACCAATCAATAACTATAATTATCGAGAATCATGGTCACAGTTCAGAAATCACTACAGATAACACTTTTAAAAATCAGAATTACCTTTTTTTAAAAAAAAAAATAGTGCAATTTCTGGGATACCCAACTCTGCCAAGGAAGAGTTTTCATCACAATAAATGGGTTACTTTGGAACAGCTCCTGCACTCAGATAGATAATACTCCCTCCAACACCCACTTAGCCCTCTTAGGACAGTAGATTAGTGGTGGTGGTGGTTTAGTCGCTAAGTCATATCCAACACTTTGTGATCCCATGGACTGTAGCCCACCAGGTTCCTCCGTCCATGGGATTTTCCAGGCAAGAATACTGGAGTGGGTTTCCATTTCTTCCTTCAAGAGTTCTTCCTGACCCAGGGATTGAACCCAAGTCTCCTGCATTGCAGGCAGATTGTTTACCAAGTGAGCTCATGATAGAGCTCATGGTAGAATAGTAAGAATAGTAAGACATTTAATTGACTGGAGATATATCCTACTTAGTATCCTACTTAATATATATCCTACTTGGAGAATTATAGTGCTATATTGTGCTGTAGTGATTCCTTGTTAAATACAGAGAGGAGGATCCCAAAGACATTATTCATCACTCTTGAAAATGAAGCAGGGAATTAGTGTCCCCACCTGTGACCTGATTCTAGGACTTGCTCTATAATTTGGTCTGGAGATGCCCAACTTGCCGAAGCCAGGGGATGCATGGGTTCACCTTGGGCTGGGTCCCATGGGTTTCCCTCTCCCAGGGCTCCAATAACTCATTCATCTTAAAGAAAAAAGGAAAGTATCTCCTCAGCTCTGTCCATTCTCCTGGCCTCCAGTCTTTTCTCTGTTCCACTTTTGTTACGGAATCTGTGAGAAAAGAAAAATCAATTCTGTAGTTCGGGTCAGCCAGTAAAATTTGCTCATAGGTCCCCTACCAAAGCCAGATGAATGCAGCCACATTTCTCCCAGGTTACAATTCCGTAAAGCCTCCTCATGGCCTTTATATCACGACCTCTTCACAGAGGCCTCCCAGCAGTCACCAGTCATGATCATGTTTAAACCTCCTAGTAGGGCCATAATCTTGTCTTTCAGTTTTCCTGGCTAGCATATGAAGGAGAACTGGGCTGGAGGGGCAGTGGGAGGGCTCAAAAAACAAAGCCCTGGGTTTTCGCCACATCTGGTTATTCCAGTTAGTTAGTGTTTGCAGAAAATGACTAGAGGAGAAAAGGGTGGCTCCAGACAGTGCTGGCCGGTAAGGCCTTGAGAAAGCTCCTTCCTGCGATTCACCTGGCCCCTGAATTGTCATGCTGCATGTTTTGAGCACTCATTCACTTGTGGGCCACGGGTGACAAACATCTTTTGAGCCCCAAACTCATACATGTGGACACTGAGAAGGAAGAGGGCTGGGTTGTTACTTGCCCTCTAAGAGGGGCAGACACAAGCAGGATAGTAAGTTGTAGTGTCCTTACAAGCTTTCAGATGGCAAGCAGGGGCTGAGGATGTCCCAGGAAGACTTTCTAGGCATGGCTGCAATACACTGAATCTTGAGCAGAGGAAGACAGTGTACTTTTACATGCAGTAGACCTGTCCTAACATTCTATGTCTGCCCTGTATTTTCAGTGTTGCCTTAGACAAATTACCTATTCTCTCACATTGCAGGTTCTTGAGCTCAAAAATAGAAATAGTCTGCTTTGTGATGTTTGAGTGAAAATCCATGCCCTATAGGTAAGCCTCAGACTCATATCCAACACTGAGCAGATACTTAATACATGGAGACTCTGTTGTTATTATGTATGATAACTATGTGTTTTATATTATGAATCTATTATGAGTCAATTCAATAATAATTAGAACTAGGACTTGATCCATTGAGGAGTGAAAGAATTTAAGTATGGCTGATATTAGTGTTGGTTATGTAGACGAGGGGCAGGAAACCTGGGTGGATGACTTCTGTGGATAGTCAGGCAAAAGCCTGTTCATTAAGGACTGGGTGTAGGGGTTATTTGCTAGAAGAGGTTAGGAGCCTTTGAAGGTTAATAGCTTTTTAGGAAATGTTGTGTGACAGCAACTAAATATCCTGAGAATGTGGCCCTTCTTGTTGTCAGCTGTCTGGTCCTGGCTCACAAAGCCTGGGTTCTTTTACCACCTAGCCATCATCAGGGCGGGGTGGGGTGGGGGAGGGGGAGTGCGGAAATCTCAGGCACCACTTTGCCTATCAAATTCTCAGCAGTTTTTCAGAGTAAAACATTCTCTGTGAAATTCTTGAAGATTTCTCCCTCTCACTCTGAGATGCCCTGAATTTCAAGTAGCTGTAATGTTGCTGACTCACTTCTAGTTTCATAAGGATCTGGGTTGAGTTGTCACATGTTATAAATCTCTAGTTTACGGAATCATTCCTATTGCTGTAAGGAAGAGCTGGAAGTGTGTCAGAGGAGCTCAAGGTGGGCTAAACAGAAGTTGAGCTTAAAAAGTGCCCTGTAATTTTGCTTTTTATTTTTTTTTTTCAGTAAAAGGAGATCTTGAATGCTTTTACAAAGGGTCATTATTCAATTTTTGTCTTAAGGAGAAAATGTCAGGGTGTGGACTTCAAGATAAACATCTGTGTTAGACTGATTGTATTTAATGTAAATTTCCCAGGGCTTCCTTTAATGCTTATGGAATCTCTCTAGGTCATTCATGGCAAAAGCACACCAGATCTCTGAGAGGAGGCAGACTTCTGCTTTTAGGACTATGGTTTGACTCTGTCTTTCTCAAATAGGTGCATCTAACAACTTGGGAAACTGCTCACTCAAGCCTAGATGTTAAACAGGAAGTGCAAAGATATGGCAATGCACAGAAAAAGAAAAGGAGGCTGAGCTCTAGACAAATGTGGATTTTCTCAGTTTTTTCCCCCTCAAGAATCAGTTTTTTGAGTCAGTTTAAATGAGGTGGATGAACCTAGAGTCTATTATACAGAGTGAAGTAAGTCTGAAAGAGGAAGATAAATATTGTATACTAATGCATATATACGGAATCTAGAAAGACGGTACTGACGGATTTATTTGCAGGGCAGCAATGGAGAAGTGGACATAGAGAACAGACTTACATGGACATGGGGAAAGGGGAGGAGAGGGTGAGATGTATGGAGAGAGTAACATGGAAACTTACATTACCACACGTAAAATAGCCAACGGGAATTTTCTGTATGTCTCAGGAAACTCAAACAGGGGCTCTGGATCAACCTAGAGGGGTGGGATGGGAGGGAGATGGGAGGGAGGTTTGAGAGGGAGGGGATATATGTATACCTATGGCTGATTCATGGGAAAAAAAAAAAAGAATCAGTTCTATTGATAAAGCCTACAGAATAAACTTTATGGGATTTGAGTATGATTTTGTAAGACAGCTCATACTAGGGAATCTCTTTCCCAGGAAAGATAAACTTGCCAATGCCTTCACATATCTCTTCATTCCTCCTAGAATACATGGATGGATGGAGGGGTGGATGACCTAAAATAGAACAACAACCCCTATTTGAAAACATAGCTTCTTAGCACATTATTATACTTAAATTTTTCACCTTTAAAATGATGTTATCTCTGAATGTTTTGGCCTTGATCATTGTTATTTCTTTGAGCTCTTTCCACTTCTGTACCTTGCCCTGCTCCTTTTTCCTTGTGTGTTTAACTCCCCTTTGCCTAAGACCGAAGTCTGGAGGACAACAAGCATCAGGGTACCTAGTCCAAGTTCTCTCTCCTCATCAGGAAGTTGAGCTTCTCCCTTTTACCAAGCAAGCATGGGTTCTTATGGGGAGGGATGCTGACTCATGAAGAGAAGGCAAGGCAGTATGTAATTTAATTACATACTGTATGTATGTAAGATATAATTTATCTCTTACACTGATTTCATTAGACAACTGGTCTATAGTATCTGAGAAGTTGTCAAATACTTAGGCTTCATTTTACATAATTACACAGTATGGAATGACATGAGATTATTCCCGTGTTTCCTGTTATATCATTGCTATTTGCCTCACTAGAGATGTAAGCTCCATGAAGGCGAGGGCTTTGAGACTCTTGTTAACTAATGTGCACTCATCACCTAGAACAGTGCCTAGCACTAGTAGGAACTCACTAAATATCTGATGAAAGACTGAATCAAAGTCAGAATGCCATCCTTCACTTGTTTCCTGTTGCTGCTTCCCGTGGGCTTTTGTTTGCTCTTGCAGAGGGCTTCGTGTCACTGCAATGAGATAACTTACAGTTACTTTTTCAAGAACATGCTAGTTTATCATGGGGAACTGCAATTTCCACGCCCATTCTTTCTGACTGACACCAGACAATTTTAAGTAAACCTTTTCTTATTTTTCACATTTGTTGTGTGTTTGGAGTTGCTTTTAGCAGAAGCCTGTTTATCTTAAATTATTTTTTCATGTATATATCCCTATTTCTAAAATGTCATTAAACTTAATTTTCTGTTCTATTTTGTTCCCCCCAAACTAGATTTTCTTTTCTTTACACTTTCTCATTTGCTTTACTCTTATGTAATTCTTACTTTGAGGTCACCAAAGAGCAATTGCTTGAGTTTCTCAATAACATCTCTATTTTGGTATTTTCAGAGATATCTTTTAACATTCTTTCACCATAGCCCAAATCAAATAAGTACATTCCATGCATTTGGTAGTAAAGTGTTAAGTATTAACTCCTAGTAGCCCTGTTCCTTTTCTTCTATCCTTTAAGTTAAATTGCCAGATAGATTTGAAGCAGGAAATGGAAGGTCACTCAAGCACAGTTATTTTCCTGTAAAGGGAAGAGGGAGAGGCTGTCTTACCTAGAAACAAATTCCTTCCTTTAACAGATGTAATTTGTCCAAAAGAACAGATGAATAATCATTTGTAAAGGGATAGTGAAAATACCTTTTGACACAAAATAATAACAGTTATGAAGTTTTAAATATTCAGATGCAAAGATAAAGGAAAAGAAATAAAAACAATAAATATTCAAATTGTTTACTAGCTATAGTGGTAAATATGAGTACAATGTCACAACAAAGAAGTTTTTAATCAATTCAATGAGATCTGTATATTTCTTAACTCAGTGGTCATGAAGATGACGAGTTTAATTAGGACTTATGGGAAATAAGAGGGCACAAAACAAAATTGAAACACTCAGTAGATACCCTCCCCCTGTTCACCAAAAAAATATTATCAATTCCTGATAAGCATGTGTTTGTGTTTGAATCATGAACCATACATATATAATGTATATATACCATTGTTAAAAAATATCTAGGTGTCACAGTATGTCAGTTCCAATTACTTAATAGTGGTTGTCTAGAGCTTTCCAAAATGAAAGATTATCAGATATTAAGAGATATTGCTGAAAAAATGTTCCGTCATCATCAGCAATGTCTATGATGAGCATAATGCTTGAGAGTGCTAACTTGAATTCTATGAATTTTTCATTGTTGATTCATATCTAATTATTACTTCAGTTGTATTTAACTTTTTTCTGGTATTTTGGGGGTAGATATCTAAATTTGTTATTATAAAATTTGCTCCTGGAAAGACTGATGTATTATCACAGCCATCCAGCCCTGTAGTGTTTGCCCAGGTGAGGTTATTACAAAGTTATACCCTGACATATTTCATCACAGATAGCAGATAGCCCTCATGGACTATGAAGAATCAGAGATTTCAACCTAAGAAAGCACAAAGGTGTGCAGTGCAAAATTTACCATCTTTTTCACTAGGTTTAATGATGTTGGAGACCTCCATTACATTACTAAGGACTCTTAGCAAAGATGTTTTCAGTTGCAAACAACAGCAAACCCAAACAACCCAATCAGAGATGTAAACTAATATGAATAACTTGTTTTTTTACTTAACACGCATCAGAAGGTTGATTATTGCTGACATATTTAATAGCATTATAGTGTCAAGGTTTGTACTTTAACTCTCTTGGGTTTTTTTTTTCCATAGTTATCAGATGGATACCATACTGCCAAGTCTCATGTCTACCTTAAAGTTAGGAAAAAAGGGATTAAGTGAAGAATCAGTAGTGTCTGCTCATTTTATCAGTAAAAGCTTTCACACATTATTTCTGACCTCCATCTCTTTGGGTTTAGAAGTGTGTCATGTGGCTAACCTTGGTTGCAAGGGAAGCTGGGACAGCATATGTTTAGCTTTTCTGGCCTCTGTGATAGATGGGGCAAGGAGGATGAAGGTTAGAGGGAAGTATTGAATTAACCAATCAATAGTCTTTAAAATGGGGCTTCTTAGGTGGTTCAGTGGTTAAGAATCTACCTGCAATGCAGGACATGTGGATTCTATCCCTGGGTCAGGAAGATCCCCTGGATAAGGAAATGGCAACCCACTCTAGTATTCTTGCCTGGAGAATTCCATGGGCAGGGAAGCCTGATAGGCTACAGTCCATGGGGTCGCAAAGGGTTGGACATGACTTAGCAACTAAACAACAGCAAGAAGTCTCTAAAACAACCCACCCCTTACATTAGTGGACATCCATACATAGCCTTCCTCATATAGATATGTTTCATCCTTCTCCTAGAGGAAGTAACCAAAAATATAACTCATTTTAGAATCTAGCTTCTAGTCCGTCATCTCTGAGTAATGTCCAGTCCTCATTATTGGATCCAGATGTAAATTTTCTGGTCTGTTAACTTTAGATAAAAGACAAATAATCTGTCCCCGTCCTCCAGTATCTAGTGGTGGTGAAGGAACAAGGTAACTACAATAAAATCTCCATCTTGGAAAAAGGAAGATTGGAAGTTACATACAAATTACTGGTCTGTAGCACACATCAAAGGGAAGGGCAGGACTTGCCTGGCAGTCAAGTGGTTAAGACTCTGTGCTCCCACTGCAAGGAGTACAGGTTCAATCCCTGATCTCACTAAAATCCCACTAATACCCCACTAATATCCCACATGTCACATGGCATGAATCCCCCTCCCCCTAAAAAGACAGTATAAAAGCAAACACAATAATGTAAATCAACTATACTTGAATAAAAAAAATTTTAAGGCAAGGGCTTTACCTTGGCAGTGGAAAACAACTTTTTTGTCAAAGAATCTGTGCATCCTTTTCTAAGAGGATCCTTAGTATCCATAATGGCTGTATCTGAAGTAGTCTTTGGAGAAAATACTCTTCCTGAAGAAAATGCAAACTTTCTAGTTCACTTATTTGTGAAGTTTCAAGGACTTAAACTATTAAACAGTTACAACTTTGAGGTTTCCTGAGCAATAGTATCTCCTTAAAACCTAGTAACCTCAGAAGTGTTTTGCTTCTAGTAATTTCCATGTGAAGAAATTAAAGCCAAATAATATATTTATAGATAGATAGATACAGTCTTTGTGAGAAATTCTGTCTCCTACTGCTTAAGTTGAGAGATTACTGTAGCCTACTGGGCAATACCTTGTGGGAATATGAAAAAAATAGACTTGTGTGGTAAAACACCACCATAGATAAAATCTTTGTTGAAGTATAGTTATTGTTGAATGTTGGCATGTTTTTATACAGCTTGGTAAGTGGTTATTTCCCCAAGTCCCCAGTCTATACCTTCAGATCCAGCTACCAAAGTATTAATGCTTGAAATAGTCTGAGGACTTTCCAGAATCTTCCTCCAGTCTGTTGCCAGCATTCAAGTGGACTCCTTATTTCCTTATTAAATATTTTGTGTATCACCTCTGGCTCATACCCAGTTAGAGCAGTGCAGAAGTGTGTTCAGTGATATGGGAGGTCCTGGGACCAAGCCAAATATTTTCTAAGGAAATGTCACATTAGGAGAATGCTAATCAAAACCTTAAAAAGGATAACACGGAGTTGAAAGGGCAACTGGTAAAGAAGTAATAAAAATAAAGAGAAGGTCAAACGCTTGGGTTTGAGACAAAGAATGACTTGGTTGAGAGTAGATTCAAGGATAATTATGCTAATGTAGACCAACTGCTGTGGTATTCCTCTCCTGTGTGTCTTGGCACAGTGCACTGCCCAGGGGCATGTCCTTAAAACCATTGACCCATCGTGGATACAAGCCAAACAAGGAAGGGTCAGGAGCAGAAGCCAGATTAATCAGGTACCACCAGTGCAGGTGGTCAAGGGACCGAAGACCAGAAGGTCAGCTAATACAAGGGGGAGCAAGAAGATGTCATAGATCTCAGCACACAGACAGGGTCCAGAGTCTGAGAGATTAGGGATTTGGCAGTAATAGCTCTAGTAATAAGGCTGAACTTGGGTCTTAGGGCAGAAAGTGCTCCCTTCCACTCTGTTGTCTGCTTGTTGAATGTGGATGAGTTGGGACCACAGATGTCAGGCATTGTCAGGAAGTCTCAAAGGCTTTTTGTAATTAAGGGCAGGACAGAAATGTCAGTAAGAGCTTACCTAGATTTTATTACTGGACTGTCATTTTTGCTTTTTAATTTTTATGCATTTATTAATATTTATTTGTAATTTTTCTTGAGAACATACCATTTTGACTATCAACACTAGTATATTTTGGGGGCATGCTCAGAACATATGAGGCACAGTTCTAAATGCTTTGTGTATAATAAGTATCTCATTTAACCTTCATGACAATGATATAAGGTTTGTATTTTTGCCATCTCTACTTTATACAGGGGATAAAAGATCACTTTCTTTATCAAGCTCTCCAGCAGGCTTGTCCGCATTTGTCCACTCATCCATCCATTCATTTATTCAGCAAATTGATTTGCCTGATGTTGTGCTAGGTACTGAGAATACTATGGTGAACAAATTTGAAAATTTCTCTTTGAAAGTTTACAGTCTAGCAGGAAAATCAGATAGTTAAATTGTCACTTGGGATAAAGTGTGATGGGTAAAGAATAGATGCAGGATACAGTGTAAACTCAGGAAAGAGACACTTGATATTGTTTACTAAGGGACAGAAAAGTGTTGCTGAAAAATACCTGTAGTGAAAAACAAATGCTCATTAAGAGTTCAACGACTAGGAATAAAATTATGTTCAAGAACTAGAAAAAAAAAACATTTCCTAATTTGAACATAAAGTGGGAAGGATAAGAGGATGAGAAATTAGGCAAGAAAGGAAGACAGGATGCCAGGTTGCAAAGGGCATTCTGAAGGGCTTGGACTTTATCTTAATGACACTGGGAAACCTTTGATGAGTGTTAAATAGGGGAGTGACATGATTCATTCATTTTGCATTCTATAAGTATCACACTGGCTGCACTGTGAAGGATGCACTGAATCGAGCAAGACTGTAGGCCGAGTCATTTGGGAAGGAGTCAGTTCTGAGCGAAAGACTGTAGTGGCCTAAACTATGCTAGCAGCCACTGGGATAGAGAAAAATGAATGAGATAGAGAGGAACCTAAAAAGGTGAGCTTGCTATGTACCTTCCACCTGGAATATATAATATAATGTATATATTGCTGTTCTTCTGGAGTAAATATGACTTAACATTTCAGACCACATTTTTAACTGTTAATTGAGTGACTGAGGAACCTATGCCAAGAGAATGTACATTTTCATAGTTGCTAATATAGTGGGGAGGGGGGCATTCATTTTCATGAAATAAGCCCAATATTTATGGCAAAGAATGGGTTGTACTAGGACATTAGGGTGCTTAGTGTACATTTGAATTCCTTCGTGCAATTATGAAGCCAAGTGGAAACTCTGCTGTGAGGCATTGAAATATGGGCTCAGTGGGGAAATAGTGGGGAGTCCTTCCTGACAGCAATTGTTTATTTGGAAAGAAGAGTGTGATAGAAAACATTCTGTTTTGCCACACTGAGATCCTATGCTCCCTTTTAAGTGACTTTTTCTTTAAATGAAGGAAGAGTTGAAGCCAGATTCTAAGAAAACAAAGTGACAACAGCAACTTCGAAGAATCTGAACTCAGCCTGGATGCGCATGCTAGGCTGTGACGTAAAATCAGTGAAGCTTCATTTTTCACCCATTTTATAACAGAGAGTACATAAATAGAAGCCCCTCTTTGACTTTATATTGCCTCCCTATTGAATTTAACTTTTGTCCAATTGAATAGGCTTGTATTTTACTGCCAGTCATCTCAGCAGCTACTCAGTAGCCCATTGAGAGCAGGTTTTTTTTTTTTTTTCTTGCCTGTGAAACATACTTTTATGGCTGTTGTTTCATGCTGTATTCTGTAACTTATGCTTATTTCTACTATGTGGCTAGCCAAGGCCTAATCATCAATCTGTCATCATCTCCGAGCTCAGCCCTTCACACCTTGTCTTATAAAGGTCTCCCTCACACATTTACATTGGCACCCAGACAAAGATACAGGATCACTTTAGATATAGGAACCCCTTCTTGCCTTTACTCCATAGCCTTCCTATTATTTTCCAAGAAGGGAGGCAGGATGTTAGAGATGCTTTGACGCTTTACAGCTTTTTAAAAATCTGTGATCACAGAATGCAGTCTTAAAGACTGGGTAAGCCAACAGAGTTTCAACCATACGACCATCATCTCCTGCCCAGATGATTGGAATAGTGTTCTGATCTCTCTGCTGTCACTCTTGCCCTCCTTCAAACTAGTCTCTATCCTGCAGCCAGTGTGACTTTCTTTAAAACTTTCTAAACATTTCTTAAACAGAGATTTTTCTTTGTCTCTTTCTTTAAGACTTTGGAACTCTGAGAGCCCTTCACAATCTCACATCCCACTAACTGTTAAGAATCACTGTGGTCTAGCCAGACTGATGTTTAAATTGTAGTGATTATGTTTTTTTCTCTCACTCAGGACATTCACATAAAATTATCATTGCCTGGAATAGTTGTCTCATCCTCCTGCTTACTCTTTAAGTTTCAGCTTACTCCTCTTTGGTTCTGGAAATTTACCCTAAGAATCCCAGGTTGGATACCTTCTTACTCCATTTTTCATTGTTCTCTTTACTTTCCTTGTCATAGTGCTTAAGGGTTATCTTTTATGTTTGCTTGTGTGCATGTCTGTCTTCCCTCATAGCCTATAAGCCCATTGAAAGTAGGGACTGTGTTCTTCATCTTTAAATCATCAGTGTCTGACATTGCAACAATTATATAGTAAGAGCTTGGCAATATTTGTTGATTCTTGAGGATTGTAGGAAGGCTATATATTCAGTTTCACAAAAGAAATCTTTCTCATTAATCAATGGAAATACCTGATATTACTTAATTTATTTATTTTTAGTTAATTAATATATTCTCACTCCATAAATATTCTCAGTACCTACAAATATGCCAGGGACTATGTTGAGCACTGGGGCTTCTCTGGTGGTCAGGTAAAGAATTTACCTGCAATGCAAGAGATGCAAGAGATGAGGGTTTGATCCCTGGGTTAGGGAGATCCCCTGGAGGAGAGCATGCAGCCCACTCTAGGGCTATTGCCTGGATAATCCCATGGACAGAGAAGACTGGTGGGTTACAGTTCACAGGGTTGCAAAGACTTGCATACAACTGAAGCAACTGAGCATGCGTGCACCCATGTTGAGCACTGGGTATATGAGGATGAATGGGATTTCCCAGGTGGTACTAGTGGTAGAGAACCTGCCTACCAATGCAGAAGATGCAAGAGACTCCAGTTTGATCCCTGGATTGGGAAGATTCCCCTGGAGGATGAAATGGGAACCTACTCCAGTATTCTTGCTTAAAAAATTCCATGAACAAGAGGAGTCTAGCAGGCTACAGTCCATGGGGTCTCAAAGAGTCAGACACAACTGGACACACATTTGAGAATGAGTAAGACATTTTTCTTTTTCTCAAGGTATTCCAAGTGTGATTGAGGAAATAGATAAGTAAGCAGCTACAATAGAGTGTGATATATTCTAAAATAAACATATGCATACACTGCTTTGAACTGTAGAAAAAGTAGTGTTTTGGTCTACCTGAGCATATAAAAATAGACTACTTGAACTCAGTCTTAATGAATTCATAAGTGAGTAGACTCACAGATGTCAGGTAAGAGGAAAGAAGAGGATCTTTGGAGGAGGAACCAACAGAGCAAAAGATCAAAAGTTGGCAAGAGTATTGGCATATTCTGCAAACTGACTGGTCAGTAGAGTGTTCAATGATGGTAGCTTATTGGACCTGTAGGGTAGTGAGAAGCCAAGTCATATGCCATTTGATGCTATGAGAGATTTTCTCAGAGGGACACTTTAGAAAAATCACTCTAAAGATCTAAAAATCACTTTAGAAAGATCCACACTCTAGCAGTGTGGAAGATGAATTGGAGGAAAATAATACTAGAGGCAAATGAGACCTTTCAGGAGTGATTTTTAATTGTATTGGTGGAAAATATGATGGAGCAGCTGTATGTAAATTCTCAGAGGTGTATCTGGAGAGGAAGTGAAAGGATTCTGAGTGACTTAAGAAGCAGAACCACATCTCCATGCCATTAAGTAGGCTGTTCCTTCTTGAACTATAATTCTCTCCTTTCTTTAGCTCATTACCATTTATCCTTTTTCATTCAATTGAAGGGTTGCCTCTGGCAAGTTTTCTCTGATTCTCCCACATTTAAGATACTTAAAGTGTTTAAGTGTACATTAAATATAGCATATAGCATCTGCAACATTAAAGTGTAAGGAGAGAGCAAAAATAATGTCTAATTCAACCTGCTAAAAGGTTAGCAGAGTGTTTGGCATGTGGTATACACTCGGTAAATATTTACTATAGAGATGAATGCATGAGTGACTAGAGGAGTACTCAGAAGTGGGAATTTTAGGGAAAAGAGTAAATTCAGTGTGACTCTCAAGTTTCTTCTTGGGCAACCAGGAAATGGTTGGGATAATTTTGATAAGAGTAAGAGTGGAAAAAACAAGTTTGGAGAATAATTTGGGGAGGGTGGCAATGGTTACATTTACTTGAAACTGATTCAGTTTAAGTAACCTATGAAAAGAATGCCTGAAATTTTAGGGGGAGAACTCCTAAAAGTGAGCTAGTGTGAGGTCAAGAGTTGTGATTCAGTAATGCCTAGGTAGGTGGTTGTTGAAAGTGTCATACAGCTTCATCATCCAGGAACACTGTGAATATTGAGGAAATAAAGGTCTCAAGAGAGTGACCAGAGGATCACCATCATATAGGTACTTGTCGGGAGAACAGATCAAGGAGACCCAGCAAGAAATGTTTAGACACTAACAGAGAAGTTTGGAAAGAGTATTGTTATCGAAGACTAGAGAGAAATGAGTTCCAGGACACAGCCATCAACAGCAAATGTTTCCATGAGGATATGTATAATAAGGGAAAATAGCCAATTTATTTTTTGTAACCAGACCATACGTAAAGTTATTCACTACTTGTGAAGAGCAATTTTAATGGAATGTTGGGGATGCTACAGATTTTGTAGTGATTTGAGAAATAGAACTGTTGGAGGTAGTGGATGTAACATATTCTCAGAAGTGTGGTTGTGCACGAAGAGAAATAGATGGGGGCAGAGTATGGGAAGGAGTGAGAAATGAGCTACACAATCAAGGAGGCTTTTTTCTTCTTTTCAAATGAAAAAAATAATGAAATATTGAGAATAAATAGTAATTTAAAAGGGAGACATTAATAATACAGGTGGAGTAGATGTGTGCAAGATTAAGGTCTAGGATAGAGTGGGATCAAGAGCCCACTTAAAGAAGAAGAAAGTCATTTCTCTCTCTGAGACTAGAGGAAAGAAGGGATGTATACATGTGTATGTTTAAATAAAATGGGGGCTCATTCACACCAGATTTCTTCTATTTCTCTGGTAGTAGGTAGTAGAACCATCTGCAGAGAGTGAAGGAAATACAGATGATACAGACTTACAGAACGAACTTATAGTTGCTGGGAGGAAGGGAAAATTAGGGAGTTTGGGATGGACATGTACACAATGCTATATTTAAAATGTATAACCAACAAGGACCTATTGTATAGCACATGGAACTCTTAAATGTTACATGGCAGCCTGGATGGGAGGGGTTTGGGGGAGAATGGATTCATGTATATGTGTGGCTGAGTCCCTTTGCTATCCATCAGAAGCTATCATTACATAGTTAATCAGCTATACCCCAAAACTCAAAAGAAAAATGAAGATATATAGATGACACAGGACATGGGTTGACTGAATTCTATGGGAATTAAACATAGAGCTACAGAAACTAATGAAAAATTGTTGTATAGCTATGAAGTGGTTGTGGTTCAGCTGCTAAGTCGTATCCTACTTTTTGCAACCCCATGGACTACAGCATGCCAGGCTTCACTGTTTTTCACTATCTCCCAGAGTTTGCTCAAATTCCTGCCCATTAAGTCAGTGATGCTATCTAACCATCTCATCCTCTGTCACCCTCTTCTCCTTTTGCCATCAGTCTTTCCCAGCATCAGGGTCTTTTCCAAGGTGTCAGCTCTTCACATTTGATGGCCAAAGTATTAAAGTTTCAGCGGCAGTCCTTCCAAAGAATATTCAAGGCTGATTTTCTTTAGGATTGACTGGTTTGCAAACCCTGCTGAAATAGATGAAAGAATATCATCAGTGTATAAATTTTCACATTTGCATGATCTATTTGCACATGGACATCACCAGATGGTCAGCACCGAAATGAGACTGTTTATATTCTTTGCAGCCAAAGATGGAGAAGCTCTATACAGTCAGCAGAAACAAGACCGGGAGCTGACTGTGGCTCAGATCATGAACTCCTTATTGCCAAATTCAGACTTAAATTGAAGAAGGTAGAGAAAACCACTAGACCATTCAGTTCAGTTCAGTTCGGTGGCTCAGTCATGTCTGACTCTGCGATTTCATGAACCGCAGCATGACGGGCCTCCCTGTCCATCACCAACTCCCTACCCAAACTCATGTCCATTCAGTCAGTGATGCCATCCAACCGTCTCATCCTCTGTCATCCCCTTCTCCTCCTGCCCTCAATCTCCCAGCATCAGGGTCTTTTCAAATGAGTCAGCTCTTTGCATCAGGTGGCCAAATATTGGAGTTTCAGCTTCAACCTCAGTCTTTCCAATGAACACCCAGGACTGATCTCCTTTAAGATGGAATGGTTGGATCTCCTTGCATCCAAGGGACTCTCAAGAGTCTTCTCCAACACCATAGTCCAAAAGCATCAATTCTTCTGCACTCAGCTTTCTTTATAGTCCAACTCTCACATCCATACGTGACTACTGGAAAAATCATAGCTTTGACTAGATGGACCTTTGTTGACAAAGTAATGTCTCTGCCTTTTAATATGTTGTCTAGGTTGGTCATAACTTTCCTTCCAAGGAGTAAGCGCCTTTTAATTTCATGGCTGCAATCACCATCTGCAGTGATTTTGGAGCCCCCAGAAATAAAGTCTGACACTGTTTTCACTGTTTCCCCATCTATTTGCCATGAAATGATGGGACCGGATGCCAGGATCTTAGTTGTCTGAATGTTGAGCTTTAAGCCAACTTCTTCACTCTCCTCTTTCAGTTTCATCAAGAGGCTCTTTAGTTCCTCTTCGCTTTCTGCCATAAGTGTGGGATAATCTGCATACCTGAGGTTATTGATATTTCTCCTGGCAATCTTGATTCCAGCTTGTGCTTCTTCCAACCCAGCGTTTCTCATGATGTACTCTGCATATAAGTTAAATAAGCACGGTGACAATATACAGCCTTGACGTACTCCTTTTCCTATTTGGAACCAGTGTGTTGTTCCACATCCAGTTCTAATGGTTGCTTTCTGACCGGCATACAGGTTTCTCAAGAGATAGGTCAGGTATGACCTAAATCAATTCTCTTATGTCTATACAGTGGAAGTGACAAATAGATTCAAGGGATTAGATCTGATAGAGTGCCTGAAGAACTATGGACAGAGAATTGTGACATTGTACAGGAGACAAGGATCAAGACCATCCCCAGGAAAAAGAAAGGCAAAAGGCAAAATGGTTGTCTAAGAAGGCCTTACAAATAGCTGTGAATAGAAGAGAAGCAAAAGGTAAAGGAGAAAAGGAAAGATATACCCATTCAAATGCAGAGTTCCAAAGAATAGCAAGGAGAGATAAGAAAGCCTTCCTCAATGATCAGTGCAAAGAAATAGAGGAAAACAATAGAATGGGAGAGACTAGAGATCTCTTCAAGAAAATTAGAGATACCAAAGGAACATTTCATGCAGAGATGGGCACAATAAAGGACAGAAATGGTATGAATCTAACAGAAGGAGAAGATGTTAAGAAGAGATGGCAAAAATACACAGAAGAACTATACGAGAAAAGATTGTCACAACCCAGACAATCACGATTGTGTGATCACTCACCTAGAGCCAGACATCCTGGAATGTGAAGTCAAGTGGGTCTTAGGAAGCATCACTACAAACAAAACTAGTGGAGGTAGTGGAATTCCAGTTGAGCTATTTCAAATCCTAAAAGATGATGCTGTGAAAGTGCTACACTCAATATGCCAGCAAATTTGGAAAACTCAGCAGTGGCCACAGGACTGGAAAAGGTCAGTATTCATTCCAATCCCAAAGAACGGTAATGCCAAAGGATGCTCAAACTACCACACAATAGCACTCATCTCACATGCTAGCAAAGTAATGCTTAAAATTCTCCAAGGCAGGCTTCAACAGTACATGAGCTGTGAAGTTCCAGATATACAAGCTGGATTTAAAAAAGGCAGAGGAGCCAAAGATCAAATTGCCAACATCTGTTGGATCATTGTAAAAGCAAGAGAGTTTCAGAAATATATCTACTTCTGATTTATTGACTATACCAAAACCTTTGACTATATGGATCATCACAAACTGTGGAAAATTCTTTAAGGAACTGAAATAACCAGACCACCTGACCTGACTCCTGAGAAATCTGGATGCAGATCAAGAAGCAACTGTTAGAACTGGACGCGAAACAACAGACTGGGTCCAAATTGGAAAAGGAGTACGTCATGGCTGTATATGGTCACCCTGCTTATTTAACTTATATGCAGAGTACATCATGAGAAACGCTGGGCTGGAGGAAGCACAAGCTGGAATCAAGATTGCCGGGAGAAATGTCAATGACCTCAGTTATGCAGATGGCAACACCCTTGTGGTAGAAAGCAAAGAAGACCTACAGAGCCTCTTGATGAAAGTGAAAGAGGAGAGTGAAAAAGTTGGCTGAAAATTCAACATTCAGAAAGCTAAAATCATGGCATCTGGTCCCAACAGTTCAGTTCATTTCAGTCGCTCAGTCATGTGCTACTCTTTGTGACCCCATGGACTGCAGCACGCCAGGCCTCCCTGTGCATCAGCAACACCCGGAGTTTACTCAAACTCATGTCTATTGAGTTGGTGATGCCATCCAACAATCTCATTCTATGTTGTCCCCTTCTCCTCCTGCCTTCAATCTTTCCCAGCATCAGGGTCTTTTCAAATGAGTCAGTTCTTCGTATCAGGTGGCCAAAGTATTGGAGTTTCAGCTTCAACATCAGTCCTTCCAATGAACATTCAGGATTGATTTCCTTTAGGATGGACTGGTTGGATCTCCTTGCAGTCCAAAGGACTCTCAAGAGTCTTCTTCAACACCACATTTCAAAAGCATCAATTCTTTGGCGCTCAGCTTTCTTTATAGTCCAACTGTCCCATCCATACATGATTACTGGAAAAACCACAGCCTTGACTAGACAGACTTCTGTTTGCAAAGTAATGTCTCTGCTTTTTAATAAGCTGTCTAGGTTGGTCATAACTTTCCTTCCAAGGAGCAAGTGTCTTTTAATTTCATGGCTGCAATACCCATCTGCAGTGATTTTGGAGCCCCCCAAAATAAAGTTTGTCACCATTTCCCCATCTATTTGCCATGAAGTGATGGGACCAGTTGCCATGATCTTAGTTTTCTAAATGTTGAGCTTTAAGCCAAATTTTTCACTCTCCTTTTTCACTTTCATCAAGAGGCTCTTTAGTTCTTCTTCACCTTCTGCCATAAGTGTGGTGTCCTCTGCATATCTGAGGTTATTGATATTTCTCCCGGCAATCTGATTCCAGCTTCTGCTCATGCAGTCCAGCATTTCTCATGGTGTACTCTGCATATAAGTTAAATAAGCAGGGTGACAATATACAGCCTAGACATTCTCCTTTTCCTATTTGGAACCAGTGTGTTGTTCCATGTCCAATTCTAATTGTTGCTTCCTGACCTGCATATGAATTTCTCAGGAGGCAGGTCAGGTGGTCTGGTATTCCAATCTCTTTAAGAATTTTCCACAGTTTGTGGTGATCCACATGGTCAAAGGCTTTGGCATAGTCAATAAAGCAGAAGTATATGTTTTTCTGAAACTCTCTTGCTTTTTCAATGATCCAACGGATGTTGTCAATTTGATCTTTGGTTACTCTGCCTTTTATAAAACCAGCTTGAGCATCTCGAAGTTCATGGTTCATGTATTGTTGAAACCTGGCTTGGAGAATTTTGAGCATTACCTTACTAGCATGTGAGATGAGTGCAATTGTGAAGTAGTTTGAACATTCTTTGGCATTGTGTTTCTTTAGGATTGGAATGAAAACTGACCTTTTTGAGTCCTGTGGCCACTGCTGAGTTTTCCAGATTTGCTGGCATATTGAGTGCAGCACTTTCACAGCATCATTTTTTAGGATTTTAAGTAGCTCAACTGCAATTCCATCTCTTCTACTAGCTTTGTTCATAGTGATGCTTCCTAAAGCCCACCTGACTTCACATTCCAGGATGTCTGGCTCTAGGTGAGTGATCACACCATCATGATTATCTGGGTCATGAAGATCTTTTTTAGTATAGTTCTTTGTATTCTTGCCACCTCTTCTTAGTGTCTTCTGCTTCTGTTAGGTCCATAACATTTCTGTCCTTTATTGTGCCCATCTTTGCATGAAAAGTTCCCTTTGTATCTCTAATTTTCTTGAAGTGATCTCTAGTCTTTCCCATTCTATTGTTTCCCTCTATTTCTTTGCATTGATCACTGAGAAAGGCTTTCTTATCTCTCCTTGCTCTTCTTTGGAACTCTGGATTCAAATGAGTATATCTTTCCTTTTCTCCTTTGCTTTTCGTTTCTCTTCTTTTCAGCTGTTTGTAAAGCCTCCTCAAACAGCCATTTTGATTTTTTGCATTTCTTTTTCTTGGGAATGTCACGATTCTCTGTCCATAGTTCTTCAGACACTCTGTCTATCAGATCTAGTCCCTTAAATCTATTTCTCACTTTCACTGTATAATCATAATGGATTTGATTTAGATCACACCTGAATGGTTTAGTGGTTTTTCCCTACTTTCTTCAATTTAAGGCTGAATTTGGCAATAAAGAGTTCGTGATCTGAGCCACAGACAGCTCCTAGTCTTGTTTTTGCTGACTGTATAGAGCTCCTCCACCTTTGGATGCCAAGAATATTGTGAATCTGATTTTGATGTTGACCATCTGGTGATGTCCATGTATAGAGTCTTCTCTTGTATTGTTGATAGAGGGTGTTAGCGTTCTCTTGGAAAATCTCTACTAGCCTTTGCCCTGTTTCATTCTGTACTCCAAGGCCAATTTTACCTGTTACTCCAGGTGTTTCTTGACTTCCTAATTTTGCATTCCAGTTCTCTATAATGAAAAGGGCATCTTTTTTGAGTGTTAGTTCTAGAAAGTCTTGTAGGTCTTCATAGAACTGTTCACCTTCAGTGTCTTCAGCATTACTGGCCAGGACACAGACTTGGATTACTGTGATATTGAATGGTTTGCCTTGGAAATGAACAGAGATCATTCTGTCATTTTTGAGATTGCATCCATGTTCTGCATTTCGGACTCTTTTGTTGACTATGATGGCTACTCCATTTCTTCTAAGGAATTTGTGCCCACAGTAGTAGATAATAAGGGTCATCTGAGTTAAATTCACCCATTCCAGTCCATTTTAGTTTGCTGATTCCTAAAATGTCAATGTTCATTCTTGCCATCTCCTGTTTCACGATTTCCAGTTTGCCTTGATTCATGGACCTAACATTCCAGGTTCCTATGCAATATTGCTCTTTACAGCATTGGACCTTGCTTCCATCACCAGTCACATCCACAACTGGGTGTCGTTTTGCTTTGGCTCCGTCACTTCATTCTTCCTGGAGCTAGTTCTCCACTGATCTCCAGTAGCATATTGGGCACCTACCAACCTGGAGAGTTCATCTTTCAGTGTCCTATCTTTTTGCCTTTTCATACTGTTCATGGGGTCTCAAGGCAAGAATACTGAAGTAGTTTGCCATTCTCTTCTCCAGTGGACCTCATTTTGTCAGAATTCTCCACCATGACCCATCTGTCTTGGGTGGGCCTACATGGCATGGCTCATAGTTTCATTGAGCTAGACAAATCTGTGGTCCATGTGATCAGATTGGTTAGTTTTCTGTGATTGTGGTTTTCAGTCTGTCTGCCCTCTGATGGAGAAGGATAAGAGGCTTATGGAAGCTTCCTGATGAGAGAGATTGACTGAGGAGAAAACTGGGTCTTGTTCTTATGGGCGGGGCCATGCTCAGCTAATCTTTAATCCAATTTTCTGGTGATGGATGGAGCTGTGTGCCCTCCCTGCTATTTACCTGGGGTCAAACTATGGTGGGGGTAATGAAGATAATGGCAACCTCCTTCAAAAGATCCCATGCATGTACTGCTACATTCAGTGCCCCCAACCCTGCAGCAGGCCTCCACTGACCCACACCTCTGCTGGAGACTCCAGGACACTCACAGGCAAGTCTGGGTAAGTCTCTTGTGGGGTCACTGCTCCTTTCTCCTGGGTCCTGGTACACACAAGGCTCAGTTTGTGCCCTCCAAGAGACAATTTCCCAGTCCTGTGTAAGTTCTGGTAGCTCTATGGTGGGGTTAGTGGTGATCTCCTCCATGAGGACTTATGCCATACCCAAGTCTGTTGCACCCAGAGCCCCTGTCCCTGTGGCAGTCCACTGCTGACCCATACCTCCACAGGAGATGCTCAAACACAGTGCTGTCTCAGTCTCTGTGGGGTCCCTGGGTTCTGGTGCACGCAAGGTTTGTTTGAGCCTTCTGAGCATCTCTGGTGGAAATGGGGTTTGATTCTAAACGCGAATTCGCCACTCCTCCCGTCTTACTGGGGCTTCTCCTTCGCCCTGGGTGTGGGGTATCTCCTCACAGCCGTTCCAGCGCCTATTGTCTTACTGGGGTTTCTCTGACGTTGGACATGGAATATCTCCTCATGACCACTCCAGGGAAGCGCAGCCACTGCTCCTGGCCTTGAACGTAGGGTATCTCCTCATAGCTGCTTCATGGCAAATAGATCCCATCACTTCATGGCAAATAGATGGAGAAACAGTGGACACAGTGACAGATTTTATTTTAGGGGGCTCCAAAATCATTGCAGATGGTGACTGTAGCCATGAAATTAAAAGACATTTGCTATTTGGAAGAAAAGTTATGACCAACCTGGACAGCTTATTTAAAAGCAGAGACATTACTTTGCCAACAAAAGTCCATCTAGTCAAAGCTATGGTTTTTCTAGTAGTCATGTATGGATGTGAGAGTTGGACTATAAAGAAAGCTGAGCACTGAAGAATTGATGCTTTTGAACTGTGGTGTTGGAGAAGACTCTTGACAGTCCCTTGGACAGCAAGGAGATCCAACCAGACCATCCTAAAGGAAATCAGTCCTGAATATTCATTGGAAGGACTGATGTTGAAGCTGAAACTCCAATACTTTGGCCACCTGATGTGAAGAACTAGCTCATTGGAAAAGACCCTGATGCTGGGAAAGATTGAAGGCGGGAGGAGAAGGGGATGACATAGGGTGAGATGGTTGGATGGCATCACCAACTCGATGGACATAAGTTTGAGTAAACTCTGGGAGTTGGTGATGGACAGGGAGGCTTGGTGTGCTGCAGTCCATGGGGTTGCAAAGAGCTGGGCACGGCTGAGCAACTGAACTGAACTGATGACCTATTTAGTATTGTCCAGTAGCTTGTGTCCATCCAAAATAAACAGGAAGAGAATTATACTCAACCTAGTTGGCATTAACAGAGTGCACACATGACTTCCTAATTTGGGATCCATTTTTCACTGCAACTTCAGGAGTAGATGTCTTGTGGACTCCAAAAAGGCTATGCAAAAATTTGTAGTCAAATTTTTGAAAAAACAGTGGGTAGTTAGTTTCATACAATTTTCAAAGTGATCCATGATCAAAATTTTAATTTTAAAGGATTGAGGAGTAGTGTAATAGTTGTGAATAAATGATCCTCAAAAGATGAAGTAATGAGAATATGGTTCTTTGGGATTTCAATGAAAGGAAATTTCTTACACTTTTTTAAAAAAGACAATGATTTAAAAGATACTAATAACCAGAATATATAAAGAACTGTCAAAACTCAATAATAAGGAAACAGTCAACCCAATTTAAAAAGCAGCAAAACATCTGATCCTACAGTTAAGTTGAGAAAATGCCAAACATATGAAAAGAAGTTTAAAAGCATTAGCTATCAGAAAAATGCAAATCAGAACTACAAAACAATATCACAGCATAATTATTAAAATGGCTCATTAAAAAAGAAAAAGGACAATAACAAATGTCAGTGATGATGTGGAGAAACTAGAATTCTAATATATTGATGGTATAACTTCAAAATGATACAACCTTTTATAAATTCGTATGGTAGCTTCCTATGAATTTCAATATACAACCCATGAATATGTCCTTTGGTATTTACTGTAATGGCTTTATTCATAATTGTCCAAACTTAAAAAACTCAAATATCTACCAGCTGGCAAATGGTTAAACAAATTGTGGTGTACCATACACTAAAACACTATAATAAGGAGTTTATTCAGCAATAAAAAAGGAATGAAGTACTAAAACATTGAATAGAAATGATAATTCTCAAAAGATTTATGCTAATTGAAAGAAGCTAGATTCAAAAGGCTACAATATTTTGTAATTCCCCTTACATAATGTATTGGAAAAGGTAAGATAAGGTAAGAAGACACACATTAGGTCAGAGGCTGTCAGGGGCTGGAAGTGAGGAAAGGCCATTTCTCACCCAGGGACACAAGGGAACATTTTAGGGATAGCTTCCCAGGTGGCGTTAGTGGTAGAGGACTTGCCTGCCAATGCAGAAGATGTAAGGAACATGGGTTCAATCCCTGGGTCAGGAAGATCCCCTGGAGGAGGGCATGGCAACCCACTCCAGTATTCTTGCCTGGAGAATCCCGTGGACAGAGGAACCTGGCAGGCTATGGTCCATAGGGTCGCACAGAGTCAGACACAACTAAAGTGACTTAGTGCACACATAAGTTTATCAAAATGCATGGAACTGGCACCTATAAAAATACATTTTATTTTTTAAATTATAACTCAATGTAAGTAGAAAAAATAGAGCACAAAGCTCTGAAAAAAGGTGCTCTTGAAGAAGCATGATGACACAATTGTATAAATGGGTGGACTATTTTTTCCTTAGCGCCACCTTACACATAGAGCTTATTCCCTTTGATCCAGCCACTTCTTCAATTACGTATGCAAAGCACAGAATTCCCCAAGGTTTTTACTGAGAAGAGCTCTGGGAGAAGATCTCCATGTGGTAACAGTAGGAGAAAGAATCCTATTGGCTAAACGAAAATCAATGGAAAACATCTGGACCACTCCCTGCCCAATCTTTTTACCAACTTATTTTCTACTAAAACTTTAGATTGTATTAATAACGGAGTCCATTGTCTGAGAGCATTATGCTCAAATGCAAACTTTTGCCCCAGGGAGATGTAATCAAATTAGTTCTTACCATTTCTATTTCACCTAGGAGAAAATAACAGTGGAGATGAATTTATTAGACTTTTGTACACCAGTTGGAATACATGCAAAGGAGGGGTGTTTGCTTTAAAATAATGAGAGAAGAGCTTTTGTTTCTTGAGGTCCGAGCATAAATGGAACACAGTACTATATGAGGCTTTGCCCAATCGAGTCACAGTATGAAGGAGCTGGATACATGAGAGAGGAACAAATATAGACAATGAACAAGAGAAGGTGAATTCGTGAATATTAAGTCTTCCATTTATATCTCTGGAGTTGAATTAAAATGAAATGAGTTGAATTGAATCGAATAGAAATGAACTGATAGCTTCAACTCAAGAAGAAAGAAAAAACCCTGGGTCAAAGCCACTGAAAGAGTAGGTTGTGCTTATCAGGGAAACTGAAGACCCCACTCTAAGCATGTCTCTAGCACCTAAATGTGATTCAAGTCTGCCTTCTAAAAATGTTGCCTCCAAATATTATTGATGATGGTGATGGTGGGGTGCTTAATAGACCAAAATGCTGTTGTTTATGACAATATGCTGCCAGGGCAGTATCTCATTAATAGCTGATGTGCTCTGTAAAGAGGTCCTACATAAAATCAGTAGCAGTAAGATTGTATTTAATTTACCTGAAACTACGCATGTTATAGTTTAACACACCCAAAAAGCTATATGCGTGCTAAGTCACTTTAGCCATGTCCAACTCTTTGTGACCCTATAGACTGTAGCCCTCCAGTCTCCTCTGACCATGGAATTCTCCAGGCAAGAATACTGGAGTGGATTGCCATTTCCTTCTCCAGGGGATCTATCAAACCCAGGGATTGATCTACCCAACCCAGGATTGAACCCACATCTCTTAGGTTTCCTGCATTGGCAGGTGGGTTCTTTACCACTAGTGCCACCTGGGAAGCCCTGCAAGAAGCTACAGCCACTGTTAAACAGAGTGTGACACCTTGCCGTGTAGTTTCTGATGCAAAAGTTACACTTTCCACAAAAGAAGCAGGATGAAATGCTCTCCCACCACTGCTATGTGATGATAAAACAGGAATGCAGGGAGGAGAGAAGAGAAGAAGATGGAAAGGGAGAAGGAGAAAGAACAATATATAGAAAGAGTTGGTAATGAAGCCATTACCAGGGTAGAAATAATATCTAGTCAGAATTTTCCAAAATACATTGAAAGGAGAACAAACTTTAGAAATACCATAGATAAAGAAATCGATGGTCCAAGTGAAACCTAACAACTAAAACTTCAAAGTACTGCAGACTGATTGTGAAAGAGCAACAGAAAAGAATTTGAGTGTAAGAAAGGGACAACTGAACACAGACTGCCAGAAGATGATGGCTGCCCAATTCTCAATGTTGAGGACCAGTGGAACACAAGCCCAGCTAGCCATGCACAAATCTGTACTGGACTGAACTGCAGCCAACCAAAGGTTTTTATCACTTTCTTGGGAAGGGAAACTTGGAAATTAAAGCAATTCTTCCATTCTTATACTTGGAACTGAAAACATTAACCACTGTTCATCATATAAAGTAGTAGAAAGAAAGCAAATAATCACTGTTCACATATCACCTCTTGAGAAAATGGAGAGTTTCCATTACAGTTCCTACTCTATGAGGTTGGGGTCTTTTAAATGACCACTTTTGCTATCTTTATATGATCTTGAATTAAAGAATCCTGTCATATAATATACATAAGCACCACAACTTAGTTGACCACCAGACCAGGTAAGTAGCCCATGATTGAGTACTGCTTTTAAGGAATCTTATTTCTGTTTCTTTGTGTTCCGTGTTACCAATTCTGGTAAAAGCTGAAAATCTTGCTGAAACATTTCTACAGGGATGAAGACAGAATCAAATCAAAAGAAATTTTGCTTTTGATTAGATTGTCTTTCTGCATTACCACTAGTATTTTTTTCTCTTTGGAGATAATTTTAGAAATGTCTTTAAAACCTTTATTCTGATGTTGGTTCTATGATCATGTTTCACTTTTATTTTTTTCTAAGACCAGCATATAGGCATACACACACATGTGCACACACACACACACACACACACAGGCAAAATATAAACAGCAATTTGCTTTCTATATGATTTGAGTGGCAATAAAAGACCATTTTCTTTTGGTCTCAAAGTCAACTTCCCTTTAACCCACTTTGAGTTCCAAAAACGTCACTAAGTACCAGGCAGCTTGGAAGAAAAGCTATGAACAACCTAGATAGCAAATTAAAAAGCAGAGACATTACTTTGCCAACAAAGGTCCGTCTAGTCAAAGCTATGGTTTTTCTAGTGGTCATGTATGGATGTGAGAGTTGGACGGTGAAGAAAACTGAGCACTGAAAAATTCATGGTTTTGAACTGTGGTATTGGAGAAGACTCTTGAGAGTCCCTTGGACTGCAAGGAGATCCAACCAGTCCATCCTAAAGGAGATCAGTCCTGAATATTCACTGGAAGGACTGATGCTGAAGCTGAAATTCCAATAGTTTGGCCACCTGATGCAAAGAACTGACTCATTTGAAAAGACCTTGATGCTGGGAAAGATTGAAGGTGGCAGAAGAAGGGGAAGACAGAGGATGAGATGGCTGGGTGGCATCACCGACTCGATGGACATGACTTTGAGTATGCTCTGGGAGTTGGTGATGGACAGGGAAGCCTGGTGTGCTGCAGTCCATGGGGTGGCAGAGTCAGAAACGACTGAGTGACTGAACTGACTGACCAGCAGAAATCCTTCCTGTTACAGTATTCTATTTAGAAATCTTTTGTTCTAATAAAAAGAATTTTTTTCTCTTTTTTGGAATAAGATGCTCTGGCACAGTGAAAGATGACAGGTTTAGAGATAGGAAAATATAGACAATGCCTCAAGTCCTACCCTACCTGTTCATGTAGACATGACAAATTACATCCTTTTGGTCCTCTGTGACCTCATATGAAAGATAATGCTACTGAATAAAATTAGGGTTTCTGAAATTTGACTGATAAAAATCATTACATGGAGTGCTTGTTTAATGGTAGTTTTCCAAACTCCACTCCAAACTCAGCACCTTGAACTCTCTGAACTAGGGACCAGAGAATTGTTTAGAACTCACTGTAACCCTGTGCTCCATCCTTGTTTCTCACGAACTGACAACTTGGGGAAATGTCATATCAGGTTACTTCTAAACCCCACCCTGCTCCAGTTGTCTGCTGAAACTGAATAAAAGCCACAGGAACAACTCACCATTAGCTTACTTTGTTACTCATAGTTTTTCAGTTATCAAATGGAACAGGATCTTGAAATGTAAGGCCTAGGATGGGTAACTTCTGATGAGCAGACAGTTTGGTACAGTAGGAGGCCCAGATGTCAGGTGCGACTGGAGAAACTTGGATAAGTTGTAGATAGATTGAGAGCCTCAGGGATAAATTTGGGGCTGAGAAAAAAAAACTGTGAATGTGTACATTATCTTTGAATATATATATATATGAATCAAGAAGAAACAGACTAAGTGTGCAAATTATAGATACATTTATAGAGATTGCTAAAAATGGTAGTGTAGATCTATATTTATTGAAATGGAGAGATGCACAAGATGGATTTCTAAGTGAAAAATAGATGTGTCTCATAGGTTTCATTTAAAAAGTATATTCTTTTTGAATTTGAAGACTCTACATTTGAAGTACCAGTGAATTTCTCTGAGTGGTGGATATAGTTAATTTTTATACCTTATTTCCCTTTTTAGATAACTGCTTTTTATACAATGAGAATTCAATATTTTACAATCACAAACAGCAATCAAGCTATTTCATTACAGTAAGAGAGAAAGCAGTTTGCATAGGGGAGGTGAGGATGCTGGTTGCTAGATGCAGGAAGAGACCAAACAGAGCAGGTGTGAGAAGGAGTTAAATGGAAAGCAAGAAGTCAGCCCTGGGCTGTAGAGGAAAGGGAAATTAAAGAGGAGAAGCAAGAATGGCTAAGGCAGAGCAAGTCTGCATTCTCCTAGGTTCTTATCAGTACTCTAAGCAAGTTGGTCCAGGTTACAGGCTGTGCTTTGTTCTTTCCTGTGGCTCCTGATGACCCTATGGGTCAGTATAGCAGGGATAATTATAATGCTCAGGTCCTATTAGACTGTTTAAGAATTAACTCTTCTGCTGCCAGTTGCCAGCCTGCAAGCTTGCCTGGGGCCACTTGCTCCACAGAGCAATGTATTTATTTCTGATGTACAACCCAGGATTGCAGGGTTGACTAGCAGCGTGGAGGGGAAGGCAAGGGGATGGAGGCTATTTATAGCAGGAAGCAACAAAGGTTTCCTTTCTTTCCTTTACCACGAGTTTTATTTCTCTGAAACTCTGCCCATGTTGTGCAGAAATCAAAAGGGCAAGAGAACAAGTTTTTCAGAGCTGGTTGGAAAGTTCCAGGGCTCTGTTTTTAGAGCAAATCTGCCAGCTTCTGAGGAGGTTGCAACCACCCTCAGATTCTAAATCATCTTGATGGCGGTGCAAATAGATGCAAATGAGGGTCAAATCAATTTCCATAATGAACAGCACAAGCAGAGCGGACTCCTCTCCACCTGACTCAAAATTACTAGAAAATTCAATGAGGGGCAGAAAAAAAAAAAAGAAAGGGAATGAAAATATCCTATTGACTTGAAGACTATTGTCCTATGAATTTGGGGAATGAAATATGTGAGATCTGAGAATAAGTAACTCTAAGCTTCCTTCTGGAAGCTCGTCCAGAAATGGATGGGTCCAGCATAGCTCTCTTGAGGATATATATATATATTTATTTATTTGCCATGTTTCATCTTTCCCCATTCCAAGACTCCACTTCATGTCCTACCCTAGTTGGACTTTTATTTTTCCTTTATAGCAGCTTTATTGAGATAATTACCTACCATAAAATTCATGCTTTTAAAACATATAATTCAGTGGCTTTTAATATATTCACAGAGTTGTAAAACAATTGCCACTAATTTTGTAACCCATCATCACTCCAAAAAGAAACTCACACTCATTAGCAGTCAGTCCCCATTTTCTTCTCCCCCAGTCCCTGGCGACTATTAATCTAGTTTCTATGGGTTTGCTGTTTTGGAGATATCTTATAAGTGAAATTGTACAATATGTGGCCTTT
Source organism: Okapia johnstoni (assembly GCA_024291935.2). NCBI lineage: Eukaryota > Metazoa > Chordata > Mammalia > Artiodactyla > Giraffidae > Okapia > Okapia johnstoni. The sequence goes on along the minus strand of CM044308.1, from coordinate 39,699,075 downwards.
TTTGACTGACTTCTTTCACTTGGCATAATGTTTCAAGGTTCATCTGTGTTGTAACATGTATCAGTACCTCATTCCTTTTTATGGAGGTTGGCCTTTTTAAGCAGAATCAACCTGAGGGCTATAAACCTCTACGTCTCAGAGGACTGCAGTGAGCTCCACTTATTTCATGGAAAACCACATGAATTTGGAGATAATAGTAACATGACCTAACCTTATTACTTTTCCATTAAGTCTTTGCCCACTGTGTTTAACTCTGGATCTGGCTGCATTTCAGAAATTAGCTTCTTGTCATTCATCTAATACTGGACTGGGTTGACTTCCATTTATAATGAACAGGTGTTTTTATGAGCCACAATGCAGAGGCATTCATTTCCAAAGACTATTTTGGAACTTCTGGCACAGCCTATGTCACTGCATATGGTTGACTTGCATCTATGAAAGAGATGGGAGTCACTAGAACTATAATACATATGGGCCATTGACTGAACCATCTGAGGAATTTTTAATTGGTGTGAATATGGAATGCAATAATTTATATGGATTCATTACTTTTATATGCTTAAATACATGGAAAGAACTAATCGAATGGGTTTTATTTTCTGGAAGGTCCTGAATGTCTTTGGATAATCCAAATTTTCTTTGCGGAAGAAAGTATACTTCCCTGCAAGTCATTATCTTTAAGACACATTTATCAAATGCTTCCCTTGTGCCTGCCCATACTTTGAAGCAATGTGGTTTCCATCAGTAATCATGCACAGCAAACCTTCTGCTTTTGACTACTCAGCCAACAGAAACTCACATTTACCCAGCAAATGTACAGGCAGATGGTAGGACAAAACCTGAGGTTCTTCATGATGTCTCTGAGGCATGGCTTAAATGTGTTGGGGAACAGGGGTGTCAAGTTAAACCTTAGGTTGTGTTTATGGCTGGGATTCAGCCATGTTAGGGCATGCTTGACAAACGAATGGAAAGAGCATGCTCTGCATCTATTTTTAACCACAAAGGAGACGTCTTCTGAGAGAGACCTCACTTATTCCCAGGCTGATCAGGGATCCTAACATGGGATAGGAGTGCTGCTGCGGTGGGTTTGGTATTCTATAGGAAACCCAAAGTCATGAAATGGACTAAAAAATCTGGAGGAAGAATGCCATTATTTTAGATGAACACAATGCCACAAAAAAGATGCCAAATTTGTAGATTTTTTTCCCCTAAGATAAAAGATGAGACATCAAAGATATTTTGCTTTCATGTCAGGCATTTTTGGCTCTGTTCCTAGACACGTGGGCTTCAGGTTCAGTGTGCATAGATCTTGGGGGGAAAGTTTGAGGAGTACTAAGTAGAATGACTTTTTCTTAGAAGGGGAGAGAGAAAGACAAATGGGCTGTGTCTGGTCATCTGACTCTGCTATTGGAAAGAGAGTAAGAATGATTCTAGTAGAAGAACCCTTAGTCATTCAGATTTTGCCCTATAACCTCTACTTCCCCCACACTAAAAACCTTGTAAAATATTGAGCCTCAATACAAAACCTTTTTTGTGTCTATGTCACAAGGGTAACACAGCAGATGGTGGCAAAGCATTCTCTCCACATTGGCAAGGAATTCAGTGCTACTTTGGTACAGCATGAGCCACTGCACACAGAAACTCCCAGGATTCAGGTGTCAGGGGTCTGTGGGCTGATTGCCTTTATAGATGGCTGTGTCCTCTGAAGCAGTGCTCAGAGGTTAGGAGGGTGGAAGAGGGTCACAGGATGGGGTGACTTCATTTCTGGCTCCAGTGGAATTGATGAGGAAGAGTCACAGAGCTTCCTGCATGGATCTACCATAGTTACGCCCTTTCTTCACGTTTAAAGGGCCCTATTTTCCCTTCCTATGCTCCCTATTGGGTGAAGGTTGGGCTGTCATTCATAGGTACATCAGGGATGCCCCATGTGATGCTCAGAATATGTATATGAGATTATGCCTTCACGGGCGTGGAAGTCTGCAATAGTAGGTTTGGCTGGAAGCCAGAGGAATAATAATAATGATTGGAACCATAAAAATAACAGCCTTTGAGTGTACCATGTACTGGGCTCCATGCCACATGCTTTGCATTCTGTATCCCTTTCAGTCCTCACAATAATTCTTTGAGTTAAATATGTTTTATTATGTCCATGATACAGTTGAGGAACTGAAGCATCATCAGTCAGATTTACATGTAAGTGATGATGTCACAGTTCAAATCCAAGTTTATTCTTTACTTCTACCCCACATTCTTAACCTCTATACTTTATTACCTCTCAAGTTATTACTGTAAGATTACTATAATAAGGTTATTATATTACTCAGTTTTACCCAGTCATATGTTGCCTGTGTGAGCATTTAGCAACAGCAATATATTTCTTGGGGATCCCATTAAAAAAGTTTTGATTTATATTCTTAAAGATACAGCTATGCATATATACCGTAGTAGGCTATGTTTACAAGGATAAATAATTACAAAAGTAAATGTATGAACTTTATAAAAGAGTAGATTAAGATATGAATAAAGACTGGAATTGTAAAAAAGAAAAATACTCATATTCTAAGTGCCTTTGGTGAAAAGCAGAAAAGAAAAAATGTTCACTAAATATCCTGATTGTTATTGTTTAGTTGCTCAGTTGTGTCGAGCTCTGTAACACCACCGACTGTAGTCCCCAAGGCTCCTCTGTCCATGGGATTTCTCAGGCAAGTATACTAGAATGTGTTGTCATTTCCTTCTCCAGAGGATCTTCCTGACCAAGGGATCAAACCTGTGTCTCCTGCATTGCAGGCAAATTCTTTACCACCAAGCCACTTGGCAAGCCCTAATATCCAGACATGTGGCAAGTATTAGAATAACACTGGTTTTTAACGTCAATCTTGGAAGGTTGGTATTGTTGTACTCATTCTATAGGTGAGAGAAAGGAGACATCTAAAGTCTTAAATCAAAAATGAGATTCAAAATCATGTGCACCACTGAGACCCACTTCTAGAAGGATGTTGAACAATGCAGGAGTCATCATTTTCTTAGCCCACAAACTTTGTGAAACATGGAAGATCTGTTATTTCTAGTCTTCCAATGAAGACTCTGGAGTACCTATTATGTTTCAAGTACTATGCTAGATGTTGAGTGTTACCTTTTAGCATTGACCTTGGGGGGAAATTCATTGTCCAATGGAAGAAACAGGACTTACAGGACTTACACAGATTATTAACTAATAGGCAAAGAAAACAAATTTTTATGGGAGTAAAAGAAATGGAGAAAATTCATATGGCTAGTTCAGTTCAATTCAGTTGCTCAATTGTGTCTGACTCTTTTCTATTCCATGGACTTTCCATGGACCCCATGGACTTTTTGCGACCCCATGGATTACATATGCTTAGTAGATTGGGGAAAATTTTTACAAAGGAAGTAACATTTGGGTAGGATCTTAAGAGGAGTTTGTCAGGCAGAGAACAAGATAAAGGAAAAAGCAAAATCTGTCCAGAAGATATTGAAAAGCTCAGTTTGGAAAAGAAGGATAATTCTTCTGCATGACTGCAAGATCTAGTTTTGAACTGGGCAGTGGAGAGAGAGAAATCGGGCGGCTTGTTCTTGGGCCCTGATTGTGAAGGATTTTGTATGTCCAGGTAATGAGTCTGGACATTTTCTTATGCTGAATAAGAAATAGTTAAAGCTTTCACAAAAAATGTGAACAAATTTTTGTGTTAGAAAAAATAGCTACATAAGATTTGAGATGATACGTTAAATATAGGGAAAGGAGCCTTAGAGAAAAGTTTTAGAAGGCTAACCTTCTTAAAGACATCCATAGGTAGTCATCAATTCCTAGGAAATTTCCAGGTGTCTGCTTTCTATCTCATTGCCATTCCCGTGCTCGTAGGCTCCTGCTCTCTTCTCTGGGATTGACCTAGCTCTTAGCTCCCTTTTCCAAACCCCTGGCCTCCTACAGCTCCAGTGAAAAACCATTATGAACCTCAGACCTACAGGATCCCCAGCATACACAAAATCCCAATTCTCCAGGTCCTTCCATAATTTTACATCTTTCCCTAGGCAGAGCAAAGTTGCTTTTTATATGAAGCTGAAATTTATAGGAATGTTGTAGGTTTCCTCATTGGTTTGACCCAATTGGATTATTATAGCTGGCAGAAATTCTGATGCCTTCACTCTTCAACAGTCTAGCAGGACCTAGGGCTCCAAGCTGGTCATCTGGGACCACAGACATCTTCATCCATTTACTCTAATGACTCATATAAATGCTACCATTTTCTGTATCTGCCATGATTTGAAAACATAACTGAGAATAATTAGAAAGACAGAATTGCTCTTGGGGGTAAAATTGTAGAAAGGAACAGTGCAGAGTTAGAGAAATAAACTTTAACATTTCCCACACTAGACTGGAAACATTTGCAGAGATGTGAATTCTGTTTTTAACCCTCTTTACAGCTTATTTTATAACCCTGGCCAAGTCAATTAACCTTTCCATTCCTCAGGTTGACCTTACGTAAACTTAGAATAATATGTCCCTGCCTGCTTGGCTCCCAGGCATGTGAGTTGGAAAGAGTTAATGAAGGAGAGTTTAGAAAGTGTCCAAAGCACTGTTTATCAGAAAGTATACAGTCTGTTTTGATAGGCAATCTCTGAGTGAGTGTGCTAGACAGCAGAGGTTTATGAAACTTTAGTAAGAAAGATTATTGGGCACAGTTATCTCTTTTCCTTCAAAGCCCTCAACTTATAGGTCAATGAGCACCTATGTACTAGGTGATAGCCAATGTTAGAGGAAACATGTGCCTTACTACTGTGGAAAATCAGTTAATTACAGGGCAACCTGTCCTTAAGAGCCCCTGAAGGCACTGCCTGACCTTGTGCCCGGGCTGTGAAAAGACACTTTCTCAACAAGGAAATAACTGGACTTGGGAAGGCTCTTCGTGCATCCAGGTATTTTCAAGGATGCAGCAGTTACAACTTCCTTGTAAAGGCAGCACACCTCTTGTGTCTCTGTGATTTCTGAACTTTACCCAGATTAGACAGTTGAATACAGAGGAGGCCAGTGATGTAACGAGGGCCATCTTATCACTGGTATGTAGGTAAGGTTGAGACTCAGCATAACCTGCTGGGAAAACGGAGCGAGGGCCTGTTTTCAATGTCACATTGAAATCACCTTGTCAACATGTTTTAAGGAAAGGAATAAGGGAATATCAATTGGCACAGGCTGATCGGTACACATGATTTACAGACGTTTTTATCAGTATCTGTTAAGATTAGACTTCCATAGACTCTATGATCCAGCAATTTCACTTCATAGCCCTAAAGAAAACAATCATACATGTGTAAAGAACCATGAATAGGGACAAACATTCTAGCTTACTTTGTCATTTTAAAAAGGTGAGGCTGCTGCTGCTGCTAAGTCGCTTCAGTCGTGTCCGACTCTGTGCGCCCTATAGACGGCAGCCCACCAGGGTCCTCCGTCCCTGGGATTCTCCAGGCAAGAAGACTGGAGTGGGCTGCCATTTCCTTCTCCAATGCATGAAATTGAAAAGTGAAAGGGAAGTCGCTCAGTCGTCTCCGACTCTTCGCGACCCAATGGACTGCAGCCCACCAGGATCCTCCATCCTTGGGATTTTCCAGGCAAGAGTACTGGAGTGGGTTGCCATTGCCTTCTCCGAAAAGGTGAGGAGGTGCCCTCAGTATGAGGAATGGCTAAATAACAATAGAGTACTCATATTGAAGACTCCTGAAAGTCCCTTGGACAGCAAGGAGATCAAACCAGTCAGTCTTAAAGGAGATCAACCCTGAATTTTCCCTGAAAGGATGGTACTGAAGCTGAAGCTCCAGTATTTTGATCATATGATGCGAACAGATGACTCATTGGAAAAACTCCTAATGCTGAGAAAGGCTGAGGGCAGAAGGAGAAGAGGTCATCGGAGGATAAGACAGGTGCACAGCATCACTGATGCAATGAACATGAACTTGGGCAAACTCGGAGTTAATGAGGGATAGGTAGGCCTGGTGTGCTGCAGTCCGTGGGGTCGCAAAGAGTCGGACATGACTGGGCAACTGAACAACAGCAACAACTCATATTTTGCAATAAAATGGGACAACTTAAAAATGTGAGGGACATATGTTTCATTCACCAGTAAGTTCTATAAGTTTTCCCTCAAAATGAATTATGGATCTGATCAGTTCTCATCAATTCCACCATAGGCATCCTTGTTCAAGGGAGCAATCTATTATGGTTCCTGTAAACTAAGTCTTGGCAATAGGCTCCTAACTGACCCTGCAGCTTTCCTATCACCTCCTATATAGCCCGTTTTCCAATAAACAACCAGAGTGCTCCATCTAAATGCAAATGTGGTCATATCACTCCAATGGTTTCCCATCTCTTTGGATAACACCTATCAAGCAGCATGCAGTTTGAACCCTGGCTACTTCTCCAATTTAATTTCTTACCTGTATCTTTTCCCATCTCTACACACAAAACATTGCTGAATCAGTGTGTGATGGGCTCTATGGACACTAAAGGGGCTTCGCAGGTAGCACAGTGGTAAAGAATTTGCCTGCTGATGCAGGAGATGCAAGAGACGTGGGTTCAACCTGGGGTCAGGAAAATCCCCTGGAGAAGGAAAAGACAACTTGCTCCAGTATTCTTGCCTTGAAAATTCCACAGACAGAGAAACCTGGTGGGCTACAATCCATGGAGCTGCAAAAAGCTGGACACGACTGAGTAACTGAGCACACACATGGACAGTAAAATGGAAAGGTCAGCAAGAAATGTGTACAGATATCAGTTCAGTACAGTCACTCAGTCGTGTCCGACTCTTTGCGACTCCATGAATCGCAGCACCCCAGGCCTCCCTGTCCATAACTAACTCCCGGAGTTTACCCAAACTCATGTCCATCGAGTCAGTGATGCCATCTCATCCTCTGTCGTCCCCTTCTCCTCCTTCCTCCAACCCTTCCCAGCATCAGGGTCTTTTCCAATGAGTCAGCTCTTCCCATCAGGTGGCCAAAGTTTTGGAGTTTCAGCTTCAACATCAGTCCTTCCAATGAACACTCAGGACTGATCTCCTTTAGGATGGACTGGTTGGATCTCCTTGCAGTCCAAGGGACTCTCAAGAGTCTTCTCCAACACCACAGCTCAAAAGCATCAATTCTTTGGTGCTCAGCTTTCCTTATAGTCCAACTCTCACATCCATACATGACTACTGGAAAAATCATAGCCTTGACTAGACAGACCTTTGTTGGCAAAGTAATGTCACTGCTTTTTAATATGCTGTCTAGGTTGGTCATAACTTTCCTTCCAAGAAGTAAGCGTCTTTTAATTTCATGGCTGCAATCACTATCTGCAGTGATTTTAGAGCCCAGAAAAATAAAGTCAGCCACTGCTTCCACCGTTTCCACTGCCATGAAGTGATGGGACCAGATGCCATGATCTTAGTTTTCTGAATGTTGAGCTTTAAGCCAACTTTTTCACTCTCCTCTTTCACTTTCATCAAGAGGCTCTTTAGTTCTTCTTCACTTTCTGCCATAAGGGTGGTGTCATCTGCATATCTGAGGTTATTGATATTTCTCCTGGCAATCTTGATTCCAGCTTGTGCTTCTTCCAGCCCAACGTTTCTCATGATGTACTCTGCATATAATTTAAATAAGCAGGGTGACAATATACAGCCTTTACCTACTCCTTTTCCTGTTTGGAACCTGTCTGCTGCTCCATGTCCAGTTCTAACTGTTGCTTCCTGACCTGCATACAGGTTTCTCAAGAGGCAGGTCAGGTGATCTGGTATTCCCATCTCTTTTAGAATTTTCCACAGTTTATTGTGATCCACACAGTCAAAGGCTTTGGTATAGTCAATGAAGCAGAAATAGATGTTTTTCTGGAACTCTCTTGCTTTTTCGATGATCCAGTGGATTTTGGCAATTTGATCTCTGGTTCCTCTGCCTTTTCTAAAACCAGCTTGAACATCTGGAAGTTAATGGTTCACGTATTGCTGAAGCCTGGCTTGGAGAATTTTTTGAGCATTACTTTACTAGCATGTGAGATGAGAGAAATTGTGTGGTATGTATAGATATAGTGGCTATCAATTTAAATGCATGGGTTCAAATCATAGCTTCATCACATATTAACATCATTTTAGTTGTGTGGTCTTGAGCAGGTGAGTAAATTCTATGTGTTTTAAATTTCTTCTCTAAAAAAATGGGATTAATAATATTATCTATTCACAAAACTGTTGTGAGAATTAAGTGATCAGTTCAGGTAAAACTCCTAGAGTCATAAGTCTCAATTATGCCTTTTTGTCTCGATTAACTTTATGTCAGAACTATCTGGAGTCCTCTGACTTTCTGTATTTCCATCTTTATATTTCACCATTTCATGTGTGGTGAGTGCTGTTTTACATAGTGTGATCATTAGAGACTGAGGAATAAGATGAGTTTAGTAGAGACATTAAGGTAGTGAGGCTGAGGACCATGTAGCTTTCTGGGACAAGGATATTTGGACGGAGGGAATTTTGGAAGAAATGTTCTGTAGTGGGGGCATTTCTGAAGACTCTCCATAAAACACTACCCATGACACATGATGTGGTGAAAAAGATAAAGTAAAAAGAAATACATAGGGGCTTTAAACAGTGGTGATGCCACATTAATTCAGAGGTACTATGGGTATGATGCAACTCTAAGTACATATATATGTGTGTGTGTGTGTGTGTTTGTGTGTGTGTGTATCAACCATTTAATCCTCACAATGCTTAAAATTCTCCAAGCCAGGCTTCAGCAATACATGAACCGTGAACTTCCAGATGTTCAAGCTGGTTTTAGAAAAGGTAGAGGAACCAGAGATCAAATTGCCAACATTCGCTGGATCATCGAAAAAGCAGGAGAGTTCCAGAAAAACATCTATTTCTGCTTTCTTGACTATGCCAAAGCCTTTGACTGTGTAGATCACAATAAACTGGAAAATTCTGAAAGAGATGGGAATACCAGACCACCTGACCTGCCTCTTGAGAAATCTGTATGCAGGTCAGGAAGCAACAGTTAGAACTGGACATGGAACAACAGACGGGTTCCAAATAGGAAAAGGAGTACGCCAAGGCTGTATATTGTCACCCTGCTTATTTAACTTATATGCAGAGTACATCATGAGAAACGCTGGGCTGGAAGAAGCACAAGCTGGAATCAAGATTGCCAGGAGAAATATCAATAACCTCAGATATGCAGATGACACCACCCTTATGGCAGGAAGTGAAGAAGAACTAAAGAGCCTCTTGCTGAAAGTGAAAGAGGAGAGTGAAAAAGTTGGCTTAAAGCTCAACATTCAGAAAACTAAGATCATGGCATCTGGTCTCATCACTTCATGGAAGATAGATGGGTAAACAGTGGTAACAGTGGCTGACTTCAATTTTTCTGGGCTCCAAAATCACTGCAGATGGTGACTGCAGCCATGAAATTAAAAGACACTTACTCCTTGGAAAGAAAGTTATGACCAACCTAGATAGCGTATTAAAAAGCAGAGACATTACTTTGCCAACAAAGGTCCGTCTAGTCAAGGCTATGGTTTTTCTAGTAGTCACATATGGATGTGAGAGTTGGACTATAAAGAAAGCTGAGCGCCAAAGTATTGATGCTTTTGAACTGTGGTGTTGGAGAAGATTCTTGAGAGTCCCTTGGACTGTAAGGAGATCCAACCAGTCCATCCTAAAGGAGATCAGTCCTGAGTGTTCATTGGAAGGACTGATGTTGAAGCTGAAATTCCAATACTTTGGCCACCTGATGCGAAGAACTGACTTATTGGAAAAGACCCTGATGCTGGGAAAGATTGAGGGCAGGTAGAGAAGGGGACAACAGAGGATGAGATGGCTGGACGGCTTTACCGACTCGATGGACATGAGTTTGTGTGGACTCAGGGATTTGATGATGGACAGGGAGGCCTTGGGTGCTGTGATTCATGGGGTCGCAAAGAGTCGGACACGAATGAGCAACTGAACTGAACTGAATCCTCACAACAGTTGTAAGAAGTGTGACCATTCCAGAATATTCTAGGTAAAGAAAAAGGCCAGAGTCAAGTGTAAGCACTCATGCGTTCAGTCATGTCCCACTCTTGGTGACACTATCGACTGTAGCCTGCCAGTCTCCTGTGTTCATGGAATTCTCCAGGCAAGATTACTGGGGTGGATTGCCATTTCCTTCTCCAGGAGATCTTCCTGATCCACGGAATGAACCCATGTTTCCTGCAGCTCCTGCATTGCAGGTGAATTCTTTACTGCCTGAGCCATCAGGGAAGCCTAGAGACAAGAGAATGAACAGTAAAAAGAATGGGAGGGGAATCAGAGATGTGACAAGATGGGGTGAGAAGTTAAAGAATGCCGGCCTTTGGGGGCGGTGATAAGGACTTTGGATCATAGCAGGAGTGAGCTGGGAATTGGCTGGAGGACTCTCATGAGAAGATGAACATATGAGAAGGATCACAGGATAGAAGCAGGGGTATGTCTGTTAGAAGGAGAGTGTGGTAATCTGGGTAAGACATGGTGGTGGCTCTCGTGAAAGTTGAGGGAATATATTTTGAGGACAGAACTGACAGACTTGGTTAAAGAATTGAAAGTGATGAGTGAGAGAAAGAGAGACATCAAAGATAACATCATGGTTTCTGGTTGAGCAATGATGGACTTGGGTTGCTGCTTACTGTATTTACTGAATGACAATGGGAGAAGCAATTTGGTAGCCTGGAGGCAGCAGGAGGTTCAATCAAGAATTGCGTTTAAAAAAAAAAGAAAGAATTGTATTTTGACATCTAATTGGAGATGTGAAACAGACAAGTGGATATAAGAGTCAAGTTCTGGGGAGAAGTTTGGGCCTATTGAAAATTCAACATTTGAATTTCTAGAACTCATCCTTGTGGAAGGTCTAGATGACCTTGTCAACTGAGATGTCTATGTTGGGATGTGATGGGTAGGGGGAATCTTTCTTGTTTCTTATTCTTCTCTAAATTTTAGTTTCAAGATTTTTCTGTTTGACCTGATTCTTCCCACACATTGAAGACATGAAGGAAAGAAAAGGGATACGTATTTTGTTTTCCAAATTCCTCTCAAAGTGGCACTGCTTTTGAAAATGGGAAAGGAGTTGGATAACCACAGAGAGAGAGATCTTTTGAACTGAGAATTGGTAATGATCAGACATATTTGATATGAGGAGGGAACTAGAAATGGTTCATACTCTTTTATAATATAAGACCTTAGTAGGGTATGGTTAAGACATTCTTAAATACAGATACAGCAAAATATGTGTGTTTGTGTGCTCAGTCATATCTGACTCTCCAACCCCATGAACTGTAACCCACCAGGCTCCTCAGCCCATGGATTTTCCAGACAAGAATACCGGAGTGGGTTGCCGTTTCCTCATCCAGGGGATCTTCTCGACCTAGGGACTGAACTCACATCCCTTGCACCTCCTGCATCAGCAGGTGGATTCTTTACCACTGCACTACTTGGGAAACCCTGCATAATATAGAGCTAATATAATCCAAAGATCATTAGTTCTAATATTCCTGTGATATATTGACTATATAATATTATTCTTCTTGGCTACTGTTATTCTTAATGGCTCTTCTTGTTTTCTTCTGTTGTTTCCAAATACCAATGTAGCAGATCAGTTGCTTTTATTGTGCTTAACATTCTTCATCTTGCTTGATCCTTATATTTTGTTCTCATATCACTGACATCTCTTATTTAAATTAGGAAATAAAAAGCATGTTTTTTAAAATGGGTGGTCTTGGACCAGAATTCTCAGTTATTTCATAGAATATTAAGAACTATGAAAAGAAAATGGGGTCCCCAGAAGATTGGGAAGTATTAGATTAAACAAATATAAGCATGCTTTTTAATAAGATTTTTCATATCATTAATATGTTAATATTACATGAAAACACTCTTAAAAGGGCTATGACATTTCTTAGTTACTTGAGCACAGAAACTTTTTTTTTTTTCCTGGAGCTTCTCACAGTTTAGTAGTAGGAAGAACACATTTGAGGACAGTCTCTTAAGGACAACTTAACCCCAAGGCATGTTGTATGCCCATAACCCTGTTTTTCTGTGATATTTTTCTCAAAATCTTTCTTGGGCCTTGTATGCCATATTGCTGTAGGCATTTGTTGCTATCTGGTAATTGTGATTTCTCACTACATCCTGTGCTAGGATGTACATTTTGATTGATGCACTATTGTTGGTCATGCAAACATGATTTCACTTTGAGCATGATTTGAGTTTGATGAATGACCAGAGTGTTCATCATATGAAGAGGGCCTGGCCACACAGGATTTTCCTTTGTCCAAGTTTAGCTACAAACTGCCGCCCCAAGGCCATGGTCATCCATTAGACATGGATGCTTTGTGCTAGTCTTGGTCTCTGTCAACCTGCCTCTGCCCTTCTAAGCTCCTCCCAGTTTAGTCCACAGCTGGCCCTATTCATGGGTTCAATCACACCCCAGTTGACTTTGCACCTACTCTGAGAGGGCTTACTACTCCTCACACTTTCTATATCTACAAGGGCTTCATATAAATCCATTGCCCTGCAAGTGGGTATTTGGTGTTCCTTCCTGAGAATGAGACCTTCCTACATGGCTATGAGGTCATAGGCCTTTGTTCCTACTGAGCCCGATTTTTATGTGGTCATTTCTGTCCATTTAATACCTTCAGTTCTGTATAAGTGATCCCATTTGGCCCTTGTCAATATCCCTAGAGGTTAAATATTTGTTTGTGGTGTTGGAGGAGACTCTTGAGATTCCCTTGGATAGCAAAGAACTCAAAACAGTCAATCCTAAAAGAAAGTCCTTTATTGGAAGGACTGATGCTGAAGCTGAAGCTCCAATACTTTGGCCACTTGATATGAAGAGCTGATTCATATTGGAAAAGACTCTGATGCTGGGAAAGATTGAGGGCAGAAGAAAGGGACAACAGAAGATGAAATGGTTGGATGGCATCACCAACTCAATAGACATGAGTTTAAGCAAACTCTGGGAGATGGTGAAGGACAGAGAAGCCTGGTATGATACATACAGTCCATGGGGTTGCAAAGAGTCAGACAGGACTGAGATAATGAACAACAAATAGAAAGCAAAGTTGCTTTATATCAGACAATTAATTAATTCAGGTACTAATTTGCTAATTAATCAAACATTTACTAAGGGATAACTGAACATCAGACACTGTATTGGGTGAAGGAAATGAAAAAATATTTAAAGACACACAGTCTCTGATTTCAACTGTCTCCTGATTTTAAGGAGACAGAAATATTAGTGTGTATGTAGTGAGTGTAATGGCTACTATTACAGGCAATCATGTGTTTAACACTTACAGTTCTTTAAATTAATAGACTGATTGCAAGTATCACTGCCATAATGTCTCTAAACACAATATATCTACAAAAAAGTAATGTACAGGCATATTGTAAGTGTGTTTTAGTAACTGTACTGCTAAGTGGTTTAGTGAGATATTACTTCTCTAGGTATGTAGATGATGGTACTCCTTTCAATGAGTTATTTAGAATTCTCTAGGTCGGTGAAGAATGGATGATAATGCAGAAATAGAAGAATCAGTTTGCTCAAGGGGATTGCAGGTAGTATACCTCCTTGCAAATTATTTTTGTATGTACCAGACTAGACCCTCCACCAGGAAACAGGAGTCAAGTGGGAAGTTGTTCTAGGAGTTTGCAAGATTCAAACTCCCAAATGTTGTCATTTGATGTATTGACAGTTTTCCTTGGAAGGATAAAATAAATAAGTAGTTCTACATGTGGGTGCAGGAGAGGCAAGATGGTGTCCTTGGGCAACATGGCTGATGGACAGGCTCGAAAGGAAGAACCCTAGTGCTGACTGTGCCAAACATTTTCAGGAGTGGAGTTGTATTAGGAATAGGGAATCTGTAGTGAATACTCTTCTGCATTTTCCAGCATGCATAGACTCAGAAAAAAATAGACCTGATAAGATGAACAGTATAATGAACTCTATACCTGTGTTGGATTGGGTTGTTTTTCCATAAAGCATATGTCCAAAATTTCAATCTGTTATTCTAGGGAGACAGGACCAGAGAGGAAACCCAAGTTTGGGCCAAAGAGAAAAAGAAGAACTTCCTTGATGAGATGGAAATGGATAAGAGAGAGGAAAAATTCAATGAGAGAGATGCAAATTCGTGGTGTGAGAGGAAAGCAGAATAGGAAATACCATCAGTGTTTCTAGAACATTCATCTACTCAAAAATTAAGGATTTCAGTTAAAGATATTAGATTCCTAGAATTCTCTGGTAGACAAAGAATAGGAAAACCAACCCTGTACTACATCAGTCATTCCTATGTGAGTCTAGGATCTCAAGGTCCCTGGAAAAAGTGACTTTGTTAGCACAGACAACAGTTAAGGGTGGTAACTTGCTATCTGCCTTATCAGGCAATATTGCACTGGCCTTTTAGAAATCTTAGAATCCTTCTCTTTCCACCCCGTCCTCTCCTCCCCTCATTTTGACAGCTCATTACTGACATTCCTAGTATGTTTAGTTTTTAAATCCTAATGTGATAAGACTACTGGAATTTGGTGGGAGAATAACACCAGGTTTTAGCCAGGAAATAAATTGGTAGATGCACCTTGTGTATCAAGGATCCTTGTGTGATTCTTCCTGTTTGCTAAAGGAGAAAGGTAAATGTTAGGTCATTTATTCACTCAAAACTCTTTGCTGAAAACAAACTGTAGACCAGCACAAAAATAATTTTAAGATAGGAGTCTTATTTTTTATAAATTTAATTCCAGGAAGCTCTAGAAGCACAGAGCAGAGACAACTTACTCAATACTGATGGTCAAGGGTGGCTTCTTAGAAAAAATGACATTGACAGGCTTAAAGGGTGACTCATCCCTTGTATTAGGCAAAGACCATGGACTAGCGCTGAACTAGCAAGATTTGGAGAAAAGAAAGGCGAGTGTCTGATGTAAAGTGTCTTCTCTCTCTTTAAAGATGCAAGCAACTCTGGAAATTAGCATAAGCATGAGACAGTAAATGATTATTAGCTGCAGTGTGTGATAGAGATAAGTTTATAGGCGGTCAGAGGAGGGAAAAGATCTCCATGGTTATCAGTATGGCCAATTTATAAATGACTTAATTTGGACACGCACTTGGATACCTTGCCATCTGCTTTAAAAGAATTTCCTTCCATTATGTAAAACACCTGATCATGGGGTGGTGCCTGCATTAATAGATGCATTTTTTCTTTTAGTGAAGCCTCATGTGCTCCATCTCACGTTGAACTCCAAAGTTAGATTACATTAGATGTTCATACTGTTTGCCACTTGGCAATTCTAATCTATCCACAGCTGTCTGGGGTATAGTACTTTTGTGCATAGAGCTTTTGGAAGAAGTCAGAGCTAAGGAAACTCACCAGCTTCTACTGAGGCAAAAACTCACAAGGCACACGCCTAACAATTTAATCTTTATGGCTGAGCAAGAGACCCACAGTATAATTTCAGTCTTTTTCTTGGCATGTGGGATCTGTTACTCCTAAAACCTCAAAATGTACATACTTCCCCCATATGAGATGTAATTCTGTGGAGTTAATTATCATACAGTTACAGCAATGGAAAAGAAAGCCCTAATCAAACGTGAACAGCTTGTCTAACTATTAACCAGGCCATGGTGAACCATTACTCAGCTCTGACTTGCATGATCCATTATAGACTTCTGCCCCTCTGTGAACAAACTCAAATGAGTCCACAATCCTTTAACCCTGAGAGCCCTGGTCGCCTGGGATCCTGTGACTGCCTTTAAATTGTTTAGTCATTATATTTTACTGGCCTGAGTCATGACGACCTGCCCCATTCCTCTCAACTTTGTGTCATGGGACAGAGTGAGAAGGATGTGACATGAAAGGCATAGCTTCCTAATATTTTCAACTACAAAAGTAGTTACTTGTTTTCTTTTTTAAACATATTTATTTATTTAATTAATATTTTTGACAGCACTGGGTCTTTGTTGCTTTTGTGTGGGCTTTCTCTAGTTTCAGAGTGGGGGCTACTCTTCACTGTGGTGTGTGGGCTTCTCTTTGCAGTGGCTTCTCTTATGAAGCACAGGCTCTAGGCATGCGGGCTTCAATAGTTGCAACACTCAGGCTCCGTAGTTGGGGCTCATGGGCTCTAGAGCACAGGCTCAGTATTTGTGGTACATGGGCTTAGTTGTTTTGGGGCATGGGGGATCTTTCTGATCCAAGGATCAAACCTGTATCCCCTGCATTGGCAAGCAGATTCTTATCTGCCGAGCTACCAGAGAAGTTCCCTGGTTATTTGTTTTAAAACATTTCTACTTACATTCTGTTAGCATTAAGTTAGTTAGTTAGTGAAAATGTTAGTTGCTCACTCATGTCTGACTTTGCAACCCCATGGACTGTAGCCCACCAGGTTCCTCTGTCCACGGAATGCTCCAGGCAAGAATACTGGAATGGGTAACCATTCCCTTTTCCAAGGGATCTTCCCAACCCAGGATCGAACCTAGGTCTCCTTATATTCTCTTAAGCTGCTGAAAAATACCAGAAGTGTTCTGGATAAGTTTCCTTTCAAGGGTGATCCAGAACTCAGAGAATCAAATTTAGAGTATCTTTTAGTATTAACCTAACTTGATCTTTCTTCAAGCCAATTCAGCTATTCCAATATTTCAGCAGTAGAATATGAAAAGATACAGGTGTGATATGATAAACTTTGATGTCACAGTCTTAAATGCACAAAGAGATCAGTTTGTATTGACACAGGGTTCTGAGAGTAGGGTTTTCTCTGGTTGAAAAAAGGCTAGCTTGTTAGGAATAAGAAGGGAAAAACAGAAAGGATAAAGGCAGTCTGATGGTTTGACACTGTCTTTGGTCTTAGGTAAGGAGAGAGAGGGTTCAGAGGTTCAGTTGATCCCGAGGCACACTAGAAACCAGGCATAGAACCTAATGACAGCCAACTCTTTGCTCATCCTAAGCTTTACCAGGCTGAGTTTACCTTGGTGTCAGCCACACATGGGTCCAAGCCATAGGTGATCAAGGAAACTGGTGTTTCCTATGAAAATATGTGGTGTCTGGTACAGAGCCAACATAACGACTGATTGGACATGGAACAGATTTCATCTTCTGATCTTTGACAGTGTGAGATGTTTAGAAATGGAGGCCCTCTATGGCGTCGCACAGAGTCAGACACGACTGAAGCGACTTAGCAGCAGCAGCAGCAGCAGCAGCAGCAGCTAAGCTTAATTCTGTAAATCTAGGCTTAACTATATATAGTAAATGAGCTCTTCTATCAATGAAAAGGTCTATATAACATTTTGGTTTTCTTTTGTTTCCTGGTAACTAAGGTCTGGGTAAAGAGGGTAGGGAGGTTTGGAGAAAAGAGAGTGGAGGTGAATCCTTGGTGGTGATGCTGTTGAAGCTGCCACAGCAACCACCAATGGTAGCCACCCCCAAGGGCTCTGTCTGTAAACACAGAGGCTATTCCCATGAAAGAATCAGCCTTGTAAGATGAAGATTGGCAATCATACTGTCTTCCTTTTCCTCACTTCAGCCATCTGCTAACAAGAAAAGAAAGGCAAACATCTTGGGAATAAGAACCCAGTTGGGATAAATATTCCAGGGTGATTTGAATGTCAAAGCTTGCCTTCCAAGCTTACCTCGTTTCCTGAGAGCATTCAAAAGCTGCAAATAAGCTTGGGTAGAGATGCCAAGGACATGTTCCCAAGGGGAGAAGATACCAGTGAGAATGAAGCATGTAAAACTGGGCCCAGGACTAGGGCAGGAATAAGTCAAATTAAAAAGAAAGTACAGACTAGTAAATGTATTCATAATTTGTTGAAGCACTTGGAGCTTTCAGAAAATGAGAGGGAGAGAGAGAGACAAAGGAAGAAGAAGAAATGCCAAGAACCCAGAACAGTGTGAGAAAGCACTGGCTAAGGGAGTAACCTCAGCTTGGGAAGGAGCAGTAGGAATGCTCAGGGATTCTAGAGTTGTGTACTGGGGACATTCTACAGAAGCACTTTGACATCAGAGCTCAGGCTGACTTCTCTTATCTTTATAAGGAATCTATTGAAGGTGATGAATTCATTTCCTGCATATACCTCATGGGAAATAGAGATTTCTCCACAGAGAAATAGATTGGGTTAGCAGAGGTCCACCTTCTATTTAGGAAAACAAATAACAGGAATGAATGGGGAGTTAATGGCCAAAAGGGTGATTGGATGTTTCATTTCTAACATGAAATAGGACTGAGATGGGAGCAGTATTGGTGGGGGCTGCTTCTCAGTGTTTTGGAGGTTGTTTTCCACTTCATTTCTACCACTCTGATCCTGTTTCTTTCCTCTAATCAAATAGGACCAAATTCAGGTGATCCAGAGTGTGTGCCCATAAGATGTGGGACAGCATGGGTTACAAGAGTCTGGGAGGAATTGTAAGCAATTTTGTGGCCACTAGTGGCAATTTTTTTTCCCAACAAAACTATCTGTTGACAACTATCCTGAATAAACTGCTTCTTTGAAAAGAGTGTGATTCCCCCAAACTAACAGCTAAGGAATGATTTTAAAGAGTAGGAGGATCAGATTCTGAAAGAGAACAATACAATTCTTGGGATGATCCACACCTTCATAGTAGTTTTGGATGTCCACTGCCCATTAGATATTCCCAATCATGGTTAATTGTCACAAGCTTTAGTAAAAGTTTTGCCTTCTGATATTTTGAATAAATAATAACATAAAATTCTAACACAAGCAGGTAAGAGTCATTCCCACCTCCCAACCCCCATCTGTTTGACTCTCAGCAGTACAAGGGGGAATTCATTTAATATTCCCGCTTTCTCTATAACTCTGGATGAGGTATGATGATTGGGTTCAAAATTTTCCTTGTCCTGAATAAAGAATGTTCAATTTGATTCTGTTCTCCTCTAAAAAGAAATAATATTTCTAATGAATAATTCAACTACTTGCATTATATTAATTTATAAGATAACTTTGTCCCTGGTGGCTCAGAGCGTAAAGCATCTGCCTGCAATTTGAGAGACCCGGGTTCGATCCCTAGGTGGGGAAGATCCCCTGGAGAAGGAAATGGCAACCCACTCCAGTATTCTTGTCTGGAAAACCCCATGGATGGAGAATCCTGGTGGGCTACAGTCCATGGAGTCCCAAAGAGTCGGACATGACTGAGCGACTTCACTTTTGTATTGAAAGTATAACAACCACCACCATGTGTTGAGTGTTCACTCTGCCAGGCAGTACACTTTACTTTTTTATGCCATCTTATTTAATCTCCATGGATATTGTATGAGGTAATATTTATATACATTTTGTAGATGAGGAAACCTAAAAATTGAGTTCATTTCCTTGAGTTTACACAGCTAGTAAGAGGCAGATAAAAGATTCAAATATAAAGAGATTCTGACTCTAAATCCACAAGTATAAGCCTTAAGGTATACAGCCTGTCTAGGGCTTCCCTGTTGGCTAAGACAGTAAAGAAGCTGCCTGCAATGGAGGAGACCTGGGTTTGGTCCCTGGGTTGAGACGATCCCCTGGAGGAGGGCATAAGCAGCCCACTCCAGTATTCTTGCCTGGAGAATCCCCATGGACAGAGGAGCCTGGCAGGCTGCAGTCCACGGGGTCTCAAAGAGTTGGATATGACTGAGTGACTAAGCATAGCAAGGCAGTGATAAGGTATTCCCAGGGGGTTCAGTGGTAAAGAATCCATCTACCACTGTAGGAGACACAGAGATGAGAGTTTAATCCCTTGGTCAGGAAGATACCCTTGAGTAGGAAATGGAAGCCCACTCCAGTATTCTTGCCTGGAAAATTCCATGGACAGAGGAGCCTGACAGGCTACAGTCCAAGGGCTTGCAAAGAGTCAGACACAACTGAGCACACACATCACAAGACGGTGATAAAAGTCTGTGATTGCAGTTACAAAAAAAACTTAAAGAATTTAATTGACTTTAGCATTGAATTGAAAATTATCCCTCTCTAGTCCTTGTCCTCAAAACAACATACTTCTGGTGCTTTATGTCTCATAGTCAACCTGGGGCATGCATTCTAAAGCCAAACAAACCCATGTTCCCATCCTAACTCTTCCACCTCTACCTCTGTGCCCTTGGATGGGTTATTCAACTTTTCTGAACCTCAATTCATTCATTTTTTAAATTTAGATAATATATTTTTTATAGAGTTGTAGGAAGGACTATGTTCTATAAGCCAAAGATGCTCAGCAGATTGGTATAGATAGATATATGAAATACCTTCCCTTCTGTAATACCATATGGAGCTATCTACTTCTTTAGTCTGTATGAAGACTTCTCATCTTGGATAATGACATCAAATGCTTTACTTTCTGGTCTTCAAATACAGTTATTTCCATTTAAGAACAAAGAATTTATTATACTTATGTAATATTTCTACCTCCTCTTGAGATATCTAATTAATAATGGTGGAGTCTGCTAATTTTCTGTTTTCTATATCTCGATATGGGTTTAGACACTCTCAACATCTCAATAAATAACAACTATCCATAGTTTTTTGGGGAAGTTAATGCTCTATTGATTGCTGATGGCTCCTTTCCATCAATAGACTCTTGGTACAGATCAAGGGCAATAGTGCCAATTGTAGGGCCATTACAGATGGGTTTGGATTTCATTGAAATCTGTCCAGCAGGGCTAATGGGATGTATTGTCATCCTGTAGATAGCACAAGAACTGCTGTGGTTTACTTAATTTGAAGGGACATTTCATAATTCTGGCTAAATTGGAATCACAAGTCAGATGGAATTTAGGAGCAAATGATAGCGACCTTGCCCTCGAGAGACTTGGAAAGAATAAGTCACTGCCTCAGTTGGTCATGGCTACGGATGACGTTTCTTTAGCTCAAGAAGGAAAGTGACTATTTTAGGAGTTGAGAGTTTCTGGGGTCCAGTGACAGAAATGATCAATTCCAAGTAAACTAAAAAGGCTTGTGATTTAAAAGAGTGCGACATATTAGTGCTCAATGAAGCAGTGTGAAATTACAGTATTTTTGGAAATATTTTAGGAAGGCAGAATGGGTCTGCATAAAAATGGCTGCACCCCCTGTTAGGGTTCTAATAACAAGTTTAGATGAGAAAAAATATTAAAATCAGATATTAGGTGATTATTCTGTGCCAGTAACTGTATCAAGTGCATTATATATTATGTCATATAATTCTTACAACAAATTTGTAGATAACATCTGCATTTTAAATCTGTGGTTCAGAAAGATTAAATACTTTGCCTTAGTGCATATACCTAGGGCATTGCATGACTTGGACCTGAACTCAAAATTGGTCAGAAAATGTGTTCTCTTTCAACCACATAAACTTTGGTGCCGGCTTCACGGCTTAGAACTCTTTAGTCTCACTCTACTACCTATTAGTAGCAAGGCTAATGCCTTGCTCTGTAAGACTGGGCCTTCTGTTCTTTGTCTAGATGCAAATTAGGCCACCTTTAGCATTTTGCCATCCTTCCCAAGGGTGCTCAGTGGTAAAAGAATTTGCCTGCCAATGCAAGAGAACACAGGAAACTTGGGTTTGATCCCTGGGTTGGAAAAATCCCCTGGAGGAGGAATGGCAGTCCTCTCCAGTATTCTTGCCTGGAAAATCTCATGGACAGAGGAGCGGGGCGGACTACCATCCATGGGGTTGCAAAGAGTCAGACACAACTGAGCATGCACACTTAGTATTAAGCCAGAGGTTAGTATTACCCAAGAATCTGCTACAGGTAGTAGTATCTGAGATCACCAGAACATGAGTGGGGGAGATAATCAAGGAGCCAGGACAGCCCACAGGCCTACTCCTGGATAAGTATAACAGCTGTGCTCTGCATCCTGTTTTCCTGGCATCTTCATGTATAGAGAAAGGAGCTGCCTCTACTGAGTGTGGGGTAAGGCATGACATCAGCACAATCATGAGACAATCCTTGTCAGGCACTGTTCTAGATATTTTATCTCTAATCCACTTAATATTTATAACTTTTATGTTTAGGATAAGATGTGAAACGTTTGGAAAGCTAGTACTTAGAGGAATCATGTAGGTTGTGCAGAATCACAGATCTAGAAAATGACAGATTTGAGATCAAGGTCTGTCCAATTCCAAGCGTTACATTTGTACTACTTTAACCTATTCATTGGTTAATTACCAACATTTATGCACTGTGTGCTATGTCCGGTGCTGGGTACAGGGAATCACAGATAAATAAGAAACACTCATTTATTACCACACTTACAAATTCTTATAATTGCTACACTTATAAACACTTGTAAATTTCTACACTCAGGGTTTTACTTCTTTCAAGTTTTAGTCAATTCTGTCCTATTGGAAGAAAATTTCATAGCTCTTGAATAGGACCAAGTCTTCAGTTTCTTCCTCCTCTGTTTTACCCTGCATAATATTAGGTAAGCAGTAGGCATTCAACAATACTGCATAGTTGGTTTATTCATCTCAAGACCTTGTTCTTCTACCATCTCTCACTAGAGAGGTGAATCAGGGCCATTGTACCTTGAATCATGATTTCTCAATGCTTTAAAGAATTCCAACTTTGTAATTCCCTTGCTTCAGTACAATGAACATAATTAACAGAATTCTCTTCTATTAACAGAAATGGAAATAAGAAGGGTTAAGGATATAATGCCAACTGGGCATGAAAGAAGCTGGAAGAAGCAGCAGAAAACAATGTGTCACACGGAGTTACAAAAGAGTCAGACAAGACTTAGCAACTAAACAACAACAACATTCATTTCTTTATCCATTCAACAAGTAGCCATTTATACAGTGAATCCTATGTAAGAGGCACAGCTCTAGGCTAAGAAAACATTGGTGGAATAATAGACACAATCTCAGCCCTGAATGAGCAGACAGTCTAGTGAGATAGACAATCTAAAATAAGAGAATATACAAATACTTACACCATATTATTTTATACTGCTACAAAAGGAAATGGCTAGCATGCTGATGCCAAATAGTACAAGTTGTTTCTCTCTCCACAGAAATCTTTATATTGTTTGATCTCCTCTTTATTCTCATTTATTCAAATAGTCTCTAATTTCTTTTGTTTTATTGTAAAACTCCTAGCATATTGTCCTATATTTAGTAGGTGTAATAAGAACATACCACCACAAATGGCTAACACTTTTTGAGCACTTTCTGCATGCCAGTCATTGTAAAGATACACCATCTATGTGTCACATTATGCTAAAGTCTTCATTGAATAAGAGTTAATGCTTATTGGTTACTTTTAATGTGTCAGTGATTTTCACATAATACATGTTTACTTAATCTTCACAACACCCTTAGTTTAGTCAGCATTCTCAAGAGAAATAGACCAATAGGATATAGACATAGATACACAAAGTGTTAATCGCTCAGTCGTGTCCAACTCTTTGCACCTCCAGAGACTGTAGCCCGAAAGGTTCCTCTGTCCACAGAATTCTCCAGGCAAGAATACTGGAGTGGGTTACCATTTCCGTCTCCAGGGGATCTCCCCCACCCAGGGACTGAATCCCAGTCTCCTGCCTTGCAGGGTGATTCTTTACTGTCTGAGCCACCAGAGGCCCTATAGATATGCAAAATAGATCTATTCCGGGAATTCGTTCACATAATTATGGAGGATGAGAGGTCCTATGATCTGCTATCTGGAAACTGGAGAAACAGGAAAGCTAGTGGTGTAATTCAGTCCAAGTACAAAGGCTTGAGAATGGGGGAGGTGGGGTTGCTGATGGCTGAAGCCTTGCTGTGAGTCCAAAGACATGAAAACCATGAATGTTGTTGATGTTCGAGAGCAGGAGAAAAATGAATGTTTCAGAGAGAGCAAATCCACACTTTCCCCACCTTTTTGTTCTGTTCAAATGCTCAGTGGTTGGATGATGCCCACCCACATCAGTGAAAGTGATCTTTACTCAGTCTACAGATTCAAATCCTAGTCTCTTCTGGAGACACCCTTACAGACACATCCAGAAATAATATTTCACCAGCTATCTGGACATCCTTTAGCCCAATCATATTGACAAATAAACTTAACCATCACAATCCCTATGAGGTGTTACTGTTATGACATAGGTTAAGTAATGTTTCCAAGTTCACACAAGGTATCTGGACTCAGATCTGATCCCAACTAGTTTTACTCCATGGTCTGCATTGATCATCACTGTGCTAGTGGGTTCATAGCAACATAGTCTAAAAATACATTAAACATCAGAATCCATGGCATATATAAAGGAAAATATTATTTGGGGAAGTTTTTTCAGTTATAATACACATATGTAATAGGTACATATGAACACAGTCATAATAATTTTCATTCCTTATGTGCATCATGCTCAAAAAATTGTAAGACACTGCTTCTAAACCATAAGGACCCACAGCACATTAGTGTATAGGAATCCTCTCTCCATCCCAGAAGTGTCTACTATTTAAAAATGGGATTTTGGGAGAAGGAGACATGACTTTAAAAGTGCCTGGACTGGGACTGAGAGGTGGGGGAAATAGAGAAAGGTTTGTAAAAGGGTATAAACTTTCAATTATAAAATGAATAAGGTCTGAGGATCTAATATACAACAGGATCTAATGTACAACAATTGGTAACACTATCTTGTATAATTGAAATTTGCTAAGAGAGTAGAACTGAAATATTCTCACACACATACATACAGAAAGGTAAATATGTGAGGTGATGGATGTGTTAATTAATTCAAAAGGAGGAATTCTTTCACAATGTATACATATACCAAATCATCACATTGCATATTTTAAACATCTTACAATTTTGTTTGTCAATTATACCTTAGTGAAGCTAGGGAAAAGTTGTATGAATTTTCTTGTGTATGTGGTTCATGAACTTTTGGAGTCAAAGACAGCTGAACTGACCTTGCAGTATTGTAGCTGAAGATGTTGGAGATTCATGACAAGTCCTATTTTTCCTCGATGAAAATATAAATAATCTTATTTTATTTGCAGGGTTACTGTGAAGATTGCATGTGATAACAGATTTAAATTGCCTGATATACCATTGATGCTTAACAAATATCCTGTCTTTTCTTTCTCTGACACCCCCACAACTCATACTCTATAGATCTTAAACCCTGCTCAAAGAAATTGTTAAAGATCCTGTGATTTGGCTGTGTGACTGCCAGATGTTTGGCATAGTTATCATTTCCAATCTTTGTATAGTTTACAATGACAGAGAAGAATCAGGTCATCTATTCTTTTAGGGCATAAGTAATGGGGCAACCATGGAGAAGGAAATGACAACCCACTCAAGTCTTCTTGCCTAGAGAACCCCATGGACAGAGGAGCCTAGTGGGCTACAGTCCATGGGGTCACAAAAAGTTGGACATGGCTTAGCGACTGTACAGTAAGAACAACAGGATAACCCCTCAAGGTACCCAGGAGCCAGGATGTGCAAACATACCCACCCAAGTCTTACTCAAAGAAAGAGGCAATTGATAGGGAATGTCTTGGGGTAAAGTGAAGCTGTGCTTCTCCAGGTCTCTTCACACCAGTAATGTTTTAGAAGGTGAAGCTGCCAAGACAAGTCACATGTTGGAAGGATTCATGGAGATTCATTGAGCATAAAGGCTCTTTAAAAACTGGAAAATTATAGACACTCCCTCCTACAGTGTCTGAGAACACAACCCCTCTGAGAACTCTGGAACCTGTATTTTTCCAGTGCTGCAAGGACTCTTGCTCTGAAATGAAAAAACAGATTCTCCTTGCAGCTGGTTTCACCTATTAGCTCTTTAATCTATCCTAGAAGAGAGCTCCGCTTCCGTAACAGCAATGTGTTCAATCTGGGTAGCTGTGCACGATGCTGGCTTGACAGCATTAAATTGCAGAGGAAATACCAGATACCAATTCTCTCTCTTCACTTCAATGAATCTTGTCCTCGAAGGTCCAATAAAGAAAAATACTTTCCCTCTTGTATACTGTGTTGAGAAATCTGAAACAGAAGCCAAGGTCCTTGGCATGCCAGGGTTGGTATTTAACAACTGCCCTGGGAGTGCAGTGACCTGTGTGCCTACCTTAGTTCCTCTCATCTAGTTCACCATTATCATTTCGTGAAGGAGGACATTAAGACACAGAATTGAAGCAGCTTGTTAAATCGGATTATCAGAGCAAGAGTTCTGCAAAGACCACTATACATATATGTGTGCAAGTAATGAGGATTTCATTAGGATACGAGCTCTGTCTCTGCTTAGGAGAAAATTGAGCTGAGTAAGTAATACTTTGGTGAGTGTATCAGTGTAGTTGCAAGTATCAGAAACCTAACCCTAGCAAGCTATTGGCAAGTGGGTTATTTACCAATGTATACAATCATGGCAGAGTTGACTACCCAAACAAGGACAAGAGGAAGGATCCAGTTGAGCCTCAGGAACAGCCAGAATCAGGGGTATGAGTGCTCTAGACCTGCCCTCCATGTCTCACAGCATTATCTGTCTGCATTTCAGCTTCATTATAATTACTAGTAGTAGCAGTGGCATATTTTCATCGCATGTTATCATTCTGAGGAGGCATATGGGGAAAAAAACAAGATTCACATTTTTTGCTTTGACCACAAGAGGGAGACTGTGTCACCCTCTGTGTGTTCTGAATTGTTAAATATCTCGGCAAAGTGCAGGGATTGGTCCAGATTGGGGAAGAGGGTGAGGCTAATGAAAACATGGCAGCTGCAGTCAGGAGCACATGGATGGAGTAGGGAAGGAGCTGGTCCCAGAAACTGAGTTTTCCTGGGCAAAACATAATGTGATGGAGTCACTTAAAATATGTATCTAAACACATAAATCCAGCCTCAAGTTCACCACAGAGTTCTGTCTCATATTTTGAATTAAGAGAGATGAACCTGAAGTTGTCACCATCCATCTCAGCTTCCACACTGGGCTGAGATATATATTTTTCATACAATAGATCTTCTCAGTCCAAGCAAGATGCTTCCTCTGGTACTCAGCTAAATAACAGAGAGACTGTGGAGTGAGAGTGGCTTGCTTTAGACCTATTAGAATAAAAACAGATGTGTGAGTTTCACCCATCTGTTTTCTTTTTTTTCCCCAAGAGTCCTTTGACTTGTTGTGATCATCATTTTAGTGCTCAGACTGGAATCTCCAAGTAGGATGGAACTCCTGTGATCATGCTTGCCACAGCAGACTTGCCACAGCAGACTTTACACAGCCGGGCTGCAAGGGCCAGGAAAGACATCTTCATGTTCCTTTTGATTCCTGGGGTGTCACGTGCGGTGGTATGGTTTCTCCTGCACTTGAAAAGCTAAAAAGTCAACTTGTATTCTTCAGTACCTCTAGTAATTAATTAAACAAACCAACTCACCAAATGCTAAAAATGGAAATATTAAAATCCACTGAAGTCTCGTGGGTGGCTCCAAGGGCAGTTGAGGTGATACAAATGAAAAAACGACCCAAAGCCTCTTTAAAGACAGTATTGATGTTCTAGCCAGGTATGACTGAAATTAGAAACATAAGATATCATAATTATAAGGAAAGTATTTTGACTGCTTCTAAGGTATAATACTTTATAAATCAGTAAGTTGTTGTTATGTTGCTGGAGAAAGGAGACTTTCCAAATAAAATAAAACATCTCAGAACTTAATTGTATTTTTCTTCTGGTAAATAACCTTTTTTTTTTTCTATTGATTTTGCTGAATGCAAGTGAAGGTGATACTTTCATATTCATAATGGATTTTAGGTTTAACTGTACCATAGATGTAACCAGGCCAAGTACTATAGAGGGAACAATATTTACTATAAATTTTTGCCAAAGATCTTGTTTTGTGTTCTATCCCAAGTGCAGCAGTGTACCCATAACACTGAAAGAAAACAAAACATTCCAATTGTATAAAACTAGAAGCATATTTCTAGGAGATAAAAAGAACCAAGTGTTGCTTTTGAGAAGTTAACATTCAGATGGCATTTTGCATGTACCAGACAAGATATTTACATGGTCCTTTAAAAATTCTACAGCAATCCTAAAACCCTAGATTTTATCTCCATGTTAGAGATATGAAGACTGACATAGTATAATGTTATTTGACATATTCAAGGTCACACTGATAGTAACGGGAGTGGCCCAAATCTGTCTGATTCTTCTAACTTAAAGAGTCCCCTCTGTTTCACTCTGCCTCAATTGTATTTTGATAATTCTAATTTCAGGAATGAAAGAACATCTTCAGTCCTTCCAGGGGCCATGCTGTCTTTAAGCTTCCAAGAGAGATTATTGTAGTTGGGATTTAAAAAAAAAAAATCCCCTTTCAACTTCGCATATTTATGAATGTGTCAATGAACAGTTTAAGAATGTATCTATCAATATCAAATGTGGTTTTTAGCAGAAACCTTTAAAAAATTGCCGAATTATCCTCTGAAATATTGCTGCTATTATTTTTTAAAATTGCAAGAAAATGTTCTGCCATTTCAGATCATTTATCTTTGTTAACAAGACACTTTTTTAGTTGGATAGATAATATACACCCATCTGGTCTGCAGTTTCTTCATTTACTTTGGTAATAATAACAAAGGCATTTTTCCGTGGCTTTGGCATTGTCCAGGCCCATCCAGCCTTTCCTGCTGTTAATATGAAAGGCAAAAACAAGGAGAAATTGAGACCTAGTCATAATACACAGATCTGCCATTTAGAATGCTATTTCAGCGTATAGGAAGGAGCAGTGTCTAAGTGATAATAAAGCAGAATCTTATCTAAAACATCCCCAGCCATTCAGAAAAGATATAGGAAAATGCCACGAAATATTTTTGTGCTTTTAGTAGACACCTACTCTATCATTTTATCCTCTGTTTCACTAAGTTCTTCAATTCAAGTCTACACATTTGCTAATGTGTGTGTAATTCTGATTAAGAAACTTGCCTGAGTTATGCAAAGAACTGGACAACTTTCACTTGGCTTTAGTTCTGTTTAGGACACAATGAGAAGTGAAGCGTTGAGACAGTTTTCTGAATAAGGCAAGGTAAAGAAAAAGAATTTGCTTTCATCTCCTCTATGTTCAGTAAAGACTATTCTATAGTATCTGTGTACTTGCTTTGTTTCTCCATTTTCTCTTCTGTATTCACAGAGGCGGCATGTTGGCAGAGATTTTGGGGTGGGAATTCTAGAAAGGTTGTTTTTTTAAAGTATAAGAAAACATGAATGTTGATCCTGAAACTGCAAACTACCGTTTCCCGTCTCTCTTTTGTTTTCATCTCTCCTTCTTCTTGTGTTTTCTCTCTAACCCACAGATTTCTTTTCTCCTCATTGTTCATAAAGCTGTCTGACCCTCTGTTAATTGGTTTCATTGAATGTAGTCTCTCAAAATACAGTTGAATTCAGAGAAATTTATGCTTTTTTTCAGTTTGACTGAATTGTTTTCTCTTGAACGAGTTGTTTTCTGCTTTGCCTCAATACAGCTGAGTCGTGAGCTCAGCCCAGATCTTTCTTGGCAGGTAAACAGACCTGCCTTCTTCCACTCACCAGCTGGGAGTAGAGTCTCTGGCCCCAGTTTTAACCCAGGCTGGGGGGTGGGAGCTGACGAACAAACAACTGGTTATTTTGAAGATAATGCATAGCTATTTACCTGCTGGGGCTTGCCAGGTAACTCAGATGATAAACAATCTGCCTGCAATAGCAGGAGACCTGGGTTCAGTCCCTGGGTTGGGAAGATCCCCTGGAGGAAGGCATGGGAACCCACTCCAGTATTCTTGCCCGGAGAATCCCCATGGACACAGTCCCATGGGGTCTCAAAGAGTCGGACATGACTGAGCGACTAAGCACAGAATTTACCTGCAGAATTCAAAAGATTGTTTAAAAAAAATCATTATGTGTGTATCCTAAGTCATGTCTGACTCTTTGTGATCCCATGGACTGTAGCCTGCTAGGCTTTTCTGTTCTTGAGATTTTTCCAGGTTAGAATACTAGAGTGGGATGCCATTTTCTCCTCCAGGGGATCTTCCCAGCTCAGGGATGGAACCCATATCCTGCGTCTCTTGCCTTGGCATGTGGATTTTTTTACCACTGAGCCACCTGGGAAGCCTCTAAAAAAAAATCAAACAGGTATACAAAATTCAACTTTTAGGGGCTTTGTCTCAAAGCAGTTTATTTGCATAGACAAGACTACTTAAGGCTGTACACACATTGTAAATCAACTATATGCCAATATAAAATAAAAACTAAATTAAAAAAAAACCAGTGACTGTTAAAGGGCACGTTTAATTTTTTACTTGTCTGAGCAGCAGTTTAAAATAATATCCACATAAAAATATGTCATTTTTGTTTTTCCGTAAGTGCTGCTAATTTTAATTTTTTTCAGATAATGAGCTACAGTGTCATTCTTTTTTTAAAATGAGAGCTTTATGAAGGTATAGTTAACATACATTAAGCTGCATACATCTAAAGTGTGCGATTTTATGTTTTAACATATGTATCAAGTATCAGTCCTGAAATTCCAAAAGATTCTGATTTATCCTTGCTTAAAATTGGCTATGCTTAGTATAATGAGACAAGGTGCTATTTATTTGTATAAACTAAATTTTATGGTAGACCCTGTAATTGGAAATGAACAGATTAGAGATTATATAATAAGGTGTTTTCATTTTGCAGATGCAGAAACTGACAAAGAAATGAAATCTGTTACTCAAGGTCAAAGATTATTTGTGATACAGCCCAGGTAAGGCTTTTGAGTTTTAGTTCTGTGGCAGTTACACACACCTATCTGTCACTTTCACTCCTGAGGGTAGGAAAAAAAATTTCATACTTATATCTATTTGTATATTTATATAAAATGTTATTTATATATATTATATACAATTTGCATATAAATATACACTATTCTATAATTGAGAGAATATATATTTATATAAAATTGTCAATTTGATGCTAAAAGCTAAGTGGAATGTAAATTTTCTTACTTAATCTACTAGAGAGGAAACCCTCGAATTAATTCCCCTTCAGTTTTTATGTTTATGTGTGCCTGTGTATTCAGAAGGCTATGTTCTGAAAAACAAGGTCATGAGACAACCACACAGATATTGGCAGGTACATAAAGAAAGATTTATCAGGTAGGACTTGATTTTCTTTCTTTCTTTTCTTTTGCTATTTAATCAACTTTGCTGACCGAGTTAAAAACACAAACTTCTCCATGAAGCAAACCAACACATGAAACACAGTGTGTGAGCTCAGTGTCTCTACTTGTCCTTTTCATTCTAGATCTCAGGTGCTACTGGATTCTTTGGCAGGTTTTAGTGTTGATCTTTCCTCCGGGAATAGGGACCCTGAGTTTGGGATATCACTTGAAGTTTTAAAAACCAAAACTGAAAACTGGGAATAGAACAGCCATATGACCCAGCAATCCCACTGCTGGGCATACACACCGAGGAAACCAGAATTGAAAGAGACGTGTGTACCCCAATGTTCATCGCAGCACTGTTTACAATAGCCAGGACATGGAAGCAACCTAGATGTCCATCGGCAGACGAATGGATAAGGAAGCTGTGGTACATATACACAATGGAATATTACTCAGCCGTTAAAAAAATACATTTGAATCGGTTCTATTGAGATGGATGAAACTGGAGCCCATTATACAGAGTGAAGTAAGCCAGAAAGAAAAGCACCAATACAGTATACTAATGCATGTATATGGAATTTGAAAGATGGTAACGATAACCCTATATGTGAGACAGAATAAGAGACACAGATGCATAGAACAGTCTTATGGACTCTGAGGGAGAAGGGGAGGGTGGGACGTTCTGGGACAATAACACTGAAACATGTATATTATCATATGTGAAACAGAACACCATTCCAGGTTCGATGCATGAGACAAATGCTCGGGGCTGGGGCAATGGGATGACCCAGAGGGATGGGATGGGGAGGGAGGTGGGAGGGGGGTTCAGGGTGGGGAACACATGTAAACCCATGGCTGATCCATGTCAACGTATGGCAAAAACCACTACAATATTGTAAAGTAATTAGCCCCCAACTAAAATAAATAAATTTATTAAAAAAAAAAAGAAGAGGTACACTGAAAAAAAAATAAAAAAAAATAAAATTAAAACCAAAACTGGGCTTGGCTGTGTTAAAACTATGAAGTATGTTCTTATTTTAAAAAGCATAAAAAGGAGAAAGTAAAGGTAGGGATGCTAAATATCCCCTTTCTGGCTAAAAATGAGCTGCTGTGTCTGAATGTTAGAAATGCGCACAACTGAAAAATCATCATGTATGTATCTTTATATGGAAAATTTCCATCTATGACATCAAACCAGTAGCTGTGATGTCAGAGATCAATATTTTTGAGTATTGTAAATGAATTATTTTCTACATTGTGTTTTGTAGTAGACAAAATGATTTTTTTTCTCTTTTTTGTTTTTTAGCTTATATCTTTGTAATAATTCCTTATAGCCAACACTGAAATAGTGTCAAACTATTTTAGTCAAGAAGCCACTGTGAATGCTATCAAAGCTAGAAAATGATTATTCAAAGCAGTTTGGAAATTATTTGAGGTAAGAAACATTTTCAGTGGCACACACAAGATGGTTTATAATACCACTGGAATATGGCATTGTCTCAAACTTCTCTGTCCCTGTTGCATCCTTCTGTGACTTCCCTGAATGTAGGGATTTTGTCTTTCTTCTTTACTGTTGGATTCACAGCACCCGGTACTTTGCCTGAGTCCTCAGTGCCTTTAGTTAAATGAGCTAACATTAAATACCACTCTTATCCCAGTGGTGACTTAATTGGAAGACTAACACTATGGAGAATGACATATTAACTCAATCTAGCTAGTGTTCCATTTTCCCAATTGCCTACTACAGGAATATCAAGGGAACACCTTCTATGGCCATGGAATGTTCTAGATACTGAGGTATAGCCATGAATAAGGCAAAGCTAGCCTTCTACCAGTGAAAGATGAGTAACACATTTACAAATAATTCTAGACAACATTATACAAAATTAAATCAGAATAGTGAAATGAGGAAATGGATAGGGAGGGTGGGCAGGGACAGCCTGCCTTAGTAGGTGAGAGTTAAGTTGACATCTGCCTGATGAGAAGAGGTCAGCCACGTGAAGCCCTGGGAATATTATGTCCCAGGCAGAAGGAACAGCAAGTGCAAATGCTTGAGATGGGAACCAGGTGAAAGTATTCAAGGAACAAAGGATAAGTCATCGTAGCTGGAGTGGAATGAAGGATGGGAGACCACAGGAGGTAAGGCTAGACGGGAGGGCAAAGGGCAAGACCACGGTGGACGTTGAAAGTCTGCTGCCTGACTACTTTTATTAGCCTTAAAGGTAGATTTCTTTCATTAAACACCAGAACCCCTGATAAAATTACTTCATAAAGATAGGATTTTAAATTAAAAACCAAAATCTATTATTTTTAATGCTTCTTGAAGAATTATGATATTATGAGATGGATTAAAGGAACTTGTTAAAATCATGCTGCATATAGCTAGGTGAGATATTTAAGATTTCCCACAGTAAGAAAGTATTGGGTTTATAACAAGGGCTGACAAACTTTTTTAAAGGGTCACATGGTACATATTTTAGAATTTGAAGGCCAGAGGTTCTTACATAATGTAGGTATCTTATAATTCTAGACAACATAAAGTTTACTATTTTAATCATTTTTGAATGTACAGTTCCTTTTTTTTTTTTTGGTGGGTTCCAGTGTCCTTCGGTCAATGGTTGTTCAACAGCTAGCTGTGATTTTGGTGCTCTCACAGGAGGAGATGAGCATACGTCCTTCTCTTCCGCCATCTTGACCTGGAAGCCCCAATTCTTTACATAACTATAATGTCACCATTTACAGGTAAAACATTCTTAGTTCATGGGCCTTGCAACAATAGGCAGTGTTAGCTGTGGGTCATCACTTGCCAATACTGAGTTTACAAAAACAAAAGGAATGGTCTTTCAGCAGAACAATTCACATCAGCATGAAAAAGTATTATGTATTCTGAATCCAAATAACTTTGCTGAAGCTGTAATATGGAAAAAGTTAGATCATCCATTTTTATTGAACACAGATCTTGTTGGTTTTGTATGTGCCAGTTTACTAAATATTGTTTGATGAAGTTCACAGCATAGATACTAACAAACAGAGTTGATGTGTGTGATGGCTAAATTTTACGTATCAAAATTGTGCCTTGACTAGGTTATTGTGCCCAGTTGTTTGGTCAAGCACTCAGGTAGATGTTGCTGTGGAAGTGTTTTGCAAATGTGATTAACATCTATAGTCAGAAGGAGCAGCAGTAATCTGGGTGGGCCTCCTGGGATTTGTTGAAGGCCACGGGACAAAAGCAAATTTACTGGACAAGAAGGAATGCCACTTCAAGATGTGAACATTAAGAAATCCTACCTGAGTTTCCAGCCTGCCAGCCTGTCTTGCAAATTCAGATTTCAGGCTTGCCATGCCCACAATTGTCTGAGCCAATTCCTTAAATTAAATCATATATGTGAATTAATCATATACTTATTATATACTGTGTCATATATATTTTATAATGATACATGATATATGTGTTTCTTCCATTTATTTCTCTGGAGAATCCTGACTGATGCAGTGTCCTCAGTGTGTTTTTGAGCCCGAAATTATTAAAAGCTGCTATGACTTTTTGGGATAAGAGTCTACCATTGAGATTTTAGTTTCCAAGTTTAAGCTTTAATCATCAAAGACAACATAGACTTGGTCTATAAGTTATAAAAGTCTCTGATACTGAATTTAGAAAGCAGCCAGGAATTTGGAGAATGATAACCCTAAGATTTTTATTCAAATTTTACATAGCACCAGTCTTCGAAAAATCCTAGTCTATAAATAGAATGTACAATTGTTCAGCAATTGAATTAACTCTAGATGCAAGTCTCTATTTGAATGTTTCCTCTGTTGGCCTTGTGAAGAATCCAAATAAATCCTCTAAGTATAGTTTATGGGAGTTCCTACTCTCAATTAGTAATAAGATGCCATAAAGTGGCTGTATCTGCTACAGACAGAACTCTGCTCTCCTCATTAACTTGTCGCTTCAGAGAACTCAGTGCCTAGGGGAACCCTCATCTTATATCAGGGTTTACAGACTGTGTGATTTTTTTTTTTTCCCAAGAATTGAATGACTGTGCTGTTGGGGAAATAGCATCAACTGTGACAGATAATTTCTTTATTGGGGAAGATGAGTAACAGTGACTGCAGTACTGATATCATACTTAAAAACCTAAGGGGGAAGAAAGGTGATAGTGGGTATCGCCCAACACCTGTCCATAAAGCTGATGATTCATCACCCCCAGACAATTTTGTGGGACTAATACATTCATTGTGTCATGGCCGCCGAATCTTACCAAGTTTAATAGCTGCTGCAGACCCATGGTGCAGTAGAAGCCTCTGAATTAAGATGATTCAGTAGATTCCAATTCATCCTAAATAAGTGGCTGTCTAGATAAATGAAGTTCATCAAATTGCAGTGAATACCATATAACAACCTTGCTGGGACTGCATGCCCCTGGGACACGGACCGTGTCTAACTGTGTGCTCTGCAGCATCTCCAGTGCCAGCACTTTGCAGTCCGCATTCAATAATAACAATATGACAGTGTGTTTGCCCTGAGTCACTTTATTTTTTATCAGCAAACTGAATGCTTTAACTACATCAATTAAGTCACTTAAATTCAACTGGTTAATGAAATGTCCTTATGGAACGCAGCATTGGAATCATTTTTTAAAAGCAACAACAAAACAAAACCAGTATAAATTACATCTCATTCAATTTGTTGAAAAAAAAAAAGACAACTCAGAGTCAGGTTTTATTTTGATTAATGAACTATATTGATGAGGCTGCCTCAGCCATGCAGGGTAGTCTTTGCTTAGTAACTTTTTTCCTTCAACTCACTGGCAGACATTAGCCCAGGGACATGGTGTGGCCAGAGGAGCTGAAGTGTTTAATGTGACCCTGGGTGCTTACTCTAGGATGTTTGCACCCAAAACTGGTGAGGCCAGCCCCCCCGCCCCAAGATTTTCTTCATTGAAGAGTGGCTGTGTCCAAGATTCATGAGCCAAGGCCTTCTTCCTTTTAGGAGGGGAACTGCAAATTCTCATGGTATCAGAGAGCCTAATGGTAGAAAATGCTTGTAAATGGCTGGTACCCACACCTAGACCTTCCAGTGCTGGGAAGCCTTCACATTCTCCATAGATAGGTCTGCTTTCTCAGGCTTGTACTTTTATGTAGAGCCACATCATAGCCCTGGACTTACCCAGAATGTTCATCTTGTTTCAACTTCTTTCTCAATACACTTCCCTTTCATTTTGCTCAATAAGCCTGAGAACAGGTTATGACTCATGATTAGAAAAAAAAACAAAAACACACAACTTGAAAGTACTGAGATTCTTAAGTTCTGACAATTACTTAGCAACTGATCACTCCTTCCACTGCAGGTAGCCACCAGGCAAGTACAGTGTTCTTCATTTAATCATTTGATTTTGCTGCTAGATGAAGTTAGTATAATCTTATATTTGATGTCCTTAGGGATTTATGGGTACAAAGAATAAGGGATTCTTTCAATCCATTTTTACGCATAGGGGAGTTGGTTATCATTTATAAATGTTTTATACATCTCTGAGCTTCAGGTATTTTTTATATTAGCACCTCTTTCCCTCTTACATTTCTAGAGACCCTCCCTAGTTTTTAAGTAGTTGCAGTAGTGAAAGAAACTTGGAACCTTGTGCGTGGTCTACCAAGGGTGTTTGCTTGTACGAATAACTGTCTGAGAGAGGCTGTCCTCATAGAAGGAAGTAGAGGTCGTGCAACTGAGTAGTTTTTATCTTTAGTACATATTAACACAGCATCTATCCTCTGTAATTTCTAAATACTCAGGAGCATCAGGATTTTGTTGACCAATATTCTCTTCTGCCTAGGACCAGCCTGTGCCTGATGTTGCCAAACCACAAGGGTGGTTCTGTGTGTGTGTGTATGTTTTTCTAGCCCTTACAATCCTTAGCATCTACAAGGTGAGACAAACCAGGAAGCAATCAGGCCAAGGACTTCCTGTGAGTAGCAAAAGCAGAAAAGATACAGTCCTGGCGTGTTTATCTCTAGCTAAAAGGACCAAGATCAGCTTGTATCTCCTCTGGCTCAGTGCATCATATCCATGTGGTCAATAAATCATGGACATTACCTTAAAGGTAAGAATAGGAAAGTTCCAATTCATAACACATTCAAGGGCTATTCTCACGGAATGAAAACCCCTTCTCTTCTTTAGGGATAGCTGATATTGTGCCTTTAAGCTCTTCCTTATATCAAACAAATCAGTTACGGATCTCTTACTTTCTTTTTCAATGAATGCACCCGATATAAGATATTAAGTCGATAGTGGTTATCAGCACTGATGCTCAAACATCATTGACTCTGTCTTGCTTCTCCCATTCTGGGTGGCAATCAGGCAAGGTTGGTTGCCTTCAGCTAATCATCCAATCCTTGGTTACACAAAGTCAATAGAATGAAAGGAGACATGAAGGAAATGTGCTAATATAAATCTTTAGACAATAGTTGAGTGGCAAAAAAGAGTTATGCCCAAGATCAGGTAGGAAAAGGCAACATTTTGACTTAGGTATGAGAGAGACCAAAATGTCAAAGATCATTCCAGCTGTGGCCTATAGCTGCCAATTTTGGCTTTGCCTCTGAATTATGACTTCTGGAAAGTTTAAAAAAGGATATCAGTGTTTCTTTGTGAGTAATTCCTAATCTCAATATGAAATTTCCTCCTATGTGCTTTGTATAACAGCTTTATACATCTGCTCTTAGTATTCATGCTAACTGTGGGTGATTTTATTTCTCCCAACTTTTTAAAACTGGTTTATCTTACTGGATTCAAGCAACTAATTTGGTTTCAGGCTTCTGGTTTCAGTTTTAAGCTTTTAGCTCTAGTTAGTGTGTGTGTGTGTGTGTATGCTAAGTCGCCTAAGTCACTTCAATCATGTTCAACTCTTTGCAGCCCTATGGACTGTAGCTCACCAGGCTCGCCTGTCCTTGGGATTCTGCAGGCAAAATTCTGGAATGGGTTGCTAGGCCCTCTTCCAGGGGATCTTCCTTGTCCTAGGTATCGAACCTGTGTCTCTTATGTTTCCTACATTGGCAGGTTCTTTACCTCTAGTGCCATGTATATTTAGATAAGTATGTATGAGTTAATAGGACCTAGAACATGTTTTGACCACGTCACACCTATCCGGTATTACTAGAGGGAGGTGCCTAAATTGACATGTATCTAACTGAGTTGTCCATATTTTTCTTAGTTGGCCACATAACAGTGATTTTATGATTTTATGGCTCTAGATGCCTGCATTTATAGGTTGGTTTGAGTGGACAGAGAAGTATCCTTTCTTTGGTAGAGCGGAAAATGTATAAACTCAGATTGAATCTTACTTCTTTAATTTGGCAGCTGTGTGACCTTAGCTGTGTGACCAGCTATGTGATCTTACTTTTCTGGGCTTCAGTTTTTGTTTCCTAGAAATCAAAGAATTCTTATCAAGGGTTTTTCAAGCATTAGAGAAATGCATATAAACATTGGACCAATTTTCTTAGCCATTCTGCTCTAGCCAGGTTGGTTTTTATCGCTTGCTTTAACAAGACAAGTTCCTGCTTGGCTCAGGGTTGTTTTAATGCTTTTTACCTTTTTTACTTACCATCTATTCTCACTAATAACATTAATTTATTCATTTCTGTAACAGATATGTAGCAGGTGCCTTCTCTGTGCCAAGGATTGTTGTAGGTGCTAGGGAGGTGCCAGCATACAATACAAATGAGAATGCTTTCATTCTTAAAGATTATAATCTAGCACTAAGAGATAGTCTTAACCTAGCATGTCAGGTGGTAGGAAAGACTAAAGAAAAAAAAAAAGACCACAGAGAAGAAGATAGGAGGGTTAAGGTTGGAGCCACCGTGTCTCATTTACATGAGACAGTCTCTGGTACTGATCACTAGCTCTCTGTGCCCCCTGGTACCTGAGAAGTCTTTCTGGGCTGTCAGAGTTAGATGGAATCATGCCACCAGTTTTGAGTGATGGGTTACTGGTAAAAGTGATAATAGTCACTTCAGTGAGTAATTAAAGAGAAGTTTCACATTCTTTACAGCTATCCTTCCTTGGCCACTGAGACCATGGAGCCTGCGTGCTCCAGATGATGCTAATAAAAGGTAGAGTCTTCATAAACCTCAGTAACTGTGTGAGATACAAGGTGTCTGACCAATCCAATTTGGTCACATAATGGGAGGAATAAATAAATATTTGCTGTATTATGTCTTCAATATTAATTTTTAACTTGCTAACATATTACCTAGCTTTTCCCAATAATGTTGGTTAGACGAGAACTTACCAAAAAGATGACTCTGAGTCACTATCTAAATGAGGCAAAGGAATAAACAGATTTTTCATCTTCACATGTCAGCTTAAAAATGATCCTTCTTCAATATTTGCTTAATGCCATTAGATTGTAAAGCTCCACAAATACAGGGGCTGAATTTGTTTTGTTTTGCTTTGTTTTACTGAATTTGCAGCATAGTAGGAATTTAATACATCTTTGAAAATGAATAAATGAATGAACAAATATCAATAAGTGAATGAATGAATCATATAAAAATTCTTAGGACACCGAAAGTAATAACTATTGCTGTTGTATTTAATATCTCCTTTTTCCCCTCTTATTTTTTATCTTGTTCTTCAAATAAAAATGACTATAGATGTTTAAGTAGGCTGTTTTGAGTGACAGTGATATTAATTATAAGATACATTTGGACATAAGGGAACTAGGAGTTATACTGATACTGAGGGGCTGCTAAATATGTCAGTTTTAAGGTAGCTGAGGCATAGTTGATAATAGCTAAGAATGGCTAATGTTTGCTTATTGAAAGCTAACTATGTGTCAGTGGTGTTCTAAACCTTCACATGTGTTAGCTTATTTATCTTGCATAATAGCTCTAATGGTGAGTCCTGATGGTTGTCCATTTTATAGAAGAGGATCACTTCTTCATACCCCATAGCTGGTAAGTGATAGAGATAGGGCTTGATCCCAGAAATTCTGGTTCCAGTACTCTATCATTAATAATTCTACCATACAGTCTCTCTGTGACCCTGCTGACTCCAGGCAATCTACTGGAAGTTGCTAGACACTTTGCAGACAGGTTCACTGGTCTCAAACTTACACTTTACCATTCCTGCAACTCAGCTCCTCTAAACAAGTCTGCTTCTGTCTAGGTCTGTCTGTTTCCCTCACCACGAACTCTTTGATTCTTCCCATCTTTGGATCTTTCAAACTTCGCCAGTTTGCTTACACTGTCCTTTCTTATAACCTCAGCAATTCTTCATGCCATTACCCTAACATCATAGCCTCTCTCTGTAAATTCTTTCAGTTTTAATTCTGACTACCAACTCTCTGATTTTTTTCAGGACTCAAGCAAGAATCTGTCAGATGGTATAATCATCTGTGGCCAAGGCAGCTAAGCCTTATGGCAGAACCAATGTTGCCTGAGGATTCTCAGTTAAGTGCTCAATTATAGCTGTTTACTTAGAAAAGGTTATGGGCATGGCGGGAATCCCAATTAATAGACATATGATTATTTCTGCAGTGAGCGGGACGTCACACAAGACACTTAGGCTCATTGGATAATGTGATTTTGATTCACATTCAAGGTGGATGTTATAAGAATTTCCATTCTACGGGCAGATACTGAGTCTTTAAACTTGCCCAATGGTGCATGGATAGAAAACAGCAGAATAGGTATTTTCAGGCTCCCCTGACATTTTTACTCCACTAAACCACATTTCCTTATACATGTTTATTTTATTTAAAACTCTCTGCTCCTTTTCTACCTGAAATAAATAGCACACTCAGAAGTCGCCACTACTGTCAATATTCGAGGCATGTCAAATGCTGTCACTTAGCCAGAAAGCAGCTTTGGAGTAACTGTGTAATATTATCCATCATGACAAGTTCTCATCCACAGTGGCAACATTAAAGCCAATAGCATGTGGCTTGTGCAAAACCCCAAAGCTATTAGCTGAATCCCAGGACCAGAAGGCTGAAGAATTCCCAACCCACCCCAGTTTCAGCCCTGGAGAGCAGAGACCACTCTGCATAGACAGGTTATTTTTATTCATAGAGAAATGTTCACCGATGTTCACTTTCTGTACTAGAGCTTGCTGGGCATGTTATGTTCTCAGTGTGGATTGGATGAGAGAAATGAGAAGCAAACAGCAAATTCTTGGCAGCTAGAGACAGGCAGGCAACAGAGGAAAACAGAAGAGCTGTCAGGAGACCGTGGAGGAGTCATTTGACTCATGTGAGGTTTTTGTCATCTTTCTTCCGCCATTAGCCTGCTGTTTGCAGGCTTGATATTTTCTTAATAAACTAAGGATGAGAGGGAATCATAAAAACTAACAGACCAGAAAAGGTCATTTATTTTCTGCCTTTATCAGGACTGTCATTGCCTCGAGTAGATTTGGGGTAGTTAAGGTACTTTCAGGAATAGGAAAATCCAAGTTACAGGAAAAAAAACCCATTTAACTAGCACAAATGATTTTTAAAAAGCCACAATTCTACATAACTCTTTGATCCCAAGATAGAGTAGACTTAAACTGAGATTTGGTACCTTTGCTTCTCTATGTTTGTTTTCTGTAGCACTGGCTTCACTGCTTCCCTGGTGGCTCAGATGATGAAGAATCTGCCTGCAATGCAGATGTGAGTTCAGTTTCTGGGTGGGGAAGATCCCTTGGAGAAGGAAATGGCAATCTACTCCATTATTTTTACCTGGAAAATTCCATGGACAGAGGAGCCTGGTGGGCTATAGCCAATGGGGTTGCAAACAGTTGGACACAAATGAAGCAACTGAGCATACACACATGCTGAATCCTTGTCCATGCCTAGGGTTGCAAAGAGTTGGATACTACTGAGCAAAAGAGCACATACAGACACTTCATGATAAACTGGGTCAAGCTCCCTAAACATTTTCCCAGACTTCTCTATCTAACTTACTTTTCCTCATTCTTTAATTCCATTTCCATCTGGAGACCTTGTGTAACTTTACTATCTTGGGTCAACTTTGTTTTACTTTTACAGCTTCATAACTGAGCTTTCATGACAATCTGGGTTTACTCTCCATCATCTACACATTCTACTCCATTGATTTGCTTCCTTTTATTTTTTCGCTCTCAGGAATGTGAGCTCCGTAAAGGAAAGGTTCACAGCTTTGTATCCTTAGAATATGGGTTTCCTCATGTTATCATATAAGTAGTCTATCCTGAATGCATGTTTACTGAGTGAATACGATTTGCTCAATTTGCTAGTGAACTTTGTTGGGTGATATTAGGCATAGAGTGAGCAGAAAATAAATTCACATCCAAGTATATACTGTCTTATAGCCTATTAGTTAAAACAATAAATAAATGACAAATAACAAAATTTGAGAAGGAGTGTGAGATGTCTCTCACCACCTAAGGAGCTAGATTGAAAATAGCGTGCATCTTAGACCTCTCTGTGGGGCCTCATTCTCTGCCTCTCCTGATCCACATTTTCATCACCTAGAACATAAGGAGCTCTCCAATGCTTAACATTAAAAAGAAGTTAATTATATTTTTATGACATTCCATCCAATCTTTTGTCTTTCATTTTCTCAAAAATTCATGGTGGAGGAGGGAGTGGTTTTCCCCTGAGATATTCCTGGGAATACTTGAAGGAACATCAACCACTCTGCTTCTTTGTAAATATCCAGCAGCCATTCCTTTTAGTAGTTCAGTGTTCAACAGTGGGTAGCCCTTTCCTAGAAAACTGATCCAATTGAAAAGCCTATTTAATACCAATGACTGATGCCAAGGCTGAAAAAAAGAGTATTAAATGGAAATTTTGTGAACTCAGTACCAGTTTAAATCTCATTTTGTCTTTCTGCCAATGCTTTATTTCAAGTCACTGCCAAATAAACTTACACCTAATTTTAAACTAACATTTAATGTTGTGAAACTCTAGAGACATAATTTGTACTAGTA
This sequence comes from Okapia johnstoni, assembly GCA_024291935.2. NCBI lineage: Eukaryota > Metazoa > Chordata > Mammalia > Artiodactyla > Giraffidae > Okapia > Okapia johnstoni. The sequence continues at coordinate 39,656,070 of CM044308.1, read as the reverse complement.
TCAATGATACATTAGCGTAATTAATTAAGTGCTAGCTTATAATGAAGAAAACAAATGAACAAAGGACACTTTTGTGATGGAGTGACCTCCATTTATTGTCATTTTATACCCTTTTTTGCTCACTCACTAACTCTTAGAATTCAATAATCTGCACTGGATATCCCCATCATTAGTATGAATTAGCAACTCTCCATTGTAATTCACTGCAATTCACCAGAGACAGAGTTTTGATAAATGGAGAAAGGGTTTTAACAGAGATCAGTGTGGTGAAGCCAAATTACAGGGAAGACTAGGTCCCTTTGGTAACTAGGTTTTCAGTTGGTTTCCCTATCTTGCATTTCCTGCCATCTTATAGACTAAAAAGATAAAATAAATGAAATCCTTAAAGTAAAACCTAAATCTGAACCTAGGTTTTAATAAACTTAACATTAATAAAGAGTTTGTATGATTAGAGTAAGGACTTCTAATCAATCCAGACAGATAAGATCACAGTCATAATTGCATTGGCTGTTATTATTTCCTTTCCATTTACTTGTACCAAATGGAAAATAAAGTCTCGAGATGTCTACAAATGGAAATGAAAATAATGGTTTTCAGTGATAATTTGATAGGAAGTAATTGGCCACCTGAAGAGAAAAACCCTCATCGTGGAAATAATTACAAATAATTGGTTGCTACAAGATTGGACTACATTTGATATACTCAGTACAATAAATGCTCTTAACTAAAGATGCTAACATGGAGATTTGAGGGGTGTTAGCAATCAAGTAAATTAGAGACCACATAACAATTTATGGGGCTTCCCAGGTGGCGCTAGTGATAATGAACCTGGCTGCCAGTGTAGGGAGACTTAAGAGATGTGGGTTCAATCTCTGGGTCCGGAAGATACCCTGGAGGAGGGCATAGCAACCCACTTCAGTATTCTTGCCTGAAGAAACTCATGGACAGAGGAAACTGGCAGACTACAGTCCATAGGATCGCAAAGAAGTAGGACTTGAATGAAGAGACTTGGCACACATACACAAAACAGTTACAGAACAAGTAGCCAGTATGAATTGATTGGCCCGCAAAATTATTTTGAAATATATTTTATAGATGGAGATTTTACACACATATAAGGATTTATAGTTTTTCTCTTGGATTGAAAAGGAAATATCAGGCAACACCAGGCTCTGATTGCCTCAAGGGCAGCAATCCTGTGGAAGTAGAAGACGCTAGAGTCCAACTGACCCACCACATGCGGTTAGGAGACAACCTATCCCTTGAAGATGTTTGCGTCTGTGATTCCAGCTCCAATAACCTGTGTTTATGCAAAACTTCTACATTTGATAGACAATTTACATACCTTAACTTACTTTACAGAATAAACACAGGTTATAGAAAAATAAACTGAGACGTTGCTAAAGTGTCTCCCACAAGGAGACAAGTTAGAAGTTAAAGAAGCCAGGATGTGAATCCAAGCCTTTTGACTCTTAATCTCCTAACCTTTCAACTGAGCTCTGCTAAGTCTTGTTTGAGATCAATTATAAAACTCTTCATTGGAGAATATGTGCTCGCAGGTGAAATAAACATCCATTATTTGGAGCTTAAAGTACTAGCATCAGCCTCTTAGATGAAACAATTTGTTTTATGTGAAAAACACTAAGTGGCCAAGAAACTATATATGGTTCTAAATTCTGACTTACAAGGAAATTTCTAGAAAATTATTATTGCTCCGTTGTTAAGTCATGTCCTAATCCTTGTGACCCCATGGACTAGATCATACCAGGCTTTCCTGTCCTTCACTATCTCCTACTGTTTGCTCACCTCATGTCCATTGAGTCAGTAATGCCATCCAATCATCTCATTCTCTGTTGTCCCCTTCTCCTCTTGTCCTCAATCTATCCTAGCATCAAAGTCTTTTCTAATGAGTTGGTTATTAGCATGAGATGGAAAAGTATTGGAGCTTCAGCTTCAGTATCAGTCCTTCCAATGAAAATTCAGGCTTGATATCATTTAGGATTGACTGGTTTGATTTCCTTGCTATCCAAGGGATTCTCAAGAGTCTTCACCAGCACCACAATTTGAAGAATCAATTCTATGACCCTCAGCCTTCTTTATGATCCAACTCTCACATAGACACATGACAACTGGAAAAAACCATAGCGTTGATTATATAGACCTTTGTCAGCAAAGTGATGCCTCTGTTTATTAATATGCTGTCTAGATTTGTCATAGCTTTTGTTCCAAGGAGCAAGTGTCTTTTAATTTTGTGGCTGCAGTCCTCATCTGCAGTGATTTTGGAACCCAATAAAATAAAACCTATCTCCATTTCCACATTTTCCCAATCTATTTGCTATGAAGGGATAGCACTGGATGCCATAATCTTTGTTTTTGAATGCTGAGTTTTAAGCCAACTTTTTCACTCTCCTCTTTCACCCTCATCAAGGGCTCTTTAGTTACTCTTTACTTTCTGCCATTAGAGTAGTGTCATCTGCGTATCAGAGGGTGTTGATATTTCTCCTGGAAACCTTGATTCCAGCTTGTGATTCATCCAGTCAGGCATTTCACATGATGTACTGTGCATATAAGTTAAATAAGCAGAGTGACAATATACACCTTTGATGTACTCCTTTCCAAATTTTAAAATTGTTTCATGTCTGATTCTAGCTGTTGCTACATGACTTGCATACGGGTTTCTCAGGAGACAGGTAAGGTGATCTAGCATTCCCAACTCTTTAAGAATTTTTTACTTTGCTGTGATCCACACAGTCAAAGGTTTAGTGAGTCAATGAAGTAGAATTTAATGTTTTTCTGGGATTCTCTTGCTTTTTCTATGATCCAAAGAATTTTGGAAATTTGATCTCTGCCTTTTCTAAATCCAGCTTGTACATATGGAAGTTCTAGGTTCATGTATTATTGAAGTCTAGTTTGAAGGATTTTGAGCATAATCTTGCTAGTGTGTGAATGAGTGCAGTTCAGTTCAGTTCAGTCACTCAGTCGTGTCCAACTCTTTGCAACCCCATGGACTACAGCATGCCAGGCTTCCCTTTCCATCACAAACTCCCAGAGCCTACCCAAACTCATGTCCATTGAGTCGGTGGTGCCATTCAACCATCTCATCCTCTGTCATCCCCTTCTCCCGCCTTCAATCTTTACCAGCATTAGGGTCTTTTCAAATGAGTCAGTTCTTCACATCAGGTGGCCAAAGTAATGGAGTTTCAGCTTCAGTATCAGTCTTTCCAATGAATACTCAGGACTGATTTCCTTTAGGATTGACTGGTTGGATCTCCTTGCAGTCCAAGGGACTCTCAAGAGTCTTCTCCAACACTACAGTTCAAAAGCATCAATTCTTCAGCACTCAGCTTTCTTTACAGTCCAACTCTCACATCCATACATGACTACTGGAAAAACCATAGCTTTGACTAGATGGACCTTTGCTGGCAAAGTGCCATCTCTGCTTTTTAATATGCTGTCTAGGTTGGTCATAACTTTTCTTCCAAGGAGCAAGTGTCTTTTAATTTCATGGCTGTAGTCACCATCTGCAGTGATTTTGGAGCCCCCCCAAAAATAAAGTCTGTCACTGTTTCCACTATTTCCCAATCTATTTGCCATGAAGTGATGGGACCAGTTGCCATGGTCTTAGTTCTCTAAATGTTGGGTTTTAAGCCAACTTTTTCGCTTTCCTCTTTCACTTTCATCAAGAGGCTCTTTAGTTCTTCTTTGCTTTCTGCCATAAATGTAGTGTCATCTGCATATCTGAGGTTATTGATATTTCTCCCAGCAATATTGATTCCAGCTTGTGCTTCATCCAGTCCTGCATTTCTCATGATGTACTCTGCATATAAGTTAAATAAGCAAGGTGACAATATATAGCCTTAATGTACTCCTTTCCTGATTTGAAACCAGTCTTTTGTTCCATGTCCTGTTGCTTCTCAATCTGCAAACAAATTTCTCAGGAGGCAGGCCAAGTGGTCTAGTATTCCCATCCCTTGAAGAATTTTCCACAGTTTGTTGTGATTTTTAGATCTACACAGTCAAAGGCTTTGGCATAGTCAATAAAGCAGAAGTAGATGTTTTTCTGGAACTCTCTTGCTTTTTTGATGATCCAACAGATGTTGGCAATTTGATCTTTGGCTCCTCTGCCTTTTCTAAATCCAACTTGAACATCTGGAAGTCCACGGTTTGTGTACTGTTGAAGCCAGACTTGAAATGAGTGCAACTGTGCAGTAGTTTGAAGATTCTTTGGCATTACCTTTCTTTGGGATTGGAATGAAAACTGACTGTTTCCAGTCCTGTGGCCACTGTTGAGTTTTCCAGATTTGCTTGCATATTGAGTGCAGCATTTTAACAGTATTATCTTTTAGGATTTGAAACAGCTCACCTGGAATTCCATCACCTCCTCTAGCTTCATTCCTAGTAATGCTTCTTAAGGCCCACTTGACTTCACAGTCCAGAATATTTGGCTCTAGGTGAATGACTACACCATCATGGTTATCTGGGTCATTAAGACTTTTTTTGTATGGTTCTTCTTGTATTCTTGCCATCCCTTCTTTATCTCTTCTGCTTCTCTTAGGTCCTTGCCATTTCTGGCCTTTATTGTAGCCATCTTTGCATGAAATGTTCCCTTGGTATCTTCAATTTTCTTGAAGAGGTGTCTAGTCTTTCCCATTCTATTATTTTCCTCTATTTTTTTTGCATTGTTTACTTAAGAAGGCTTTCTTACTTCTCCTTATTATTCTCTGGAACTCTACATTCAGTTAGGTATATATTTCCCTTTATCTTTTGTCTTTCACCTTTCTTCTTTTCTCAGCTATTTGTAAGGCCTCCTCTGACAACAATTTTGCCTTTTTGCATTTATTTTTCTTTAAGATGGTTTTGACCACTCCTCCTGTACAATGTTATTTACTTCTATCCATAATTCTTCATGTGCTCTGTTTACCAGACCTAAGCCCTTGAATCTATACATCACCTCCACTATATAATCATAAGGGGTTTGATTCAGATCATACCTGAATAGTCTAGTGGTTTTCCCTACTTTCTTCAATTTAAGTCTGAATTTTGTATAAGGAGCTCCAAATCTGAGCTACAGTGAGCTCTAGGTCTTGTTTTTGCTGACTGTATAGAGCTTCTCCATCTTTGGCTGCAAAGAATATTATCAATTTGATTTCAGTATTGACCGTCTGGTGATGGCCATGTGTAGAGTCATCTCTTGTTGTTGGTAAAGGGTTTTTGCTATGACCATTGTGTTCTCTTGAAAAAACTCTGTTAGCTTTTGCCTTGCTTCAGTTTGTACTGCAAGGCCAAACTTGCCTGTTACTACAGGTATCTCTTGACTTCCTGCTTTTGCATTCCAGTCTTCTATGATGAGAAGGACATCTGTTTTTGGTGTTAGTGCTAGAAGATCTTCTAAGTCTTCATAGAACTGATTGACTTCAGCTTCTTTGGCATTTGTATTTGGGTCATAGACTTGGATTACTGAGAAGTTGAATAGTTTGCCTTGGAAACAAACTAAGTTTATTTTGTCATTTTTGAGATTGCACCCAAGTACTGCATTTCAGACTCTTTTGTTGACTTTGAGGGCTACTCTATTTCTTCCAAGGAATTCTTGCCCACAGTAGTAGATATAATTGTCATTTGAATTAAATTCTCACATTCCCATTCATTTTAGTTCACTAATTCCTAAAATGTTGATGTTCACTCTTGCCATCTCCTGGTTGACCACATCTAATTTACCTTGATTCATGGACCTAACATTCCAGGTTCTTATGAAACATTGTTCTTTACAGCATTGGACTTTACTTTCACCATCAGACACATCCACAATTCAGCATCGTTTCCTCTTTGGCCCAGCCTCTTCATTCTTTCTGAAGCTATTTCTCTTCTCTTCCCCAGTGGCATATTGGACACCTACCAACCAGGGGGACTCATCTTCTGGTGTCATACCTTTTTGCCTTTTCATACTGTACAGGGGCTTCTTGAGGCAAGAAGACTGAAGTGGCTTGCCATTCCCTTCTCTAGTGGACTATGTTTTGTCAGAACTCTCCACCATGACCTGCCTGTATTAGGTAGCCTTACATGGCTCATAGCTTCACTGAGTTACACAAGGCTGTGATCCATGTGATCACATCTGTTGGCTTTCTACAATTGCGGTTTTTGTTCCGGAGGCTGTGGGATTGTAGTTCTTGGTTCTTTTGTCTGCCTTCTGATGGGTGAGAATAAGTGGCTTGTGTAAGCTTCCTGATGGGAGGAAATGGCTGTGGAGGAAACTTGGTCTTGCTCTGGTGTTACTTGGGGTCATTTGTTTGGTTAGAAAAATATCCAATTTTAATTCATCACCCCTCAAACAGAGCTTATTAGGATTTTCACCTGGCAGGATATACAGTATATCTTTCTCCCTACATACTTGACTTTAACTTCCAACATTTCACCTTGAGCTGTTTTTCAGGGAGATCAGAACCTTGAACAATCTGAGTAGATAATAAGCAAACTCTCCTGTGAGTAAGACATAATGCCTGTGAATAAGGCAAAATGTGACATAAATAGTATTTTGGAATCCTCAGACACTTCTGAGAATATTTTCAGCAAACATTATTGAATAGAAGCAAACTTTGTGTCAAATCATTTACTTGTAGTTGGAAACTTTTCCATGTTTGGCACTACCACTTCAGCAAGGATTACTTGGCATTAGCTGTGCTGTTACTTAATAGAATTTTTTCCTGATTCAACTTTATGAATCAGCAATAACATCTCAACAACAATTTCTCTATTTTTTCATTCATCTTAAGGCCAAGCTAAATGAGGACCCTCATAGTAAAATGAATATGTATAGACAATTTTGAGAGACTACAGATAAATGTCCAATAAGCAAATGAAAAACACATTTACCTTGCTAGACAGAAATACAAATTTAAAATATGTACTTTAAATAAGCTAGCACTGATGTTTTATTAATTGCCTACTAAATAGGCAAAGAATTTTAAAATTATCATACCCATTCTATCTAAAAGTCTTGGTAAACTGGTCTAAGGATATGTTACCATATATATTAAACATTAAAATAGGATATAACTACATGATTTGGATTAGCACCACCTGGGAAGTCCACATGATTTGGAATTAATCATTTAGAAATAATTAAGTTTAAACACAAATGGTTATTTATAAAGATATGAATAATTACATTTTATTATATATTTAAAATACTGACAACACTAGTAATAAATTGGAAGCAAATTACATCCCTAAGCATAATATATCAGATCAGTTCTCTAACATCCATACACTTGAACTGCCATGTGGTCTATGATTTTGAATTTAGTTATATAGAAATATGTTTCCAGTATAAGTTTTTTAAAAAGCTTCTGAAAAGTATTATATAAAAATATGATCCTATTTCTGTTTACACACAAACACCTAGATGTTAGAAATGTATTGAACAACATGCTCTAAGATGTCAATCATGCTTATAGGGTGGCAGAAATATGGATTTTTGGTGCTTATTTATATTTTCAAAGTTTGTTTCAAAGATTGTATAAAACTTTTATAACTGATAAAAATAGAATGGAACATTTTAAAAATAAGCTAAATATTATTATTTTTGACAAATTTAGTGAATTCCATACAATTGACATAGTCTAACATTCTGTTGATTCAGAACTATCGGAGATTATTTAAAACTAAACTTCTATCACATTTTGCTTGAACCACTACAATGGATTCCTAATTGAGCATGTTATTCCACAGCTTAAAATCCTTCGATGGCTTTCCAATACAAATAAAACCCGAATAGTGTACACAACGTTGTCCCTTGTCTGACTCTCATCTTATCTCACACCACTCCTTTTCCCTCCAATCACAAGCACACTGTTTCCCCAACAAACTAAAAATCCGTCTGCCTTCAGGACATCACACCTGCTGTTCCTTCTGCCTGGAATGTTCTCCCCTTTTTCTCCCTACTCCAGGCTTTTTTGCATGACTGGCTACTCCTCTCTTTCCGCATCTCAGCTCAGCTGTCACTTTCTGAATAAGGAGTAGCCATCTCCTGAAAAAACCCTCTGTGGCATCCACCTGTTTTCCAGTCTTTAGAGATCTTCTTACTGCATCCATTTCCCTCGCTTAGTTATTGTTTCACAGTTCTTAAATACTTATTATTTCTACAATATTAGTTTCTTGCCCTCAAAGTGCAGGCAAAGACCTACTTGGTGTGTTCACTATTGGTTCACTATTGCTTGGTGTATCCCCAAGCAAAAGAAACGTGCTTTATATGTTGAAGGTGTTTCATAAAGACAAGGGAAGTTTGCCTCCCCATATATGAGGCTTTTTGTGAAGCTACTCATGCTCAGCCTTAGAAAGAAAGGAAACTGTGGGATGGCTTCAGGTACCAGCGAGGACCTAAGAGCTGGAGTTGAGGACGTCTGCCCTTTGCTTGGGAGGCAGTATTATCGGTCACTCCCCTCTCCTCATCCTGTTTCTTTTTTGTTATTTATTCTTTATACAATTCAGGCTCCTGACCCTCTTCTGGTTGTATTTATTTTCCCTTATTTAGAGCTTTTGCTGACTCATTTCTCATCATTTCAATTTGCATAAAATACCTCACAGAGATTGCTATAAAGCAAAATCACTATCACAGCGTTTTTGTATTTATTTCATGTAATTTCAAAATAGCTGTACTAACACCAATATTAATGCCAATATTTTAATAAAAAGGGGATCTGATTGCTGTCAACTTCTATACTAACCTAAATGTAATGAAAATTACATATATAATTATAAATTTTCTAGGAGTCACATTAAAAGAGTGAAAAGAAACACAAGAAACATATGAAATTAATGATTCTAGATTTTTATATTGCATTTTATTTTAAAAATACCCTAAAATAATTTTTCAACACATAGTCAATATAGAATGAGGTATATTTTTATTCTTGTCTTCCTACTAAGTTTTTGAAATCCAGATCTTATGGCAGATTTTAATTTAAACAAATCACATTTCAAGTGTTCAATAGTCATATACAGTTGGACGCTACTGTAATGAGCAATGTGGTTCTACATTGTGTATCAAATTCTGTTCCACTTGAGAGAAGACAAAGGTAATTCGGGCCTTTGGCTGAAGTGTCCCCAGGGCAGATGATTGCAAAACGTAGCTCTTGTTCAGATGAATAGTAGTGTGCACTATTCCACGGTGCTGGAGGGATGGCAGTGATGAGATCTAAGAAATGATCTTGGTCTTATGAGGATCAAGGAGCAGCAGGAAAGGAGGGATGCTGGAGGGATGGCAGTGATGAGATCTAAGAAATGATCTTGGTCTTATGAGGAGGGACCACGGTGCTGGAGGGATGGCAGTGATGAGATCTAAGAAATGATCTTGGTCTTATGAGGATCAAGGAGCAGCAGGAAAGGAGGGACCCACATACAAGAGGAAGGGAGATGGCTAGGCTCTAGGGAAGTAGCTACAAATTGGGCCTGGGAGACCCTCTCCACCTTCCCCTGTCCTCTTCTCTCCCAATCCCCTCAGCTCACCCTCCTGCTATTTTCCTTAAGGCACCTGCTACCACTCTAAGCCAAACTTATCAGGGCCTCCAAAAGTAACGTTGAACCCAAATTGGTCCTTCTGCATATGAAAATATTTACTAAATGTATGAGAGAATGGTCACCTTGAAAAGATAAATGGAAAATATCAATAAAGTACCAGGGAAAGATTTCGAACAAGGGAGAAATACAGTTAGAACATATTCAGAGTACCACTTATTTCCATTAATCTCTTTGTGTAACTTCTCATGTTTTAAATGATTCAGATTTTTAAAAAATGGTGTAATAATGAGATCATGAAAGAAAATGACCAGTGTTTTGGTACTTAAAAGTATCACGGTGCAGTCAATGTGGGGTCATAAAAAACTGATATCACCATGACAAATTTCAGCCACCCTGGTCTAATTCTTGTTTCAACTCTATTCTTATTGCTTAAGGATAAATTCTCTCTGCATTTTTTTAAATCAGTTTATTTATCTATTTTTTAACTTTACAATATTATATTTGTTTTGCCATACATTGACATGAATCCACCATGGGTGTACGTATTTTCCCCTTAGGTTTCTTAGTGAGAAAACCTTATTTGCCCCATTTTTTTTTTTGCATTTGGCCAAACCATTACTTGTTGGCCTGTTCCTGGATGGACAGTTCTTGAGCCAGGTCATTCAGTGGTTCAACCAGCTGTGGCTAGGAGAGGCAGTGTGACTCCCTGGGAACCATGGACAGGTGGGCATAGGAAACAATATTCTTTAACATGCTTGTGAACTAGGCAAGCTGGGTGGTCATCTGGCTGGCTTCTTGGTTTTCTTGAAGAAAGTACAGAGTAGTAGGTGAGAGTGTAGACTAGGGAATAAGACTTCTGGGTTCAGTTATTTATTCCATCATGAACCAGCTGAATATACTCAGGCAACTTACTTAACCTCTCTGAAAATCTCTCGTCTATCATGGAGCTACTGATAATATCAACCTCTTGACTGCTGTGAGAATTAACTGAGATAATATATGAAAGCTATTTGAATAGAGACTGGCACATAGTAGGTGCCTTATAGTACTGAGGTTTTTTGTTGTTCTCTCATCTATGCAGTGCTAATCATACCTTAGGGCTTCTCTGGTAGCTCTGAGGTAAAGAATCTGCCTGCCAATGCGGGAGACACAGGTTCAATCCCTGGATCAGGAAGAACCCCTGGAGAAGGAAATGTCAACCCATGCCGGTATTCTTGCCTGGAAAATCCCATGGACAGAGGAGCCTGGAGGGCTACAGTCCATGGGATCGCAAAAGAGTCAAAGATGACTTAGTAACTAAACAACAACAACAACAAAATCATACCTTTGGCACACTGCTTTGTCTAATCTTCGCAACAGCTGTGAACCTTGGGGATTATAATCCCCATCCCACCTGCGAGACCACCAGGGCTAACGAGGGTTAAGCAACTAGCTTAAAACCACACAATTCATAAGTGTCAGGGATGGGAATTACAATGAAGGCTGAATGATTTCAAAGACCAATTCCTCTGTTTTACTGTTTCTGTCCCAAGAGACTATATAAATATATAGTATAGGAACTGAGTGTCAAGAGTCAGCATGCTTAGGGGAATTTTATTTCAGTGATGTGCAGTTGATTACTCCAGAATGCAACCTCAAAATCTTATTTGGTTTCCACGAGGCCTCAGATCTCATCTTGTGTCCTATTCATTTAGATGCTTATATCGCCAAAATGCAGGACTGAAAGTCCCTGCTCTGCGCTATTGGGTCCCACTGCCATCAAGTCATCACTGATATGTTGAAAAGGTGTGTTTCAGTTTGCTTTTCAGAGAATGAACTGATGCCTCTTTGGACCAAGATAAGGCACACTGTTCGAATAATGTGACTGTAGAACCCAATCAAAAGGACCATGCTCTTGCCTCAGGGATTATAGAGATGGAACAGCCGGTAGCCTCCCAGCATTCTCTGCCTGAATTGTAATCTTGAAATGGTTTGCATGACAGTGCAACTTGACCAGAAACCTCCCAGATGAGGAAGCCATTTTCCGTCATGCTTTGCCTTTTAAAAAAGAGATCCATGCCTTGAACTGTTCCCCCAAAGATAGATTTTGCCTCTGGAACTTTGGGAAAACACACACACACACGCACACACACACACACACACGCACACACACACACACCTGTGCAGAGAAGCGTGAACATTAAGGATAGAGCCATTATAAATGTTGGTGCAGTTAAATTCTGAAAATCAGGGCTTGGAAAGGGAATGCCTCCTTTGCTGATTACACTGTAACTGGTGCAGCTGTAATAGACTCTAGACACTACTATAATAGCAGATATCCATGTGTGACTACAGAGGAATATATAAGAAAGAAAAAGACAGATGGTGTACTTAGGTGCACTTAAGTCTGATTGCATGAGTTGATAATGAATGTTTAAATATGGCACTCCCATAAAATCAGATACCTGTAGACAATACTGGAATAACTACAGACTTGCTAGAGGGGAAAAAATGAAGTTGAGGATTCTAATTTTTGTTTTTGTCATTATTATGATTGTCTATTTACTTGTATGGAGATTTTCATAACTTTCTCGGAGTCTAATCATAAAACAAAAAGCACAATCAGTAGCATAGAAATAGATTCTTAGAAATGAGATGAAACTTAAAGATTGTTTCAGAGCTGTGGAAACTCATGCCCAGATAGGTGAGATGACAAAGGTCAGACAATTCATAGTGACAGACTGAGTCATGTCACATATCTGAAGCTCCAACTAAAAATCTTAATTCATCTACTTAAAACAGGAAATTGTAACATATAATGGAACTATATGTAACTTTGTTCCGTATTTTCCAAGTCTCCTATAAATGTGTTATTATATTTTCATAATTTAAAAACTAAAAAAGAAAGATAAGAAAACCATTATAAAACAAGCAAAATCATAAACAAAATATAAGCAATATTATTCACTGAGAGATATTCTTCCATCCCAGTGAACAATTTTGGCTTAAATATTTCATTAGTCCCAAACCAGATTAAGTAAAAGTTTTAAAATGTTAATAAATGTTTGGATTTTATACTGGCAGACAAGCACTCAGTTTTCTAAAGGGGGTTCATTTTTAACACCATTCCTGCATATGCTTTCCAAATGGCTCTCCAAGTAGACTATTAAAAGTCCAAAAAGTCAAAACTCTTGCTTAGATCCAATGCCAAAAGATGATCATGGCACCAGATTATGGAGAAGGATGCTTGCTTCACACGTGCCTAGGGATGGCAAATGAACTGACGGAAGTTATCCCGATCTGAAGTTCATGCTCCACGCAGAAAGTAGACATGGATCAGAAGCTGTAAATAAATTGGACCTGGCATCTTAAGTGCCCTAAATGTTTGAAGTTAAACTTTAAATTGCATCCTTATTTTTAAAGGAAGTGGGTGAGCCTCTCACCGAAGAGACTGGTGGCATGATTGAGATGAGTAATGCTGCCGAATTCTGAAAGGATTTCACTGCATGACTTGGAAAGACAGTCCCTGGTGCAGGAAGCACTAAAAGTCCACATGTCACTTATCATGAGCAGAAATCTAGGTGGTGAAAGATGCACATACTGGAAAATCAGACAATGCTGACAGATATTGGAAACTCCGCATGTTGGTGGAAATGCTCTCCAATCACCATCTCAAAAGCAAGTCCACATCAAGCTGTTACAGACTTTGCTAGAACACAGATGATTTTGAAAATAACTCTTCCAAAAGGAAAGGAAAGACCACTTCATATTCAACTTTACTTTGTAATTCTTAATTTTTACATTTTATAGCTGTATAAGTACAACTATAAAATTACTTATAATTCTCATGTGAATATATATATTTAGTAACCAAATATGATACAAACGTCACCTCTCTAACTTCCAAAGAATTTGCTTTTTGCAAACCATCAAAATGGCAAGATTATCATTCATTACAATTTTCCAGGATGAGATAAATACAGTAAAACTTGTATACATTCAATAGCCCGCAGCAGAGGAAGCAATGCTATCGGTGAAATAAAAATTTTGAAAAATTCTGGAAGCAGAAAGCATATGAAATCAGACTGACATAGACATTAGAACATAAAAAATCATTAGTAGTCTTGCCAATGTGGATTAGGAGAAAGATTAGCTCAGAATTAAGGTGCAGACAGAGCTGAGTTGTCAGTAGAATGATGATGTGGGGATGAATTAAAGCTAGATTATGAAAGAGTTGTTCCAGTTATGCTTCTTTTCAGTTCAGTTCAGTCACTCAGTCATGTCCAACTCTTTGTGATCCCATGAACAGCACAACAGGCTTCCCTATCCATCACCAACTCTCGGAGTTTACTTAAACTCATGTCCATCGAGTTGGTGATGCCATCCAACCATTTCATCCTCCGTCGTCTCTTTCTCCGCCTGCCTTCAATCTTTCTCAGCATCAGGGTCTTTTCAAATGAGTCAGTTCTTCGTATCAGGTGGCCAAAGTATTGTAGTTTCAGCTTCAGCATCAGTCCTTCCAATGAATATTCAGGACTGATTTCCTTTAAGATTGACTGCTTTGATCTCCTTGCTGTCCAAGGGATTCTCAAGAGTCTTCTCCAACACAACAGTTTTCAAAAGCATCAATTCTTCAGCCCTCAGCTTTCTTTATAGTCCAACTCTCAGATCCATACATGACTACTGGAAAAACCATAGCTTTGACTAGACAGACCCTGGTTGATAAAGTAATGTCTCTGTTTTTTAATATGCTGTCTAGGTTGGTCATAGCTTTTCTTCCAATGAGCAAGCGTCTTTTAATTTCATGGCTGAAGTCACCATCTGCAGTGATTTTGGAGCCCCCCAAAATAAAGTCTCTCGCTATTTTCATTGTTTCCCCATCTATTTGGTATGAAGTGATGGGATCAGATGCTATGAATTTGTTTAAAGTATGCTTTTAGAATATGATAATAGCCCCTTGCAGGACATGACTCTTAGCTGAAACTAAGAATTATTCCTGATGAGGGTTACCTCGATGAGAGTAAGCCAATTAGAGGATGCTATGACTTCAGATCTTTATAGTAGATCTGAAAGAATAAAAATAATAATAACAAGAAAGGGAAGAAATCTCCACCTACTATTCAAAGTGTGAAAGGTATCGACGAGTTTCTTCTCCATGGTAAAGGCACCTTTTCTCTGATAATCAGGGAGGAGGGAGCAGATGACACACCTGTTCTGATAGATTCACCGACTGACTGTAAGGGAAGTCAGCTTGTCCATAGTCCAGTCCACTCTATCCAACACCAGCCTGTCCTCTCACTTGGGGAAGAGAACAAAAGAAGGAAATCACAAACTCACTTTTAAAAAGCTGACATAAGATGCAGAGGAAAATTTTAACAAATGTAATTTTAAAATTGAGATGAAATGAGTGATTTTTCTAGGGAAATAGAAATAACCAATTGATTCAAATGGAGGGAATTAATCTTCACAGACATAAAATCATAGGGAAAAAGTGGAAAAACAGTTAAGCTCTCAGGCTAATCCCCCATACATGTGTGCATGTTAAGTTGCTTCAGTTGTGTTCGATTCTTTGCAACCCTGTGGACTGGAGCCCACCAGTCTTCTCTGCCTGTGGGATTCTCCAGGCAAGGATACTGCTAACCCCTACCCCCTACCAAAGGCAGTAAACCAAGACAGTTTTACATGAGAGAGTCATCAACATGTTAAGGGCAAAGAAATTCTTAATTTGTGTAAAAATGATCCAAGATCTCAGGATAAAATGAAGAGATTCTCAATTCATTCTGTAAAGCTACCGTAATCCTTAGAGCAACTCTAGAAATACAGATTTTAAAAAAGGTAAAAGAATACTACTGTCCAATCACTTCTACATATAAATATAAACACATAAAATATGTGAATATAGACTGAAATTTAGCAAACTAGATCCAGTAATTTATTAAAAGAATATTCATGATTCATGTTAGGTAATCAAAGAGTTATTTTAACAAAGGAAATGTCCATTATATGTTAAGGTATAAACAGTTTATCCTAGTACAGTGTATAAATATTCTCATTTCCTATTTGTCATGAAGTAAAGAAACTTAAGACACCTTACTTTAACTGGAAATGCTTGCTACATAATCATATGTAGAGGGCAATTTCATTTATGTTTAAAAAAAGTTTGGCTTTTGAATGTGTGTGTATATATGGGTGTTTGTGCATTTAAAAACAGACAAGAAAATATCTGGAAGGATGAACACCAGTATGATAACAGTGATGACTCTGAGGAGGACCATTGTATTTTCGGTAAATGTTACATCTCTGGCATTTTCTCTATTTGTTAAATGAATGAATTGAATTGAGTTGGAGGTGAAATACAACTTTCAGTTATTATTAGTACTATAGGTGTATGCATTGCTTTTAAAAATAAACATATATTTAATTGTACTAAAATGATATATTAAAATTATTTATGTTCACACACACCATTATTTCCTAATGGTCATTCATTACCAAATATTTGGGAAAGCAGTGTATACCAGCCACTCACTGCTCTTGGTGCTTGGTATTGACCAGTGAACAAAACCAGCAAAACATATTTCAAATGCAATCATTTATTGTTGGAGTTATTATTTATACTTGTGATTATTTGGTCACTTATTAATCCATTAAACTTATTGTTCACTTAATTTCAGATATTTTGTTACGAGGAATCTATTGAATCTTAGAATAATAAAAATTTCCTTAATTATATTTTCCTATATGTATATGAAGGAAATTCACAGCTAGAATTTCTAGCAATCAGCTAGGAAAGCGAGTTTTCATACTTATAGGTCCTTCTTTACTATTTGGCAGGATTCACCAGCATGTATTTTGGAGGCTTCCCAGATGGTGCTAGTGGTAAATTACCCATCTGCCAAAGCAGAAGACATAAGAGATGTGGGTTCAATCCCTGGGTCGGGAAGATCCCCTGGAGGAGGGCATGATACTGGAGTGCCCTGGAGGGCACTCCAGTATTCTTACCTAGAGGATCCCACAGGCTACAGTCCAAGGGGTCACACAGAGTTAGAAACAACTGAAGTGACTTAGCATGAACCAGCATGTATTTTAGGACCTTCTGTAAAAAAAAAAAAATGAAAAAAACACGAGTGAATTCTGAGAGAGGGATGATAAGCTGCTTATCATCTATTTAAGTTAGAAGGAAAGTGAAAGTCACTCAGTCATCCAACTCTTTGCAGCCCTATGGGCTGCAGCCTGCCAAACTCCTCTGTCCATCGACTTCTCCAGGCAGGAGTACTGGAGTGGGTATTCCCTTCCCCAGGGGATCTTCCCAACCCAGGGATCGAACTCAGGTCTTCTGCATTGTAGACAGATTCTATTCTGTCTGAGCTACCAGGGATGCCCATTTAAATTAGAATAGTGCAAACTTTTTTAACAAGGGAGAGATGAAGCAAAGAACATTGAGTTTGAAATCAGACTGATTTGATTGTTAACATTGTATTTTATGTGAGAGTACTTCTGGGGGGCAGAATCTAACACCCTGATAAGGGTGTGGGAGGCTCTGCTATTATCAGCTAGGAGAGCTCTTAGGAGCTCAGGGACAGTTTTGGTGCACATTAAGTGAAGGATAAATACTATAACTCATGGTACACGTGGAAGAGGAGCTCGGAAAGCTCCAGGAAGTTAGCAAGTGAGAGTAGGGGCAAACCCAAAAACCCTGCTGGGTGGTTGATTATGTCAGAGAGCCCAGATAACATTTTGCTTGCCAAATTAATGAAGAACTCACTGATAAAAAGGGTGTCACCATCACTGAGAAACTTAGTGATGGTTTTCCTCCGAGATGGTATCATGCCTTGATATTGGGAGATGTTAAGAAAGAGGCTGGATGGCAATGCTTAATTCTCAGAAGCCAAGGGGTTGTGATTATCATAATGAACAGCAGGGTGGAGTGGCAGCCACAAAGGGCCAACCTATAGACATTCATGAGGACTGTAAATATAAAAATAGCTAAAAGTACACTGCACAATCTTTACTTACAAAAGAAATCAGGTTTGGATGATCAGGAGACTGAGTTAGCCACCCAGTGAAAGTCATGATTGCTTGCTCAGCTTCTAAATAGAAGCCAGTTTTCACACCTGGAATTCATGAACTGGAGGAGAGGTCAGATATTCAGGAGAAGGCATCCTATAAAATCAGGTCAAGTATAGAGTAGTATTTCCCTAATCCTTCTGAAAGGGATCTTCAGACATTTATAACAGGGAGAGAGGAATATCCAAATGTTTCAAGAACAGAGGATTCAAGTTAATATCCAGGTTTCCTGACTCCTCTAATAAAATAGAAAAGGAAAGGAAAGATAGCAGTAAGTCATGTCCAACTCTTGTGATTCCCATGAACTGTAGCCTCCCAGGCTCTTCTGTCCATGGGATTCTCCAGGCAAGAATACTGGAGTGGGTTGCCATTTCCTTCTCCAAAGGAACTTCCCAACCCAGGAATTGAACCCAGGTCTCCCACAGTGCAGGCAGATGCTTTCCTGACTGAGCTACACAGGAAGCAAAGTAGAAAGCAAAATAAAGTAGAAGTATATGGCCAAGTGATAAACGATGTTCAGGCCTGGGTCTGGCTCTCAATGTCCAGTGGGTCCAAGGACCTACCCAGTGGCTATTTCCCAGTCCCTGTATAAATAATTGAAATGTATATTTATTTTAATATAGGCTCCTTTATAATGGAACAAGCGCTACTGCAGTTAGGAAGGTCAAATGAAACCTCTGAGATTTGACCTCTCTCTCTTGCTAAGACAGCTACAAAAAAAAAAAAATTAAGAAACTGATACAAATTAATGCCGCCTAAAGACCTAAAGAATATAGGATAGTGCATCCTATCCTATCTCCATTGAATTTACCAGTCTCTACATTATAAAAGTCAGATGAATTCTTAAAGATAATGGTAGGTTACTGCCAACTCGATTGAATAATATCCCAATTGCAGATGTAGTACCAAATGTGGTATATTTGCTAGAACAGATAAAAATAGCCCCAAGACTTTGCATTTGGGATTCCCAGGTAGCTCAGCTGGTAAAGAATCCACCTGCAATACAGGAAACCCTGGTTCGATTCATGGATTGGGAAGTTCCCCTGGAGAAGGGATTGGCTACCTTCTCCAGTATTTTTGGGCTTCCCTGGTGGTTCAGATGGTAAAGAGTCTGCCTACAATGCAGGAGACCTGCGTTCCATCCCTGGATTGGGAAGATCCCCTGGAGGTGGGTATGGCAACCCACTCCAGTGTTCTTGCCTGGAGAATCCCCATGGACAGAGGAGCCTGGTGGGCTACAGGCCATTGGGTTGCAAAGAGTCGGACACAACTAAGCAACTAAGCACAGCATAGCAGTTGGTATTCGGCTATTGATCTGGTGAATAATTTTTATTTCTTTCCCATCCCTATCAAAAGGGTGGATCAAAAGAATTTTACATTCAGATTAAAAAAAAAGCAGTATTCATTTGCAGTCATACCCCAGAGCTATGTGAAAATTCTCCTATGCTCTGTCAAAATATAAACTAAACAAAGCTGGACTCTCTTGACATTTCTCAGAGCATCACACTTGTCGACTCTATAATGTGTGTGTGTTTGTGCAAGCATGCTCAGTTGTGTCTGACTCTGTGACCCCATGGACTGTTGCCCTCCAGTCTCTTCTGTCCATAGGATTTTCCAGGCAAGTATACTGGAGTGGGTTGCCGTTTCCTACCCCAGGGAATCTTCCTAATCCAGTGATCAAACCCACATCTTTATATCTCCTGCATTGGCAGGAGGATTCTTTACCGCTGAGCCACCTATGACATCATGCTAAACAACTGGCACAAGTGAGCAAGACATGGTAAGTAGGTTCAGTAAGACACATATCCTCCAGAAAACAGGAGATACTGTGATGAAGATACATCAGTGAAAATTTAGGATCCAGTGGTCTGGGACGTGCTGTGCCATATCTTCCAAACTAAAGGACAGATGACTGTATTTTCTACCTCACTGGGTGATGAAGGAAGCATAATGTCTCATAGAAGTTTTCAGGTTCTGGAGAAAGCTAATAACTCACTTGGAAATATTGCTCTAATTCATAACCCTGAATGACCCAAAAGGCAGACACACTTGATGAAGCCCAGGGGAGAAAAGGGCTCTGTAGAAGGTTCAGGCTCCCTGCAAGTGGCTCTGCTTCTAGGATTGCATGACCTGGATGACTGTATGGAATAAAGAGTATTAGTGTTTATGGAAGACATCGTGTGGAGCCTATGGCAAAGTTCAGGGACAAGGACTTGGCTTGTTCGACTTTATAAGCCGCCAGACCAGCTAAAGGTGCTAGCTGAAACAGAAAACTTTAGAAGAGGTGGTAGAGAAAAGAAATCATGATACATTTTCAGTTCAGTTCAGTTCATTCAGTTGCTCATTCATGTCCGACTATTTGCGACCCCATGAATTGCAGCACGCCAGGCCTCCCTGTCCATCACCAACTCCCAGAGTTTACCCAAATCCATGTCCATCGAGTCAGTAATGCCATCCAGCCATCTCATCTTCTGTTGTCCCCTTCTCCTCCTGCCCCCAATCCTTCCCAGCAATAGGGTCTTTTCCAATGAGTCAACTCTTCGCATGAGGTAGCCAAAGAATTGGAGTTTCAGCTTCAACATCAGTCCTTCCAACGAACACCCAGGACTGATCTCCTTTAGGATGGACTGGTTGGATCTCCTTGCAGTCCAAGGGACTCTCAAGAGTCTTTTCCAACACCACAGTTCAAAAGCATCAATTCTTCAGTGCTCAGCTTTCTTCACAGTCCAACTTTCACATCCATAAATGACTACTGGAAAAACCATAGCCTTGACTAGATGGACCTTTGTTGGCAAAGTAATGTCTCTGCTTTTAAATGCTATCTAGGTTGGTCATAACTTTCCTTCCAAAGAGTAAGCGTCTTTTAATTTCATGGCGGCAATCACCATCTGCAGTGATTTTGGAGCCCAGAAAAATAAAGTCAGCCACTCTTTCCTCTGTTTCCCCATCTATCTGCCCTGAAGTGATGGGACCACATGCCATGATCTTAGTTTTTTGAATGTTGAGCTTTAAGCCAACTTTTTCACTCTCCTCTTTCACTTTCATCAGGAGGCCTTTTAGTTCCTCTTCACTTTCTGAGGGTGGTGTCATCTGCATATCTGAGGTTATTGATATTTCTCCCGGCAATCTTGATTCCAGCTTGTGCTTCTCCCTGCCCAGCGTTTCTCATGATGTACTCTGCATATAAGTTAAATAAGCAGAGTGACAATATAGAGCCTTGACGTACTCCTTTTCCCATTTGGAACCAGTCTGTTGTTCCATGTCCAGTTCTAACTGTTGCTTCCTGACATGCATACAGGTTTCTCAAGAGGCAGGTCAGGTGGTCTGGTATTCCCATCTCTTTCAGAATTTTCCACAGTTTATTGTGATCCACACAGTCTTAGAGTCACTTAATTTTTTCTTTTAATATTTTAAATAAATTAGAATCTGTTTGAATTTTAATTTACTGACCTGTAGAATGTAGTTGTATCAAGTTTGAAAGAGTACTGATGCTAATGATATAGTTTAGGGTCCTTAGAGTCAGACAGAATCCATGAATTCCACATCCAAGATCCAACTCCACAGTGTTGTTGTACCCACTATGTATCACAAGCTATCACAGTATTTTATTTAAGCCTCTGTAAGTGGCTGGGTGGGGCTTCCCAGGGAGCTCAGAGGTAGAATCCACCTGCAATGCAGGAGACCCAGGTTCAAAGCCTGGGTTGGAAAGACCCCCTGGAGCAGGAAATGGCAACCCACTCCAGTATTCTTGCCTGGAAAATTCCATGGACAGAGGATCCTGGTGGGCTGCAGTCCATGGGGTGGCAAAGAGTCAGATAGGACTTAGCAACTAAACAACAACAAATCAACTTGATATAGATATGGTGATCTCAAATGAACAAATGTGGAGTCCACAGTTTTAGGAACTAAGGACACAAATTCGCAGAGTTGATACCATTTGAATGACTGATTCTTTTGTTCATTTAGTTGTTCATCTTTCTTTCCTGCTGAGAATCCATTCCTGATGACTGGAGAATAAATTGTAGTCATCAATCCCCCATATATATATTTGGCTTTGTATATTTCAAGCTCCACTAGTGCTTTCAAAATCAAAGAAAAATAATTGCTTTATATTCATTTTTTTATTAACCAGAACACATAGGCTCTGCTTCCTGATTTGTTTGGTTCTTGGCAATTATGTCATGGAGGTTGCATTCAACAACAATAACAAGAACAAAAACAATAATAATAAAACTAAATGTGTTGAGTGCATTTTGTGTACAAGGGACTGTTTTGAAGAATGTTCATGTATAACTCATTTAATCCTCAAAATGGCTATCAGAAGGAGGTACAGATAACATATGCATTTAATATTTGGGAAAATTGAAAGCCAAGAGCTTAAAAATCCCTCTTTGAATTCCCACACTGAGAAAGTGGTAGCAATGGATTTTGAACACATAGTGTCCAACTGCTGTGAACATACAATCACATACCTCCAGGCTGTATAAAACCTAAATCTATGGAACTCTGAATGACTCTTGGTTCTCTTGAAGTGCTTGCCTACAAACTATGGAAAGACAAGGATCTGAAGCACTGTATTAACATACAGTGATTACAAAAACAGCTTTCTACTTTACAACAAAATTAGAATTTACTTTCTCTATTTTTCAAATGGTATTGCTAACTTAGGAGAAGGCAATGGCAACACACTTCATACTTTTGCCTGGAAAATCCCATGGACGGGGGAGCCTGGTAGTCTGCAGTCCATGGGGTCACTAAGAGTCGGACACGGCTGAGCGACTTCACTTTCTCTTTTCACTTTCCTGCATTGGAGAAGGAAATGGCAACCCACTTCAGTGTTCTTGCCTGGAGAATCTCAGGGCCGAGGGAGCCTGGTGGGCTGCCGTCTATGGGGTCGCACAGAGTCGGACATGACTGAAGAGACTTAGCAGCAGCAGCAGCATTGCTAACTTATGGTGGTGTAATCAACATAATGTAGGAAAAACGTCTAAGAAATTTGTGTCTTAATCCTGGTCTTGCCATCAATGGATGTGAAACCACAAGTCAATTAACCTTCTGAGACCACGTTTCCTCATGCATAAATAGCTATCAATACTATTACTTGTTAGGACTGTTTTAATAATTAAATGGGTTAATATTTGTAAAGCACTTAGCAGAGTGTCCTTATTCCTTACAACGAACAAACAATAGCAACAACAGTAAAGAAAATGAGTCATTTCCAGCATTGGAGTAAATGATCCTATGTCTTTTGAGAGACAGAAAGCCAGCCTCACATGATCAAAAGCTTCCACTGGGATTTCTGTCCTCAAAAATGTTTTAAACATTTCTGTGTGTGCGTGTGTGTTAATCACTCAGTTGTGTCTGACTCTTGCAACCCCATAGACTGTAGCTTGCCAGGCTCCTCTCTCCATAGGGATTCTCCAGGCAAGAATACTGGAGTGAGTTGCCATTCTTTTTTCCAGAAACGTCTCTGAGGCAGTTGTCATAGTCAGAAATTTGTGTAAGTATTTAAATGTGAGAGGAATTCCACTGTCTACTTTTTATAGCTTTATGAAGTTTCTCAAAGTAACTCTTTCCCTTTAAATTCTATGGCAAATTAAACACTAGACGTTTTTTAAAAAATCATTTCCTCTCTGATGCCAACACCATGATTTTCCTTTGGAGAAACACCAGTTAGCCCCTCTCAGAATACACAATTTTTGGGAGAGAAGGATAGTTTTGATTTTAGCTCCAAGGAGGACAATTTGAGTGGGATATTAGAGGTGATCCATGTCTGATCGATCAGAGAATCATATTCCTCTGGCCAGGATGATTGTTATAGAGATGGACTTATGAACCAAGACAGACTGATCTGAGTCAGTAAGACTCATTCTGGACTTAAAAAAAAAAGCTATTGGGAATAAACACACTCTTTCTACCGACATGGAGCTGCTGGCAGCTATCTTGCCATCATGAATATAAGCTCTGCCTGACAGTGGGACAATACAGAGGAAAGCATAGTTCAGAGATGGATAAAGTTTGAGTCCTGAGGATATCATTGACCTCCTATGGATCTTTCTGTATATGAAACCAGAATAGGACCGAAATTTTCAGTTACCGGGGCCAACAAATTATCATTTTCCCTAAACTAGCAAAATTGGTACTATGTCACTTGCCACTAAACAATACAAGATAGTTACCCTCTTGACTTCCAAGCTTTGGAACTGCTAAATGCATTTGAAATGCTCAGCACTATTGGCAACCAATACTCCCAGACTTTTAGATATGTTCTCCATGGCTGTTTCAGTTAAGTGCTTGCTCTTGAGATCTAACCATTGAATGGGCTTTGCCCAGCTTCTGGTCTTGCCACTCTGCCTTTACCTTAAGAATCTGAATATAGCATTTGAGCTCTTTATAACAGAATGGCAAGATTGTTTTGCATAAACACACATGACTTCTTCCAACTCATTCCCAAATGAGCCCTCTTCATCAGTGCATAGAGATGCCCGTGGCATATGGCTCCAACTACACTATTACATTTGCTCCCTACAGAGATTCTTTGGGTCAGCTCCGGGAGACAGTAATTACTCCTTACATGGAAGTAGCTGTTTATCACTCAGGGGCTTTTGTAGTTGATGTTTCTTACACCAGTGTTTCTTTCTTTTTTGAGATGCCTCAGAGAACTGTAGACTAACTTTTTTAGGTAACATTTGCTTTTCCTTAATTTTTTAAGGCAATACTATCTTATGATGAATTTGGTCCATTATTACAAAGACCCTGAATTCACATCAAGCTCACTGCTTTCATAATGATAGATAACCTCTTGAAAAGAGTCACTAGGAATTTGGAGAAAGGAAATCACATTTAATTATTTACAATTATGACATTATCTCCTGAAATTACAAAGAAGCTCTTTAAGATGGATATCAAAACTTTCATATTACAGTCAAAGCACTTACTTTGTTGGGATTTGGAGACTTTTTGTTTTTTAGGCAGAGTGCTATGTTGCCTCAAAATATTAACACAAGGAAAGGTCATCTGTTCCCACATCTTTAGAATGCTGTATTTAACATTCCACAGACTTGAGACTCATAATAACTGTGGGAGCTGAAATTACCAGGGCAGCTTCTTAGTTGGCCTAATATGAGTATAGAAGAGGAGATTTTAATCATGTGCCCATCTGATAGAGGCTCTTATTTGAAGAACATTATAGCTAAATTGGAAAGAGCATAGGGCAACAAAAATGATAAATGGAATGGAAGGGGTTACAGAAAATATGAGAAGAGATTAAGAAAAATGGGATTGTTTGTCTTCAAAATAGATGAGTCTGAGGTGAATTGATTGAGGAATTTGAACTAGCTAAGGGCCACAATGCAATTAAGTTTGATCCCATTTGAAGGTATATCTTCAAGCAGAAATGTATGAAAGGTGAATCAAAGGGCTCTTATTTTACAGAAAGTATAGTGACAAGCGAAGAAAGGATTCATAAATATTAAGTTGAAATAAAATTGTATTATCATACTTAATAAATTATTTGTAATGATTAATTGAAGACTCACAAAAGCAAAGGAGAAAGACAATGAAAATCAGTATCTAAGGTATTGGCATGGTTTTTAAAGGAAACACTTTTGTTTATTTTTTCTGTTTGTATTTTATTTAAATCAAGATATTTGGGTTATATTCTAACTTACTCACATGCTATCTAATTGATCCTGTGTTTGGTTTCTTTATTTATTAAAGAGGTGGCAGAGGTAATATTTAACAGTGTTTTTTGGATATTAACTAAACAAAACTTGCAAATATATTTAGGCTATATGTATTATATATGCATATAGTTATCAAAGCTTTCTTACCAATGTAAATGTAACCAAGCACTGTTTTGAGAAAACATGTTATAGAGAACTCTTTGTAAAGAATTCAAATAATTTACTTGTCTTCTCTATTTAGTTCCAAAGCAGATGGAGGCAGCAATCAAAAGTACACAAAATAAACTGAAATATTGAAAATAGGTACAGTGGGGGAAAAAAAAGTCAGGAACATAAAATGTAGTGAAGGATAAACCCAAATCATATAGTATGTAGATTTAATATGGATACACTAAAATTTTTCTTCTGTTTCCTCTCAACCAAATAGTTAAAACAAAACCAAACCCTGAAAGTTATACAGCAAAATAAATCTGTATGGCAAAGAAAAACTATTCTTGGCACTATGGCCAAAAAGTATGTTTTCTAAGTTCTCTCCTAGAGCACTAGAACTAATAAACAGGTTCCTCAATAATATACCAAATAATACACACCATAATATTTATAGGACTATTTATTTTAGTGTTCAAGGGGATAAACAATTGGCATAAAATCAAAGCATAATTTATTGAATGCAATCCAATAAGCATTGTGTAAACTTTTAAAAGTATCCAGTTATTTTTTAACTCATGGTTTTTCCAGTAGTCATGTATGGATGTGAGAGTTAGACTGTGAAGAAAGCTGAGGGCCGAAGAATTGATGCTTTTGAACTGCGGTGTTGGAGAAGACTCTTGACAGTCCCTTGGACTGCAAGAAGATCTAACCAGTCCATCCTAAAGGAGATCAGTCCTGGGTGTTCATTGGAAGGACTGATGTTGAAGCTGAAACTCCAATACTTTAGCCATTTGATGCGAAGAGCTGACTTATTGGAAAAGACCCTGATGCTGGGAAGGATTGGGGGCAGGAGGAGAAGGGCACAACAGAGGATGAGATGGTCGGATGGCATCACTGACTTGATGGACAGGAGTTTGGGTAAACTTCGGGAGTTGGTGATGGACAGGGAGGCCTGGTGTGCTGCAATTCATGGGGTCACAAAGAGTCAAACACGACTGAGCAACTGAACTGAACTGAACTGATTTTTTAACTCATACATAATAAATTTTATTAATCTGTTAATTCTATTTCTATTAGTTCATACTGAATAGCTAGCATTTGCCACCATTAAGTTAAATCTGTAGTACATACAGAAATAATGCATAGTCCCTTAGTCAATTCTGCTTTGGATTTAATAGAATAGCTGATACTAGACTGAACCTTTCATCACAACCACCTATAAAATCTGGATAAAACACAAAGGAAAAACAGCTATTTGAAGATACAGAGAACAACCAAGTCAATCAGGATTTGAGAAAATCCTAGGTAAATAGTTCAGATTATCCTGAGACTCTGGAGGGGCAAAAGACAGCAAACCGGTCTTCCCTGATCAAGGTGATATCATTATATTCTATCTATTTGCCAGAAGAAAAATAAATCTGAAAGATAACATCATCAGAATCTTAAAAATTATTTTATGAGATTTATTTAATTGAATGCTACATATTGTACAATGTTGACCAAAAATATATAGAAGAAATAGAAGAAATAGATAGAAATAGATAGAAAATAAAAAAATATATTAAAAAAAAACTTGGGTGAGATATTTGTTAGAATTATCCAACAGAACTTTTAAGATAACTAAGTACCATGTTAAAATATATATAGAAGGACAATATTGAAATTAAACTTAAATATATGAGAAAAAAAGCAAGTGAAAATTCTAGTTATAAAAAAGAAAATAGCAGCTATTAAGAAATCAATAGATTTTTTTGATAGAAGATTAAATACAATAGAAGATAGGATTAAAGAATGGGAAGATAAAACAGTAGAAAATCTTCATTTTGTGGCATAGAGGAAAAAAATGCAAAATGCAAAAAGGTGCTTTCCAGCCATCCAGAACACAACAAATATGTCAAACATATCTGTTAACTTAAGTCTCGGAATAGTGGAAGGAAAGAAAGAATGAAGCAAAAACATTTTTAACAGATACTAAAAAAAAAAAAAAAAGAAAAACAATTTTCAAAACCAACATGATATATTAAGACACAGGTTAGAAAAGCTTAGAGCAACCAAAGCAGGATAAATAAATATAAAATAAAGCTATATCTAAGAATATCATAGTAAAATTGTCAAAAAACAGAAACAAACAGAAAACTTAAAAGCCACAAGCAAAAGACATTATTTTCAAAGGAGACACATAATAAATATGTCACAAAACAGAAACAAACAGAAAACCTAAAAACCACAAGCAAAAGACGTATCGTTTTCAAAGGAGGCAGTATACAGATAAGATGAATCAGGAAAATATTGGAATTACTTTTAAACTACTGAAATAAAACAATGGTCAACCTAGAATCCGATTGCCACCGAAATCATGCCTCAAAAATGAAGGTAAAGGGATTGCAAGCTGTATTAGTATTCTATTGCTGCCACTGCAAAGCAACACAAGTTTGGTCCCATAAACAATACAAACTTGTGTTATCTGTTGTTCTATAGAGTGAAAGTCCAACGCTAGTTGCACTGAATACAAAGTGTTGGCAGGGTTGAATTTCCTTATGGAAACTCTAGAGGAGAATTCATTTCCTTGCCTTTTCAAGATTCTAGAGGCCACCTCCATTTCTTGGTCTGTAGCACTCTTGCTTCATCTTCAAAAACAGCAACAGTGGACCTAGGCTTTCTCACACTGTCATCTTTTTGGTTCCCTGAAGTTGGGAAGAGTTCTCCACGTCTAAAGATATATGTGATTAGATTGAACCTCTGGATAATATTCTCATCTCAAGGTGCATAATCCTCGTCACATTTACAAAGTCCTTTTTGTCATGAAAGTAACATATTATAATGTGTTCACAGGTCTGAGCATTAGGGTGTGGACATATTTGGAAGCCATTATTCTGCCTACCGGGCTTCCCAGGTGGTGCTAGTGGAAAGAACCTGCCTGCAAATGCATGAGATGTTAAGGGACCCAAGTTCGGTATCTAGGTCAGGAATATCGCCTGGATGAGGACATGGCAACACACTCCAGTATTCTTGCCTGGAGAATCCCATGGGCAGAGGAACCTGGCAGGCTACAGTCCATGGGGTTGCAATGAGTCAGACACAACTGAAGCAACTTAGCACGCTCGTGCATGCACGCACACACACACACACACACACACTCTGCCTACCACACAGAAAAAGAAAAAGTTCAAAAATTTGTTTCCAGTGGGACTTCACTGATATAAATACTAAAGGGAGTTCTTCAAGAAGAGGGGAAATAATTCTAATAATAACCATGGTAATTCAGGAAGAAACAAAAACCATCAAAAAGATAAATATGTGGATAAGCATAACTTCTTAAAATGAAAATAGTATCTTGAGGAATGAGATATATAGAGAATCCAGTGGTGTGGTGGAGTCAGCTAGCACTGGCTTGTTAATTGCTTACTGCTAAATCTTCAGGAATTCTAAAAGTTGGCTGTAGAACACAGTATTTTAACCATTATCAAGGATTAAATTGTATAATATTATAATAAAATGATTTATAGTAATAGCAAATGTAATAAATAACCAAAACCCCATAATTTCTTATTCATTATCTTATTACATTTTATCTATGCTTCTGAGATTATTTCTATTATATATCTATGATAGAAATACCACATGATGGTGTATTAATGCACATGTTTTCAACATGCATTCAGTGCACAGCACTAAAGTTGGCTATCCTGAGAGTATTTAACCATAAAGTTGTCATATACTAATAAATTATTACTTGATTTATTATTTTTGTTGATTGCCTAGAAAATGGCAAAAATGTTGATAAAGATGTTGATAAAGCAGAATATCAACTATTTTAGCAAAGAAATTGCTCATGTCAATTTGTCAAGTTCTGACAGTTATCTTTATTTCATTTTCATCATTTCTGTTGATGTAACCAAGATATGAATCCATTGGTGATATAACTTTTTGTATTTATCAAATTCAACCATAGTTTGAATAAGGGTATAAGAGTTTGAAAAAAATCAATGTAAGCATTCTGTGAGAATCAGTTGGTCACATGGAATTTATAATAGATAAAATTGCCCATTTTATTTTTGTTTGAGAACTTAGTGCTATACATGCTTTCTATCAAGAAAAAGTACAATAAGCTCATAAATGTATCTCTGCATACATTTTCTTCCAGAATAAGCAGCTGCTAAACATCTACCGATACACACTAAAGTAGGTCCAAATATAGTAGTGGCACAAAAGATGGAGTTGAAATGTTAACACTTGCATTTTCTGAGAGATGGTAAAAGTTATTAAGATCAAGAAGGCAAGTTGTAATTTCTAGATTAACCACTTAAAGAATTAGTAAATAACAACTTAATAGAATGACAGAAGATAATACAATAGAGACTACTATCCAGAAAGCGTAAAGCATTTTATCCATTACCATTTAATGTAATTACTGACATATTTGGACTTTAAAGAATCATTTGATTTTTTAAAAATTTAATCCATCTAATTTTATTCCTTTGTTTCTTTTTATTTTCTCTGAGTGCATGGGTAGACTCTTAATAAAATTGTTAACATTTCTGTAGTGATTTTCAGCCTGACTTTTCACTACATGTTATATTGCATGCTGTTAAATATTCTTTGAAACATCATTTTTAATGGCTACATAAAAATCTCATTTTATGTCTATTATTTATCCTTTCCCCTATTGGTTGGTATTTGCTTTTTATGAGCTATTATGAGTAACACTATGAAGAACATCCTTTACCACACCTTTCTTTGGCAAATCTATGATTACTCCCATAGGATAGACTCCTAGGAATACAATAAAAAGATTTGGATTGTTTTAAGCAATTTATACATATTGTTAATTGACTTTCAGAAAGGTGGTGCTAATTTACATTCTTTATAATAGTTAAAAATGACCCTTTTCCACTAGAGTTTTATCAGCATTGAACATTATTACTTAAAAATACCTTCTCCAATTTTTAAAATTGGAAATACATGTTCATTGCCATTTTGATTTGCATTTCTTTGGTTATTATTAAAGCTAAATAGCTTTTTTTAGTTTATTGGCCATTTATATATCATCTGTGAATAGTTGATTCATATCTTTGCCTCAATTTTCATTCATTTTTTTTTGGCCATGCTAGGCAGTTTCTGGGATCTTAGTCCCCAACCAGGTATTGAACCCTGGCCCTCAGCAGTGATAGTACAGTCTTAACCACTGGGCCACTAGGGAAGTCCCTGATCTTCCTTTTTAAAAAAAATTACTGTATTTTCATGATGAGTAATTGATCCATGGAATTACATATAACAGTATTGATCAACTGGTTAAGTATTTACCGAGATCCTAACTTTAAGACTTGTGATAGATACGAAACATGCAACATTCCAAGGAGCCCATAAAGTTAGTGGACAGCTGTTGATTCACTTTATAACTTATCCCAATTCATAGTAGAGTAAAGGCCAGATATGTATAATAACCAACCGGTAAGTTTATACTCCAGGAAATACAAGTAATTGGAAAATATTTTTTGATGGACTTGGGGCATGCACTGAGCCTTGAAGGAAGAACAGTATAGGTTGAGGGAAGAGATATAAACACAAATGGTTTGAAGACAGAATATATGTGTGCAAGTGAGTAGAAGGAGTGGGAATTTTGAGTTAGTGCTTTTAGCAGATGAGTTGACACTGGCAGTTGAGATAATTGGTGGCATGAGACACATGATTTAGCATTTAGTAGACTGTGATCTCTTTCCATTCAAAATCTATTTCAAGATTCACTATCGAGGAAAAAACCAGCAATAACAAGGAAAACAATGATGACCACAACAAGAGAAGAAAACCAACCCCCACCCCCATCCCCAGAGAGTGTGCTGTCTACAACTCTTTATAGTGTCAGCTCTAAACATGGAAGACTGAGGGAGACTCTTCCTGGAAGAGATGCCACACACAATAAAATCAAATATAAATGTGTAAGTGATCAGATGTACTTCACTCCACTACAGAGAGAAAGGACAAATGAGGCCTTAATGTGCAATTTTTATAGACTTCTCTAGGGATCATAGTTTTTTTTTAGGTTGTGCTCGGATGTTCAGTTGTGTTCGACTCTTCGTGACCCCATGGACTGTAGCCTGACAGGCTACTCTGTCCATGGGATTCTCCAGGCAAGAATACTGAAGTGGGTTGCCATGTCCTTCTACAGGGGTTTGGTACTAAATCTGACTTTTATGTTGTAAATAACAAGAAAAGCTGGCCAAAATATGTGAAGTATTGGAAAATAGTCAGTGTAGCAAACAAATGATGTCAGCTCTGCAATTGCCTGGACTTTCTGTGTGGAAGGGCTTGTTGGACTGCAATGCAGGGAGCCAGCACCTAGCACCCAGCTAGCAGAGCACTGTAGTCTCACTAAGTGGAGGAATAAAAAAGCAGAATACCTGTAAAAACACTAGGTCAACAGGTATTATGTCTCCTGTCCAAACATCCACTAATGGTTCCCCACCTCAGGAAAGAAACCTCTGTTAGGCAGTAAAAACTTCATTCACTAGCATTAACTCTGTCCCCACTTCCTTCTTTCTGGTTCATGCATCTTGAAGTACCCCAAGCTTCTGAAACTTCAGGCTTTTCCTCAAACCAGATTCTTTCCCTTCCCTTTCCCTTTTCTTGGAACCCCTTACCCAAGATGCCCCTACATCTATGCAATGATATATACAGAGATACTTTCCCCTTTACTTTATTCAAGTCTCCTCTTAGTTCTCATCTCTTATAGACAAGCCCTCCATGGCTACCATCCAGAACATTTATTGTTCTCCAGTCACTCAGTCAAGTGCGACTCTTTGTTACCCCATTGACAGCAGCATGCCAGGCTTCCCTGTCCTTCACCATCTCCTGGAGTTTGCTCAAACTCATGTCCATTGAACCAGCGATGCCATCCAACCATCTCATCTTCTGTTGTCCCCTTCTCCCCATGCCTTCAATCTTTCCCAACATCAGGGTCTTTTCCAATGAGTCTGCTCTTTGCATCAGGTGGCCAAAGTATCCATAACATACTTTTCACAAATCATCTCTCTCTGCCACACCTCTACTCAAGATGTATTCTTCTCTAGTTTGTTCACTGAATGTCTCTAAGCTTTGTGAGTTCAGAAATGTGCCTATTTTCTCTGTGGCTCTGTGCCCAAGACCTGGTACATGATCAGTGCTTAGTAAACATGAATTGAATGAATAGCTGAAGAGAATTTCAGGCAAGGAGAGAGGTAAGCACAGGCCATATAGAGGGCTTGAGAGGAAGGGTTTTATTTAGCTGAAAGTGGAATACCCAGAAGTGTCAGCATGAACAACATGGAGTAAAGAGTGAGGACACAAGTCCACGTCAGTGTGGCTGCGGCATGGGGCATCTGAAGGAGAGTATCAGAAGGTAAGCCAAATAACATCAGGGAGAGCCTTGAGTGCCAACTGAGTCGTTTGTTTGCTTGATTTTCTAATGTCCCTAGAAATCTGCAAGAGCAACTGGCACTGAAAACCTTTAAGTAGGGGAGTGATTTGTGTAATGTAGTATTTTCAGAGGATGAATTTGGTATCAGAGAGAAAAGACCTACCTGAAAGCATGTAGCTCCTGAGGGTTGCCTAGGTCCAGCTGATTAACAGGATATCACGAGCACTGGTTCACTGTCACAATAATGTTGAGTTTTGATGATCAAAAGCAAAATCACTGAAATAGGATGCTTTTTATCTTGACTGTTGCTTGCCAACCATCCTCTGTGGATTATCAAAGGGCTTCATATAAAGAAGGTTGAAATATATTATTATCCTTGTAGGACATCTATTATTGTGAACCATTGATTTCTCCTCCCAACCCTCAGGGACATTGTGAGCTCAATGAAAAGACCTAATAGGAATTTCTGCAGAAGTGCTCTAAAT
This sequence comes from Okapia johnstoni, assembly GCA_024291935.2. Taxonomy (NCBI): domain Eukaryota; kingdom Metazoa; phylum Chordata; class Mammalia; order Artiodactyla; family Giraffidae; genus Okapia; species Okapia johnstoni. The sequence goes on along the minus strand of CM044308.1, from coordinate 39,622,798 downwards.
CCATTTGACTGAGCCCCTCAGAGGAAAAAGATGTAAGTTAGTGACCTTTGTGCTTTATTAGAATTAATAGCCTTTAACATTCATATTGCCCCTCATTACCAATTTTATTCTCAACAATTAGCAATAGCCCTTGTTAATCAGTTATTTTTCAGAGCCCTTTCTAAGAGGCTGGCTCCATTTTATAGATGAGGAAACTGAGGCCTCCAGAGACTAAACAATTACCCTAAAGCTTCACATTAAGTCTAAATAACCATGACTGCAGCCATGAAATTAAGGCACTTTCTCCTTGGAAGGAAAGCTATGACAAACCTCGACAGCGTATTAAAAAGCAGAGACATCCCTTTGCCGACAAAGATCCATATAATCAAAGCTATGGTTTTTCCAGTAGTCATATGCAGATATGAGAGTTGGACCATAAAGAAGGCTGAGGACTGAAGAACTGATGCTTTTGAATTTTGGTGCTGGAGAAGACTCTTAAGAGTCCCTTGGACTGCAAGGAGATCAAACAAGTCAACCCTAAAGGAAATCTGTCCTGAATATTCATTGGAAGGTATGATGCTGAAGTTGAAGCTCCAATACGTGGACCACCTAATACAAGAGTCAATTCATTGGAAAAGACCCTGATGCTGGAAAAGACTGAAGGCAAAAGGAGGAGGGGGCAGCCAAGGATGAGATGATTAGATAGCATCATTGACTCAATGGATATGAATTTGAGCAAACTTTGCAAGATAGGGGACAGAGAAGCCTGGCATGCTGTGGTACACAGGGTTGCAAAGAGCCGGACACAACTTACAGACTGAAGAAGAAGAAACAAAAAGAGGGATATGGCAGTGTTTTCATCTTTCTAGTCCATGAAGTCATGCTGGATCAGTTTTGTTATTAACATGGAAACCCCTGGGTGTGCACTTGGACTAGAATATCATCACATGATTTTCAAAAGGGACATCAACATTTGGTGACGTCTAATTACTAATAATCAGAATTTATGTCATCTAGGACAATGATAAGGTGATAAAAGGATAACTTTTAAGTAATAATAAAAATCAATGATTTAATGCTTTTAACATTCCAGAATTTCGCATCAATTTCTCATGATACTTAGTATATCCTTATGAGTTAAGAAATGATAGTCATTCTTATCCCTATTTTATAAATGAGCTAAAGAGATACAGTTTTGTTTGACTGCTTCTCAAATGTTTAGAAGCCATGCCTCCTTCATGTATTCAATAAAATTATCATTTTTTAATTTATTCACTTAGCAAATACTTGTATTAACTATGTGCCAAATATTATTACAGGTGCTAAATCTACTTTGATGAATGAAATAGACAATTCTAGGCCTTATGGTTTTCACATTTCAGTAGGGAAGACAGGAAATAAGCAAGTAAAGAAATGTGTATTTGCAAATTTAGTAAACAGATAGGAAGGGTTTAGATGTAATATTAAAAAAAATCAGCAAGAATTCTTCTTAGATAAGATAATCAGGGGAAACCTCTCTGAGAAGATTACATTAAAAGTGTAGACCAACATGGAGAAGAGAACAGTCATACAAAGCACAGGTGAATGCAGAGGTAACAATGGGTATCAACGTCTTGAAGAAGAAAACACTCAACATGAGGTAGAAAATGAAAAGAGGCTGATATCTCTGGAGCATGAGAATAGCACAAGAGGTAGCTGAAGGACTAGGCAAGGGCCATATCATTCATATTCAGATAATAATGAAGAGTTTGACTTAATTCCAAGTAGCATAAGATGGCTTTGGAGGTAGTAAGCAAAAGAGTGATAGGATTACAATTATTGATTTAAAAAAAAGCATCATGGCTATAGTGTTGGGGATAGATTGAAGGTTAGGTAGGCTGGAGAGGGCAGAAAAGAGGGCAGAAAAAACATGGAAATACTGAGAGGAAAGCTTTTACTGTAGGCTAAGGCAAGGGTGACGGTGGTACTGATAGTAGAGATGGGACAGATACAAAATATATTTTTGGAAGTAGAACCTATGAGACTTTAAATGAATTCAGTGTTGGACAGGGAAAAGAAGCAATCATAGGTGACTTCCAGTCTCTGGCATCAGCAGCTGATACATGTCAGAGCCCCTTAATGACAATGAGAGGAAAAAGTATCCAAGTACCAGATTTCAGGAGGGAACGATTGTTCAACTTTGAACAGACACATGTGGGAGTGAAAAGATGTAATCATGTATGGATCTGGGGCATAGAGTGATGGTACTGTTGATACTATAAATTTGAGAGTTATCTACATAAAGATAACATTCTAAGTCATGGGAATGGAGATTACTTAAGAAGAGACAAATAAGAATAAAAAAAAGAGAATTGAGAACTAAGCCCTGGAAAAATCTCACAATTAGTGGGTGAGTACAAGAGGAAAATCCTTCTAAGAAAAATCTTGAAAAAGTACGTGGAAAAATGCAGGAGGAAAACTGTGTGTTTTTGTGGAAGTTAGGAGGAAAGTATTTCATTCCTTAATCTTTATCATTCTTGTGACCCTCAATCCAAAATCCAGCTCCTAGTGTGAGTATCCTCTTTTCTGGAATATCTTTGCTTATAATCCTCTTTGACTCCCATGCACCATTTTTGATTGCCTTATGATTCTATTACAAGAGCATCTGCTAATGTCTGCCATTAATTAAACACTTAAAATGTACCAGCAGCTACACCATACATTTTACATGCATTTATTATTTCTTATGCCATAATCACATACTCAGTAAGTCAGCTTGACTACTTATTTATTTTTTCTCAATTTAGTTGTAGTAGATAATAAGATCTATTTTGGGCACTGCTGGGAGAAGAGAAATAGGCAGTCACATGCTTGGTACAATAATTACTGTGTAGGAGGAACAGAATTAATAAAGGGAAATTATTATTTATTTTACTAAAATATTTAATACACTATAATTTATAAATTTACTTTTTGCATTTTACAGTTATAAATTATAATTATAAATTTATTGTATATAAATTTACCTCCCCTACAGACTGTGAACTTTTTAAGGCATGGATTATTTTTATTTGGTTTTAATCCCCAATACCTTGAACCCTGGTAGGCACATTTTACATGCAAGAAGAGATTTATAAAAAATTTAAGTCCATAGTGTGAAGTAAAGAGTTCAAGTTCTAGATGTATGTGTTAGGTGAAAATGGGTAACAATATGATTTTAAGCATCTTTTAAATTTAGCATTAAAAAGTGACTATAATTTGAAACCAGATTACCTGGTTTTAACTATATTTTAATGGTTATATTTTGGAGAAGTGAAAAGGAGGTAGAGCAATCAAGATCTGGTGAATTGTGCTACAGATAATTTCTTGCAACCTGAGAAGTGTACAAAGCACTCTTGGATCCACCGAGTTATACCTGGCTTGAAGTTTCTATTCAGTTTTGAGACTTGTGATGCATTTTCATTTACATGAAGGGAATATAACACTTCCTCCTATTTATAAAGAGAGTCAAACCTTTTTTTCAGTTATATGTGTAACCTAAAAAGTAAAACAAATATAACAAAATGAAACAAATGCACAGATATAGAGAATAGACTTGTGGTTGCCAGTCAAGGGAAAGGGAAAATGTGTCAGGAGGACTAAGAAGTACAAACTATTAGGTATAAAACAAGTAAGTCACAAAGATGTAAAATACAACATGGGAAGTATAGCTAATATTTTATTACAACTTTATATAGAGTATAATCTATAAAAATATTGAATTACTATATAGTACACCTCAAATTAATATGATATTGTAAGTCAATTATACTGTAATTACAAAGTACTTTAAATTCTTAGATCAATTTATGGGCTTTCCGGGTGGTGCTAGTGGTAAAGAACCCACCTGCCAATGCAGGAGACATAAGAGATGGGGGTTCCATCCCTGAGTCAGAAAGAGCCCCTGGAGGAGGGCATGGCAACCCACTCCAGTATTCTTGCCTAGAGAATCCTATGGACAGAAGAGCCTGGTGGTCCATAGGGTCGCAAAGAGCTGGACATCACTGAAGTGACTTAGCATGTACACGGGCACAGATCAATTTATAAAGAAAATCTTAATAGGTCTTTATCTTGAACAAAAAACATGTGGCACAGCCTGCCATTCTTAGACTTGTATCAATCTTCCATATTATATTTTAAACATTTCTTTTCAAGTCAGTGCCAGTCCCATCATATCTATTCTTTGATTCTGGAAAAAGAAAATTCCTTAGAATAGAAGTCTAAATAACCCACACATGAAAAATCATAAGTCCTCAGGAAAATTTTGAAGTGAAAAGATACTTGTAAAAATCACATCTGAATTAGCTTATGTAACAAATATGCTTGATTTGTGAAATATTAAACTAAAGACAACAAGAATATAATTTTTCCCTCTGAACATAAAATTTCTGGGAAATTGAGAGATGTGGTGTTTGGCACAGCTATGTCTGTGAGCAACAGGAGTGACAGGAGAATTCAATGGTTAGACCACAGAGGAGTCAGTTCTTGGCAGAAGAGATGCTTGGCTTGGTGCCTGCTGGGAGCTCACTGGAACTCACTTGGATGTCGTTTGTACTAAGGAGTAAACTTTCAGTGTCTACTGAAAATTTTAGCAGATTATTAATTTTGCTCAATATGTGCTATTTAACTGAGCCATTTTGGTAGAGGTCAAGAATAGTTCCAGAGCCTTGAATGGGGTAAGGTTCGGGGTGAGACACAGTCATGGATAGTATCACAAGCATGGAGAGAATCCCAAGGATGAAGTGAGATTGACTGTTGTATATACTACTTGATAATAACAGTTATGATAAAGCATAAAGTTTAATAACTGTAGCTTACAGAGTATCCATAAGATAATTTAGTAAAACTATATACTTACTCTTTCTCTTTTCACTTGGAAGCTGACATTTGTCATCATATACTTAAATACTTAAAAAAATGTCTTTTCCCACATGGTGGAAATACTAAAATTTTAAAATAAAACTTTTGGATTATGCTTTAAATGTTTTCAAATAATATGTAAATACTATAACAATAGTAAAAAATACTCATCACTCTTCATTTAAAATACATGAATAACTTTAAATAAAATAAAAGTCTTTTTACTCTTCAAACTAGTAATTTTTACTCTATTAGCTCTGAATAATTTTATCCTAATTTCATGTGTTTTATGCTTGAAAGACTTTATCAATCACCTGAACATACTTCCTTACAATAAACCATGTATATAAATTGAGATTTAATTTTTAAAATGTTCCCTGTAACCATAAGACTGTTAAGTGTTAAAATTATCTTCCACATTAAGTTGCAGTAATTGTCCTAAATATACCATTGATCAAAACAATATGTTATATTTCAAATTTGATTAACAATCATTAAGTATAAGAGTAATGTTTTATTGAAAATTCTTCTCTTAATGAAATAGATGTCTTTTTATCCTTTCATTGACTTCTATATCTATGAATAAATATCCCTTATTGCTAGAATCATATAGTTACAGCATTTCATTCTTATTTTTGGTTTGTATACATGTAAGTGCTAAGAAATCCTATTCACATAAGTAAATGGTTGGGAATGGAGGGAGCAATGTCACTTAATTCTTCGATCTTCTCCAGAGATAAATGCCAGAATTCACATAGTCATCTAGCATCATAAATTATTTTTAATCTACTGTCTGACAACTTAAGTCCTCTTCAGTTTTGCTGAAAGTAAAGAATTAGAAACCACCTGACTTACAGGAAAAAAGAAAATTGTCCCCTAGTTATTAGAGTCACTCAGTTTTTCAGTATCTCCACCAATATATTTTTCTCTGTTTGGTGTCATAGAGGTTTATATACCCTAGGCTATTTTATCAGAGGTAGACTCCAGGTTTGGTGAGACTATGTCTTTCTATCTTAAACAAGAAGAAAGGAGTTTTTTTTTTAAAGCAGGGGGAAATTTTTTAAAAATTCATATGATATCTTAAATGCTGTCAATGGGACTACTTTTATATAAGAGCATCTAAAGAACTTGGGCACTCAGAACTCTCTAAAAGTCTTCATATAACAGCAGGGTACGTGAAGTAGAAATACTACAGACTGAAATCCCTAGTATATAGCCTCTTACCATTAGCTTCATGTCATGATAGCCTGGCTAGAACATCTTCTGCTGATTACTAACCACTTTATATGGAAATTCGCTACTAATGAGATAAAGATATATACACCGTAAGGATACATAGCTCAGTTGGGTAAAGAATCTGCCTGCAATGCAGGAGACCCGGGCTCAGTTCCTGGATCAGGAAGATCCACTGGAGAAGGGATAGGCTACCCACTCCAGTATTCTTGGGCCTCTCTTATGGCTCAGCTGGTAAAGAATTTGCCTGCAATGCAGGAGACCTGGGTTCAATTCCTGGGTTGGGAAGACCCCTGGAGAAGGGAAAGTCTACCCACTCCAGTAGTCTGACCTGAAGAATTCCATGGAATATATAGTCCATGAGGTCACAAAGAGTTGGACACCACTGAGTGACTTGCACTTTCAAGAGTAGATAATAATAAGTATGTCAAAATAGATTAACCTGCTAAAATGTGTTAGTAGGGAGAGATTATATTAGACAGTGAGGAATAGGATAAAGAAAACCTGTAAGAGTGAAAACCGATACATTTATACAGTTCTACATGTGGGTATCTATCTTAATAAAAATATGCTAAATAAGGATAATATTTTTTCAAAACAAATATTTATTGCAATGTTGTTTATAATGGTGAATAATTGAAATCTACTTAAATGCTAGCTCATGATATATAGATTTAATAAATATGGCACAATTCTTCAAGATATATTTTCCAGACATTAAAATTAGGCTTTATGGAGATTATGGAATAATATCAATAAATGTTTGTTATGTTAGTTAATTTATACAAATTAATTAGTTTATGCAAAATTCTATGTCAAACACAATAAAAACCAGGAGAAAAGTATGAGGAAAGACAATGAAAATACATGAAGTTAATAACAATTATCTTGGATTTATATGTCTGAATGTTTTTTCTCCCTTTCCCTCAAAATAGAGGAAATGTGATTATACTGAACATGTGATTTTATTTCTTCTTTGAAGGTACATATATATTATATATATACAGACAAGTATTATAAGTAAATATATAAAACTATATAGTTATATAATATAGTATATTAATTTATTGTATAATAAATGTACTTGTGTATGTGCTCAGTCACTTCAGTCATATCTGACTCTTTGTGACCCTATGGACTGTAGCCTGCCAGGCTCCTCTGTCTATGAGATTTTCTTGGCAAGAAAACTGGAGTGGGTTGCCATTTTCTCCGCCAGAGGATCTTCCCAACCCAGGGATCAAATCTTCATCTTCTGCATCTCCTGAACTGCAGGCAGATTATTTACTGCTGAGCCATTGGGGCAGCCCCATAATAAATGTACATATTTTATTCATTTTGTAACATGAGGCTATCTGTTTGGTTATTTGTTCATTAAATATTTATTTATTTGGCTGCGCTGGGTCTTAGTTGCTGCACGTAGGGTCTTGTAGTTGGGTTTTATGAACTCTTACTTGTGTCATGTGGGATCTAGTTCCCTGACCAGAGATTGAACCTGGGCCCCCTGCATTCACAGGATGGAGTCTTAGCCACTAGACTACCTTTATGTTTTATTAATTTAAAAAAAATAACACATGCACATTGTAAAATGACCAAACAGATCAAGTATTTTAAAACTTACAAAATAAAAATATTTTTAAAAATTTTTGTCCAGTTTTACTGAGAGATGATTGACACAGCACTATATAAATTTAAGATGCACAAGATAATGGTTTGACTTATATATATGGTGACATAATTATTACAATTAGTTTAGTTAACATTCACCATCTCCTATAAATACTAAAAAAGAAAATAAAAATAAAAAATGTTTTCCTGTGATGAGAATTCTCGGGAATTACTTTTTCCAACTTTTATATATTTATATAATATGAAGCTTTCATATGTTTGATATATATGAAAATATATATGAGATATATATATATCATATTACAGTGTTAACTATATTCAGCATCATGTTGTACATTATAGCCCTTAGTACTTATTTATTTTATAACTGTAAGTAAGTTCCTTTTTTGCCATCTTCATCCAATTCCTTTTCCCTCTACTCTCTGCTTCTGGTAGCCACAAATCTGATCTCTTTCTCTATGACTGAATTTATTCATTTGCTTGATTTTTTAGATCTCTCGTATAAGTGAGATCAAACAGTATTTATTTTTTCTGACTTTTTTCACTTAGTATAATGGCCATCAAGTTCCATCCATTTTGTTGCAAATGGAAGGATTTCCTTCTTTTTGTGTTTGAATAATATTCCACAAATATTTTACCCATTCATCCATTGATGGATACTTAGGTTGATTCCATTTCCTGGCTGTTGTAAATTATGCTCTTATGAATATGGGGATGAAGATCTTTATCTTTTCAACATAGTGTTTTTGTTTCCTTTAGATATACTCCATAGAAGTGAAATCACTGCATTTTATGGTAGCCCTATTTTAATTTTTGGAGGAATCTAGATACTGTTTTCCATACTGTTTGTACCAGTTTACAATCCTACTAACAGTAAGCAAAGGTTCCTTTTTCCCCTCATCTTCACCAGCATCTCCTCTTCTTTTTGATCCTAGCTGCTCTAACAGGCTTGAAGTCATATCTCATGGTTTTGACATTCATTTCTCTAATGATTGGTTAAAAAATTACGAAATGTTTTTTTTAACTTGGCATTTCAGAGCATAAATACTATTGCCCACTACTTATATATGTGTTTGAGAACATTCAATGAATGGACACAGGTCGATGCATATATGCATAAATGAAAACATGGTAATCACATGCTTTTACATAAATAGATTCAGTTTGGGGCAAAATCCACTTCTATAGCTGTAGAACACATGGCAATTTGTTTCTGAAAGCCAACAAGATCATCTCCGATCTCAGGGAAACCTAAGTACTCTTTTATAGGCTTTCTACTTGCTAAGTCAGGGCTGTCCAGGATAATCTCCCTTCTGATTAAATTCAACTGATTTGGGGTTTTAATTACAGCTGCAAAATTCCTCTATAATTGCATTATAATGTACCTACTCAAGGAAGTGAGACCCATTTCCTTGGCCATATAATGTAACTGAATCAGAGACATAGCACAAGGGGTAGAGATTATGAGGCCACCTTTGAACTCTGTTTACCTTAGTCTGTACAGCAGATGTTGGGGACAATAAGCATGACTTGAAAGAAACTTGAGAATGAAATCCATGGTGCTCTAACCTCAAGTTGGTACAGAGATAAATAAATAAACACACACACACACTTATAGTTAAATATGGGGTGATAAGTGCAAAAATACAAGCATGTGTAAAGCACCGCAATAGTTTAGAAGAGGGAGACCCCGATTCTTTCTGAAAGAGAAAAATCAGAGAGAGCTTTTTAGAAGAGTTATTTCTTGAAAGATGAGTAAGATTAATATGATTAACAAATATAGGGACTTCTGTCATCTCAGTGGTTAAGACTCTCCACTTCACTGCAGGGGCCTTAATGGTTTCCACCCGTTAAGTCTGGAAACTGAGATCCCACATGCCATGTGATGTGGTCAAAAAGAAAAAATAATAATAATGACAAATACAGAATGGATACACAAAGTGAGGGATGATGATCAACAGATAATATCTTTATATTTATAGTAATATATTCAAAATATTTTGATATTTTATTCATTACGGACTTTACCATTTATTTTGATTTTTTAAAATATTACCTTAAAACCTTATTTACCTTGATTTTTTTTTTTGATGCATCTTCTTAAACTTCAATCTGAGGCAAAGGTCTCACCTTCCTCAAACCAGTCCTAGTCCTGAGCATTAAGTAACAGAAATACACAGGGAACTGCAATTATTAAGGTATTGCTAAAGTGTAAGGAAAGAGTGGGATATTTGAAGGGAGAGAAGCTAGGAACACTGGTTGGGGTAAGATGAGGAAAGGTCTTGTTTGTCCTCTGAGGAAGATCTCCAAAACATTACCCCAAATATCACAGGGATGAGTCATAGTTTGAAACTGGTGAGTGACCATATGAAACTGTTATTTAGAAAGATGACCCTGGCAAACTGGGGAGGCTCATTTGGAGAGGTTTGCTGTTTTCCGCTAAAGGAGAACAATTAGGAAGCTATTGTAGTGGTCACCCGAGCTAAGTAATTATACTTATGTTACCCATAGTATTTGGCTCTCTGTAAAGTATCTTAATTTGGGGATTCACCAGCAGAAACTGAGAATTTCTTTTTGGAGAACATGTTCAATGGCTCTTTTGACACTGTAAGTGGTAGACCTGTTGCTAATGTGATTTTTTTTTTATGGCAATCACATTTATGGCTGAAGCATTTCTGTAACTATATGCAGCTTATTTCACCTAAGAAATGTTTTTGATAAGATACAGTGTTCTGATATGTGATGCCAGAATTGAGTGTGAGCCTATAGTTTTTATTACATTTATATGCAGTGATGTTAGCTTAGGAGGAAGGCAGATGAATTCTCACCATAGAAAATTGAACATCTCAGCTTTATAATTGCTTCAGGATAGTCGATTGCCTATTTTGTCTCTGTTCAAAGTACCCAAAGGAAATCTTCCTATGGCCATTGAAAATATCGGAGTCTGCAGATGGAGACCATAACTATATAGTATTGGCTGTATATTTAATATACAACTAGTGAAAACTGATTCAAGGGAAGAAGCCAGGATTACAATTGGATGTTTGATTGGAAGGGCTGATATAACCAAGAGGCCAATCTATAAAAGACTATTTTATATAGTAAATAGGTGGCATATTAAAAAAAAAGAAAAGTATTTGCTTCCTCGAAAAATTCTAAATATGCACAAAACAAATACTGATAGGATCATATAACTCTTTATCTGTCAACTTATTTAATATTTCCAATGCCAGCCCCCATCCTGCACCTCCACATTTTAAGATTTTCTTTCATACAAACTACATAATGACACCAGTCCTAGATCATTTTCTTGTTGGTTGATAAAAATTGAATACTCGAGGAAGCTTTATTTATTTACTGGGGTTTTTCTTTTTCAATTACACCTAGACTTAACTTCTGTATTGTTTCTTGTCACATAGAATAACCATCAGTTAACTAGAAAATTTCATGATTGATTCTTGAAATTAGGGATAGAGGTTTTAATTTTAGGGTTAATTGGAAACTTTTAGAAACAAAAGTGAGCCTCCAAAATCAAACCAGAAAGGTTTAGCTTCCTTGAGCTTGTAGTATACATCCTATTAGGTAATAAAGTTTTGTGAATGCTCTGAGCATGCAAGGAAATAGATACAGTCTCAAAAGAAAATTGGTCCAAGGTTTAAGTGCCAGATGCTTCCATTGTTGGCATCATTGGAGCACCTCCAAAAGTATCTTCCTATTTCCAAATTATGTCCAAACTTAAAATTCCATCAAAACACACAATCCTTTATTTCATAATAGAATTTGAAAAAACAAGGTTGAAAACATAAATCTTCCTAACAGTGTTTGTGTTTTAATAATATTTTTATTAAAGTAAAAATTACCGATAGCTAAACATTTTCTGGGAGACCAGAGTGATAAAGAGTCCTGATATCCTTAATGGGAGGATGACTTTTCGGAAGCAAAGAGAATAGAAGAAAAGACATACTGGCCACAGTCCCACTTTACCTTTACCCATTATACTTAACAACAACCATAAAATCTAAATGTCAACTGAAAATAAGTTAGTTTGCAGAAAACCTCTAACAAAACAAAGGTGTATAAAATAAAGTGCAATGCTTATCCTCTACTTTTGTTCTTCAGTTTCTTAGACCACTCTCCAGAAGCAACTATTGTTAGAAATGTTAAGGTTTATTTCCCTAGAAATATTCCTCCAATATACAAGCATATCTGCATACATAGTATACTAGCATACATATATACTATGTGTGTATTATGTGTGTGTCTTTATTCTATCTAGTTACTTAAATGAAAATACAGAGACCTTACTTCTGCTAATAATGGGTCTTCATGATCACTCCTTATCAGCCCATGCAGACAAGCCCATTCTCTTTTGTACCTGCAAAGCTAGGCTTTCTCAGTCTTGGCACTGTGGATCAGTTCAGTTCAGTCACTCAGTCATGTCTAACTCTTTGTGACCCCATGGACTGCAGCACCCAAGGCTTCCCTGTCCATTACCAACTCCTGGAGCTTGCTCAAACTCATGTCCATCGAGTCAGTGATGCCACCCAACCATCTCATCCTCTGTCTTCCCCCTCTCCTTCTGCCTTCAATGTTTCCCAGCATCAGGGTCTTTTTCCAGTAAGTCAGTTCTTCACATCAGGTGGCCTAAGTATTGGAGTTTCAGCTTCAGCATCAGTCCTTCCAAAGAATATTCAGGACTGATTTCCTTTAGGATGGACTGGTTAGATCTTGCAGTCCAAGGGACTCTCAAGAGTCTTCTCCAAAACCACAGTTCAAAAGCATCAATTCTTTGGTGCTCAGCTTTCTTCATGGTCCAACTCTCACATCCAAACATGACTACTGGAAAAAACATAGTATTGACTAGACGGACTTTTGTTGGTAAAGTAATGTCTCTGCTTTTTAATATGCTGTATAGGTTGGTCATTGGAGAAGGCAATGGCAACCCACTCCAGTAGTCTTGCCTGGAGGATCCCATGGACGGTAGAGCCTGGTGGGCTGCAGTCCATGGGATCACGAAGAGTTAGACACGACTGAGCGACTTCACTTTCACTTTTCACTTTCATGCATTGGAGAAGGCAATGGCACCCCACTCCAGTACTCTTACCTGGAAAATCCCATGGACGGAGGAGCCTGGTAGGCTGCAGTCCATGGGGTCGCTAAGAGTCGGACATAACTGAGCGACTCCACTTTCAGTTTTCGCTTTCATGCATTGGAGAAGGAAATGGCAACCCACTCCAGTGTTCTTCCATGGAGAATCCCAGGGATAGCGGAGCCTGGTGGGCTGCCGTCTATGGGGTCGCACAGAGTCGGACACGACTGAAGCGACTTAGCAGCAGCAGCAGCAGCAGCAGGTTGGTCATAACTTTTCTTCCAAGGAGCAAGCATCTTTTAATTTCATGGCTGCATCACATTCTGTAGTGATTTTGGAGCCCAAGAGAATAAAGTCTGTCACTGTTTCTATTGTTTCCCCATCCATTTGCCATGAAGTGATGGGACTGGATGCTATGATCTTAGTGTTTTGAATATTAAGTTTTAACCCAGCTTTTTCACTCTCCTCTTTCACTTTCATCAAGAGGCTCTTTAGTTCTTCATTGCTTTCTGCCATAAGGGTGGTGTCATCTGCGTATCTGAGGTTATTGATATGTCTCCCAGCAATCTTGATTCTAGCCTGTGCTTCATCCAGCCTGCCATTTCACATGGTGTGTTCTGAATATAAGTTAAATAAGCAGGGTGACGATATACAGCCTTGACATACTCCTTCAATTTGGAGCCAGTCTGTTGTCCCATGTCTGGTTCTAACTGTTACTTCTTGACCTGCATACAGGTTTCTCAGGAGGCAGGAAAGGTGGTCTGCTATTCCCATCTCTTGAAGAATTTTCCACAGTTTGTTGTGATCCACACAGTCAAAAGCTTTGGCATAGTCAATAAAGCAGAAGTAGATGTTTTTCTGGAACTCTCTTGCCTTTTCTATGATCCAATGGATGTTGGCAATTTGATTTCTGGTTCCTCTGCCTTTTCTAAATCAAGGCAACATGGATACTTGGGGCCAGATAATTCTTTGATGTAGAGGGAATTTTGAGGACTGTAGAATGTTTAGTAGTATCTCTGGCCTATAGACACTTGTGACAGTAGCCCCTCTCCAGACATAAAAAACCAAAACTATCTCCAGAATAGCATCCGCAGATGATCCAGATGCAGGTGATACAGAGTAGCATCACTGACTCAATGGGCTTGAGTTTGAGCAAGCTCCAGGAGTTGGTGATGGACAGGGAAGGCTGGTGTGCTGCAATCTGTGGGGTTGCAAAGATTCAGACATGACTGAGCGACCGAACTGAACTGAACTTAATCTCCAGAAACTGCCAAAAGTTGTCTGGAATGCAAAATTGCCCTAGGTTGAAAAACTTGGTTTTAGGGGTCCCTACTGCATAAATATATACTCTGGCTTTAGGGGTCCTTACTATATTAACATATACTCCTTTTTTGACAAATACTTAGGTTGTTTTCAAATTTTAAAATCACACAAATTGCTCCACTTTACATTCTAAATCCATCTGTCTATGAGTAAATATATAAGCCTATCTGTAGAATAGACTCCTGGATGAATTTGAGTGACAAAGAGGATGGGTATTTTACATTTCTATGACATGACATGAGTGCATGCTGAGTCATGTTGAACTTTTTGTGACCCATGGACTGTAGCCTGCCAGGCTCCTCCATCCATGGAATTTTCCTGGCAAGAATACTGGAGTGAGTTGCTCTTTCCTCCTCCAGGGGATCTTCGTAACCCAGGGATCATATTGCCAAATTGTCCCTCTTTTACACAAATTTTGCCTTAGAACTACTCTGTCAGAATCATTTGCTGATCTCTGGGTAGGAAAGAGGATGCTCAATAAATGTTTAAATCTGATATTCAAAATCTCTAAAGATGATAATAGCATAGTCAACTGCATTGACAAGGCTAATACTGGAGAAGAAGGTGATGTCAAATGTTTAGATTTCAAGACAAGTGGAGTCTGGGAGAAGAGGAAAGTCAGTCAATTAGGAGAGGATGGGGAAACAAACAGTTATTATTGTTGTTTTATTTGCTAAGTTGTGTCTGGCTCTTTTGCTATCCCATGGACTGTAGCCCATCAGGCTCCTCTGTGGAGTGCATTGCCATTTCCTTCTCCAGGGGATCTTTCCTACCCAGGGACTGAACCCACATTTCCTGCATTGGCAGATGGATTCTTTACCACTGAGCTGTTTGGGAAACCCAAACATTTATTGCATGTCTTCTATATGCAGGTGCTGTGATACGCACTTTACATATGTTACCTCCAGTGTGTTAGGAATTATCATTATGGCCCCTGCAGGGGTTGGCTTGGGTCTCTGGGCATGGACCCAAACCAGGTGAGCAGGCTTAAGAACTAAACACTGCCAACAGCAGTGCAGGGCTGCTTCCCTGGTGCAGAGATAAGAATCATCTTCTCAAAAGCCTGAAGACAGACTCAGTTTCATAGCGGGTATATTTCACTGAAATAATCCATTCCTCCAGCCCTCTCAAAAGTCCTGGGATAGACGCTTATGCCATATTTTAACCCCAAATACACAAACCAGTTGCTGAAAAGTTGGATTAGCTCATACTTATGGTTTGTTTGTCCCCTATATTGTTATTTATAAAATGAGCCAACATTTAAAAATCAAGAGATATTACAGAAAATCTCAAGTTCCCTAGCTGAGAAAATCTCCAACAGTGGGTAGGTATTCCACCTAGCAATAACTAGCTAGAGCTGAATGAGTAGCTGATGCCTCTTAAGACAGGGCACTTACTCTCTAGTTTATTATAGTCCCCACCACTCCCTAATGCCTCCTTGATATAATGGTGTAGGTCCCATTGCTATTGAAATAATACTCCTGATATCTATCTTCCAGTTGAGAAGCTCCTTGTTGTAAACATTACTTAAATCACAGTGAAAGGAAAGTTAGAAGAGAGACACAAACAAAGAGCAAAATAGTAAAGAAGATAAGCCCCACTTAGTGGTTCTCAACCCTGTCTGCACATTAGAATCACCTTAAAAGCCTTCAATTAAAATAAATAAATTAATTAAAATTAAAAAAGAAATTGTGGATGCCTGATCTCACCTCATCACCTTCATTGATTTGAGAAGGATACCAGGCATCTGTATTTTTTAAAAGTATTCAAATGATACTAATGTAGAGAAAATATTGACACATCTGAGTCCTAATTTAGGTCACTATTTTTATATACAGTGTAGCAGATGCCTCTTAAGACAGGGCACAGAGCAAGTGCCCTGTCTTAAGAAGCCTCTGCTATAAACCAGACATCTATATCTATATTTCAGCTTTGGATTATCTGTCCTAAGCCAATCACTTTAACCATATGATTTATACAGTTGTCACTTAGGACTAGTTTACTCTAGTAAAGTTTATATTCAAAGAAAAGCACACTTTAGGACATAATAGACACCAAGTAAACAAGTAGTTTCTTTTTTTTTATGGTTTCCAGTTTATTTTATGTTATTTTTTTAATTAGTTTATTTATCTATTTTTTAACTTTACAATATTGTATTTGTTTTGCCATACATTGACATGAATCCACCATGGGTGTACATGTGTTCCCCTTCCAGAACCCTCCTCCCACCTCCCTCCCCATCCCATCCCTCCGGGTCATCCCGGTGCACCAGCCCCAAGCACCCTGTATCATGCATCGAAACTGGACTGGCGATTCATTTCACATATGATAATTTACATGCTTCGATGCCATTCTCCCATATCCTACCACCCTCACCCTCTCCCATAGAGTCCGTAATACTGTTCTATTTATCTGTGTCTCTTTTGATGTCTCGCATACAGGGTTATCTTTACCGATTGACTAAATACCATATATATGTGTTAGTATACTGTATTGGTGTTTTTCTTTCTGGCTTACTTCACTCCATATAATAGGCTCCAGTTTCATCCACCTCATTAGAACTGATTCAAATGTATTCTTTTTAATGGCTGAGTAATATTCCCTTGTGTATATGTACCACAGCTTCCTTATCCATTCGTCTACTGATGGGCATCTAGGCTGCTTCCATGTCCTGGCTATTATAAACAGTGTTGCGATGAACAGTGGGGTACACGTGTCTCTTTCAATTCTGGTTTCCTCAGTGTGTATGCCCAGCAGTGGGATGGCTGGGTCATATGGCAGTTCTATTTCTAGTTTTTTGAGGACTCTCCACACTGTTCTCCATAGTGGCTGTACTAGTTTGCATTCCCGCCAACAATGTAAGAGGGTTCCCTTTTCTCCACACCCTCTCCAACATTTATTGCTTGTAGACTTTTTGATAGCAGCCATTCTGATGGGTGTGAAACGGTACCTCATTGTACAAGTAGTTTCTTAATCACCTTGAGTCTAGTATGGGGGCAATGATTGCTCCTCTTCTCTTCCACTCTATTTGACTAACCCAGTCCATCTTATCTTCAATGTACAGATAATTTCTCTTTCCTG
Source organism: Okapia johnstoni (assembly GCA_024291935.2). NCBI lineage: Eukaryota > Metazoa > Chordata > Mammalia > Artiodactyla > Giraffidae > Okapia > Okapia johnstoni. The sequence continues at coordinate 39,605,589 of CM044308.1, read as the reverse complement.
TGTGCATTTCTTCCTCTCTTAACATTTCCAGTTTTCAAATGAAGAAACTGTATTTCAGGGAGCCCAATCAACTTAGTGAAGATCATTTTCCTGGTAAAGAGCAGACCTAAGACTTAAATCTTTCTGACTGCAAAACTCCATGCTCTCTCCAATCCTGAAATTTGTTCCCCTCTACTATTACCACTTCTCTTATTTTTGACTGAGATAAAGCCTTTTATTTCACAATCAGAGAAGAAGCTTGAAGGAAAATGCACCTAGAGGGGATAAAGTAATAAAATAAAACCACACTGATGTAGAAATGACTAATTGCAGATCCTTTCATGAGAATTATTATAACATTATGTTTTGCTGATTACAAGAGTTTCTTCAAGCTTGTTGGAAAAATATTTGGAAAATAGACAAAAAATAGAAGGAAGATATTTGCTAAAGAGTTATCCCTCTTGAAAACCACTCTTAATATTTTGATGTGTTTTTCTCATCCATTTATCTCAAAATTGACATCAAATGATAGATACAATTTTCTCGCCAATTCATCACCTAGTATTATATACTGACCATTCCACCGATTCAGTGAAAAGTTTTTGAGTCTTTGAAAGATTTCTAATGGCTGCAAAGTATCTTATGGGGAAGAATCACTATAACTTTAACCAGTTTTTGCAGGGAATGCTAGAGATGGATTTTGAAAGATGGGAGGGTATTTTGCAATTGGACAAGGGAACACAGGGGCTGTGTCAATATGCACTGACCTGGTTGCTTCCCAAGAACCCCAGCTGTAACTACCTTGTGTTCATGGTTGACTATTTGATCTGGATTTGAAGCAAATCTTTGGAGAGTTTAGACTATACTAGTCTTTCAAGGGAGAAAGATCAGCCTTGACATAGAGAATAAAGGGAGAAAATACAGGAAAATATTATCTTATTAAATTGGAAATGCATAAGTGCCTTTCCGAATCTTTGAAAAACTCGAAGAAGGCAGTCAACACTTCTTAACAGAGCACACATTGAGAAATAGAAGAAGAATTTAGTATTTCAAGATCTCACATCTTACACTCATACTCTCACTAATTGAGGAACTTCCCTGACAGTCCAGTGGTTAAGACTACACACTCCCAATGCAGAGGGCACAGGTTTGACCCCTGGTCAGGGAACTAAGATTCTGCATGTCATATGATGTGGCCAAAAAAAAAAAAAAAAGAGAAGAAAGAAAGGAAAAGAAAAGCTACTATCATGAATGGATTACGAGATTTTTAAACTTTAACACTTAAGCATTATTAACTGAACATATACATTGTGCAAAACATTAGACATTTCGGATATAATGATGGGCAAGAGAGACACATAATTCACCTTCTGGTTGACTTGGAAGATAAAATAACATTACTATGTAATGCAACATTCACATTTATAAAATAAAGGATTCTCTGTAGCCTCTTTCAGTAATAAAATATTATTTTCTCACCCCATTCATTAATTTAAGAAACATTTATGAAATGACTGCTGTGTTGCATGCATTTGCTAGCTGTTGCTGATGCGGAGTTACTTGCTCTTAAGGAATTCACTGTACAGTGAACATAGGTAATAGAAACATAATTTACAATGAAGTGCAATAGCTTGCCATTATGGAAGTATGCACTGGGTGATTAGGGTCACACACAGGAAGCATTTGTTTTTCTGCGAGGGAATGGGAATTCTGGGACAGTGTAGAAGAGGGAAAGAAAATGAGTTTTTATAACACAGGAGCAAAAGTGTTTCATGAAGAGAACTTGGGAAGGGATGTGTAGCATACACAGCACCACAGGAGCATGAGAGGACACTCTGTACTCAGGAAATGATTGCAATAGAAGGCATGTTTATTAATCTATCCATTCTACAATCATTTATCATATATCTAAGGTGCTGAGGTACTGTGGTGAGCTAGGGGAATGAAACAGAATGTGAGTCCTGACTTCAGAGGGCTGAAGGTGGCTGGGTAGAGACACACAATAGAGAAAAACATCACACAAATAAATGTATAATTACAAGTAGTCACAAGGACTATGAAGGAAAATCCTCAGAGTAACCCCAGTAGGCTTAAGAAGTTTTAAGAATCATCTGGGGGAAACAAGGTGGGGGTGCAAAGTGGTAGAAATAATACTTCAAAATATCTCCTAAAGAAGGTTGGATGTGGCAATTTGGTGGAAGGTATAGTGTCATGTTTCAGACTTTATAGTGTCAGACTTTATTTTCTTGGGCTACAAAATCTCTGCAGAAAGTGACTGCAGCCATGAAATAAAAAACACTTGCTCCTTGGAAGAAAAGCTATGACTAACCTAGACAGCATATTAAAAAGCAGAGACATTACTTTGCCATCAAATGTCCATCTAGTCAAAGCTGTGGTTTTTCCAGTAGTCATGTATGGATGTGAGAGTTGCATTATAAAGAAAGCTGAGCACTGAAGAATTGATGCTTTTGAACTGTGGTATTGGAGAAGACTCTTGAGAGTCCCTTGGACTGTAAGAAGATCCAACAAATCCATCCTAAAGGAAATCATCCCTGAATGTTCATTGGAAGGACTGATGCTGAAGCTGAAACTACAATATTTAGGACACCTGATGAGAAGAACTGACTCATTGGAAAAGACTGTGATGCTGGGAAAGATTGAAGACAGGAGAAGAGGATGACAGAGGATGAGATGGTTGGATGACATTACTGACTCGATGGACATGAGTTTGAGTGAGCTCTGGGAGTTGGTGATGGACAGGGAAGCCTTGCATGCTGCAGTCCATGGGGTCGCAAAGAGTCAGACATGACTGAGCCACTGAACTGATAGTGTCACCTAGCTGAGGCATGCAGGACAAAGCAGATTGGTACTAGGTGAATTTGAAGCAGACACTTGGGCCAAGTCTCACGGGCCATCTTGAGCCATGATAGCTACTTACTGAGGCCCTCTTTTTTTTTTTTAGCATTGGTATTATTTCTTCCTTAACTTTTTTAAAATTTATTTTTTAATGGAAGGATAATTGCTTAACAGAATTTTGTTGTTTTCTGTCAAACATCAACAAGAATCAGCCATAGGGAAGATCAAATCAGTCAATCCTAAAAGAAATCATTACTGAATAGTCACTGGAAGGACTGATGCTGAAGCTAAAGCTGAAGCTCCAATACTTTGGCCACCTGATGTAAAGAGCTAACTCACTAGAAAAGACCCGGAAGCTGGGAAAGATTGAGGGCAGGAAGAAAAGGGGAGATAGAAGATGAAATAGTTGGATGGCATCACTGACTCAATGGACATTAGTCTGAGCAAACTCCAGGAGATAATGAAGGACATGGAAGGCTGGTGTGTTGCAGGCCATGGGGTTGCAAAGAGTCAGACAAGACATAGAGACTGAACAACACTGATTATGCTTTACCTTCAATAGTGAGCTCTTTAAGTCCTCTCTTATCTGGCCTCTACCTAGTCCCCAAGTTTCTGTTTTTACTGTGTTTCTCCTCCTGAGTGAACCTCTGGAAATTTCTACTAGTTATTTCTTTTATATGAACTGCTCTTCCCCAATTTCCATGGTTGCCATGGCACTGCCACACTCATGGCACTCAGCTCACACTCTCAGCTTCATCACATATGCTGGCTTCCAGTGACTGGCTGTAGTGCATGCCTGCTAAGTCGCTTCAGTCATGTCTGACTCTTTTCAACACTATGGATTTTAGCCTGCCAGACCCCTCTGTCCATGAGATTCTCCAGGCATGAATACTGGACTGGGTTGCCATGCCTTCCTCCAGGGAATCTTCCTGACCCAGGGATCAAACCTGCATCTCTTATGTCTCGTGCATTGCATGCAGGTTCTTTACCACAAGTGCTACCTAGGAAGCCTGATTGCTTTAGGGATCCACATGATCCAAGAGAGGACAATTCAATTACCCCTTGCTTCAAAGGAGAATATATAGGTCAAATGGTTTTTCTATAAGTTTGTTACTAGATCATTTTTCTTTATTTACAATTGCAAAAGATGTGTGGCAACCCATACCATGAGTTACACTGAGTGCTAATTATACTATTATTTTCTTACTAACAATTGGAGCAGAGAAATAGTACAAGATCTCCTGAGCCTTCCTAATTGTGTCTGGAGTGTGCCTGGAACAAACGGTATTTGCTATAGACAAAAATGTCGAAGAGAAAGATGCCACCCACCTTCATACCACATTGCATATTGATGAATTAGCCTAAAGGAGAGTGGAAAAGACCTGACATCTGTAAGTGAAAAAGAATTTATCAGGGCATCACTGGACCCAGAAGCAGGCACAGGAAGTATTAATACCATGGGTCAGGTCTGCACTCTGGCATTCCTGGGAATAGCCTTGAGGAGTCTCTATATACTTGAATTACCAATACCAATGGTGTTGTCATTTTTCTGTAAACTGGTTCAGTTAAGTTCACTGCTATACCCCAAGAAAAGAAGAGAAAGAAAATTTGTTCCTTTTCACTTAATGAGAAGAGACACTGGCCCATACCATTACTTCATAGCAAAATAGGGCACAAAGAACTCAGAAATGTTGGTAATTCAAACAACAGTAACTTGCGAAACACATACACAATCCCATTGATGGAAATTATCTTTCCTGGGTCTTTTGAAGTTCTCTGGATGTTATAGCTGTTCCAGAAGGAAACAAAAGCTTATAAAGCATATCTAGAGAAAATTTCTCCTCTATCTAAAAAGCCTATTTTTTCTCAGACCGTTTGTGAGAATTTCATATATTTGACTATCCCAAATATAGAATAGAGGAAGGTGGGGTGGGAACAGATATCATAGTCAGACCTCCTTCACACTCCCTAAGAACTGGGATTTACCATTTGTAATGCTGTCTTAAGGTTTATGCTTTTAAAGGGAGATTTTAAATTATTACCTCATGAATAAGTGAAATATTATTAATCATTTTGAGGGGATGATGAAGAGAGATGTTAAACGGACATAACACATTAAACAGACCTAGGTGAGTGTGTGGTTAATTGAGTTTAGTAAAATTGTGCTAATCATGTGCAGGACTTTTCTTTAATAAATAATTTATGTTGGGAATCTCCAAAAAAGTACAAAAATAATCATGATTTCCAAAGTTCACTTACCTAAGAAAAGCTTTTATTTTTCTACTCAGTTTCTTAAAGTTCTAATTCTTTTTTTTTTAAAATTATTTATGTATTTTTGGCTGTGTCTGTTGACATTCGGGCTTCTTCTATAGTTGTGACAGGTGGGGGCTATTCTCTAGTTATGGTGTGCAGGCTTGTCATGGAGGTGGCTTCTCTTTTTGCAGACTTCTGGCTCTAGGGCTCTTAGGAATCAGTAGCTACAGCACTTGTACTCAGTAGTTGTGACTCCTGAGCTCTAATGCACAATCTCAGGAGTTGTCCAGCATGGGCTTAGTTGCTCTGTCTCATGTGGGATCCTCTTGTATCAGGGATCAAACCTATGACTCCCTCCTTGGCAGGTGGATTCTTCACCACTGAGCCACCAGGGAAGCCCTTAAAGTTATAATTTTTAAATATCATTAAATACTAATTGAGCATTTAATATGTTCAAGGAATTCCAGTAATTGGTTTACACAAATTATATGATACACATGACAAGTCCAATGTAAATCCATTACTTCTCTCATTTTACAAAGAAAACTATGATTCTGTATATTTATCATCGTCTCCAAAATGTTGCTTGTGTATGGAGGCATTTGATTTGAACCAAGGCAGTCTGACTCCAGAACTTCTGTTGTTAACCACCTGATTTTGCCATCCATAGTTCTTTAGACTAGCATGAAAACAAAAGAGATGGCAAAAAATATAGAACTCTTTAACAAGGCTTGCCTTCAATATAAATTAGTATTTTATTACCTGGGTCTTTCCCAGTGTCTCAATGATAGAGAATCTGCCTACAATGCAGGAGACCCAGGAAACTCAGGTTCGATTCCTGGGTCAAGAAGAACCCCTGGAGGAGGTCATGACAACTCACTGCAGTATTCTTGCTAGGAAAATCCCGTGGACAGAGGAGCCTAGTGGGCTACAGTCCGTAGCATTGCAAAGAGACACAACAGAAGCAGCTGAGCATGAGCATTCTGTTTTAGAACATGTGATTTCCATAAGAAATACATTTGTCTAATAGGATTCACAACAGCGAACCATGTTTTAGATGGATCCACCAATACATCTACAAGGAAGCTCACCAAACAATTTATTTTTAAAACACAGCATCATAGAAAACCCTAGCTGCGCTTTCCTATTGTCCCTTACTTGGGAAAGTGAGTGAGTTTGTAATTAATACCTTTTGAAAATGCATCTTTGGGTCTATACATACTTGTACTACAACACAAAACCAGGAATACACCTGGATTCTTCTGAGACTTTCCATCAATTTTAGATCACACCCTAATCAAGAACTCTAGGAATTACTGAATGGTAAAAAGCATACTAGAATCTCCCCGAAAGCCTTTCACTGGCATTTTCCTGATTTTGTGTTAAGATTCCTGGCCTGTTTATAGTAACAAACTTCCTGACTCAATTGACACTTAGTCCTGGGACACTAAGACACTGTTTGCAATAACTGATGGGGTGACTTGGTTTGTATAGCTATCCCTTGTGATGTTTTTAATCTTATGGCACTGTAACCAATCTGTAACCATTGGTGTATCTCACCCTGAGCATGGAAAATGGTGATGGGAGACATTTGGGGGAAAAGGATCCTTTGTTAAAGAAATATGGGTTACCTGTAGTAGAAATATTAGATAAAAAGAGAAAAGTTTTATGTACCAAGTAGTTTATTGATGTTTATTTTTAATGATGAAACTTAGTAAATATTTCCCAAAGTTGATAGTGACTTAATGGTGTGTGTGTGTGTTAGTCGCTCAGTCACGTCTGACTCTTTGCCACCCCATGGACTGTAGCCCACCAGGTTCTTCTGTCCATGGAATTCTCCAGGCAAGAGTATTGGAGTGGGTAGCCATGCCCTTCTCCAGGGGATCTTCCAAACCTAGGGATTGAACCCAAGTCTCCTGCACTTCAGGCAGATTCTTTACCATTTCAACTACCCGGGAAGCTGACTTAATGGTAGACAAAGCAGTTGAATGCTTTGCAACCATTAAAATAGCATTGATAAGATGCGTTTAATAATATGGAAAATTCTTTTTATGAAGATAAGAAGAAAAGCAGAATATACAAGTGTATATATTTGGGGAACACACATACAAAGAAAACAGAAAGAAATAACTGGAAACTTTTCAGGAACTGGAATGATGGAATTGTGAGTAACAGCATGTGCATTCTTTTTTCTGCCTCTGTGCATTCTGTAGATTTACCACAATGACCTTTTTGTTCTTTAAAATTTAAAACCAAATTTTTTAAAAAGTTAAAATGTGTTTTTAAAAATCAGGTGAAAGCATTTGGTGCACTAATATGATATTATGACTAGTGCTTTCTCCTGAAATCAGAGAACCTGGCTGAGTTCATCTTGTGGGTTATGCTAACTGAGCTCTGAAGGATCTTTCTGTATCTATTTCCTATGATAATCAGGCCTGAAGGACTAGTTAACATCTTTGGCCAACAACCTCCAATTCTTCCTTCCTAAGATCACCCTGATGTCCCTTTGGGGCAAACCCTCATTGTATGTAGTTGGGTGTAAGGTAAGGCTGCTTTTCCACTCTTTCTCCTCTTCTAGGGTACCCATATGCTGAGGCTTTACATTTTGAACTAGTAGCTCTGGAACACAGTATTAGTATTTGATTTCCACTTGGCCAGACATTTCCTGCTATGGAATCATGCCATGTTTTCTCCTATTAACAGTACTTGGGAGCTCTATTGAGGCCTGCTCATTTGTAAGCCTAGTTCTCCAGGCTTCCATCAGTTCTGTGACTTCCTTCTTATCATTTCAGTAGATTCCCTTCCATTGCATTGATCTAGAATTGGGTTCCATTGCTTTGAATCCAGAATGTTGACTAATACATACAATGACAATCATTCTACATAGTGAGTATCAGCAATTATCTGCCTTCAGGTCCATAAAAGTTAGCAAGAAAACTTTTCAGTATCCAAATAAAATTAAAAGTAGAGGCTAACTGCCATAACATAACATTTCATCCAGAAGAACCTAGTGAAAACATCAAAAGCCATGATACAGCAGTTTAAAGCTTTAAAAGTGTTCTAATGTCCCAAATACATTTTAGACTTCCATATAAACTGAGAACGAATCCTCAGATTAGCCATGAACCAGTGGACTCAGAGAAATCAAAAAGTCTTTTTCCAATTTGAAGCATACAGCTGCAGTACATTGCAGGGTTCTTGATTATCTTATGCTCCTAGTTTTTTTTTTTTTTTTTTTTTTTTGGTTGTTTTGCTGGCTGTTCTTCAAGACCTTTTGCTGTGAAGGACATAGACTTTGGCCACTTTAAGCTAATCTCAGTGTTCTGAAGATAACCTGCTAATGTTCCAATTCCTTTGTAATTAAAATCTTCCTGGAGTGATTCATTGGATTTGTCATAACTCTCATGACAGCAGGGCCAAACAGAAGACCCAAGCCTGTTTCCTATAGTCTTTTACACGATAACTTTCGCCTCAATAGACACTCCCAGGGACAGGGGAGCCTGGTGTGCTGCTGTCTATGAGGTCGCACAGAGTCGGACATGACTGAAGTGACTTAGCAGCAGCAGCAGCAATAGACACTCAGCTCCTTCAAGCAGCTTTAACTCAATGAATCAGGAGTTCTCTTCGAGGGTCTAGAAACCAAAGCAGCTTTTAAAACAGGAAGCTGATGTAATTGGCTTTGAGTTCTGTCCTAAAGAGATATTTTGATAGATTTGATTCTATTTGCTCAGCTAGCTGGTTAACCAGGATAACACAATTGACTTGCAAATAGATTTCTTCAAAAGAATACAAACACAGCCACTGTTCCTTCAAAAGAAGCAGTGGGAAAGGAGGCTTCTGGTTGTTATGGGGCCAGGAGAACTTGTGCTTATTTCCTCCTGTGTAGACTATTAGCCCCTGTCCCTCCTTCCCTCCCTCCTCCTTTCCCTCCTTCCTTCCTGCCCTCCTGGCTTACCCAGGGTGAGGAAAGCAGGAGCTGCTGCCAGGTCTCCTGAAAATGTGACAGCAGGAGGATGATACAGCATTTTCAGGACTCCAGAAAACCAAGAGTCTCTGCTTTCTGTTTAGAGCCAAAATCATGTCCTATGTGTTGCCACTGATAACGCTGTCTAGTCCCAGAGATAAAACCTCTCTTCCTTATTTCTTCCCAGCCTTGCCAATTCTCTCCTCCAAACCCTAGGCGGTGTCTCCTCATTCCTGTTTTCAGCTGAAGACTTTATTCCTGGACTTCAGTGGTCATACGATAAGCTCAAGCTGCCTTTCTCCACCTTCCTTTCCCCTCACCTGGCTATGCTTGTTTCAAGCTAACCATTCTCTTCCTTGCCCTGCTTCTCCTGCCTTCTGTTTCTGAGACATGTCTTGGCTTAGGTGGCCTTTCTGGTTCTCCTCAACACCAAAGATAAACCTTTCTCATGTCCTCATTTTGTAGGTACAATTTTGCATCAATTGTTTTATTTTTTTCTACCCTTCCTATGGCTCAGGTATTATTAATATAGGCACTGGAATACAATAGTGATGATACATACATGGATTCTGTTTTCAGGGCTCACTAGTTAGTAGAGAAATAGAAAATGAATTACAGTGCATAGAATGAGTGATGGGTGAACGCTAGCGCTCTAGGGGCAGTGGCAAGGCTCCCCCAACTTCCTTGCTGGGATGCGGGTGGGGGGGGTTTCCTCCATAAAGTGACAGTTAGATGAGCAGGGAGATTAAGCAGGAGTCAGTGAGGGGATGTAGGCGAGTCTACCAAACCAAGAAAACAGGTTTTTGCTCTTATTTTTGTCAATTGGATAGTTAATACACACAAATCATGAAATTTTTGGAAAACAGAAAACAATAAAATAGGAAAAAAATTCTTAGGTCCTTGTCATTCAAATAGGAGCCATGAACATGATGGCACCTTTTCTTCTAATCATGGTTGTGTATATGGTGGGGGATGAGGAAGTAATGGAGAAATAAGCTAGATTTCCTATTTTTCAAATTATTTACTGTATATACAATTTTGAATACTGCTCTTTTGTTTTTCTTTACTTAAAATTGTACTATAAGCTTTGTTTCACTCCATTAAAACTTTCCAAAACATCATTTTAATGGCTCACTTAGTCTTTCTACATGAGTCCCTCCTGGTTTCTCTCCCTCCTGTGGTCACACAGTAATTTCTTTTGTTCATGCCTCCAAATCAAACTTGCCTTCTTAGCACTCCCTGAGAATGATAATATTGGTCACATTTGTAATCTTCACCATTTGTGTGAATTTAGAATGACTCAGTGCTCTCAAATGGTTAGGTCAAAAGTACATAAACCCAGGATATTCCAGGCATCATCTTTCACTGCCTTTGGGAGTCCCTTCTGTGTGTGTTACGAAGTGTTTCTGACTAATCTATCAATTGATGTTCCTTTAAAACATGAATAAGAATCCAAAGCTAACACACCTTGGCTGAATCTACTCTGAACCTTATTTGACTCCTTTCATTGGGCAACAATTTCAGTCCCACACACTGTGAGTTATTGATTTTGCCAGTCATCATTTGTCCTGGAACTTTCCCTTTAATCAGGGTTAGGGAAGGGGTCAGGACATCTTGTGTGAGATTGATAGCTTCCTTTGCTGAAATAGTTAATTCATAGGCAGCTGCATTGCAAATCCATGCAAGTAAGTTACCATTATCACATCTGTATTCGTTCCTGTCATTATTATGATCACATCATCAATATTATCATTATTCTTGATACCATTCACAATATGCTCTCTATATGTCAGTCACTGTGCTCAGTGAGATATGTTCTTGAGATTTCACAATAACCTCCTGAGGTAAGTGTTATTTGGATCCCTATTTCCAAGAATTTTGAAAAACAATAGCTAGTAAATTTTCCTTCCAGCCTCATTTAGTCCTGGAGTCTAAGTGAAGTCCAAGCTATTGTATTTTAGGCTTAGATGGGTGATGTTAAGGTCAGTCCACCAGTGGATTTCTTGAGGTGCAGTCCCATACTTTAATTTTAGTTACTTTTCCGTCTCTCTTTTGTTTTTTCCTCCTCCTCTATCCTGGTACCAAATATGGTATGGAAAACATACAGATATCTAATTTGAATCATATTTTAAGCTTTCTGTGCTTGATGATGTTCTGATATCTTGAAATAATTTAGTGGCTGGGAGAAGACAACACTTCGAGAGCTAGCCAATTCTTAGAGGTAGCGAAGAGCCCAGCCTGGATCTGATTTTTATATGCAGGCTCACCAATTCAGAGCCAAACCTCCTCTATCTGGTTGCTACACCCCAGGAGGAAATATACCTCTGCCTTAATCATCCCAAGGCTAAGTACCAGGCAACTAGAGATCACCCCTCTAGCTCTAAAGCAGTCAAAACTGTTTAATCTATTCAATCCTAAACTCTTTACCCAGCCCTGACTTGTCTTTCCTGTGGAAAGCCTCATAAAGGCTTGAATCTATCCCCTGCTCCTGCTTTTGCTTCCTGGAAAGTGAAAGTCACTCAATTGTGTCCGACTCTTTGTGACCCCATGGACTGTAGTCCATGGAATTCTCCAGGCCAGGATACTGGTGTGGGTAGCCTTTCCCACTTCCAGGGGATCTTCCCAACACATGGATCGAACCCAGGTCTCCCGCATTGCAGGCAGATTCTTTGTTGGTTGAGCCACAAGTGAAGCCCTGAAACCTAATGTTATTTGTATAGCTCTGCAGTGAGTCAGGCCTCACTAGAGGAACTTGGAGTAACGTTAAATCTTTTAATGAATTGACCTCTCCATGTCATCACTGAATCACCTTAAAAATTAAAGCCTGGGCACAGAAAACATTTAAGGTGTGATATCTGTGGCAGACATATTCTAAGGTGCCCCCACAGTCTACATCTGCTGATATGAGTGTCTTTGTGGAAGTTAATACCCTTAAGCGTGAGCAGAGACTGTGACTTTCCTCTACCCAGTGGAAGGTGGCAAAGGAGATGGCATGTCACTTTTATGATCCTATTATGTTATAAAAGATTTCGTCTTACAGGGATGCTCATTCTTGAAGCTCTTCTTGCTGACTTGCTGAAGTAAGTGGCCGTGCTGGAGAAGCCGTCATGGCAAAGAACTCTGGGAAACCCTTAGTTGTTGAGGGTTCATCCAGCCCACAGTCAGCAAGAAGCTGGAGCCCCCAGTCTAATGATCTCAAAGAAACAAATTCTGAGCACAACCTGAATGAGTTTGGAAATGGATTCTTTTCATTTGAGTCTCCAGATAAGAATGCAGCCCACCTGACATACCTTGAACGTACTCTTTTGAGACTGTCAAGTGGAAGACTCCACTAAGCCCTTATCAAACTTGCACAGAAACTGTCAGATAATGCATGTGTCTTCTTTTACACTGCTAAGTTTGTGGTAATTTTTATGTGGCAGGAGATAACTGATAAAGCATTCAATTGCAACCTAACTCGTCTTCCTTTCCTTCCTGATTTATTCTTGTTGTTTAGTCGCTCAGTCGTGTCTGACGCTTTGCGATCCCATGGACTGCAGCACACCAGGAAATTGCTCAAACTCAAGTCCGTGGAGTCAGTGATGCCATCCAGCCATCTCATCTTCTCTCATTCCCTTCTCCTCCTGTCTTCAATTTTTCCCAGCATCAGGGTCTTTTCTAATGAGTCAGCTCTTCACATCAAGTGGCCAAAGTATTGGTGCTTCAGCTTTAGCATCAGTCCTTCCAATGAACATTCAGGACTGATTTCCTTTAGGATGGACCGGTTTGATCTCCTTGCTGTCCAAGGGACTCTCAAGAGTCTTCTCCAATACCACAGTTCAAAAGCGTCAGTTCTTCGGCACCCAGCTTTCCTTATGGGCCAACTCTCACATCCATACATGGCTATTGGAAAAACCATAGCTTTGACTATATGGACCTTTATTGGCAAAAAAATGTCTCTGCTTTTTAATATGCTATCTAGGTTTGTCATAGCTTTTCTTCCAAAGAGCAAGAGTTTTTAATTTCATGGCTGCAGTCACCATCTGCATTCTAGCAGAAGTCATTAGTAACCTCCATATTACCAGTGTAATGATTTCTTTTTTATTACAGGTCCTCTCAATGACATCCTCACCTACATCTTTTGAAACTGAAGATCACTTTAAGCTCTAAGCCCTTTCAAGCCTCTCTAGGTCTTCCCTGGTGGTTCAGACAGTAAAGAATCCACTTGCAATGCGGGTGACCTGGGTTTGATCCCTGGGTTGGGAAGACCCCCTGGAGGAGGGCATGGCAACCCACTCTAGTATTCCTGTCTGGAAATCCCATGGACAGAGAAGCCTAGAGGGCTACAGTCCCCTGGGTCACAAAGAGTCAGACAGAACAGAAGCGACTTAGCACGCATGCATGTCTTTCTCTATTGTACTAGAAATACCTGGAGGGCAGAGCTTAATTTCCTAATTAATTTCACTTTTGCATTTCCAGTGTTATGAGGAATAGAAAGGGTTCACCTGGAGTGATCTTTGGTTGAACTGATAGATAGCAGGTATAAGTACAATAGTATCTGAGATACGCTTCCTTCCCTTGTGGCTCAGCTGGTAAAGAATCCTCCTGCAATGTGGGAGACCTGGGTTCGATACCTGAGTTGGGAAGATACCCTGGAGAAAGGAAAGCTACCCACTGCAGTATTCTGGCCTAGAGAATTCTATGGACTGTATAGTCCATGGGGTGGCAAAGACTCGGACATGACTGAGCAAATTTCACTCACTCACTGTCCTACAAAACTTTGAGACTTAGGGTACTGCATAGAGAATTAGGAGGAAGAGAAGTGAGGAAGCACGTACAGTGAATCCATTGTTCCTAGCTACCCCACTGGATAACTCTGTTGCAACCACTGTGGCTTTAGACTTCTAGAGGCCTCTTTGAGAGCTTGGTCAAAGCAGTTAATTATTGGGTTTTAAATTATTTCATATTCAAGTCCCAGTGTTGTTCAAGCTTTTCCAGTTATTTTAGCCGTGTTTTCAGAAAGTCTTGCTAATTCTATTAAATACATCAACCTAATGGGAATGGAGCAGTGGTGGAGGTGGTGGGTGGAGAGGCATGTGTGAAGGAGAAGGGGAGAAGAATCAGCTAAAGACACATGCATACAGACACACATTCTGAATCCATATTAGTGGTCCTTTGTAGTCACAGTTTGCTTGCTCTGAGTATAATTCTCTGAACTGTGCACTGGAGTGAAATGTGTGAGAAAAGTGAGGGGTGCCAGGTGTGATTGGGGTTAGGCTAGGCATTGCTAAAGGTCCCTTAATGGTTGTCGACTGGAACAAGTCAAGGCCTAAATTTGCCCTTTTCATTTATCTTTACAGCAGGTTGAGTTTACAGATAATTACAGGGTATCTTGGTTGTTTCCCTTTGATGTTTTCCTAGCTCGCAGAAGACCACTACACAAACAAAGCAAGCCAGGAGCGAGAATACTGCAGGCTCACTTTTTTTGCTTTTCCCAGCCCCCAAAATACAGCTGAAGCTCAGTTTCTGGGAACTTCAGAGCTAAATTCTGGCATCAGGTCTGCAATGAAAGTTACTCCCAGGGAAGTTTGGAAAAGAGAGAACCACACCTGCCGGCCCACTATTTAAGCTGCTCTCATTGTCATCAGATGACAAGGAAATAAGGCAGAGCAAACTCAGAATCTACATCTTATTTCTAAAACATTATAAAGCTGGGTTCAAATGGAAATCTGTGTTTGAGGAAAATGCTACATGCATTTGATTCAAGCAGATATATTTAGTATAGACAGATGTATTGAAGGATGCCAGATGTGTTGGATGAAGCCAGATGTATAAGAGAAGTCAGATGCATATGCGTCTTCCTCGCACTTGAAAGGAAGACATGAAAGGTGAAAGTAAATATACATATAAATGCTAGTAGTGACCACGGTGACACCAACATTCAGACATGGGGGAAGCTCAGGTGTGTTTTCAGTATTAAACCTTAGAATCTGCAAGTAGTGGATAAAAGAGAAACGTACAAAACCACTTACAGAGATGAGCAGTAGCTGATTGAGAGTACTGCCCATTGCATTTTTATTGTAATGCCTTGGATGTCTCTTCTGTGCTTCTCTACTAATATTAGTTGCAAGTGTTTAATTCCTTTGTTTAGCTTAATTTATTATTTTCTTTTAAGAAATAACATTTTATAAGTACTGACAAAACTAAAAATTTAATTTTCAAACACAATACCTATCTATCCTCATATTGAGCAAGAAAACATTATGAACAAGAAAAACAAAAGAAAAAAAACCTGTTGGGGCCGTGTTTTCATTCTAGTCTGTGTCTTTGTTCTCTCTTTGCAGAAGTGAAGATCTGATAAATTTTTCACACACCATAAGTAATGCAGGGAGGAAGAGGAGAAGGTAATTTATATGAATAAGCCCATGAATGAGTCATAGCCAATGTCTCCTGCCACCTCCAAACCCCACTTCTAGTGCTGGGAGTTGGAGGGAAGGAACAGCATAGAAAATTGACCATTTAGAACCATACCAAACCAGAAATAACATGGTACAAAATAATAATGTGACATTTTACAAACTAATAAATACTAAACCTACTTCTCACTGTCTCTCTGTCATATTTCCCCAGTGATGAGGACCACTACATGGGCTGCCCTTACAAAAGAACCAGGAGAGACTGGCAGGAGTTTCTCTAAGTTAAGAAAATGTCTGGCAGAAATGTGATTCCTTTTCTTATACAGGGTGATATAAAAGTGTATATGAATAAAGATATATTTTATTGGAATTGAACATTGCAATTCATCAGCATACAGCATGTGTTGTTATACTGATAGCACTTGTCTGTTAAAATATGAAGTTCCCATTATCATTCTAGCTTTTACGGTTCTTTGAAGTAAAAGTTCCAGAGCAAAATAATTTGACTTTCATAAGTGGTATGAGGGTATTCACAGGGGGAATAGAAGATATTGATCTGTGATCAGATGAATCTGTGGAGCTATTTCCTAGTGCCAAGGTGGCAAAGTTTAAATCCCGCCTCCATAGGCACCCTGGGATGGGAATCCAGTATCAGTGGTTTTCAAAGTTCCCCAAGTGATTCTAGTGTCAACCAGGCTGATAAAACCGGGAACAGAAAAACTAAGAAGGCAGAATGTGATGGACTGCTAGTATTACCAGAGAAAGCCCTTTCTTGTAGCAAAATGGACTAAGAGCATATAAACTTTTTTTTTTTAATTCATTGGGCTATAGTTGCTTGACAATGTTGTGTTAGCTTCTGCTGTACAACAAAGTAAATCAGCTATAAGTATACATATACATATATCCCCTGCTTCCTGGATCTCTCTGCCCCTATCCCACCCATCTAGGTCACCACAGAGCATCAAGCTGAATTCCCTGCACTATATAACATGTTTCCACTGACTATCTATTTTACACATGGTGATTATATACGTCAATCCCAGTCTCCCACTTCAACCCTGCCTCGAAGGTCCACACACCCATTCTCTATGTCTGCAGAATGCCCTGCAAGATTTGTTTTTCTTTTTCTGACTTACTTTCTTCTCTTTCTCTTTCTGTCTTACTTCAGTCTATATAACAGACTCTAGGCCCATCCACATCTCTGCTTATGACCCAATTTCATTCCCTTTTATGGCTGAATAATATACCACTGTATATATGAACCGCATCTTTATCCTTTCATCTGTCAGTGGACGTTTAGATTGGTTCCATATCCTGGCTATTGTACATAGCGCTGTGAAGAACATTGGGATGTATGTCTAGGAGAGGGTGTGGAGAAAAGGGAACCCTCTGGCACTATTGGTGGGAATATAAACTTATACTGTCACTATGGAAAACAATATGGAGGTTCCTTAAAAAACAAAAAATAGAACTAACATATGAGCCAGCAATCCTACTACTAGGCATATACCCTGAGAAAACCGTAATTCAAAGAGACACATACATCCCAAAGTTCATTGCAATACTACTTACAATAGTTAGAGTGAGTAGTTTAATTCCAGTTCAAGTGAATCAATTTATGCTTCCTTGCTTTAGCTCCATGCTAAGTACACTCTTGGATCTAATGTGGCTTATTGTTCAGACTACTGAGGAATTTGGGGCTGATCTGTTATCACAAGAGATTTGGTTTATGAGATGCTTACATGTTTTATTGCATCTGCATTGGAAGATGAAGTCTTTATCACTGGACCACCAGGGAAGTCTGTTTTATTGTATCTGAATCAATCAAACGGCTTCAGCTCCTGTTGTCTTCTAAGATTGACCACACAATTCATTCCCCAACACCTGCTTACTTTGGAGACTCAAACCTTTGGGTTTAAAGGCTGTAGGAGATAAAACCAAAAGAATCCAACTAGAACATTGCACCATGGGACAGAGACCTTCGGCTTTCTTTTGGAGCTATCCATGGGAAAGTGAAACGTGGAAGTGTTAGTTGCTTAGTTGTGTCCAACTCTTTGCAACCCCAAAGGCTGTAGCCCACCAGGCTCCTCCATCCAGGGGGTTTTCCAGGCAAGAACAATGGAGCGGGTTGCCATTTCCTTCTCCAGGGGATCTTCCTGACCCAGAGATCGAACCCAGGTCTCCCGCATGGCAGGCAGACTCTTTACCATCTGAGTTTACTTGGTTCTGTCCTCTTACGCTTTTTTCTGTTCTTGGAGCCCATCCACAATAACATGCTACCTTTAAGAGTCATGTCTCCTTTGGCTCCTCTTGGTTTTGACCCTTTCTGAAATGTTCCTTGTTTTTGATGATCCTAATAATTTGGAAGAATACGAGTCAGGTATTTTGTAAAATGTTCCTCAGTTTTGTCTGATTTTTTTCCTCATGATTAGATTGGGATAATGATTTTTTTAAATGTTTGTTTATTTGGCTATGTCTGGCCTTAGTTTCATTGGGTGGGATCTTCAGTCTTCATTGTCCCATGCAAGATCTTATTCCTTGACCAGGGATTGAACCTTGACCCCCTGCATGGGGAGGGTGGAGTCTTACCCACTAGACCACCAGAGAAATCACTGGGTTAATGAGTTTTGAGTAAAGGGCACAAGATCAAAGAGAAATTTCCAGTATGTCCTGTCAAAGGGGTGTGTGTGTGTGTGTGTGTGTGTGTGTGTGTGTGTGTGTGTGTGTGTGTGTGTGTGTTCAGTCTCTCAGTCATGTCTGACTCTTTGCAGCCCCGTGGACTACAATATCAAATGACTTATCACTGTATCTACAGACCTTGATCACCTGCCTTAAGTAATACCTGTCAGTTTTCTCCACTGCAAAGTTACTCTTCCCTGCCTGTTCCCACACTGTCCTCTTTTTAAACGGAAGTCACTGAAGGAATGGAGAGTGATACTCCACCTTCTGGAGGGTGGGCTGAATACATGAAATGTTCTGAATTTTCTATAGAGGATTTGTCTCTTCTCCCCCATTTATTTATCACTTATTTATAGCAGTTTAGACTCATGGATATTTATTTTATACTCTAAGTTATAATCCACTATGACTTTATGTATTTTGTTCTTCAAATTGTTCCATGTTAGTTCAACAGGAGCTGTTTCACTGGATTCTTGGGTCCTTATCCACGTCCCCATCCTTGATTATCGTGTGTGTGTGTGTGTTTGTTCAATTTTTGTTACTACCATTCCAGCCCCATCTTGTATATTTCCTGCCTTTGGAGAATCAAACATTTCCCCAAGAAAAATTGTCCCCAGAATAGAAAATAGGAGTGGAAACTAAGATTTGGATTCTAGATGTACTTCTTGCTACTGGGATACTCTGGCTCCTAGGCATGCTAAGCTGCCAGAATGAAGAAATGCATGTTTGTGTGTATTTACCTGTGTATATATACAGAGCTATAAATATTATTATGTCTAACCATCTGTATCTATATTAAGCAAAACACAGATTTATACTGATGTCTCTGACTCTAATCCCTTACAACATAGATCATTCTAGTCTTTTCTGCTTGATCACCTATAACCTCCCTCTCCAACAGTGAGAAACCTGGCCCCCACCATCTGCCAGCCATTTATTTAATTATTCAAATATATATGTATAATGGTATCGGAGATGTTAACTCATACCCAAATGGGAAATAATGTTATCTGGAGTATAACACTTCTGTGTAATTTCTTCTGCCTTTAAATTTACAGACTCCACACATTTCCAAAGTTACCCAGATTAGATTAGTGTCTTTTCCCCTCACCCATTCAGTGAGGTTGTTTTATACATTTGTGATATAACTTTACAGTTAAGTTGTTTTGTCACATTCTGCATACCATGCTAGGGTGCTTCAGAATCCTAATTTTTAAAAAACTGTATACATTAAAGTTTACTCTTTATGATGTAAAGACCATAATGTATTTTGATTCCTATGCTTATGGACAATTACTTGCACTTCAGTGATTTATCAGTAAATAAAATTAGGTACATAAACTCCTTTAGTATATGTCCTGGTGATTTTCTGAAGAGTAAGACTTTCTGGAAATGCAGATTTCACATCTCACACATTGATGCCATGTGATCTATACATGTTATTTAGACTCTTTGGGCATCAGTATTCCTTTACGCAAAGTTAGATATACTGTATTATGTAATTACAATATATCATATGTAATTATAGGATGTATAATTACATAAACTGTAACATACTATATAAATGATATACTATAATATTTTAATATATCATAATATTTTAATAACTCTGATATCCTCTTCTCAAATTTATGCATCTTAGAATCTAGAATCAAAAAGATTTCCTGAGGTGGATGAACCTAGAGCCTGTTATACAGAGTGAAGTAAATCAGAAAGAGAAACAAATATCACATATTAACACATATAAGTGGAATCTAGAAAATGGTATTGATAAACCTATCTGTGGGGAAGGAATGGAGACACAGACATAGATAACAGACTTGTGGACACAGCAGGGCAAGGAGAGGGTGGGACGAATTGAGAAAGTATCATTGACATATATACACTACCCTGAGTAAAATAGACAGCTAGTAGGAAGTGGCTATATAGCACAGGGAGCCCAGCCTGCTGCTCTGTGACACCTAAAGGGATGGGATGGGAGGGGGGAGGGAAACTAAGGGGGGAGGGAATATATATATTATATATATATGTTTTATATATATAAATATTTATATAAATATATATATAAAATTATGACTGATTCCCATTGTTGTACGACAGAAACCAACACACCATTGTAAAGCAATTATCCTCCAATTTAAAAAATAATTTAGAAATCAAGAAAAAAGAAAGTTTTCTTCACTAGATTACTGAGGGTGAGATGATCCAGGTTCCTGCTGGGATCTCTGGCTGTCTCCACAGGCTCCGCCCATTCTTGCTTCTTTCTAGTCTTTCATTCCTCACTTACTCAGCTCTAACCACTTTGGCCTCTTTGCTCTTCCTTGGATGAGTCGAGCCCATTCCAGCCTTAAGCCCTGAGCAATTTACTCCTCTTGCTGGAACCGGCCTTACATTTTTCTTAACGTCATTGTAATTCCCTTTAGTTGTAAGCTCTAGTGTGCTTTGTCACATGACTTTTCTCATCACTTTTTGTCCAATAGCCTGTCTTCTCAGGCTCTCTTTAATCTTTACCTAATTTATTTTTTCTTCATAGTACTCAATTACATCTGAAATTATAGCATATATTTGTTACTTTACTTGTTGTCTTTTTCACTGAGATCTGAGTTTCCTGTGGAGGAAGATATTATCTTCCTCACTTTGATATTCCTTGGCTTATAACAGCAATGTATTAGCTCTTCAATAAATATTTTTTAATCAATTGATAAATAAAAGAACATAATGTATGTAAAATGCTTTGTCCATAATCATTATTCAGTGGACAATATCTTCGTTTTACATTTCATAGGAAACATTTTCCTTCCCACAGTTTATGTCCCTGAACTCTGATTAATAAAGACCTAAATAATCTGATTTCATCCACTGAACTCTGTGTTACTCTTTCCTAGCCTAGGCCTTCCTGTCCTTGACAAGAGGCCATAGTATTTTTAAATGCCCCCTCCCTGTCATTAGTCATGGTGATTTCTTGGGTTCTGGATATGCTCATGTATCCAATTGTATCCAGGGTGTTGGATTTCCAAATGCCAGCAGAAGCTATATCTCTCCATTTGCTTTTCAATATTGGATCTCCAGCCTGTAGCAGTGTATCTCCTGGTGGTTATCATTTTGCCAGGCAGGACTTAATGGTGCTTTGATGCCCCCATTCTTCAAATGAAAAGGTCCTGCTATCACTGATTTTCTTTAAGATTTTGCAGAGTAACAGTCTAAGTTTGTGGTGAATTGCCTGTCCTGCTGAAAGTTTAGTAAAGTGTGCAATTGAGGAAAGTCTCTGACCAAGCTTGACCTTTCTCTGAATTGGTGAGGCCCAGGCACTCAGGACCAGGGAGAGACATAGAATTCAGCCTCTCACCACGGCCCTTTTGACAGACTGGATGAGAGGGTCTAATTGCCAATAGGAAGGGTTTCAAATGATGAGGAGCAGGCAAGAGTCAAAAGATTGAAGGGAATGAACAATCACCAGGTACGTATTGTGTATATGGCATTACTCTGGGACCTAGGTCAAGGGCACTTGAGTAACTTTCAGAGCAATAAATGCCTATCAGCTCACACACACAATGCTGGCTTAGGAATATCTTACTGTGTTACCTCTTAAACCATGCTATGGTCTGAATGCTGTGGCCTCCCAAATTCATATGCTGAAACTTAATTCCGATGGAGATGGCATTTAGAAAGTATACCCTTTGGGATGTTATTAGGTCCCTCTCACAAATGGAATTAGTGCCCTTATAGAAGTGACTGGAGAAAGCTCCCTTGACTCTTCCACTATGTGGGGTTACAGTGGGACCACAGCTGTTAGTGAAGCTGGGCCATCACCAGGCACTGAATCTGACAGCAACTTGATCTTGGATTTCCCTGCCTCCAGAACTGTGAGAATGTTTACTGTTTAGAAAAAACCCAACTGTGATATTTTGTCAGAGCAACCCAGATGGACTAAGACAAGCCCTCTTTCTTGACTATGTCTGGAATAGTGGTTCCCACACTTTAGACAGTCATGTATACCACCTATCCCTTTCATGGATCACAGCCTTATTATGGTGAAGGGGCTTGTGTACCTCAGTGAGGCTGTGAGCCATGCCTTGCAGGGTCACCCAAGATGGATATGTCATAGTGAAGAGATCTCACAAAATATGGTCCACTGGAGGAGGAAATGGCAAGCAGTGTTCTTGCCTGTAGAACTATGAACAGTATGAAAAGGGAAAAGGATATGTTGCCAGAAAATAAGCCCTTCCCCCAGTTCAGAAGGTGTCTGGGAGAAATATTAACAACCTCATATATGCAGATGATACTACTGTAATGGCAGAAAGTGAAGAGAAACTAATGAGCCTCCTGATGAAGATGAAAGGAGAGTGGGCTGAAAGAAGAGAGGGAAAAGTCTGTCTTGAAATTCATTCAAAAAAGTAAGTTTGTAGTGGCATCTGGTCCCATCTCTTCATGGCAAATAAGTGGGGGAAAAGTGGAAGCCGTGAAAATTTTCTTTTCTTGGGCTCCAAAATCACTGTGGATGGTGACTGCAGGCATGATACTAAAAGACACTTGCTCCTTGTAAGGAAAGCTATGACAAATCTAGACTGTATTAAAAAGAAGAGACATCACTTTGCCAACAAAAGTCATTCAGTCAAAGCCATGGTTTTTCCAGTAGTCATGTACCGATGTGAGAGTTAGACCGTAAAACAGGTTGAGTGCTGAAGAATTAATGCTTTTGAATTGTGGTGCTGGAGAAGACTCTTGAGAATCCCTTGGACTGCAAAGAGATCTAACCAGTCCATCCTAAAGGAAATCAATCCTGAATGTTCATTAGAAGGACTAATGCTGAAGCTGAAGTTCCAATACTTTGGCCACCTGATGCAAAGAGCTGATTTATTGGAAAAGACTCTGATACTGGGAAAGACTGAAGGCAAAATTAGAAGGGAACAGCAGAGGATGAGATTGTTAGATAGCATCACCAACTTAATGGACATGAATTTGAGCAAACTCTGGGAGATAATGGAGGACAGAGGACCCTGGCATGCTATAGTGCATGAGGTCGCAAAGAGTCAGACGTAACTTAGCAACTGATTAACATACCACCTATGGTACTTCAGTCATATCTGAGAAAAACCTGTACTCTTATTCATTTTTACATTTTTCCCTAATATCAACTTATTTATTTTAAAATTCAACTTAAAAAATAAATTGTACAATATTGTGTTGGTTTTTGCCATACAGCAATGCAAATCAGCCATAATTACACATACCTCCCCTCCCTTCCTGTAGGAGACTTCCCTGTAGCTCAAACAGTAAAGAATCTGCCTTTGAGGCTGGAGACTAGGGTTTGATCCCTGGGTTGGGAAATTTCTCTGGAGAAGGGAATGGCAATTGACTCCAGTATTCTTGCCTGGAGAATTGCATGGCCAGAGAAGCCTGGTGGGCTATAGTCTTTAGGGTAACAAAGTGTCGGACACAACTGAGCGACTAACACAGTCCCCTCCCTTACTAGCCTCCCTCTCCTGCCTCACCCATCCTCTAGGTCATCACAGAGCCCCAGACTGGGCTTCCTGTGCCACACGGCAACTTCTCACCACTTATCTGACTTACACCTGATAATGTATATTTGTTGATGCTAATTTCTCTATTCATCTCACTCTCTCCCTCTCCCACTGCATCCACAAGTCCATGCTCTACATTTGTGTCTCCTTTCCTTCCATGCAAATAGTTTCATCAATATTATTTTTCTAG
Organism: Okapia johnstoni; assembly: GCA_024291935.2. Lineage (NCBI taxonomy): Eukaryota > Metazoa > Chordata > Mammalia > Artiodactyla > Giraffidae > Okapia > Okapia johnstoni. Next base: position 39,581,751 of record CM044308.1, on the reverse strand, counting down.
ATTCCATATATATGCATTAATATGTTATATTTGACTTAACATCACGATTTATAACAGGCTCTAGGTTCATCCACCTCACTAGAACTGACTCAAATTTGTTCTTTTTTATGGCTTAGTGATATTCCATTGTATAAGGAAAAATCAACTTACTTTAAAAAAGATTGTATCAATTGATTATAAAAGAAAATGTTATATTGTTCATAAAACCACTTTCTTTTTTCATAGAAAGTAACTATTAATTTAAAATTATTGTTGTATCACCTAAAATAATATCATATGCCACTAGCATCCTGAGTCCCTGCCCTACTTTGAGAAAGCTAGAATCTTTGTCTTCAACTCCAGACTATATGAAGGATGAACTTGGGCACTCGTTTCTGTCTGACTTTTTTATAACACTCGATCATCCAGTTGGCCTGAACCCCAAATTATCTTGCTCCATTTTATTTGCCTGGTACTCTTATTTATTATTAGGAATTTCCACATTCCCCACTCAGTTTTGTGGACTAGTTTGAGTTCTGTTTTCAATAACACTTGGTTTTAAAGTTAACACAGGTCTAACATTCTTTGCCACTGCAAAAGGCAACCTTCCTACCCAGTGTCCCATCTCTTCCACCTCAAAGATTTAATTTTCCAACCAGAACTAGTCATTTTTAGATGTTCCTACCAGGCAGGTGGAAGCTACAAAGGAAAAAGAAAAATGAAGAAATTAAAACATTCTTAAATTTGTCAACTATGAACCAAATACAAATTTAGATGCTCTATAAACCTGAACCCATTCAGTACTCTCAAACCATTCACTGCACCCCCAATTTACAGGTAGGTAAAATACACTAAAGAGAATGTAGAAAATCTGCAGAGGTAATGCATGACTAAAGCTGAGATGCAAACCAAGTTGCATCTGACAATAAAATGTGTGTTTCTTTCAGTAAAAATCCTATAGGAGAGAGTCCATTGGCATTTCAAAGACATGATATGCAGAGTTGATAATCCCTCTTAAACTGACAAAAACTCAATCATTTTTGTGATTCAAATAGCTACAAAATATATGTGTTTCTGATTCAAGCTGCACTTAAGGTATGAAAAGACTGTTTTCAAAGAGCCATTTAATGTTCAAGAGCCTTATAAATAGGATCAGGCGACTCAAGGTGGGTAACTGAGAAGATCTATTTCTTGTTTCAGTCTTAAATGTGCTGAGATGATATCCAGTTCATAATGCTACTATTGATATGCCTGGAGGGTAGAATCCTGTGACTATTTAATCTCGTGTTCCCTCAGAGCAGAGGACTGAATAATCTTTCATTGTGTGAGGGCACCATAATTCACCGGAGCAGTTCTTTTTGGATATTTAAGTTGATTTCCTTTCTTTGCTTATATGAATAATCATATTATTTACTAGTTTTAAAGTTCAATTTGATAGGTAAGGATGATATTTCATTTAAAAATTGATTTATCATTTACGAGTTTGAAAGTAAGTGTGTATGAGAGACATTAATTCCTTTCTTTATATTTTTTGGTACATATAATTCAACATGTATTTGTTTGGGTGCCTTTTTTCTCATTGACTTGCTGGCTTCATGAAGACAGAGACCTTGTTTTTGTTTTCCAATGCTATATTCCTAGATTCCACAATAATACCAGGTACAAAAATAGGCAAAACTAAATAACAGAGGTCTACTGTGGTTTACCAAAGAATTTTGTCAATGGTTGAATAGAACTTTCCCTGGAATGAAAAGTTACAGAAGCTAGTACAAAATTTGAATGTAAAGTTCATTTTTCCTGGTCATCCAGATCTCAGGCTACATGATTTCTGGTCGTCACATCGATCTTACATAGCAGATGTGGGTCTGAATGTCTGCTTTCTCACTATAAACTATTAACCATAGAGAATCAAAGAGAACATAGAAGTCTGATACTCCTTCTTTGGGCCTTTAAGTTTTGAATTACAAAATTCTCTAGAGAAGGGAGAAGTGAGCAAATGAGTAAGTATTTGTTTAAAAATAAGAAAGTCCAAATTACAAAAAGAATTCGTGAGTTCTGAAGAAGAGACAACTGAATAATGAGAAACTGTTATATAGATTAACATTTTACCTTTTCCAAAATTTTACCAAAAAAAAAGATGGAGAAAACATAAATGTTCTAAGTTCTGTACACTTATTGTCTCAGCTTATCCTCAATGTAATCTGATTATCCCCTTTATTCAGATGAGAAAACTAAGCCACAAAGAGTTTTAAACATAATACAAGTGCTCATAATAGTCAATGCATTAAATAAATCATGGCATAGCTACACAAGGTAATCAGATGAATTCAACAAATCAATCTCTATTAATTGACATGGCAGTATGATCAGTATATTGCTAAGTGAAAAAGCATATATTGATATAACATCGGCTATATGATTAATTTATGTAACAATTTCCCTATGTTCATCTATGTTTCTATCTATGTTTCCCTTTGGTAAGATTCATAGATCATCTATTTTTACATATTTCCATTTACATAAAGAAATATCTGGAAAATGTTTTCAAAGTAACAACAGTTTATTTCTCAAAGAAATTGATGTGGTTAATTTTTTATTGATAATTTTATGGATTGCTTGAATTTTTAACTGTTTTCTCATTGGCAAAAATATATTGCTTTTCAAGAGAAATATTTAATAGAGATATGAATACAAGTATGTTATAAAACATCATGTATTAATGTTTTGTATGTTTGTATGATATAATTAATTTTTATGTATATTCTGAAATGTTTATACAGTAAAGAGTTAACAGTATTTATGTGTTGTAGGCAACTTTAAAAATATTTATTTATCTGCGTTTTGTAGTTTTCCTTCATATTATACTCATGTAATAAGCAGTAATACTGACCCATAAATACATTCAAAACAAAAATGTTGGTCATACATAGCCCACACAGTAATGCTTTTTGATCTGTAAACTCACTGAATAGAGATGTTATATATGTTTCTTCAAAAGTAGCTTTAACAATTACTTCTGTGTCATGTGTGTTTGTAAAGAATCCCCACATTGAACTTCTCTCCCTTTGTTCTTTGTCCTTCCCATTTCTCCATTTTATTTCGTTCTGCATTTTTTCAGCAGATTCTAGTGTTTAAACTTATCATCACTAATTCTATAGTGTTAATTCTGCTTTTTGTTGCTTTTAATGCAGATTTCTATTCTATTATTGCATTTTTAATCTCCTTATAATCTTTCTTTATCATGTCAAACTCCTGTTTTTATTTCCACCTGCCTCTCAGCCAACTCCCCTCTTATCTCAACTTATTTTCATATAATCTCATCTTTCATCTCTTTATTCAGAGGCTGTAGTTTTCATTTCTATTAAGATTACAAAGCAGACAATTTCTGCAACTGCTATTTCCTTTAGTGACTTTTTAAACTGTTCTTTTTCTGCATCTTGATTGCTCTTTCTTCCTTTTAATGTGCACAATATTTTTACTGGAACAATTTATTTTTCTATTTTCAGTGTTGTTATCTTTAAACAAAGGGGTATCTATTGATGGTTGACGAGGACTATCGTTTCCTTCCACTCAACCCTACATTACAGTTAAAATCTTCTTCCCATATCTTGAGCAAAAGGTTGGTTGATATTTATGGCTCAACATCAAATTGTGGTATCTTGTGGTCAATGGTGACATTGAGGTATTTAACATCTATTCTTGAGGTATCCTTGACTTGCTCTGAAGAGGCAACATACTGTAATAATTAGGATATTAGATGTACATATGAAAATGATGCATTCAAATTCTGGGACTACCAATTCTTAGAAGAGTCATTTAACCTCAACAAGACCTACGTTATTTGTAAAATGAACACTATAATAGCATGTACCTTATTGTATCATATGAGAATTAATATTGATAGCAACTCACTCCAGTACTGTTGCCTGGAGAATCCCAGGGAGCCTGGTGAGCTGCTGTCCATTGGGTCGCACAGAGTCGGACACGACTGAAGTGACTTAGCAGCAGCAGCAGCAGCAGCAGCATTGATATCAAACGTGTATTGTACTTCAAACATTAACTCACACAATCATCCCAACAGTTTTATACTCATTTTATAGGTGAAAAAATTAAAGTAACAACAAATTAAGCCATTTGCGCAAGGTTACACAGCTTGGAAGATGTAGAGATGGCGTTAGAATCCAGGCCACTTGATTTGCAGTAAGTGTTCTATATTTAGCATCTGATGTTTGTTTGTTGTTATTATTACTAGGTGGAACATGTATTCATGGATGATTGAAAGCAGTGAGCAGTTCTTCCATTGCCTGAAACAATAAAGGCAAAACTTGGAGTTCCACTAACATACCTTTTTTTAAATTTTTTCTTTTCACATTGTATTCTAAGAGGAAAATTTACTGTAGCTTAACTTCTCTGCCTATGGGTGTGTAGAATTTCTGAAATTTGTAATCCCTGAAATTATTTAGAAGACATCCAAACTGGAGAATCTGGAATCTGGAGTGTAATGTGTAGTGTGTATGTGTACGTGTGTGTGTGTGTGTGTGTGTGTGTGTGTGTGTGTGTGTAATCTTTCTCATATGATACACCCATCACTGACACACACATACACACAAGAGCTATTTTAAAATCCATGTCTCATGTTCTTTGGGATAGGGCTATGGCCATGCAATATATTTCTGATTGGTGGTTGTCACAGATTCTTCTCTTCTGAACCAAGGCCAAGGCAAGTGTGTTGATGAACCTCTGTGTCTTTCACACTGGCAGTTTTGATCTCCTGCAAGTGACAAGGTATTTGTTAATGTCACCTGACAATTGTGTTTCTCTTTTCCACTCCATGAATATTATAATTAGAGGAAATTCCTCTAAGATTTTGGCAGTAGATTAGTTGTCAATCTTAGTTTCTTGGTTTATTATGCTCTCTCATTTCTTTCTGTGTTTTCCTAGATATTTATGATGAAAATCACAAAATATAAGATGGGGAATGTACTTCAATCACTTTCTTAAGCTCTACTCTCTCCTCAATTCCACCCTGCTTTCTGGCAATAATACACACACACACACACACACATGCACACAGCTGGAGAACCTGAATATATATTAATGTCAATGTAGTATAACAACAAAGAGAGTAATGCTAATATTTTTTGAAAAATAGAATAAAGTCCTTGAGAAACCTTGCTATGTGCCCCTTTGTCTGTGATGGCAGGAGAGTCTAAATCTAAATAAAGATAGATGCAGATAGGTTTATGGGCTGGAGGGTTAAAAATTTTTGGAAATTTTCTCTTCCCCAAATCATCAGCAAAAAAGTAAGATATGAAGCCATTCACAGAGTGAGAGAGGTTAAGATTGGGTTTACACTATTAGAGACCTGGCAAAAGACTGTAAAAGGTACAGTTTGAAATAAAGAAGAGCCACAATTTTACTAGGGTAAAGATCTGCCCAGTGTGACAGACAAATATAATGGCAGCTTAAACAGAAAAGTGTGCATCATTTGCATGCAACAATCTCAGCATAAGCAACACAGACTTACTTAGTGGTCTCATAGTCTTGGGAAACAAAACTCTTTCTGTTTGCTTGCTCTCTGCTTTGCTTTTACTGAAATCATCCCAAATCATTTTCCATCATGTCCACATTTCAGGCAAAAAGCCAGAGGATGAAGACACTAAGGACAAAAAATTTGTTGGTTTTAAGGCCACTTGTAAGGAGTTGAATGCATTCTATTATAGACAACTCAGAGTGGTCACACCAGCTGCAAAGAAGCCTGGGCACTGTAGTCTGGGTAGCCACATGCACAATTAAAACTTAGTAGTTCCCTTATAGGACTTCCCAAGTAGCGCTAGTAGTAAAGAACCAACCTGCAAATGCAAGAGATGCAAGAGACAACGTGTTTAATCCCTGGGTCAGGAAGATCCCCTTGAGGAGGGCATGGCAACCCCCTCCAGTATTCTTGCCTGGAGAATCCCATGGACAGAGGAGCTTGGTGGTCTACAATCCATAGCGTCACAATTCCCTTACTAAAATAGGAATGTGCAAATGGAAATTGCAGAAAACAGCATTCTATGTTCTAGTCAATAGGGACCATAGCTTTACTGGGTCCAACCAAGTTGTGAAGGGAGCCAAATTTGCTTTTGGAAGGTTTTCTCTTTCCAATTACCCTCCACATCCAATGTTTTTATTGCTATGTGGGGCAGGAAAATTAAGATCTATCTCAGCTTCCCATTTTTACTATTCTTTCAGGTCTAAGCAGCTGACCTCTGCTTGGACATTTTCAGAACAAGAACTCAGGACTCCACTGGATTGTTGGACAGTTTTCATTTTCAGAATTTTCTTTTTACAGTTAATTGGATGATGTTATAAATAAGAATATGCAGATAAAGTCAGTTGATTATACAACAATCATTCTCCCTTTTGTCTCTGCTAACAAACTCCAGTTTATTCATGTAGTACATGGAGATCCTTTGACTGCATAGCATTTAGACTCTTGCTCCATAACTCAACATGAGTGATGCAGTCCAGTTATCACTGTAATATTTCCCTTGACCAGACATGTTACCCGGTTCTGAGACAACAGGAGAAATTGAAGAAATAGTAACTGGAGATTTTTCTCCCAAAATTAAAAAGAAAAAAAAAAGTAATTATACTAACATGATTGGCTAAAGAGTGCAAATTTTTTAAATCAGGGGAAAACAGGCAAAATCAACTATCAGCTTAGTTAGACTGGTTGAGTACCACATACACTGATGCTCTGCATATGCAATCTTTTTTGACTGCAGCAATAAGATTTAAAACTTGGAACTCAGCTAGAAATCAAGGAATCAAAGAGTCAGTGCCTGGGGGCAGGACACACACTGACCTAGCTGCATTCAAGAGAGTATTTCAGGACCTAGAAGCACAGTGATCCCAGAGAAAGTAGAGAGGGTTAAGGTGTTCAGAAGGTTAATGCACAAACATGAAAGAGACAGTTAAGGAAATAAGAATACATTTAGTAGAGAGACCACCAGGTAGAAAATTCCTGCTGGATGACTCACAAGGAAGCCTAAAATCTTGTGGGTTTGTGAAATCCAAAAGTGGAATTCTAGTTTTTATGAGGCCTCCTTAGATGTATATACAGCAAGATGAACCCACCAGTGAAGCTGAGGGAGCAAGTTACCAGACAGAACTTAAGAAAGGAATTTAGGTACACAACTATCCAGGGGCTTGGTTTCTGGACTCCAAGTCCTAAGAAAGGACAGCATGTGTTTGAACTAGGTATGCAACTCTTTGAAGTCTGAAAAAAGTGGAAGTGTTAGTTGCTCAATTGTGTCCAACTGTTTACGACCCCATAGTCTATAGCCCTCCAGGTTCCTCTGTCCATGGAATTCTCCAGACAAGAATACTTGAGTGGGTGATGTGCTGTACTGTGCTTAGTCACTCAGCTGTGTCCCACTCTTACTTGAGTGGGTATCCATTCCCTTCTCCAGGGGTCTTCCCAACCCAGGAATTGAACCCAGGTCTCCTGCATTGCAGGCAGAGTCTTTACTGTCTGAATCACCAGGGAAGCCCTCTTTGAAGTCTACTTTTCTATACTAGAAAATCTGGTTCCCTGGGTTCATCCCCTGGGTTGGGAAGATCCCCTGGAGAAGGGAATTGTTACCCACTCCAGTATTCTTGCATGGAGAAGTCTATGGACAGAGGAGCCTGGTGACCTACAGTCCATGGGGTCACAAACAGTTGGACACAACTGAGTAACTAACACTTTCACTTTGCACTTTGCACTTTCTATATTGGAAAACGCTGGCACAGAAACATCATCCTCTCTCTCTTCCTTACTCTTCATCTCCTCTCATTTATTCCAGGACAAATTGTGTCTTGATCTTTGATTTCATTTTTTGCTTCACTGCACAGCATGCAAGGTCTTAGTTCCCTGACCAGCAATCGAACCCATGCCCCCTGCATTAGAAGGGCAGAGTCTTAACCTCTGAACTGCCAGGGAAGTCCTCTTTGACTTCATTCTTTACTTTGCTTTTGCTACTACCTTTTAGATTCAGGGCTTACAGTTGACTCTCAATTCTCCCTAAATACTTTGCCTCTAATATTCTTTAGATCTTTGAGTGTTTTGCTTATTGTTTGCTTTCTGGCACCTTGCAATGTAATCCCCAGCCTGGATGCCTTTCTATGTAGCTGGCACCTTGTTCAGGCTTGCCTGAGCCCCCATTTGAGTTGCATTTGATCAAGGGTCAGGCAGATTGGGGTCATCCGGTGGTGTTGTCTTAGCTTTGTCTCTTTCTCCAGATTGGGCATGGTGTTTCAAGAACCAGTTTCAGAAATAAGGAAGTCTCTTTCACGGTTAAAAACTGAGGCTCCCTGCCTTCATGGTAGAAAACAAACAGGCAAAGACCAGTTGATAACCAGTGTTACACTAAATAGCCTTCTGAGGAACCCCAGTGATATGCTGAGGAGTAGTGGTTGCTTTTTTCAGATTCCCACTTTGGGTTGGACATCTTTAGCAATAGAGAGGAATGTTTTCCTTCCCTGATTATATTAGTTGAGACAATACCAGAGGCTTGATACTCCGCTTGGCATCTAGTCATATCATCCTGTCTTGTTCTACTTGTCAAACAAGTTTGAATGTGTCACCATCATCCTGACCAGTTCACCCTGCCTTGTATTTCTTGGCCCCGGACATCTGGAGCATTGAGGCCCTGCCATCGGGCCTCGAATTTTCATTCCCTTGAAGTCTCAGAGATGGCATGTCCCTGTTTGAAAGGAAAAGATATTGGATATTTGATCATCCCATCTCTGAACTCTCAATTCTCAGTCACATTTCATTTTCTCCTTCAAAAATGATTAGGTGCTCTGTGAGCAATGGCCTTTGTGCTCTGACCTGGACATATCACTATGTTATCTGGCTTAACTAGCTCATATTTTTCTGTGTCCCCTTTGACATCAATAAGTTATTCCTGTTCTCTTCCCTAGTATTCTCAATTCCTTTTTCATTCTATCTCTCATCCTCCTTCCCTTCTTTGTATGTCTATTCTTTAAAACTCCTTATATACCCTATATGGCAATTTTCCCCTAGTGGTGGCCGGAAAGAGACAGATAAGCTATTGCAAGCTTTCTTTCCAAGATTCATAAATTCATAATTACATTTCAACAACAACAAAAAATATTGATTGCTAAGCATTTTCCCAGGTCTTGGTGATAAAGTGATTAAAAAGACAATTCCCATCTCCAGAAGAGCTCACAGTTCTATGCAACAAACAAAAGCAAAAAAAAAAAAAAAAAAAAACCAAGAGAGATATATAAACAAATACAATACAATGGGGTAAATATTATAGAAGCGTTATGCATAAAAACTCAGTCTGGAGAATAAGAGAAAGCTATAGACTAAATCCAATAATTGAATGCCTTTCCACCAATATACTCAAGAAACTCATTGCAAACTACAGAATGCTAAAAATAAAGATACTCTGTTTTATTTGTGAAAAAAGTAGACTTCAACACTTGTGCCCAGGGTCACTTAACATGTTATGATAATGCTTGGATATTATGTATCAAAAAAATGAACACTAGTTTCTCCTGTAGATAAAGTCTCACAATCTAGTGGCTTAATACAACAAAAGGGTCTCCCTCCTTTCTTTTGACACTGAAGCGGGCTAGCTCGTCTTCATCCACCATGTGGATATGTCATTTGCAACACATGAGCTCAAAAATTATTCTAAAAAGAGAAGAGAGAGGTAAAGGAGACATACTGGTACTTAATTACCTTGCCCTGGAAGTTACAGATGTCACTTTCCCTCAAAATTCATTGGCATACACAAGCCTTATTTCCCCAATATGAGAAATGTATTAGAATACATGAGATGTATTGAGTGCAAACTCTCTTTGCCATAGCTTACCTTCTGTGGGAATCCTACCATCAATGGGTGTTCTTCAATGCATGCTGCTGGAGATGGTGGTAGAGCAGGATGATTTGGATGGAGGAATGGACAGACAGATGGATAAATGCAAGTTACCTTCTACCTAATCAATCATTGTTAGTTTACCTGATCATCTCAGCTAGGCTGGTGCTTATTTTCTACCTTTCTTTTTCAACGTATTGACACTCTTCAGCTGAAGGGCATGACCATCCTTGCGTCCAGTGGAATTCAGAAGAATTTTGATAGGGCAGCATGGGACATCATTGAGTTAATCATTTTGTGACTAGTACTGCAGAATAAAATGCCTGGCATAGTAAATAATAGCATTAGAGCTGTCTTTGAAAGAAAAGGTCAATATTATACCTGCATGCTGATAGGAAAGATTAATATACTCTTACTGTTATTAATAATAGTAATTAGATTCTATTGCTTTAGCTGATCTGTAGGTCCCATTTATAGGAATAGCCTAATGTTCTTCCTGAACATGACTTGGCATATTTCACCAATCATTGCATGCATTGAAAATTGGTGCCAGGATCTTTTCATCATTTTATTAGTTTTTTGGCACTTGGATTTTGTATTTGACTCAACTTTTTTACCACTGAAACAGCAAGGATTTTTGTGTGAAAAGCCGAAGACCTTTTCATAATAGCATTTCATATTGGGGTGGGGTTTTATATTTTGCATCATTTAGCACAGCCGCTGTTCAAATTAACAGGACAGGCATCCTTGTCAGGACAATTAACACTTGCAGCAGAAGATTCTTCTTAGCCATGGGGGGAAAAAGTTTAAATTGAGGTTGTCAAACAAAGAAGCTTTCTCAGTATTGGAAACAGAGACAGGAGAGAGGAAAATAGTACACTGGCTGTTTGATGACCAGATAATCAACCCCTTTCTGTTATGGTTTCTCTCTCAAGATCACCCTTAAGTACTGTCCAAAAGGTTTGCAGAAACATAAAATGTGCCAGGATGAAAAATCCTTGTTTAAAGGCAAAACACATGCAAGGTAATTTTAGGAGTTCCCTCATTCCATTAAATCCCCTCCATGTTCTTTCCTCTGCTTTGGAAACTTTCACTAATATTTCCAATTTTGGATTAAGGCACTAAAGGCCTCTATTGAAATAAACCAGTCTTACCTAGCAGGGGTAAACCACTTCCTCTTTATCATTAATGTCTTACTGTGAATAATTAAAATGAAATTTCTTCCCTTATGAAGCCCGAAGAAATAATAGTAGTGATGTTTGAAAACTGAAAATTGATGGCATGACAGAGTTTACAATGCTAACTGAGTTATTCATTCATTTGTTTCTTATGCTAATCATGTGTGATAATGTAGGCGGAAGAGAGGGTTCTTCTCATCAAACAGAGCAAGAAACTGAGCTCTGATAGGTGAATGAATTCAAGGACTAGATTAAAGAGTAAGTAAGCTGTGGGGAGGGGGAAAGAGGAAGGAGGAAGAGGAAGTAGCATAGAGGAGAGTCACTTCTTGCTGGACTGGAGGGAGCGTATTGAATATCAAAGGGGAGTTTGAGAGTTTGGAGGGTCTTGAAGGTGGTTATATTAGAGAAAGAGGTTGCTAACAATAGTTGCATTGTCCACCTTTTCTTAACTATTACCTGCTAAGCACAGACTAGAGTCTTCCACACACTATTCCATCCATTTTTTCTTCTCTATAATCCTTCGAGGTGGATTATATTCCAAGTTTTCAGATGAGGAAACAGGGGTCTGAAAATTAAAAAAATCTTGCTCAAGGTGACTCAAGTAAAAGTGGCAAAATATTTTCCCATTCCTAAGCCCCACGTTCTCACAGCCGCATGCTACCGAGCAAGAAAGCAAACAAAGAAAAGGTCATGGCAGGGCCTTGAAAACAAATTTCCCTTCCTTCACATCTGTCTCAGGCTTGGCTTCTCTGCCCTTCACCTTTCCATTAACTCTGTAATCCTGCAAACAACAAAAATTGGATCACACCCTGACCAAAGGGAAGGTTTAAACATTTCTACCTGGATACTCTTTTTCAGCTTTCAAAGTTTCTTACCTCCTTTCAGACTTGTTACGTGGAACATTCCACATGTTCATTTCAGTCACTTTTCTATTGTTGTTGAAGTAAAATAATGAGTCTGGCTTTTTTTTTTTTTTTTTTTTTTTTTTTTAGTAGCAAGGCAGTTTTTCCTCCCTTACTGAGAAATATGATTGTCAGCTAGTTCACTCCTATGTCCAAAATTACCACCAATTATCTTTAGATGCAAAGCAGCCAATCAAAAGTTTCTGACCGGACTTTTTTCCCAAGCAAGGAGTCATTAAGGGCAACGAGTGAGTGATATAACAGAAGACAGGCAGTTTAACTTCCCCTTAGCATTTGCTAACATGGTTGCAGTAAACCCGAATTACACTCTCCTTGATTGAAAGGTGGCCACCTCTTGGGTGAAATATGGCAGCTGGCTAACACTGTACATTAATAAAACATGATCATCTAAGAAGCAGCAGGTAATGATGAGCTGATTTATTTAATTGACAAGGCAGAGAGAGGCTCAGCGAGCTCAGGGGTGTTTTTTGAGTTTTCATCTCTCTGTTGACCAACCTTGAGCAGGCTGCTTAATTTCTCCATTACTCAGTCTCCTCATCTGTAAAATGGGGATAATAACACTTACCTAGGTCACAGAGGCATCGTCAGAATTAATTAACTCCTGCAACGTTCTCGGAGATCCTTGGATAAATGGTGCCATGTGATTACAAATTAGTATCCTTATTATTCTGACACTTGGCCCACCAATCAAATGCAGTTTTAGCTGAACTGAACAGAGCGATGGATTCTGCAACTGTATTCAGTGGCAGTTTGCCCTGAAGATAAAGTCTGTCACACACAATGTCTCCCCAGAGCAAGCTTAAGCTGGTAGCAGTACTGATGTAGGTGATCTGCCTGCCAGGATGCACAGGGGCAGTTTAACTAGAGCTAATTATGGCCAGCAATAATGCCAGAGCCAGAAGTCACTTCTGATTCTGATGAGAGGTTCAACAAAACTATTTCTAAACCAGATAATCAGGCAGAATTTTCAGGCACCATTGGTATGGGTAGCATACTGAAAGATGTCAGGACTCCTCAAATTTCAGAGAAAGGGGACTTCAACACTATTCTAGAAGGGACGAGAATCAGAGAGAATTGTTAAGCTTGCAAACTGCTCATGGTGAAATTCATCACTTATTTATCTTGGCTATTTTTCTGACAGTTGCCCAAATACTGTTTGTTTGTTCTTAGGACAAAAATGAAGGAATAGAGGGAGTTGGCAAGCAAGACAGATTTGAGATGGAGCTCCCAACTTCACAGGGGCTTCCCTGGTGGTTTAGCCAATAAGAATCAGCCTGCAGTGCAGGAGACCTTGGTTCAACACTTGGGTTGGGAAGATCCCCTGGAGAAGGGAATGGCGACCCACTCCAGTATTCTCACCTGGAGAATCCCGTGGACAGAAAAGAAGAGCCTGCCAGGCTACTGTCCGTGCGATTGCAAAGAGTCAGACATGACTGAACAACTAAGCACATATGCTCAACTTCACAGGAGTTTTTGATCTAAGAGAGAGCAAGAGAGACATATGTAGACAATACATAAAGAGTAGAGAAAGTATATGAAGAAGCTCTATACAGTCAGCAAAAACAAGACTGGGAGCTGACTGTGGCTCAGATCATGAACTCCTTATTCCCAAATTCAGACTTAAATTGAATAAAGCAGAGAAAACCACTAGACCATTCAGGCATGACCTAAGTCAAATCCCTTATGATTATACAGTAGAAGTGACAAATATATTCAAGGGATTAGACCTGATAGACAGAGTGCCTGATGAACTATGGATGGAGGTTCATGACATTGTACAGAAGGTGGTGATCAAGACCATCCCCAAGAAAAAGAAATGCAAAAAGGCAAAATGGTTGTCTGAGGAGGTCTTACAAATAGCTGAGAAAAGAAGGGAAGTGGAAGGCAAAGGAGAAAAGGAAAGATATACCCATTTGAATGCAGAGTTCCAAAGAAAAGCAAAGAGAGATAAGAAAGCCTTCCTCAGTGATCAATGCAAAGAAATAGAGGAAAACAATAGAATGAGAAAGACTAGAGATCTCTTAAAGAAAATTAGAGATAGCATGGGAACATTTCATGCAAACATGGGCTCAGTAAAGGACAGAAATGGTATAGACCTAACAGAAGCAGAAGATATTAAGAAGAGGTGGCAAGAATACACAGAAGAACTATACAAAAAAGATCTTCATAACCCAAGTAACCACGATGATGTGATCACTCACCTAGATCCAGACATCCTGGAATGGGAAGTCAAGTGGGCCTTAGGAAGCATCATTATGAACAAAGCTAGTGGAGGTGATGGAATTCCAGTTGAGCTCTTTCAAATCCTGAAAGATGATGCTGTGAAAGTGCTGCACTCGATATGCCAGCAAATCTGGAAAACTCAGTAGTGGCCATAGGACTGGAAAAGGTCAGTTTTCATTCCAATCCCAAAGAAAGGCAATGCCAAAGAATGCTCAAACTACTGCACAACTACACTCATCTCACATGCTAGCAAAGTAATGCGAAGAATTCCTGGTAGAGGCAACATCTGAATTGACTCTTAAAGGAATATCTCAATTTTTCAAGGGCATCACAGCAGGATAAGAATACCTGAACCTTCCTTTTGTTTGTCAGTACATTCCTTTCTATTGCAATTAGCTTTCTTCTCTGGCAGAAGACATTACTACCCCACTCAAATTTCAAACTCGTATTTCTTTAGACAAGAAATTATTTCTCTCGTTCCAGCAACGATTTGAAAAGTCCTAATGAGAGATCCTGATTTTCTTCAGTTGAATGTCCTTCCTAACCCTAGGCCAGTCAGTCTAGCCAAGAAAGTGGTGTTGTCTAGCTTTGGCCCATTCATTGTACCTAGAATACTAGGCATCTAAGATGTCGGTTTTTATTTAAAACACATGATGCAATATGCTTATAAGAAAGGCCTTAAAAAAGAAGGAGAAAGAAGCTATATCAGAGAAAGCATAAAGATTGTTGACTGGATGAAATAGTTGATATTTCTAGGGACTGTTTCCCAACCTGCCAGGGGTTAAAGTAATTAAGCCACCATGGTTATATTTTAGGTTTCATTTACCTACTGAGAGACTGTCAAGCAAGAAGAAACAAACATTTGCTGTTATTTTCTTTGCTAACCTCTTTACTAGGTGTTCTATTTTTACCATCTCATAAAAGTTCTTACTACAACCTTTGAAGATAAGTATTAACTTAACTTTGAAGAACAGAGAGGTTAAATAACTTTTAGATGATTACATGGATTAAGAAGTCATAGAGATTTAATTTGTTTTTAATTAACTATTCTATGCTTCCTGCTCTACACCATGTTGGATCTTTAGAAAACGGTATTTGTAGCATAATGCATAATCTTCCAAATGACCAGAGGTGTGCAAACAAGAGCATTGTTTTGTTTTCCTTTTTTGCTGACTTTATGAAAAGATGGCCTTCTTTTTTCAGATTTTAATGTGCTCTGTCAGGAGAAAATATATAATGAGTGCTCTGGATTTTCTGACTTTTGAGCTGGTTCTGTAAGACATGTCACATGTCTCTTCCTTAGAGAGAGTAATTAATGGAGTGTATTGTTAGTTCCATATGATGTCATCTCTGGAAGAATTTCTCTTTGGGTACACAGCATTGGGGTGTTGGGGAGAGGAAGAGGGACATATACATTTCTGCATTCATAGTGAACATTTTTCTAATAGAGTGGCACAAGAAAACATAAATAACTAAATGGGAAAAATCCCCTTCATCTTTACAAATAGATCTTTCTGTTAGGTTGCATGACAATTCTTTAGTGGTTCTCCAGATATGGACTGGCAGAATATGAAGGTCTGGTGGGATGTTCCTGGTCGTTCAGTGGTAAGCCAATAACTGTTCCTTAGGTTATCTTATTGCTTATTTCATCAAACTTACATAAAGCTCCCTAGAATTTTTTTTATCCCTCAGGTAAATATTAGGCTTAGTTACAGAGGCAAAAGAGATGTATAAATAGAGAAGAGGAAAAAAGATGTCTCTTGTTTTATTACTCTTCTGTGAATAGTAGTAAAAGTTTTGTAGGGAGCGTTGTATACAGTAAAACAATCATTTGTCAAAGGGTAAACTTACTGAACACCAGTGCTCTGTTTTTAAAAGATCCCCTGTGTGCCATGAACTACACAGTGTTCATAAAAAGTTGTACTCCAGGGTTAGATATTCTTGCTTCCTCAATTACTAGAGTTTTCTGAAGTCTCTCAGGGAAGGCGGATTAAACATTTACTGTCAGGAAGCACCAAGTTGCACTTTGTCCCATGCTTTGACACATTCATTAGCTCAGACTCTAAATTTTCAATTACTGAATCCATAAAGTACCAGCAAAAAAAATTAGAAGTAGTGAAAAAGAAAAAAAAGCAAGAGCCAGAATTTATGCACTGCAGTTTTAAAGACTATTCTTGCCCTGTCATCTTCGTTTGGCCCTTATAGACTCTGTGTTCCCTTAATGAACAATCCCTTGAGTTATATTTGAGTCATAAACTGCTCTGGTTGATAATTTACTATTTGATATCATATCATAAGAAAATTTGCAAGTTGCTGTATTTTAATCTTCAGTCTTTAATGGAGAGTTGATATGACTTGTAGTAGAGGAGGAACATGAAATAAATTAACAAAAATTCCTCATCATTAATTGCTGGGGATAGAACAATTTTTAGACAATGAAGCATATATAAGAAGAAGGCAAAAGACAACTTCTGTGGCATGGATATTTAGACATTCTAATTTAAAAGACCAGCATCAATTATATATGCCAAGTTAAGTAGAGTTTAAAAATATATATAGATTGCCATCTTCATTTCTAACATATAAAGTAATTGAAAGCTGTTACCACAAACTTGATAATAAGAAAAGTGAGGCAACTCGAAAATCAATGATTTTTCTTGGTCCAGTCTGAGAATTTAGGTCTCAGGACAAATCAGTATCCTGAAATCTCTAGAGATAGGTGCATCTAGAGAAATATAACCTGAATCTACTTATCTGGGACAGAAGTCTTGGAGCCATAATTTGGCAATAACACTTAAGTGGTAATTTTGATTATTTGCTTATGGTTGAGCACAGACTAGCAGGATATTGAGAAATAACTGGTGACCAAAGTCTTGGGAGAGGTGGGGCACAGTTCTCTGAGTTTTACCTCTAATAATTCCACAAGGTTCTTATAAAGATCCAGGAAAATTATACTTCATGGCTATGGCAAAGTGAAAGGAACTGTAATCATTGTGAAATATACCCGGAATCGTCTCCATAACAAAGGCCTACTCTTCTGGGGGAAAGCTTTGCCAGAGCCTAATCCCAGCTGTGGGAATGAAATTCCTCCCATTTCATACACTTTCAGCCTTTTTGTCTCATCTAAGTTGGAAAACACAATCTGTAGGGTTCAGTGTTCAAGGAAATAGTTTGGGAACACAGAAGTTATGGAAGGAAATAGAGGGCTTGTGGTAGAAAAACTGACAGGAAGAAACACTCATGAAACCCCTGAAAAAAATCTCTGAAAAAAGGCCCATTAAAAAGGGCTGAAAACTAATCAGAAGTTTATAGAGCACTCTGCTTCCCCCTCACTTTACTATTTTACAAACTGGGCTCTCCTACAATAATCATGGGCTTTACCTGGAGAAGCTGTATATATAGATTCCTCTGATGAGTAGTACACAGCAAAGATCAAAACAAAGATATTAGAGGAGTTTAAATCCTCTAGCATCTATAGCTACAAATAAACATTGAGTACAGCCCAACTCTTAGCCAGATTGACTTATATATACATATTAAATGTCATTCCTCAATTCCTATTAGTCAATACAACATGTCTGGCTTTTAAGAAAATAATTACAAGGGACGTCAAAAAGCAAAAACAAACAGTCAAACAGTAGCAAGTCTGAAGAGACAAAGAAAAGATGAGAATTCATATATAACAGATTTAGGAATTATCAGACAATGTATCTAAAAGGACTATAACTAACATGTTAAGGGTTCTAATGAAAAAAAGGAGTAGATATGAAAGAACAGATGGGTAAAGTGAGTAAAAAGATAGAAATCCTAAGAAAGAATCAAAAACAGTGTAACAAAAATAAAGAATGCTTTTGATAAATATATCAGTAGACTTGACATGGCCAAGAAAGAATCTGTGAACTTGAAGATAGGCCAGGAGCAAATTCCCAAACTGAAATTCAGTTTGTTTGTTTTTTTCTCAAAGAATTTTAAAAAGACAACAAACATTCAAGGAAAGTGGGACAATTACCAAAATGTGTAATATATACATCATTGGAATAGAAAAAGAAAACCAAGAACTTTCCAAAATTAATGAAAAACAGCAAATCACAAGTCCATGAAGATAAGGGGACACAAAGGAGGATAGATATCAAAAATACTATATACAGTCATATTATATTAAAGCTGGAGAAAAAATTAAAATGAGAAATCTTGAGCCAGAGTGAGGGACAGAAATAAAAATTGCTACAGAACAATAATCAAAAACAATGGAAGCAAAGAGAGTGTGGCATTAAATATTTAAAATATTGGAAAAACCATCCACTTCTAAATCACCAATCTAGTATATATTAAGCAAAATTATCCCTTAAAAGAGAAATACTTTCTCAGACTAATAAAAACTTAGATTTATCTTCAACATACCTACCTTGCACAAAACGTTAAAAGTTCTTCAGGCAGAAAGAAAATGATATACTATAAACTGAATGTTTGTACTCCCCACCTACCTCTTCCCAACACAAAAAATTATATGTTTAAGCCATAACTCTCCAGTATGGCTGTCTTAGGAGACAGGGTCTTTAAGGAAGTAATTAAGGTTAAATAAGATTATAAAGTGGGACCCTAATCTGACAAAATCTGTGTTTTTATAAGAAGAGACATCAGAGTGCATTCTCTCTCCTCTCTCTCTCTCTCTCTCTCACAGAATGCTTAGAGAAATGGCTTACTTAGGGATATGAGAAGAAAATACAGTACAATATTCTGTCCTTTATCTGCAGTTTCAGTTTCTGAGGTTTCAGTTACTTATCATCAACTGTGGTCCAAAAATATTAAATGGAAAATTCCAGAAATAAATTCATAAGTTTTAAATTGCTTGCCTTTTTGAGTAGCATGATGAAATTTTCTACCATCCTGCTCCATCCCACCCAGGATCCCCAACCATCAGTTTAATTTACTGCTGACTTCCAACTATCAATATTGTGATGACTTGATAATATAGGATCACCTGAAACAGATGATCCTTCTGAAATATCATCAGAAAGTCAGTAGCAGCCTAACTCTATGTCACAATGCAGTTCATCTCATCACACAAACATTTTATCATCTCTTATTATCACAAGAAGGGTGAGTACAGTAAGATAATTCAAGAAAGACCATATTCACATAACTTTTAATGTAGTATATTGTTATAATTGTTACATTTTTGCTTTTTTCTGGTTCTCAGCAGATATTTTATTTTTAAATATGTCTATTTTATTGTTTCTTCCCTTGTGGTTCAGCTGGTACAGAATCTGCCTGCAATGCGGGCAACCTGGGTTCGATTTCTGGGTTGGGAAGATCTCATGGAGAAGGAAAAGGCTACTCCTCCAGTATTCTGGCCTGGAGAATTCCATGGACTCTATAGTCCATGGGGTTGCAAAGAGTTGGACACGATTGAGCGACTTTCACTTCACTTCATTTTATTGTTCATTTTTGTTCATCTATTACTGTGCCTAATTTATAAATTAAACTTCATCTTAGGTGTGCATGTGTAGGAAAAAACATAGTATATATAGGGTTTAGTACTATCTACAGTTTCAAGCATCCACTGGCTGTTCTGGAATGTGTCCCTGTGAATAAGAGGAGACTACTACATGAATCTGAGTTTCTTATATTGCCAGAAAGTAAGGAAGTTTCCACCCAAAAGAAAAACACACCCACAAAAATGGGTGTATGTCGAAGAGTCATGGGAGAACATTGAAAGTGCTCCCAGTGGTCAAATTTGGAATTCTCTGAGCAACAAAATAAGATAATGGGAAGGCTAATTTTATGGGTCAACTTGGCTAGTAACCAGATATTTGGTCAAACGTTATTTGAAAATTTCATATAAATATATATATATATTTAGGTGAGATTAACACTTAGATCATCAGAAATGATTAAAGCAGATTACTCTCCATAAAATCAGTGGGCCTCATCCAACCAGTTGAAGGCCTTAAGGAAAGACTGACTTCCCCTGAGAACAGAGAAGTTCTTTTGGCAGACTGCCTTTGGATTCTAGCTGTAGATCTTTGCTGGGTATCCGGCCCGCCAGCCTACGTGGCTGGCAAATTTTGCTCTTGCCAGCCTCCATAATTGCATGAGTTGATTCCTTAAAATTTCTCTCTCTCTACACACACACACCCCCCATTCTCATTCTGTTTCTCTCTAAAACCCTAATAAATGTAGAGAGTATTGGATTAAAATACCACATATGAAAATCTCTCATGCAGAATTTCAAGTAAGTGATGTAGATAATACTGTCTCAAATAGATGGAGTTTAACCGTCTTTTAATTCCTTTAATATGAGCTGAAGTCCTAGTGACTTTCTTCTAAAGACTAGTGCACAGAGAGAAAATATAACTTTACAGTGGAGAAGCCTAACAAACACTACTCTGACCAAATGACCAAAATTAACTTCAACACAAGTCACACTGAGAGCATACACTGTCAATATGATTGGATAAGATAAAACTTCCCTTCTGTGGTCTTCCTCCCTAAAACCTGTAACCCCAGTCTAACCCTGTGAAAGACATAAGACAAACCCAAACTGAAGAACCTTCTACAAAACATCAGACCTATACTCCTCCTCCTCAAAGCTGTTGAGGCCACTAAAAACAAGGAAAACCTGAGAAACTGTTATAGCCAAGAGGAGCCTAAGGAAACATGATTATTAAATCTAATACAAGGTGCTGGATGAGGTCTTGGAACAAAAATATTTCATATAGGTAAAAACTTAGAAAATCTGTATGGAATGAATAAAACTGTATCAATATTGATTCCTTAATTTAAAAAAAAAGTACTATACTATTGTAAAATGTCAATGACAGGGGAAACTGATTGTGGGCTAAATGGGACCATTGTACTATCTTTACAACTTTTCTGTAAATCTACATTTATTCTAGAATAAAAAAGTTTATTAGAAATACATATACTGTAAAATGGCACAATATTTTGTGTAAATAATGTAACTCTGATGGCAAAACATCAATTATTTTTTTTCTTTTGAGGGAAGAACTGAACTTAACAGGAATTTTAGTGAAGGCAGGATCTCCCAGGTAATGGATCCAAATCTTCAGGATATAAGAGCTTTGATTATCTGTCTCAGCATCTAGTATTGGCTTGTGAAATTCATACTTAAAATAATTACATGATTTCTGCTGTATTTTTCAGATATAAAGACTGGTAAAACCTTCTTGCACTGTTGGTGGGAATGTAAATTGATGTAGTCACTATGAAGAACAGTATGGAGATTCCTTAAAAAACTAGGAATAAAACTACCATATGATTTACCAATCCCACTGCTGGGCATATACCTTGAGGAAATCAGAACTGAAAAAGATACATGTACCCCAATGTTCATTGCAGCACTATTTACAATAACTAGGACATGGAAGCCACCTAGATGTCCATCAACAGATGAATGGATAAAGAAGTTGCGGTATATATATACAATGGAATATTATTCAGCCAAAAGAGGAATGCATTTGAGTCAGTTCTAATAATATGGATGAACCTAGAGCCTATTATACAGAGTGAAGTAAGTCAGAAAGAGAAAAACAAATATCGTTATGTTAATGGGTTCCCCGATAGCTCAGTTGGTAAAGAATCCCCTCAATGCAGGAGACCCCTGTTCAATTCCTGGGTCGGGAAGATCCACTGGAGAAGGGATAGGCAACCCACTCCAGTATTCTTGGGCTTCCCTTGTGGCTCAGCTGGTAAAGAATCCACCCGCAATGTGGGAGACCTGGGTTCGATCCCTGGGTTGGGAAGATTCTTTGGAGAAGGGAAAGGCTACCCACTCCGGTATTCTGGCGCGGAGAATTTCATGGACTGTATAATCCGTGGGGTTGCAAAGAGTCGGACACGACTGAGAGACTTTCACTTTCACTTTCAATGCCTATATATGGAACCTAGAGAGATGGCACTTATTAACCTATTTGTAGGGCAACACAGGAGACACAGACATAAACAGACTTCTGGACACAGATCAGGAAGGAGAGGGTGGAATGTATTGAGAGAGTAGCATTGAAACATATACATTACCATATGTACAATAGATAATCAGTAGGAATTTGTTGTATGATGCAATAGAGCTCAAATCCTGTGCTCCGTGACAACCTAGAAAGGTGGGATGGGGTGGGAGGTGAGAGGGAGGTTCAAGAGGGAGGGGACATATGTATACCTATGGTTGATTCTTGTTGATGTATGGCAGAAGCCAGCACAAAATTGTAAAGCAATTATCTTCCAATTAAAAATAAATAAAACTTTCCTATTGACTCAGACAGTAAAGAATCCACCTTCAATGCAGGAGATGCAGATTTGATCCTTGAGTTGGGAAGATACCCTGGAGAATGGAATGGCTATCCACTCCAGTATTCTTGCCTGGAGAATTCTGTGTTGAGAGGAGCCTGCCAGTCCATGGGATTGCAAAGAGTAGGACATGACTGAGCAACTAACACTTTCACTTTCAAATTTTAAAAAAGGCTAATTAAAACATTTGATTGCCATTTCTTAAAAACATACTAAATATATCCATTAGCACACTTTCCATGCTTAGTTTTGATGGAAAGTCCACCTTTAACCATAAAGCAGTTGATTTTTGTTAGCCCTTTTTTCATGTTACTGATTTGTATTCTGTAAAACTCACTATTACAGGACAGTTTGTTTGAGTGTATTTTACTCTCTTCTTTGCTTAGGCTCTATGGTTTATCCATATTACCAAAGAAGAGAAATAGATACAAGTTTTGGCAGTATCCATTCTCTTTTCCTACAGGGAATACTCACTATTGAGCGATGAGCATTTTCAAATGCAAATGACCCTCCAAATTAGGGCAGTCCTCCTTCTTGGAGCCACTACTAAGCCACCACCTGTGTGTGTTCCTATTCAAAACTGGCCTACTCAGCCCATATGCATCTCCTCCAGTGTTTTATTTGACAATCTGTTTCAGCTTCACAAGGGAGCTAGCAAATTATGTATTGCTCATTTTGTCAAAGTCATCATTGATGACAATTCCGGCATCAAGAGGCTCATTTTATTCTGCAGATGTTTTTATCAAATAGAAGATAAATCATGGTTCCCCATCTTGTTTTATGTTGTACTTCTGGGAGTAACGGAGGGCACAAATAAAAACCCTTTCATTAATAAGGAAAGAAAGGAATAGTCTCCAGAGGCTTGCCATGTCTGAATTTCAGATATGCAGTGCACACCCTGGTAAGAGATTATATTTAGCACCAATGGAACAGGCTTGGGTGAGAGGTGGTGGTGTTAGGGGAGGCAATCTTAATTTTGAAGAGACACATTTCCTCTCATTCCTTTGAGAACAGTGAGCCCAGTTCATAAGAATTTCAATACAGATTACTCTCAGGATAGCATCTTCTAGAAGGAGGCACTATAAAATATTCCTGAAAAAATAAATGATTAATCTCATAGGTAAATCACCATGAGAGATTGTCTTGAGGCTCTTTTTGACACGCAGGTCCTTGGATTTTGGTTTGCTAAAGTCCAGAATCAAACTTAAACTTGGGAGGAGGGGGGAAACATGTACGTGAATGTGTCTTCACCTTCTGCCATAAGATATGGCTAGCTAATGAAAGTAAAGCAAGACTCTTAAATAAACAGAAACAACTAATACATGCCACTGTGTGAAGGTGCTGGTATTCTATTAAGATTTCTTATCTGCAATTGAAATGGTCAGACAGGCTTCACCAGATTTTCTATAGTCTCTAGTGCCATATGGAATTCCAAGTAGAAGTCAGGGACTAGTGTGATAGTTGCCAATAGAAAATGAGCAAATGTTAAGTGGCTGCTAATGGCCCTCCATGATGCAAGCAACAGCATTATGAGAAACAGCCAAAGATGGATATGATTTTAAAAATTCTCTAGAGAATGTTGGGAGTAAGAAAGAGGGAATGTTGGAGAAGTAGCTGACAAAGAAGAAAACACTTAATACAACTCCTTTACTTCTATCAACATCATTCCCAGTGATGTTAACTATGCACCAGGCAGAGTGGTAAGTACGTTGTTTATTACTTGTTGTCTTCACAACTATATTTTGAGATTATCTCATTCTACTCCAATACTAGAAAAGGAGGCTCACAAACATTACTTGGCTAAGACCACACAGTTAGGACTTGCTAAATCAAGTTGAACAGTGGCTAAGGGGATAACCCAATCCTAAAGGAACTCAATCCTGAATATTCATTGAAAGGGCTGATGTTGAAGCTCCAATATTGGCCACCTGATGTGAAGAGCTGACTCATTTGAAAAGACTCTGATGCTGGGAAAGATTGAAGGCAGGAGGAGAAGGGGTCAACAGAGGATGAGATGGTTGGATATCTTCACTGACTCAATGGACATGAGTTTGAGTAAGCTCTGGAAGCTGGTGAAGGGCAAGGAAGCCTGGCATGCTGTAGACCATGCAGTTGCAAACAGACACGACTGAGCGACTGAACAAAAACAAAGGGCATAGGATTTATATTCAAATGGTTTTTGGTTTAAATGTGGACAATCCAGCATTTCTGACCATTAGACTCTCCATGTAACAGATTTGTTTTAAATGGGTGAATGTGTAGTTACTTGGTGTCATCAATTTATTTATTCATATATTTCTTTCCCACTGATTTATAGCATATCTATCTGTCAAACACTGTGCTTGGCTGTACACAATAAAGATAAAATATATTATTATCGTCTCCAAAACAAGGAGACAAGAAATTAGTGTAGCAGCCTCTTGTTCTCCATGGAATATCCTTGGAGAAATTATTTCTTTTCTGCAACTGTTCCCTTTTCAGACTTTGGCCAGTCTCTCCTGAAAACCCTTAGACATTTTGCATCAGCATTGCAATTTACTGTTTAACAGTGATTCCTTCTT
Organism: Okapia johnstoni; assembly: GCA_024291935.2. Taxonomy (NCBI): domain Eukaryota; kingdom Metazoa; phylum Chordata; class Mammalia; order Artiodactyla; family Giraffidae; genus Okapia; species Okapia johnstoni. The sequence continues at coordinate 39,556,702 of CM044308.1, read as the reverse complement.
ATTTATCAATTTTTTCCCATCATGTCTGAATAAAACATAAGCTGATCAATATATAAAATATCCATAAAACCAGGCCACTGAGTGACAATTTGCATGAATTTTTTTCTCCCTTTTGCCATACTTCCACAAGATTTAACATTAAAGTTAAGGCAGGAACAACTACAATGAAAGAACCGGAAAAGCAAATAAGATTTTAACAAGCTTTCAATAGGCTGACAAACTGAGATGGGAAACTAGAAACGTGAAAATAATAAGCAGTAACTTTGCCAAGAAATACAGCCTCCAAATGGATTCTGAATGAGAAATTTGCTTATTTATTTACATCTTTCAGTTCAATTTTGTGTTAACTAGTTTTTTCTCCTCTTGTTTGGAAACCCATTTGTATTTATTGCATCTCCTGATGTTCTATATTTTTTGTTTGTTTTTCAACATTCAGTCTCCTTATTTATCATGTCTTTATGTTCAGATTTTTCAGATACTGTTTACTTTTCTTTTCCTACAAATAGTAGAAATCATGGGATGAACAGTTAAAGTTATTGTTACTGCACAAATAGCTTAAGACAGATCGTAAAGTCCCTAGTGATCAAGGAACTATATAATGCTGACTAGCTCCAGCAGCTACAGCAAAAATTTCATAAGCCAGATGCTTGGCTTCTTTTAGCTCAACCCCCTCAACTTGCCCTCACCATGTGAGACTCCACCATTACTTTTCAAAAAGCCTGTCATCTTTCTGACTCTCAGAGAAATTCTGCAGTTTCTGAGGTGTTTCTCCAGCTTTCCTTCTTTCTACAACTGCAAATAACTCAAAATTATGAAGGCACATGGCAAAAGACAAACATGCACAATATTTTTTACCAGTCATAAGCAAATTCAGACACAGAATTTTACGACAGGGCTACTAAATCCTTTTGGATAAGACATGCCACTTGTAGTCTGAATGCTTAGACTTGTAAGCCTAGGAGGTAGATAAGGCAGCCTTCGTTTCCTAAAGAGCAAAAGTGGATTACTTAATGAACTAACATTTTGGATATACCATGATTGAAATCACCACAACTTATGACACCTGAACTAGACAAAATGTTAACTACTTCTTTAAGATACTGATCTTCTTAACCCACAGAACTCGCTCTAGATTTAATTTTTACAACACGAGGCAAGCTGTTGAATTTGCTTCAATTTTTTTTTTTTTAACCTTGCCTGTATAACTCCAAAATCCATTGTATGGACATACTGCATTTTTAGAACTTCTCTATCATATACATGAGGAAATTAAATCTCAGATTTGTGTTGAGAATATCATCTGTATAAATACAAGACGGAGAACAAACTAACTAGCCAGGTTGGTAACAGCAACAACAAAAGAATCAGCATCCTCTCTAACTAGAGATTGTAGATATTTTAGCTCAATGTAAGTCAACTGTATGAGGCAGGTTCCTGCCCCACTGGAGTAAATATGATCCGTGACTGTGGCAAGAGACTCAGACAATCCAAAATATAGGAGCTAATGGTTCTGAACTGCTGAGAGCCAGTCAGGCCAAACTAATGTACACAAGTGTATTAGTCCCCTTGGCTGTCAAAACAAGCTATCAATACTATAAACTGGGTGCCTTATAACAAAATAAATTTATTATCTCTCAGGTGTAGAAGCTAGAAGTGTGAAATCAAAGTGTATGCAGGACCATGCACTCTCTGAAGACTCTAGAGGAAGACTGTTCCTTGATTTTTCTAGCCTCTATTAGCTACTGGCAGTCACTGGCATCCGTGGTTTGTAGTTGTATTCTTTTGGACTCTGCATCGTTCATCACATGATCTTCTCCTCTATATGTCTGTATCTCTGCCTGTCCAGATTTCCCTCTTCTTTTTAGGATGCTATGCTGTGCTATGCTTAGTTGCTCAGTTGTGTCCGACTCTTTGTGATGCCATGGACTGTAGCCTGCCAGGCTCCTCTGTCCATGGGGATTCTCCAGGCAAGAATACTGAAGTGGGTTGCCATGCCCTCCTCCAGGGGATCTTCCCAAACCAGGAATTGAACCAGGGTCTCCTGCATTGCAGGCAGATTCTTTACCAGTGGAGCTACCAGGGAAGCCCATAAGGATGGTAGTTATAGTGTATTTAAGGCCCACCTTAATATAGTATGACCTTATCTTAACTTGACTACATCTACAAAGACCCTATTTCTAAATAAGGCTGCTTTCAAAGGTTCAACATAGACATGACTTTTGAGGAGACACTATTCAACTCAGTAGAATGAGATTCTGAGTTCCATTTCAGGTGACTTATTTCTCAGACTTAACATGTCTACCCTGAACTCCTGATTTCCTATCCCCACAAAAGTTCTACCCAGTGTCTCATCCATCTAAGTTAGACAACAACTGAATCCTTCCAAGTTGCTAAGGACTGTAAGCCAAGAATTATCCCTTTTCTGAGAGTCTTTCTTTCACAGCCCACATTGAAAACATCAGAAATTCTCATGATGATTGCTAGAAATTATATGTAGAATCTAGCCACTGCTTGACCGTCCACTGCAAATGCTCCTTACAAGTTGCCACCATCTCTGACCTGTATCACTTCAATAGCTTTTCCAACTGGTCTCTCTAATCCTATTTATACATCTAATTTGAAGTTACCAGTTAGGGTAATCTTTTTGAAACAGGCCAGATTATATCATTCCTCTGCTACAATCCCTCCAGTGGCTTCCCGTCTCTATTCAAAGTAAAGTTCAAAACCCAACAAGGCCCAGTGTAACCCTGGCCCACAATCTATGGGGCCTCATCTTTGCAACTCCCTCTTTCTGCTTCATTCACATTTTCTCCTTAAAGTTTGTCCAATGTGTTAGTTAACTCCCACCTCAGGGTCTTTATATTCTCTCTATCCAAAGACAGCTTTGAAGTCACTCAGGTCTCTACATTGCTGGAGGAGTCAAGGTAACTTGGACACAAATTTATTCAAAATGATGAAACGAATGATGAAATGAATTCATATGTAGTCCCTAGCTCTCTGAACTAGAGCAAGGAAAACTCCAATAGGCTATGGTAAAGAAATAACCTCCTTTCCACCATTTGAATGCTTATAATCATGAAAATAATAACAACATGATACTTTAAAGATGTTTTTATGCATGTACTGAAAACTTTGTTAAATTGACTTTTTACCCTATAATGTGGTTTATAAACAATTAGTGAGCCTTAGAGCCATTAGGATATTGAAAAGATAACCTTTGAGCTATGGTAAGGAAGAAAACTGTGTAATTATGTGATGGATAGAAAAAAAAATTTCTTCCTTGTCCTTCTCCAATTTAAGCATATCAACTCTGAATGCCTAAATCCTGGTCCCAAAGTCCCATTAGTAGTTTACAGAGAAAGAGTGAATTTAAAGGAAGTCCCAAGGCTCCTTCCAACTTTTCCTACCAACACCCCTGGATCTGTCATGTGGCTTTATTTTCTTAAAAAACATGATTTAATAAGAAAAGATTTTTCCTAGACTAACAGAATTACCCAAGGAAACATGAAATGGATTCAAACAACTAGTAAGTCTTAGACTCAAAAGAACAATAGACAGTTTATCTATTGAAGCAAAGAAACAGAGTGTCAAACAAGAGACACAAGGATTTAAAGAAGAAATTATAAAACAAATTCAGACATGAAAGCCAGGCAGGAAGAGCTCAGAAAGGATATGGGTGAGAACAAAGAAAACAGAATAGAGAGAAAAGGCATATTAAAAAAAAAAACAGCAATAAGACAAACTTCAACAGAAAATGCTGTCACAAAAATAGTGCAAATGGGTTTGAGGAAATTGTACAAAATGGAAGAGAATAAAATAACATTTAAATTGATTATAAAATATAATGTGTGGAAGACAGAAAAAGGAAATTGAATATTTTCAAAAAATGGTTTTCTGAAGTTGAGAATAGAACATATGGAGCATAAAATATTAAAATATACAATGAAAATAAAACTGTTCTGAAATTTAGAAAAGAGCTTGTATTTGTAGATGAAAAAGTACACCTATACCTAACTCATCAACACCAAAACATACTAGTGAAGTAACTGAAATAAGAGGCATTTGAGTTTTCAAAAAGATCGAGTCTTATATAACAAGAAAATGTTACAGTAGGTCAGTGAAAAAAATATATATGGTCACAATGATTTTATTTTCAAATTTTAGATCAAACCTTGTTCCAAATCAAGTCAAGGTCCAGAAATATCACACCTATCCTTTACATTTCCTAGGTGGTAAAATTCAATTTTATGTTACTGTGGGAATTGCATGAGATTATGTATATATGACACAGCACAATGACTATCACTGAATGTGGAATTAAGTGTGAGAAATAACAGCAAGGTATATGCCAGCAAATTTGGAAAACTCAGCAGTGGCTACAGGACTACAAAAGGACAGTTTTCATTCCAATCCCTAAAAAAGGCAATGCTAAAGAATGTTCAAATTATCATACACTTGCACTCATTTCACATGCTAGCAAGATTATGCTCAAAATCCTTCAAGTTAGACTTTAACAATATGTAAACCAAGAACTTTCAGATGATTAAGCTGGGTTTAGAAAAGGCAGAGGAACCAGACATAAAATTGCCAACATCCGTTGGATCATAGAAAAAACAAGGGGATTCCAAAAAATCGTCTACTTCTGTTTCATTAACTATTATAAAGCCTTTGACTGTGTGAGTCACAACAAACTGGAAAATTCTTCAAGAGATGGGAATACCAGGCCACCTTACCTGTCTCCTGAGAAGCCTGTATGCAGGAAAAGAAGCAACAGTTAGAATGGAACATGAAACAATAGACTGGTTCCAAACTGGGAAAGGAGTATGCTTAGGCTATATATTGTCTCCCTGCTTATTTAAATTATATACAGAGTACATCATGTGAAATATTGGGCTGCATGAATCACAAGCTGGAATCAAGATTGCCAAGAAAAATATCTATAACCTCAGATCTGCAGATGACACCATCCTAATGGCAGAAAGTGAAGAGGAACTGAAGAGTCTCTTGATGAAGGTGAAAGAGGAGAGTGAACAGGTTGGCTCGAAACTCAACATTCAAAAAATGAAGATCATGGCATCTGGTCCCATTACTTCATGGCAAATAGATGGGGAAAAAGTGGAAACAGTGACAGATTTTATTTTCCTGGGGTCCAAAATCACTGAGGATGAAGACTGCAGCCATGAAATTAAAAGATCCTTGCTCTTTGGAATAAAAGCTATGACAAAACTAGACAGTCTAATAATAACCAGAGGCAGCACTTTGCAAACAAAGGTCCATATAGTCAAAGCTATGGTTTTTCCAGTAATCATGTTCAGTTGTGAGAGTTGAACCGTATGGAAGGCTGAGTACCAAAGAATTGATTCTTTCAAATTGTGGTGCTGCAGAAGACTCTTCAGAGTCCCTTGGACAGCAAGATCAAACCAGTCAATCCTAAAGGAAAGCAACCCTGAATATTCATTGGAAGGACTGATACCGAAGTTGTAGCTCCAGTACTTTGACCACCTGATGCGAAGAGCTGACTCACTGGAAAAGACCCTGATTCTGGGAAAGACTGAGGGCAGGAGGAGAAAGGGGTGACAGTGGATGGGATGAATGGGTGGCATCACAGACTCAATGGACATGAGTTTGAGCAAACTCAGTGAAACAATGAAGGACAGGGAAACCTGATGTGCTGTAGTTCATGGGGTGGGTGCAAATATCTGGACACGACTTAGTGACTGAACAACAACAACATTTGGGGCACCACTACTTTGGGAACTAGCTTTTGGTCAAGCACCCACTCCCCCTGAGAGACAACGTTTATGTGGACATACACACATACATGTTTTTGGGTTTTTCAGGTTCTTTATTTGGTTACCTTACGAAGAGTATAAAAGTTGAGTACTCTCCCCAACTTTTATCCTATAAAAATGCCAACATAATAAAAACAGTTTGCATATTTTTGACGATGTTTTTTGAAAGACATTTATTGTAAGGAACTGTAAAGAAGTGAAGTGAAAATTGCTCAGTCGTGTCTGACTCTTTGAGACTCCCATGGACTGTACAGTCCATGGAATTCTCCAGACCAGAATACTGGACTGGGTAGCCTCTCCATTCTCCAAGGGGTCTTCCCAACCCAAGGATTGAACCCAGGTCTCCCGCATTGCAGGTGGATTCTTTACCAGCTGAGCCACAAGGGAAGCCCAAGAATACTGGAGGGGGGAGACTATCCCTTCTCCAGCGAATCTTCCCAACACGGGAATCAAACCAGGGTCTCCAGAATTGCAGGCAGATTCTTTAACAACTGAGCTAACAGGGAAGCCATAAGGAACTATGACCCATAAAATAATCTTTTACAATTAAGCTAATTTCCTAAAGTTCACTCATACTTACCAAACTTATATTTTCCTTTAATTTCTAGTGTTAGTCATTTAGCTCTGTCTGACGCTTTGTGTCCCCATGAAATGTAGGCCACTATGCTCCTCTGTCCCTAGAATTCTCCAGGCAAGAATATTGGGGTGGATCCCCTCTTCAGGGGATCTTCCTGACCTGAGTCTCCTGTATTACAAGCAGATTCTTTTACTGTCTGAGCTACCAGGTACCCCTACACTTTCTTCATTTCTGCTTCTTGCAAGTGAGATTTCTACTCACTCCTGGCCTTAGTATCTTGATGTAGCAATGGAGTTTATGAATCCTGGGTTACATAGTACTCTCGGATGAGTGCATTGAAGCTTTACAGCACAGGGAAATAAACATAAAATGTACCATGTAACATTTCCATTATTCCTGGTTTAAAACATCTGAATTTTTTTGTGGTGACTAATTTTGTGATGAAAAAGTTTAGCTTATTCTGAACCATCTCTTATTTGTGTATAAATGCTTTCTGTTAATAAATATAAAGACTATTGAATCACATTTCTCTGCATTCTTATTGAGCATATAGTAAATATTTAATAGAAGTAATGTTGATTAATTAAAGTTAGAATTCTGGAGCTGGCAAGGGGGAGAGAAACTATAAGCTTTTTTTTTTTTCTTTTTCAGGATGGCAAAGGGACAACAAATCTTATACTATTGAAAAGACTTAGTTGAAAAGGAACTTTTCTTCCATTAACTGGCAAGTTCTGACAAGGCCCACTGTGTGGGTATATAAAAAATTTAAAAGAAAAATCTGAAGGAGTCTTTTGGGAGGATCTGCTAATGGGTTAAAAAGTTCAAACTCTCTGTTCTAGCACAAAGAAAAATTTATGACTGACCACTGTCTCTAGCAAATCATATCCTGGAAATTTACACACTAGAAATACTTAACATATTTGACTTCCTCCACTTTAGCTGATGCCTAAATAATTTAACTTAATTTTTCTGTCATTTGCATTTATTGTTATCCTTGTGTATGGTGTAGAATATTCCCATTCACAAATGTACATGTGTTTTATCCAAAAATGTGTATTTATTAGCCAAAACCCAGTTCAGCACTCACCTTACCCAAGAATATTTTCTTCACACTGCTGATTATCCTGACACCCACATCCCTCCTCCTGAAAGCCTCCAAACTCAGATCATGAAACCTGTTCCTTCTGTTTCACTTAGCCCTCTTCACAGTATAGTCAATGGCATTCTTACACACCTGTTTTTCTTCATACACTGAAGACTGTGCTAGGCACTATTTGCATTCATGGGTATAATTCCAACATTGAGCCAAATGTTTGATGAACAATATCCAATGAATTTGTGAATGAGTGAGTGGGCTGCAACACTGATCATTCTGATAGCTTTATTAGTTTGAATTTGAAACTGAACAGGACATTGTGTGGCCCTCCTGGGTACAAAAACCTTCATGTGTATGCTATGTCTTGTTTGTAGGAAAAAGGTTTCAGCTGCTAGACTGTCCCTGAGTCTCAAAGGGCAGATGCAAGCAGTTACTAATTAGGGAAGTGAAGGAATGCAGAATCATAGGATAAGCAGTGAAGATATCATAGTACAGCAATAAAGAAGAGTCCTCATTCCTCCTCAAGGAATGTTCATTGTAATAAATCTTTGAGTTCTTCTACAGGAACCAAAGCTCCCACCCAGATGGAAGATTGTAACTACAGGCTGAGACTCATTGGACCCAGAAGGCTGATGCTTGGATTCCTAGAACATCATCCTACTACCTCATTGTCTACTAATCAGAATAGAATCATATACTCTGCTACCCTCCTCACAAATTTTCCCTTTAAAAACCATTGTGGAGTTTAGGTTTTTGAGCATGAGCTGCCCTTTCTCTTTGCTTGGTCCTTGTAATAAAGCTTTCTCGCTTCAAACTCCAACCTTACGGTTTGTTAGGCCTCACTGTGCATTGGGCACACACACTTACATTCAACAACAGATTTACTAGTTAACCCTGTATTTTTGCTGGCTTACTAGCAGCTCTACTGAGATCTAGCCTATATACCATATTGTTCAATCATCTGAGTTGAATTATTTTGGTAATTTTTATTCTATCTCTCTAGTTTGAACTCCCCTACAATTTTGGTAGAGGACAATTGTCTTGGAATTTTGCATGGTCCAACCAAATAGTTTTAATTTAATGATAAATAAAGAATGAAAAAAAGACAAGAAGAAGGAAGAGAACAAGTTTAATTACTTCAACGTTTTCTAAAATAATATTAAAATGAAACATATGACCTTAGTGACTAGTAAAGGAGATGTGTACATTAAACCCAATCTGTTATGTATCTCATCTAGGAACAATTAAGCTAACTCTCTCTAAGCTTCATTCCTTGCTGCTTTCGTTATAACCCTTTCACACGTTGCCTGATTATTTTGTATTTTGTAGAAGAGCAAGAAGTATGAATTAGATTTTTGTATTTCTCTTCAGGACTTATACTGCTTTGCACATAGCAGGGGCAAAATACACATGCAGCACAGCAAATCGTAAAACAAAAGAGGAAAATGGAAGAAATCGTGTATCATCACGTAGAAAATATATAATGAGAATCTTAACATTGCAGCCCATTTGGCTTTAAAACTCTGAATGTTTCAGGTAACAGTGTTTAAGTCTTACTAATTTTATTTATTCACTTCAGATTAATAGAGATTTGTCCTTTAGCTACTTACCACTCCAGAGGAATAAGGTGTGAGATTATAGCCCTCTATTTATAAAGATCAGTTCAACTACCATTTTTTGATGAGAGGTTGACAAACTAAATAGTCTCATGTAACCTCCCATTACATTTTATGAAAGAAACCTGAAGAGAATGAAGTATTCAACTGAATCCTGAGGATGTTTTAAGAAATAATTATCCAAGTGGTGGTACTAAAATAGCACCAGAAAAGTAAGTAAAGTGAAGTAAAGTGGCTCAGTCATGTCCGACTCTTTGCGACCCCATGGACTGTAGCCTACCAGGCTCCTTCATCCATGGGATTTTCCAGGCAAGAGTACTGGAGTGGGGTGCCATTTCCTTCTCCAGGGGATCTTCCCAACCCAGAGGCCGAACCCTGGTGTTCCACATTGTAGGCAGAAGCTTTACTCTCTGAGCCACAAGGGAAGTCCCCCCAGAAAAATAATCCCACCCTCAATCTGTTCCAAACCATCTCCCCACCCACTCCAAAGGAAAAACTAGGAATAAGAAAGTTAATGCATTAGCATAATTATTTGAATCTTGCTAAACTACTTCTACACCTTTGGAGTTTGAAGGTTGGTCTAATTTCTTGATTACCTGAATGGATTGTAAATTGGATCTCTTTGAATTTGGGGAGTTGTCCATCAGTAATTAACCGCTTGTTAATTGTGTGTAAATGTCACTGTCCCTTAACCTGACAATGTTTTATTTTTCACTCCTTTCACTTAGTGTTTACCCATCCATATTTCACATTTTTTGACACATTTTTTTTATTAAGTGCTCATTTATCAGTATTCAGATATTCACTTCTAAGTCACCAGCATCTTAATACTCTTTTTATTACACCACTAACCACTAACAGCATATGCCTTTACATTACACATTCCTTGGCACCGTTGCCAGATATAGTCTATTGATTGCAAGGCCATTTACCTTACAACTATCTTGCACGACTCTTTTGTGTAAAGTCTTGTTCTTACAGCACAGTCATTCCCCCTCGCAAAATGGCACATAAGCAGGATGCTGCATTATGGCCCCTTTAAGCAATAATTGGTTGCTTTGCAACTCTTTGGCCTGATGCTTCCTAATTTGTAATGCACAAGGCTCTGTTGAAAAGAATAACATATTCCATTTCTGTTTACAGAAATAACGCTTGATGCAAAAAGAGATAGAAAAGAAGATTTGTCCTTTATTGGTGATAATTATACCAACAATACTGAGCAAGATATGGAAGGGTTAGATAAAAGCAAATGAACTTAGTTTCTGAATTGAGTTTACTAGATATAATCATATAGCACAGTACAAATCTTTTAGCTGTTCAATTAAAACTACCTATTTTTTCCAATAATTTAGGGGTCCATTTTTATATTATTTTGCATAAGTATTTGAACCAATTTCCATAAATTTGCATTTTTGTTCAGAAAGCCCTAATGCCAATTATGTAAAATAAATGTAATTAATTAGTACATTCCACAGCAACTGCATTCAAGCCTAGTTTGCAGTCAGAGACCCCAGAATGGCTGACTGTAGGGAACTATAATTCAGAATAAGTTCAGCTCACAGCCCCCACCTCAAACTGAAAAGTGAGGTGGAGGAATGCTTCCCAGGGAGATTAAAATACATCAGAGATGTGGATTCCCGTGAAGCTTTGTTTCAGTCAACCTAATTCAATGCCTAAAAATAAATAGAGAAAGTTCTCCTTGTGCCAACATCATCATCTGCATGTTACCATCGCTTTTATAGCTAATCCTCAGGCTGATTTGGCCAAGTTAACCTGTATGTATAATTCTGCTCTTGCCAGCTTGCAGATCATTCTGCTAGAGGAAGGGTGGGAAGACACTGCATGAGTTACTCATGCTGTAATATGAAACTTTGTTTTCCAATTCAGAGTTAATTCAGGAAGCAACAGAGAAGCATGCTATTATCTTTTTAAGTACATTAAAGGAAGCCCTGCACACAAGGGTATGTGTTCATATTCCTCATGCTGGTATATATGCTATCCTCAAAACTTCATGCCAACCAGGTATGTGTTGCATGTTTGCTAATAAAATCTATTTGGACGGCATTGTGGGAAAGTTAAAGTGTTAGTTGCTCAGTCATGTCCTGCTCTCTGCAACTCCATGGACTGTAGCCAGTCAGACTCTGTCCATGGAACTTTTCAGGCAAAAATATTGAATTGGGTAGCCATTTCTTTCTCCAGGGGATCTTTGCCACCCAGAGATTGAACCCCAGTGTCCAACACAATAGGCAGTTTCTTTACCGTCTGAACCACTGGGGAAGCCACTTGGATGGCATAAGCTCTACTTTAAAAGCCATTCACTGCTCCTAAGCTTGGGAGTGAGCCTCTCGCTATTTTAAGCATCAGAATTTCTGATGAAATTAGAAAACTACAATAATTGGTCAAACTGTATATGCCTGTCTGGTTGATTCAAGTTCAAGTCTATGTATTAGAAGCCTTAATACAGTAGGAAGTACAAAAGAACCGAATGGCTGGTCTCCTCATCTAACTTGAGTTACATGTGAGGCATATCTTATTTACTTCTTAAATTGACTCTTGCCTGAATGCTCCCTTAGGGCTTAAGATATATTTTCACATATTGTAATTTAACAAATATTCAGGAGGGTGAACTCCCCCTTCTTTGAAAACTTAGGAAGTGCTCGGTGGTTTGAATTTCAAGTCACACTGTGGGAGGCACTTTCTTGTCATAAGCTTTCATCCACTTGGCATTGACAACACCCTGGGGGTGTTGATGGCTCTGAGGTTGTAGGTCACATAGCTGGAAGGAAGCAGTCAGGCCAGCCCTCAGGACTCCCTGGGATCCTGCAGGGACAGTCTTGTTTGCGCAGTTGCTAAATATCTGTGTGGCTATCAGATTTCTATAAACAAAAGGCAGAGTTGTCCTATGAGTTGCACAGATCTGCTATGTGGGACCTGCTTTGTGGGGCAAGGTTAAGCCTGTGAGATTGGGGCAGAATAAAAAAAAAAAATACCCTGACCTACTTAGATGTGTCTTCTGGTGAGCACTATGCAGTATCAGGCTTAACCAAATCATCTTATTTTATCCCCCTTACTGGGGTCAGGTTACCATAGTCATTATTTCTTATAAAGCATTATTTCTTATAAAGTTTATAAATGCCTTACTTTTCATCGTCTTATGACAGTGCAGATACAGGTGCATTGCGTATACTTTCAACACAATAATGAGCACTCCATTAAACCCATTCTGGATGAAATTGATTGCTTGGAGGTGATCGCTAACACACATGTCCCATGAGGAGGCAATGCAATGAGCTGTGACCAAAACCCATTTGTCCATTAGCTGCAGAATCTCTCCCTGCCTGCCACCAAATCCAGGGAAACCACAGGGTTTTTGTCCTATACTTAATTTTTAATAGGATCAGATGTTATAGAAATTTAGACACTTCTAAGAGCGAAAGGAAGAGCTGCTGCCCCAGACATAGCCCAATACTATAAATGTAGTGATTCTCCAACCGGATTTTAAGTTTCTTGTGCTGAGATTTGATTGGTTCTTGAGAAAGCCAGCACTTTTGGCAGGAAGGTAGGTCTTTGGAAAGGGTAGAAACAACCCCTTTCATTACAATTAACTCCTGGAGAAAGACCCTCTAGAGGAGCAGATATTCTGACACTAAAGAGACATGTGTTTGCGTGGTGTCTGTGTGTGTGTTGGTGTGTGTATTGTTTGGGAGAGTGCTTGTTGTTACGGAGTAGTTTCCGCATTTGATGTGTTTGCCTCTCTGTCCCTGATCTCATCCTTATTGACCCCATTCCACTGAACAGATAAGAAAATGACAATGTGTAGGAGTATTTGGTTATAGTCTAGTGTGATCCAAATGAACACTTTTAAATGGGAATATTAGGTTACTCAGTGGTGCAATAAAAATACCAAACTTTGCAAAGGTTATTGCTTTGGAACTTTGAACAATAACAACTTAGATGTCCTCCTTGTCATTTCTGTACCTTTGATTGGGCTTCTTTTACGTAATACTTCATGTAACAGATGACATCTTCGGACAAGATAACATAAAGGAGATCTTGTCAAACTACCCCCTCGATAGCATTTCATTTTCTTACATATCTATAATATTGAACATTTTACAAGGAACATAATTTACCTTCACAACTGACCCTTGAAGGGAATAGGTTTGGGTTAAGTTGAGAAAAATAAAACTTAAAGAGGATATGAGACTTGTTTAGACCCATGCTATTTGGCAGATTTTAGGTATATACTAAAAACCCAGATCAGATATCATCATCTTTACCAAAACATCTTCATTCATACTCTGTAGTTATCTGTTAAGGATGATGAATCCTGTTACCAGAAGATCCATGGTTAGTTGAGAAGGGTGTGTAAGGGGGTAAAGTAAATTTGGAGGAGTAATCACTTTGTAGGAAAAGAAAAAGGAAGATTGAAAGGAAGGGAAGTGTCAAGGAAGACATTTGTTGGCAAGAGAGAAAAGGAAAAAAATTGCCTGGGGAAGGGACAAATGAAGTTTAAGAAAAGATAAATGTAGAGAATGTGTAAGTGAGGCAGATGTTTTGGGTTTGCAATACAAAATCCTCCATATCCATATTCCTCCCTAACACATCTTTGAGAAAATCCTCTATTGATGATGTGAGTAGATTTTATCTGGGTGATGAAGTACACTAAGTTAAAGTCGACATAGAGAAGAAATAGTGCTGCATATGGGATTGCCCTACAGCTGGGCTACAGAATTGTTATTATTAATTATAGATAATTATTAATTAATAATAACTATTAATATTATTAAAATCATTTGTATGTTTTCCTTAGGTTGAATTATAAGCTGCTTGAGAGTGACTTCTTCATTTTTTAAATCTCTCATTCTATTCTCATATGAAATGTGACATATGGTAGGTGCTTACTACACTTGGTTTGCAATTTTCTCACAGTCTGAAACTACATACTGTTTGAATTTTTTTTTCATAGCTTCCTTACAAACGGATGTCTAGAATTAATAACAACCTCAGTATGTGAAGAAATGTACTATGCCCAGAGCTTATTTTTATATTTAATTATTACCTTTATTTCTATCCTAACTTGTCCTAGAAAGGGTTTCTGAATGATATATCCTTTAAGGGTATTTATTTAGTTTGCTGGCCTTTTGTTGCAAATAATAAAAATCTATTATGAGTGATCTGAGTAAAAATAATTTTACTGGAAAGATACTAGTAGCTTACAAAAATTAGTATAGAGACCATAAAACTAGAACACACACACACATGCGCACACACATATTTATCCAGGATATTAGAGTGCTAAAGTGAGAATAAATCAACACCAACCATGTTTCAGATCTCAAAACTCTCTTGTTGAGGTGTAAAGTTCCAGGAGAAAGAATCTGACTGGTTGAACTTAAGTATTATGCTAACCTATGCAGTGGCTGTACTGAGGTGGGGAGAAGGCCCTGTGGGAGGTGCCTATTGTGTTGCCAGAAACTCCAGGGACTTATAAAGTGGAGGAAATGAATGATTTCAGTCCCATAAAGACTGATATCAATGGAGGAATGTTAACCCCATAAGGGGAATACAAGGGCTTTTGGAAAACACCTATGGATGCTAGACAGACAGAACAGTAAATGTTCACAGCAGGTGAGCACTTCCTCCAGGGTTTCTTTCCATCCTCAGAGAGCAAAATTATGAAAGCAGCATAAAATGAGACCATGAGTAAGAGACAAAATGAAAAGTCAAACACCTCCCCGCCCTCTTTCCCCACACATCACAAAGCCATTGGAATTCACAGAGAAAGTTCTCCAAACAGATGAATAGTAGCAATACCACCTCAGCAAAAGAGTGGATTTCAGAAATGAAACAAAGAAGACTCTTTGGTATTTGTTCTTACTTTCTTTTGTGTTGGAATTGTTTTGCCCAAATGCCCTGAAGCCAAGCTTTCTTTCTTTTATTAAAAAAATGTAGTTTCCACCAAATGGCTATATCCTTTCCCAGTTTCCAAGAGCTCTCCATCTTAAAGAGGTTATCTCGAGATTTAAGACTAAAATGGTAAAATGAGATGTTGAATGTTGATTATGAATAGCTAAGGAGAAAACGCTGTGGTGTTATGAAGACTGGCACAGCTCAGAAACCCATCATTTCTGCCACTGACAAGTCACCAGGCCACGGTAATTCAAATTTGCTAGTCGGATCTTCTTGAAGCACAAAGGCAAAGCAATAGAAAAGCAGCAGGCACTGGAGTGTTTCAGGAGGATAGATTCACTGGTCATATTCTGACGACCTTACAGATTTTTTTTTTAAATGACACATGCCGGAAATACCAGACAAGATTTTTGCCAACCTATTTTAAGCATGCAGCAAAGCTGCAGATTTTGCTGATTCAGGATTCTATTACAGGAAAAGAAATTTTGATAATCCTGTTTTGAGAATACCATTCAAAAGATTACCAAGAAAGACAGCATTTGTTACTCTTTGTAGGGAAGATTGGAAGGCTCCTAAAGAAAGTTTTCTAAATCTTGAAGAGATAAAAATATAATATGCCAAAGTATCAAACTGAAGCAAATCTGAATTTGTAAAATAAACATGTTTTGCAAATCCAAACCATCGCCTGTTATGCCGTCTTACATGAATTGCCTGCAAACAGCTTTTCAAATGTGCAGAGCATTTAACAGATCACTGAAAACCTAAATACCAAAGAATCCACTGAGGTGAGATATATTTAGCTATCCACAGTGCTCATGCTCATATTCACCATTT
Source organism: Okapia johnstoni (assembly GCA_024291935.2). Taxonomy (NCBI): domain Eukaryota; kingdom Metazoa; phylum Chordata; class Mammalia; order Artiodactyla; family Giraffidae; genus Okapia; species Okapia johnstoni. The sequence continues at coordinate 39,540,874 of CM044308.1, read as the reverse complement.
TTGCCCGCTGTTATGCCAAAGACTTTTAATGCAGCATTTAAATAAATACTCCTTTTGCAGCTAAAAAAAAAAAAACAAAACAAACCCCCCCACACACACACACAAATCTTGATGCAAATCTGCATTGGCGGATGCAAACCTTTTTCCTAAAAATGTACATTTATGCCTGGGAGTTAACCACAGGCTCTGTTAGGAATACATCCGAAATGATAAAGATGTAACTTGTAGGACTAGAGGAATTTTGAATAATACCTTTTGAAAAATCATCACTCCTCATCCCATTAAATTAGATTGTTTAAATTTAAAACACACAGCTACTATTAAAAAACTGATTCCACATATGAACCTCATTTAAAAATGAGAGTAAACATATGTCTAAGGAAGATGGAAGAAATGACTCCCAGAAGGGTGGCTTTGGAACATTTCAGAAACATGATAGTTCTTACACTGGTTCTGGTCCTGATGTCATTGGGAAAGAGAAAGTGGGGGTGGGGTGGGGGTGGAAGGTCTTTGGCAAGATCCCACCTATTTTGCTTCAAATATTTCTGTTCCCTCCAACTAGATGTATTTTCACCACATCAGTCATATTTCAATATTGGGTAGACAGATGAACTTGTCCCATTCAATCACTAATATTGATTCCCTCTAGCAAAAATGAAACTTTCAGTTCCTTGGCACTCAGTGTACTATCCATATGCAAAATTAAGGGCAGAGAGAATTAACAGGTGCTCTAATCAAATGTTTTTAGAATGGATTTAATATGGACCGTGTTCCTTTATGTTTCTCCTCTAAGTGCTACAGAATAACCTCTGTTTGAGTGCAAATATTCATTCCAAGTTAGTGATTGGTAATCCCAACTGGTGGAATAGAGATATCATTCTCTAAATATTGTATAACTATATTTCTTATTATGTTAAGTCAAAATTTGTGCTAACTCAAAGGGTGTAAATTTTTGTTTTTTTGGAGGAATCTATCAATTTTCCAAACTGGTCAGGGAAAGTAGTGTTAAATAGATATGAGGTGCCATGACATATGTGGCCATTTTGCTTGTTAAAATCCCATTAATAACGGTATCTAACACAGAATAAGGCACTTAAGATTTGCATATTAATTTGGAAAATTAGCATAAAAATATTTAGAGATACATATTTTTTTAACATGTATACATTAGAATGCAAGATGCTTTTGAAAAATTTGAGTAACAGGTGGTTTTATATGGAGCTTTTTTAATAATGACTTTTATATCAGAGAAGTGTCCCAGTGTTTGCTAATATTCTCTGTGTACCCTGGTCTATGTAGGAAAGATATTTGTCTTAGTGGAAGTGGTAAAGTTATCCTTGATGAGACAATAAAGAGAATCAGAGTAACCTCTTTGTTTTTTTTTTTCACTCTTGTATGATGTTTATTATAGAAAGCTTGTGACTATTTTTAAATGATCAAAAATGCCTCTTCCCTCCATATCTTGATCCATGTACATTGATATTATGCACATGGCCTCAAACTAGTTTAAACACGTATAACTTGTAGATTCTTACTGGTAGAAACAGGCCAACTAAGAAGTTTGTAGCGGGTAATTGCTGGTAATCCTCTACAAGCATGCTACCTGGTTATCATAGCAGTAAGTTTCAGATCAATTAAATAAACAACATTTTTAAAGTTAAAAAAATTATTCAGAGTTGCATTTTTGCATGTAAACTGATGATGGTATCAATTTGTGGCCTAGGATTATGGACGGGAGCCCCTAAATTGGCAATTGAAAGTCTCACCTGTGGAGTAGACACACCACCTGGAACCCTTTCCCAACTGGGACTCTGGATTGCTCTCATTTGGGACTTTCCAGAGCTATTCAAGTCTGGATGTAGATTGGCCCAATTTGGTGATGTATATGCTGTTACTATTCTCTATTGTTTCTATTTCTTTTCTTTTAATGGCTGTATATTGAAATTCAATCCAATAATCTTCTATAAAAAATTGAAATAGTTTCTCTGTGTGTAACGAATGGTTTCTTTTACTAATGAATCTTTCAAACCTAAAACTAAAGTAAAACTTTTGGCAAAAGACCTGTTAATACAAGGATTAGAATTTATCTACTTTTCCAATCTGAAATATTTCGAAGATTTTACCAATGAGAACTCATGTCTAATATTAGCCATACTACTGAATAGGATATTGATTTTAACAACTTTTTTTCTGACTGTCACCAAGTTACTTAGTAAAGCAATCAAGATCAGGGTAACAGAAGCACAGGTAGAAGCCAATTCTTGAATAAATGTTTTGAATTTAAAATGCTAGCTAGATATCCTTGGAATGTGAATTCCTGATTAGAGCAGCCATCTGCAGTGTGGTTATGGCTTAACCAATTAACAAACCTATAACAGCATCATATAGAGAGCTACATTGAAATATTTTAAATTAAATTTTATTCATGTTACCAACAGAACACTGTTCTTGCCACTTTGGCTCCGTGCATAATGGAATAGCAGTTATTTTTTGTACTCTCGGCTCCATAGATTCCCTACAGGCTGCTGCTGCTGCTAAGTCACGTCAGTCGTGTCCGACTCTGTTTGACCCCATAGACGGCAGCCCACCAGGCTCCTCCGTCCTTGGGATTCTCCAGGCAAGAATACTGGAGTGGGTTGCCATTTCCTTCTCCAGCGCATGAAAGCGAAAAGTGAAAGTGAAGTCGTTCAGTCGTGTCCGACTCTTCGCGACCCCATGGGCTGCAGCCTACCAGGCTCCTCCGTCCATGGGATTTCCCAGGCAAGAGTACTGGAGTGGGGTGCCATTGCCTTCTCCCCCTACAGGCTAGGTGTCAGCAATTCATCACATTCACAAATTTCTTAATTCCTAATATCCAGTGCTATAACACAATGTGTAAAAGTAAAGCTGGACCCAAATATGTATAAAATCTCCAGACTTCAAATTCTTAAAAATGATCATAGATATGATTTTCATTCTTCAGTATGTGTGCACTAGTACTAAGAAATTCTAACTAACAATAATAAGTTCTTAGTGGGTGTATATCTTTATTTCATTTGTCTTTGGTAAAGCAAAGGACAGTGTCTTGTACTCATCAACATGCACAGATTTTACAGAGGACTCTGCCCATGTTACATAGTCAAGGGGTATTTGTTTATGAACGCTGAGCCATGATGGTAACTCTGTGCCTTGCTTCTTAGAGTAGAGATGTTGAGAACAAAGGAAATAGACATCATAGGTTGCTTAAGAGGTAAACTATCACAGTCTAAGTCCAAGTACTACTGTCAAATAGCTGTGTGTACTGGGTGACACTTATTCTCTATGAATCTCCATTTTGTCATCTCTGAAAGAGAGGTGAGTAACAGGGTTATTGTAAAGTTTAAGTAAGAAGATATATAACATTCTTAATGACCTTTCATGCATAGAATTCACTAGAACTATGAATTAAAAAGTGAATTATCTACTGAATATATGGTAACTAATCTCACAGTTTTTTCTCCCTGGCAGTACAATATAATAAACATCTTTGTAAAGTGGGATTATAGCAGAGAATTGACTCATGAATATAAACTGATTATATTATATCAAACTTGCATACATACAATTTTGTTTTAAAGACATTATTTTGCCCCAAATAATATCAAAGTAACTGAAACTATTATTAATTTTTGCAGGATTTTGGCATATATTATTTAGATTAATTTTATAAATTCTATGTGCTCAAGATCATTATCCTGTGTCCTCATCATAATAAACAGTTATGAAAATGAGTCATATCTTCATTATGTTAATTGTCTTTACTTTCAGCCCATAAATAGTGGACTAAATTTTACCAAACTAATATGGTATCCCTCACATTGCATTGATAATGTTGAACACAAATATTTCTTTAAAATATTTTTGGATAGCTGTTATGTTCTAAACAGTGTGTTAGAAACCTGAGATCTCATTTAATCCTCACATCAACCCTTCAAGGGAAGTATTACTGAATCCATTTCATAGATGAGAACCTGAATGTCCTAGACGTGGTTATCCTTATTTCATACATGGTGCAACCTATTGTAATCAGACTTCTATTGTTGTTCACAAGCAAAGGCTATTAGTGATCTCTTTATTCATAAATGCAATGAGCATTCTGATTTCTAGCCTTACTTAACCTCAGAAAAATTTAATACTGTGATACTTTTCTTTTGAAATCATTTCTGATTTTTTCCCCTAGAATCACTTCTCCTTGGATTTCCTCCTATATCACTTGTCATTACTTCAGCTTCCCTTATTGATCCTTTCTCCCTCTGCCTATCTTTTAGATACTAGAATTCCAACAAGGTCTATCCTCATCCCTCTTCTCCCTTTCTCTAAACACTCTCCTTCTCCCATCTCATTTACTCTAATGACTTCAACAATTGTCTCTTTATTGACCACTCTCACATAAACATCTCCAACCCAGATCATGTTCCCAAACCCTGAACCATATACCCAGCTGCTTACTAGAACTGATTGTTCCACAGGTGCTTCAAATCTCATGTCCCCCAAATTAAACTGTTCATCTTCCCACACACCAAACTCTCAACCCCAAGCACCGCCAATCATGCACACACATACACTCGCCCCACTCTACCCTGAAGTCAATCTTCTCCACATCCAACTTCAGTGAAAAGCACCATTGCCGCCTACCCCTCCCTTCAAAAAAAAGTTTCAACCCATAAATCTAAGCATTGATCAAAGTTCGACTGCATGTTTCCACCTAATATTATACAAATCATGATGCTTCTTCATTCTGACTGTTGCATTCAGCCACCAGGAAATCCTTCCTAAAAATGACTTCCCAGCTTAAACTCCTTAATTGTTTCCTCCACATCTTCAGGATAAAATTTTTAATATGAAATCTATACATGTTCCCTAAACTTGCTTAATCATCAGTAAGTTCTTGTTAAATGTCCAGGTTCCTAAGTGTCACATATGGAGAGTCAGTCTATCAGGAGTCTGGGACAAGAGTGGGTTATTATGAATCTCTACTTTTTAACAAGCTCCTTGGATTCCATTAAAAAGACAAATTTGACAAATAATACTTATAAATCCATTTATATTCTGGTAGTTTCCCAATATTTATTTTACATGTAGTCAATATTTAGCTCACCAATACCTAATACTACTTTGCTGAATGAGTTAATGAATAAATTTATCACTTTAGGTTCTGACTCCAAAGGACAGGTTTTTCACACATTAGAATAACAAAAGGGTAAGAGTAGACTACATTGGAGGAGGATTTAGTGTCATGCTCTTGGAGGCTGATGGTGGGTAGAGTCATAAAGACCTACCACTCAGTTTATTTCCATAGTATAAGTGTATGATTCATTCATACAGGCAGAAAATGTGTTGACAAGATTTTTTATCAATGCAGGGAGTTGTGATACATACTTTGCATGTATATACAAATATCCCCATATATACAATGGGGATATTTGTATATATGTTATTTTAAATATCTTATATGAGTTATTAAAATAGGAATTATTATTTCATCAAAACATCCAATGTGGGAAATTGATGACTACCAAGACTAATAAGCAATAATGATGCAAAATGAAAGCTATTTTTTGAAAATAAAAATTCTCAAATCATAGAGAGTATTACAAACAATGGTTAAGAACCTACCAAAGAGAAATTTTCTTCACATTAAGGAAGTTTGATAAAGATAACGGTGCTTATATTTGATCAAAATTGGAGAAGAAGCTTCATTTTGAGTGGTCATATTTTTTGCAGTGGTAGGAAGAGTCCAACATTGGTGAGTATACCATTACAGTCTAAGCAAGAGAATAGTTTCATGGTCACAAGCAGAGATAGAAAGAAGAGGTAAGACATTTTAATATGAAACTTTTATTCAGAAGTCACATTTTCAATTAAAAAATATTTGTAACCAACATATTTTAAAATATAATATACAATATCTATGTCAGAAAGTTAAATTTTCAAAGGTAAATTTTACATCAAGTTAGTCAGTTCAGTCAGTTCAGTCACTCAGTCATGTCCGACTGTTTGCTACCCCATGGACTGTAGCATGCCAGGCTTCCTTGTCCATCACCAACTCCCAGAGCTTGCTCAAACTCATGTCCATGGAGTTGATGATGCCATCCAACCATCTCATCCTCTGTCATCCCCTTCTCCTCCTGCCCTCAGTCTTTCCCAGCATCAGGGTCTTTTCCAATGAGTCAGCTCTTCACATCAGGTGGCCAAAGTATTGGAGCTTCAGCTACAGCATCAGTCCTTCCAGTGAATATTCAGGACTGATTTCCTTTAGGATGGACTAGTTTAATCTCCTTGCAGTCCAAGGGACTCTCAAGAGTCTTCTCCAACACCATAGTTCAAAAGCAACAATTCTTCGGCACTAAGGGCTTCCCTGGTGGCTCAGCTGGTAAAGAATCTGCCTGCAATGTGAGAGGCCTGGGTTCGATCCCTGGGTTGGGAAGATCCCCTGGAAAAGGGAAAGGCTGCCCACTCCAGTGTTCTAGCCTTGAGAATTCCATGGACTGTATAATCCATGGAGTAGCAAAAAGTCGTACACGACTGAGAGACTTTCACTTTCCCTTTTGTATAGGCCATTGGGTGGCAAAGAGTCAGACAGGACTGAGCGAATTTCACTTTCTTTCTTAGAATATAGTGCAAATTAGAAAAGATTAGAAATGGGAGAAAAGGCAGTGTAAATCACTCAAGATGGGCAAGGAGAAAGGAGTTTACTGAAAGCAGTAAGTTACCGTTCTACCCAAGTCAACTTAACCAGCTTTACAAGGAAATTCTAAGGTCATTAGACCTCACATATCTTAGTCATCCTGAAAGACTTGCTTTGATATTTTCTCCTTGGCCACATTGAATAATTTTCACTGCATTTTCTGCTGAACTTTGTTTGTGGCATTTTGACACAGATACAGATAAGAAGGAAAAATCAATCTCAGGAGAAGTTCTTTAGAAGTGCCCCAAAATAAAACCTGTCATCGCTTCCATTGTTTCCTTATCCATTTGCCATGAAGTGATGGGACAAGATGCCATGATCTTCGTTTTTTTTGAATTAAAGTTTTAAGCTGGCTTTTTCACTCTCCTCTTTCACTTTCATTAAGAGGTTTTTAGTCCTCCTTGCTTTCTTCCATAAGGTTGGTGTCATTTGCATATCTGAGGTTATTGCTATTTCTCCCAGCAATCTTGATTCCAGCTTGTGTTTTTCGCATGTTGTACTCTGCATAAAAGTTAAATAAGCAAGCCGACAATATATAGCCTTGACATACTCCTTTCCCAATTTGGAGCCAGTCTGTAGAGTGCTGAAAAATTAGTATTCACAAACATTTTAATATAAATCATTTAAGACTATGATACATTGATGTAATTTGTAGATGTTGACTAGTTTTCAGAGACCTTAATGGAAAAAAATCACCCCTTGCAGATACCTTTGTTTTACATCTATAACATTCTATTAACCATGAGAACCACTTGAAAAGAATAAGAAAAACAAAAAATCTCCCAAGTCTTTTTCTTATTTAATTAGGAAAAACCATGAAACTCCATTTTTTATATGATTTTAGAGTCAAGTTTCATTGGAACTTCAATATTAGAAAAGAATTATTTAATTCACCGGAATGAAAAAAAAAAAAAAGAATCAATCAAAAGGGCTTATTCTAATATAGTACTTACGGAGTGTTCAGTGTTGGAATGGATGTTGTGGAAAAAAGAGGATGTGTAATAGTGAATCACTGCTTCTAAGGAAATTATAGTTTAATTGAGGAATTACGTTAGCTTGATGGAAATAATTATGGAATAATACATTGAAGAGTGGAGATGATTTTAAAAGTTTCAAAAAGCATTTAAGAAAGGTTGGATCTTAGGAAATAAGGATTTTGAAAGGCTTGAGGATATAGGGAAAGGAAGATTAACATTTCTTGAGCCCTATTAGATTCTGGACACAGCACTAGATAACACCTTGCACATTTTTAACTTTTAATTCTCATGGCAGTTCCGTGAGTTGGGCAAAGTTATTTCCACTTTGAAGTGAAAGATACTGAAGCTTAAAGAAGTGAGTTAATTTGCCCATACTCTACTGCTTGTAAATGGCAGCCATTGAGTTTTACAAAATTTTTGGCATTGCCATGCAACATGTGGGACCTTAGTTTCCCTGCCAGGGAGGGAACCTGCATCTCTTGCAGTGGAAGCATGGATTCTTAACCACTGGTCCTTCAGGAAAGTCCCAGCCATTGAGTTTAAATACAGGCTTCTCTTGCTCCAAATTCTGTGACACTCTCCCAATCACAGTATTCCAGATGTGAGAAATTCTAAGATGAAAGATAGAGGCAAGAAAGAGCATTCATGTGAGAGGGAAGAGGAGACAAATCAGTGGGTACCTACAATAAGTGTGACATTACCCCCCTCAAGCACTTCTGATTTCAGAGGTTTCCTTGGGCTCCTTTTACCTCTTTAGTGGGATACTTTCCATAAACCAGTCTCCTATAATTTGTTCAGTAGCACTATTATGCCTCTAGTTACTCAAATCATCTTTGAATTCTTTTGTATCTTTACTCTCTTACCTAATTCACTAGCAAATTCTATCATATCCACCTCAGATGTATATCCACGTCTCTGCTTGTGTCTCTAGCTCTGTCTAAAGTCATCTACTTCTGCATTGATATCTATCTCTATTTGTATCTAAATATATTTATATACCTTTGTTTCTCTATATCTTATCATAAATCTATTATCTATTTCTATGTAAGTTTCTCTCTATATATTTATTTCTATCTCAGTCTATATAACTATTTACATATTGATTTCTATGTGCATTCCTATGTCTCTATCTCTATTTAAATCTATACTTATATAGGTCTACCTCTAAATCTATATCACTGTCTGTATCTGTACTTACACCCTATACCTATATCTGCATTCATCTTAAATCTATCTCCACTGGAATCAAGTGAGTCTAAAGCATCATCATCTCATGCTTGAATTACTGTGATAGTCTCTTAACTGTTCTTCCAACTGCTATTCTTGCACTTCTATAATCCTTTACATATGTAAATTACTTCATGCTAATTTCAAAAGCTCCTAGTGCCTTCCCTTACACTAAGAATAGTATCCAAATTCCTGCTTATGGCCAACTGACTCTACTTTTACTACCCCATCACCTTAAAATCTCTTCCTCAATCTTCAAGATCCAGTCACTCTAGCTTTCACTCTTTTCTCAAATACATCAATCATTTATGCATTGGGAATTTTGTACTTGCAATTCCTTCTGTCTACTACGGTCCGCTTTTACATGTTAGCATTTCAGTTTCTTCTTGTCATTCAGGACTCACTTAAAGTATAACTGCCTGAGGAAAGCTATCCTAATGATTCAACTTTGTATCAGAAATCCAGTGGTAGATTAAAATGTCCTTGTATGCTGTGGTACTTCTCTGCTGAGAACTGGGGACCCATTAGCCTCTCCTTGAGTCTGGGTGGGCTCTGTGACTGCTCATACAAAGAGACATTGCCAGTTTCTTCTGGGCTTTGGTGAAAAGAGATTATCAACTTTCACTCACACTTAGAAGCATACTACCACTAATTAATGTGACTCACTCTGGTCACCATACTGTAAGGAGTCCAAGCTACACAGAAAGATTGGGGATGAAATGCCATGTGAAAAGAGAAAGGGAGAGAAAGATAAAAGCAGGAGAGGGAGAGAGAGGCTCTGAGTACTAGATATGTGAATGAAAAACTGTGTTTTGGAAGTGGATCATTCTGTTCCAGCCGCCACTATGTGGACCAGGGACAAGTTACCCAGTTGAATCTTTCCAGAGTTCTAAACTCACAAAAATTGTAAACAAAACAACAATGTTGTTTTGAGTACCAATGAACCCGACACGTGCCAAGTATGGTTTGGTTTATTTTTTTTTTTTTTTTTTGGTTTATCATATCACACTTTTCTACTACTGTTCTTTTTTTCTTCCTTTTCTTCCTTTTTCTCTTCTTTCCTTTCACTTTTTCCCTCTCTTTCTTTTCTTCCTTTGTCTTTCCTTTATCTGACTACTGTCTCAACTCTTTAGATAATAAACACCACATGAATAAGGACTTTGTGTATCTCTTTTCCCATTGAACCCTGGTCTGTAGAAGTGTGCCTCAAAGATAATTGGAAGCAGTCAATAGTTATCAAATAAATAAAATAAGCCTATGCATTTAGTAAGTCTACCCACACAGGGTTGGTAGTTACTCTATCAAAATTATGACAATTAAGTGTAAATAAAGAAACAAATGCACAAAATCCAGCCAAAATAATTCCCAATATAAATGGGGAAGAATTATACAGTATACTCTATTCTGTAATTTTACAATGAGATAGGTTTTAGCAGAACATGATGCTTGAATTGGCTGCAAAATTACACCTCTTGACTGCCCTTTGGTATCAGACTTTGGTGGGATTACTAATGGTTATCTCAGTGCTGTAATGATTTTCAAAAGAAGAAAAAGCATCCACATATTTTGAAGCAGCTTAAAACACATTATTTGGCTTCTCAGAACTAGATCTTGTAGCTGGCAGAGTCCAAACCCTCTCTTCCTCAGCTACATGGCAAACTGGATAAGGCCATGTGGATCCTGGCTGCCCGGCTGCCTCTGATCTGAGGAGCTGATGCAGAAATAACTTCATTGCTCATAGATACCTCTTCACAATGGCAGAATTACTGTGGCTCTCCAAATACCAACTTGGGGCCATTTGAGAACTCCTGCTGTGGAGAAGATGAGGTTTTAAGACATAAAAAGAAGTCCTTTCATATCTTCACCCTTTGCACTCAGTACATGTGTGTGCTGCGTGTTAAGTCGCTTTAGTCATGTCTGACTCTGTGTGACCATATGATCTGTAGCCCTCCAGGCTCCTCTGTCCCCAGGATTCTCTAGGCAAGAACACTGGAGTGGGTTGACATACCCTCCACCAGGGGATCTTCCTGCCCCAGGGATCAAACTTTGCCTCTTACATTTAACCTGCATTATCAGGCAGGCTCTTTACCTTTAGTGCCACCTGGGAGGCCCTTATCCTAAGTACAAAGACAGCAAAAGCAGGCAGAGACTTAGAGAGAGGTTCCTGTCACCCATAAAGTAACCCAACTGAGCCAGCCACTTCAGAGACACTTCCTATGCTGCCCACCCAGCCTACACTCTGCTCTACCTCTAAGAAATTGTCTCCTGCTTCTCTATAGTCACAGAGGTGAATTCTTCCCTGCCAGATTCCAGCCACTCTGGCCTTTGTTCCGCTTCTTCAGCATGAGGTACAACTTTCAGGCTCAGGGCTTTTGCACAGACGATTCACTCTGACTAAAACTTCCCTAACACTTACCTTGTTTACTTAACTCAAAACCAAGCTGAGGCTTAAATGTCACTTCCTCTGGGAAGGCTTTTCTGTTCCCCTGGGCAAGATTGTGTATCTCTCCCTTAAACTTTTGTTACATCCTTCATAATAAGGAAAACTCTGCATATAAAAAGCTAGTCCACCATTTTATGTGTTCTCTGTGATTAATCAATCAATGTATTGTGTCAAGTGATCTCTGGTGTTTGGCAGTGAGCCCAACAGAGGCAAAAAGCAGACATGTTTTGTTCTTTTCTGTATAGAGAAGACTTAGCATGATTCCAGCATAGAGTAGATGTTTAGTAATTAGTCTTTAAATGACTGAATGAATGTTTGATAGGTAAATGAATTGCAGGAAAGCTATCTTTCACTGATTTTTTCCCCCTTTGAATTTGGAACAATATATGTGTCCCTAGTAAGGTGAAAGACTTTATTCCTAAGTTTTTTAAAAAAATTTCCAACCTCACAGATCATTGATTTGTTCAGCTGCAGACTTAATTGCATCCTGTGTTCTAAAAATGATCATGATTTGAGACAGGAAGTAAGTACATAAGAATTCCCATTCTCTGATTCATAAATTTCTTACAAAGTTGTCTTTCTTGATAAAGATTCTAAAATCCTCAGGGCTGAATTGTGGGATTCCAAGTGCATTCTTTCAGGGGCCTCCATTGTGGTAAAAGGAACTAAGAACACTTAATTCAAGTCTGAGTCTCTGCTATAAAACTTCCAATTATTGAAACTTATTTCAGTATCTAGTTCAGCCTAAGGTATATGCAGGCACTCAATAATTGATGGTCATTATTATCAATGTGATTGATTATATCAGCATTCTAGTCATCTGGACAGTCCTCCCCTCTCCTAATGAGCTTGTCTATTCCTTACATTTCTGTCAAGTCCTTTCAAATGGGTCCAGAATTTTTTACTCTGATCCTGATCCATGAACTCAGGCTTTTTTCTCCTGACTGTTTTTCTGATGCTACTACCTAGCTTGCTTCTCTTCCAGCAACTACAGAGCATTTGCGTTGGAATTCCATTCAGGGGAGCTCAGCTCATCTGTTGGAAACCCCTAGCTACTTCTTGGATCACTATCTTAACAGATCATTTTGTCTGAGATTGGAGATTATTGAGACCCTTGGATATCATTTTCATGTCCTCTGATCTGAAATACTACTATTAAGTCACTTCATTTGAGCATCTCTGACTTCTAATAGTTAAGACCTTAGATTTGAGAGTCACATTTTGAGAGACACATTTTGAAGAATAGATCCTCCACTTATTTGCTGTGAAAATGGGAAAAATATTTAGTCCCGAAGTGCCTCTTTCTTATTTTATAAAATGAAAATCAATAATAGCACCTGCTTCCAAGGGCTGTTGTCAAGAGGAAGTGAGATGACACGATAGTAAAAGACTACTGGCAAACTTGTTTCTCCCAGGTCTGTCTGTCTACCTGTGACCATTATTTCTTGCTTGGTCTTAATATCTGCCCCATGGTTTTGCTTGATGTGACTGGTCCATGTACTTGTCCCAGTGTATGACCTGAAGGCAAAAATACATTACCAGCTCTTTGGGAACTAAGGATTGCATAGGTAACAATATTTTAAGTAGTTTTTGAGTTAACTTTCTAGGATTGGCTGGTCACAGTAGCAAATATTATTTTTGTGATTCTGTCACTTGCTAGGTTATCTCTCAAATAAGCTAGATGGTGGATTTTTAATTTAAAACAATATAAATGAATTTTTTTGAAGTTTTGTTAATGAGAATTCTGCTTCTAGGAGGTGGGGTAGACCTTCTCCCCTTATCATCACACTAAGTACAATTAACAACACTGAGCACTATATATAAAACTCATATAATACGACTCTGAAATCTAGAAAGAAGGTGACAGACTGTCAAGAAAACTTAGGACTAGGGAATGACATGGTGGTTAGTTATCTGAGCTTTCTTTTTGCCTCATACATCCTTAGTGAGAGCTGGTAAAGCCAGCAACCTGGAAATATCAGCCAGCGCAGACAAATATGCCCCCCCTCAAACCCGCTCTTTCTAGCCAAAGGACAAGGAAAAGACAGAAAAATCTTCAGATAATGACTGCCCCATTCCAGCTAGACAACACAGAAAAAAGTCTGGCCCCACCCTACCCTTGCCAGCAAAGGCTGAGTGGGCATCCACTCAAGGATGAGCTGAGAAAATATAACACCCCCACTGCAATGGAGTTGGAGGAGGTTGGGTAAAGAGCTAGAATTTTATTCCCTACTGGCAGTATTAAGTTCCTCAACCACAGTGTCAGTGCAGACCACCTGGCAGGCTAGATTTCTAGTCATACTTGTCAGTAATGCTTTTAATCTCCACTCAAATGGCATCAGATGAAGGCTAATGGAGAGTGGTAACAAAGCCACCCCCCACTGTTGTCAGTGGAGACATGAGAAGTCAGAACTTCCACCTCTGCCCAGCAATATGAGGAGCCTTGCCCAACATGAGCATTAATGATGGCTAAGTGGCAAATTGGAAAAGGCCCTGATGCTGGGAAAGATTGAAGGCAAAAGGAGAAGAGGGCGGCAGAGGATGATTTGGTTGGATGGCATTACAGACACAACGGACATGAACTTGGGTGAGCTCCAGGAGATGGTGAGGGACAGGGAGGCCTGGTGTGCTGCAGTCCATGGGGTTGCAAAGAGTCAGACATGACTTAGCGACTGAACAACAAGTGGTAAATCCACTATTCTATTCCATGTGGCAGTAAGAGATAATACCTTTCCCTTTTCCCTCCATAGGTCATACCCGAAAAATCCAACTTAAAGTGAAGTGTAATAATATCAAGAATTTCCCAAAATAATTTTAAAAATCCATGTTTCAATACAAATTACTTATTAGATCAAGAAACAGGAGGATCTCACACTAAATGTAATAAAATCAAGAGATTTCAATGCTGATATGACAGGCATGTTAAAATTATCAAACAAAGATTTTAAAGCAGCAACAGTAAAAATATTTTATTGGCCAATTAAGAATGTACTTTTAACAAATTAACTAATAAAAAGCCTCAGCAAAGAAATAGTCTCAGCAAGGAAATGAAAGATATAAAGAAGAACCAAACAAATTTTAGAACTAAAAAGTAAAATTACTGAAATTAAAAGCTCAGTGAATGGCTTCAATCACAGAATGGAGGGGACAGGGGAAATCATCAGTGAATGAAAGAAGAATAGACATCATCCAATCTGAACAGCAAAGAGAAAACAGACTTAAAAAATCAATGAAGTCTTTGGAATCTGTGGAACTATAATCAAACACCTAACATTTTTGCTATTGGAGTTAAAGAAAAATAGGTAAAAGAGAAGAGATGAAAAAAGTACACATAGGAATAATGACCAACAACTTCCTAAATCTGTCAAAAGACATACATCTCCAGATTCAAGAAGCTATGGAAATTCCACACAGGATAAATTGAGAGGGATCCATGCAAAGACACATTTTAATTAGTATTTTGAAATCTAAAAGACAAAAGAAAAAATCTTGAAAGTGGTCAGAGAAAAATGCCACTTTATCTGTAGGGGAAAATTGAAATAAAATGATAGATTTTTCATCAAAAATGTTGGAAGCCAGAATAAAGTGGACAATATTTTTCAAACAGTGAAAGAAAAGAATTGTCAACCTGGCAAACCATAGCCATCAAAAATATCCTTCAAGAATAAAAGGTAAATAAAGATATTCTTAGAGGAAGAAAAGCTAAAATAATCTCTCACTCTCAGACTTATTCCAATAAAAGTGGCTAAAATAAGTTCCCTAAACAGAAAAAAAAATGTTAAAAAGGAACCCTAGAAGTTTAGAGAGGAGAAAATAACAAAATGAAGAAAACATTAACAATTTTTCTTCTTCTCTTGAATTTTCTAATTTTTTGATGATTGATGCAAAACTTTTAACACTGTATAATATAGTTCTAAATGTTGGCTGAGGAAATATTTAAGCCAATTATGTTATAAATAAGGAAGTGCAAAGGAAGTTGGAGGGAACATTTTGGTTTATAATAGGCTTAAGTTATGTATATACATATACATATGAGATGATATATATATGTATATCTCACATACATAACTATAATATTCTAGGTATAATGTGATATCTAGAATAACCACTAAAAAAGCTGCACAAAGAGATATACAATATGAAACTATAGATAAATCAAAATGGATTCTTAAAAAATTTTAGGTAATCCATAGACAGTCAGGAAAAGGAACCCAGAAATAACACCTGTTTTGTTCAGTCACTAAATTGTGTCCGACTCTTTGCAATCCCATAGACTGTAGCACAACAGGGTTCCCTGTCTTTCACCATCCCCCAGAGTTTGCTCAAAAGAGAAAAACAAAAATGAAAATAAAATGTCAGGTTTAATCCTAAAGTATTAATAATTATATTAAATGTAAACGGCATAAACATACCAATTAAATGACAGATATTGGCAGAGTGATTTATAAAACATAATCCACCTATTATATATATATGTATATATATACATAATGCAAACATTAACATTAATCAAAGGACAACAAGAATGGATGTATTATTATCAGATAAAGTGATTTTAGAGCAAAAAAATTACAAAAATAAGAGAACAACATAAAGTGATAAAAGGGTAAGCCCACAAGTGGACACAGAAATTCTATATGTACACATACAAAACAACAGATTTGTAAAATGTTTGAGGCAGAAATTGATAAAACTAAAGCAAAAAACGTATACTCAATTATAATTGGGGACCTCAACACCTTTCTCTCAGCAATTTATTGAAAAACTAGACAGAAAATCAGCAAGGCTTTAGAAAAACTGAATAGCACCATTTAAACAACAGTATCTACTCAATATTTTCAGAAAGCTCAACAACAGCAGAACATGCATCATTTTCAAGTGCCCAAGAATCATGTCCCAATGTAATCATATCCTGATGGAGAAACTTCAAAAATTTAAACTAGTGAAATTGTACAGAGTTTATTCTCTGACCACAATGGAACCAAACTAGAAATCAATACGAGAATTTTCAGAAAAAATTTGCAAATATTGGGAAACAGCAGCATATCTATAAAAAATCCATGTGTCAATAGGATAGCTTTAGAAGAAATTTTAAAATGTTCATTTAACCAAATGAAAATGTAAATACAATTATTAAAATTTGTGGGACAGATTTTTTGGGGCTCCAAAATCACTGCTGAT
This sequence comes from Okapia johnstoni, assembly GCA_024291935.2. Classification (NCBI taxonomy): domain Eukaryota; kingdom Metazoa; phylum Chordata; class Mammalia; order Artiodactyla; family Giraffidae; genus Okapia; species Okapia johnstoni. Next base: position 39,524,340 of record CM044308.1, on the reverse strand, counting down.
GGTGATTGCAGCCATGAAATTAAAAGACGCTTACTCCTTGGAAGGAAGGTTATGGCCAATCTAGATAGCATATTTAAAAGCAGAGGCATTACTTTGCCAACAAAAGTCCATCTAGTCAAGGCTATGGTTTTTCCAGTGGTCATGTATGGATGTGAGAGTTGGACGGTGAAGAAAGCTGAGCGCTGCAGAATTGATGCTTTTGAACTGTGGTGTTGGAGAAGACTCTTGAGAGTCCCTTGGACTGCAAGGAGATCCAATCAATCCATCCTAAAGGAGATCAATCCTGGGTGTTCATTGGAAGGACTGATGTTGAAGCTGAAACTCCAATACTTTGGCCACCTCATGCGAAGAGTTGACTCATTGGAAAAGACCCTAATGCTGGGTAGGATTGGGGGCAGGAGGAGAAGGGGACGACAGAGGATGAGATGGTTGGATGGCATCACCGACTCGATGGACATGGGTTTGGGTAGACTCTGGGAGTTGGTGATGGACAGAGAGGCCTGGTGTGCTGCAATTCATGGGGTCGCAAAGAGTCGGACATGACTGAGCGACTGAACTGAACTGAAGGAGGAAGTATGTACAACTAAATTCACATATTAGGAAAAAGTGTCTCAAATCAATACTCTAAATTTCCACTTCAACCCAGAAAAGAAGAACAAAATAAAACCAAAGCAAACAGAAGGAAGGAAATAATAAGAGCAGAAATCGGTGAACTTGGAAACAGGAACACAATAGAGAAAATCAATGAAACCAAGAGATTATTCTTAAAAAAATCAATAAAATTGACAAAGAACTAGCAAGACTGAGGAAGAAAAAATAAAGGAAAATAATTACAAACATTTGAAATGACACAGGGGATACCACCAGGACCCTGCATACGTACCAAAAAATATAGATATATTATGAACAACTCTTCACATATAATTTGAAAACTTAGATGAAATAAATCATTTAACTGAAAGAAAACAAACAACCAATACTTATCCAATATAAAATAGATTATGAAATATATGGTTGCAATTACCATAGAACCATTCATGGATTTGAATCCAACTATTAAGCAATTGAGTTTGAAGTTCTTATAAAACCAATTAGTACTGCTTATTTCATACAGTTTTGAGAGCTAAGAAATTTTAAAAATCATACGAAGTATCATTTTACATTTTATGTTCTTTAGTAATCTGATAATATATTCGGTTGGTTTTTTTTTCCTCCTGAAAGTTTTATTTACACTTAAATCAATGGTGCATTTGGGGTTAATTCTGAAAACATGTGAAGTTTGTTCTGTAATTCTGAATACATGTGAAGTATGTTCTGTTTTTGACCAATGATTTAATTATGAATCACTACTAGCTAACAAATCTAAAAAAACAAAATATCCAAGACCAGTTAACAGTTGATTTGCAGTTCAATACAACTTGAATTTCAGCTTTTATAATTTTAACTATGCCATAGCCATGACCTGTAAAAGAGAGTCCAATAAAATGAACCATGCTATTGTGATTCAGTGAAAAAGACTAGGTATAGGTGCTCCTAGTCTAACTTTGGTATATTTGTATCTAATTATCTGTCTTATCTTGGGCAATCACTTAAATTCCTTGAATTGGCAATTGAAAAATGTTGCATGAGATTATCTTATGGTCTTTTCCTTTCAGCTATGACTTATTATTTTTTTTATTCAAGTCCAATATATCTCATCAGAACCAGATTAAGGGGTAAGAAAGACAGGGTATTTTTGGCAACTTGGATTTCCCAAAGATGGTCAAACAAATATTAATTTCATCCCACACAGTCTTGCAAAGTGATGCTGACAATCCTCTATTGAAAGATGAAATCTCTGGTCCATCCAGTCAAACCTCAGCATATTTTGAAACTGCTTCCACCATGAGCACATGGTGAAAACTGACATTTGCCTGACTTCTGAAGCTAGGTTATAAAATGCAATATAGCTTCACCTGAAGCCCTTTTCTCTCTCTTTCTTTTTCACTGTATGTACTTATACCTTTGGAGATCTGATTAACTATGTAAGTAATTCTGAAGATGCCATGCTGGACATCACACAGAACAACTCAGAGTGACAAAAGATACCTGAGGACCCCTGCTATCCCCAGATATCCAAGTGTTCTGAGCTGGAATTCCATGCACATAAGTGAGGAAGTTTTCATGACACTAGCTCTAGTCATATTCAGAAAACTAAGATCATGGCATCTGGTCCCATGACTTCATGGCAAATAGATGGGGAAACAATGAAAACAATGAGACACTTTATTTTGGGGTCTCCAAAATCACTGCAAATAGTGACTGCAGCCATGAAATTAAATGATGCTTGCTCCTTGGAAGAAAAGCTATGACCAACCTAGACAGCATATTAAAAAGCAGAGACATTACTTTCCTGACAAAGCTCTGTCTAGTGAAAGCCATGGTTTTCCCAGTAGTCATGTATGGACGTGAGAGTTGGACTATAAAGAAAGCTGAGCACCGAAGAATCAATGTTTTTTAACTGTGGTATTGGAGAAGACTCTTGAGAGTCCCTTGGACAGCAAGGAGATCCAACCAGTCCATCCTAAAGGAAATCAGTCCTGAATATTCATTGGAAGGACTGATGCTGAAGCTGAAACTCCAATTCTTTGGCCACCTGATGTGAAGAACTGACTCATTGGAAAATACCCTGATACTAGGAAAGATTGAAGGCAGGAGGAAAGGGGGCAAGCTCCAAGAGTTGATGATGGACAGGGAAGCCTGGCATGCTGCAGTCCATGGGGTTGCAAAGAGTCGGACACGACTGAGCAACTGAACTGAATGAGCTCTAGCCACCATCAGTATGACTCCAGAACTACAGAGATGAGTTGCACTTAAATTTCTGACTCATGTGTATCACAGGAGATAACAAATATTTATTGGTGTTTTAAGTCACTAAGCTTTGTGGTAGCTTTTTAAATAGCCACTGTTACCAGAATAGTGCCCATCTATGGATTCTTAAACATCATTGGAAATACAGCAAAATGGAGAAAAGTGTGTTTACTAGAATGCTTTAGAGTACACTAATGTATGAATAAATTTATTGAATATAAATCCCACTGATAACCACATCTTAGTAGTATCAAGGACATATACTTGAAGGGTGTATATTTTGCATATTTGTAAAAAATACAAAAAACAAAACCTAGATTCAGAGGAACAGGATGGTGGAGCCAAATATTTGCCAATAATATCTAAAACCAACACATTAGGGTTAACTCATTTTCATATAACTTTCTGAACAAGCTTTATTTTGGGGAGCCCATTATAGAAAGGTAACTTTTCTCCTGCTGCAGGATACAAAATCCCTAAGAGTTTTCCATTCCAGCCAAAGCTTTCATAGCTCTACGGCTTGTGCAAAAGTATATGGCTTTTCTCTGTGCTAAGTCTTGAAGGTAAATTTTCTCAGTAGAGATTCTAGAGATCTAAGGAAAGCCTGGGCTCTTGATTCAAGCCATAAAAGTGTCCAAGAGGGCAGCTAAGTTAAGAGAATATTAAAATCTGACACAAATCTATTGCTTCTGATTATGTCTATTGTGTCAGCTTATATTATTGTTCAAAACAATTCACTCCCATTTTGAGAGGAGTTTATCTGTTCTTTGTGTTCGTTGTGTAACTTACCATGCCAGTGTGTAGGTGGAATACACTTTCTTGTCCCATTGGAAGACTTGCCCACTGTAATCTGAGCGAACATGATGTGTGCCATGTTGGAGCAGAAGCCTTAAATATGACTGCACAGTTCAATTTAGTCTCTGGCTTCTGCTTTCTGCTCTGAGAATGGCACATTCCAAATAGAAGTTGCTCCTATAGTCTGGAGGTCTAGTAGACAAGACAGATGGAACTCTACTGGATTAAAGCCTACATATAAAATAAATCTCTGTGTTATATGACCCTGAGATATTGGAGTTGTTCGTCACTCCAACAAAGCTTCCCTGGTGGCTCAGTGGTAAAAGAATCTGCCTGCAATGAAGGAGATCCTGGTTCAATCCCTGGGTTGGGAAGATTTCCTGGAGAAGGAAATGGCAGCCCACCCCAGTATTCTTGCTTAGAGAATTCCATGGAGAGAGAAGTCTGTCAGGCTACAGTCCATGGGGTCACAAAGAGTAGGAAACAACTAAGCAGGTAACACATATTTTGACCAACAAAGCTACCAAATATGTACATAAAGGGGAATATTAATTGGATGTATACTTAGCCAGAGAATTGGAGTACTGTGACCTTTAACTCTTACTGAAAATAAATGTGTGGGGCTGTATATGTGTATTAAGAGGAAAGTTTTGTCTCGATAAATTAAATAAATTTTTATTACATAATTTAGTTATGAGACTATGATGTTTTATAATCCCATACAGGATATAAGTAATTTGGAAAGGCTTCCAGTGGTGAGTTTGCACTTATTACATGAAAGTCAGTGGAATGGATTTAACATTTGAGTCTAGATTTGACAGTGCTTTTCAAGGACTATGTTCAACTGTTCAAGTACTATGAACAGTTGGAAGAGACTGGGTTTGGTAAGAGATTGTACTAATAAGTGGGCTTCCCTGGTGGTTCAGACAGTAAAGAATCCACCTGCAATGTAGGAGACCCAGGTTTGATCCCTGGGTTGGGAAGATCCCCTGGAGAAGGGGATGGCTACCCATGCCAGTATTCTCGCTGGGAGAATTCCATGGACAGAGGAACCTGGCTGGCTACAGTCCATGGGGTCGCAAAGATTCGGACACATCTGAGCAACACTTTCACTTTCGCTATATTAATAAAGCCCGGTTTTGAATGACAGAAACACAGATCACATGAGTTTAAGCAAAACAATAGCAACTATTTTTATATAAATTAATAAAATGCTTGTGTGTGTGTATGTGTTGGAGGTAGAATATTAATTGGCTTTTATAACTTGAAATTTTCCTTGGTGGCTTAGCTGTAAAGAATCCACCTTCAATGCAGGAGATGCAGGTTCAATCCCTGGATCAGGGAGATACCCTGGAGAAAGAAATGATAACCCACTCTGCTATTCTTGCCTTTAAAATCTCACAGACAGAGGAACCTGGTGGGTTACAGTCCATGGGGTAGCAAGAGTCAGACATGACTTAGCGACTAAATAGCAATGTAATTTGAAAATATAGTGTGGGACATGGTTGGATTCATGATCTCAAATGACGTCATCAGTGTTTTCTGTTTGTCTTCCTCTCTTTTCTTTCTCCTGTTGCTTTTCTTATGTTCAACTTACTTACTCTCGTCCATCTCTATCTCGGAAGTATACCTCCCCTTGTTTCGTCTCTATTCTTAACGCTGAGGGTGTGAGACTGTTCAGAAGCCACTATGAGTGAGAATATGAGATAAAGTTGTATAAAGAAAAAGTAGTGCTCTAGTTTCAAAAGAGGTAATAGATGGTAGGCAGGCAAAATTAAAGAAAAAAAAATCTACCATAAAGGTAAATCCCACAAAGATTGTGTTCAGGGTGGCACAGATGTTTGCAAAGTTGCTCTGAAGAAGAGTGGAAAGGATTCAATGCAAGTCAGTAGTTTTGCTGAGTGAAGTAAGCTAGCTTGATGCTAGAGCTGAACTGTTCAGGGTGACCAAGGGAAAAAAGGAAGGCCACCTTGTCCCAGGCACAGTAAACAAGTTCCCTACTAAAGGAACATCAAACAACTATTTTAAAATCTCAGTTTGAAAAAAAGGCTAGTACAAATTTACTTGCAAGGTTGGCAGTAGGAACTTGGAACTTGCTTCACCGTTCTCTCTACATAGGTGCCGTGGATTCTAAACATACTGCCTTGATATTCAAGATTGAAAGGGGAAAAATTCAACTTCTTTCCATCAAAAAATGGTATTAGTAGGTCACAAACTTTTTCCCATTTTGATTCTTTTGGTAGCATATTGTGCATGGTTCAATGCCTTTGTCTTTAGTGAAAAAAAATTCAAATATTTAAAAAGCTTTTTAAATACAGTCTCCCAGGTGTCTGTTGCAGCCTCAAGCCCCTTTTCTTTCTTCTATTGTTCTCTTAATTGTTACTTCACAACAATTAGTTGGTTATTCATACGCAAATATATGCAAATGAAAAGGGACTCAATATATGAGATTTTTACTACTATTTAATTTCTACTTTGGGGTCTACCGATAAGATCTGCAAAACTGATTTTTTGTATCCTTACTCCTTGGAGGATAAAAGAGAAAGGGTAGTGTGAAAACAACCTAAATATCTCAAAAGCTCTGCCATTGTTAAGATTCTTCTTTAGCTTGGAAAGCCTTTTTTAATTATTTTTTACTTGTCTGCCTTGCTTTCACAGAAAATGTTGTGTAGAAGCTTCCATTTTTTGATACTAACTAGTTACTTAGGATCCAGAATGGCATCTGAAGTATTATTATCAATATGGAAATGGGCTCAGAAAGGAAAGAAGTAATCATCAGACAAATAAATGGAATTTGATTGACTGATTGATTGAAATCATTGTTTTAAAACATCATACAATGTTTATTAAATTAAATATTAATAAATAAATCAAAATATTTATTAAGGTAAATATTAAATATCATGAGCAAGGGAGGTCTGATGAATAAATTAAAAATACTTTAAAGCTTCTAAGAAACACCAGATTATTTGTAGGGTGGGAGGTGTGTATGTAAATAGAATGATTACTATTTTCCTCCTTGTAATAAAGATGTCTGCAAAATTTGCTGTCCTACTCTTAAGGAAAGGAAACCTATTTTCCATCCTGTGGAATCTAAGCCTCCCTTAAGTGATGTGTCTGACCAATGACTATAGCAAAAGTGGCTTTCTGGTACTTTAAGGCTAGGTCAAAAGGTGTTTTGTAGCTTTCATTGGTCTGAAAAAGCATTCATTTCAGGAACCCAGCTTTTCTTTCTATAAAGAAGTCCAGCCAGACTGCAGACACGACCTTGTGAAACACAACTAAGTTACCCTGACAAAAGACTAGGCTAAATTCTTAGCCAGCATCAGCACCAACTTGCTAGCCCTGTGAGGGAGCCATCTTGGACCAGTCAAGCCACTCCAGTTGACATCTCATGGAGTGGAGAGAAGACACCCAGTGAATCCCCTCCTGACTTCCTTATCCACAATATCATGATCCAAGTAAACTGCTGTTTTAAGCCACTACATTTTGATGGTTTACCATACATCAACAGGTAACAGGCACACTAGATACAGATCAAAAAGAACAAAGAAAAAAAAAAAGATGTTGTCTCTGTAAAAGCAGTCATACTACTTGTACAATTTCCCTTGCCAAGCTAAAGGGATCTACTCATGGACGGTTTAAAAACAGGAAGCAATTAAATCCAGTTTACAAATGCTAAAAAGAGCTTTTAATTGTTAAGGTTTCCTTCCTTGCATTTAACCTTGGCTCTTTTGGTCTCTATTCACCAGTGGACGCCCAGAGGAGAGGGAGGAGAGCTCTGGTGAGGATAAATGTGCCGGCCAAGACTCCAGTGTCCTCTGCACAACCTACAGATGCCTCAGTGACTAATCTTCATCTGCAGATAATTCAGAAACAGGGCAGATCCCTCGGATTTGAAAATGGGAACTAAAACTCATCCATCTTCTCCTGATGGCTAAACAGGCTATTATTAGCAGGCCAGATGATTTAATAGGCCGGGGATGGAAAGGCACATGTTGATAATTAAACACTCCAGAGTTCCATTCCAAAGCAAGTGTCCTTTAACAGCATGACTAAGATTTGTTTGCTTTTTAAACCCTTTTCTTCCACTTCCAAGACTCTGGAATGTGTTCAGACAGCAACATAAACTTTTTCGATAGCTAGAAATGATGTGTGTCAAACCAACGCTCTGTTGTTTGGATGACATGTTACATGGAATTACCTGTCCTGAACCAGCTTTATAAATGTATACATCTATGAATTCTAAAAAGACTGATCCACTCCTTCAGCAAATATGAATTGAGGTCAAATAGATAGTGGTAGAATGATAGCACTTTCTTTCAGAGCTGACTCTGCCTGGTGGCTGTTTGACCTTGAAAAAGTCAGAGCAACTTTGGTAACTTAGTTTGATCATATGAAAGTGAAGAATACTTGATTCTAAGTTTCCTTCAAGCACTAGAATGTGTTCATTCTACAAACTATTGTCAAACTGACTCATCTCTATTAAAAATATGTGTAGGCAGTAGTTGAGTTAATTGGAAATGGATTGTTTTTGCTTTAAGCACATGCATCAATATTCTTAGCCTTCTTTATTTCCCATCTTACCCAAGATTATCATATTACCTGATTTCCCATATTACCTAAGATTATTTTTAAATACTGTTATTTTATAATCATAAATAATAGTAAATATTTATTTTACTCATAACTGTACACCAAGCATGAGCTGAAAGTTTTACAAATGTAATCTGTTATATATATACCTATGTGTACATATACAAAAAAAAAGTTAGTCACTCAGGAGTGTCCTGCTCTTTGCAACCCTATGAACTGTAACCTGCCAGGCTCCTCTGTCCATGTGATTTCCCAGCCAAGAATACAGGAGTGGGTAGCCATTCCCTTCTCCAGGGTATCTTCCCTACCAAAGGATCGAACCCAGGTCTCCTGCATTGCAGGTAGATTCTTTACTGTCAGTGCCAGCAGAGAAGCCCCAAGTATACATACATGTCTATATATTTATATAAAACTACACATGTGTAAGTATACATATAAACCAGAAACAGTGCAAAAAAGAAGACTGTTAAAGTCAGCAAGCTCAGTGATAAAAAAAGAAGACTGTTAAAGTCAGCAAGCTCAGTGATAAAGGGATCTTCTGCAAGGGATGATGTTCTCATTGACCTCTTGGGGGATTCTTTTCCATCCTTAGCTTGGAATAGGCTTCAGGGAAGAATTGAACTACAGTGCAGGGGGAAAAAAATTAAAATGCTTTTCCAGAAAAATATCTTTCCTGCTCTTTGGAGATAAATTCACTTGATTTTATTTTTTGTGTATTGTAGCTTTCCAGGGAAAGGATTTTATTTTTTAAGCTGGAAAATTGCCATCTTGACTTTGCTGTCTGTTGTCTGTTTCTGAGTTACACACTCAGATGCTTCCTTGATAGGAGGCTTCCTTTGCCCTGAGAGTCACCTCTATAATATTTCTGTTAAATAAATGTAGCACAAGTTCACGATTCATCTTCAAAAGGTATGCATCTGAAGCATGCCTTTTTCATCCTATTAGGGCTCAAGCTCATGCTGAGTAAGTCTTTGGTGCTCCTCCCTACACATAACCGTAAAGGGTTGAGCAAGCAGGAAAACTTGAAGAAATGAGAGTCTTTAAGCCAACGTAGGAGTTTCCAAACATTTAGAACATATCTAATGGACTGAAGTGACCCTGATTGAGGCCAGTATCAGGACTGAGTATTTGGACCTAGGCCTTTGGGTGGTAATGGGATTAGGTCATGCGTGTGGGTCCCTCAGGATGGATTAGTACTCTTTCAGTGAGAAGAGACATCTCTTTCTCTCTCACACTGAGGACGTAATGAGAAGTCAGTCATCTGCAAGCCAAGGAGGAGATATTTCACCAGAAACTGAATTGGTTGACACCTTAAAGTTCTCAGCATTTAGAATCATGAGAAATTGAATTTTTGTTGTTTAAGACACTCAATCTATTCGGTAACGGCAGCCCAAGAGACTAAGAGAGCTACTCTTTACCATTGCTTTGCATTCTTCCCCTAGTTTTGATATGTTTTGGCTTCCAATGGTTATCAGGCAGCTCCCTTCTTGGAGGACAGCACTTGGGAATTCCCTTAACCCCATTCAGACCAAGACAACCCTACGATGTAGCTTCCACTCCTGAGTTCTCCTCCAGTATCAGGATTGGGTTAGCTTCTTATTTTAACATCTCATTCTCTATTCTACCTCCACTTCTTGACAGTTTACCCTAGGAACAGTTCCTTAATAAGTCACAACCACAAGAATCCTGTTTTAGGATCTGCTACTGGAGAACCTGACCTAAGACACTTTTCATAAAGAGAAAAAAATCTAAAAAAGGAATGTCTGTACTGTTGACCTGGCTACCAAGTGGCCTGTAGAGGTTATACTCTGGAGATAGCTTGAAATTCATGAAGAAATCCTTTCATATCTTTACCTTTTGTGCTCAGTATCAATGTGGAAGATCTGGCAGAGAGTTAGAGGTTTCTTTTAACTCTAAAACAACCAAAGTGAGTTTACTGCTTTAACAGAAACCTCCTGATGTGCCCATCTAGTGTGTAATCTGCAGTCTCTTCTCGCCTCTAGGGTTGCAGAGGTGAGTTGTTGCACTATCCACATTCCAGCCACTCTGGCCTTCTTTCACCTTGAATGTGTGTTTTATTTTTCAGTCACAGGGCTTTACACATGGTGTTTACTCTTTCACTCTTCCTGAAACTTTCTAATTGTTCACCCTTCTAACCCCATCTCTAGATGTACAGCTCTTCCAGAATTTTATGTTTTGGAAAACACGGCCAAACGTATGAAAATAACTGAACTACTGAATCTGTGAAATTTGCTATGACTTGTACTGACCCTTATTTAGAAAACCACTGATTAAGCTGCCTTATTCTACATATTTCAGTACCAACTCTATATCCCAGTTGGCATGGCTTCTGTGTTTGCTCACTGATTCTTTACTATCTGCTCCAACTCTGGTCACCATTTGGTTATTAAAAGGGCTCTTTTGTCAGCCAGTGTCTTCTCTGTCGTAAAACTAGCATCATTAATATCACCTAATAGCTTATTAGAGAAGCAAATCCTTAGGCCTCATCTTAGACCTATTAGTTATTTAATAGAAGCTCTGAGGACAGACCCATCAACCTGTGTTTTGGAAAATCCTCCTGTCATTTTGATACACATTAAAGTTTGAGGATAACTGATCTAAATGTTACAGGACTTTGAATCTTAATATATAATGGCAAGTTCCAGGAAACCAAAATGGAACATCCAAGATAAACAAGCAAACAACCTTTCCTCAAGATCTTGACTATTGAAAATCATAAGTGCCTTAGTTCTCAGATGATTTGTATTAATCTGCTCACATTACCACTGACAAAGTACTGCAAACTGGGTACCTTAAAGAACAGATATTTACTGTCTCATAGTTCTGGAGGCTGGAAGTTGTAAATTGAGGTGTTCTCAGGGTTGTCTCCTTCTAAGGGCTGTGGGCAGGAATCTGTCTCATGCCCCTCTCCTTGCTTTTAGTGGTTTACTAATAATATTTGGCATTCCTAGGCTTGGGACAGCATAACTTGGTTCAGCATAAACTCCAGGGCTTATTGTATTAGTCTGCTTGGCTACCATAACAAAATATCACAGACTGGGTGGTATAAACAACAAAATTTATTTTCTTACAATACGGGAGGTTGGAAATTTAAGATCAGTGTGCCATCATGGTTGGGTTCGAATGCAGGCATCTGAACCTTTTTTTAGCAAATATTGCAAGCAATTGTGATGCACAGCTAGCTGTTCAAACCTTTGTCCTAGATCTCTATTTCCATGGAAAAGTCCAGTAATTACTGATATGTATTGCTAAGCAACACAGACGAGGAAATGAAGCTAGTCAAAGCTTTAGCATCTTGCTTCATCGTCCTGATTGTCATGTGTATGTCTTGTCAGCCCCTCTCTTCTGTAAGCACCCAAAGGAAAGTCACTCCATTTCTAATAGCCCTTCTCCAAATCCCCACAGAGGTGACTGCTTATTAAGTTCTTAACAAATATAAGGTGATTGGCCAAATAGAATCTTGGATTCTTTACTTCAACCCCTTTGTTTCAATAACTATACAAATAAAAAATCAATACATGCACATTATTAATTCTCTTCTGTGATAGAGAAATACAAGGATCACATGTTGGAAATTTTATTGTGTCTGGCTAGGTAACAGGGACAAGGAAAGGCAAACTCGGCCTCTATTTAGTAATTAGTCTCTCTACTCACTGTCTCTCTTTTATAATCTGGCTGCTTAGTAAAAACTACTCTGATGTAACTGGCTGAAGTTTATCCGAATTGGATATATCCTTATATATCTGTGAGATACATTAGGGATCAACAGAGATGTCTTTCCCTAATTATAGAAGGAGAGTTATAGAAGGCGTTCTCAAACTCCTGTCCCTCCCATCACTTTCACCTTTTGTTGAAAAATAAAAGTATTTAGGATGTCAAGAGCTTAGAAAATATATAAAAACAATGATCTGAAAGTTGATCTCTCCTCCCCAATTCTCTTCCACAACATAAGAGTAAAACCACTCACATGCTACTACATTCTAGAAAATAACAGTTTCCTATCTGTCCACCCATTACAGGATTTTTCTATTAAGCCCAGAACACACTGATTTGTTTGGAGAGATAAATTCCACCCCCAGCATTTCTTTAATAATCCCTTTGTACTTTCTCCTTATCTCTCCTCTTGCTGCTATTGTTTGATAGTGCCACTTAAACAGGTCTTTCCACAAGGTTACTCAAATTAAACATTAGCCAGCTCAATAAGCAGCTACAGAAAACTACTGACATTATCTAGCAGGATAAACATCCACACACAAAACTTTTGAGATTTCTTTATTTTTACCTTGAGTGTCTCGAGGGAATGTTTTTCAAGACCACCTGACTTATTTTCTCTTGTGATTTTAGATGTTAAACCTCCTGGTACTAAATGGACCATGGGTCATTGATAATTGGCTAGATTTCACTGAATTTTGATAAAAGCAAATTTAGTGTTTACATGGTGTGTTCTTAGATTTGAGAGAATGAACCTCTGCCTTCAGGGATTCATTTCTTTGAATGAAACAATAACAGATGGGAAAGAAGCAATGTTTCCTTTACCTTTGGTTCTCTAGGTAAGGCAAACACAAAACAATCTAAACGACAAGCAAGCAGAAAGTAACAACAACAAAGGAGACCTAAGTGAAAATTAGAACATCAGAGACGGTCCACTTCTAGGAAACTCAGATACTGGCTAAGAGCTCTGGATGCCTAAATGCTAAAGTGGAGTTGGGTACTACAAGGGGAAAATGAGATCTGTAGCAGGAATGTTACACGTGGAGGTATCATAGGTATTCTTGAGCTGCTTCATATTTAATCAAGAGCAAACCCTGCTCTAAGTCAAGAATCCTCTCTTCTCTGTAAGAGTGAGCTGTATACACACTTTAGATGCAGACATGCTTCTGGGAAATCGGCTCTTGCCATTGTTACTGGTGAAACTGAGATGATACTGAATGTCATTAAGCTCAATTTGATCATCTGTGAGGGGTTCATGATAACATACATCTAACAGTGTTGGTGGGAAAATAAAACGATGTAATATTTATAAAGTATCTGACTTGTACAGCGACTACCTATATACTAGCCTGCATCCAGCACAGAAACCCCACCTTGACCTCACATACAATTTAACTTTTCCTTTTCTCTTGCCTTGCTGATGCTTCTGCTGCTGCTAAGTCACTTCAGCCGTGTCCGACTCTGTGCGACCCCATAGACGGCAGCCCACCAGGCTCCTCCGTCCCTGGGATTCTCCAGGCAAGAACACTGGAGTGGGTTGCCATTTCCTTCTCCAATGCATGAAAGTGAAAAGTGAAAGTGAAATCGCTCAGTCATTCCGACTCTTAGGGACCCCACGGACTGCAGCCTACCAGGCTCCGCCATCCATGGGATTTTCCAGGCAAGAGTACTGGAGTGGGTCGCCATTGCCTTCTCCATCTTCTGCCTTGGGAACACGTGAAAGAAAGGATGTATCATTTTGGCAGAGAATAATACAAATTGTATAAGAATCACCTGACAACTGGTAGCTGATTTTTCTTTTTTAGTGGTGCAATCTGGTTTTATTAACACATTTGATTCAAGTAACATATCTTTGCTTCCTGATGGCCAGGTAGGACACTAATAAGGCTCCAGTGATTCAGATTCCAGAAAGTCCAACCAACTACAAAACTTGGGATCTCAGAGAGACCTTGGGCATTTCTGAAGTTCTGCTTTTTTTTTCCTCTGTGTTTCCCACACCCCTCAAAGGTCAGAAGAAATCATAAGATTGGGCTTTGAATATGTGGGACTGATGATTTTCAACAAGAGCATCTTTAACATGGAAAACTACTAAGTGTCCCAAAGACACATAGAAAATGCATTAGAAGAAAAACAGGCCCCTGGTTTTTATTATGTTATACAATAGAAAATGATAATTATTATTATTATAATTATTATAATATACAATATGCTAATATGTTATATATGCAAGTATGTAATATATACTTAATTATAATTTATGAATATGCCAAAGCCTTTGACTGTGTGGATCACAATAAACTGTGGAAAATTCTGAAAGAGATGGGAATACCAGACCACCTGACCTGCCTCTTGAGAAACCTATAGGCAGGTCAGGGAGCAACAGTTAGAACTAGACATGGAATAACAGACTGGTTCCCAACAGGAAAAGGAGTACGTCAAGGCTGTATGTTGTCACCCTGCTTATTTAACTTATATGCAGAGTACATCATGAGAAACGCTGGGCTGGATGAAGCACAAGCTGGAATCAAGTTTGCCAGGAGAAATATCAATAACCCCAGATGCAGATGACACTACCTTTATGGCAAAAAGTGAAGAAGAACTAAAGAGCCTCTTGATGAAGGTGAAAGAGGAAAGTGAAAAAGTTGGCTTACGGCTCAACATTCAGAAAACTAAGATCATGGCATCCAGTCCCATCACTTCATGGCACATAGATGGACAAACAGTGGAAACAATGGCTGAATTTATTTTTCTGGGCTCCAAAATCACTGCAGATGGTGATTGCAACCATGAAATTAAGAGATGCTTACTCCTTGGAAGGAAAGTTATGACCAACCTAGACTGCATACTAAAAAGCAGAGACATTACTTTGCCAACAAAGGTCCATCTAGTCAAGGCTATGGTTTTTCCAGTGGTCATGTATGGATGTGAGAGTTGGACTATAAAGAAAGCTGAGCACCAAAGAATTGATGCTTTTGAACTGTGGTGTTTGAGAAGACTCTTGAGAGTCCCTTGGTCTGCAAGGAGATCCAACCAGTCCATCCTAAATGAGATCAGTCCTGGGTGTTCACTGGTAGGACTGTTGTTGAAGCTGAAACTCCAATACTTTGGCCACCTGATGCGAAGAGCTGACTCATTTGAAAAGACCCTGATACTGGGAAAGATTGAGGGCAGGAGGAGAAGGGGACGACAGAGGATGAGATGGTTGGATGGCATCACCAACTCAATGGACGTGGGTTTGGGTGGACTCCAGGAGTTGGTGATGAACAGGGAGACCTGGCGTGCTGTGGCTCATGGGGTTGCAAAGAGTCGGACACGACTGAACGACTGAACTGAACTGACTTTATGTTAATACTATTATTTGATATTTTATTATTATATAGTAAAAACATATTACTCTGCGATTCCCTGGTAGCTTAGCTGGTAAAGAATCCACCTGCAATGCAGGTGACACTGGTTTGATTCCTGAGTTGGTAAGATCTCCTGGAGAAGGGATAGGCTACCCACTCCAGTACTCTTGGACTTCCCTGGTGGCTCAGTAGGTAAAGAATCTGCCTGCAATCAGGACACCTGGGTTCGATACCTGGGTTGGGAAGATCCCCTGGAAGAGGACATGGCAACCCACTATATGTACTATATATCTTTTGGGAATACAGAGTAAGATGCTCTTCACAATAGCTGTCAGAAAATGTGGGAGAAAATGCAAAATCAGTAGTGACAACCTATTCATGAGGAATCAGTTTTCAAGTAATGTGCAATTCAGGGAGAAATAAAGAAGTAGGGTTTGTGTGTGTGTGTGTGTGTGTGTGTGTGTGTGTGTGTGTGTGTGTGTGTGTGTGTGTGTAAATAAGGGCAGGGAGAAGAAAGGAGATAGAAGAAAGAAGAGAGCAAGTTCTGAAGGCTTTCAGTTGCTAAGGATCAATCCATGTGCCTTCTGAAACCCTCCAGGGTGACTGTCTAGGTGAGAGCAGAGAATATTTTCTTTTTATCTTTCAATCACTGCCTTTGTAGGTATAAATAAGAATATCGATCACTGGAAGGTGATAATGGTTTCTCAGCCAAAATGTTATTTGTTGTTGGAATTCAGTTCCCTGTTGCCTGATTTTTATGTCATTCTCCTCAAGTCTTCAATCTTCTTCAGACATGGTCAACATACTGGCAGGTCTGAGGAAGACGTGGTGTATGGGACATTCTCAAAACAGAGCCAGCCTGGCCATGGGATATGGTGCTAGGTTCACATCTGAATTCCCAACCCCCTCCTGCTTGCTACTCTTGATATAAAGAATAAGCTTGATTTTTAGTTCCTGAAAAGATTGGAAATGAGAATATTGCTGTTCCCTCCCCTGAAGTGATGTCTGATAGTACCAAATATCAGGGAGAAGGAGAGAAGCATCTAAACACACAAAGCAATTCCGAAAGTGTGAATAATCTCAAGGTCACAGGAAGCATTTTTAACTGATAAGAGGAGCAAAGGGCAAGCTAAGGTGGACAAAATCCAGTGCCATCCACATACCAAGAATAAAAATACGAATTAAGAGTAAAAATTCAACATAAAAAATAAATAGCAACATAGACCATCCAAAAGGGTTTGCTGACCTAGAAAACAGAGTTTGGGATATTACCAAAGGAAAACAGAAAAAAATTGAGAGATGAAAAAAAACGAGTTGGAGGATATGGAGAATAGAATTAGCAGTTTTAACTTTTTATATGATTCCTTAAAGGTAAGAAAGCTCATAAATGGAAGAGAAAATGTATTTTAAGAAATGAGACCTGAGAATTTATAAGAGTTCATGGATAATGAAAAACTTCAATTTGAAAAGGATTATAGAGTGCCAAATAATTAGATTAAAAAAACCCTATGTATAGACATCTTGTGGGGAATGCCAAGAATTAAAAAATGGCAAAAATAAAATATACTAAAACCCTCTAGATTAAAAAAAAATCATTGAACATTAAGTTTTTCAATAGCAAAACAAGGGAAGATAATGAGGTAATATCTTCAAACTGCTGAAAAAAATCAAACTTAAAATTTTTAATAAGCTAAAATTTATTTAAATATGCATAAGCAAAGCTATTTTCATTCTTAATAAGTTTAGCCCACATAATCCTCTCTGAGAATATTTTTGGAGAAAATACCTGGATAAGAAGAGAAATCTTAGAGGAGAAAGATACAGATATATAGATAGATATTTATGTTAGGCATAACTGGAGATTAAAAACACAATGTATATAAAGAAGAAATCATAAAAGAAATTAAAACATACCATAATTATTAATAGCACTGAGTGATAAAGTAAGTGCATTTTAAAGAGGGATATTCATATGCACCCAATGTAAAATGTTGGGAAAAACAAACAGAAGAAGAAACAAGAATAGCTGATCATAATGTAAGTAAGATCTAGAGAATAGAATGAACATGTAACCTCCATGAGGGCAAGGGTTTTAGGCTGCTTTATTCACTGCAATCAATATATCAGAGTGCCTGTAACAAAGACTAGAACATTTAAGGTACATATTTAATAAATACATATTTAATAAATGAATGGATAAGTAAACTCCAACAACACGAAGATATTTTCCAAAGTGAATTTTCTTGAAGGGATTCCTATGATAGAGATATCTTTGGCAAGCTTCAGCAGTAATAAAAAAATTAGTATAACAGCTTTCACTAAACCTAGAAAGAAGCAATGGAATAAAAATCTGAGAGAAATGACCATTAGAGACTTTCTGACTCAGGAATCCAACCTGGGTCTCTTGCATTGTAGGCAGATTTTTTACCATCTGAGCCACCAGGGAAGCCCAGTCCCTAACCTAATGAAAACCTTATTATTAAAACCTACAATTTATTTAGTGAAAAAACTTGAGTCATATTTCTTTAGGTTTATGAATAAAATAATAATTTTTTATAGCCACTCTTGTTAACATAGTACTGGATTTCCTGATTTATACTATGAGAGAGAAGAAATAAGAAATGTAAAGATTAGAAACTTATAAACACAATTTAAGATTTAGGTAAGATAATCCATATAGGAAATGCAATATGCAGTCTGTCAGGTTACCTGATAAAAGATCAATTTATAAAAGTCAATTGTGCCCCCTATTAATCAATATTTGTCTAGAAAGTACTATTCAATATATAACATTAAAATATCAATAAAACCCAATGGAATATATCCAGGATAATCTGACAAAGAATGCAAAATACTTTTACAAAGAAAAAATTTAAAGTTATTAATTGACTTAAAAGAAAAAATCTAAAACATGTAGAAAGATTGGTGTATGCTATTGGGTGATTGAAATTCATGCATGTCTAAAGGGTCAGTTCCAAATTTTATCAATTGATTTATATAATCCTAAAAAATTCAACTTAATATTTTGACAAAACTGAAGCATTTATTCCAAATTTAAAGGAAAGATGAGAGCTCTACATAGAGTATATTAAAAAGAAGAGCAATAAGAGAAAGTTCTTTCTGGAATGTTATGTTGCAAAGCCATCATAAAAAAATGAGGAGGGGAAAGAAAAATATATAAACATTATGATAAAACAGAAATCTAGGGAAAAGGGCTTAAAATAAATCCCATTTATATATTGCAATTTTATTTAAATCATTGAGGAAGGGAAACTGGCTCAGTTTATAGAAAATAAAAAGAAACCTTTACTTCTTGCTTATACAATAAAAAAAAAGACCCCCTACCCTGTATCACATTTGGATTAAGCACTCAAATGTGAAAGAAAAATCTATAAAGCTCTTAGATCAAAAATAGGAGACATATTTGTCTCTAGAGGTGATAAAGACCTTCCCAAACAAGACAGCAAAAGCAAAACATAAGAAGAAAAATAGGTAACTGTGACTACTTAAAAATAAAGAATATCTTCTTAAGGAAACCACTGTTAATGTTGATGATAGATAGTAGACTGGGAAAAGTATTCCCAACATTAAAAGATAACATAGGATTAATATTGTATGTAAAAGAAACTCCTCCAAGCCAAGGAGAAAAGATAAGAAAAAAGTAACTGATTAAAAAAAAAAAAAAACCTAGTTAAAAGATGCAAATAAGGAATTAATGGAAAATAAAATCAATAAATCATTACTGTTAGCAATAGTATTAAAGTCCTTCCTACTATTATTAAGACTTTTAGTGTGGAGAAGCAAAAGACCTCAAGGGAATGTAGCATAGTAATTTTGAGAATGGAACTGAGCTGTAGATTGATGGTATAGAACTGTCCCCAGAGCTGTGCAGACTATTTTGGAATTTCTGTTCATTTGAAGTCCCATACACCTCTCCACAGAGCTAGAACTGAACAACAGGAAAATGACAGATGATACTTAATAACCAAGAAGATGATCCTGATGGCCATCCGGGAGCATTTTCTGGGCTTTTCAGAAAAGGTCAGTTAAGGACTGGGAAAGGTTCTTAAGAAACATGTTTAGAGGGATTGCAATAATCTATAGGGGAAAAAACCAAATGAATGTCATTTGGTGCTGTTGTAAACTAACCTTTTAATATATTAGGTTTAGTGTGGGAAATCTGAAGTCTACTAGCTGCTGCTGCTGCTGCTGCTGCTATGTCGCTTCAGTTGTGTCCGACTCTGTGCGACCCCATAGACGTCAGCCCACCAATCTCCTCTGTCCCTGGGATTCTCCAGGCAAGAATACTGGAGTGGGTTGCCATTTCCTTCTCCCCTGCTAGTGCTAGATGTTAGTTACTAGATACTTAATGCTAATACTATAAAGTGGAATAGAGTATGGACTTCATCCTCTGAGGATTGGAAACTTTCTCATCTCTCTAAAAGAAATTATCGTTATACTTTTAAGTTAGCTAAAGTCACAATAATGAGCTAACAACTCTATCATCAGTAGTTATAAATATTACTGTCTGATGGTGATAAAAATAATGAAGCACAGGCAAAAAAAAAAAAGACTTCAAATTTGGGGCTGGCAAAAGGGTAAAGGAAATGTTTACCTTAAGAATTAAATTAATTCATCTATTTTTTGCACTTGTGTTTTAGATATTTATTCGCTTTACCATGGCTAATTTTCAGAATTCTGGTATTCCAGAGCTGACAAGGACCTTAAGTCACCCCGTCCTCACTCTCTAATGATACATTTAAGTATTAAATGGACTATAATTTATTACGGGCTTCCCTAATTTATTATGGGCTTCCCTTCGTGGCTCAGCTGGTAAAGAATCCGCCTGCAATGCGGGAGACCTGGGGTCAATCCCTGGGTTGGGAAGATCCCCTGGAGAAGGGAAGGGCTACCCATGCCAGTATTCTGTCCTAGAGAATTCCATGGACTGTATAGTCAAAGGGGTCACAAAGAGTCAGACATGACTGAGCGACTTTCACTTTCACTCATAGCTCAGTTGGTAAAGCATCCACCTGCAATCCAGGAGACCCCAGTTGGTTTCCTGGATTGGGAAGGTCCCCTGGAGAAGGGATAGGCTACCCACTCCAGTATTCTTGGGCTTCCCTTGTAGCTCAGCTGGTAAAGAGTTCACCTGCAATGTGGGAGACCTGGGTTGGATCCCTCGGTTGGGAAGATCCCCTGCAGAAGGGAAAGTCTACCCACTCCAGTATTCCGGCCTGGAAAATTTCATGGACTGTATAGTCCATGGGGTCGCAAAGAGCTGGAGGCAACTGAGTGACTTTCACTTTTACTAATTTATTATATTAATATAAAATATAACTCATCCAAATCCCAGCTGTCTATTTTTATAGAAGTTTACAACCTGATCTTAAAATTCATATAGAAATGCAAGGCACCTGGAAGAGCCAGACAATCTTGAGAAAGACCAAAGTTAAAGAACTCATACTTTCCAGTTTCAAACCTTAGTGCAGTACTAACATACAGATAGATATATACTTCAGTGAAATAGAACTGAGAGTTCAGAAATAAAGCCATGCATATTTGCTTGATTAATTTTTGAGAGAGGTACCAAGATAATTCAATAGGGGGAGAATAGTGTTTCAGTGATGTGAAACAACTAGTTACCCACATGCAAAATAATAAAATTGAACACACACTTCACATCATATACACAAAATTAACTCAAAAT
Organism: Okapia johnstoni; assembly: GCA_024291935.2. Taxonomy (NCBI): domain Eukaryota; kingdom Metazoa; phylum Chordata; class Mammalia; order Artiodactyla; family Giraffidae; genus Okapia; species Okapia johnstoni. The sequence continues at coordinate 39,503,310 of CM044308.1, read as the reverse complement.
GGATCATAAACCTAAATATAAGGGCTAAGACTATAAAACTCACAGAAGAAATCTTAAAAGTAGGGTTTTGTAACCTTGGATTGGACATGGTACCCAAAGCACAAACGAATAAAAACTAAATTGAATTTAAAAAAAATTTGTTCTGATACCATTATGAGTTTGAAAAGACAACTCACAGAACAGGAGAAAAAAAAATTGGAAATCATATTTCCAATAGGAGACTTTTATCCAAAATATAAAGTACCCTTATAATTTAATAATAAAAAGACAACCCAATTAAAAAAAATGGCAGAATACTTTGAAGACATTGGAAACATTGCACATTTTTGGTGGAAATGCAGTCACTTTGCCAAAGAGTTTGGTAGTTTTTAAAAGTTAAATGTAAGTTAACCATACGACTTAGAAATTCCACTTCTAATACACACCAAATAAAAAGAAAATCATAAAGCAACACAACACTTGTATAGTTCACAGCAGCATTATTTATACTTGTCAAAAAATTAAAACAAACCTGATGTTTATCTACTGATGGATGGATATACAGAATGTGGTTTATTCACACAATGAAATATTTATTTACTCAGCAAATAAAGGAATGAAGTACAAATACATGCTACAACATGGATAAACCTTGAAAACATCATGCTAAATGAAAAAGGATAGTCACACATGTAGTATATTGTACAATTTTATTTATACAAGATGTATAAATTTATGAAGCCAGATGGTAAATTAGTGATTGCTTAGAGCTGAGGATTGGAGTGGGGGATGGGGAGGGATTGCTAGTGAGTATGAGGTCTTGTTTCGGAGTGATGAAAATATTCTAGAGCTAGATTTTAGCAACAGCTTCACTGTGATTACCTTACAAACCTATGAATGATATATTTTAAATGAATTTTATGGTACATGAATTATATCTCAATAAAACTGTTTTTAAATGTGTAACTCATCCTTTGGATTGCTTATATAATTGAGGACCTGATTTCATCATTTAATATATTTTCTATCCCTCCCAATTAATGTTGATTGCAAATATGATATGTATGCCATCTAAATCTTCCAATCATTGACAAAGAATGCAAACCAGAATAACAACACTAGTATCTTTTCACTATGGTATTAATCACTGCTTCTTGCCCATGTTCATTTCATAAGGTAAATCATTCATTCACTTATTTATGAGCACCTATTGTAAGGGAGGCATTATATTAAATGATGAGTATATAAGGATGTTAAGTGCCTGCTCCCTGCCCTTTAAGAGAAAACAGCCTATAATGTGAGTGAGACAAATAAAAGATAAGTCTCAGAAGAGTTGAAAATGTTAGGATGTCTTTGGCTGTAATCAATAGAAATCAGCTCTAGTTAATTTAATTAAAGTTTATGTGAAGGCTGTGGAGTTGCTCACAGTACTAAAAGGGAATCTGAGAAACTAAGGCTTCCAAACGGATAGGAGCCAGAGGGACTCCTTGATAAAAGTCAGGGACCAATCAGTGGTTTTTCAGGTTACCAGCACTGGTATTAATCAGCACTAACCATTCTCCATCCTCATGGCTCTCCACTCAAGATCTCAGTTTCCAAGAGAGTAAGCTCAGTTGGACTAGCTTTATCTCAACTCACCAGTTCACTAGGGGAAAGCAGGGCATTCTGGATGGCAAACCACCCAAGAATTCCTATCACTTAGAAAAGAAAATTAGAAAAAGAGGGTATGAATTTTGAGCAGGCAAAAAAAAAAAAAAATCCCCGCAGAAGTGACCACTAAAATAACTCTATGTCAGGAGAATGTAGAAGTATATAGTGTTAGCACTGGAATAGCCCTGAGGGATTTAGGAGTTTTTCTGCTGGAAGTGGTGCTTTAATGGAAATATGAAAACAAATTATCTGTGTGAAATATGTAGCAGGAAGCTACGGTGGGAAATCAAGAGGCATTTTACATGAATGAAATAATATGTGTTGAAATCCACACAAGTTTGAAAACCCATGAGCTGTTGAAAGAATGGGAAATTACTTTTTCAATAGGGGATATGAATATGGCTAAGTAAAGGAGGAGGAAATGGCAACCCACTGCAGTATTCTTGCCTGCAAAATCCCATGGACAGAGGACCCAGGCTGATTACAGTCCATGGGATTGCAAAGAGTCAAACACAACTGAGGACACACACTCACACAAGGAAGTTAGGACATGAAAGTCTCTCATGTCTCACTGAGATAGAGTCTGACATTTATTTTGGAATTCAGGAGACTCAACTAGGCCCCAAGCAGGTAAGTGATAAGATTAGATCTGCAATTTGGAAATTCTGGCTATTGTGTGTAGAGTGATTTTCAGGCTGAAAGAGGCAGACAGGCTGCTGAGAAGGTTTCTTTAAGGCTATAGTTGATACTTGGAAAGAAGATGCATTAGAGGGTAGTGATAAAGATATAGAAAGGGCTATCCACAAGAGATGTATAGAATAAAGAAGTCTAGGGCTAGGTGAGTAAATGGATATGGATTTGGGAGGGAGTTTTGGAAAGGAGAAGGCAATGGCACCCCACTCCAGTACCCTTGCCTGGAAAATTCCATAGACGGAGGAGCCTAGTAGGCTACAGTCCATGGGGTCGCTAAGAGTCGGACACGACTGAGCGACTTCACTTTGGAAAGGAAGACAGGAGTCAAGAATGTCACCTTGATTTCAGGTCTGGGGGACTACTTGAATTTTTCAGGAAGACTTTTCACTGTTAGGTTTACTAGAGTAGCTTTTTAGGATCCCTTATTTGTGACTGTCCTGTCTTTTAGATGACAATATAGAGACTGCAAGTCCCTCACATATATCTTTGACACTCATGTTCTAGGAATCCCTATTCTGATCCTATCATATTTGTTTCAGAGCCTTTAGAGTCCTTGGGGGTTAAAGCCTCAACCACCTTGTTTCCTCTGGCACAATGCTTTTTTTGTAGAGGCTTTGCTGTTTTAGTACCTGAGGTAAATCTAAAAGATGCTGTGGCTTGGTTGCTCATGCAGCCCTGAAACATTTTTTTCAAAGGCAAGATAGAACACTCTCAGTGCAATGCCAACAAAGCTTATTCCTTTGGATAGTGCAGTGTGCCTGGCTGTGCTGGCAGTATGGTATAACTTTGGGTTGCTGCCAACAGGATGAAATTCAAACTGGCCATTCGGAACTGAAAGGTTCTCTCTTGCAGTACAAATCCATTGATCCAGGAGTGCAATTTTAACTTTCTAATCAATTCAAGCAAATGACCTTTCATCAAATGGAATCACCAGGTTAGAGGGGACACAGAGAAGTTGCTTAGTCTATGCCACCTGCATTCAGGCAAGACTTAACATGAGCTCATGGAAAAAGGTAAATGTTTAGGTTGTTCGTAAGACATCCACTGGAGCAGTCCCTAAGGTGTTAGTATTCTGAGTCTTGTAAAGTCAGGAAGGCTTTCTAAGGATGACACATGGTTTTCCCCTGTCTCAAGCCATTTTCCTCTTGTTCTAGACTCATTAGAAGTAAGGGAATCTGCTTCTTGTCACTCACACATTTCTTCATATACTTGAAAACTATTATTAATTCCTTAGTCAGCCTTCCTTTCTGTGGGCTAAATAAACTCTTTTAGCCTTTCCTCGGAGGGGGTATTAGTCAAACCTTTCATCATTTTAGTTGCTGTCTTCTGGACTGCCTCCAAATTTTCCACAGCACATTTTATCTAGAAGAGCTGAAGTGGAATGCAGTTGGATAAAAACTTCATTAACTCAGATCCTTCCAATTTGAAATTTGTGATAATTCAGACAGAGATTTGCATAACCAACCCTCCCTTGACTGTGGAAAAGTTCAAGGCAAAACAGATCAGGAGGAGGAGGAGAAACTGTGGAAAATACTCAGATTCTCCTGGGAGCTGTTTTTGTCCAAGTGTGTCAATGTATACCTTCCCACCAAGCCACCTGTAGGCCAAGTGTTACCTGGACACATCGGCAAGTTCCCTAAAGGCACCCACTAAGCTGCAGAGCAAAGGTAGATTGAATTGTTGTCCCTGTGGCTGTATATTCTCTCTCCTGTGAATGTGCTTATTGGGCTAAAAGGCTTGAATTTATCAGTCTGATGCTGTTCCAAAATTCTAGGCTATAAATCACCATATTTTCTGTAAGTATTCTAAAATAACACAATTATATTTCAATTTGGTGTTGGGCTTTTAACCAACTCCGGGTAGCTATTCTTTATGAATCTCTATGATAATTCTTACTTTGTGTGCAAAGATTGCAGTAATCCACATTTAATTCCAAAACAGGTTCACCTTGCAAGTCCAAGCTATTCATCCATTTACTCACTGAATGAAGGTCTATTTCATCTACTGTGTGCCCAGGCGTAACTGTATTAACTATTTTCAAAGAAGAGTAAGTAGCCCCTGTCCTCATGGCCTTTTTTCCTGGGAGTGATCATTATAATACAGGTATCAAGAAGGGTCATTGAGAGGAAGAGGATGAAGGAAAACAAGTGATCTCTGGAGAGGCCATGTAAAGCTATGGGACAAAGGGATCTTCTGGAGAGGTGAGTTTATCTCAAAAGAGGAGCAAGACTTTTCCAAACGGACAATGTAGAGCTTGTACAATGTCACAGAAGTTTAGATTCTTCATTGTATGGAAGCAGTTTAATTAGATTATACTTATGGCTATTATAGTTACTGAGTAATTTTGCTATGAAAATTCTGAAAAGGCAGTCTTGCTTCCCTTGGTGTGTACATCTTACCGGTTTTAAAGAGAGAAAAGAATCCATGCTTGATTCCAGAACATACTAAGACATCAGCTATATTAAATGAAGTATAGACCAAACTATCTTTGTTAATTGGTGACAATGGGTGGATTGAAGGAGGCAGTTCAGATGTCCAGCAAGAACGTGTTTCCTAAGATGCAGAATTTAACCCTTTGTACTGAGTAGAGCTAGAAAACCCTAGGTGTTACAAAATAGAGACAAACCCTTTTCTCTGGGTTTATTTGAAAGAGATAAAGTTTCTCTCTAGATAGGGAGACACCAAGAGAACCCAGAAGCAGCTGATCCATAACGGTCCCAGGTCTTTATCCTAGATTTAACTGTCAGGAAACTTAGGGAGCTTAAGAGTCCAGAAGTCTCTCTCTAAAAGAAATAATGAGGATTGTGGGGAAAACATTCAGTTGGACATAATCTGTCCCATTGTCCATAGTCTGGTTATGAGGTTCTAGAAAACCAGCACAACTCCTTAATTTAGTCAAGTGCATTGTAGCTCTCTGTTCATTTGAGAATCACTGGAGAGAGCCTTAGGAATAGAACAAGGTGAGGGGCCAAATCAGTGAAATTTAGAATGTAATTCTCTCCCTTATTAAATAAATATCCTTGAATAAGTGACCCAACTTCTATGTATAAAATGTGGATATAGCAATACCTACTTCATAGGGTTGTTATAAGGCTTAAATGAATCAATTTATCTAAAATATCTAGCTATTTATTTATTTAAATTTTTATTGGCATACAATTGATTTACAATATTGTGTTTCTGCTGTACACCAAAGTGAATCTGTTATTCATGTATATACATGCATATATATATATATATATATATATATATATACACTCTTTTTTTAGATTATTTTCCTATGTAGGTCATTTCAGATTATTAAGAAGAATTCCCTGTACTATACAGTAGGTCCTTATTATTTACCTATTTACTATATAGTAGTGTGTATATGTCAATCCCATTTCCCAATTTATCCGTCCTCCCTCTTCTTTCCCCCCTGGTAACCATAAGTTTTTTTTTTTTAACATCTGTGACACTATTTCTGTTTTGTAAATAAGTTCATTTGTACCATGTTTAGATTCTACATATAAGCAATATCATATGGTAATTGTCTTTTTCTGTCTGACTTATTTGACTCAGTATAACAATTTCTAGGTCCACCCATGCTGCTGCAAATGGCATTATTTTTCTCTTTTTATGACTGAGTAATATTCCATTGTATATATACCTGGTGTGCTGAAGTCCATGGGCTGCAAAGAGTCAGACATGACTCAGTGACTGAACAACAACAGCATTTGTAAATGAGGCTCAGCACATAGCAGGTACTAGACAAGTGCTTACTTTTATTAACTGTGTTTCTGTCTAATATCTAAAGGCTACATGACTTATGGCAGTTTTATTCATTCTTTCATCAACTCAAAATTAAGAAGCAACATATACAATGTCCCATCGCACAAAAGATTAGACCAATGCTTCTCAAAACTGTATGTGCAACTGGTCCTTTGGGGATTTTATTTGAAGCAGATCTCATTCAATGAGTCCGGGATAGAGTGCCAAGATTCTTTAGTTGTTAAAGTTCCCAGATGACTTCAATATTGCTGAATGGAGGATAATATTTTGTATAGAATGAGCATAGACACTTGTGCCATGGATCTATAAATCCATTTGGGTGGATCTAAAGAAACAGACTTAAGTGCTGCTTCCAGGTACTGACATGTGGGTTTGGCTACAATGGGATATTTCTTCATTTATTTAAGTGCTTTCTCAATTCTAACCCGTGTAATGCATTTATGCCCTACGTCTTGTGATTTACAATTTAGAATCTTCTGATCACTTTCTCTCTTAATTCTTACCCTAAGTCCTTATTTCAGATAAAGCAAGAAAACATTCTTTGATCAATTCACAGTCCTGACAAAATCTGATGTTTAGGGACAGGTTAAATCAATAAAGATACCCTTTTGCACTTGTTTTCAAACTTTAGTATGCATTGGAATCACTTGAAAGATTTCTTTAATCGCAGACCATAGGAACCCACCCTACGAAGTTCTGACTCATTAGGTCTGGGATGAGGGTGATGCTGTTTAGTTGCATCCGACTTTTGCGACCCCAGTCCCATGGACTGTGGCCTGCCAGTCTCCTCTGTCCATGGGATTTCCCAGGCAAGAATGCTGGAGTGGGTTGCCATCCCCTTCTCCAGGGGATCTTCCTGACCCAGGGATCAAACCCAGGTCTCCTGTATTAGCAGGCAAATTCTTTACCACTGAGCCACCAGGGAAGCCATGGCACGAGGGTGAAGAATGATTTTTTCTAACAAGGGTTGGTTTGAGAACTGCACATTGAAAGCGTTAGCTCATACTGACAAGGTTTGGGTGCCTGTGAAGAGGAACTGACACTATTCAGACAAGAGGGGCCAATCATATTTGAAACACGAAATTCTGAAGTAGCACAAATGTAATACACATGTAACCAAAGATTACTGCAGTATAGTGGAGGATAAATTCTATTTCATCAAAACATACCACAGCTAAAACCAACTCACAGCATACAAAGCCCTTATTTACTGTAAACAGAGACGACTATATGAAATTGAGGGAAAAGATCATGTGTAAAGACCAAACCTAGTCTCTCTGTGTTTCAAATAAGACAAGAAATAATGAGGCCCAGATATTTTGCACATTTTCCATTGGAAAGTGTCATGAAGGATCCTAGTGTAGATATCACCATGTTTCAAATATCAACATCATCCCCACCTCCTGGAAGCTTTGTCTGATAGTTTGAAGCAGAGATCAGCATTCTTGGGACTCAGTTTTGGAGTCCCTATTCTACTTTGGCTACTTATACTATTATTTATAATTTTATGTCATCTGTCACAGACTTGGAAATCATGGAGGACAATGGTCATCCTTTTAATTCTGTTTTCAGAATTTATCACAGTACACACACATATTTTTAACATAGAATACACACTTGTCTTAAAAAATTGTGATAAAAGTTACACTGCATCTAAGGCATCTCTGTTTTTGTTACAAAGTCAAGTGTTAAATATATATAGTAAATAATTAGACCGATATCAGATAGCTGTCAGCATTTTGCCATGTAAGTACAGAATATTGTATTTACATAAAAACAGAACTTACCACTGCACAATCATTTCAGTAGCATGATCAATTCATGTACAAGGAAGGAAAACTTTAAACTTATTTTAAAAATTTCTTAGTAAAATCTCAAATGTTCAGTAACAAAAGGGTAGTTCTTTAAAATGAGGTTATATTTACAAGATGAAGTATTATACAGCAATAAAAATGGATGAAAGATAACCACAGCCAACCTTCGTTATTCTCTGATTCAATAATTGCATGTTCCCACCTTGCTAAAATTTGTTTGTACAGCCCCAAAACAAATACAAGTGGCACTTTTGGGGTCACCTTTGGACACATAGAGTGAAAAATTTGAGTTACCTGATACACAAAATACTCTGTCTTCTTGTTTCAGTTCTCATTCTGGAAATGAATATCCATTTCACAGTCTGTTTCATGTCATACTTTTCTCACTTTTGTACATATTTTGATGATTTTACTGTTTAAATGGCCTCCAAGTGTAGCTGACAAAGTTCTTGCAAATGGTCCTAAATGCAAGAAGGTGGTTATATGACTTACAGAGAAAATGCATATGTTATATAAGCTTTGACTAGGCATAAGTTACGGTCCTTTTGGCTCTGAGATCAGTGTTAAAGAATCAGCAGGATATGTTAAATAGCTGTCGAAAAACAAAAATACACACAAAACGAGATTAGGTATTAATCAGTTAACAAAAATGTAACCAAAGGCTCCTAGGAACTTAACCCTGCATTTCTGCTAGGAGCAATCATTCAATATTGGCTAATTCAGTACTCAGAGTGACTTTACAGAACATAAGTACGGCAAATAATGAGAATCGACTGTACTTGCAGCTAGAAAAATAAACCTCAGTAACATAATTCTGAGTGAAAAAAAAATGACATCCTGGAAGAGCATATGGTGCTCTTTTTACAAAATTTAAAAACAAAACTAAACAATACTTTGTTTAAAAATGATTTTAAAAAGCAAGGAAATACAAATGTGTAGGTAGTCATTGCCTTGTAGAAGCAGAAGGGAAAGGGTTAGATCCAAGCAAATTGGTAGACATAAGGAAACAGGCGATGGGTTCAGCATGAGTTGTAGTCATCTTCTTATTATTTAGCTAAAATAATTCAACAAATAAATTGGGACGGTCATGTTTGCTGGGTAACAACTGGTCATAAACATCGGATTACAATTATATCAACTTTTGGCACTGGCCACTTAAAACATGTCTGGACATTTTTTCATACCTCGAAACATATATGATGAACAAATGAATAAGCAGATACATTTTACCCCAGTCAGTAAATGATTTACCCCCTGAATCCAGACTTTCTGTGAGACTCTGAAACAGGGATCCTCAGAAAGAATTGGAGGATACTCTGCCACAGAAAGAAATGATGAGTTCTCAAACTTCGAGACCGCACCTGGATTTCTCATGTCATTTCTGAGAGTACAGACACTTCACATATGGATGGATCACTGTGGAGAGGGGTTCCATAGAGCACAGCAGCACGGAATTCAGATGCATCCTTGACCCAACCAGTCAAAACTCAAAAGTGAAAAGAGGGGGAATGATCCTTCAAACCAAGATAACAAGCACAAAAAAAGATGACTAGATCTTACGTGATTTCAAGCTATAGGTAAGAATAAAAATTAGTTTTAAAACCCAGAACTCTGTGGAAGTGGGTGATAGAGAAATGCCTATAGTGTCGAGAAAGATGCAGAAAGCGTAAATGTTGCTAAGCAAGAAGTTACTGGCAGTTTGCCACGGTGGCTAAACCTCAAAAAGTCTGAAGGGAAGCTAGTGGGATTGGATTTGGGGAAGGGCAAGTACTATACGGCAACAAAGTGTATCGTCTTAAATAAGAAATCAAGGCGTGTCCTCACGGGGCGGGGGTTGCCTTTGATATACGAACGCTATATTCCAGCAGCCAGTTTCCTCACAGCAGTCAATAATTTAGGATGATTTGTATAATGCACCTTGCTGTAGCATGCAAATGACACAACGTCCTCCCCGGCAGGGCTGTGATGGAGTCAGGCTGGTGGAACCGTAACAAATGCCTGATATTCAGCCCGCATTTAATCACACCTTTGGTTTGATTTACTAATGCTATTGTGTTTCCATTTTCTGGTAAGATATTATTAGCTAGCAACTCAGCCTGAATACTAGAATATGTTGGATCAATTTAAGAAGCAATATAGATCACTGGGGTTTCTTTTGTCAAATGGAACCATTAGACTTGCATGTTAAAAAAGTATATATTTCTGTTTCAAATGTGTAAGCGATGCATTGCTCACCATTATGCAAAAAGCCACCAAGAAGCTAAGAGGAGAGATGCAAATGGATGGCAAGGAGGGGATGATAAATATGTTGTTGCCCATGTAGCTTATATTCAACCATGGATGTCTTGTTTTGCGGAAGGGATGTGCATTATCTTTTTTTCCCTAGAAAGGAGCTTAGCATATTCTCAAGGTTGTAATCCGAGACAGTCCACCATCTCCTTTTTACACAAACACACCATAACTAAAATATATTCCACCTCTAGGTAACAACTAATATGGCCAGTTTTGATGAGTAGTCTGCTTGAAAATCAGACTCAAGTCAAGTGTTTTCTCTTTGTCATCTTAGGATGCATTTCCCACTGTGCTTGTTTTTCTGTGTCATGTCAGTTCTGTTTTTCGGTGTCCCACTGTCTTTTGCTATACAGTACATGGACAGAACAGCTGAGTAATTATGCCAATGTGACTGCAGTTTTACCTTTGGGGCCCTTTTGCTATGCCCACACACAGGTGATTAACCTAGGAATGCTGACATTCCTTGCCTGTGAGGGATTGGCCATGTGACTCTATCAACTGGCAGTACAGCAGGCAGCTGAGTCACACCAGTTAACCTTACAGCTTGGCAGCGAGAGTCTGAGAGAGACAGGTGAAACGGGACCCTAGGCGCTCCGTCCCCAAAGAGTTTGGCTCTGGATTGTGACTGAACAAACAAACCTAAAGAGACGTTGTAGACAAGGGAAAGAAGGTGCTCCCTGGACTCTCATTCTAGCCCTGCCTAAACTTAGATACCTTCACGCATTTTCTCATGTTTAAAATGGTGTTCCTTTTCCACCTCCCACATATATACATATATTGTGAAGACAAATAATAATAAATAGTAACAATTGTTATCATTTAATGATTTAATAAGTTGCTTTTGTATGTCCTTGGTAATTAGTGGGATAAAAAAAAAAAGCCAAACCAAAAAACAAACCCCAAACCACACACATATACACAACATCACTAAGGCTGAATGCACATGGAAAAAAAAGAAATTTGTTCAAAAGCAGGTTGGGCAACAAAAACAGCAACAAAATAATCCAAAGTTAAATATTTCTGTCAGTTCTTTCCAACATGGGCATTGTGAGTATATGACAAGGTAAATCTATAAGCTTTTATGTGCTTTAAAGTATTTTTCCATGTTAGAGATTTTGTTGTTCTTGGTGGTGGTTTCCTTGTTTTATTATATTCACATTTATAATTTACTTCCAACTGAGTTTTTCTTTACTATTTGTAGACATGGAAAGAGGCTCATTTGGTTTGCTTTCTATCTAATGAAAGTGCTATTCTTTCTTTGGACATTTTGTTGGTTCTGATGAATCTCTTGTTATTGTCATCTAGGTCTCTCCAATCTATATACTTATTTAAAATCTAGAATGCCTACATTGGGTTAATGAAGCAGGTCTGGTCAAAATAAGAAAAAGATACATAACAGAGACTGAAATGACCCCTGTCTTCATTATACTTGCAGATATATTAATACTCAGCACCTACTACGTGCCAGACACTGAACCTGGCAGTGAGGCTACGGTAGTCACCCTGACAGGCAGAATGCTCGCCTTCACATAGCATACAACCTTGTGGCAAGAGATAGACTATAAATAAGTAAACACATAAATAATATCAAAGTACAAATTCTGCAAAGAGAACCAAGTCACATGATATGTTAGGGGAGTAACTCAATGTGTAGCAATCAGGCTGGAAGAAGAATGTGTTAGCCATGATCAGATCTAGGGGCAAAGTATTCCAAGGGCATTTATAGCAGCTTATCTAGAATAGGTGTTTTTATAGGGAGGAATAGGAAATAAGATTGAAAAGATAGTTTGGGAGAAATTCTTTGAGAGCTGTAAATGTCACGGTAAGGCAGTGTTATGAGTTGAATTATGTCCCCTCAAAAGATGTTAAAACTGAACCCCCATGTACCTGTGTTTGTGACCTTATTTGGAGATAGTGTCTTTGCCAATGATCAAGAAGAGTTGAGGGCGTGAAGGTGTGCCCTCCTTCAATATGACTGATTCGGTATAAAAAGGGAAAATTTAGACACGGAGACAAACACAGACCGGAAGAACGCCAGGTGAATATAAAGACAGAGATCAGCATGATATCTGATCTACAAGCCATGAACATCAAAGACTGCCAGCAAACCAGCAGAAACTAGCAGACTGGTATGGAACAGATTTTCCCTCATTGCCCTTAGATGGACCAACCCTCTTCACACCATAATTTCAGGCTGCCAGCTTCCAGAACTGTGAGACAACAGATTTCTGTTGTTTCTGCCACAGTGTTTGTGGTTCTTTGTTAAAGCAGCCCTAGCAAACTAATAATGGACAGTGATCCCAGATCCACAGTGCCGTGCCAGGCGCTGCTCCTGCACCTCAGTATGTGCCATGGCCTCAGAATGTATCTGAGAGGCAGCCAGGACAATTCAACTGAGTTTGCCAAAGTAGATAAAACCCACTGAGCTAAAACACTGAAGTCTTTTTTATCTGTTTTGGTAAGCACTGGGAGGCTCTTTGAAAGTTTTGATAGATAAGTGAAATGAACCAACCTACTTTTTGACCTCACTTTCCAGCTTAAGGGTTGTGTGTAAACCCATTCCACGTCTCTCCTCAACCCAGCACCGACTGCAGTGTCTTGAGTGCTGGTTCCTCTGTCCCTTGCTGTAAACTGGGAACCACTTGAGACCAGAAATTGTGTCTTAGAGATCTGGATTTCTAGTACCTCTCCCTGATATCTGATAGGTGCTCATTAATTGCAGTAAGTCCGGCAATACAAATGAGTTCTGTTCCAAGAGCACATTCATAAGTCTCATTTTTTTGTAAGTCCAATAAAGTTAGCCTAGGTACACAGCTAACACAATCACCTATTAGTACTATAATAAGTTTATCATACTTTTCACATGAATAATACATAAAAAATGAACACAATAAAGAGAATATTTTTAATCTTACAGTACAGTACCTTGAAAAGTACAGTAGTACAGTACAACAGCTGGCATACAGGGCTATAATTGAGTGAACAGGTAAGAAGTGTTACTGACTAGAGGAGGGAGAGGAAGTGGGAGATGGTAGAATCGAAGGATCATCAGCAATAGGAGATGGAAGGCAAGCTGCAATTTTATTCACATTTGACATTGATGGCTAACTTACACGACTGGACATGTGAACACACATTCACCTCTTTGAGTTTGCAACTTGAAGGTTCATATGTAGAGGACTTACTGTACTAGCTTGGTGGTGAATGCTATTATTTTCTCATTTTCACTCTGAAATAATTTCATACTTTCAGGAAAATTTCAAAAAGTGCATTAAGAACCTCATACTCCCTTCTCTCTGATTTGCACATTGCTAACATTTTGCCACATCTGCTTTAAATTATTTCCTTCCTCCTGATATAAGCATTCTAGTTTTTTTTTTTTTCTGAACCACCTGAGAGCAAATTATACTCATCAAACCTCTCCCCTCTGAAAGTTTTAGTTTATACTTCCTAAGAACAAAATCACTTTTATGTAATAATTGTAAAGTTGTAAAAGTCAGGAAATTAAATATTAATAAATACTCTTATTTACAGCTAGTCTTCAAAATTTTCCAATTGGTTCTTCATAGACTTTTTTTTTTTTCTGAATCAGGATTCAATGCAAGCGCATCTATTTAATTGACTTGTCATGTTTCTTTAGTCTCCTTTCATCTGGAACTGTTTCTTATCCTTTCGTTGTCTTTCATCATATCAATGGTTTTGAAGAATACAGAGCAGTTATGTTGTAGCATCTTCCTCAATATGGTGTGTCTAATGCTTTATAATGATTAGATTTAAGGTGTGCATTTTCAGGCAGAAACGCCACAGCTGTAATTATGTGTCCTCAGAGCATCGAATTAGGAGACACAGAATGTCAATCTGTTTATCCCATTTTGGATAATTTGAACTCTGATTTCTTGGTTCAAGTGATGACCATAATGTTTCCCCACTTAGTTACTATTTTCCCTGTAATTAATCAACAATTTGTGGGGAGATAATTTAAGACCTGGTAAATATTATCTTTCTCAGAAAATTTTCCCACATTAGTGATAGGATCCTATTATTGATTTCTATTTGATTCCATTATTATTATGGTAACTGCACAATGGTGATTTTGCTATTTTTTTTTGTATTTATTAGCTATCATTTTGTTTCACCCTCTCCCTAAATGTTTAATTCATTTATTATCAGTATGGACTTGGGTTTTCTTGTTTTATTCAATGGATTATAACATCATTTATGCTGATGCTCAAACTGTTTCAGATTTGCCTCCTGTGAACCACTTCAATCTGCCTCCTTTTTACTGTTACATGTCCATTTTTTTTTGAGCATTTTTTATTTTCAAGCATAGCAAGATATTCTGGTTTGTCTTGCATTATCTTTACCTACCTCCTCCCCTCGGAATTAGTCATCTCTCCAAAGAACTCTACTTTCTTTTACTAAGGAATGATAACTAGATGCCAAAGACTGGACACAATAGGTTAGATTCATTCTCAATCTTTCCAAGACTCTATTTTTAAAGTTTTGTCATTTTAGTCACTAAGTCATGTCCGACTCTTCACAACCCCATGAACTGTAGCCCACCACGCTCCTCTGTCCATGGGATTTTCCAGACAAGAATACTGAAGTGCGTTGCCATTTCTTTCTCCAAGGGATCTTCCCAATCCAGGGATCGAACCTGTATCATCTGTGTCTCCTGCATTGCAAGGGGATTCTTTACCACTAAGCCATAGATTAAATTTGTCTTACTCACCACCTTTGATGTCATGTAACATTTACAAGAGTTCCTTTTAAACATTTTCTGTGATTCAGTATAGATCTTGTTTTCCCTTCCTCCTTATGTCTTTTTTTATTTTTTGAAAAGTCTGAAGTTATCTGAGGCTAGTGACTTCTCTTCTCTTCTCTCCAACATTGTCTATCAACAACCCTAGTGTTACCATTCTGTATTTTTCTCTACCTTTAGATAGACTTTGATCTTCCCTTCTATGGCCCTCCTCCTTTTTCAAGCTAATCTTCTTGATTTCATTTTCTCCTGTCTCCTCAAGGACTCTCTCCTTCTGTTTTTCCTTTTCTTTCTTGTATTTTTCCATTATAATACATTATATAATCATTTTCCTAACAATTCTCAGATCTTTTATATGTTAGAAAAATGTCTTATCCAATCCTTTAGAGAAAGTCTTATTTTGTTTTGTTTCACTATCAAAGTGCCTCAGAAGGTAATTTGCATTTTCTGTCTCAATTTTCATAGTACACACACACTCCTTGGGGTTGGCCAAAGATCTCAGCTCTTCAACTCCATTTGTTCTCTTTGAAATCATCCATGATCATAAAATCATCCATTTTGCCTTCCACAGGAATGAAACATTTTTAGGGAAGGAATGTAGGGAAAAAATGAGAATTGGTGTTAAGATGTTAATAAACAGTGTATGAAATGAGAATAGCAACTGGTGTCAGAAAGCATGGTTTTTGCTATTTGCCCATGTGACAGCAAATGCATGATACATATAACTTATTTTTGTGCAAAATGGGAAGAATGGATTCTTTCCTCATAGGAAAGTGCTAAAGACCAACTTTGTATATTATAAAATATGAGACAAACATTACTATTTATTAATAGATAATATAAATATATATCATAACTTTTCCTTTAAAGATATAAAACACCAGCAAAGGTCAGTGTTAGTTATTAGAAGATTAAAGATCAGTTCACGGCTTTCTCTGCTTTCCTTCCTCTGCCCTTTTTCCTTCTTAGACATGATATGATGTCGTGGGTCCTGTCTTGTTGCGAGTGAATTTTCAGGTACCCTCTCCATTCAGACCTCTTTTCTGAGTCTGCACTCTACATTCCTCATGCCTGCTGGACAAATTCTCCTACAAAGTTTTGACAGGTTAGAGTTGATTCTGACTCAACCAACATTAACCTGTCTTTCTTTCTCCATAAATTCTGTTACATGTTTTATAAAATTCCAGTTTTCCCACACATGATAGTCAAGTCTTCCACAAGTGACCTTGCCTACAAGGTCTCTGAGAAAGAGGAGGTTGGATTTTTCTTGGTCACAACACTACCTTTTGAATTCCATCCAGATGTGTATATTTCTTAGGAAAATCATCATTCTTTACTTGATATAATTATTAAATATGAGCAAAATGTATCCATATTAGATTGTTATTCAGCTTCTTAAGTTTGCCTCAGGCCACACTGTCAAGTTTCTTGGCACTGGAGTGTTTTCAGTACCAGGAAGCTGGGATGGACTACTTGATGCCTTTTCTTCAGTTTTAGGTTAACACCTTAAATGTCTTCAGTACCATTTTAGTCATAATAATAAGAGCATTTCCACAGGGAGTGTCATGAGGCCTAATTAGTACCTGTAAAGAACTCTGTGATCTTACAAGGAAAAGAGAGCAAAACCCTATTCAACCCAAGAACAAAAAATGGATGAAGAGACTGCTCAATTTAGTTAGAGCCACAGTCATCCAACACACTGGAGGAAATGTGAATCTCCCGATGGGGATGCTTTCCAAGGGTGGGATTTTATACTATCCACATGGCCCTTTTGGAAGAGTAACTTTTTCATTTTAGCTATCTGTGAGGCAGCCCACTGCTGCAGAAAGGATTACTACATAAGAACTGGGTTCTAATTCAAGTCAATCTGCCACCAACTAGCAGTGCAAAAATTAGTCAGTTCATAGATTTGAAGATTTTTCACTCATCTATGGGTTGAGTGGTTTGAACCAACTGACATCTGAAGTTCATTTTAACTCCAGTATATTCACGACTGAAATTCTTGGTTTTATGTTAGACAAATTCAATTCAAGCAACCTATATTGAGTAGGTACTATGTGGCAGGCATTGTGGTAGTTTCTAGGCAAGTTCTGCCTCTTTGCACAACTTCAAAGGCACCATCTATATAGAAGACAGTGTTAATCACCATCCTCTAGTAGTGTGGATTTTTATAGCCCTGGAGACTCAATTAATGAAGCCCAGTCATTGATCAGGGAATAAAGAGATGAACTCAGTTGCCTTGGTGGGGAGTAAACTAAATCTTCTCTAATGAGTTGATGTCTGCACTGGAGTTTGAAAGAGGAATAAAAGTTTGCTGGTAAGAAAGTGGATTAGGGAGGAGTTTGGGAAAGCATCTTGGTGAGAAAGAAAAGAATGTACAAAAGCTTGAAACATAAATGAAGATTTGCTAGAAAGGAAAGTTCAAGGGAGCATGGAGGTGATGATTCAATACACTCTGATATGATGATGTGTCTCACTATATAAACATGATTTTTTTCATCTTCTCAAGCCACAAGAACCTGCGGTTATTTCTTATTTGTGGTCAAAATTTGTTCAAAATCTCTATATCATAAGATCCAAAGATGATTGAAGCTGTATCGAGTCAAATACAAACAATGCCAGCTAAGCTGGCTTTGCGTTTTCTGACCTGTTTAAACAAGAGAAAAGAATGCAGGATTCCCACGCAGGCATTTTACCTCAGGACTGTGAGTTAGCTTTATAGGGGAATTCACAGCGTCTATGCCTGGCTTCTTCCAGAACTTGTCACAAAGAAGTGCAAATAAGGAGACCAGAGGAGCCAGCCAAGTTCTCTCTAAAATTATCCCTGTCATCAGAAACAATTAATACTATGTACAGCACAGTATTGTTCTAGGAATAGGAGCCAAAGGAGTTTAGGGAGATTTGCAGATCATGTAATTTTGTGACTGGAGTTTATGGTTGGCACTGGTTGGTGTGTTAAAACTTAATTGGTGGGAGGATTTGAGGGGGTCCAAATAAAGCTCTTTAAGAGGTTCAAAACACATTGCTAGAGGAAAGAAATGGTTTATCACATTCTTGGGAAATCTTTATCTTTTATTTCTCTTTGGAGCTAATCAAGTTGGTCTGAATCAATGGAACCCTACAGTGTGTGTGTGTGTGTGTGTGTGTGTGTGTGTGTGTGTGTGTACATACGTGTACATGTGAAACTGTGAATGTGTGTGAATTCTTTTTTACTTCACAACATTCTGTGGGGACTCAGTAAAGATCAAATCCTCACATCCAGACAAACTCTCCGGGTTGAAATAATAGAACTGCAAATGAATTTACTTACACTCCTTTGCTCTTGTAAGTCCCAAGTTCAATCACACCTGACATTCTTTATACACTTTAACAAAAACCAAGTCACATGACAAGCAGAGATGATGTAATAAGGTAAGCAGAGAATGAAGAAACATTTAAAAAGAAAATGTAATAATCTGATAGGAGAAACTACAATTTCTTTTTTCAACTCAGATTATTTCTATGTATTTTGTCAAGCACTTTGTTTGTGTTACTGGGTAAGGAGGGAGTTCCAATTTCTCCATCACTAGTTTTCAATCTAAATGAGACCTTATGAATTGCTTTCTCAAAGTAGTTTCAGCATGTTCTTTATAAAGTGGGGAATAAACGTGCACCAATCTGATTTTGTTGTGGAAAAGTATCAGTTTCTTATTTGGTTTTATTTTTACATTTGAGGAAAGAAGAGTTTTGGAAAGACGTCTAATTCATTAATAAATCTATCCTCTGGATCCTAGTTGTCATTCAGCTTAATAAAAGCTAAAAGTGCTGTCTCAAGCTCATGAAGAAAGAGCAAAGAAATCAGTATTTGCATAGTAGCTTTTAGTAGTCATTAAAATTTGAAGCTTCTACAAGGCAACCTAATTTTGTGGTCTATGCAACTCTGGGAACTAAGTGAGAATTTCATAAATAATCAGAAAATAGAAAATTCATATGCAGATAAGAAAATGTTTTCCTAGCAGAATAAAGGTTTTAAGCATCATATATGCCCATACAATTATCCCAGCCCTTAAAGATAAAATTCTAGGTAAAACAAAACAAAATTACAGAGGTCATGTATATCTAGGACACAGAGATTAAAGGCAATATCCTTGTTTTCTGAGGAAAACTACAAGTCAACATCTCCTTCCCACCACTCCCTAAATAAACTATTCTATACTAGATTCCCTAATGGTCAAAAGAAGACATTAAATTGACTCAAAGGCAAACTGAACCTGAGCTTTGACAACAGGATTTGCAGGGAGGAAAGAGTGCCATCTACTGAATCACCACCTTTTAGATGTTTCTGTCAGCACTTTGATTTTCCTTGGAGTTCTACCAACCAGGGAGTGTGACCTTGCTTAGAAATGAAATTTGACCTCATTACAATGCAAGCTTAGCTTTCTGCAGGCACATTACAAAATCAGCCAGAACCCCTTATCTGCAGATTTCCCCCCAAATAGTGCAGCATTAAGTGAGAGCCACAAGAAAGAGAAGCAGAGGGGCTATGTAGACCCAAAACAGCAAGAACAGCTGCAAAAGAGGATCAGGCATCTGTGTAATGATATGTTTAGTCACTAAACACAACTATTTTATCTTAAGATAGACTCAAAATCCACTACACATGTTTATGTAAAGTCTTCTTATTCTCAGTCTGAGGAAAGTGCCTGACTAAATGTTTTTGTTGCATTGAACTTTAATTGTTGACATCTGGAATTGGTTAATGTTAATATTAACCAAAGCATTTGACTAAATAAAATGGTATGGGAGAAAGGTCTATTCTGAAAATGTGTTGTGTTATGTTAATATAAGTAACAATACAGTTTAATGGGAAACTTTCTAAATATATATAAAAATAACATATATATATATATAATGACTGTGGCCAATATTGATTTCTTAACTTAGTTTAATCTTAAATCTTATGTTGTATTGTTTGAGTCACATATGCAAGAGATTTTACCCATGTAAAATTTTCATATTACAAATCCATATTTGTTATATATATATATACATACATGCATACATATTGTTTTTGTTGTTTAGTTGCTAAGTCATGTCCAACTCTTTGTGACCCCATGGACTGTAGCCCATCAAGCTCCTCTGTCCATCGGATTTTTCAGGCAAGAATGCTAGAATGGGCTGCCATTTCCTTCTCTGGGGGATCTTCCAAGCCCAGAGGTTGAACCAGCTTCTCCTGCATTGGAAGGTGGATTCTTTACCACTGAGCCAACAAAGAAGCCCATACACACACACACACACACACACACACACACACACACACACACAAATATATATATATACTCATGATTTGGCTCCTAATGATCTTCATATATTATGAACCATAAGAAATTAGAAAAGATACAAGTGTAAAACTATTGACCATATGTGCTTTTATTTTCTAATTCACTTTAGAGTTTCCCATCAATCATTGTAACAAATAACTTATCTTTTATATGTACCTCATTTTCTGTCTATCGATGATTGGCTAAAAGACAATGTTTTGGAAAATTATAGCTTCCCTGAAGAACAGTGCAACTAAATATAAAAAATTAAGTCAAAGATAGATATACACAGTAATGTAAGAAAGGGCATGCTTAGATACATTTGCTTGTGTTCTGTTATATACCAGTGGTGTTTACAAAAGAGTAAGGAATTCAAAGAAATTATGTAGATTGGCCTTGGGAAATTCAGAAGCATCAGACAGCCTTGAGCTAGACTGAAAAGAAACACTTTAACAGAGCATCTTAACCCAATTAAATAGCTATCCCCAGGCATCTTTGCTGTAGTAAGTAATTGAAACCAATGACAAATGTTCTGCTTTCATAAAGGGCATAGTGTTAGAAAAATCTAAATATTTTTCAGCTGTTTTTTTTTTTTTTATTCTTTGAAAGTAAAGTGTCTGGAATATTAGAAATGAGGTGGCCCAAAATCAAATGGACATAGAAGGCAAGCTGAAAGAGCTCTCAATGGCCAAAGCTAGAACAATCTGAACAATATAACATTGAATTATAAGCCAAAGTATAAAGTAAATACAACTATGTCCATAATGATACAAATAAATGACTAAATAAATGAATTAATGGAGGTGAATAGACAAATTTTGCTTATAGAATGTTGATGCACTATTGAGGGTGGATTGGACTTAGTGACTCACTTCCAAAGAATAAGATATATAAAGGAAAAAAATAGTAACTTTATAGTGCAGAATCCTGTAGTCAAATCAATATTATCAATGACATCATACGAATGTCATGTACTCTCTGATGTGATATGATAAGAAAGGCATTACCTCTGTAGTGTTTCTTCCCAAAACTCATAACCTCATTCTAATTATGAGACTATATCAGATAAGCCACACTTGAGGAATATTCTATAAAATAATTGGCCAGTATAGCTCCAAACCGTTAAGGTAATGAAAAACTGGGAAAGACCAAGAAAATGTCACAGAGCAGATAAAACCAGAAGACATGACAACTAAATGTAGAATTCTGATTTTGGTCTTAGAGCAGAAGCAAGAGGGAAAATGTAAAAATTGGTGAAATTCAAATAACAACTGGAGTATAATTAAAGAGTAATATAGGATTGTCAGTCTCATAGTTTTGACAAATATAAGATGATAGTGTAAAATGATAATATTAGAAGAAACTAAAAGTGGGTAAGTAGTGCAAATGCATAATTCAAACAATCTTTACAAATTTCCTGTAAATCTAAAATTATTTCAAAATAAAATGCTTATTCAAATTGTTTGAGGAAATAATTTGTCAAGTCTCTGAATCTTAAGATATATAGCCCTTGTGGGTGCTCTGTACTTTTAAATTTATTTGTGGATTTGATTGTGATACACGCTCTCCTTTAAAATTAATTAATTTGTAGCATTTCTGTTTAAGAAAGTAGTCTTACATTATATACAGATGACAATGCGTCTTTAAGTAGATAATATCGAGGGTATGAGATAATATTGATTGGAAGGGAAGTGGAGAAAAATAGTTTTTGGATATAGTTTGAAAACAAAATCAGCAGATTTGTTAAAGCATTAGAGGGTATGAGAGAAAAACTGATTCAAGGATTTCTCCATGGTCTGAGCATAAGAAACTGGAAGGATGGTGTTACCATTAATTGAGATGAGAAAGATTTTAAGAAGAGCAGATTTCTGAGAAGAAAAAAGAGGATCATGATTCAGATTTGAATATATTGTCTTATTATTATGCTTAAAGTACCTATTTAAACAATATATTGAATATCTCAAATATGTGTTTTACAGAAGATATACAAGTTAGAGATATAAATTTGGTAAAGAATCTTCCAGCAATGCAGTAGACCTGGGTTCATTCCCTGGGTTGGGAAAATCCCTTGGAGGAGGGCATGGCAACCCCCTACAATATTCTTGCCTGGAGAATCCCCATGGACAGAGGAGCCTGGTGGGCTACAGTCCAAGGGGTTTCAAAGAGTCAGACATGACTGAGTGACTAAGCACAGCACAGGATATAGATGAGAACAAATGATAACAGCATAATGGTGAATAATGCAAAAAAAAAAAAGAGAAGAGATCTCTGAGGTCCTCCAGTATTAAGAGAGAATCTGAAAGTGGTAAAAGAGAAGAAAAAAACAAAACAAAAAACAATTCACAAGGCCCTGGGTGGAATACTCAGAAGGGTCTGTCTTAGAAGTAGAGGATAGTTAGTTATTGGTGTTGAGTCCCTCAGTTGTGTCCGACCCTTTGTGACCATGTGGACTGCAGCACACCAGGCTTTCCTGTCCTTCACCAACTCCCAGAGTTTGCTCAAACTCATGTCCATTGAGTTGGCAATGCCATCCAACCATCTCATCCTTTTTATCTCCTGCTCCTCCTGCCTTCAATCTTTCCCAGCATCAGCCTCTTTTCCAATAAGTCTGCTTTTCCCATCAGGTGATCAAAGTATTGGAACTTCAGCTTCACCATCAGTCCTTTCAATGAATATTCAGGGTTGATTTCCTTTAGGATTGACTGGTTTGATTTTCTTGCAGTCCAAGGAATTCTCAGAAGTCTTCTCCAACATCACAGTTCAAAAGCATCAGCTCTTTGGTGCTCAGCCTCCTTTATGGTCCAACACTCACATCCATACATGGCTAATGGAAAAACCATAGCTTTGACTATACGGACCTTTGTTGGCAAAGTAATGTATCTGTTTTTTAACACACTGACTAGGTTTGTCATAGTTATTCATAGACCAAATGCTGCTTTGTCCTGCCTAAAAACAAACAAGCAAAATCCAAGCAAAAAAGACCTTAAAATGAACACTTGAAGGGACTACATTGCTTCCAAATATACAAATTGTAACCTAGAACAGAGCTCAAAAATATTTATAGAAATAAACACATAAAAATCCAGCACCCATTAAAATAAAATCCATAATGTCTGGCCCCAATCAAAAATTAGAAAGCATGCAAAGAATTGGATAAACATAACTTGTGATAATGAGAAAATTCAATCAATTGAAACTGACATGAAAGTGACACAGATGTTAGAATTAGTAGATAAAGATAATAACACAAGTATTATAACTCTACTGTATATGTTCATAAAGCTAACGAATTGAACATAATATATAGAAATACAGAATACATATTTTAAAAAGATCAAAATCACAATCTAGAGATGAAAGTATAAAGTGTGAGAATAAAAATACACATTAGGTAATCAATGGAAAATTAGACCCTGTAAAAAAAAAAAACATTAGTAGTAAACTTAAAGATATACCAGTAACAATTATTGAAAGGAACACAAAGGAAAAAACATAAACATCAAATCAGCTGAATATGCTCTCATTTGAGAGGACTCTTATTTGAGTCCCTGAAAGTGAGAGTGAAGCACAGAAAATCATTTGTGGTAATAATTATTTTTCAAATTTTCCAATTTAAAAAAAAGGTATAAAGAACACTATAGAAGCTTATTTAACTTATATGCAAAGTACATAATGAGAAACGCTGGGCTGAATGAAGCACAAGTTGGAATTGCTGGGAGAAATATCAATAACCTCAGATAGGCAGATGACACCACCCTTATGGCAGAAAGTGAAGAGAAACTAAAAAACCTCTTGATGAAAGTGAAAGAGGAGAGTGAAAAGTTTGGCTTCAAGTTCAACATTCAGAAAACTAAGATCATGGCATCTGGTCCCGTCATTTCATGGAAAATGGATGGGGAAACAGTGGAAACAGTGTCAGACTACTTTTTGGGGGGCTCCAAAATCACTGCTGATGGTGATTGCAGCCATGAAATTAAAAGACGCTTACTCCTTGGAAGGAAGGTTATGACCAACCTAGATAGCATATTAAAAAGTAGAGACATTACTTTGTCAACCAAAGGTCCGTCTAGTCAAGGCTATGATTTTTCCAGTGGTCATGTATGGATGTGACAGCTGGACTGTGAAGAAAGCTTAGTGCCAAAGAATTTATGCTTTTGAACTGTGGTGTTGGAGAAGACTCTTGAGAGTCCCTTGGACTGCAAGGAGATCCAACCAGTCCATCCTAAAGGAGATCAGTCCTGGGTGTTCATTGGAAGGACTGATGTTGAAGCTGAAACTCCAATACTTTGGCCACCTCACGCGAAGTGTTGACTCATTGGAAAAGACCCGGATGCTGGGAAAGATTGTAGGGCAGGAGGAGAAGGGGATGACAGAGAATGAGATGGCTGGATGGCATCACCGACTCAACGGACATGAGATTGGGTAGACTCCGGGAGTAGGTGATGGATAGGGAGGCCTGGCGTGCTGCAGTCCATGGGGTGGCAAAGAGTCGGACACTACTGAGTGACTAAACCAAACTGACTGAATAGTAAAGAAAAAATTTAAAATCAGCAAGGAGAGGAAAAATGCATGTGAATTATCAGAACCAAGAGAAGCCAAAGGAAAAGCAATAATAAATACAACATGATATCCTGGAAGGGACCCTCAAACAACAAAAAAAAGACATTAAGCAAAAATTAATGAATTTTGAATAAAATACTAACTTTAATCATAATAATACATCTATCTCAGTTCAATAGTTGTAACAAATGTACCATACTAATGGTAAGATATAAATGATAAAGGAAACCAGTTGCACACAGTACGTAGAAACTTTTGTTCTATATCAGCATGTTTTAGTAAATTGAAAAAAAAATTCTTTTGAAAAAGTATGTACAGAAGAACACAAGTAAGGATAATGGAAGATATTTTTTCAGAAACAATACGATTTAAAATACCAATTGAAATAAAAGCTTCAAATCAAAAATTCTGTATTTTAAAAAGTGAGTATAGAAGAAAGAGATTTTCAGTCATACAAAAGCTAGAATAATAGAATACCCTGAATATAAAAATGTTAAAGGAAATACTTCAAGCAGAAAAAAAAGGAGACTAGATCAAAATATGGATCTACACCAGGAAATAAACAGGACCAGAAACGGTAACCAATAGGGTAAAAATATAAGATACTGTTCATATGGTTTACATCTTATCAAAATTTATTAACTTCTAAGAAGTAATTGGTCTGAAAAGTACAGTATATGTGAAAGCAAAATCATAAAGCTAAAAGCTGGTTGTTTGAGAAGATGAATAAAATTGATAAACATCTAGATAGACTGAAAAAGAAAAAAGAGGGAAGACTCAAATTTATTATGTTATAAATAAGAAAGATGATAGTACTACAGATTCAACAGATATTAAAATTACAATGAATGATTTGAACAATTTTATACCAATAAATTTACTAACTTAGATAAAACAGACACATTATTTAAGAGATGCAGACTACCAATCTCAGTCAAAAAGAAATAGATAACCTGAATAGAATTATTGCTTCAGTCGTGTCTGACCCTTTGGGATGCTATGGACCTTCCAGGCTCTTCTGTCTATGGGATTCTCCAGGCAAGAATACTGGAGTGGGTTGCCATGCCCTCCTCCAGGGAATATTCCAGACCCAGGGGTTGAACCCGCATCTCTTGTGTTTCCTGAATTGGAAGGTGGGTACTTTACCACTAGCGCCACTGGGAAGCCCGAATAGAACTACATCTACTTAAATTATAAATTTGTAGTCATAAAAAGAATTATTGACCCAGATGTCTTCATTGCTGAATTCTTCTAAGCATTAAAAATACAAACACCACCCCATCCCACCCCCAGAAATTCTACACTGACTCTATTAAAAATTGAAGATGAGAGAATATTTCCCAACTCATTCTATGGGGCCAGTGATACCCTAGTTCAAAAACCATGCAAGAACATTATAGGAAAATAAAACTGTATACAAATATCTTCAATAAATATTAGTGCAAAAATTCTTTAAAAACTTTAAGAAAATAGAACCCAGCAAAATATCAAAGGAAAATATATACAAAATGAGGTTTATCTAAGAAATGGAAATACTGATTTATCACTTGAAAATCAATCTAAATTTTAACAAAGCAAAAATGAAAAATACAATCATCTCAACACATGAAAAAAAATTATTTGACAGGTCCCAACATCCTTATTGATTTAAACAACAACAAACAGCTACAAAACTCTCAGCCGTGAAGGCAACTTTCAAATCTGAATAATGGGTATCTAAGAAAAATCTCTAGCTAACATCACAACCAACATTGAAAAATAAGAGGTTTTACCACTAAGATGAGAATAATGGAAGGTATTTACTTTCTACTCA
Source organism: Okapia johnstoni (assembly GCA_024291935.2). Taxonomy (NCBI): domain Eukaryota; kingdom Metazoa; phylum Chordata; class Mammalia; order Artiodactyla; family Giraffidae; genus Okapia; species Okapia johnstoni. The sequence goes on along the minus strand of CM044308.1, from coordinate 39,476,676 downwards.
ATATTGATGCGTGTCTGAATCAGTATAAGGCAAAATGAAAATAAATAAATAAATAGAAATATTTAGATTGGAACGGAAGACTTACTCTTAGTTGACATGATGAGCTATGTAGAAAATATTAAATCTACAAAACGATTAGTGGAAAAAATAAGTGAGTTTAACATGGTACAGTATACATAATCAAAGACAACATTCAATTGTATTTGTATTTCAGTTCAGTTCAGTCGCTCAGTCATGTCCGACTCTTTGCGACCCCATGAATTGCAGCACGCCAGGCCTCTCTGTCCATTATAATAATAATAATAATTATTATTATTATTATTATCCATTATTATAAAACAATTTTTAGTTATAAATTTCAATTATAAAATAAAATTATAAAAATATGTATGAAAAATTAATACTATTTAGAATAGTATGAAGACACATTAAATAGGGGAAAAAAATCTGCAAAATTATGTGTAGGAACTGTACATGAGAGTTATACAACACTGCTAAGATAAAGTTGTCCTAATTAGAAGTAGATATGCTATGTTCATAGTTCTGAAGACTCAATATTGTCAAAACACAAATTTTCTCTAAATCGAACAATAGATTTAATATAAAATAAAAATCCCAACATTCTCTCTTGTAGAAATTGAGACATTCATTCTACAGTTCTGACTCTGCGTGAAGGACTCAAAATAGCCAAAACCACTTTGAAAGGGAAGGAGCCAAGACTTATTGAGAAGTTATAGTAACTGAGGCGGTTTAGTATTTATATAAAGATTAAATAAATCAGTGGGACAAAATAGACCAGAAATAGGTCCACATTATATGGACAGCTTATTACAAAAAAAAAGATACAAAGGCATTTTAGGGGAAAACGTATAGTTTTTTCAACAAGTTGTTCTGGACTATGGATATTTACGTGCCTCCAATGAGAAAACTTCGGTCCATACATTGCACCATGTATAGAATATAAAACTGGGTCATGGACCTAAACAGAAAACCTACAACTTTAAAACTTCTAAGAAAAAAAATAAGAGGAAATATTTGTGATTTATGCATAGACAGAGACTTCTCATTTACAATAGCAACAACAGGAAAATTGCTATTAATATTATATAGCAATATAAGGAAAATTGATATTAATATATTTGACGTTATCAATAATACAAACTTCTATTCCTTGAAGGATATCATTCAGAGAATGAAAAAGAAAAACTATGGTAGAATTTTTGCCAATTATATACCAGTAAAAGACTGCGCTAAGACTATATAAATAACTCTTCAAACTAAAAAACAAGAGAACAAATAACCCAGTAACAAATGGGGAAATATTTGAATAAATACTACACCAAGGAAGAAAATAAGAATGGCAAAAAGGCACATGAAGAGATGCTCAATGTCAGCTTTTCAGTCCATTCAAATAAAAACCACAATGAGATACAATTGCACATATATTAAAATGGCTAAAATTTAAGACTGACCATATGAAACATTGTGAGGATGAAAAGCAAGTGAAATTTCATATACTGCTCTTGGGAATGTAAAATGTTAAAAACAGTTTGAAAAAAATGCAATTTTGAAAAATTTAAACATATATTTACTATATGGTCATTCTACTTCTAAGCATTTACCTAAGAAAATTAAAAGCATAAGTTCATTCAAAAACTTACATGTTCATGGCATCATTATTTATTAAAGTTAAAATCTGGAATTAACCCAAATGTCCAGCAGAGGTGAACGAATAAATAAGCTGAGGTAAGTCCACACAATGGACTACTATTCAACAGGACAAATGACTGAGCTACTGATGCACTCAAACACGTGGATGAATCTACAAGAAAAGTTTGTGCTGAGGGAAAGAAAAAGGAAATAAAAAAATCACTAAATAACTCCATTGATATTAAACTCTAGACGACGTAGCTGATCTTTATTGACAGGTCAGTGGATCTCTGGGGATGGGAATCGGGACGGAAAGATGGCGCTTAAAATGAAACTGTTGCGGGTGATGGATGTGCTCATTGTTTTTTGTGGTGTTGGCTTCACAGGGATAAGTATGTGTCGGGTTTTATCAAACTGTACACTTTTTAAAGGGATGTAGTTTATTATTTGTCAGTCATAACAATCAATAAAGCTGTTAGACAATACCTAGTCCGTGGTAATGCACAGTAAATACTTGTTGAATAATTGAAAAAATGAAAGGCTGTATTAATTATTGGTACTACTTGAAGAAGAGTTAAATATTATGTGAAAAAAATAACAAGATCATACAACACAATAATTCTTAGGAAATCATCAAACGCCCCCTACTTTCAAAAAAATCTGATGAACAGTATCTAAATAAATGTCACCCATTTCTTTCTCTGTAGTAATATGAACGCTGATTCCCAAATTCTGTAGAATTATGAAGTGACAAGAAGAAAACGTTTATCTTAGTATTTTAGTATCAAAGGGAAACATGTCAGTTCTGAACAAATCAGTAATCTATATATAGTGTTCACAATAACTTTCATGAATAAGTATGTGCATAATCAGTTAAAGAAAATCCACTATTTTCCCCCTATTTAAAAAAAGAACATTTCCCTGTTTCTGAAAATCTACAAAACAATAACTGGGGAGGATCATTTTTATTGCAGAGAGATTGTTCACTTTACAAGAAAGTTCACAGAGGAATTACTGAAATATCAGAGTTTACCAGTGCATTCAGCTGTTAGTTATCAGATTGTTAACTACTTTACAGGATGAGGTTAAGCTAGAGAGAAAATGAGGTTAATATACAAAAATGGAGTAGCAGAACTACTTTGAATTGGCTATATACCAGAAATAATAGTTTAAGATGTTAGAAAAAATAACATAAGGCAATGGATAAAAGGACACATGCTTAACAGAAATTCAATTTATGATACACTATAAGATGATGTCTGTAGTGGAATATAGTGAGTAAACTGCCTAATATTTGGCAAATTGAACACATATCTTATTTAGTTGAACATATTTAGGTAAAAACCATCAATGCTTTTCCTGTCAAAAAAAGGGCATATGTTAGGAAATTTGTGAGCAGCCTCTCAAACTTAACAATAAGTTATTCTAAACCTCCTTAGACCACCTTGTCTTTTTGAGTATGTCTCCTTGGCTTCAAGGGAAACTAAAGTTGATGCGCCTATGACATTTTATTCTCATTCAATTCTGTGATCTGAACTAAGTTACATGTGAAACTGTGCTGATTCTGGGTATGGATCTGTGACCTCAATAATTTGCAAAATTGTGATATGTGAGTTTAGTTTTTTTTTGTTGTTGTTGTTGTTAGCATGCAAGCCAGGGAACCAAAACAGCACACATCTTTCATTTCATTTCATAAAAAGTGAGATACAGCTACATAGCAACCACACTGTAGGATCTTATAGCCCTTCCATTCTGCTATAATGATTCCACTACATATAACTAAGAAAATCCAGGAGGAAATCACCTTTGTGTTCACAGTAAGTATTTTCAGAAACCACAGATTTCAAATAAACAAGCAAGCAAATAAAAATCTATTCCCTTAATCTGTTTTCTCTTATTGAAAACCATTAGTTCATTGGGCATTGCTGACAATTTTGTTGCTTACATTCACTCCCGACATAATTGATGATGAACCATCAGTGGCATACCATGGTAGTACCACTCCATACTACTGATTTTCACCAGACACTGAAATGTACCATGGGGTACTATCCTACCATATCAGGCATCATTGTCTTTCCTGTGGGGCACCATCTTTCACATCCCTCTGCTGAAGTGTCAAAGCAGTGCTGTGTTCTTTTCATCCAGCCAACCAGCATTTAGAGAGGTTCTACTATGTGATGAAGAGACAATGGTTAAAATAGACCATCAGTTTTCAATAGGAGAGTGTCACATAATATAGAGCATTGTCTTGACCCAGATGGAAAGATGGAGAGGTAGAGAAGGGGTAGATTGTACAAAACTTTACCCTAAAAGCAATAGGGCCTCATTAAAGTATTATGGGAAGTACATGGTCATGCGTGCTTTTTGAAAAAGGGCTGTATAGTCTCAGTGAGGAAAAAAGAATAAATGTAGGGAAAGCAGTTATAAGCCTCTGGCTTTAGCCCACATGAGGTAAAGAGAGAGGCATAAATCTGTTTGAGTTTCAGAGGGAAAAAAGTCAACAAGGCTGGTGAAAGATTGAATGAGGGCAGTGAAGGATTGCAAGATGTTAAGGATGACCCCCAGGTTTTTCACTTTCTCTGACTGTGAAGGGAAAAACTCTCTTTGGTGTCACAACTCTCATAGGATCCCAACACAGACCTCTATATTTGTGTCTGGGTGTGTGTATTTTTTTTAAAAGTCATCATTTATTGATGTCTTCCTATGTGCTAACACAGTGTTATATTTCCCAACATGCAATAGTGCATTTAATTCCCTGAACAATTCTGTGAGTTAGGTACCCACTATGTTTTTCAATTTAATGACAGAGATAGTAAGGGAGTGAGCATTAAATAAGAGTGTCCAAGGCTGTTCGGCTAGGAAGGGGCAGAACTGGTGTTGGTAGCTTGGCAGTCTAATTCAGAGGCCTCCTTCTTAAAAGTGCTGTGCTAAACTCTAGCATTCTCAGTTTGTGTTAATTTTCTCTTTACAAAATGCTGATATAAATTTATGGAAGAAGTATGTGTATATGTATGCATGTTTCCTTTGTGCATGGGGTTATTTGTGATACATGCAGGTACATATGTATTTGTGGGTTGCATGTGTATCACTGTACATATAAGTGTGTCTTTTGTGTTTTTTTGTGGTATATATCTGGATTATGTGTATGAGGTTGTGTGTGTGGTATATGTATATGTAATCACATGCTAGACTAAGAGATAAATCATTTTATTCTGACAGTGAAGCTTTTATTCCCAAGTAAGCTTGTTACACCCTGATCCTTAGTTTATTAACACAGTCTTTTTCCATCCTGAATAAAGTGTGAGTTATTTTAAAGAAAATAATCTCTCAGGAATCTATCATTATACTAAGTTATTTTTATTATGGTTTTTCTTAAATATTTGTGTTTAAAGCTCTTATATAATATAAAGCAAAAATAAGTTTATAAATTAAATGCAAACAAAGAAAATCTAAAACTAACAGCATGATGCACTGTAATGGATGATGCTATTTTGCTGAAACTAAATTCTTGTAATGAGAATATGGCATTGATGAGCTATGGCACAGTTTTGGCTTATTTTTAAAGTAGCATGAATAAAAATTCCTCAATTTTTTTCCATTCTTTGCAATACTGTGTACTTTTTTTCATACAGTGCACCTTGATGTAATTTGGCTTACACATTACATTAAAGCAATATTTATGTATCAAATAATTTTCTCCATTTCTTTTCTTTCTCATCAGCACACAATAACTACAAGAATTACATAAAAACTAATATTTGTACTAAAAACTCATATAACACAATTATAAATTGGCATGTTCTTACAATATGTCATGTTTATATCACCCAAGTTTAACACAAGACTTAAAAAAAATCTTAGAATTATTGAAGTCTTGTTTGAAAAATTCTACCTTAAGATTTTTTGATGCCATAGAGGCTCTACAGTGTCTGACACAAGTAATTTTCCCTCTGACAATCCCACAATTCCATTAACAGATTCAGACTTTAAGATCCTAAGAAGGAACTCAGATTGTTCTTTAACTGTCCCCTACCCCCACCACCACTACCATCAAGTTGAAACAATGTTTTCTTTACAAAGATGTGGCAGCTGCATGGCATTGCCTACGTGGCATTGCCTTCATGGCATTCAGTTGAATGGTTAAATATTCATTCATTCACTGCTTCCACGAACATGTGTACTGGAGGCTTCTTGTGGCACAGGGGGTACAAAGATGATTGAGATGAAATTTCTGCTTCAGGGACTTTAGACCATCACGTGTGTAAGAGAAAGACGTCTAATCCAGTGTCCTCCTAATCCGCAAGCTATAGATTTGTAACTGGAACCTAAGTATTTATGAGTCATGCATGTCATATTGATGATAATTGAAGACTTAAGAATTATGAGTGAGATCATTCCAGAAGGATACGTAGAGAAGAGGCTTATATTACACATGTATTTCAGGATTGGGTAATTGAAGGAAATGCCATGAAGAAGACTATGAAGAATTAGCCATAGCAATAGGATGAAAATCAGGAGGGTTGTGTCTCAAAAATAAAACTAAAGGACGGTTTCATAAGGAGAATCCTGTGACCAGGGTCAAATGCTGCCAAAAGATAGTGAAAATGAACTTGGATTCATTTTCATGAATGAATGGATCAGGGATTTAATGGCAAGGAGTCTGGGAATAGTTTTGATGCATTAAAAGAGATGTGAAATAAGGAGATTTTGGTAGAATCTATATGTTGGAGGCTTGGGGGCTTGTTGAAATTCAGCTTGGTTTTTTTTTTAACTTATTTCAGGTCATAATTGAAGGTAGAAAGACTGACCAATTATAAAGTTTCTGTCAAATCAGAGCCCATGGTATACTATCACAGTAGAAATTTGCCAGACAATTTTACTGTTTGAATTTCAATTTGGACTTAGTTTATAATTACATAGTTTCAGAATCTATAATGGCTACATTTTGAAAAATAGAATGCCAGAATCATGCCATGTGGAAGTCCCTGCAGTTCAACTAGTTTGACCTCATTGTCTTCAAAAGAAATCAAAGTTCAAAGCACTTTACCAAGTGCTGAGTCTAGACTGGTGACATGTTTTCCATACCAGGGTTCATCAAGCCCCCAGAGCCGCTGACCAGTACAAGTCCATGGCCTGTTAGGAACGGAGCTGCACAGCAGGAGGCAAGCGGTGGGCAAAACTGAAGCCATCCAGGTGCATGGAAAAACTGTCTTTTACAAAACTGATTCCTGGTGTCAAAAAGGTGGGGGGCTGCTGCTCTATACCAAGCTGCCTTACTAGGTTCAAATGTTTGTGTTTAAACATTGTTCATGAGAACCTCTATCTTTCTAGAAATAATCCCAGAATATACAACTTTTGAAAGTTGCTCAGACTTTTTGCTCAGAAGCAAAAAATGAAGGGGAGACCCATGCTATGAAAACCATACACAATACCGCTTTAAACCCATATAGACTTTAGGGGCCATGGTAACAGCCATACTTAAATTTTTTGCTAAATGGCTCAATCAGATATGTTTTTTCTTCCCTTGTTTGTTGCTAGAAAGAATTAGAGCATTAAAGGTTTTCTGTTCACATAATGATCAAATAATCAAGAGTTCATTTTAACAGTTAAAAACTTTATATTGATAAAAGGGGCTTCCCTGGAAGCCCTTTTTTTTCTCTTATGAAAGAGAAAAAAGATGAATATAAATCCTTTGCAATTCCTGTCATTGAGAGGTGGAGTCTACTAATTTTTCCCTGTGAATTTGGGTTCCTTTAGTGACTTGCTTGAATGATAGAATGTGCTGAAAGTGATATTCTGGCTTTCTTAGGTGAAGTCGTAATAACCTGTGTAGTTTCTGTCTGTGCCTCTTGGAAAGCTTAGATTCCAAGTAAGGAATCCTGAAAACACAATTCTTTAGGGCAATTCAAGATAGCTGCATGTATGAAGGGAATGGGATGACTGGTCAGACCCAGCTATTTCAGCCATCCCAACCTAGGGACTGATTTTTGAATTATAAAGCCATCTCGGATGTTCCTGTCCCAGGAGATACAATGTGGAGAAGAACTGAAAAATGCAACTGATAAAATAGGTCCATAAAATATACCCTCATTAAGCTGTCCCAGCAAAATGTAGCTACTTGAGCCAGCCATGTTGACTCCCAGTCATCAAGGAGCAAGGATAAGACATTCCCTGTTTGAATTATGAGCATTATAAAAATGGAGGTGTTACACCACTGATTTTTAAGGTGTTTTTAATATATAGAAATAGCAATAGATAATAAATGAACACAACTAAACAGTAGATAAACGGAACATGTTAGGTAAAGCCATTGTATGGTGTCACAATTGAGAGCCCTTCAAAATTAGAATTTTACTCATGGAAATAACATGGTAAATCCAGTTATCCAAGACATTTGAAGAATAAGTCATTCTGGATGATGAAATGATGGCCATTCATGGAGGTAGTCAATCTTTTAAATGCTGATAATATTGTATTTTAACTGTTTTATATAAATAGTTATATATATAATCACTTATACATTAAACACATACATTGAACACATATGCTAACCACTTGATAAAAATTTTGACTAGACAAAGCCCATGATCCCCACAGAATTTCCAGATGATGGAGGACAAAAAAAATTAATATTCTCAAAGTTTCAAAGAAGTTATATTATAAGGTCAGGTTTCCAACTCAGATCTACCTGACTCCAAAAACCCAGATCTGTCTGACTCCAGAGTTCATGGAAAGATACTTTATAAAATGGTACAACTGAAGTCAAAGGCCTGTTCTCCTGCTTTTAACTTTATTCCTTTTTTAAAATCATCACTTTAAGTATTGCCACTCTAAAAAGTAGTGCATTAAAATTATTTACATCTGTCTGTGACCTTTTAAATATGACAAGCTGAGCTACATTGTAAAAGTGAATTTTCCTTGTGTTTCTGCATGGTCATAGCTAGGCTTTAATCAGCAAATCTAAATGAAGCAAACTGTTTGCACTCATTTAAGATGGCATCAGTGATAATAATAATGATTCCTTACACTATCCTGGTGCCTCTCATCTAAGGATTGTAAAAGGCTTTACAAACATTAATTAAGCCTTACAGGATTTCAATGAGGTCGTGAAGCAGTTTAGTTATTGTAAAACACTGACACATTAAATAAAGCAAAAGCAACATCAGAATCACATTTTGAAGCACCCCCCTTGGCTCTTGGTGGTTTGGACCTAGGTGTTTGAGAAGGATTTTTGTATTCCTTCATTTATTTAAGGTTTTTAAAAAGTTGTAACACTATCAGTTCAGTTCAGTTCAGTCACTCAGTCATGTCCTACTCTTCCCCATGAACTGCAGCACACCAGGCCTCCCTGTCCATCACCAACTCCCAGGGTCTACCCAAACTCATGTCCATTGAGTCGGTCATGCCATCAAACCATCTTATCCTCTGTCGTCCTCGTCTCCTCCTGCCTTCAATCTTTCCCAGCATCAGGATCTTTTCCAATGAGTCAGCTCTTTGCATCAGGTGGCCAAAGTATTGGAGTTTCAGCTTCAACATCAGTCCTACCAGTGAACACCCAGGACTGATCTCCTTTAGGATGGACGGTTGGATCTCCTTGGAGTGCAAGGGACTCTCAAGAGTCTTCTCCAACACCACAGTTTACAAGCATCAGTTCTTCGGTGCTCAGGTTTCTTCATATTCAAAATCTCACATCCATACATGACTACTGGAAATACCATAGCCTTGACTAGACAGACCTTTGTTGGCAAAGTAATGTCTCTGCTTTTTAATAGGCTGTCCAATTTGGTCATAACTTTCCTTCCAAGGAGTAAGCGTCTTTTAATTTCATGGCTACAGTCACCATCTGTAGTGATTCTGGAGCCCCCCAAAATAAAGTCTGACCCTGTTTCCACTGTTTCCCCATCCATTTCCAATGAAGTGATGGGACCGGAAGCCATGATCTTAGTTTTCTGAATGTTGAACTTTAAGCCAACTTTTTGACTCTACTCTTTCACTTTCATCAAGAGGCTCTTTAGTTCTTCTTCACTTTCTGCCATAAGGGTGGTGTCATCTGTATATTTGAAGTTATTGATATTTCCCCGGCAATCTTGATTCCAGCTTGTGCTTCCTCCAGCCCAGCGTTTCTCATGATGTACTCTGCATATAAGTTAAATAAGCAGGGTGACGATACACAGCCTTGACGTACTCCTTTTCCTATTTGGAACCAGTCTGTTGTTCCATGTCCAGTTCTAACTGTTGCTTCCTGACCTGCATACAGATTTCTCAAGAGGCAGGTCAGGTGGTCAGGTATTCCCATTTCTTTCAGAATTTTCCACAGTTTATTGTGATCCACACATTCAAAGGCTTTGGCATAGTCAATAAAGCAGAAATAGATGTTTTTTTCTGGAACACTCTTGCTTTTTTGATAATCCAGCAGATGTTGGCAATTTGATCTCGGGTTCCTCTGCCTTTTCTAAAACCAGCTTGAACATCTGGAATTTCACGGTTCATGTATTGCTGAAGCCTGGCTTGGAGAATTTTGAGCATTACTTTACTAGCATGTGAGATGAGTGCAATTGTGCGGTAGTTTGAACCTTCTTTGGCATTGCCTTTCCTCGGGATTGGGATGAAAACTGACCTTTTCCAGTCCTGTGGCCACTGCTGAGTTTTCCAGATTTGCTGGCATATTGAGTGCAGCACTTTCACAGCATCATCTTTTAGGACTTGAAATAGCTCAACTGGAATTCCATCACCTCCACTAGCTTTGTTCATAGTGATACTTCCTAAGTCCCACTTGACTTCACATTCCAGGATGTCTGGCTCTAGGTGAGTGATTACACCATCATGATTAACTGGGTCATGAAGATCTTTTTTGTACAGTTATTCTGTGTATTCTTGCCACCTCTTCTTAATATCTTCTGCTTCTGTTAGGTCCATACCATTTTTGTCCTTTATCGAGCCCATCTTTGCATGAAATCTTCCCTTGGTATCTCTAATTTTCTTGAAGAGACCTCTAGTCTTTCCCATTCTATTGTGTTCCTCTATTTCTTTGCACTGATCACTGAGGAAGGCTTTCTTATCTCTCCTTGCTATTCTTTGGAACTCTGAATTCAAATGGGTATATCTTTCCTTTTCTCCTTTGCTTTTCACTTCTCTTCTTTACACAGCTATTTGTAAGGCCTCCTCAGATAGCCATTTTTCTTTTTTGCATTTCTTTTTCTTGGGGATGTTCTTGATCCCTGTCTCCTGTTCAATGTCATGAACCTCCATCCATAGTTCCATCAGGCACTCTGTCTATCAGATCTAGTTCCTTAAATCCATTTCTCACCTCCACTGTATAATCACAAGGGATTTGATTTAGGTCATACCTGAATGGTCCATTGGTTTTCCCCACTTTCTTCAATTTAAGTCTGAATTTGGCAAAAAGGAGTTCATGATCTGAGCCACCGTCAGCTCCCAGTCTTGTTTTTGCTGACTGTCTAGAGCTTCTTCATCTTTGGCTGCCAAGAATATAATGAATCTGATTTCGGTGTTGACTATCCGGTGATGTCCATGTGTAAAGTCTTTTCTTGTGTTGTTGGAAGAGGGTGTTTGCTATGACCAGTATGTTCTCTTGGCAAAACTCTATTAGCTTTTTCCCTGCTTCATTCTGTACTCCAAGGCCAAATTTCCCTGTTACTCCAGGTATTTCTTGACTTCCTGCTTTTGCATTCCAGTCCCCTATAATGAAAAGGACATCTTTTTGCGTGTTAGTTCTAAAAGATCTTTTAGGTCTTCATAGAACTGTTCAACTTCAGCTTCTTCAGCTTTACTGGCTGAGGCATAGACTTGGATTACCATGATATTGAATGGTTTGCCTTGGAAACGAACAGAGATCATTCTGTCTTTTTTGAGATTATATCCAAGTGCTGCATTTTGGACTCTTTTGTTGACCATGATGGCTACTCCATTTCTTCTAAGGGATTCCCGCCCACAGTAGTAGATATAATGGTCATCTGAGTTAAATTCACCCATTCTAGTCCATTTTAGTTAGCTGATTCCTAGAATGTAGACGTTCACCCTTGCCATCTCCTATTTGACCACTTCCAATTTGCCTTGATTCATGTAACACTATAGCATGTCCCTTTTACACATTGGAAGACACAGAAAATGACATTGTATATTTCACAGGAATCAGTTGATTCACAAAGGTACATTTAATGTTCAGTTCAGTTCAGTTCAGTCACTCAGTCATGTCCGGCTCTTTGTGACCCCATGGACTGCAGCACGCCAGGCCTCCCAGTCCATCACCAACTTCTGGGGTCTACCCAAACTCATGTCCATTGAGTCGGTGATGCCATCCAACCATCTCATCCTCTGTTGTCCTCGTCTCCTCCTGCCTTCAATCTTTCCCAGCATCATGGTCTTTTCCAATGAGTCAGCTCTTCGCATGAGGTGGCCAAAGTATTGGAGTTTCAGCTTCAACATCAGTCCTTCCAATGAACACCCAGGACTGATTTCTTTTAGGATGGACTGGTTGAATCTCCTTACAGTCCAAGGGACTCTCAAGAGTCTTCTCCAACACGACAGTTCAAAAGCATCAGTTCTTCGTCACTCAGCTTTCTGTATAGTCCAACTCTCACATACATGACTACTGGAAATCCAATAGCCTTGACTAGATGGACCTTTGTTGGCAAAGTAATGTCTCTGATTTTTAATATGCTGTGTAGGTTGGCCATAAATTTCCTTCCAAGGAGGAAGTGTCTTTTAATTTCATGGCTGCATTCACTATCTTCAGTGATTTTGGAACCCCTCAAAATAAAGTCTACCACCGTTTCCACTGTTTTCCCATGCCATTAAGTGACAGGACTGGAAGCCATGATCTTAGTTTTCTGAATGTTGAGCTTTAAGCCAACTTTTTCACTCTCCTCTTTCACTTTCATCAAGAGGCTCTTTAGTTCTTCTTCACTTTCTGCCATAAGGATGGGGTCATCTGCATATCTGAGGGTATTGATATTTCTCCCAGCAATCTTGATTCCAGCTTGTGCTTCCTGCAGCCCAGAGTTTCTCATGATGTACTCTGAATACAAGTTGAATAAGCAGGATGACAATATACAACCTTGACATATTCCTTTCCCTATATGGAACCAGTCTGTTGTTCCATGTCCAGTTCTAACTGTTGCTTCCTGACCTGCATACAGATTTCTCAAGAGGCAGGTCAGGTGGTCTGGTATTTCCATATCTTTCAGAATTTTCCATAGTTTGTTGTGATCCACACAGTCAAAGGCTTTGGCATAGTCAATAAAGCAGAAATAGGTGTTGGATTTCACATGTAATAAGTACCAAGCATGACCATCCCCTCAAGAGAACAAAGAACATAATACTTGCCCCTCAAAGAGCTCCCAATACAGTGGGACATTATACAAGTATACCAGTGTTATCATAGTGTGCTAGAGTGATATATAAAGTATTATTCAAGCATGTGAAAGTATATTGAATTCTGAAAAATAATTGCTAATACCACACAGAGCTTCTTGTATTCTACCCTTCCAAGACTTCACATGAACTAACTGCTTCACTTTCACAATTCTGATATGTAAGTACTTTTATCTCCCTAATTTTACAAACACGGACACCAGGCATAGATATCTTGAATAACTTGCTCAACTCAACTACCCACCTACGAATAGCTCTTGAGAGACAAGCTTTGATAATATGCAAACTCCATTTTAAAATGTCAGAAAGAGAAATAACTTCTAATGTATTTCTGATCAGTTTTAACCTCTGGGCAAAATCATCAAAGAAAACCAAATTTCTGTGGAAGATTTCAGTACCATTCAGTCTGTCTTTCAATGATAGGCTCAGCTCACAATTTTATGAGTCAGTTGGGACAAATGTTGTTTAGACCTAAATCTCTGGCCAGGGCCATCATGATGCAGCCATACATGAGCAGTAGGCTGCCTTATGCTTATAAACTAATGATATATATATTCAAGTCCTGAGATCCTGCCTTCACTATTGCCTAAACTACAATTCTCTAATAATATTAACGGTAACTTTCCACAGGTCAAATTCTTGGACCTCTTCCATCTTCATCCATTTCTTCCATTCCTTTCCTCTGGTCATGATTCTGGTCCTATTTCTCCTCTTACTACTCCAACCTCATCAGAAAACCTGAAACACTTGTTTCTGTCTGGGGGCTCCCATTTCCATTTCTCATATAACCTGCTCAGTTAGGTTTTCACGGATAATATTGGCAATCTGAATTGTGTTCTTCTTAAGCATATTTTGCTCACTAATCTAGATGAAATTCAATACCTTCCTCACTGAGTCTGATTCAGCAGTTCCATGTGGCGAAGTATTGACTCTCTGCACATTGTGCTGCACTGTACTTAGTTGCTCAGTCATGTCTGACTCTTTGTAGCCCCATGGACTATAGCCCACCAGGCTCCTCTGGCCATGGGGATGCTCCAGGCAAGAATATTGGAGTGGGTTGCCATTTCCTTCTCCAGGGGATCTTCCCAACCCAGGGATAGAACCCAATTCTCCCACATTGCAGGTGGATTCTTTACCACCTGAGCCACCAGGAAAGCCAAAGAATACTGGAGTGGTAGCCTATCCCTTCTCCAGGGGATCTTCCTGATCCGTGAATTGAACCAGTGTCTCCTGCATTGCAAGTAGATTCTTTACCAGCTGAGATACAAGGGAAGCCCCTCTGCACATTACCTAGTCATAAAAAGTATATGGGTGCAATTTGAAACATTCAGAAGCAAAGCACATTTTCCTTACACTTTTCATGATGTTATATGTTGATCTACATAGACCTATATTTTAATATGGCAGACCTGAGTTGGATATTACAAATTCAAGAGATATGTAGTGAATGTGTGAGAAGAATAGAGGCATATTCAGACAATAGGCACTGGACCAAATGTGAAAAATTTCAAGGAGTATTACTTAGTGGAGGATACAAATAGTTAATTTGACCACAAGTAATATGCACTGAAATACAAAGCTCTGAAAGTCCCAAAGGGACTAATTCAACAGGTCTTACTAGGTCAATGGATGATTCTGAGAGAAAAAAGCAATCTCTTACCTGAGGCCTAACTGAAATGTGTGCGTGTGTATGCATTTGAGTGTGGATGTACACATGGATGTATAAAGGCAGTGAGGTAAGAAAATCTAGCATACATTTGGGGATATCATCAAGTACTTCTATCTGCAACATTACTTATAGAAGAGGTCATGGTAAGAAAGGATACAGGCTCAAATGAAGGCACTAGGTTAAGAAATTTGGAGTAGGGATATATTTAGGAGGTGGAAACAGCAAGAATTGATTAGATGTGAGAGAATGGTTAACAGTAACCTCTAGATAGGTGACTGAGTAGAATCATTCTTTCCAGTGGCAAATGGACACAAGGAGGACCAAGTTTTGAGGGGATCCAATAACATAATAAGTTCAACCTTGGAGATAATGTATTTGAAATAATATGGTAATTAACAGAATGGGCTCTGGAACCAGACTGTCTGGGTTTGGATCTTGGCTCCACTGTTTACTAGCTGTGTGAACTTGGACAGATTACTTCCCTATACTTTGATTTCTTCATCTTTAGAATGTTGTTAGTTAATTGTGATGGTTAATTTTACGTGTCAACTTAACCGAGCCACAGTGTCCAGGTACTTAATCAAGCATTACTCTGGGCTTTTCTGTGACAATATTTTGGATGAGATTAACATTTAAATTGGTGGACTCTGAGTAAAGCAGATCGTACTCCATAGTGTTGTTCAGCATCATCCAACCAATTGAAGGTTTCAATGAAACAAATACCAACCTTCCCAGAACAAGAAGAAATTCTGCAGCAGACTGCCGTTAGATTTGAACTGCACCTCCAGCTATTCTTTGAGTCTCTAATTATTGGCCCACTCTGCAAATTTTAAATTTTCTAGTCTCCACGGTCATATGGGCATATATATATATCTCAACCCATCCAGTTACTAGAAAAATTAAATAAGATAAAATATATAAATGTTTTAGAATAGTACCTGGTACTTGGTGAATAATAAAATACTAGGTATTTGGGGGTGTCTATAGACCATCAATTCCAACAAGTTTTGCATACACTAGTGTGTATTTGTAGTTCATGCGTGTTGTGTAGGGTGAGATAAAGATTTGGTGTTACTGCTGCTACTACTGCTAAGTCGCTTCAGTCGTATCTGACTCTGTGCGACCCCATAGACGGCAGCCCACCAGGCTCCCCCATCCCTGGGATTCTCCAGACAAGAATACTGAAGTGGGTTGCCGTTTCCTTCTCCAATGCATGAAAGGAAAAGTGAAAGTGAAGTCGCTCAGTCGTGTCTGACTCTTAGGGACCCCATGGACTGCAGCCTACCAGGCTCCTCCGTCCATGGGATTTTCCAGGCAATAGTACTAGAGTGGGTTGCCATTGCCTTCTCCTTGGTGTTACTAGCATATACATGATAAATGATGCAATTAGAGTAAATTAGATTATCCAGAGAGAGAAGATGCTACATAAGAAAAGCTCAAAGCACAATCTTTAAAAAGTTAATATTTAAGAGGTAGACAAAAAAAACTTTAAAGGAGAAGCCAGGAAAGAGAAAAACCAGGAGGTTTTCACTAAAGAATGGCAAAATTAACTAACTTTTGGCAAAATTACAGTCAGAAAAGGACATTAATTTAGGAAGTATTATTAGAGTGGACATATGTCTGAGTTTACTTTGACCTCTCCGGCTTTGTATGTGTTGTACTCGCAAGTTAGGAAATATCTGATGGTCAACTAAGATATACCAAGACAGTCAGCATGTGATTTGAAATGGTTCAGTCAAGTTAAAAGAATGGAGTTTTTCTCACATTCTTCCACTCTTTGTAAAAAAGGAAGAATGTGATGGAGAATGATACTGACAACCATTTTGGTTTCACAGAACATAGAACCTGATTTCTAGATTTCAGGGATGAAGTAACAAATAAAAAAAAATTGGAATTTTTTTTTTTTTTATTTTTTGGCTACACCCTGTGGCATGTGGGATCTTTACTCCCTGACCAGAGATTGAATGCATGTTCTCTGCATAGAAAAATTGGAGTCTTAATCTCTGGACTGCCAGGAAAATATCAACAAATTTCTTTATTCTTTGAGGCATTTTGATTGGGAGTATTCTGTAACTTGAAATCCAAACTACCCTAACTGATGTAGTGAGACAAGGGCAACTGTAAATGAAGGAACTACAAAGTAGCAATATTCTAACTATAAGACAGTTTAAAAATTAGGGAGAGAACAAGATGGTGGAGGAGTAGGTGGAGGTGGAGTACCTCTCTCTCCATGGATACATCAGGAATAAACCTTCAGGCACAGAAGTGCATGCAGAACACCAGCTGAGAGCAGACATGAGTACCTAATCAGAAGAAAAGAATATATAGAACTTCGCAAAACTTGATAGGATGAAGGAACTTGGGGGAAAAACAAGAGTGTTAGTAGGACTAGACATGCCCTCAGTGGGTGGGGGAACTGAAGCATGGGTCCGATCTCCACATCAGAGCAATTGTCTAAGTCAGAGGAGAAATATTTAAGGTTGAGAGTGAAACAGCTGATCTGTGACAGCCTAAATGGAATGAGAATCAGATGGTCCTTGCCGCAGCCATACATCACCCCGCACAGGGATGCAGGTCCCTTGGAAAGTGCAGCAGCTGGGAGCTGGAGTTTAGTGGTTGTGAAACAATCCCAGGGTGAGGGCTGCTATTAACTGCAGAGAGACTGATCAGAGGGATGTTAGGGGAGGAGACTGTGGTGGGAAATGCCTGTGGAGGAAAGCTGGGCAGTCATGAAAGCAAGGTGATGCTGGTGGGTCACACGTAGGGGGTGGAGCCATAACCATAGCCTCTCTCCCCACATGCCAGCATCGGCAGCTGAATAATAGAGAGACTGGGCTCATCAAATGCCTGACACACTGAGCTACAGAGCAGGGCCCCACCCAGGGTGCTCCTTTAAGTGACTGATGCACCCATCTACAGAGTAGGACCCCAGTCAAGGTGGACCCTCTATGTGCCTGATGTGCCCAAACAGCAGAGAAGGACCCCAGGCAAGGGAGCCCTCTAACTGCCTGAATGGGTGGAGCTTTGGAGAAAGACTGGCCAAAGAGGCCTTCTGACTGCCAGCTTGAAAAAAGACTCTGATAGGGCCATAACTCCTGGGGTGGAGGCATTCTGTGTCCCTGCACACTTGCACTGGCACTGCCAGGGTCCCCGCAAGCCAAGCAGCTGCACCACCTTCATGCTCAACTCTCACTGGGGCAGAGCTGCCACAGGCAAAAAAATTCTTGTATATATGCGCGCAGGGTTTCTTTGGTCATGTCCAACTCTTTGTGACCCTGTAGACTGTGGCCTGCCAGGCTTCTGTATCAGGGAGGGGGGTTCTCTAGGCAAGAATACTGGAGTGTACTGGCCAATACTGGTTGCCATATCCTTCTAGAGCACTATATTCTTGTTACCATAGCCGCAAACCCCCCTGAGTACCTGGTGTTCCCAGAACCCCTGAGATGCAAGCAGCTGCACTACCTCCACACCTGACCTCACAGTGGCAAACCCAAGTCCTCCAGGGCAGCCTCAGGAGCAAACCCCAGTGGATGATCCACATGCAGAAGTGGAAATGAAACCATAAATGAAACCCAGGGGCGGTGTGGCTAAGGAAGAAGACCCAAAACCTTCCCACCAGCTGTACAAGCTGCAGATTAAATCCACACAATCAACTAGGCAGACTCTGTGTCTATGGAATATATAAAAGTTTATTGAGAGCTCCCACAAAAGAAAATGCACTAGTTCTGATAGCTGTGGACATTGGAGGCAAGAACACACAGGAGTAGGACCAGATTAAAATCTGAGCTGCCCCCACAGCAGGTCCAGAGATCAGGACAGTGTTGGAGGGCATCCTAGGGAGGTGAGGTGGACTGTGACTCCCAGCAAGGGAAAGGACTCTGACAGCAGTGACTCAAGAAAAGCATTTATTATTCTTATTTTTGGACTTGTTCTGTAGATTCTTTTGGATTTTTTTTCTTTCTCTTTTTTCCCCCCTCTGTTGTAGTTGTCAATTTTATTGACACTATGAAATCTAATTAAGCTTTTTTTTCCTCAGTCACATTTTTTATTGTTGTTATAAACCTCTTCCCCTACATTGAGCTTTTGTGGTTCTATGGGGTTTTCCTTTTTTTTTTTCTTTATTCTTCTTCCCTTTTTTCCCCCTCTTTTTTATAATTTTAATTTTTAATTTTTTAAAACTATTATATTTTTTCTACATTTATACCTTCATTTGCCTTTCCTACAGTTCTTTTTCCCTAGCAGTTACTCTTTCAGGTATATAAATCTTCATTTACCTCTGTTTAACTTTGCATATCTGTTCTTTCTTTCCTTTCCTCTCAACATTTTCTTAGTTGTATTTTCACTGCTTTATTCCCCAATTGGCACCTTGCTTTGGTTCCGTTTTCCAGTTTGTGCTTTAGTTAGTTTTATTCTGGTAGATCTAATTTTTGGTTTCCTTTGTTCACTGGGTCAATCTATTGTACTTTGTTTTTGTTGGACTGTTTTGATTTTGCTTATGGTTGCATATGTATATGTGTATATACAGTCACAATTTTTATTGTTGCTGTAAACCTCTGCTTCTACATTGGACTTTTGCAGTTTTGTGGAGTTTTCCTTTTTTTCTTTTTTCTTTCTTTTTCCGTTTTTTTTCCTCTCTTTTTTATGCTTTTAATTTTTTTAAACCTATTATTTTTTTCTACCTTTATGCCTTTGTTTGCCTTTCCAGATGTTCTTTTCCCCTTGCAGTTAATCTTTAATGTGCATAAATCTTCTTCATCTACTTCTGTTTAACTTTGCATATCTATTCTTTCTTTCTTCCCTTTCCTCTCAACATATTTGTTAGTTTTGTTTTCACTGCTTTATTCCCCACTTGGCACCTTGCTTTAGTTTTGTTTTCCAGTTTGTGTTTTAGTTATTTTGTTCTTAACTGGTAAATATAATTTTTGATTTTCTTTGTTCACTGGGTCAATCTACTGTACTTTATTTCTGTTGGACGGTTTTCACTTTGCTTATGGGTGTATATGTATATGTGTATATTCCATTATTTTAATTGTGACTTGCCTGATTTTGTAACTGCCACTTGTCTGGGTTCATCTTTTGTTTCCATTTTTGGATATTTGTTTTAATCTCACTTAATGCCATAAAAAAAACACTTGTGGAATCTTCGTTCCTTACCAGAGATCAAGCCCTGAGCCTTTCGAGAGGGAGCACTGACACCAAGACCCTAGACTACCAGAGAACTAACCCTAGGGAGTATTAAATAGTGAGAACTCACACAAAGGAAACCACTTGGATACAAGACCCGGCATCACCCAACCACCAGTAGCACCCTGTGCAGGACGCCTCATCTAAAAACAAACAAAACGAAAATACAAACCCAATCATCAGCAGACAGGATCACCACCTCACCCAGCCCTGCCCATCAGAGGAGAAGCAAACAAACAAAAACTCAGCACAGATCTCACCCTATGCAAAGCTTACACAAACCACTAGACCAACCTTAGGAGGGAAGAAACAAAAAGGAAGAAAGAATTCAACCTTGAAACCTGGGAAAAGGAGACCTCAAACAAAATAAGCTCAAAAAAAAAAAAAAAAAAAAGGCAGAGAAATACTATTCAAATGAAGGAACAAACTAGAAACACTGAAGTCCAAATAGATGAAGAGGAAATGGGCAAACTACCTGGAAAAGAATTCAGAATAACGATAGTAAAGATGATCAAAAACCTTGAAAATGAAATACAAGAATCAATTAGCAAAGACCTAGAAGAATTAAAGAATAAACATACAGAGACAAACAACACAGTTACTGAAATTAAAAATACTCTAGAAGGAATCAACAGCAGAATATCTGAAGCAGAAGAATGAATCAGTGAGCTGGAAGATAAAATGGTGGAAATAACTTCTGAAGAGCAGAATAAAGTAAAAAGAATGGAAACAACTGACGATAGTCTCAGAGACCTCTGGGACAACATCAAAAGCACCAAAATTTGAATTAAGAGGTCCCAGAAGAAGAGAAAAAGAAAAGGTATGAGAAAATTTTTGAAGAGATTATAGTTGAACATTTCCCCAACATGGAAAAGGAGATAGTTAATCAAGTCCAAGAGACACAAAGAATCCCACACAGGATAAACCCAAGGAGAAATATGCCAAGACACATACTAATCAAACTAACAAAGAATAAACACAAAGAAACAATATCAAAAGCAGCAAGGGAGAAGCAACAAGTAACATAGGAGGGAAAACCCATACACTTAACAGCTGATCTTTCAGCAGAAACTCTGCAGGCCAGAAGGAAATGGCAGGATATATTTAACGTACTGAAAGGGAAAAATCCACAACCAAAATTTTTGTACCTGGCAAGGATCTCATTCAAAATTGATGGAGAAATAAAAAGCTTTTCAGACAAGCAAAACTTAAGAGAATTTAGTACAACCAAACCAGCTTTACAATAAACGTTAAAGGAACTTATATAGTCAAAAAATAAAAAAGAGAAAGGATCTACAAAATCAACCACAAACAATTAGAAAATGGAAATAGGAACATATATATCAATAATTACTTTAAATGTAAATGGATTAAATGCTCCAACCAAAAGGCACAGACTGGCTAAATGGATACAAAAACAAGACCCATATATATGCTGTCTACAAGAAACCCACTTCAGACCTCAAGACACATATAGACTGAAAGTGAGAGGATAGAAAAATATATTCCATGCAAATGGGAAGCAAAAGAAACCTGGAGTAGCAATCTTCATATCAGACAAAGTAGACCTTAAACTAGATGACAAGAGATAAGGAAGGACACTCCATAATGATCAAGGGATCAATCCAAGAGGAAGACATAACGATTGTAAATATCTATGTACCCAACATAGGAGACTTTAATACATAAGACAAACACTAACAGACATAAAAGGAGAAATTGACAGTAAAACAATAATAGTAGGAAACTTTAACTCCCCACTCACACCAATGGACAGATCATCAAAACAGAAAATCAATAAGGAAACACGGGTCTTAAATGATACATTAGATGACATGAATCTCATTGATATCTTCAGAACATTCCACCCAAATGAAGAAGAATCACCTTCTTTTCAAATGCACATGGAACCTTCTCCATGATACACCAAATCTAGGGTCACAAATCAAACCTCAGTAAATTTAAGAAAGCTGAAATCATATCAAGCACCTTCTCTGACCACAACATTATGAGACTATGTATCAGTTACAAGAAAAAACTGTAAGAAACACAAACACTTGGAGATTAAACAACATGTTTCTAAATAACCAACAGGTTACTGAAGAAACCAAAAGGGAAATAAAAAAAATTCTAGAAACAAATGACAATGAAAACATAACTCAAAACCTATGGGATGCAGCAAAAACAGTTCTAAGAGAGAAGTTTATAGCAATACAATCCTACCTCAAGAAATAAGAAAACCATCAAATAGAGAGCCTATCATTACACCTAAAACAATTGGAAAAAGAAGAACAAAAATACCCCAAAATTCATAGAAGGAAAGAAATCATAAAGATACGAGCAGAAATACATGAAAAATAAATAAAATAAGCAATAGTAAAGATTAATAAACTAAAAACTGGTTCTTTGAGAAGATAAAATTGACAGTCCATTAGCCAAACTCATCAAGAAAAAGAGAGAAGAATCAAATAAAAGAAAAAATAGAAATGAAAAAGGAGAGGTTACAACAGACAATGCAGAAATACAAAGGATTATGAGACTATTATGAACAACTTTATAGTAATAAAATGGATAACCTGGAGAAATGGACAGATTCTTAGAAAAGTTCAATCTCCCAAGACTGAACCAAGAAGAAATAGAAATTACAAACAACCCAATCACAAGAACTGAAATTGAAGCTGTGATAAAAAATGTCACAAAAAACAAAAGGCCAGGACCAGAGGCTTCACTGGAGAATTCTATCAAACATTAATAGAAGAGCTAATGCCTATCCTTCTAAAACTCTTTCAAAAAAGTGCAGAGGAAGGGACACTTCCAAACACATTCTACAAAGCCACCATCACCCTGATACAAAAATCACACAAAGACACTGCAAAAAAAAAAAAAAGAAAACTGCAGGCAAATATCACTGATGAACATAGATGCAAAAATCCTCAACAAAATTTTAGCCTACAGAATTCAGCAACACATCAAAAAGTTCATACACCATAATCAAATTGGGTATGTTCCAGGGGTGCAAGGATTCTTCAATGTACACAAATCAGTCAATGTGATACACCATATTAACAAACTGAAAGATTAAAGCCATATAATAATTTCAATAAATGCAGAAAAAGCCTTTGATAAAATTCAGCACTCATTTATGATGAAAACTTTTCAAAAAATGGGCACAGAGGGAAACTACCTCAACATAGTAAAGGCCATATATGATAAGCCTATGGCAAACATTATTCTCAATGGTGAAAAATTGAAAGTATTCCCCCTAAGATTAGGAACAAGACAAGTGTGTCCACTTTCACCACTATTATTCAATATAGTTCTGGAAATCCTAGTTACAGCAATCAGAGAAGAAAAGGACATAAAAGGAATCCAGATCAGAAAAGAAGAAGTAAATCTCTCAGTGTTTGCAGATGACATGATACTGTACATAGAAAACCCTAAGGATAGTATCATAAAATTACTAGAGCTAATCAGTGAATTTAGCAAAGTTGCAGGATACAAAATCAATACACAGAGATCACTTGCATTTCTACATACTAACAATGAAAAATCAGAAAAAGAAATTAAAGAATCAATCCCATTTACCTTTGCAACAAAAAGAATTAAATATCTAGGAATAAACTTACCTAAGGAGACAAAAGAACTGTACAGAGAAAGTTATAAGACACTGATGAAAGAAATCAAAGATGGCATAAACAGATGGAGAGATATTCCATGTTCCTGGGTATGTAGGAAGAATCAATATTGTGAAAATGACTATACTACCAAATGCAATCTACAGATTCAATGTGATCCCTATCAAACTATCAATGGCATTGTTCACAAAACTAGAACAAAAAATTTCACAATTCATATGGGAACACAAAAGACCCCAAATAGCCAAAGCAGTCTTGAGAAAGAATAACGGAGCTGGAGGAATCAATCTTCCTGACTTCAGATTATACTATAAAGCTACAGTCATCAAGACAGTATGGTACTGGCACAAAAACAGAAATATAGACCAATGGAACAAGATAGAAAGCCCAGAAATAAATCCATGCACATATGGGTACCTTATTTTTGACAAAGGAGGCAAGAATATACAATTGGGCAAAGACAGCCTCTTCAATAAATGGCGCTGGGAAAGCTGGACAGACACATGTAAAAGAATGAAATTAGAACACTTCCCAACACCAAACACAAAGATAAACTCAAAATGGATTAAAGGTTTAAATGTAAGACCAGAAACAATAAAACTCTTAGAGGAAAACATAGACAGAACACTTGATGATATAAATCAAAGCAAGATGCTCTGTGACCCACCTCCTAGGGTAATGGAATAAAAACCAAAGCAAATTAGTGGGAACTGGTTAAACTTAAAAGCTTTTGCACAGCAAAGGAAACTATAAGCAAGGGAAAAAGACAATCCTCAGAATGGGAGGAAATAACAGCAAATGAAACTACTGTCAAAGGATTAATTTCCAAAATATATAAAGAACTCATACAACTCAATGCCAAAAAAACAAACAACCCAATCAAAAAGTGGGAAAAAGACCTAAATAGAAATTTCTCCAAAGAAGACATACAGATGGCTAACAAAAAGATAAAAATATGCTCAACATCACTCATTATTAGAGAAATGCAAATCAAAACTACAATTAGATATCACTTCAAACCAGTCAGAGTGACCATCATCAAAAAGTCTGCAAACAATAAATGCTGGAGAGGGTGTGGAGAAAAGGGAACACTCTTGCACTGTTGGAGGGAATGTAAATTGATACAGCCACTGTGGAAGAAGATATGGAGATTCCTTAAAACACTAGGAATAGAACCACCATATGACTCAGCAATTCCACTCCTAGGCACATACCCAGAGGAAACCAACATTGAAAAATATACATGTATCCCATTATTCATTGCAGCACTATTTACAATAGCTAGAACATGGAAGCAATCTAGATGTCCATCAACAGATGATTGGATAAAGAAGTTGTGGTACATATACACAATAGAATATTACTTAGCCATAAAAAGAATGCATTTGAGTCAGTTCTGATGAGGTGAATGAACCTAGAACCTATTATATAGAGTGAAGTGAGTCAGAAAGAAAGATAAATACCGGATTCTAACGCACATATATGGAACATAGAAAAATGGTACTGAAGAATTTATGTACAGGGCAGCAATGAAGAAGCAGACATAGAGAACAGACTTATGGACATGGGGAGAGGGAAGGGGAGGATGAGATGTTTGGGAAGAGTAACACGAAACCTTAGATTCAGTTCAATTCAGTTCAGTCGCTCAGTCATGTCCGACTCTTTGCGACCCCATGAACCGCAGCTCGCCAAGCCTCCCTGTCCATTACCAACTCCCGGAGTTTACCCAAACCCATGTCCATCGAGTTGGTGATGCCATCCAACCATCTTATTCTCTGTCTTCCCCTTCTCCTCCTGCTCCTAATCCTTCCCAGCATTAGGGTCTTTTCCAGTGAGTTACATTACCATACGTAAAATAGATAGCCAATGGGAATTTGCTGTATGGCTCAGGAAACACAAACAGGGGCTCTGTATCCATATAGAGGGGAGGGATGAGGTGGGAGATGGAAGAGAGGTTCGAAAGGGAGGGGATGTATGTATACTTATGGCTGATTCATGTTGAGGTTTGACAGAAAACAACAAAAGTCTGTAAAGCAATTATCCTTCAATAAAAAATAAATAAATTAAAAAATATCCCCTTCACCAGTGCCTTTTAAGGAGGGAGAATTCCTTTCACATAGCTACTGGATTGCACATTGCTGAACATTGGAATGGGTGTAAGTAAGCAAATTTGGAGAAATCAAGTAGGATGAGTGCAAATGCTCTAATAATGTGAGGAGTCATGGGAAGGGTGGGATTCAAAGGAAAGTAAGTGGAGCCAAGGAATTTGGGTGCTTCATAGAAGGGGGCAACCAAAGGAATTGTGGAGAGGCAGAGTAAAAGTATAGACTATCTGTATCTGGATTATGTAACGAAACTGGCAAATCTCCTTTAAAATCCCTGGTTGATACACTGTATTGAATGCATGTCCTCTGCATAGGAAAGGTGGAGTCATCGTAATTACCTCCAATTAACGACTCCCTTCTTGTATACCCTTCTCCTCTGGGATTCAATGGCCCCATAGCCACTCTAGTGATTTTTTTTTTCCACTCACACTTTACAGCTCTCTTTTTTAGTTTTCTTTGCTGGCTCCTCTAAATGATGGAAGACCTGGGACTTCCCTGGTGGCTCAGGGGTAAAGAATCTACCTGCAATTTACAAGATATGTGCAGGAGACATGGGTTCTATCCAAGGACTCAGAAAATCCCCATGAGAAATAAATGGCAACCCACTTCAATATTCTTGCCTGGGAAATCCCACTGACAGAGGTGCCTAGCAGGCTACACTCCATGGGGTCGCAAAGAGGTGGACACGACTTAACAACAGCATGAGGAATCGAGCATTGCTTACAGTAGGAAGAAAAGTCAATGATGTCCCTGATAAAATGGCAACAGATTAAGAAGAACCGAGGAAAAAATGGGAGTTGAGAATGTCCAGAGAGTTCACAGAAACAACTCTTAAGGAACTCTGGGGTGAAAGGAAGCATAGAATTGAAAGGCAGCCAGAAGATCTGGAGACAAAGAAAACAAAAAAATGGTTTTGCTTTCATTTTAATAATTCTTTAATTATTAATAATTGATAATTCTTTGCTTTAATTTTAATATTTTTTTAATTTTTGGAATCATTGTAGATTTATTGAAAAATTGCAGATATTGTTCTTGAAATTTTTTTTTTTTTAATTTGGATGAAATAAATCTTAGTTGCAGTATGCAGGATCTTTCAGTGTTGCAACTAAGAACCTGCAAGCCATAACTAAGAGACTATGTTTTGACATTTTTTTTTAAAGGAAGGAGATGAAGTGACACAACAGGGAAAAAAAAAGGATCATGACAGCATGAATTCCTTGAGATAGCAATCCATGAGGAAAAGATCATGGGAAAGTGTTGGTCTTAAAAAGAAGCAGAGACAGAATAAAGGGCAGAGTGGGTACACAAAATGGGGAATTTATAGACTTGATAGTGGAAGGATGAGGTACTTCTCTTTGGAGTATAAAGCTTTGTCATTGGCCA
Organism: Okapia johnstoni; assembly: GCA_024291935.2. Lineage (NCBI taxonomy): Eukaryota > Metazoa > Chordata > Mammalia > Artiodactyla > Giraffidae > Okapia > Okapia johnstoni. Next base: position 39,449,653 of record CM044308.1, on the reverse strand, counting down.
ATAGTGAAGAGTCAAAGATGTGAAAATAGCTTCCTAGAAATGAGAGAGAGTTTTCTAGTGAAGCACATCCAGTGTTAAAAAGCCACCTAAGATTTATTTCCATGTGTTTGAAGAGTGACCAAACAGCCATATATGTGATTTTTTTTTAAATGATAGTATTTGTATGTGCAAGTTCAGGGACAGAGTTAGTAGAGGGTTAAGTTGAACCAACATAAATAAGAACTGAGACTTTGAGAGGCCTACGTAGACACACAAACTGATCTCCTGAAGTCTCATATATAATACCTTCCTTTTGACTTCTAACTAATAAAACATAGAAATGGTGAAGGGAATTTGCAGATGTTTAATTGAGATCCCTAACCAAAGAGAGATTATCCTAGACAAGCCTCACCTAGTCAAGTAAGGCCTTTAAAAGTATAGCCAGGTCTTCCCTGAAGATAGAAACTTTAGACAGCAGAAACTCTCTTTTGTTGACTTTGAAGAATGAAGTTCCATAAGTCTACAGCCATGAGAAAAAGAAATTCTGTCAGAAACCTGAGGGAGCCTGAAAGTGGGTCCTTCCACAGTTGAGCCTCCAGAGAAGAACACAGTCCAGATGACAACTTGATTTCGGTGTAAGGATACTGTGAGCATTGAATTTAGCCAATGCCCAGTCTTTTCTTTTTATTTATTTATATATTTATTATTGAATATAATTAATGCACATTATACAAGTTTCATGTGTACAACACTGATTCACAATTTTACAGGTTATACTCCATTTATGGTGGTGATTTACTCGCTAAGTCATGTCTGACTCTTACAACCTCATGGACTGTAGCCATCCAGGCTCCTCTGTCTGTGGGATTTTCCAGGCAAGAATATTGGAGTAGGTTGCCATTTCCTTCTCTAGGGGATATTCCTGACCCAGGGATTGAACTCAGGTCTCCTGCATTGCAGGCAGATTCTTTACCGACTGAGCTACCAGGGAAGCCCCATTTATAATTATAAAATGTTGACTATATTCCTTGTCCTGTACAGTACAATATATCTGTGTAACTTGCCTATTTGATACATAGAAGTTTGTACCTCATAATCCCTAACCCCTATCTTGCCCCTTCTTCATTTCTTTTCACCAGTGGTAATTGGAATTGGAATTGTTAGTCACTCAGTTGTGTCTGACTCTTTTCAACCTCATAGACTGTAGCCCACCAAGCTCCTCTGTCCATGGAATTCTCCAGGCAAGAATACTGGAGTGGATAGCTGTTCCCTTCTCCAGGGGATCTTCCTGACCCAGGTATAGAACCTGGGTCTCCTGAATTGCAGGCGGACTCTTTACCATCTGAGCCACAAGAGAACCAGTAGTTTTTTCTCATAATCTGTGAGTATATTTCTGTTGCTATATCCACCAGTTTGGTAAATTTTTGTAGTTTACATATTAGAGATGTCATACAGTATTTGTCTTTGTCTGATTTATCTCACTGAGCACAATGCCCTCCATGTTGTTGTAAATGGCAAAATTTCATATTTTTATGGATGTTGTGTTTTTTTTTAAACATTTTATTGGAGTATATTTGATATACAATGTTGCATTAGTTTCAGGTATACAGCATAGAGATTAAGTTTTATATATACACATATATTATACATATTTTATATAAATATATTCATTCTATTTCGGCTTCCTTTCCCATATAGGTTATTACAAAATATAGAGTTCCCTATGAACAAGGATGTTAAGAGTATTTTTTGCAAATAATTATCACTCCAATCTATGGAAAGGAGGGTAAATTAGGATGTAAGAATGGAAGGTGGGTAGTGGACAAGATAAATCTCACAGTCAATGGATTAGAAAGCTCACTGATATTGGATAATTGTTGGAGTGGAAGTTGAAGAGAAAATTAATGAAAAGGAAAATAGGTATTGGTTGTAGAGAGAGAGGTTGACAAAAGAAAATACACAAACACAGAGGCAGTTATTAATTTAAATACTGGGGAGTTCTGCTTTCTTTCCTGTTGCCCCAAGACATTTTGAAGCAACTGTTTTAGGGAGGTATAAGTATCAGTACTCTGTGTGCATGTTCCTCAGCTAGGCTGACTCAACATTTAAACCAAGCAAAGACTATGATAGGATGAACATGGGAAAGAGAGCCACAGAATTCTATTTGTTTGCAAATCTCAGTCAAGTCCTCCAATCAAGAAGTTGATTCCCAACTCCTTGTGTCTATCTATTAATTTGTTCCAAACCTTGATGACAAATAGACTTGTTATGTTTTGATCCTCTAAAGCCCCAACAGCTATAATAGAAGACTTTGGCCCTAGCCCAAGAATGGAGGTGTTGTGATCACTTCTAATATATACCCTGGGGCAGTCTCTGAATCTGATTAGGAAATTTCTCACTATTGAGGGAAAGGACTGAGAAATGTATTCAGAAAATAAGCAAGTACAAGACAAACAGTAGGTATTTAATATATAAACATTTTTTCCCTCCTTATGAAATGAGAAGCCTTTGGATTGATTGTAGGTGGTAACTTTTCTGTAGCTGAGGATCCTAGTTACTATGAATGCTAAAGACTTCTGAATTATCATGTGAATTTAGCAGCCAAACGTAGGTAGAATTGTTACTTCCAGTGATACAATGATGATGATCATGGAGTCATCTTTAATGGCAGTAGAATTGGGGTTGGAGTCCACATGTCAATATTGAAGAGTCAAATATTTAACTAATGGTACAACAGGAAGTGACTGAAGGAGGCAGAACTGATTGCCTCATGCTAACTAGTTTATATGGGTTGGTCAGGTTGCCTCACACTCAGAAAGAAATTTGTAGAACCTTTTGAAAATTATAGCTTACAGATAAAAGCTAAGAATCAGCTAGGTAACATATTTCTTGCCTGGAGTTCACCTATATGCATTGGTGCTGGACTTAGCCTGAAATTGCTTGCAATTAAGTCTTTCTACCCCCAAGCTGTAATGTAGGAGGTAGTACAACAGCTCCTTAGATAAGTACAGATGAAAATGTAATGACTGGACTCAGTCATCCCTGAGAACAACACCATCCCTGCCCTGCTGCAATTTGGATATATGTTTATAAAACTAAATTGGTTATATATCTGGTTTTATATTTGGTTATATGCTTATTTGCAAATAAATTTCTTTCTTAGCTAAATTAGTTCAAATTGGACATCTTCTAATTTGTAATTGTATGTCCTTTAGTAATATGGAGAAATTTAATTTCTTCTTTTTTTTAGCTTTCATTTGGTTTATCATTTGTTTCTAAGTTTTTTAAGGAATATGCATTTATTTGCAAACAGAATACTAAAAAATTTATGGTACAATAAAAATAGAGGAAAAGGGGGTTCTGACCTCAGGAAGTTCTAAACATCAATTTGGTTAGGGAATATCTAATGTAAGAAATGTGTCAGGGACCAAAATGTTCTGGTCTGCTGGACCAGATCTGCTGATCTGCTGAAGATTAAGCATAAGTTTTTTGTCAGTATTTGTATAGATTGGTCAATCCCTGGATATAAAGACTCAAAATTCAACTTGGATTATCTAAGAATGTATAAAAATTGTATGCCAGATAGTTTTTGCAGAAAAGGAATTTGTATAGGATCGTAGGAAAGTTCACAAAAGTGTCTTTAGAATAGGATGAGAGCCAAAAGTACTTCAGGGATCTGGAGAACATTGACTAATAACCTCATCATGATGGATGGGATGAATCAGCTCTATTTCTTGGTAATTATTTCACTCTGCCCAAGATTTAATGTCCTGAGAGGAACTTGAATCCCTTGCTCACCCCGGTATTTTGGTTTACCTACCCTTCCTTCAAGACCAAGCACAGTGATGATGGAGAGCTATTTCAGAAAGAAAGAAAAAAGAGGAAAGAAAGAAGAAAAATGTATTTGAGTGCTATTAAGAACTCAATAAGGAATGAACAGAATCACCGATGCAATGAACATGAGCGTGGGAAAACTCCAGGAGATGGTGAGGGACAGGGAGGCCTCGCATGCTGCAATCCATGGGGTCACAAAGAGTTGGACACAACTGGATGAATGAGCAACAACAACAAGAAATGAACACTAAGACACTGAACAATACTACAGGTCAGTTTTGAGTAAAAATGACTCAATATGAATCAACGTTTAATTTTTTTTCAAATAGTCTCACATCCATTCTCTCCTCCGTCTCTGCATGAAGTCCAGATTAGGCTTCTTCACAGCATGGTGGCTTGAAAACAGCCAAACTACTAGCAGGATTTCTCAGAGCTCTGGTGAGTGTCTCAAGAGAACCACACAGAACTTTGGTGCTTTTATGGTCTAGCCTTGTGACTCAGCTGGTAAAGAATCCACCTGCAATGTGGGAGACCTGGGTTCGATCCCTGGGTTGGGAAGATCTACTGGAGAAGGGAAAGGCTACCCACTACAGTATTCTGACCTGGAGAATTCCATGGACTGTATAGTCCATTGGGTCACAAAGAGTCGGACACAGCTGAGTGACTTACATTTTCAGAAGACATGTAGCATTATTTTTTCTACAAGCCCACTCATGTGGATAAAGAATCTGCTTGCCGATGCAGGAGATGCAGGTTCGATCCTTGGGTCAGGAAGATATCTTGGAGGAAGGAAACGGCAACCCACTCCAGTACTCTTGCCTGGAGAATTCCATGGACAGAGGAGCCTGATGGGCTACAGCCCATGGGGCCAGAGCTACGGCGCACACAGCACAGACTCGTATTCACAGAGAGAGAACTGAGACCCTACCTCTCAATAAAAGGAAAATTAAAATTACAGTGAAAGAAGTTCATATATATTGGAAGATATTTCTAAAAATAAAATCTGCCACCTCTGGGAAATACAGCCTGTCACAAGTATAGACCCTAAACATACTAATCTCAGTATAAGCAGCCTGGTGGTGTCTTGAAGTCCTCATATCGATTGCCTTCTGCCCTGCCCCTCTAGCCCCCATGTTTTCTAAGCATAATAAATCCTAGCACAACTCAGTAATATTCTTCATACACTTCACAGAACAAGAGAAAAGTTGGGAATGAAGTAAAATCAATCCCAGTGAATGAATCACTTTTTAAATGATAGTTTTCTGAATATGAAGAATACTATTCTTATAGCACTACTTTTAAATATCTTAGTCATAAGAGGAATCAGTTTTTTTGAGGAAGTGTACAAAGAGCTTTCTGTTTTGAATAGAGGATATGTCATGATTCAAGGTGCGTTGATTAGGCACCAGCTATTCACTGAGCTCTATTCATGGTGATGGAAGAGTGATGAAATGGACAGCAGGAAACAAAACTTATTTAAAAAAAAAAATTCCTACCACCATGGAGTTTACCTGAATACATTATTTGTTGGAGAAAGAACACTGCCTGGTAAAGGTATACGTGTTAGGTTTCTTCCATCCTCCTGGGTGAGCTTCCAGTGCAGGAACTATGTCAGTTTCACTGTAGTCCCAGGGCCCATCACAGTGCCGGGAGGAGAGCAAGTTTCAATAAATATTTGTTGAACTATATTTGTGCAGATGTGAAGGAATTCGTGCCAGTCCCTTAAAAGAAAGGGCTCTCATGAGAAAGGAGTGAGCATTTCCTCTTCTTAAAGGACTGACACTGGACCAGCCAGAGGAGATGGCTGTACCCATCCTTTCCAATAAAGGTTTAAGAAAATGCAGGGGAGGAGCAGCAGAACTGGTTCTCTGTTATTTCTTCAGTAAGAGAAAGGTAAAGAAATCTGTACAAGTCCTTAAACTTTGCAACCCCCTTGTGTTTGTTATTCTTGCCTTTCTCTATTTCTCTGTGCTGATTAATAGTCATTTTTTCAAATGTCATGTGCACCGGTCTTTGGGGAGTGGAAGGAAGGAGGAAGCTGCGGAGACTGTTACTCTCTGCAAGGAAGCTCGAGGGGAGAGAATCCTCGAGGGATAAATTTGGTGTTCACAGCTTCAGAGACTTGGGAGTAGGTGGAGTCCCCGAGGCCCGCTCCAAGGAGAGACAGAATGGCAGCAAGCCTGGGCTACAGAGCGTCCAGAAATTCCAGTGTGCAAAGGATGTTGTGGTTATTTGACCAAGCCTTGCACAGTGTTTCCTGGTATAGAATTAAAAACAAACTAGTGCTCATCTAGCACATTGCTTTCAATTCTGTATTCTCTATGTCAACTAAATATGTCACACTAGATATCTTTCTGAAGCCCTGCCATGCTTTTCTCATCCTTCACTTACAATTCCTCACCTAACCCTGTCATTTTCACCTGTTCAAGTCGTTCGAATCACTCCCTCTCATTTCCATCTTCACTGCCTTGCCTGTGCTCAGACCTGAATCACATAACTGCCCCCAACTGGTCGCAACATGAGAATCCTTCATCCTGTTTCCCGCTCTTTTTTCTTAAACACAAGCCTGATTATGTCCTTCGATATTTAGCTCTCTGGTATGTGTGGACTTACTACCCGAAGACAGCATCCCAAACCTTAGCATATGAGGCCTCTGCTTTCTGTTGAACTTTCAGACTCATATATTTTCTTCCTCCCCCCATACATCTTACACTCCAGCCATATGGGTTGGCTAACTGAAGCCAAACTATTCCAAATGACTGACTTTTATACTCTAGCATATAATGTTCACTTTGCCCGGAATGTACATTCTTTTCTCTCTGACAGATAGATTCCTTTTCGACTTTCAAGATCTAGATAAAATATCACTTCTACTCAGTGAAGCCTTTTTTCCACTCCCTCAGGCACTGTGTGTAAATTTTTTGTGTGGATGAGTTTTGTCACTAGACTGTGACTTTCTTGAGAGAAGGGATTTCCTGTTAACCCACACACTATCACAAGTGCCTAACACAACACCTATTGTAAAACTGATAAATTACAAAGTGAATTCATGAATGTGAGTGGCGAGGATGGCTTTTGTCCTGTGATGTGGTGTTAAGAAAAAAGATGGAAGTGCAAGTCTAGGTAGATATGTACATGGCCTCCCTGGAACATGTCACTGATGATACCTGACAATCTGTCTTTTTATTGCCTAGAGGTATAAAGAAATTAAACCAGGAGAGCCCAGTACAGCTATTCAGTCTCTAGACAGCAGAAACTCTCAACTTTCTAAAGGATATGCAATTCTGTTCTTGGATGAAGGAAAAACACCAGCTTTGAACAAAGTAGGTTTGTAGGACAGTACAAACAGCTGTGCCTGAAGAAAAGTGTTCACTTTTTCTTTATTTTGGCAAAAGTACCTACTTCCTGGTGCCCTGTGTATGGCCAGCTTACGTTCATCTAGAAATAAGGAATTCAGTCAAGCAGTATATTCCAAAGAGGTAAGTAAGTCTTCTTGCATGTTAGTGTAAGAACAGATTTACTAATTATATTGAATTAGCCAATATCTTAATATGCTCAGGCTTCTGTAACAAAATGCCTTAGACTGGGTAACTTGATCAATGGAAAATTACTTCTCATGTTTCATTGCTGAGAAATCCAAGATCAAGATGTCTGCAGATTCAGTGTCTGGTGCAGGCCTGCTCCTTTGGCTTATAGATAGCTGTCCTCTCTGAGTGAGATGGGGAGAGAGAGTGTGCTCTTATGTGTCTTCCTCTTCTTATAAGGGTAAAATTGCATCATGAGGGCACCATCCTCATGACTTTATCTAAACTTAATTACCTCCCATATGCAAATATCTTCACATTGGGGGTTACCGCTTCAGCACATGAATTTTAGGGGGACACAAACTTTCAGTCCATACAACTAACCAGGAATGATCACAAGGTAACAGCAATAATAAAGACAATAAAAATACATAATAGTATTAGTGTAGTGCAGTAGAGGTTTGTTGGATGCTTGCTACGTGACAGTCACAATTTCAGGTATTCTTACATATGTTGGCTCATTAAACCTCCTATTGACCCTATGAGGAAGGTGATATTATTACACTCATTTTAAATATGAAGAAATTAAAACACAAAAGGCTTCAATAACTAGCCTAAGGTCACTAATTATTAGCAGAAGTGGAAATCAATCTCAGTAATTCTGGCACCAAAGCTCATTTTTTTAACCACAATGCTGAATTTAGAAGAGGAAACACTCATGGAGATTTTCTAATTAAATGCTTTTTAACATTTTTGTAGTTGTGGAAAGATATATCATATATATTAACATATACATATTTAAATGTATGTATTTAAATCCTAGTATATAAAACAAATAAAAACTGAACCAGATTTTGATTCCTGGCAATGTTGTAGGCAAGGTATACCAAATGCATTGCTTTCATACAAAAAATGGAAAATTAAAAGAAAAACTTAAATGTGTATTTTAGTACTCAGTAAAACAGAAGTTGTCCAGAAGCAGAAAAAAGGTGGACAGAAATATTGGATTGGCCAAAATGATTGCTCAGGTTTTTCCATACCACTTTATGCAAAAAACCAAAATGAACTTTCGGCCAACACAATACAAAGAAATAAAATGGAAGAGTTCATAAAAAGAATTTGTAGATTTCCAGGAAGCTATAGCTTTTCTTTTAACAATCTTGTGGAGGAGAGGAGAAAGGGTATTCTTAACAAGATACTTCCTCAGGAAAAAAAAGGAATTGGGAAAATATACACTATGTGAAGGGAAAAAGCAAAGAGCCTTGTAAATTCCGGCCTTGAGTCTTAGATGAGATAAAATTTTAAAAGTCTGCTCTAAAAGTTCTTAACTACATATTAGCCTTCACACAAGTTGAGAATTAAGGCCTACAGTATCTAAAAGTCCTGAGTCAAGAAATTATGTAAAATATTCCTGGGCTAGTGTTCTCTCAAGGGTCTAGCAGAAGCAAATGCAAATCCTCTCTCAAGGAATGCACTCTCAGCACAGATGTTATAAAATTTCTTAGGTAAAACTCCAAAGGAATATAAAAAAGAAACAAAAATGAAATTCATGAAGAAATAAAGCATGCAGTTTCTGGTCAAACATATAAATATCTCAGAAGTTATCACTCCTGTTCTCACAAGTAAAAAGTTGAACAAACTGAAAATCAACACCTCTCTTTAGATCCATCAGATAACACATGGATCCACCAAATGTCATAGGTCAAACTGGTGTCCTAAAAATTGGAAAGAGAATTAAGTGCCATAAATCATATTACCTTTTGCTTGCCTAGAGTATAAGCCCAAGCAGAAGCCTGATTCTGGAGCCAGTACTCCTAACAGCACCTAAAATGTGACTGAGGTAACATAGGGACTAGTTTTCAAGTTAAAAGCACCTGGGGGCTGGTCTTGGGAGGAGGGCACAGTTTTGTGCATTTTATCTCCTGGAGTTCTACCACATTTTTTACCTAAGGATGAAGACTGGAGAAGACACCCATCATACTTCTGGTGGAAGAGAAAGTAAGCATTCTGAAGTACATCAGAGCGTTCTAAACAAAGGAGTTAACTCACTCCTCAAAAGACACAGTTTAACCATAACTTTACTTAACCAACTTAACTTTCATCAGAACCTAACTGACCTGGAGAAAGTAAAATACTTAAATCCAACCTCTCTCTAGCATTCTTGTCTCACATAATGGAAAGGCAAAAAAATGTGAAAAACACTTTGAGAATCACAGCCAAGGGGCATAGGGTCATGAAAAGACAGAGATTGAATTTTTGGATTATAGAATGCTTCTGTTCTTTCCACACTTTACCATAACATCATCATGTTTCTGTATAATAGCAGTGGATTTCAACTAAAATAACGTCCAGATGTTCAACCTGGATTTAGAAAAGACAGAGTAACCAGAGATCAAATTGCCAACATTCATTGGATCATAGAAAAAGCAAGAGAATTACAGAAAAACATTTACTTCTGTTCATTGACTATGTTAAAGCCTTTGACTGTGTATCACAACAAACTGTGGAAAATTCTTAAAGAGACAGGAATGCCAGACCACCTTACCTGCCTCCTGAGAAACTTGTATGCAGGTCAAGAAGCAAGAGTTAGAACCAGACATTGAACAACGGACTAGTTCAAAATTGGAAAGGAATACGACATGACTGTATATTGTCATCCTGCTTATTTAACTTATATGCAAGGTACATCATGCGAAATGCCAAACTAGATGAAGCACAAGCTGGAATCAAGATTGCTGGGAGAAATATCAACAACCTCAGAAATGCAGATGACACCACCCTTATGGCAGAAGGTGAAGAGGAACTAAAGAGCCTCTTGATGAAAGTGAAAGAGGAGAGTGGAAAAGCTGGCTTAAAACTCAACATTCAGAAAACTAAAATCATGGCATCCAGTCTCATCACGTCATGGCAAATAGATGGGGAAACCATGAAAACAGCGATAGATTTTATTTTCTTGGGCTCCAAAATCACTGCAGATGGTGACTGCAGCCATGAGATTAAAAGATACTTGCTCCTTGGAAGAAAAGCTATGACAAATCTAGACAGTGTATTAAAAAGCAGAGACATTACTTTGCAAACAAAGATCTGTCTAGTCAAAGCTATGTTTTTTCCAGTAATCATATGTGGATATGAGAGTAGGACCATAAAGAAGGCTGAGCACCAAAGAATTGATGCTTTTGAACTATGTTGTTGGAAAAGACGCTTTAGAGTCCCTTGGACTGCAAGGAGATCAAACCAGTTAATCCTAAAGGAAATCAGTCCTGAATATTCATTGGAAGGACTGATGCTGAAACTGTAGCTCTAATATTTTGGCCGCCTGATGCGAAGAGTCAACTAACTGGAAAAGACCCTGATTCTGGGAAAAGCTGAGGGCAGGAGGAGAAAGGGGTGTCAGAGAACAAAATGTTTGGGTGGCATCGCGGACTCAGTGGACATGAGTTTGAGCAAGATCTGGGAGATGGTGAGGCAAGCCTGGCATGCTGCAGTCCATGAGGTCACAAAGAGTCTGACACAAATGAGCGACTGAAGAATATAATGCAAAATTGGATTGCTCAGATTCTATCTAGGAAGGAGTTTCTGGGTAAACCCAGTAACATCATAGGAGACAAAGACATTAGAGAAAATCTTACATTCCGACACCTTACAGCTACAGCAAACACCAAAGAGACTAACTCCTAGATAAACATGAAGACCCTACACTAAAAGCCTATTACTTAAATCTTCTTATGTGATATATCACTTTTGGCTTCAAATCAGAAAATTACAAGGACTATTATGTACAGGAACTGTGCCTATCTGATCAAAAAGATATAATAAGACTGGGCTGAAACTCTATCTAGACAGCATATTAAAAAGCAGAGACATTACTTTGTCAGCAAAGGTCCGTCTAGTCAAGGCTATGGTTTTTCCAGTAGTCATTTATGGATGTGAGAGTTGGACTACAAAGAAAGCTGAGTGCAGAAAAACTGATGCTCTTGAACTGTGGTGTTGGAGAAGACTCTTGAGAGTCCCTTGGACTGCAAGGAGATCCAACCAGTCCATCCTAAATGGGATCAGTCCTGGGTGTTCATTGGAAGGACTGATGTTGAAGCTGAAACTCCATTACTTTGGCCACCTGATACGAAGAGCTGACTCATTTGAAAAGACCCTGATGTCAGGAAAGATTGAAGGCAGGAGGAGAAGGGGACGACAGAGGATGAGATGGTTAGATGGCATCACAGACTCAATGGACATGAGTTTGGGTAAACTCTGGTAGTTGGTGATGGACCGGGAGGCCTGATGTGCTGCAGTTCATGGGGTCGCAAAGAGTCGAACACGACTGAGCAACTGAACTGAACTGAACTGAAACTCTATCTTGGGCTCTCTTTTTCTGGGTATGCTCTGTACAGGTTTGTGGTTCCTGGTTGAGAAGAAAAGGGCATTTGTCATGATCCTTACAGAGAGAGGACAATTGGAATTCATTCTACCTCCCATGGACTTGTTGTTAAGCAGCCTTTGATTTTGATGGATATCCTTATTTTAATTGTCCTGCTATTGTGTACCAATTTTCTCTCTAAAAACATAGATTTGTAAGTATTATTATTTTGAGTTCTGTGACTCTTTGTTTGTAATACAATGTGTCTAATTGCCACAGTGCAGAGAAGATAAAATATTAACCAAGCAAACTGAAAAAAAAATCTGGAAAATAAGTATTGATGCGATTTAGAACAACAGGGATTTTTACCCCCTTCTGGTTGGATTATATATTGATGCAACCTTTTTTGAAAGTAGCTTAGCATTATTTGGTAAATTTGAAGATAAGTATATTCTAAGATTCTAAAACTTTTTTTATAATAAATACTTGGCCACCAAGAGAGGTGTATAAAAATTTCTGTGGCAGTATTTGGACACAACCCAAATATTTATCAACAGGGGAATGGATATTTACATTTTGGACTCTATTGATATAATGATACTGATGGGTAGAAACCAGTCTTATTATGAAACTATTTATATGAAATGTTAAATGTGTAAAACTAAGAATATACATACTTTAAAAGATAGAAATGCAGGTTTAAAAACTCTAAAAGCAAACAAGGTAATGATATACAATAATTCAAAATAGACTATGATTACCTCTGCAGCTATTCTAATGGGAGGGAAAGGTTTTGGGATATGAAAGGATTTTTTATTGGTTTGCTAACATTCCATTTCAGAAGTGTTTGATACATTATTCTATATATCTAAAGGAATAATTTAAAGCTACTTGTCCTTTGACCAGTGCCATCTATTGACAGTTAAACATATTAAGGACCAGAGAGGTAAGTGTTGACACTGCTATATAGGTCACTACTAACAGAAATGAGTCCAGAACACCTGAGTCGTGCATACCACTTTCTACCTAGCCAAGGATATAATGTGGGGTATAGTAAAAGCAGGATTTGCAACCTTGAATCCATCATGATCTATGAATAAGGTAGGATAAAACAGGAGGGGGCCATGAAAGCAGTAAGTTTGATCAAGAGCTTAACCATGGAAAGATTTGGTAACTTCCCCCTGGACCACAAAACAGAGCATCCCACTAAAGCATCTTTACTAGACAAAATTGCAGGCAGCAGAAAACACTGCAGCAAACGCTGTTAGGGTCTTGATCCAAACATGAGAATATTATTGGAATTCACTATAATGTCTCTAAGTAACATGGGGAAATGCTTATAATGAGCCACTTGGGAAATTTGGAATATTGCCTTTTTTCATAATGCTCAATGGCTAAGAATTTTAAAACAGGTTTTTGCCAGTCTATTAGACTCAATAGTAGAAATATGTTTCTAGTTTTTCTGCTATATATTCAGACTAGGAGAAATATGCCAGTAAGGGCTAGCCAGTCTTCACTACTAGGGATTACTTATATAGCACAATATTTATAAAGGAATTTAACACATGACATTAGGATTTAGAAAAACATTCAAAGGAAATGAATCAGATATTCTAAGAATATATTTGATAAAGTTAAGACTAATTAACATGGGGTATTTTCACATATTTTGGGGGGTATGGAGGAAGGTTTTATGGAGTTTTCTTTATCTAAAGGTAGAGAAGAATGCTATTAAATCTTGCCTATTATAAAGACAAAGGGAAGAGATGAGTACTTTTATATAATGGTGCTCAAATGTCGTTCTATGACTGGTTATATCATGTGCCCATGCATGCTAAGTAGCTTCAGTCATGTCTGACTCTTTGCAGCCCTATGGTCTGTCATGAGCCAGGCTCCTCTGTCCATGGGATTCTCCAGGCAAGGATACTGGAGTGGGTTGCCATGCCCTCTTCCAGGAGATCTTTATGGTCCAAGGATCAAACCTCTGTCTCTTATGTCTCCTGCATTGACAGACAGGTTCTTTACCACTAGGACCACCTCGATATATAGGATATATAGTAGGATATATCAGAATATCCTACTATTTTTAAATGCTCATTTGTATAAATTCCAAGAAATTCATATAAAATTCATATAAAAATTCACATTCACCTTCAGGCTGAAGATGGTGCTTAGAAACTTACATTAATTAAAAAAAAAAGCTTCCTGGGTGAATCTATGGAAAATTAATCCTGAGAATTACTCTTCTGAGTAATTTTAAGATCATGAAAATATTCAATCACCAAGGATGGAGTGAGGTGGTGGTACCTTAATATCCTGGTATAGAAATCGCACTGATCTACCTACAAGAGGAGTAAAAGAGATGACAAACTCTTTTACCATCAGGAAAATTGAATCAGGATTGACAGAGTGAGACCAATTTTTATGAAGAACACTGTTCTTAGTCTACCTTCTCTCTTGAGGGTTCTGTTGATTTTAACAAGAAGACTATGATGGATCCAAAGCCCCCAGCGAGGTCAATATCCAAGTTTGGAAGAAAGCAAAGAACAGAATTAGTGAAGCCAGCTGGTATTTTTCTGTGCTTCTAATGATAGATCATATTTCTGAAGACTTGAAAGATTCATAACGCGTACCATACCCCTGGCGCATTCCAGATGAGCAGACTGTGTGCTCAGAAGTAAGCGAGAAGATGTGCTGCACTGAATTTTATTGATTTTTCTCTTTGCTTGTATAGTTTTATGATGTTACATTTTCTCTTTCCTGTTGGTTTGGAAACTGTGGCCTTGGTTATTTATTTTCTTCCTTCATTTTACATTTAAAATGTATCTGTAACACTGCATCAATTTTCATGGCCACAGGTGAAAGGGCAGGGTGAATTCTATGGACAAGAAAAGATGGTCTAGTGATAGAGGAGTTAATTATTTCCCTTCTAAGAAACTTCTTCTCAAGTTCTCTTCCATTTTCATTTTCTCATGTTTTTGAAATGCATTTATAATTTTACTTTTAATCTCTTCACTTTCTGAATTTTAGCACTGAGATCTCACTTTCAGAGATTATATATTGATAGCTCTGAATTATTTCCATTTGTATTCTGTGCCAGGCTTTTTGGTTGTTGAATCAAGAAGTTCTATAACTTCTTGACATAGCTCATCTAACAATAAGACTAAGCAGATGAATTATAATAGAAATAGGCTTTTGCTTGTGGAAGTTTGATAATTGATGATCAACTTTGCCAACAAATTTATTTTTTCTCTAGTCTTTGCACAGTTCACATGGTGGTTTTAATTAGAATATTATGCCTTTTGTATTATAAAGTAACACTCACTCAATAATCTCAAAGTTCTGGATATGCCAGCCAATTATCTATTGAAGTTGTGTTTGGGCTCATGGCCCATGGCACAAAGTTCAACCTCTAATTTGGCTAGTTCGTTTTAATATATGCTGAATTAATATGCTAGATTAGAGAATGAAAGTATATGGGTCATTGCTGGCTCCAAGGCTAGAATCAAAGTGAGCATTAGTCTTCTTGTTAAAAAATGATTTGAACGCATGAAGAAGAGGTCAAAAGAAGCACTTCTTGTCCACTGTTAGGATTCATTATGATATCGGTATTCCCAGATTTCAGACATTCCCATAACATTGTCACAAATTGTTTCCTACTTATAGTATAACAGGTTTATAATATTATAGTATTATAATACCTGTAATATTATATTAGTTTGAACGACATAATATTGACATTTTCATGTCTCACAATGGTTGAATACTGATAATTTTATATAATTCAACCTGTTAATATTCTATCCATTCACTTTTTACCTAACATACTATCTTTAAAAGTGAAAAAAAAATAACAACAACACTGCCACCAAAGGAAAACTTGTACCACTTGTGATAAATAAAATGCAACGTAACAGACAAATGCAATAAAAACAAAACAGGAAAGGTCAATGCCACTAATTTCTAGCTAGATACTTCAGCCTGCCAAATGCGCAGAACTGGAAGTCTGCACAATCTTTGTTAAGAGGAGGGACTGGCAGTTAGATTCAGATGACAAAAATTAAACCAAGATATTTTCTTGAGATAATCAGTATTAGAAAAAAATTTAAAAAGGAGTAACTCTTTCTTCTATGATTAATATTGCTTAATTCTATACTTTGGAAACACCTGACTTACATTTTGGAAAATACCACATTAGATTATTAGTTTTGTCCAGCTTTCCCTTTCATTTTCAGAGGGAACTTCTAAGCATACAATAAATGACACTGTTATTCATGTGCCAACATCTCAGTTCAGTTCAGTCACTCAGTCGTATCCAACTCTTTGAGACTCCATGAATCGCAGCACGCTAGGCCTCCCTGTCCATCACCAACTCCCAGAGTCTACCCAAACCCACGTCCATCGAGTCAGTGATGCCATCCAACCATCTCTTCCTCTGTCATCCCCTTCTCCTCCTGCCCCCAATTCTTCCCAGCATTAGGGTCTTTTCCAATGAGTCAACTCTTCGCATGAGGTGGCCAAAGTATTGGAGTTTCAGCTTCAACATCAGTCCTTCCAATGAACACCCAGGACTGATCTCCTTTAGGATGGACTGGTCGGATCTTCTTGCAGTTCAAGGGACTCTCAAGAGTCTTCTCCAACACCACAGTTCAAAAGAATCAATTCTTCTGCACTCAGCTTTCTTTATAATCCAACTCTCACATCCATACATGACTACTGGAAAAACCATAGCCTTGACTAGACGGACCTTTGTTGACAAAGTAATGTCTCTGCTTTTTAATATGCTATCTAGGTTGGTCATAACTTTCCTTCCAAGGAGTAAGCGTCTTTTAATTTCTGGCTGAAATCACCATCTGCAGTGATTTTGGAGCCCCCCAAAAATAAAGTCTGACACTGTTTCCACTGTTTCCCCATCTATTTCCCATGAAGTGATGGGACCAGATGCCATGATCTTAGTTTTCTGAATGTTGAGCTTTAAGCCAACCTTTTCAACCTCTTCTTTCACTTTCATCAAGAGGCTCTTTAGTTCTTCACTTTCTGCAATAAGGATGGTGTCATCTGCATATCTGAGATTATTGATATTTCCCCTGGCAATCTTGATTCCAGCTTGTGTTTCTTCCAGCCCAGGGTTTCTCATGATGTACTCTGCATATAAGTTAAATAAGCAGGGTGACAATATACAGCCTTGATGTACTCCTTTTCCTATTTGGAACCAGTCTGTTGTTCCATGTCCAGTTCTAGCTGTTGCTTCCTGACCTGCATACAGGTCTCTCAAGAGGCAGGTCAGGTGGTCTGGTATTCCCATTTCTTTCAGAATTTTCCATAGTTTGTTGTGATCCACACAGTCAAAGGCTTTGGCATAGTCAATGAAGCAGAAATAGATGTTTTTCTGGAACTCTCTTGCTTTTTTGATGATCCAGCAAATGTTGGCAATTTGATCTCCGGTTCCTCTGCCTTTTCTAAAAACCAGCTTGAACATCTGGAAGTTCACGGTTCACGTATTGCTGAAGCCTGGCTTGGAGAATTTTGAGCTTTACTTTACTAGCATGTGAGATGACTGCAATTGTGCGGTAATTCGAGCATTCTTTGGCATTGCCTTTCTTTGGGATTGGGATGAAAACTGACCTTTTCCAGTCCTGTGGCCACTGCTGAGTTTTCCAGATTTGCTGGCATATTGAGTGTAGCACTTTCACAGCATCATCTTTCAGAATTTGAAATAGCTCAACTGGAGTTCCATCACCTCCGCTAGCTTTGTTCGTAGTGATGCTTTCTAAGGCCCACTTGACTTCACATTCCAGGATGTCTGGCTCTAGGTGAGTGATCATACCATGGTGATTATCTGGGTGGTGAAGATCTATTTTGTACAGTTATTCTGTGTATTCTTGCCACCTCTTCTTAATATCTTCTGCTTCTGTTACGTCTAGTGCTCAATTAATTTCATAAATAATGTCAAATGAAGTAGATTATATCTTGCAAGAGTCTACAAATCTCTAATGACATTTATCATAGCATATAGTTTAATTGAATACAATTTTTATTTATATTCTGTTTCTCTCTTCCAGCCTCTGTGACTTCAGGATCTTCTTTCCTCCCTGAGTCAGTCCTAAGATGTGAATAATTAGGCAGAAGTAGACACTGAGTTAATGAGCATAACAAAAGATTTGGAATGGTAATATTTACAAAGGATAATTTAATCTCATCCATTATCATTTCTATAGTACTCAGCTTCAAACTATAAAACTGGTATGCAACACTTGGAGATAAACACACTCATTGCTCACTTAACTCTTCATTTAATTTACTCACTTCAGAAAATGAGGTATTTGATTCCTGGAAATATGTATTGGTATGTTTGTGAGGAAGAGAAGCCACAGGATTACATGGTAGCATCTTTCTAGTTATTAATGTTACTATATAAAGAGTATATATATATGTACATATACCTACATATGGGCTTTCCTGGTGGCCCAGTGGTAAAGAATTTGCCTGTAATACAGGAGATTTGGTCTTGACACTTGGGTCAGAAAGAACCCCTGGAGGAGCAAATGGCAACCAATTCCAGTATTCTTACCTGGATAATCCCATGGACAGAGGAGTCTGGCAGGCTATAGTCCATAGGGTTGTAGAGTTACACAAACACACATACATAGGTATGTATAGATATTATTTGCAAATAGTAAAAATATTTTATGAATTTGAAGATAAAATGAGACTCCACACAAAAGTTTTAAGCATTCTCTTTCCAAAAATGAGGGAATATTGTTCTGAACAAACTCTCCTATTGATAAACAGTAAAACTGTGTGAATTATTTATGTAAAAAATGACTTTGAAATTACTAGCAAGCTTATCAAGGCAGTGAGAATTTTCAGGATCAAAAATTTTAAAATAAGGAAAGTTCAGAAAGGTGAATAAAGATTTGGGAGCATTTTCCTCCTTGATTTATCACCAATTCTGAAAGCCATATGATGGTCAAAGGCCAAGAAGACTGGCTAAATCCTAGAATAATGTGAAACAGAAATAGAATAATCATCAAGACTAAAGCCAGATTTCTAATCACTTCAATTACTAATTGAGTTAAGGTGATTTACACCTAATATAGTGGCTGTGCTCAGATGCTTAGTTGTGTCCAACTCTTTGGGACCCCATGGACTGTAGTCCTCCAGGCTCCTCTTTCCATGGGATTTCCCAGGCAAGAATGCTTGAGTGGGGTAACATTTCCTCCTTTAGGGGGTCTTCACAACCCAGGGATCAAACCCGTGTCTCTTGGGTTCTTTACCACTAGTGCGGCCTGGGAAATCCAATATAGTGCTAGGAAGAAGAAAATGTATATCCTATTAGGAAAAATATAATTTAATCCAAAAATCATTTTTATTGTAATTTTTATGCAATAGTGATACTTAAATATAATATGACTGAGTAATTAGTGACAGTGGCTCAGTCATGTCCAACTCTTTGCAACCCCATGGACTGTAGCCTGCCAGGTTCCTCTGTCCATGGATTTTCCAGACAAGAATATTGAGTAGGTTGACATTTCCTTCTCCAAAAAAATATATTATATTAAAAAACAATTATTCACTGAAAACTAAAAAGAATAAAATGAGAAATGGAAGTAGATCCGTTTGAGACAAAAATTATTAGCAGAGATTTAAACATATCTATAATTTCTAAGTTCAAGTAAATATATAACAAGATAGAGATCTAATTTAGGAAAATAAAGATATAATTGAAAATAAAATAAAAATTATAGGACTGAAAATAGAGTAATTAAAATATGAACTTAGTAGATGTTTAGAGAAACGACAGCTGATGAGTAAATTAATAAACTGGAAGGCCTGTTGAAAGAAAATATACAAATTGAACTAGGAAGAGATAAATGGATGAAAGATAGAGAAAACATGGAGAGGAAAGTGAAAAACCTAACGTACATGTAATTGGAATATCGAAAGGAAATGAGAAAGAGATTAAAGTAGAAGCATATTTGATGACAAAGGGCCAAGAATCTTACAAAAGATATTACAAATAAATGATAGAAAAATTGCAATTTTCAAACAGGACGAATGTGAAAAAACAAAAACCACACATACACATACTCATACACACAAGCCTCAGGCATATTACAGTAAAATTGTTGAAAACCAAACAAAAAAATCTTAAAAGAAGCCAGAGGAAAGAGAAATTAGCTGCAGATCTACAATTCAATATTCAGTGTTTTATATTTTTTAAAAAAATAAGATATTTTCAGGCAAATAAGCCAAAGAATTGGCTGTCTTCATCATCCAGGAAAGGAAATAATGAAAGTCAATTAGAAAGAAAATTATCCCAGAGTAAACAAAAACAAATAAAGACTATAAGTATTTCTAGGTACAAATGGACTTTGATTATTTAAGACAATAAAGTAAATATTGTTGGATTTTAGACATAGAATGACAGTGTCTGCCTATAGATCAAGAAGGGGAGAAATGGAGTTAAAATATTTTAAAGCATTTGCATTATTCTGGAAGTGGTAAAAGTACTAATTTATATTAGACTGTATTAAAGTAAGGATTTGTGCTATAATTTAAATAAAATAACACTAAATAATAGAAAAATTATAAAGATATATGTATACACATATTTTTTTGTATCTCTCTCTCTCTATATATATATATATATATAGTGTCTATATATAAATGTTTAAATACATATATAATATAAAATTATTTTATATAATATACAATAAAATTTATGGATTTATAATATATAATTTTTCATTCATAAATTCATCATTCCTTTATATATACTTCATACGTTTATATATATAAATACTAAAATGGCAGATTTAAACCAAATATATCTATATTACATAAAATATAAATATACTAGTACTGCTGTGAAATGTAAGAATTTGCAGATTGAATAATAAAACAAAATTTAATCATGTAATGATTTAAGGAGACATGCCTAAATTCAACAGTTCTGAGTAGATGAAAGTTAAAGAAGGAAAACACAGGCACATTCATATGTAAAGTATACAAACACAACAGTGCTTAGCTTTATAAAGACTAATTTTGATGCATCTATTATAATGGTAAAGGGAGAAATAATAATGCAAATTGAAATAAAAGGCAAAAAAATGTGAATTAACTACAAAAATTAAACATATTTTTTTTGAAAAAATATTTGAAGTCAATGTCAAAAATATGCTTATATTTTCAAATTTTCCTCCATTAATTAGTTAATTATTTGTAATATTCATTATAAAAATACATAGCCATCCTTAAAAATTAAATATCCCTGGAGCAAAGGTCTAGAGTGAGAAAAGAATAATGCTTTGGATGTGCTGGCCTCAAGGTACCAGAGAATGCTGAAATAGCAGAAACGTGGACTTCCATTTGTTTTAGAGAATAGAGCAAGTCACACAGCTTAAAATTTTTGCCTGTCATTTGCACCCTTGCTCAAGAATTGAAATTAAAAAATTAGCTGCTGTAAAGAGAAGGCTGAGTAGAGACAGAAGTGTAGTTATTGGGGTGTCATATTTGATAAGGTCGGAAATTCAAAAGTTTTTGAAGGATCTTGTTTGAAACTGGAAAAAAAATGTCAGGAATTAAAATCATTTCTAAAAATAAAAATAAAAAGCACTCTTAAAATACCTTAAATATAAGTAATGTAAAATCCTCAAGGAAATAAAACAAAAATATCTCTAAAGCAAAAACAACATATTAGAGCTGCCACAAGTGAATTGTGAATAGGTATACATAAAATTATAGAAATGGAAATATGTTCACTGAACATTTAAAATCTCAATATTCTACATCAATTCTAGTGTCATACTGTTCAGTTCAGTTCAGTTCAGTCACTCATTTGGGTCCAACTCTTTGTGAACCCACTCAAACTCATGTCCATTGAGCTGGTGATGTCATCCAGCCATCTCATCCTCTGTTGTCCCCTTCTCTTCCTGTCCTCAATCTTTCCCAGCATCAGGGTCTTTTCAAGTGAATCAGTTCTTTGCATCAGGTGGCCAAAGTATTGGAGTTTCAGCTTCAGCATCAGTCCTTCCAATGAACGCCCAGAACTGATCTCCTTTAGGATGGACTCGTTGGATCTCCTTGCAGTCCAAGGGACTCTCAAGAGTCTTCTCCAACACCACAGTTCAAAAGCATCAATTCTTCTGCACTCAGCTTTTTTCACTGTCCAACTCTCACATCCATACATGACCACTGGAAAAACCATAGCCTTAACTAGATGGATCTTTGTGGGCAAAGTAATGTCTCTGCTTTTAAATGTGCTATCTAGGTTGGTCATAACCTTTCTTCCAAGGAGTAAGCGTCTTTTAATTTCATGGCTGCAATCACCATCTGCAGTGATTTTGGAGCCCCCCAAAATAAAGTTTGACACTGTTTCCACTGTTTCCCCATCTATTTCCCATGAAATGATGGGACCAGATGCCATGATCTTAGTTTTCTGAACGTTGAGCTTTAAGCCAACTTTTTCACTCTCCTCTTTCACTTTCATCAAGAGGCTCTTTAGTTCTTCTTCACTTTCTGCAACAAGGGTGGTGTCATCTACATATCTGAGGTTATTGATATTTCTCCCGGCAATCTTGATTCCAGCTTGTGCTTCTTCCAGCCCAATGTTTCTCATGATGTACTCTGCATATAAGTTAAATAAGCAGGGTGACAATATACAGCCTTGACGTACTCCTTTTCCTATTTGGAACCAGTCTGTTGTTCCATGTCCAGTTCTAACTGTTGTTTCCTGACCTGCATACAGGTTTCTCAAGAGGCAGGTTAGGTGGTCTGGTATTCCCATTTATTTCAGAATTTCCCACTGTTTATTGTGATCCACGCAGTGAAAGGCTTTGGCGTAGTCAATAAAGCAGAAATAGATGTTTGTCTGGAACTCTCTTGCTTTTTCGATGATCCAGAGGATGTTGGCAATTTCATCTCCAGTTCCTCTCCCTTTTCTAAAACCAGCTTGAACATCTGGAAGTTCACGGTTCACGTATTGCTGAAGCCTGGCTTGGAGAATTTTGAACATTACTTTACTAGCATGTGAGATGACTGCAATTGTGCGGTAGCTTGAGCATTCTTTGGCATTGCCTTTCTTTGGGATTGGGATGAAAACTGACCTTTTCCAGTCCTGTGGCCACTGCTGAGTTTTCCAAATTTGCTGGCATATTGAGTGCAACACTTTCACAGCATCAGCTTTTAGGATTTGAAATAGCTCAACTGGAATTCCATCACCTCCACTAGCTTTGTTTTTAGTGGTACTTCCTAAGGCCCACTTGACTTCACATTCCAGGATGTCTGGCTCTAGGTGAGTGATCACACCATCATGATTAACTGGGTCATGAAGATCTTTTTTGTACAGTTATTCTGTGTATTCTTGCCACCTCTTCTAATATCTTCTGCTTCTGTTAGGTCCATACCATTTCTGTTCTTTATTGAGCCCATCTTTGCATGAAATAGTCCCTTGGTAACTCTAATTTTCTTGAAGAGATCTCTAGTCTTTCTCATTCTATTGTTTTCCTCTATTTCTTTGCATTGATTGCTGAGGAAGGCTTTCTTATCTCTCCTTGCTATTCTTCTGAACTCTGCATTCACATGGGTACATCTTTCCTTTTCTCCTTTGCTTTTTGCTTCTCTTCTCTTCACAGCTATTTGTAAGGCCTCCTCAGATAGCCATTTTGGTTTTTTGCATTTCTTTTTCCTGGGGATGGTCTTGATCCCTTCACCTGTACTATGTCATGAACCTCTGTCCATAGTTCATCAGGCACTCTGTCTATCAGATCTAGTCCCTTAAATCTATTTGACACTTCCACTCTATAATCATAAGGGATTTGATTTAGGTCATACCTGAATGGTTTAGTGGTTTTCCCCACTTTCTTCAATTTAAGTCTGAATTTGGCAATAAGGAATTCATGATCTGAGCTTGTTCAAGAGAAATTTAAAGAAATAAAATGTGGTTGAAATGAATTATTGAGGAATTTGTCCAAAGTCCAAATCAGAAATACAAAGAAATAAAAATGTGAAGAAGTAATTTAAAATACGGTAAACATAACAATGAAATTGACTTGTAATAGAAATGTTACTGCACCAATCTCTAAGTTCAGATACGATCATAGGCTCTTTTTACCTAAAAAAATAAGTAAAAAAAAAATCCTCTTTTTAAATAAAATATTTCAGAGACTAAGGAAGAAGGAAAACATTTTATGAGTTAGTGTAACTCATAATGTCAAAATCAGGCAAGAACAGTTAATGGAAATATGTACAGAGACTAGTCATACTTATAGCTTCTATAATCTGCTTACCCGGGTAATAAATCACATCCAGAAGTGTATACAACCCATTAAACACAGCTACATAGAAGTAAACTTCCTTTACCTCATGAAGATTATTCCTAAAATAACATAGCAATATCATACTTACTGGCTATTTAAGTTAGGAGTCTGACAAAAAAAATTCTTTGATCATTATTATTCAACATTGCATTAAGCTCCTAGGCAATGCAATTAAGAAAAAAATAGTACAATTGTTGAAATGAAATGATATATACAATATACAAGATATGATTGCAAATATATAGAATCTAAAATTTAAAAATATCAATTGTTTTTAATCATTTTAATTTTTTCCTTTTTTTAGGTACTTAATCATATGATCAGCAAATTGTAATAGTTTCAGTTTTTATAGATTTTCACATTTTGTAACTTCTATACTTCAAATCTATTTTTGTTCTTTAATAGAGTTGGCTAAAATCTCAAAAATAATGCTATGTAATAGCAGCACAAGATGATACTCATGTCTTCTGACATCAATATAAGTGCTTCTAGCATTTTTTAACAGTGATGCTCTTCTTCAGGCTGAAGGTGATGTTTGTATTATGTTAAAGTAACCTCATTACCAAATCCAACAGACTTTCTTTAGTCTTCCTTACTAGTCTCAACATTTCCCACAATGTTGTATATGTTTCTCCACCTACTTTTTTTTATTTATTGGGAATTCAAGACCCAGTGAATCAAAGCCCACTTCCTCACCCAGATTTTAAAAAAGAAAAACCAGAAGGAAATGCCAGGTTGATACCAAGATAATACTTTAATTATTTATAAAGACTAAGTGTGAAAGCTGAACAGTCCTGTTCACTGAGCTCCAAATATCAAAGATTCGCTCATGAAACCACAGTCCATCATGGATAAGGACAGGCCACCCAAGTACCCAGATAAGATGCACACATGGAATACCAAAGAGGAGCTTGTGCAGGTACACTTGCTGGAAGAGAAACAGACGAGCTAAGCCTAAACATTTCTGTTTTAACTTCCTAAATATACAAATCTAGGGAGGCATTTCTCCTCCCAGGAAGTATGAGCAATGCTAAAAGGAGGCCACAGATATAGGTAAAAACTTCTGTATTCCTTTCCTCTTGCTAATATAATATGCCAAAGCACCACAGACTTAGTAGCTTGAACAACATAAATTTATCTTACATTTCTGGAGGTAACAGTCTAAAATGAATGTCATGGGACTAAAATCAAGGTGTCAGCAGGCTATATTCCTTCTGGAAGCTCTCTTTTTTCTTCTTTTTCCTCCTCTAAGTAGCTAATTGCCTCCCTTAACTAGTAGCCCCCAGCCAGCAACTGCCTCACCCCAGCCTCTGCTTCTCCATCACATCTTATTTGCTGACTCTGACACTGACTTTTCTGCACCCCTCTTTGAGTCAAGGGCTCTTGTGGTTATGTTGGGCTCACCTAAATAATTCAGAGTAGTCTTTCCCTCTCAGATTCTAAACTGAATCACATTTGAAAAGTCCTTTTTTGCTATTTAATGTAACATACTCATAGGTTCCGAAGATTAGTTTATAGATACCTTTGGGAGAAAGGGGACATTAATCTGCTAACCACATCTCCTTTTATAGAAACCAGGAGTGAAAGAATTGACAGGATAGGCCTGTCTCTAAAATTCCCCATCTTCTTATTTTCTTTACCCACTGAGTTTAACTCTTAAGCCTACCGTCAATTAAAGATATGACTGACTGGTGGCTGCATAGGAGCAATTTGGCCTCTATCAGCTTTACTCTGCTTTTGCACCCATGAAGTTGCTACTTCAATGGCAACTAGAACTCTTTTGTGTTTCGTCCTTGGGCCAACTGTGTGCAGTTGAGACTGTCCACAAAATGTATGAAACTGGTCAGAATTATGTTATATAATCAAATTTTGAGACTTCCCAGGTAGCTTAGTGGTAAAGAATCTGCCTGCCAATGCAGGAGATGCAAGAGACACAGGTTCTATCCTTGGGTTGGAAAGATCTCCTGGAGTAGGAAATGGCAACCCACTCCAGTATTCTTGCCTGGAAAATTCCATGGACAGAGGAGCCAGATGGGCTACAGTCCATAGGGTTGCAAAGAGTCAGACATGGTTGAGCTACTGAGCACACACACACATATACACATAGTTAACTTTAAGATCAGTCTTTTTCTTTTTTTTAAGATAAGTCTTTAACCAGAGCTGAAAATTCACTTCTTGTTCTGTTTCTCTATTTTGGCCAGTCACATCATTCAATGCAGCATATCATAAATTCATTAATCAATTAAATAACACCAGTAAGATATTCCAATAGTAAAATGTGTAATAGAATTATAGCATGACCAGAATTATCTGAATTTGAATGTAAGCCCCACCTCATTACAATAAAAATTTTGAAAAGAAATAAGCAACAAATATAGCAGCACTTTTTAAGTTAAAAGTGAAAGAAAAAATCTAATTCTTTTTCTTTGTGTGTTTAAAGTTCAAAGAATTTTGTTTTCCACAGTTTCTTATTCTGCATGGTTTTCAGTCAGAGATATTTTCAACCTGGTGGCATTGAGGTTTCAGAAGCAGCTGTAACCTGGACTGTCTTTCAAAAAGATCTGTGTAGTTTCTTCAGAGTCTCAGAAGATGTGTTAACTTATTCCTAAGGCTCTGATGTTTCTAACCTTTAAAGATTACAGAGAATTAATGGGACACATGAGTTTTCACAGCACTGGCCCCACAACCATCACATTGGGGAATGAGGCAATCCTCTTCCTCAAGGGTAGTTATCCCAGGCAAAATCACATTCCAAGAACCCAGATCTGTATTGTCAGAGACTAGCAGAGACTTGGTAGCATTGGGGTAAGAGAGAGAGAGATAAAGAAAATTGGATGTCAGCATGTTGGCATCTCTGAATGCTAGTTAGTTCTTTTCCTAGAATGCACAGTCCTTAAACTCTGGAGAAAACTCTGAGCAAAAAATTACTGTTAACACTGCCAGTTTATCTATGATGGGGTAGACATTATATGTGTACATAGTGTGTTTTCTCCCATTGAGTGTCATTTTCCTGTCTTGTTTTTCTTTCAAAATTCAGCAATTTGCAAATGTTGATGGCCTCAGTCTCCAGGAGTTATCTAATATGTCTTTCTTTTTCATCTAACCTATGCAAAATCTCTATTTTTGTTTCATATTTTAATTGTCCTGCATGGATCTTTCTAGTGATGTTCTGATCACACTCTCTATAAGCAGGCATTTTCCACTCTATTTTCATCAGTTCTTATTAGGGAATTATTTAGGTGTAAAACCTAAATTATTAGGTGTAAAACACCTGCCTTTTAGGAGAGGTTTCCCCTTCTCAAGTAATTAACCAGTTCAGAACCAGTATAAGAGGCTTTGGAGGGATGAGATCCTGGAGACTATAGACAAGCACAGATCCCTCTTTGATTCTTTCTCTTTGCTAACTACAGAAAGCATTGTCCAAGGGTTTCTCCTTTACCATTTTCACTTTTTGCTACCAATGTAACTTGACTGCATTAACCACTATCTTTTGCAGACATATCTTTTTTGCTGGTTTATCCATTTTGCTCAGACCACCCATTTGTGCTCCAATCATGCAATTTCAATTAGAGTGAGCATATACCCTTTGGTTTCTTACCATTACCTTAAATTCAACATGTTGGGAATGAAATTAATCATTGTTCTGTCTCCTACCAACAAGCTGGTGCCCAAAATAGTGTCCAAATTTTTTCCTCAGCTTCATATGTTGACAATACACTTTTGTCACCCAATAATGAAATTTCAGCTTTGTTTCTGATGTTCTTGACCTAAGTAAAGCCTACTCATCCTTTTAGGTCTGCTTCAGCTTATATATAAGGGCTTCCCTTGTGGCTCAGCTGGTAAAAAATCTACCTAGGGAGACCTAGGTCCAATCCCTTAGTTTGGAAGATCCCCTGGAGAAGGGAAAGGCTACACACTCCGGTATTCTGGTCTAGAGAATTTCATGGACTGTATAATCCATGAGGTCGCAAAGAGTCAGACACGACTGAGGGACTTTCACTTCACTCAGCTTTACATATTAGTATCTTCCATGAAGCCTTTTTCACGATTAGTGTGTATATGTACGTATACATACACATTAAGTTGTTACACGTATAAAGTTACATTATTTATCTATGTCTATTTATCTATCTATATCTACCTTTAGAGGAGATTGAGAGAAAGTAGAAGAGAGAGGGTAATGTTGAGTAAACTCTCTCAGCTTGTTTTTCCCTTCCATCTCATAATTTATCCATGTTCTCATCAACTACTATAACTTTTTTTCCTTTATAGATAAGTTGTCCTTCATTCTTTGCCAAAGCTAACAGTCACACCTATGCTCGTGTATCTGTATCCTCTTACCTTCTTTAGGTCTTTTGTCCATTGGGGACCTCTTCTATTTTGACAAATTACATTTTTTAAATTAAATCTGAGATGATATTTTAGTCTCACACTTGTTTCTCCAGGGTAATAATATCACCATTGACCAAATTCCTCAAACCACAAGCCAAGAAGTTATCCTTGATGACTGTCAGTTTTTCCACTCATCCAAATAACTGTGAGCCTCTACCATCTCAATAAATCTCCAGTATATTTCTCTTTACTGTCATGACCCTTGTTCATCTCTTCTTACTCACATGGATTATTTCAAGTTACCCAACTTGTAGTCTTGACCTCAGACACTCCTCTGGACTTCAATTAATTCTTCACACTACTGACAGATTTGTTATTCCAAAATAAAACTATGATCATGTTGCATCACTTCCTGGCTTCAAATATTTCAGTGGCTTCCTAGCCCACTGGTTAAAGTCCAAATTCCTTTGGGTGACATGCAAAGACCTTGAAGATCTAATGCTAACCTCATCTCCTGCCACTTCCTTCCATACATCAACCAGAGAAACTATTTTTCAATATATCATATTTCCCCTCCTCCACTCTTATGCATATTGCTCTCTCTGCAAAGAAATGTCGCTTCCATCTGAATCGCCTTTTCTCCCTTCTCAGCCAAGTACTTCCAAATCAAAAAATCAATTTTACTCTTTTGGGCATCCTAAGAAACATTAGGCATGTCCTTCTCTCGGTTCCTATTTTTTAAAGAGCGTGTACTTATTACATTGAAACATAATTGTTGTATTATTTTGATAATTGCTCATTCCTTTAGCTTTAGTTTTTTGGGCTTCTCACATTTAGAATAAAATTCAAATGGATTTTAATGATTCTATAAGGCTGTGATCTCGCCTTGGGCTACTTTTCTGACCTCATTTTCTTCCGTCTTCTCCCCGGCTGACTCTGCTCCAGCAACATTGACCTTCTTCCTATTTTCATTCACACTCCCACATTCATTATTTCATACTTGCTGTTTCTTATGCCTCTTGTTCTCTTCCCCAGATATTTGTATGACTGGTACCTTTCTTGCACGTAGGTTTCTGCTCAACTTCACTTCCTTCTGAAAGTTGTTTTTCCTGAGTGTGAAGTTTAGGATGACATGGGCTTCATATTGCCTTGGCATCTTGAATTACATTCACATAATAGTACATTCCCAGCCTGGCTTCTAAATTATAACCCTTTGACTGCTTGTAAGGGTACGTGTGCAACTTGTTGATCATGTTGTAAGCATTCTGGCACTGGCTAAGCATGGCTGATATTGGAGTTTTCTTTTGAAAATAATACTGAAGCCAAGTTTTCATTTGAAGGTCATGATTAACGATGGATTAACTTAAACTCAAAAAAGCCTTTTGGAATATTTGACTACTGTTAATAAAGATGGAATGCAATGTAGTGGAATGTTTATCTGGGCTTACTGTGTAAACAAACAAGTCTCAAGGCAATGCAGAACTTATGCATATTATTTTAGAATAAATTTCACACTGTGAGCAGTAGCTTTATATACTAAATAATTTATAATACTATACAGATAACTAAGTTGAGTTCTTCACTGGATAGGGTTTAGTACTGTTGTGTTTTTATAAATTTTTACCCCCAAATGATGTTTATCATCCAGAGTAGTTTATAATTTAAATGATCCAATATCAGTCTTAACCCCCAGAACACCAGAGGATCATTACTCTCAGGGTAAATGTTGATTTGTACTGACCAGCATGCTAAGTGTATACCAAGGGATTATTCTAACATCTGTTCGGGACAAAGAGATGTTGTCATTACAAACGTTCATCAGTGTGCTCTTTCACAGTGAAAGAATAACTCCCAAGCACTGACTCATAAAAGCAATCAGTTAATGGACAGAAAAAAAGTAGAAGGGTCCACAATGTTTTGAATAGGAGGTCTCAAGACCAGAGGAGAAAAGAAGGAAATAGCATGGGGAGGTAGAAGGTGTGGCAGTGGCAGGGGGAAAAAAAGCATTGTGAAGAAGTCCCAAGCTACATAGAAAGCCTTTTGTATAGTTTGTCTTATGTGGGATTTTATAACCATATAAAATCCAATATGCTTCTTTCATTGCAAGCAGGAGGATGCTATATAAAAAAAAGCTGGAGAAACAGCATGCAAGTCATAAAAGACATGCAGTTTGAATTTACACGTGCATCCATCACGAGGTAGTGTGCACCAAGAAGCAGACCAAAACGTTTAATGACAAGAGAAGGTAGGACTTCCTTCTCTAGAACAAAAGATTTTTAGTTGTAGCCAAGCAGCTGATATACATAGGCATCACAAAGGAGAGGGACTGTTCAGGACATTAAAGGATAATTGATACTGTGCTTCAGCAAATGGACAAAGCACACTGACTACAACTCACTACGTCTGCACGTAGTGAAGTTCTTTTTCTGTAGGTGGCATTTAGACTTTCCCCCATCTTGGCTCCTTGGCCATGCCTTGAGAGCAACAGGTGGCCAAAGTTTTTATGCCAAGTTCATTCTTGACCACAGAGCTGTTGCCAATGAGTTCTGTGTGTTGGGGGCCTGGGAAGAAGAAAAAGGCATAGCTATCAACTGGTCACTGACATAAAATTCAGCATCAGCGCCTGAATAGTAGGGCCTTCTCTTGGAAACTGGCTTTGACCCCACACCACTTCTCTCCAACTCATAACAGATTGTGATATTTGTGCTCTACTTTCATTGATCAAGGCTGCCAGCCAGGTTCATCTTACTTAGATTTTATCCATGTGACAAACAGAGGGGCAGATGGACTTGGCATCATGTGATTTCTCTGGGTTCGTGACCCTGCTTCTGTATGGTGCCTTCTGGCAGCTCAATTTTTTAGGCTCTTGCATTTACATCCAGGTCCTAATCTGGCAGCTGATTTAAGGAAAAACTTCCTTGAAGCTGCATTAACCAAATACTTAAGTATTTGTCAAACCAGCCTCACAGTCCTGTGCTCTGACCAGAGACCAGTAGAGGACAAATCACACAGACCTGCCTTTTCAGAAAGCCTGCTATCAACACATTTCCAAAAGATAGACAAAAATTACCCAGATGAAGATTGTGGTTTGGTGATTTTTAGGGAAATCTAAAAGCCACAGAAAATCCAAACAGGTTTGTATGTCTTTAGAATGCACACTTACACCAGCATAAACGAGGGCTTCTCTCCCATTAGGGAACTGAAGTCTGTTACATTATCCCCATTGAGTCTCCTAATGTCCCTGGCTCAGCACCATAGGCAACAGATGCAAAGGGTCACCAATGAAGGGCAAAATATTTTGTGAAAATAAAGAGCCATGCTATCTGCATTGCCAGTTTTTCCCACTCTGCACTTTGAGTGCTATCGTCTAGTTTTCATACAGTGATTTTCTTTTTATTTGCTGAGTTTATTTTGTTGAATATGGTGGAAAGATCAAAAAAAGAAAGGAAAAGAAAAGCAAAGTCTCTTTGTTTTTTCTCCATGTATGAACCAAGCACTATTGGGAGTCTACTTCAAATGCACTTTATCATCCTTAAGCAACGTGTTTATTTTACCTCTTCCCGAACCTAAATGATTTGCTTAGCTAATCAGTCTTCAATAATATGTAACAAGCAGGAAAAAAAAAACGATCACTAAAAAATAGAAATGGTTGCAGCTGTTTTCTGCATTAGAGGGGAACAGCAGATTCAGCTCTGGTGTAGACACTCTTTTGTTTAGAAAAACTTACTGGTGGGATTTTTAGATTATGCAAAATTAGGCCCCCAAGACTAGTACAGGGTGGCAGTGGAGACAGAAAGCAAAATTACTCTGCATTATCAGGTGTCAAGAATTTTACTTTTGTGCACCACTGCTTTTGGAAGTTGAGGGGTAGTGGTGTATTCTAGAACTAGGAGAAGATGGAAATAGAGACACACATTTTGTGTGTGTATAAATATATATGTATGTGTGTATATATATATATATATATACACACACACACACACACATTGATGGTGATTTAGTTACTAAGCCATGTCCAACTCTTGCAACCCCATGGACTGTAACCTGCTAGGCTCCTCTGTCCATGGGATTCTCGAGGCAAGAACACTGGAGTGGGTTGCCATTTCCTTCTCCAGGGGAACTTCCCAACCCAGGGATCAAACCTGGGTCTCCTGCATTGCAGGCAGATTCTTTACCAAGTGAGCTGTGAGGGAAGCCCATATATATATATGGGCTTCAGTTCAGTTCAGTTCAGTCACTCAGTTGTGTCCGACTCTTTGCGACCCCATGAAGTGTAGCACGCCAGGCCTCTCTGTCCATCACCAACTCCTCGGAGTCTACCCCAACCCATGTCCATCGAGTTGGTGATGCCATCCAACCATCTCATCCTCTGTCATCCCCTTCTCCTCCTGCCCTCAATCCTACCCAGCATTAGGGTCTTTTCTAATGAGTCAACTCTCTGCATGAGGTAGGCAAAGTATTGGAGTTTCAGCCTCAACATCAGTCCTTCCAATGAACACCCAGGATTGATCTCTTTTAGGATGGATTGATTGGATCTCCTTGCAGTCCAAGGGACTCTCAAGAGTCTTCTCCAACACCACAGTTCAAAAGCATCAATTCTGCAGTGCTCAGCTTTCTTCACCATCCAACTCTCACATCCATACATGACCACTGGAAAAACCATAGCCTTGACTAGATAGACTTTTGTTGGCAAAGTAATGTCTCTGCTTTTAAATATGCTATCTAGGTGGGCTTATATATATATATAAATTGATTATATATATATAATTTTATATATATATAAAATTGATTATATATATATGATTATATATATATATTATATATACATAATCGAATTAGGAATAAAAATAAACCTCTTTAACCTGATAAAGGAAATAAAAAAATATTCAAACAAATTATTAGAATAAAGTAAGTTTAGCAGTTTCCTGATAAAATACCAGTATATAAAATTTAATTTTTGTATGCATGAATACCATTTTCTAGTATATAATGTTAATACACAGATATAATACCAACACACAAACTCAACTCAATACATAAAATATGATTTTATTTGTACACCATACCAGTAACATTTCCAATAGAAACAACATACACCAAAATGCACCTAGGAGTAAAATAATGTATAAAAATTTAAAGGAGAAAATTATGAAAATTTACAGAAAAATAAAAAATAAAGCATAAAAATAAAGGAAGTAAATATCACATTTATGTATGAAAATATTCAATATCTTAAAGGTAATTTCTTTCTGAAGTGATCTAGAGATTAATGGGTAATTTTAAAAATTATTTGAAAGGATTATTAAGTGGAATTAGCAATACAAATGATAGAATAAAGGACCAAAAACAGCTAAGATTTTTCAAAAAAAGAGCCAGAGGAAGATTCATACTGTCTTGAATATAAAAATTTACTATCAATACATGAAAAATTATAACAATATTTTATGAGCCAGGGTAGACTGAGAGGTCAGAATCACATCCACTCTGTATTTAAAAGACTAATTCATGGCAGTACTTCATTGCATTATCAGTGGTGAAAGATGGGTTAATTATTAAATAATGCATGGATTGCTCATTTAAAAAGAAAATAAAAGAACAAAAAATAGATCTTGACCCAATATCTTACACAAAACAAAATTCCAGATAGGTCTAGTACTTAAACATGCATAGCCAACTTTACAACGGAATGTTAGAATAAAGCCTTTGTGACTTTAAACTTGAAAAAAATTTATTTAAAAAAATAAAAGCCTAAAACCATAAAATAAAAATTAAATTCTGTTTCTCAAAAGATGCCATATAGAGATTGAAAAGAGAAAGCACAAACTTAAAAATGCGGTTTGTAATCTGTAAAACCAGAAAAGGGTTAGAGTAAGAAATTGACAACCTACTTTTTAAATCAAGAAGAAAAGACAAGTATTTTAATATAAAAATAGATGAAATATCCAAACAAATATTTCAGAATAGGAAAATACAAACAGACCCAAGATTACATGAAAATATTCTTTCAACTTGATTAGAAATCAGAGAACAGCTAATTAAAACTATCACTTCTGTAACATTGCAACACCTGAAAATGTCAAATACTCTTAAGCACGTGAAGTAGTCACTGAAAGTAAGGGTCCAAGTTGAAACAATGACTTTGGAAAACAATTTTGGCATGAT
Organism: Okapia johnstoni; assembly: GCA_024291935.2. Lineage (NCBI taxonomy): Eukaryota > Metazoa > Chordata > Mammalia > Artiodactyla > Giraffidae > Okapia > Okapia johnstoni. The sequence continues at coordinate 39,415,148 of CM044308.1, read as the reverse complement.
TTGTAAGCTTGAGAATATCTGATGACCCAGCAGTTCTGTTTCCCAAAATACATAGCGTTGAGAAACTTTTCTGTGTAGTTACCAGAAGAGATATAAAAGAGCATGTGCAGCAGCACTGCACTTAATTAAAAAAAAATTATTCATCAATAGTGTACCACATAAATAACTAATGGACTATTCATTCAATGGGATACAACAGTGAAGATGAGTTAGTACAATACAGATTAATCTCAAAATCCTATGTTGTGTGAAAGAAGCAATTCATCATAGAATATAGAATATTTTCCCCTCTACTTAATACCCGAAACCAGCTAAAACTAAACAGTACATATTTAGGGATAAATACAGATGTGATAAAAATGCTAAGGCATGGGACTCCATGCTCCCACTGCAGGAGATATGACTTCGATCCGGGTCAGGGAGCTTGATCCTACATGCCACATGTAAGACGTCACATGCTGCAACTAAGACCTGGCACAGCCAAATATTTTTAAACATGGTAAGGCAAAATTGCATTGTTAGCACAAAAATTTCAGCTACCTCTGACGGCAGTGAAATAGAATGTTAGCAAAAGGACAAGTAAGAGTTTTCCAGGTGATTCTTAAGCTTGGTGTTTCTTTTATTTAATTTTATTAATGTGATTTAAAATGTACTGCATATATAATTTATACACTTTCTTTGATATGATATATTTCTCAATTTACACAGTGAAAAAAATATTTTTCTCTTCTACCAGAGCACATTTTAATCTCTTGAACACTGAGCTAAAACTATTTTGTTGTTTTGTACATTCCTAAACACTTGTTCACACTTCTGTACAAAATACTTTCTTTCAGCCATTTGATACCCTCCAAATATCTCCTTGGAGGGCCAAGACATCTTTATTTGCTTAGAAAGGATATAGGAAAGTACATCACCCCCTGTACTGAGAATTTACCATCTATCAGGTATGCTCTGTAATTTTAACATCTGTCTTACTTAATTAGCATACTCATATCCTGAGGTATTATTATTCCCATTTTTACTTGAAGAATCAGAGGGCCATCCACATGCAGAGCTATGATTTGAGGCCAGGCTAGTTGGACATCAACTGCATACTTTCATTCACTCCCTGTTTTCACAGATTTAGCATTTATTTCTGACACCTTGAGATCATGAGCTACTTGTGAGCAAGAACTGTGGGAGTGTGGTTTGGGGGAGAATGGATACATATGTATGTATAGCTGGATCCCTTCGCTATTTACCTGAAACTGTCACAACATTGTTTATTGGTTGTGAAAGTGAGTTAGTCCCTCAGTGGTGTCTGACTGTAAAAATGCTAAGGCATGGAACATCTCTGGTGGTTTAGTGCGACCATAGCCCACCAGATTCCTCTGTCCATGGGATTTTCCAGTCAAGAATATTAGAGTGGGATCCCATTTACTTCTCTGGGGGATATTCCCGACCCAGGGTTCAAACCTGGGTCTCATGCATTGTAGGTGGATTCTTCACTGTCTGAGCCACCAGGAAAGCCTGTTAATTGGCTATATCCCAATACAAAATAAACAGCTAAAAAAAAAAAAAAAAACAAAAACCCAAAATAGCTATGTTACTTCATCCTCAAAGCCCTTAACGCTGACCCAGATTAGGGTTAGAGCACTCAGTAAATGCTCAATTAATGATTCATTATCACTGAGAGTTTTAAGACATTTTGGCCCACGTATTTATCATGAGTTGTAACAGCCAGAATGAGAGAGGAACATTTTAAATTACTTAATTCAATGATCTTACATTATATTTGTGTAAACCGAGGCCTGAAATGTTTAATTGGCCAGTCTCTGACACCACATCCACAGAACTAAGAGATATACCCATCTTTGCATCTCTTTTCTCCCTAGGCTTCTCTTTCAAACACCTCCCATTGTGGATTTGGCTATTTTTTCCACGTGGAGTTGGATAGGGTCCAGTTGAAGAGTTTAACACTGATCTGTTTGTCCAATCTATTTCCTAACTTAGGTGTTTTCCTTAGTGAATAGAGCTGAGGACATTTTAATTAATTTATTATGTCCCTTCAATTAAGGGACCCAATTAATAATTGAAATGGATTTTTAATTGGTTTATATCCTCTGGGGTATCATATTAATAACATAAATAAACTAACAGGTTTGCATTAAATTAGGGTTCATCTATATACATCTCTGTTGCCTCCCAATACGTTATCTATTCTTAACCTCCAAAACCGAATGTAACTTTTTAAATGAAGACATCCTGATGTGCTAGTTTTTTGTTATTGTTATTCCACTTTGAGGCAAGGTCATAGTGTTTTCTAGTTTGAAATGAAAAATATTGATGTTATTTTTATTTTTGGCACTAGATTCATAATTTCCCCAGTTCTTTCATGTGGAAATCACTTTTGAGTAGTCTCTCTTCTTCAACAGTCTATCTAATCATAGACAGGTACCACCTCGGAGAGGCAGATCATTTGTTTTTAGCTAATGAAATTGAAAATCAGAGAGGTTACACAGCATGCCTGAGCTCACACAGCAAGTTAGAAATAAGGATAGTGGTCTGTATTTAGACATTTTGTGGATTTTTCCCTCAAATATCATTTACTTTGGCCCTTCATTCCCCTTTGGGATGTTACCACACAAGACTACATTGGGATGAATCTTCCCTTCTGTTGAGAATAACTGAATGACTTGTCTTATTGGGAAAAAAAAAAATCAAATTTATTTCTGTTAGTCCCAGCACTTAGCAAAACATCTAGGACAATAGTGTCTTATTACAAGTTATTCAGGGTAAACTGCCCATCGGCTTCTAGCATTTTCTCTTGCCTGTAGTGTTAAATGAGTGCACCCTCAGAAGGACATTCCAGTACAATCCACCCTTGAATGGTTGGTCTAATTTATTTTTGCAACGTTGTTTCTGATATTTCTCTTATATAAATTATCTTCCCTAAGTAGCTACCCTGTTTACCATCCAATCCCACTGACATTCTTTCTTCCCTGCCTCCAGTTCTGAAGACTGCTCTAACTCAGTGGTTTGCAAAATGTAGTCCTCAGACTATGATCTGAGAACTTGGTAAAAAAGCTGATTCTTGGCCCTTCTCCTCACTAATTCTGGGGGTGAGTTCTACACTCTGTTTTAACAAGTTCTCCAGGTGATTAGGATGCATGAGAAAGTTTGAGAACTGCTATTCTAACTTAATGGATGAAGAATGGGATTTCTTAGGTCTTACAAGTCTTTCAAGACTTCAATTTTTCCTAAGTGGATAAAGGAAACCCTTTCTAATACTCACTCACTCTAATACCTCAAACTCCTCCTTTAACAGAACCAAATTTTCTATATTTGGAATATATGCCTTATTATTCCCAAGTGAAAACTATGGGCAAGTATTCCAGGCTTTATCTCTGATTATTCTCCCACATAATCCCTCACACTTGTTAATGCATCAATATATACTTATCGAATCACGGTATGTGCATGTGCTCATTCACATCTGACTCTTTGTGACCCCATGGACTGTAACCCATCAGGCTCCTCTGCCCATGGAATTTTCCAGGCAAGAATACTGGAATGGAGTGCCGTTTCCTTCTCCAGGGGATCTTCCCAACCCAGGGATTGAACACACATCTCTTGCATCTCCTGCATTAGCAGGCAGATTCTTGACCACTAGCACCACCTGAGAAGTGCTATTGTATCACTAGACGCAGTACGATAATGATGATCATGATCATTTTTAGAGTGGATATTTGTCCTGTTTGTGGTCCAATGACATCTTTTCCATATTCTTTCTAAGGTTGGAAACTCCTTTTTTCCAAGAAATTGGAAATTAGAATAGAAAAAATTCTATTTTCCCAAAATAAAAGACCAAACTCCCCCAGTTTCTCTTATAACTAGTGTATGGCTCAATCAATGGAAAGATTTAAAAACCCAGTGATACAGAAAAGAACAGATGGAGAATTCCTTTTATCTCCTGTAGTGGTCTCAGTAGCAATGGCTATCTGTTAAATTCTGGCAAAGAAGTGGGGTACTTTAGGTAAATTCAAGTTCCTTAGCAATGGCAAGTTCCAAGAGGGCAGTGGTGTTCTAATGTCCATGGTGGCACCAGCATATTGTTGCATTTCTTATCAGACAAGTTCCTAAAAGGTTAGCATTTAGTCTGACTCCTCAGCCTACTCACCGATTCTGTGGGCAACCCAATATCTTTCCATGCTTTTCTTAATAACTCAGAGTCAGTATTTGTTGCTTGCACTGTAGCACCCTGACTGATGCAGTAATAATAATGACTGTTATATTTGATTGAGTAGTTGATATGTCTATTAAGCTGCGTATGCATCCCAAATCTAACAGAAAATTAACTAATCTGAAAAGACAAAGATTGCAGAATGTCATATTTGTTTGCCTTCTGTCAGGCCTCCATACACAAATATGAATATTTGACACTCTCATTGTTCCAGAGAGACAGCATGGGGTAAAGGCTAACACATTCTTTTGTGTTGTAAACTACATCATCATTGCTCAAGGGAACAATGGGCGTTGCCCTCTACCACCTGTGTCTGGGTATTGCTAAGGTCTTTCCTTTGTCAGCTCACATTTCCAATCTTTAAAGTCAATGTTCTCTGCTCCTGGCACATCTTTGATGGGTAAAAGGAAGCATTCACATACCAAAGTTCAGGCAGCATGACTGGGAAAATCACCCATCTGACCCAGAGAGACTCTCTTCTTGGAAAATTACTAACTTATATCCAACTATAAAAACCTCACTTTGAATTGTCTAACAATGTGAATCTCATTCAATGTTCACAAAATCTGTGAGGTGGGTGCAGAGGGTGTCATTCTTACTTTACAGATGAGGCTCCAAAAGGTAAAAATCAAGGTCGTGGTTACATACCTCGATGTTAGCAGAACTAGGATTTGATTTCCTGTTGACCTAATTCAACAGCCTTTAGTCTCCCTGCTGAAATGCTGTCTTGCAAGGAAGGCCTCCTCTCTACAGTCTTTCTGTATATTCCTCTTCTCCTTCCCAGATTCTATTGATCCCATTCTCCTTTAAGTCTTCAACATACTTCTGTTGTAGAACATAGAATACTTTGCCACTCACATTCCATACCTCTCTATCTGAACTATAGATTACTGAGAACACAGATTATGCTTTACATGTTTCCCATGTTCCTAGCATAGTGCATGGATTATAGTATTTGCTTAATAAATATTTATCACAAGAATGGATGGGTGAATAAAAGCAGAGGGAAAAATCCAATACTGTATAGATAATTATGACATGTTCACTTAGCATTCCCCTGAAACACACAAGTCAAATGGGAAAGAGAGCTCTGGAACTATCCCTTAAACTGGGATCGACTCACTATTGTCCACTTCAGAGAAAATAACTACACTCTTTGAGTTCATTACAAATAAAACCCAACTACTCCAACATTCCAGTGCAGCTGGCTTGCCTGGCTACTATCTAGATCCCTTAATAATAACACACACAGTCATTTCATTACTGACAGGGGGGCCTTGGAACCACATAAAGAACGCTCTGTGTGAGGCTGAAGTGGCAGTGTTGCTGCTCCATTGCAGCTGAAGGTGTCCTCATCTAGGGAAGGACTTCTGGATAATGAACCTTAACTGCCAGTCCCCATCAAGTGAAGTCAAGACACTTTTCAAAGCCTAGGAGTCATTTGCTTGCATTAGATGGTGTCTGAGCTCTAGAGGTTGGTGTGGAACCAGCAATGTATGTAATGAACATTTATGGAATTAAATGCTATGGCCATCATGATTACACAAAATGAAAAACAAATAAAGATGTGACCATGCAATCTGCTTGAGTTGCATTCCACTTGGAGAATCCAATTTGTAATTCTGAGGGAGGGAAAATACTATCTCTTCCCTTTCCTTTCTTTTAAAAGAGGTGGCAGTGGAGAGGAAGTAGTGCATAGGTTCCAAATTCCAAAAACCAGGGTCTAATATTGGCTTCCTCTCTCATTCATTGTTGATCTTCAGAAAGTTACTTCCCATCCCTGAGACTCCGATTAATCTTCTGCAAAATAAGAATCATAATATCTTCCTCTCACTCTGCCCATAAGGATTAAATGAGATGATGTACATGAAGTATCTGCTGTATTGTAGCTGCTTGTTTAATTTTTTCTTATTTACCGCTGATTTATCTGTGTCCTCCTTGCTCCTTTATCTCAGCACAGAAGTACATTGTGTTCTATTGAGGGTGACCTGCAGGCCTTTCTGAAAGAGAAGGTAGAAGACAAGGGAAAACAAGAATTTATTAGTTATGCAAAGAATCCTTTCCTCCAAGGAGGAACATTCTATAGGCAGGAGAAAACAATCCATGGGGACCTGGGCAATTTGAAACAGCTGTACACGGAGGAGGTTCATGCTGGGAGAAGACATTTCCTTTAAAGTGTTTCTGCATCTTCAAAGCACAACATTGAAAAAGGCCAAATGATGTTCCCTGAGTCTGGGCAAGTGAGGGCCCTGGAGTGTGACTTTCACTCTCTTCACAGTAAATGACTTCTGCTTCTGCAAAGGAACATGCTAGCAAGCGACTTTTGCCTGGCAACATGCACTTGAGTGATAACTCATTATCATTATGATTACTCTCTTTGACTTATGTCATCTCTAAAGTGACCCGGAGGTATACTACTCAAGATGGGAGCAGGGGGAGACCAGGATGAGTCATGCTGAAGTTTACTGTTGCCTTTAAAACACCTGCACCCAACCTATTCATCCCCAGGACTCCCATTTCTTCCTTAGGGAGGTTATTCTTCCCCAGAGCCTGCTTTGTTTGGCTGCTGGTTCAGGTCCCCTGCCATGCTTTACAGACTGAACATAGCTGCTCCTCATAACACACATGATCTGATTCAGCTAAGAGCCTACCCCTTCATTCTTTCTGATCTCCCTTGCTTTTTGGGAATTTGTATTGTGTCATCTCATTTTCAGAGGTCATGACTTTCCCTTTCCTTTGGTTTTCTTTTTGCAGCTTTAAAGAATGATTTTTGTGGTTTGTTTTTGGAACCCCATGGAAGCTTTGTAAGCACCCATCTGCCTTTTTTACGCCAAGTCCAGTCGTCATTGCTCATTTGAACCACGTGCTGGGCTCACGTGCTGTGCAGAGTAGGCAGAGCAGGCAGTTGACTAGGCATCAGGAGACTCAAGTTCTAATCTTAACCTTGCTCCCCTCTTCATATCTGACCTTGCATCAGAGACTTACATTTTTGTATTCTGGAAATAATGGATTCACAGTGCAATATATTAGGTGGAAACTTTAAGCAATGACTTCCATGTGGTTGGGTTACATAAGAAAATAATGATAGACTTTAAAAAAAACAAAAAACATGAGTTTGAGCAAGCTCCAGGAGCGGGTGATGGACAGGGAAGCCTGGAGTGCTGCAGTCCATGCGGTCACAAAGAGTCGATTACAACTGAGTGACTGAACTGAACTGCAACATTCAAGAGGTGTAACTAGAAAATAATTTGATTTATTCCTCCAGTGACCATTCAAACATATACTGCAGGACTAATATTTTCCTTTACCTTTGAGTGGAAACTATGGCATGGTCCATGACTCTGAAGCTATAAAAGTGATTCTAGCTCAGTAATTAGTATGTCTAGTACAGTAATGAAAAAGTAACATTTCTCTTGAAATTACAAAAAAAATAAATTTTTTATTGAAAGATAATTGATTTACAGAATTTTGCTGTTTTCTGTCAAACCTCAACATGAATCAGCCATAGGTATACATATATCCCTTCCCTTTTGAACCTCCCTCCCATCTCCCTCCCCAGTCCCACCCCTCTAGGTTGATACAGAGCCCCTGTTTGAGTTTCCTGAGCCATACAAAAACACAGATGGCAGTTCCAATAAGCCATAGATAAGTCAGGAACTCAGGGAATAGCATGATATCAATACTAACCCTTTTCATCTAAATCTTAGATAATGATCCAGCTGAACTTGAACTTTGATCTGTTGGCCATGTGCAGCTCTTACAGGCACTTTTGGGCTCCACTTGGCCAAGCAACTCAATGAGCTGCCTCCTTGCTTAGCTTCCACTGGTGTTGGCAGCAAAATTCCTGGGGACAGCAAGCCTTCTCAAGGGCAGAGCTGGTCTTTAAAACCCCCGTAAGTAAGTGGTGTCCTTGTGCACGCTGGGGCACAGTGAGGCAGGGATCTGTGCGGCGCCTACTCTAAAATGCCACTGCTGATCCTGTGAAGGATCCAAGAGTGGATCAGATTCCCAAGGCCTCAGCTGGCGGGTCTGTAGGAAAATCAGATTCCTGTGAGTCCTTAGAGGTCACAGGAGGGTGTATGATTGCTCCTGGTCAGAGGCAGGGTGGCTCAGGACAGAGACAGGAAGGGAATGGATTAGGGGGAAAACGGAATGAAATATGGCCAGAAGAAACTAAATGTTACCCTTTTTCCAGTTTCTCTAGAAGGTACGTGTGTCTCAAGTACTACCCAGAAAGGTAGTCTTTAATCTCAGCAACCATAATCACATATCAAGGGACAACACACAAAAACACACATCCCCCTCAAAAATGACTCAGCTATGAGTTCATGAGTCTCACTCAAAGTAGCAACACAACTGAAAATTGAATGTGTATATAAACACTGCCGCCTGCCCCCCACCCCCGCCACATACACTCATATATTCAGAGCATACTTCACTCCACCTTTGGCAGAATCTCAAATTCAAACCAATGTTTAACCCTTTATTAGACACTTGGCCTTTGGATCCAAGAACTATAATTCATTCACATTTATATTTCCTTTGGCACCACAGTACCTGGAACTCTGTAGCAAGGGTTTTTAGGATAAATTAACAAAGGTACCAGAAACTATTTGGGTACATTCTTTCTTAGTGTTGAAAGATGGATATGATCAAAAGCCTCCAAAGTCATTTTTACAGGATGAACTGTAGCAAGATAGAAATGTTCATTTTATATTTAAATGGTGAACATCCGGTATCCCTGAAATTTGAGAGCTCTTAACTGAAAGCAAGCGAACTTAAACTTAGTAAAACCCATCAAACAATTAATTCCAAGACAGATATAGGTTAAGATAAAAAAAATTACAAAGCCATATGAGTTTAATAGTAAAGCAATGGTCACACTGTACTATCATTAGTTGCATAAAACTCTTGTCTTTTTTACTAAGCAGTGAGTTACTTGAAGGTAGCAGACTTGCATTGCTACATCTGTATCCCTGATACATGGAACTGTAGGCCAGATATACTGTAAGGGGTTGTTATATAGTGATTAGAGTGCAAAGAAATGTAAATATTGACAAAAATCTATTTGAAGTGTATGTTTACTTCAACATCACATATGTACCTTCTCCAATTGACCTTGGAAGGAAAACACTTTGTCATTGAAAGGGAAGAGAATGTGTACCGAGACTTTCCAGTGTTTATTTTTACATTGAACATCAACCAGACCCCAAGGCTAATGCTATTGACCTGTAACATGCATAGAGACACGGCAAAGCAACTGGTCGCTTGGTCAGTGAGCTGAAAAGCCAGAAGGATCCTGTCCTCAATGGGACACTGCCATCTGGTGTATGCCCCAGGTTAGACAACCAGGGAGGATATGGGCCAGAAAGGTGGGTAGGCAAAGGTAGCATTTGAGTTTACACACTACCAAGATGCTATGTAGACAAGAATGATCACCTATTGTTTGGCATCTTGGGGATGAAAGCGTAAATTTTCCAGAGATGGGATGGAGAGGATGCTTAATAGTATGGAAAAAAAAATCCTCAGTGTCCGCAATTGGGTTAAGTATTTCACATTGGTTATTTCATTTAATCCTCAGAGTCACCAGCAAGTTAAATATTCAAATGCTTATATTATGAAAGTGAGGAAATGGAGGTCCAGAGAAATAATTTGCACAGGTAAAACTCATAATCAAACCACTACTCTCTTTCCCCTGTACCTTGCTACCCTATGACTTTTTATTGCAATAAACAGCCTCTGAAGAAGAATGTTCTTTTCTTTGTCCAAAAGCTTTAATAGAGCTAGATAGTCCTCAACAATCAATAATCTATTGCAGTGGATAAATGCACTCAGAATTCCTGAATTCTAGTAGCTTATCATCCAGGTAGAAAGAGACAACCAAGTATTAAAATGAGTTAACACTTGAAAATTAGTGCAATATCAAGGCCAAAAATATTATGCAAATAATATAGGTCATTAATTGCCATTAATTAAAAATTGCATGAGTTAAAGGAAAATCTGAAAACTGATCCTGAGTTGATTTAAAATTTTGATATTTAAAAATTTTTTGATTCTACATATAAATGATATCATACAGTATTTTTCTTTATCTGAATTATTTGACCTAATATAATGCTCTTAAGATCCATCCATGTTGTTGCAAATGTCAGGATTTTTTGTGTCCCATGGCTGAGTAATATTCCACTGTGCATGCCAAAGTGTGTGTGTGTATACATCTTTTTATCCATTCATCTATTAACAGACACATAGATTGTTTCCATAGGTTGGCTATTGTATATATGCTGTGATGTCCATGAAAATACAGACACCTATTTATCGTTTCCTTGGGTATATACTGGAAGTAGTAGTTCTATTTTAAATTTTTTGAAGAGCCTCTATACTGTTTCCATAATGGCTGCACTATAATTTTTATATTTAAAATACCATCTTAAAAAATAAATAAATAAAATACCATCTTAAAATGTTATTTACCTATGGGGGGCCAAGAGAGGAATGAATTGGGAGATAAGGATTAGCAGATGCAAACTGTTATACATATGTGTCACTGAATCACTTTGCTGTATACCAGAACCTAACACAACATTATGAGACAACTATACTTCAATTGAATAAAAATTTTAATGCTATTCATCTTGATCACTGCAATTTGGAGCTTCCTTAAATTTTCTGCCTGGAGGGAGAGTCTAACTAGTCCTAGTCCTGAGGAATTTATAGTTGAATGGATGGCAACAGTCTAGAAAAACATCCTAGTTCAGCGTAATGACTGTCAAAGACATTTTGACTTGTTCACTATTACCAGTATGCATCTTGTTTTCTCATATGAAAAAAGTTATGGTTTCATAGCAATTTTTTGATGATAAGACATTGGTAGAAACATAATATGATCACTATTATAAGCCCTATATTATTCTGGCTTTTTATGTGTTTTATATGAAAAACAAATGTTTTATCTCTACTCAAAATTCACTGGAAAATTAGATGAGCTGTTGGATATAACATCATAATTTTAAAATGATGCATATCTGTTAAAGCTTTTAATTATAGAATGAGGGACACTTGTTATGATGGGCATCTCAAGAGATTTTTTGTGAGTGTCTATATAGTGTTAATGCAGAATATACTTTTGTGTCTGATTTTCAAATTAAACCATAAATATCACAAGATAAAAATATTTTCTGTTAACATGTTACAAATTTAGAATAACTAGAGTGTCAGCCCATAGGTTGTCACTAAAAGTATATTTATGGTAAAAAGTTGCCTAAAGTAGGAAAATGTCCTTTCTCATAGGAGATGTCTGAGGCATGCTTAATGCAACAATAAGTCAAGAACATTCTTAAGAAACAAGCCATCCCAAAGAGGACCTTGTAGAGCCTTAAATGGGCTTCCCTGGTGGCGCTAGTGGTAAAGAAACTGCCTGACAGTGCAGGAGACCTAAGAGATGTGGGTTTGATTCCCAGATTGGGAAGATCCCTTGGAGGAGGGCATGGCAACCCACTCCAGTATTCTTGCTTGGAGAATCCCATGGACAGAAGAGCCTGGTGGGCTACAGTCCATGGGGTCACAAAGAGTTGGACACGACTGTAGTGACTTATCATGCATGCACAGAGCCTCAGACAAGGATTTAAAATATTTCCAAACAATATAGTATCCTCCAAAAATTTCCCTTTTGATGTTTGAGGCTTTTGGCCCAGAGGGCACAAATCATAAAACTGAAGAGATGCTGTCAAGGCTTTGTTTATTAAATTAAGACATAGTTCTTCTCAGCTTAAGTTACACTAACTGTGTTTCAACACATAGCAAGCAGAGATTAATAAGGATGCATCATGGTAAACAATTGCCTCATATTCCCTAATGCTATGTCACAATCTAGATCTTTCTTCAGAGAAGATTTAGTTGGAGCTTCCATCCCACATCTCCCATTAAGAATACCATTTAATGTTCCATTAGCAAAACAGAACATTTGGAAGACATAATGAAGAAAATTCTCAGAGAACTCAAAGATTACTTGAAGGAAGACCTTTTTTTCCTATTAATCTTGTGGCTAAGTTGGAGTCTGGGTAAGTTGTACAAATCCCTTTGTAATTTGTCTGGGAGAATAAGATTTCAGTCAGGCAAGGTACTTAAAATTGTGAAACCAACTTGTCCCAGACATAAAGCATGCTAATTGGAAAGCTGTGGGCAGAATTCCTGCCAAAAAGCAGGGAATCTTCTCAAATATGAATGATGCTCCCCTGCCAAACTTTTGGATGCTATTATGAATCTGGTAGCCTACAGTTTTATGTTACTTCATCGTGCCTTTGATCTTACTGTTGGTGACCCCTGAAGAAGTATCACTGCCCTGTGATGGGGCTGTGAGACACAATGTAGAAGCCTCTCTTTTGCTCTCTCTCTCTCTATCTCTCTGTGTTTGTGGGAGATGAGCTAGTGCCTATGTGAGTGGACACATCCCATAAAGGATGTGTTGTATTGTAAAGAATGCATTGGAAGACTAAAATTGATATTAATGAATATGTTTAGGAGTCATACTAAGCTCAACAAGGAAGTGAAGTTGTTCTAAACTCAGTGAATGTGGCACTGAGTAACTCATGTGGAGGTTGGAGATTGTAACATAGCAAATTATCACAGAGGAGAAGCAAGAAGTCTTCCAACTATGTCAGGAAAAATTTTTTTAACAGAACAATAACATTGGCTGTAAGATGCAGCTGCCTGATCACATAAGCAGCATATGGGATGCTGAAGTGCTCCTAACTTATTTTTGAGCAGCTTAACAAAATCAATGCTGTTTCTCCAGTTGCCTAATTTACTCCACAGAAGTGGTCTCCACCTCGAATCTCAACCAGAAGTTGATTTGGCAGGCAGGCACCCTTGGCAACTGGGGACATCAACAATGAGGAAAAAGCCTGGAACCTTCCCCTTTGCCCAGGAGGAGGTCAGAACCTTGGCATCTCACTTTGGGAAGATTGCCAACTTTGAGTTTCAGACAGCCGATTTAAATGATTGATCTGAACTGCGTATTACTTCATGGCTAAGAGCTTCACCATTTAGCCAAAGCGGTCAGATAGACACCTGATGAGTATTTAGGTTGTCATGCCAAAGTCATTTTTGGCCTTTGTTTTTGGACACTGGTAACAGCAATTGTCAACTCACTGAATAGTTGATTGCAAAGAGGGTTTCCCTGGATGGGAACTCAAACTTCTTATGAAGAATTCCAGAGAAGAAATTTCCTTGTGGAATAATGGTTTAAGAAAAGGCATAATAAATCCTTACATTTATATACACTTTATAGTTTAATATAATGGTTAAGAGCACAGGTGTTAGATTTAGACTGATATAGATTCTTGAGTTATGTTAACTCCTATGAAAATCAATTGCTAAAAGTCAGATTCCATAATTTCTTAAGGGCTTTGCCACTTACTAGTTGTGTGGCCTCAGGCAAATATTCTCATCTCTTCAGTGACCTTGTTGGTGAAACTGATAATAATGAATAAATAATAAGGATGGTTTGAGGATTTGAAAACATTCTATCCACAATATAATAGGTGTAAATATAATTTTATATTATAGCTCCTTACAAGTAATTGATCAGTGGAAAATAACAAATCCATTATATATATATGAAGACCTTCAAATTAAAGATTTAGAGTCAGGAATAGTTTTACAAGGATGATCCAGGCAAACTAGCCAAGTTAGTTGAGCTATTTAAACTTTCCTGAAATTAAACAAAGAAACAGTGTCCACTGGTAAGCAACACCTTAATACCCCAGCTAGTGGAACCTGGACAATATATTTGTCATCAATCTACAGTGTGATTGAAGCCTAAGAGTGCAATTAAGTATTCCTTATCCCTCTTGTAGCATCATGGAAAAGTGTGGAATTATGTTGTCAGATAAACCTAACTTGCATCCTGGCTTGACTGCTTACTGACTGTGTAATCTTGGAAAAATAATTTAACTTTTCTAATATTCACCTATAAAATGAGACTAATAAAAGTTCCTAGCTCACAGAGTTGAGAAAATTCAATGAGACAATGCTTGTAGCATGCTCAGCCTTTAGCCTGGCATATAGTAACAATACAACAAATATTAACTACTATTATTACATCTAGAAGAATAAAAGTAAACAAAAATATATTGAGTACTGAATATGTAGGTCACTCTGCCAGATCCTTTATGTGTATTATTCTTTTTTATTCTCTCAGCTTCTCTGAAAGATGGGCAGTGTGATTGTTATCTGTATAAACAAGATATCTGAGGCTCTGAGAGGTTTTGGAAATAGAGCTGTTATACCCATCAACTGTTCAGGCATTGCTTTAAAGAAACATATACTACTACTCTCTTTGCCAGGCACTGTTTTAGGTACTTGGAAACCTCTATTTCCTGTCTTCATAGAGCTTACCCTGTAGTGAGTGGTGAGAAAGCTGAGTTCAGAGTGGCATTGGGGGCACTAGAGAGGTTGGGCCATGTCAGTCAACTCATGAGAACCTTGTAGGCCATTGTAAGGATCATGGCTTTGACTTTCAGAAGAATGCAGGACCCCTGTATTTCCTTTGATGGTCTTTTTCTTTTTTCTTTAGTAATCATTGTATTGGTTTTAACATTAAGATTCTGACCCATGGTCTATAACCTAGAACCCTAAAGGTATTAGAGGACCATTGCAGGCAGTCACCAGACAAGAAGCCCTGATGTGTGTTTCCTGGGCAGGTAACAGTGCTGCCTTGGATGCTCCTTTATGGTGAAAACTATTTCAAGACACCCAAAGGTCTCTTCTGCTGCTTTGGCTATCCCAGTAATGCAGGCAGTGGTGGGAATCAAAATTGAAACGGGACTTGACTTTATGACTAATATTATTTTTCTTTTTGGGAATCTTGAATTCCTTCCTCTAACTTCGACTCCTCTTGCTTTGTGCACCAGGATGTCTCACGTGGTGCTATTGAGTTCATCAGACTTAAGATGAGCAATCAGCATTTCCTGTGGACATTCAGACTCCACAGTGGAAAATTAATAAACCATGTTTATAAAGAAAAAAGGGAATGCTTGAAAAAAATGAGTGGTTGAGTAAGTGAATCCTCCCTACTATCAATCTAATCTTACCTGACATATGCAATTTCCTTTAATGGACAGACTAAATATATCAGTGTACTCAACAGTGTCCATACATGCACAACTCTAAGTGTCTTGACTTTATAGAAGATGTGCAATATTAGGCTTTCTTTAAAATAGTACTACAGCCTGAAGAAATGATAATTCTTTGGATAAAAATGATAAGCATCAAAGAAGATTG
The DNA here is from genome assembly GCA_024291935.2 of Okapia johnstoni. Classification (NCBI taxonomy): domain Eukaryota; kingdom Metazoa; phylum Chordata; class Mammalia; order Artiodactyla; family Giraffidae; genus Okapia; species Okapia johnstoni. The sequence goes on along the minus strand of CM044308.1, from coordinate 39,399,640 downwards.
GTCAAACAAATGGATTTTTCAGAACAGAAAAATATCTTTAAGTCAGTTTTGGAATTTGACCATAATCTATCAACAGTTGCTTTCAAAAATGTTATCTTATTAAGACAAAAGTATCTCTTATATTCTCTGAATCTTTAAAATGAGAATACCTTGAACATGAAATCCATGGCTTGTCATTTGGTCCATTATAGTTGCCAATTCAGAGTAATTGTACAAAAAATTAATGGAAAGAACAAATTGGCACATAAAGCAGAGGTTCTGAGGATATATGCAGATACTACTGTGTATTCTCCAGACTTCCTCCCTGAAAGGGAGAAAAAGACTGGAAAAGACTACTTGAAGGATCTACTAGTCATCTCTGGCAAGATAGTATTGCTCCCCCGGTTTTGTAAATTAAATATGAGTGGCTGTAAAAGTACTTAAAATGTACCTGTGTATTTATCACCTCACACACCATAGGCATACTGTAGACTCTATTTGCAGCCATGAAAATAATTGATTTTTCAGTACGAGTAAGTGACCTTCACTCCACCCTCCAGGTGCCTTATTTTCCCAAGTATCTGAACATTCCCTCCCCTGCTAAAAAAAACTCAGTATGGCATTAACCCAATACCTCTTATTAAGCATGGTGAACATTCCTTTTGACATGGTGAAACTTAAGCTAGCATAATTTGTGCATGCCAACAGGTAGACCTCCTTGCCAAAGGCCTTTTCCCTGCTGCATATGGAAGGTACTTAACCTGTGTCCCCTTGCCAAGAGGTGCTGATTATGCGCTGTATATAAAGGCACAAACAACTTTATGGAGCGTGACACTCCCTGTGGGTCTCTAGAGATATTAACTTGACTCCTCCATTTTCTAGACTTGAAGTTTCTGTGAACTGAGGAACATGTAACATTCTTCTCAACATAACCATTGAGCCCTATGTCTGCTGTGACTGAAGAAAAGAAGCATAATCCAGCAAATTTCCTTTTAAAGATGACTGAGCGATAACCACTTGCATAACAAAGAGTGAACGTGATTTCTATAGTTTTTCTCTCTCTCTCTTCATAAACACACACACACACACCTATATATATACACACACACACACACACACACACACACACACACACACACACACACACACATATATGTATGGGGGCATGGGTTTGTTCCCAGGGCTGGGAAGATACCCTGGAGAAAGGCTGCTGCTGCTGCTGCTAAGTTGCTTCAGTCGTGTCCGACTCTGTGCGACCCCATAGACGGCAGCCCACCAGGCTCCCCCGTCCCTGGGATTCTCCAGGCAAGAACACTGGAGTGGGTTGCCATTTCCTTCTCCAATGCAGGAAAGTGAAAAGTGAAAGTGAAGTCGCTCAGTCGTGTCCGACTCCTAGCGACCCCATGGACTGCAGCCCACTAGGCTCCTCCGACCATGGGATTTTCCAGGCAGGGCAACCCAACCCAGTATTCTTGCTTGGAGAATCCCATGGACAGATCTCCATATATATTTCAATATGTGTAAAATGTTAAACATCCAGAAAAGTTCTTACGCAATATGAAATTTGCCTTCCCAAGAACCTCAGAATAATTGCCCAAGACCTATACATTAATGACAATTCTAATGTGTATCTAGAAGTCCCTTCACCTTAGAAATTTGCCTTCCCAAGAACCTCAGAATAATTGCCAAAGACCTGTATATTAATGACAATTCTGATGTGTATCTAGAAGTCCCTTCACCTTAATCTTTCTATCAGAAAAAGAAAGGTAAAAACTACTTTCATCCTCTCTCCCAAACCAGATTATGAGATAAAACCAATAATATGAAAGTACTTGGAAACACGAAGCACGTTTCAAGTCCTAGGCAGGAGTTGGGGGATTAGAATGTACGAATATAAATATCTGTAGTATATTTGCATGACCTTCAATTTAGTAGTACTTTAAAAAGAAATGTGTTCATCTCCACCCATAATTCTTAAAGTGACTTTGAATTCTGCTGCTTGGTATTTGGTGCATTATACATGAGGTAGAACTAGTTTCACAGTTGGACTGGATAGCATGGCAGTACTTAGAATATTTTTGTGGATAATGTTCTCTTAAATGTTTCTCACTTTAAATTTTGCAAAACAAAGAAGACCAAAATGTGACATTTCCATTCCCAACAAATCCTAAGTTGGTTTAGGACATGTTTCATCTAATGTCAAATGTCCTATATTCTTTCATATGTATATTTCCTGCACAGACTAAAACGTAATTTATGCTTGGGATAACTTGAGGAGTCCAGAAGTAAAATTTTGAAAAAAGATCTAGTTTCTCAATCAGAAGAAGGCGCTTAAATATTTGTAAAAGCTAGAAATATTTATGTAAGTAAACCTTGATTCAGCAAAATGACGGCTCGGGATTCACAATTCAGGGACAATGGGAAGCCGTGTGTGTGTGTGCACGTGCTCAGTCATGTCTAACTCTTTGCAGCTGCATAGACTGTAGCCCACCAGGCTCCTCTGTCCATCGAATTCCCCAGGCAAGAATACTGGAGTGTGTTGCCATGCACTCCTCCAGGGGATCTTCCCGATTCAGGGATCAAACCCAAGTCTCTCGCGCCTCCTGGATTGGCAGGTGGATTCTTTGCCACTGCACCACCTGGGAAGCCAGCCTCAGAGTAATAACCGTGTCACATTTCGTGGGAAAGGGACTTTCTCCATAAAATCCTCTCAAAGATCTGTTCGTAGGTGACATTATTCCTATCTGCAAGTAGGAATCAAAGCTATATTCTTATGACTGGAGATCTGGGTTCAATCCCTGGGAAGCAACTTAGCATGTATGCACATGTGTGTCTTGCTACAGTTCACAGGGTTGCAAAAAGTTGGATATGACTGAAGCAACTTAGCATGTATGCACATGTGTGTCTTGTGTGCTTTATTGTTTTCTTTACAAAGTATTTTAGAATTTATTCTCCTTCCCTTTTTAGGTTGTGTCTTCTTTAAGGACAATGGACCTGTCCTACTATTCCTACTGGGATTGCTCAGATGATCAATCCACTGTGCTGATGAATGTTCAGTAAATGTAGCTGAGTACTGAAACGGAATAAAGGAGTTCAAAACTATTGTGAATTAAAAAAAAAGGGAAAACATAAAACTTGAGTGGGAAGAATAACAAAAATTCCTTTTAGAAATATGAAAGTAATAAAACTCAAGTGTGATCAATGACATTTGCTTAAAACTCCTAGTTTGGTAAGGAGCTCCATAAATGTTATTATTTTTTTTGTTTGGAGGGGTTGTTCTTTTCCCAGTAATAATAGTTGATATATCATTGCATCAACATCTCCAAGGTGCACCATTCAAACTGGGTGCTGTGTAAAACCTAACAATAGCACAGGAAATTACACTCAATATTTTGTAATAACCTATAAGGGGAAAGAATCTGAAAAAGAATATACATATACATATATATATCAGTTCAGTTCAGTCACTCAGTTGTGTCCAACTTTTTGCGACCCCATGGACTGCAGCACACCAGGCCTCCCTGTCCATCACCAACTCCCGGAGTTTACTTAAACTCATCTTCATTGAGTTGATGATGCCACCCAAACATCTCATCCTCTGTCGTCCCCTTCTCCTCCTGCCTTCAATCTTTCATACATACACATACATGTACATAGATAACGTGTGGGCTTGCTCAGTTGTCGGACTCTTTGCGGCCCTATGGACTGTGGTCTGCCAGGTTCCTCTGTCCTTGAGATTCTCTAGGCAAAAATATTAAAGTGTGGTGCCATTTCCTACTCCAAGAAATCTTCCCAATCCAGGTATCTAACTGGCATCTCAGGCAATCCTGCATTGCCAGGTGGATTCTTTTACCACTGAACCACTAGGTAAGCCCTATATATAGATATATATGTATATATTGATACATACAAATGAATCACTTTGCCATTCCCCTGAAACTAACACATTGTAAACCAACTGTACTTCGGTAAAATATATAAAAATTAAAAAAAAACAAACTCTGAAACTTTTGAGGTGGTCTAGTGGCTAAGACCTTGCTCTCCCAATGCAGCAGGCCTGGGTTCGATCTCTGGTCAAGAAACTAAATCCCACATACAACAAACATTGAAGATTCCACGTGCTGCAACTAAGACCTGGTGCAGCTATTATATATATATACATATATGTATATATACATCAGTTCAATTCAGTTCAGTCTCTCAGTTGTGTCCAACTCTTTGTGACCCCATGGACTGAAGCACACGTCCATCACCAACTCCCGGAGCTTACTCAAACCCATGTCCATCGAGTCAGTGATGCCATCCAACCATCTCATCCTCTGTCGTCCCCTTCTCCTCCTGCCCCCAATCCTTCCCAGCATCAGGGTCTTTTCAAATGAGTCAGTTCTTCGCATCAGGTGGCCAAAGTATTGGAGTTTCAGCTTCAGCATCAGTCCTTCCAAAGAATATTCAGGACTGATTTCCTTTAGGAAGGACTGGTTGGATCTCCTTGCAGTCCAAGAGTCTTCTCCAACACCACAGCTCAAAAGCATCAATTCTTTGGCACTCAGCTGTCTTTATAGTCCAACTCTCACATCCATACATGACTACTGGAAAAACCATAGCTTTGACTAGATGGACCTTTGTTGGCAAAGTAATGTTTCTGCTTTTTAATAAGCTGTCTAGGTTGGTCATAACTTTATATAACCTGATAAGTGGGTAACTGCTGGGAAATTTTCTGTTCTGTCCTAGGTTGTTTCTTAGTTTGGGAATGTTTTTGGCATTCATTAAATGCCAATATAATACACTATGCTGAATCTTATAAATGAAAAATGTACTTGGGCCAGTTTAGCTATACTTTTTGCTGTCTGTCAATTCAGTTCAACGTTAATTTCAATAACTTTATGGTTATGACAAAGCAAACATGAGCTCAAGAATTGCCAGTGTCAATAAATCAACACTTGAATTGGAGATAGCTTCTGTGCTATTTTTCTCAGTATTAAGAGTGGGGTGTAAACCAATTGCCACATGTTTATAAAGGGTCTTTTGGCCTTGTGTACAAGGAATCCATCAAGACCAATGCTCACCTTTAGTTCAGCATGGAGAAATGCTCTTATTTGCCAGATTTGCTTTCATAAGCCAACCAGCTAAGAATATTGTCAGCGCCAACGCTATGTGATAGAACCAGAAAGAATAGCTTTTGGTGCTCATCACAAGTAAATTTATGAGTATTTCTGTGGTTGTTATTAACTACTCATAGACCAGAGGTCAAGAACATTTTTTTCGGAGGGCTAGATAGTAAATATTTTAGGTTTGTAAGTCTTAAAGTTTTCTATCACAACTGTTCAACTCTCCCTTGTGGTGAGAAAATACACATAGATAACACTTCAAAGGATGAATAGAGCTGGATTCCAAAAATGTACTTACAAAAACAGGCAGCTGGCCCACAAGCTACAGTTTGCCAACCTCACGGTGTAGATCTTCCATTCATAAGTGGGTTTAAGCACTTTACAAATATTGCTCTTTGCTGCCTGAACTATATTTTAGACTCCCAGGGGGCTCTTTATATTCACTTTGGTGACACAGATCACACCTGGAATTAGTTGGTTAGTGTCTGGATTGGTCGTGTCCTCTGTAACCATGGTGTTTGCCACAGTCTCTGGTTCATAATCAAATACCACAGATAATTGTGGACAAATGAGTTACCTGGTTTAGGTACCAGAATGTAATCTAAATGTGAGGTATATCACTTAAAAATATAAGCATGTCCTAAGATTCTGGGAATGCATAATGGGTCTCTTTTTACTCACTCTCATTAAGAAATAATTTTTTATATAAACAGAATTGCATGATTTTCTTGGAAGTGAAAAGTGAACGTGTTAATGACTCAGTCATGTCTGACTCGTTGCAACTCCATGGCCTGTAGCCAGTCAGGCTCTTCTGTCCATTGGGATTCTCCAGACAAGAATACTGGAGTGGGTTGCCACTTCCTTCTTCAGGGGATCTTCCTTACCCTCAGTGATCAGACTCAGTGATCGAACCTGGGTCTCCCCCATTGCAGATGGAATCTTTACCATCTGAGTCACCAGGAACCATATGTTTTTCTTAGGTTCATTCAACAAATTCCAATATAATACAAGTTGCACTCCTTTCAGGGTTAACCTATAACTTTCAAGAAGTGGATAATAGCAGATAATCTAAAAAAAATTAAAGGATCTGCAACTAGATACCAGTAGTTTGTAAAACAGTTCTAACATTATCACCATCTGGAAAGGGTACACATCAGAATAAGCAAAGCCTTCTACCCTATTTTACTACAATTCAGGGAGCAGCTTTGTGACTTCTTTTTCCCTCTAATGCCATTCTTGGTATTCTCTTCAGTTAATGTCTTCTATGGAGTACACATTCTGTCCTAGAAAAAGTTTTAGACTTCAAAGGAAATAGAGAAAGAAAAAAAAATAGCTTCTTTCTCTGTTATTCTGTTTAGCCAGAGAGGAAATTAAGTAATATAAAGATCAAAATTGAAGCAAGCACATGGTCATATAAGATTATAAGAGGCAGAGAAATGAAGAGGGGAACAAGCATTGATATTGCCTTGATTTCTCCTATTACCATGGGAAAATTCTGTCCAAATCATGCAAGTTTTCTTATAGGTCAGTAGTATCTTTTTTCAGTCTCTACTTTTTAATGTTGTTTAGTCACCTAGTCATGTCCAGCTCTGCGAGCCCATGGACTGCTGCACGCCAGACTTCCCTGTCCCTCACCATCTCCTGAAGTTTGCCCAAATTTATGTCCATTGATCGGTGATTCCATTCAGCCATCTCATCTTCTGACGCCTTCTTCTCCTTCTGCTCTCAATCTTTCCCAGCATCAGGGACTTTTCCAATGAGTCTGCTATTGGCATCAGATGACCAAAATTCTGGGGCTTCAGCTTCAGCAGCAGTCCTTCCAATGAGTATTCAGTGTTCATTTCCCTTAAGAGTGACTGGTTTGATCTCCTTGCTGTCCAAGGGACTTTCAGGAGTCTTCTCTAGCACAACAGTTTGAAAGCATCTATTCTTTGGCGCTCTGCCTTCTTTACATTCCAGCTCTCACACCCGCACATAACCACTGGAAAGACCATATGTACCTTTATACCTTGAATATATGTACCTTTGTTGGCAGAGTAATGTCGTCTCTACTTTTCAACACACTGTCTAGGTTTATCATAGCTTTCCTGCCAAGAAGCAATTGTCTTTTGATTTCATGGCTGCAGTGACCATCTGCAGTGATTTTAGAGCCCAAGAAGAAATCTGTCACTACTTCCACATTTTCTCCCTCTATTTGCCATGAAGTAACAGGGCCAGATGCCATGATCTAAGTTTTTAAAATATTTAGTCTTAAGCCGGCCCTTTCATTCTCCTCCTTCACTTTCATCAAGAGGCCTTTTAGTTCCTCTTTGCTTTCTACCATTAGAGGGGTATCATCCGCATATCTGAGGTTGCTGATGTTTCTCCCACCTATCTTGATTCCAGCTTGAAACTCATCCAGCCAGACATTTCTCATTACTTTTTAATATTGAGACTCAATTAAAATCCTTATTTGAAAGCTAAGCCATTAACAAATTATATTGGGCATAACTTCAAAACATATTCAGAATCCACCTTCTTCTAACTGCTTCCAGTGCTACTATGGTCAATGCCTCCATCCTATCTGATCTGAATAATGAGATGCTTACTGATATGTTTTTGCCTTGCTCATTCCCAAGTCTTGAGACTTTAAAATATGTTTGATCAGGTCACCCTTTCCTCAAAACACAAAGTAGGTTACTATCTCACTCATAATCATAGTCTTTCTAATGATCTACAGGGCCCTGTGTGACATGTTCTTTCCTCTACATTCCTCTCTAACCTCACTCCCTACTACTCTCCTCCCTTCCCACCCTTTTCCAGTCATGTTAACCTCAATTCTCTGCAAGAATACCAAGCATCTTCCTGCCTCAGGGCCTTTGAACATACAGTTACCTCTGTCTAGCAAGCTTGTTCAATAGATAGTTATCCATATTCATGCCTTGGTTTTACCCTCAACACTTAACTATTTCCACAAACTTTTAATAAAAATTGAAAAGAGATTTCACACCCTTTCTCAGTAAGAGTTAAACCTTGTTTTGAGGGCTACCCTGGCAGATGGTAAAGTTTAGTGTAGTCCTGGGTTCAATCCCTGGGTCAGGAAGATCCCCTGCAGAAGGGAATGGCTATGCACTAGTATTCTTGTCTAGAGAACACTGATATCTGGGATTATTTTGTTCTTGCAACTTAGCTAACCTAAACCTAACTGATACAAAATCATTTTTAATATTCCTTCACATGTAGGTGTTCTTCCTTATCTGCTAACACAATAATCCTCTGATATTTTAAGAAGTCTAAAAAGGTATGCATATTTCTCAAAAAAACAGAAATAGGAAAGCCCTTACACAGTTTCTTCTAAGTCAGTTGGATAAAGAGAGAATCCTGTACATAGAAGTTGGTGAGCACTATAGCCTCTACAAATATCATCCTTGTGCTCTTCAATTCTGCCAAGAAGAATGACAGTAATATCAGACGGAGCTCTGCAAAAGTCTCTGATGTATCGTGGGGCCCTCATGAGTGAAATGAACATGCATTGAGATAATGGAGGGATTTTCTCTTCCCTGCAATTCATAATTTATAATTAATATTAATACAGATTCCAAAAATAACTACAATATAGTATGGTATGATTAGATTTTAAAAACTGCTCTTGTCATATGGCATGTTATTTAACAAAGCTTTGTAAATAATTAGTATCCCCATTTTAAAGAGAAAATGTAACGTGAATATCCTAGGTCAGGAAGGTCTGCTGGAGAAGGGATAGGCTGCCTACTCCGGTATTCTTGGGCTTTCCTTGTGGCTCAGCTGGTAAAGAATTTGCCTGTAATGCAGGAGACCTGGGTTCAGTCCCTGGATTTGGAAGATCCCCTGGAGAAGGGAAAAGCTTTCCATTCCAGTATTCTGGCCTAGAGAATTCCATGGATTGTACAGTCCAGGGGGTTGCAAAGAGTCAGACACGACTGAGTGACTTTCAATTTCACTTTCAGGCTCAGTTACAAGGAATTTCAGCAGCAATACTTTGTTCTCACATTTATTCACACCACATATTATATACTTGCTACATTTAAAGCATTGATCTCATTTGTAATTTAAGTATTTGGACTCTTCCCTACCTCTATAGAAGGATAAACTTCAATAAGAGAGCAGGTAGAATAAATTGCCTTGGGCAACATTTCCATATCTGGAAACCTCAGTCAATGAGAAGCTCTGCACAATGATGCTAGAACTCCTAGAACTCCTAACAGGGTGTGGCAAAGAAAGGGTGATCAATCAATAATTTTTTAATGTAATGATGACCTAGGTGCTTTCTATGGTCCTGAAATGCTATGCAGCAGTGTAATAAGCACAATATCATTTTTGTGGAAAGATTTGAATTGTGTCTCCATCAAATTTTTATGTTGATGTCCTAAACACCAGAACCTCAGAATGGGACCATATTTGAAGACAGGGTATTTAAAGAGGCAATTAAGCCACAATTAGGTCATTAAAGTGGCCCTAATCCAATTATGATCAGTGTCTTCATAAGAAAAGGTGATTAAGATACAGATATGCTCAGAGGTGGGAGCTTCCCTAGTAGCTCAGTGGTAAATAATTCACCTGTCAATGCAGGAGACATGGGTTTAATCCCTGGGTTAGGAAGATCCCCTGGAGAAGGAAATGGTAACCCACTCCAATATTCTTGTCTGAGAAATCCCATGGATAGAGGAGCCTCGTGGGCTGCAGTCCATGCGGTTGCAAAGAGTCAGACACACCTTAACAACTAAACAATAACAACAATGCCCAGAGATAAGCCAACGGGAGAAGACGGCCATCTACAAACCAAAATGAAAGCTTCAGAAGGGGCCAACAACCCTGACAACACCTCAGTCTCAGACTTCTAGTCTCTAGAACTATGAGAAAATGAACTGCTATTGTTTAAACCACCAGTCTGCAGTACTTCGTCATGGCAGCCCAGCAAACTAGCACAGTTAAATTCAAAGATGTGCATTCTAATTCACAATGAAATTGCTTATTTATGTGCAAGTATTTCAAGCAACGCTCCTAGGGGATGAAGAGGCTGAATATAATCAAATTGTATCAAAAGATACCATAAATATTCATTTGGAGCCAAGCACAACCTTGTTACTAACACGTAACGATGCATTCCTTTTTTCATTTATGTGTGTAATTTTTCTGAATCTTGGTCAACAATTTCAGATGTGAAAGAGATGTAACTTTATTCTTAAAGTGAAATCAATCTCACTCTAACATTTTGTTGTGATGAAATAAATGGAATTTCAGCCAAGCTGGGACCCTTGTACCCTTTCCCTAGAATTGTGTCAAGTTCTCAGGGACTTAAGAGGTATTTGCTTACACAGTATCACATATCAGGGAAGATCATTTCTCAATATGTTTATTTTCAACTGTCAGGAATACTGCTACTATGCTGTACCTCCCTCTTGGCCTTATGGCCTTCTGAGTCTGAATATCTTTTAGCTAACTTTGGATCATCTAACATTCAGGAATCCCTCCAATTTTACTGGGTCATGCTGTTTCTTGAGCACCATGAATGAGCTGTTTTGCGTCTTCTGCCATTCTTGGGTCACTGGATTCCTTCAATTACTGGTTTTGTCCACTGCTGCTATACGAGACCATGGTTGAAATGGTCAGTCCATAGACAATATCTATTCTCTCCTTATCTTAGTTTAAAAAGCTTGTATTTTGTTTAGGAGTAACAATATGCCTAAAAATGCCTATACTTGTTTACAGCCTTGCAACCAAATGCGACAATGTGAATAAATTCTGGCCAATTGAGATATAAGTGAAAGTTATTGAATTGGACTTTGAAAATGGGCATATACTTTTGCTCTTTTTTTATCTCCTTCCTGTCTTTAATTATAACTGTTATGGCTTGAACAGTCATTTTAAAACAAACAAACAAAAAAACCCTCTTATTCATTTGAGCCTCTCTTGTTTTGAGTTTTTGTTATGTGGACATGGACCAAGTCCTAAGTGATCCCTGTTATCTCAGAAAGAAACTCTTAGATCAACCATAAGGTGATTTCTATTCTGGGATCCTTCCCTATCTCGGGTCTACTTGGGAATGGAATAAAAATCTATTCTCCCTCAGATTCCCTCAAAACACATCTTGATTTTTTTTATCTGTTCTTCCCAAGGTTTCCCTGAAAGATTCACTAGTTATTGAGCCTCTTCTCAAGCAATGACTACCATCTAATTCCTCGTCTCTTTCCCTCCAATCGATCCTCTCTGTCTACAATCAGTGTTATCATTTTCTGTTGAGCAGGGCACAGCAATGAAGAGCACAGGGTCTGGAGCCCGATTGTCTGATGTTGAATATTGAATCTGCCTGTTTGAACTTTGAAACTTTACTCAGTCTCTCTGTGCCTTAGTTTCCTCATCTGTAAAATAAGGCATACACAACTCATATAGAAATTTTAATATGACACTTGTAAAACACTTAGAAAGATGTCTTAAGTACAGCAAGTACCCAACATAACTTAGCTACCAACATCATCATGATTTTCCAGGATGTGAATTCTTATTTATACATCATCATATATATCACTGAATTTATTGTCCTTATTAAAGACTTTCCCATTTCTTAAAGGAACTAAACTTTAAATAGACAAAGAAACAACTCTTCCTGATTGAAAGCTCTACCTTGAAAACAATGAGCACAGAATGTCCTACCTCACTGATTATAAGAAAGGGCACTGTGTATAAGCAAACATAGCAGAGAAAAACTTTGGTTAATATTTTTTAAATAGTGTCCACTTCATACTATTATTTACTTTAAAAAATAATTGATTTAGCAAATCTGTAGATTAAAGCCTAGCATGAACTAACAGTGTGGTACTGTGAGAAGAGCCTAAGATTTGGTAAGGTGACTGGCCCAGATTACTAGAGATTGACAGGATGAAAGATTTTCAGTGCTAAAATAAGAAGCACTGGGAAAATCAGAACTAACAGGCCACCCTATATTTGCTTCAGACAGACAGGGATTAAAGCCAGGTATCTCCATTCCTAATGGAGGAAGCTAGTACAATTCTCCTCTTCATGCCATTCTACACCGAAGCTAATACGCCTCACCTATTGTTCCTCAGTTTATTCATCTGGAAAATAGAAATAATATTAGAAGGTGTCGTGTACAATTGAAAAGTGACTAGGGAAAAACTAATCTGAATTCAGAAGAAGAGGCCCTGGCACTGCATCTTATAGATGCTAGTACATCTATTTTAATCAGCATAAACACTCAGTTATCCATTGTGGTCATGAGGTGAAGTTACCATCTTAATCAACACTTCTGCCTTCTGAGAAAATACTTTTAAAAAATCTGTTGCCAATTTCCTTAAAAAAGAGGGTTTAGTGCATCATTCATCTCCATTTTCTTTCTTCGGTAGACTATGGAAGTTCCCTGGAGAAAAATTCATTTTGGAGGGCTCATGGTAGCCCCACTGCTCACCCTGATTTCCTGACTGCCCAATACACACACATGCACAGAAAGATCTTTCTCTACAAATTGACTATAGGACTCATGTGGGATGTATTTGAATAGAAGCATCCCAAGTTATTCTAGAAAAATATAGAGGGTCTCTGGTCAGTAAGATCAAACGCTGATTTTGTTGATTGTGTTAATTTTGTTGTTCAGTGACTCAGTCATGTCCAACTCTTTGTGATCAAATGGACTGCAGCACACCAGGCTTCCCTGTCTTTCACTCTCCTGGAGTTGGCTCAGACTCACGTCCATTGAGTCAATGATGCCATCCAACTATTTCATCTCCTGTCACCCCCTTCTCCTCCTGCCCTCAATCTTTCCCAGCACCAGGGTCTTTTCCAGTGAGTTGGCTTTTCTCATCAGGTGGCCAAAGTATTGGAGCTTCAGCTTTAGCATCTGTCCTTCCAATAAATATTCAGGGTTAAAAAAACAAATTATAAAAGGAATGAATCCACCAAAGGAAGAATGGGTCAACCAATGGAGTAAAGAAAAAGGAGTTCGAGAGTCTGTCCTTGGAAATGCCCACTTAAGAACCTTCAGTTCAGTCGCTCAGTCATGTCCAACTCTTTGTGACCCCATGAATTGCAGCACGCCAGGCCTCCCTGTCCATCACCAACTCCCAGAGTCTACCCAAACCCACGTCCGTTGAGTCGGTGATGCCATCCAACCATCTCTTCCTCTGTCGTCCCCTCCTCCTCCTGCCCCCAATCCTTCCCAGGATCAGGGTCTTTTCCAATGAGTCAACTCTTCGCATGAGGTGGCCAAAGTATTGGAGTTTCAGCTTCAACATCAGTCCTTCCAATGACACCCAGGACTGATCTCCTTTAGGATGGACTGGTTGGATCTCCTTGCAGTCCAAGGGACTCTCAAGAGTCTTCTCCAACACCACAGTTCAAAAGCATCAGTTCTGCAGTGCTCAGCTTTCTTCACCATCCAACTCTCACATCCACACATGACTACTGGAAAAACCATAGCCTTGACTAGACGGACCTTTGTTGGCAAAGTAGTGTCTCTGCTTTTAAATATGCTATCTAGGTTGTCATAACCTTCCTTCTAAGGAGTAATCGTCTTTTAATTTCATGGCTGCAATCACCATCAGCAATGATTTTGGAGCCCCAAAAAATAAAGTCTGACACTGTTTCCCCATCTGTTTGCCATGAAGTGATGGGACCAGATGCCATGATCTTAGTTTTCTGAACGTTGAGCTTTAAGCCAACTTTTTCACTCTTTTCTTTCACTTTCATCAAGAGGCTCTTCAGTTCTTCTTCACTTTCTGCCATAAGGGTGGTGTCATCTGCATATCTGAGGTTATTGATATTTCTCCCGGCAATCTTGATTCCAGCTTGTGTTTCTTCCAGCCCACCTTCAAAGTCAGAGCATTTACTTTGGCAAGTATGGATGGCCCTCGTGTCAGAATCTGATAAATTAAACAAAGGTCCTCTTATAATGATGGAATACAACTTCCAGGGGAAATATTTTTGTCATGCTAAAGACCGTCATATTGACTTCATCTGGCGCTTACTATTTTTTTAATATTTAGCCTGTGCTGTTAGTCTGCTCAGACCACTATACAGAATACCACAGATCGAGTGCCTTAAACAGCAGAAGTATGTTTTCTCACAGTTCCAGTGTCTTAACACTCAAGACCAAGGTGCTGACAGGGTTGGTTTCTGATGAGACCTCTCTTCCTAACTTGCAGACATCACTTTCTCACTGTGTTCTCATGTGGCCTCTCCTTTGTGCACATGCGCTCATAGTGTCTCTTCTACTTTTTATAAGGGCACTTCACTTAACCTTAATTACCTCTTTAAATACCTAATCTTCAAATACAGTCACATTGGGAGTTAGCACTAAAACATTTGAATTTTGAGGGCACACAACTCAATCCATAATACCCATTGTATATGTGAGTGGGCCAAAATCTATCCATTAAGGTCAATTCTTTTCTATGATAGCAAAAAATTAAAAGAAATTATAAAATTTTATGTTAGATACTTTTTATTATGAGCCAATATCTTTTAAGTACTATCTATATCCCATGTTTCTAAAAATAACTGTGACATTTATTAAAAATTCAAATTTCTGGACCTCACCCAATACATAATGTGCTGAGTCAGAATTTCTGAGGCTGAGAGAAGAGAATCATTTAAAATTACTCTCCCAGACATTTTATATATACATTTTAAAATATTGAAAACCACTATAGGCATTGTATCCTATATCTACTTAGACATGAATTTCAAGATATTAGTTAAAAACCAAAACCATTCCTAGAGTCCCAAATAGAAATATAAGTCATATACTATGGCCTGGGAAAAGTCTAGATCTATATTATGGAGACTTCCAGAATGACCCCTACAAAACAAGTTCCTTATCATGGTGTACAATATGCCATAAAATTCTCCAATATGGCCTTGGTTACCTCTGAGTTCTAAAGAATTCAAAAGGGCATCTTCTTATTCATTTCTCAAAAGGATGAGGAGTCTAAAGCCATAAACACAAAATGTGATTATTCATTCTCTAACTATTACATAGATATAGAAGAAATGGAGCATGAGAATTATAGATAATTGTGACTCCAATAGAGTACCAAGACAGAATGTTCACCCTTTTTTATCTAATGAGAGACAGCCATACATATCCTTTAATTTAAGCAGCTATGCAACAACACAGGCTTAACTTACATTTGTAGGTATAAATAGAGACCTCCTAACATTTGTAGAGTATAAATAGAGGCCTATGTACCACATGTATAAAAGTTCATACTTTAAAATCACAATATATTAAATAATCATGATTTAATGCAGTAGAATGGGAATCAATGTTTAGCTACTGGGTCTTTGAGGAAGGCTGGGGATGCTGATTTGTAACACTTGTTGATTTCTATGGTGTAAATAATTTCCCATGGCTAGTTTCAAACCACTAATGTGATATCACATCACTCTCCAGTTATGAGAGCAGCAGCAACATTAATTAGTTTGGAGCACATTGGCATGGGGCAGAAGGACCTGTGAGATGACACCGAGATCCTTTTGTTTCAGAGAAACTATATCTAGCCTTGGGAATGATTTCCAATACCCTCTTTAATTTTATTCCATCGTGTGTACATGCTAAGTCACTTCAGTCATGTCCAACTATTTGTGACCCTATGGTCTATAGTCTGACAGGCTCCTCTGTTCATGGGATTCTTCAAGCAAGATACTGGAGTGGGTTGCCATGTCCTTCTCCAGGGGATCTTCCTGACCCAGGGATCAAGCCTGCATCTCTTACCTCTCCTGCATTGGCAGGCAAGTTCTTTACCACTAGTGCCATCTGGGTATCCCACCAATCTTTTGTCACTTTGCTTCAGGATTCCTGGATGCAACAAATCTCTTAGGGTTCCAGTCTTATTTCTCAGTACTCTACCTTTACTTGCTCTCCTACTCTACATTAACGACTCTTTTCTCTCCTACTCCTGGTCCATGCTGTGATGGGTGATGTCCACTCAACTTTTCAGACATTGAAAGGCTACATCCTGAAGGAGCTTCCCAAATTTATGTACCAACATTTCCTAACCCAAAGCATACTGATAATACTTTTGAAGACCTCAGATATAGGTCCACAAAGGGAAATTATTCTCCATCCATCTTGTAAAGCAAAGGAAGCAAAAGCAAAAATAAGCAAAAGGGACCTAATTAAACTTAAAATCTTTTGCACAGCAAAGGAAACCATTAACAAAATGAGAAAATAACCTACTGAATGGGAGAAGATATTTGCAAATGCTATGACTGGTAAGAGATTAATATTCAACATATGTAACTATCTCATACAACTCAACAGCAAAAAACAAAACATGGCATGATTAAAAATTAAGCAGGAGAATTGAATACATATTTCTCCAAAGGGGAAATGCAAGTGGCCAACAGGCACATGAAAAGATGCTGAACAACAATCATCAGGGAAATGCAAATCAAAGCCACAATGAGACATCACCTCACACCTATCAGAATGTATATCATCAAAAAGAACACAAATAGCAAGTGTTGGCGAGGAGATGGAGAAAAGAGAACTCTTGAATACTGTCACTAAGGAGTTTAAATCTGTGCAGCCACTATGGAAAACAATATGGAGGTTTCTCAGACATATAACTAACACATGACCCAGCAATTTCACTACTGGGTATATATCTGAAAAAAACAAAAACACTAGTTAGAAAAGATACATACACCACAATGTTCATAGGAGCATTATTTATAATTGCCATAGTATGGAAGCAACCCAAGTATCTATCAACAGATGAACGGATGAAATAGATGTGATATATGCATATATGCATATGTATATGCATGTATGTTTACACACTCAGCCATAAAAAAGCATGAAATATGCCATTTGCAGCAACATGGATGGAGTTGGAGGGCATTATGCTAAGTGAAATAAGTCAGATAAAGACAAATACTGTATGCTATTACTTATATGTGGTATCTAAAAAATACAACAAACTATTGACTAAAACAAAAAAGAAGCAGACTCATAAATACAGAGAATAAACTAGTAGTTGCCAGTGGGGAGAGAGAAGAGGAGGGAAGCAATAAAGGCATAGGAGGTTATTTATTGGGGCTCCAAAATCACTGCAGATGGTGATTGCAGCCATGAAATTAAAAGACGCTTACTCCTTGGAAGGAGAGTTATGGCCAACTTTATATAGCCTATTAAAAAACAGAGACATTACTTTGTCAACAAAGGTCCATCTAGTCAAGGCTATGGTTTTTCCAGTAGTCATGTATGGATGTGAGAGTTGGACCATAGAGAAAGCTGAGTGCAGAAGAATTGATGCTTTTGAACTGTGGTGTTGGAGAAGACTCTTGAGACTCCCTTGGACTCCAAAGAGATCCAACCAGTCCATCCTAAAGGATATCAGTCCCGGGTGTTCATTGGAAGGACTGATGTTGAAGCTGAAACTCCAATACTTTGGTCACCTCATGTGAAGAGTTGACTCATTGAAAAAGACCCTGATGCTTGGAAGGATTGGGGGCAGGAGGAGAAGGGGACGACAGAGGATGAGGTGGCTGGATGGCATCACCGACTCGATGGACGTGGGTTTGGGTAGACTCTGGGAGTTGGTGATGGATAGGGAGGCCTGGCATGCTGCGATTCATGGCGTTGCAAAGAGTCAGACATGACTGAGCGACTGAAGTGACTGACTGATGATATAAAATTATGTGAGCGAAACTTCTGAAAATTGTAAGGCACTATACAATTTAAAGAACGTTTCATTCAATGAAAAAGAAAAATTTCTTTTTTATCTTTAAAACTCAATTTTTCTACATTAAAAATCACTCTATCACTATTGTTGTTTTTATGTTTTTATGTTTCTGTCTTTACCATTAGACAGTCTCTAGGTCCCTTGAAAAGTCATTTTCTGTCATTCTCATTCCATATCTGGAGAAGGAAATGGCAACCCACTGCAGGATTCTTGCCTAAAGGATCCTGTGGACGGAGGAGCCTGGTGGGCTGCTGTCTATGGGGTCGCACAGAGTCAGACACGACTGAAGCGACTTAGCAGCAGTAGCAGCAGCCTTTCATATCATTGGAATATAGCAATATCTGATATATTATAGAATTCAGTAACTATTTATCAAGTGAATAAATAAATGAAAGACTGAGCACAATAAAGAAGGAAAGAAAGCAGGAAATAGTAAAGAGAGGGTGAGAAGATGATGCAAACATAAGAAAAACATGTGTTAGTGAATAAATGAGCAGCATATAAGAAAATGATTTGTTATAGTGAATAATTACCAAAATAACTTACATAAAGTATCAAGAATTTTAATTTTTTATTTTAAACAACTAACATTTATAATCCTCTATTTCTGTATAATCTGATCTTTTAGCATGATTTGACAGTTTTGGGAAAGCAAAGTTGGTTATGGTTTAAGCTACTGGAAAAAGTTCAAAAATCGACAGATTGCAATCATTGGGTCTCCTGTTTTATTAAAAAAACTCCATTGATGAAAATATAAGATGTCATACCAAAGAGATAAAAATTTAGAGCTCACTTCCTACCATTAAATATCCTTAAAGAGTCTTGTCAGAAGGTACTTTGTATCTAAAGCCAACTCATGAGGGCACTGGTGTAAACTGATGAATTATTAATTACTTAGCATACACATGGCAGCTAAGAAAACCTAACCTGACAAAGAACTGACACTTGGATATTCAAAAGTTTATACAAATAGTTTAAACAAAGCTATGGATAGTGAAGGTGCTAATGTAGGTAGTCAATATCCATTTTCCTCCAGTGGAAATATATTTACTGCTGATATTTTAAAATGACACATGTAACATGCACTCATACAAAAGAATCAATATAAATAGTTTTGTGTATTTCTTTCCATGCTTTTCTATGCACACATTGCATGCATATGTATGTGTATTTAATTTTTTGTTTTAACAGAACATATACTGTTATTTAACCTACTTTTTCATCTAACAACATACAACAGACACACTTTCATGTCAGTTAATATAAACTCACAACATCAGTAATAATAACTGTATGATATGTTGCCCACAACTTATCAAAGTATCTTTATATTAGTCGACATCTAAAAATTCCCCATTCAGTTTACCGGTTGTTTTTTATTTTACCTTAAGAGTGATGTTTTTGTTCCCACTTTCATCTCTCTCTGCTATTCCAACTTAGATACTTTTCTAAAAGTTGAACTCATTTATCACATATAAAATTTGACTTAACATTCAAGACAATATGAAGTCATTAGTAATCCCTGTGTTTTACTTCTGGAATACGTCCTAGATACGAGTCTTTATCACAAACTTCACCATTTCACCCTAGTCCAAGCCTCTGTTCTCTCTTCTTTGGACCACTGCAATTGGTTACTTTCTATATCTGCACCCATGTGTGTGTTTCTTGATCCAAAAGCCAGAGTGATTCTTGAAAACTATGAGTCATATTATGTAATTTTTATAGGGAAAATTCTCCAGTGGCTTCTCTCCTTTGGAGTATCATTCTGTAGCCTTTCCACTACTAGAACACTACTTCCACAAGAACAGGAACCTTGCCTACTTATTCTTTGCACTACTTGGCAGATAGCAGGATCTCAATAACTTTATCAATTGAATTCCTGTTGCTTCTGGAGTGCTTCCTTTTAGATGCATGAAGTACACTGAAGTGAAGGAGTCCGCGCTGGAATATAAGTGCTAATTACAAGCAAATCAGAGCTATGTTGGAATAAAATTATCTTCATGAACACATTTATCCAGGAAAGATAAGGTGTGTGCATGCATGAATGCTGTCACGTCAGTCGTATCCTACTCTGTGAACCTATGGACTGTGGGCCACCAGGGTCCTCTGTTCATGGGATTCTCCAGGCAAAAATACTGAAGTGGATTGCCTTGCCCTCCTCCAGGGAATCCTCCCTTCCCAGAAATTGAACCCTCATCTCTTACGTCTAACCTATATTGGCAGGTGGGTTCTTTACCATGTGTGCCACTTGGGAAGTCCAAGTATAACGTAGCTAAAGAATATTACTTTTCTTTTTTTAACTTTTTATTATATATTGCTGTATAGTTGATTAACAATGTTGTTTTAGGGGACTTCCCTGACAATCCAGTGGTTGAGGCTCAGTAATTACCCTGAAGGGTGCTCAGATTTTAATCCCTGGTTGGGGAACTAAGATCCTACATATCATTTGGCATGGATTAAAAATAAGTGAATAATAACAATGTTGTGTTAGTTTCAGGTGTATAGCAAAGTGACTTGCTTATATATGTGCACATATCTATCATTTTTCAAAATTTTTTCCCATCTATATTGTTACATAATACTTAGCAGAGCTCAGTTCTGCTACACAGTAGGTCCTTGTTGGTTATGTATTTTAAATATAGCAGTGTGTATATCAGTAAAGTTCAGTTCAGTTCAGTCACTCAGTCGTGTCCGACTCTTTGCGACCCCATGAACCGCAGCATGCCAGGCCTCCCTGTCCATCACCAACACCCTGAGTCCACCCAAACCCACGTCCATCGAGTCAGTGATACCATCTAACCATGTCATCCTCTGTCATCCCCTTCTACTGAAGGCAGGAGCCTTCAATCTTTTCCAGAATCAGGGTCTTTTCAAATGAGTCAGCTCTTTGCATCAGGTGGCCAAAGTATTGGAGTTTCAGCTTCAACATCAGTCCTTCCAATGAACACCCAGGACTGATCTCCTTTAGGATGACTAGTTGGATCTCCTTGCAGTCCAAGGGACTCTTAAGAGTCTTCTCCAACACCACCACAGTTCAAAAGCATCAGTTCTTTGGTGCTCAGCTTTCTTCACAGTCCAGCTCTCACATCCATACATGACCACTGGAAAAACCACAGCCTTGACTAGACAGACATTTGTTGGCAAAGTAATGTCTCTGCTTTTTAATATGCTGTCTAGGTTGGTCATAACTTTCTTTCCAAGGAGTAAGCATCTCTTAATTTCATTGCTGCAATCACCATCTGCAGTGATTTTGGAGCCCCCAAAAATAAAGTCAGCCATTGTTTTCACTGTTTCCCCATCTATCTGCCATGAAGTGATGGGACCAGATGCCATGATCTTAGTTTTCTGAATGTTGAGCTTTAAGCCAACTTTTTCACTCTCCTTTTTCACTTTCATCAAGAGGCTCTTTAGTTCTTCTACACTTTCTGCATTAAGGGTAGTCTCATTTGCATATCTGAGGTTATTGATATTTCTCTTGGCATTCTTGATTCCAGCTTGTGCTTCCTCCAGCCCAGCGTTTCTCATGATGTACTGTGCATAGAAGTTAAATAAGCAGGGTGACAATATACAGCCTTGACGTACTCCTTTTCCTATTTGGAACCAGTCTGTTGTTCCATGTTCAGTTCCAACTGTTGCTTCCTGACCTGCATACAGGTTTCTCAAGAGGCAGGTCAGGTGGTCTGGTATTCCCATTTCTTTCAGAATTTTCCACAGTTTATTGTGATCCACACAGTCAAAGGCTTTGGCATAGTCAATAAAGCAGAAATAGATGTTTTTCTGGAACTCTCTTACTTTTTCAATGATCCAGCAGATATTGGCAATTTGATCTCTGGTTCCTCTGCCTTTTCTAAAACCAGCTTGAACATCTGGAAGTTCATGGTTCACATATTGCTGAAGCCTGGCTTGGAGAATTTTAAGCATTGCTTCACTAGGGTTGAGATGAGTGCAATTGTGCTGTAGTTTGAGCATTCTTTGGCATTGCCTTTCTTTGGGATTGGCCATAAAAACTGATCTTTTCCAGTCTTGTGGCCACTGCTGAGTTTTCCAGATTTGATGGCATATTGAGTGCAGCACTTTCACAGCATCGTCTTTCAGGGTTTGAAATAGCTCAACTGGAATTCCATCACCTCCACTAGCTTTGTTCGTAATGATGCTTCCTAAGGCCCACTTGATTTCACATTTCAGGATGTCTGGCTCTAGGTGAGTGATCACATCATCATGATTATCTGGGTCATGAAGATCTTTTCTGTACAGTTCTGTGTATTCTCCTACCATTTCTGTCCTTTATTAAGCCCACTTTTGCATGAAATGTCCCTTGGTATCTCTAATTTTCTTGAAGAGATCTCTAGTCTTTCCCATTCTATTGTTTTCCTCGATTTCTTTGCATTGATCACTGAGGAAGGCTTTCTGTCTCTCCTTGCTATTCTTTGGAATTCTGCATTCAAATGGGTATACCTTTCCTTTTCTCCTTTGCTTTTTGCTTCTCGTCTTTTCACAGCTATTTTTAAGTCCTCCTCAGACAGCCATTTTCCTTTTTTGCATTTCTTTTTCTTGAGGATGGTCTTGATTCCTGTTTTCTGTATAATGTCATGAACCTCTGTCCATAGTTCATAAGGCACTCTGTCTATCAGATCTAGTCCTTTAAATGTATTTCTCACTTCCACTGTATAGTCATAAGGGATTTGATTTAGGTCATACCTGAATGGTCTAGTGGTTTTCTCCACTTTCTTCAATTTCAGTCTGAATTTGGCAATAAGGAGTTCATGATCTGAGCTACAGTCAGCTCCCGGTGTTGTTTATGCTGACTGTATAGAGCTTCTCCATCTTTGGCTGCAAAGAATATAATCAATCTGATTTTGGTGTCAACCATCTGGTGATGTCCATGTGTAGAGTGTGTACATCTCAGTGCCAAATTCTCTACTATCCCTCCCCGCAACCTGTGACTCAAATTCTGGCGTACCAGTGACATCATGGTTTATTATATGGTGATTCCTTCCATGTTTTGGACAACTTTGAATTTAAGCTGATACATGTCAGTGTTATTGAGTCCATGAAGGTCAAGTGAATTAGGTATATTTATATGCTCCAAGGATATTCTCAGTTTGGAGAAAGTCATTGGTGGCATTCCACTGAAATACCAAGGATTGGTTTGTTAAAAAGATTATCAAGAAAATATTCTAAATCTACATTCTTCTCTTCTAAAAGATTATATGCTCTTTCAAAGTTAGAATTATGTGATATGCTTCTGACAACAGGAAAAAAATTGGAATTTAAGTCCATTGTAATCTTTTATTCTTTGTCATTCACATTTCAATGGTCATCTAAGCACGTTGTTTTTCATATTGTGTATTGTTAGTAATCATCACTCTATCAGTCCATCATCAATAAAATATCTTAAGAATTGCTATGCAGATGGATCTAGAGAGTTCAGTCACTAATGTGTGACTAATCTCTTTCTTTTAGTCTCCATGTGAATGATCTAAATGCTACGAGAAATCCAGCCCAGTGTGATGTCTCTGGTTTATCACAGGCCTGGGCTTGGGCACAGCTCCAGCCCTGGAAGTAACTCATCCTAGTACCTATTAAGCTATGAAATGTGAGTCCTTGTGTCACTTTCCTGCTTGAAGACATCCATTTGTGCTTATTTCCATCCTTCAGTTGATGAATTGATATGGAAACTTAAATACGTCAATTGTTTTCTCATCCATTCCCTTTGTAGCAGTTGTGGATTCACTTCTGATGCCAGATTGAGTCCAGGGCGATTTTAAAGTCTAATAAAGCAAGGAAAATCTCTTCTCCTGGTTGGATTTTTTTTTACATGTTTGTTAATATGCAGCAATCAGGGGAGAGATGAAGTCCGTGGCTCATTTTCAAGGGAGGAATCCAATTTGGTTTTTATGGATGTTGCTGTCACTGGTCCAACATTGCTTTATTCTTTCACCAAGGATGCAGCTTCGGGTTCACTGCTGTGCTGTTGCCGCTAACGTAGATCTCTCTGGCTGTTGGGGTTGAGAGCATTTCCGTTTTTATATATTGGAATAATTAGCCCTCCTGACCATATCTCAGAAAGTGTCTGGATTGGAGGATTAGGATAAACATCTTCAGTCAGGCTTTCTGAGGTGATCAATGTGGGGCATTAGCATCTCATTTGATGCATTTTTATCAAGGCTATGGGGTTTCCCAGCTGTCCCTTTGAAGAAGCTCTCTTTCATTTCTTAAAACACCAGGGCTGGGATTAAATGACTGGGACAAAGTTAAAGAGACTTTTTCAAGCAATTTATATGTTTAAGGCCCTGCCTAATCACAGTCTCTGTCTGAGTTCTTTTCTAAGCACCTGCGAGTGGGTATGGACTTGTTTCACCTTTGCATCCCAAGAACTACAATTCTTAGACATGCTCAAAAACACTCATTTACCCAATACAACTTTGGTGCCTATCTTAGAATTGACTAGGCTCAGTATTTTGAGGGCAGACCCCATGCCCTTTACTCCATGTGTTTTTTCTCTCAACAAGATATTTATAAATCACCAGCTAGTTATCAGATGAGGATCCAGTAATAAGCATAATAGGTAAAAATTCATGCCTTTTAGTTAAGCAAATAGGCAATAAGCAAACAGGCAATAAGCAAACAGATTAAGAGGAAAATAGCAGCATTAGTGGAAAGTGCTTTGAGAAAAATAAACCAGAGTCTTATAATAAAAAACTGTCTATAATAGAGGGTGGCAATATTTGAAGTGAAACCTAAAAGATAAAAAGATCTGGATGCAGAGAGATCCTAGCATCCCCACCCCTTGACCACCTATATGACCTAAAGCAAGATATGTATATTCTTTGAGTTATGGTTTTTATTGCTGTTATCTGAGGATAGGTTCTAATAGGTAATAAGTTAATGCATATAAATCACAATGCTTTACACATAAAAAGCACTTAATAACTGTTCCAACATCATCATTATTATTAACAATATTATTATTATTGCCCCTATTAATACACATAGATTTTATTCTAATTTCAAAGTAAAATCATTAACATATTTTCAGCATGGGGGCATGTGAATTCTTAACAAGTCTTAACTGTGTGCATGCTAAGTAGTTCATTTCATATTATGTAATTCTCTTTCTGATATTTCTAGTTAATTTAAACCAGCTACTCCATGGCTACCTGGTTTGTAAGTTTTCATTGCCGAGAATACAAAAAGTAGGACATGGATCTTGATTTCAAATATACTGCTGTTAGTCAAAGATTTTATGAAGTTTGTTTGTAATCTCTTCTGTAGAATGTATCAAATTAGCTCCTCATCTTGACTGGCAGTGCTTATTTCAGCCTTTTTTTTTTTATGAAGAATTATATTAGTGAAGAAATGTAAAAAACTGCAATAGTCAACCATATAGTATTGGTTAAATAAATTATAAGCATGAACACCTCCACCAATAAATTGAAATAAGGCTGTATAACACATCACAATGATATGATATATTTTATAAAAGCAAATTAGGTTATGCAAAAATTCTGGAAGAAGATGCTTCAAAAGAGTAACAGTGACTAAATCTGGGTAGTGGAATGATAAGTTTATATATTAATTTCCTTCTTTGAACTTTTTTGTATTTTGTGAACATCTCAAGAAAAGTATGCATTAGTTTTGCAATCTAATGAAATAAATTAATTAACAAGCAAGGTTAGAGAAAATAAGGAGATTCAGAATCCCTACCAAAATAAAAGCAAAGAAAATGACAGCAGATTATATAATTTAACAAGATATATTTCTAAGATAAAATATGGCCCAAATTTTCAACTAAATTCTGTTATCTCCTATAGTCTTCAGACAAAAAACTGTATTTCCAGGAGACATAGAAAATACCCTCTGGTTAATATGCATTGTCTAACCATTTTTCAACTCAAGATCATACAGACAGGAAATTATCTGATGACACACTTCTTCTGGAGGCCCTACTTCTTTCCCTACATTGCACATGTCTATATTTATGTTGTCAAAATAGACTTGAAAAGGATGAGACATGAGAAGAACAGTCTGTTCTGTCCATGTCATCCTACTCTGAACTGCTCTTCAATCCTTCCATACGCTGAGACTGCACTTCTGTTACAGTCAGTAGGGCATAAGCTGTTCTCACTAGCAACTGGGCTACATGAAGCCTGAGATGTGGTCTAACTCAATCTCATGCTAATGGAGCCTATGTGGTGCATTGCCTATAAATACTGTATAAATGCTTGTAGAATTCAGTGAGTTGCTTCTATTTTCTTTTAATCCCCTCTAGATATCATTGGTATAGATGCCATTAAATTTTTAAACTCCAGATTCCAAAAGAACCTGAGAACCAAGTTGCTCATTTTCTTAAGGGAACTTTTATATTATACTAACATTTCAAGGATTGTCTTGCTTTCTGGCTTTCTTTCCTTGTTTAGAAAATGTCGGCAATGAAACACTTTAGAAAACAGTCTGATGTCTGGCAAAATCTTTGTTTTCTTACCTATAACAGAAATTAAAGTCTCAACAAAAGCACATTTCTCTACAAGCAATGTATGGCAAAACAAATACAATATTGTAAAGTTAAAAAATAGAAAATAAACTAATTAAAAAAAAAAAAAGAAGTTCAATGTAAATGATGATTGTTCAGTTCAGTTCAGTCGCTCAGTCGTGTCTGACTCTTTGCGACCCCATGAATGGCAGCACACCAGGCCTCCCTGTCCATCACCAACTCCCAGAGTTTACCCAAACTCATGTCCATTGAGTCTGTGATGCCATCCAGCCATCTCATCCTCTGTCGTCTCCTTCTCCTCCTGCCCTCAATCTTTCCCAGCATCAAGGTATTTTCCAATGAGTCAGCTCTTCGCATTAGGTGGCCAAAGTATTGGAGTTTCAGCTTCAACATCAGTCCTTCCAATGAACACCCAGGACTGATCTCCTTTAGGATAGAGTGATTGGATCTCCTTGCAGTCCAAGGGACTCTCAAGAGTCTTCTCCAACACCACAGTTCAAAAGCATCAATTCTTTGGCGCTCAGCTTTCTTCACCGTCCAACTCTCACATCCATACATGACCACTGGAAAAACTATAGCCTTGACTAGACGGACCTTTGTTGGCAAAGTAATGTCTCTGCTTTTTAATATGCTATCTAGGTTGATGATGATTGTAGGATCCCTTAAAAAGGAGATTATAGAAGAAGGTGAGGTCACATGACAAGATTTCCACTAGGTCTCAGCCCTTTCCTTTTGCATCTGGAAAAGTTGAATGACAGGTAAAGCATAGGGCTTGGGCTGTCTTAAAAAAAAAAACTGTGGGTAATTTTAATCATTTGCTCAGGTCTTTAAATATCCTGCATAGCTTTTAGGCACAAAGCAATCTTTGTATAGAGAAACAAACCCAGGATGTGGTTATACAGTAGAGTTTTACCCCTTTGTGTTAAAGTGCCTTAATGATCAAGAAAAAAAATAGATTTGCATGAACACTACTTATGGAAAGCACTTAACACAATAGTTGCTCAAAACAAACTTCAGCGCAAGTGGATAAAACCGGTATGATGAGTCATCCTATGTGGTTTAAAGCCACCACAAGTGAATTTCTTTTACTTCAGCCTTCATGAGCCCAGAACAGCTTTTATAAGACTTTGAGAGTAACCATGGCATTGACAAAATACACTTCACTGTGTATGTTTGACAGAATCATTTTTAAATGATTCAGGTAAGTGGCATGTGAATGCCAAAGCTTCTGTTGAAATCAGCCTGGATATTTCCCTTTTCTCTCCAGGTCTCATGTCATAGGATACACACACACACACACACACACACACACACACACACACACACACACACAGAGTGACATCATCTTAAGATCTGAGTAACATAGTCAGAATAGAAATATAATTGGCAACAATATCTTCCCATGTAAGCACATTAGTGTTGCTTACATAATCTTTTGGCATCAATTCACTCCCTGGAGTAAGAAGTATGGTTTTCTGTCTCAGTTTCATACCTGAAGTTTGGAAAACTCTTGATTGTTGAAGAAAGGTGTAGTGTGAGATGTTTATTACTAAATTGTCTATGTCTTGGTTGCTCTTTTTAAAACTATTTGGAGTTGCCGTGGAAAATTTAAACCATGTGTGGGAAAACCTAGTCTGATTGTCATTATCATGCCATGGCAGTCATTACTAATTGATCCTGCTGTTTACTTCTGTTGACATCATAAAAGATGAGAATACTTCTCAACAAAGTGCTCTAGGAAGACATGGCAAATCAATGAGAATCATCTTGGAAAATGAAACATACTTTTCATTCACAGTTTCCATCAGACAATCTAAAAATTAAGGTTCTTTTTCTCTCCACAGCTTGTGTCATAAGATACACACACACACATACACACACAATGAGAAGAAGTAATAAAGAAATTCCCCTGAGTCACTGACTCCCTAAAGTTCTGACTTAGTTTTGTTTACCACTGAGGAACTACTGGAGACAGAAATCCCACTGGTGTCATGTCCAGAGAAATCTCACCATTCCTCAAATAAGGCCTTTCATTTTTGCATATGCTCTTCGCTTCCCCAGGAAAACCCTTCACCAGGCAAACTCCACTGCCTCCTTCAAGAACAAGCCAGAATGCTAGCTTCTCAATGAAGACTGTAATTCTACTCAGCTCTTGGATACTCTGTCTACAGTGCTTTCTTGGTATTTAATCGAATACCTAGTACTTATTGTCTCTGCAAAAGCAGTTATGTATTGCAATTTTTAGGTTATGTGTTCATGTCTGTCACTCTCCATTACTTAAGAGCAGTCATAGTTCAGGTATATCTAATAGTTTATCCTTAGTATGTATTAGACATACTCCTTTAAGATTCTGGAGCCCACCTATCTCCCATTTCGAGGTAGGTCGCAGAATGCTCTGCAGTGCTGTTTTTGGCCTCTTTCTATTACTATGAAAACAAGTCTCTGATACTTATATATTTCAAGTTCAGAATCTCCCTTGAAAATATGCTGAAAATATCATGAAAGGTTTTAGCCCTTTTAAAAATGGAACTTATCAGAGAAGGTGAACAAGAAATCTTTAAGTCCTGTGATGTTAATTATTAAAGAAGAGATTATCATATTTTAAAACTAAAATCATAAATTTTCCTTATGTTGCTTCTCTGATTATATGCATATATCACTAAAGAAACTGTAGTCTATACTCTTAGAGCCTTCCTTGTCCCTGGCCCCCCAGTCTTTACATGAAAGTTGATTTATACAAGTGCCTGACTGACATTTGACAATTCCCAAAGCAGTGACTTTCAAGGTATGGAATTTTGCATGAATTTTCTGATCTCTAAATTTACTTCAGATGTCTATCTTCATGTGGGTATCAATCTGTGCATACAGATTTCATATTTAACAGTACACTGGATCATTTAAAGCATCAATTAACAACTAGCCTGCAATGGCAAATGCACTTGTCAATGGGTTAGAATAGGACCCTTTCTTTCACCTCTAACCAGCACCTCTTCCCAGACAAATCACTGTTATTGGTGATCTCTGACAACAGACCTTTCCCAAGTCTGATTCTGTCATTTACTTGGTAGATTTGTTGACTGCAACATATAATCCCCTATCATCAAGTTTTCCAGATGTTTGCACAGCAGGTTCAGTGTTTTTAAAGTATCTAAATGATGGTCCCAAATGACAAATTGTTCATTTTCAAAGTTAAATCTTATTACAAATTACCTGCCAAGTACATGTGTCAGGAGAGACTGAAGGAATTAGAAATTTTGTCCATTGAGAATGAATGAAGAAGAAAGAACATAGATGAGGTAAGCTATTACATATCCTGGAGGTATATACAAAGAATTTTAAGTAACAGTGGTTTACTGAAAGCTGTTGCATTAATACTAAGACTTACTTTTAAAAGTTCCATGACTGCCTTTTGCTGTGAATCAGGCTTCAACTTTGTTAATGAAAAGAATAATGGCTAGGAAATACAAAGGTAATCTCTAACATGAACCTTCTTTTCTCCTTTTAATCATCATCCACACAGGCTCAGGTTTAATATTCTGAGAAGAAGAACAGGGCTTAATATAGCCATCAAAAAATAGAACTTAGTTTCCTCTTGTCTGCTTTCTAGCTTGTGGTCTGCTGTTGACCACTAACCTTTGAAATCCAGGTTTCTCATCTTTAATGTAGGAATAATTAATAACTTAAATAAATAAGTTGTGCAAAAAAATAAATAAAGAAGGCAAGCAGGCTGCTGACTCTGTAGACAACTTTTCTTTTTGACCCTAAAGAGAATTGTCTAGTCTGATCATCCTGCATTCTAGGCAGGAAGACAATGAATATCTGTTGTCAAGACTTCTATCATTTAGAAGACTCTGCAAGGTTGAAATTCCATTTCTTCATGTCTTTATAATGGTGGGTATAATATCAATTGAAACTCTAACCACAGGATATTTCAACTGTATACTTACCTATCCAACTTCCAATTAACCAGAATTTTTGAGTTACTGTATCCCAGAACCAAGACTAGAAGTTGCATGCTAATATCTGAAGCAATGAACAATGTAAATTCTCTTGTTCTTTCCTAGGAAAATTTTTGGTCCCTGATAGAGAAATATGAAACCAGACTGACCACAGAGTCAAGGATTGCTTCATAGGACAAAATAGAACATCTAGATTTTCCATCTTTAAAATTATAATCAGCAGCAGGAAGCAAAGCAATACCACTGTCCCTGTTATAGGAATCTAAAGGCTTTTTATAGAATGCACAGCAGAAAATGTTATCGCTTTGCTTGAGAAAACCATTTTCATTATCAGTTGCCTTTTTTTTCAATTGATTATGACTTTTCCTTTAAAAAATGCATTTAGGCAGAATTTTTCTATGCTTGATTTAGCCCAAGGGAAATTTTCTGAAGGGTTGGAACAGAGAGAATAGTCTGAACTGAATTCTTTCTGCTGCCTTTAAGCTATGCACACATGGACAAAATATATCACATACTACCGATTTTTTTTTCTTTGCTCCTATTATTTAGAAAGAACTTAACAATGAAAAATCCAGCTTTATGGTGTTACTTTCCTTATTGTGTAAGCCAGTGAACAGACACAAGGTTAAGTTTTTTTTCAAGTTACTAAGGTTTGAGTAGGGGGGAGGGAGGATGCTATTAAAGCAATCTCCTCTTGATTTAAAGGGGTTATGTTGGACTGAAGCCTGTTAAGAAATGAAGGATGCCCCAATTAGTGTTAGAAGCATCCAAAGTGAGTCAACAGAGTTAAGGCTAGCATTTAGTTATGGAAAACCTAAATTAATGGAGCTCATTCAAGGTGGACTATGAATGCATTTATATGTCTGGTTTAGTCTATGTTTTCTTTTACCATGGAGGGAGGGCTGGGATAGAGTTTTTTAAGATGAGCAAAACTCTTTAAGATTGTTTAGAAAAAATTACATAGATAAGAAATCTGAGATTATACCCATTATTCTGAACAAAGAGTTAGTATACCTTCGGAGTAAACACTAAGAAGAGTTTGAGTAAAGCAAGAAATTTAGAAATCTAGGATGAACCAGCCTTTCCACTTCTTAAAAAAAAAAAGCAATTTTAGAACAACACTGATTTAACAGTTGGGAGGGACCTCTGAATTTAAATTTCAATATATAAATCTCAATTTTGCCAAGAAAAATTAATAATGGATTTATCTAAAGCCAACCCTCTTCAGCCTCTGCTATATTTCTCTTAAGAAAGCATTAAATGAGAGCATTTCACTTTAGCTGAAAATCAATGGCCCTTCAGTGAAGCATACATCTCCCAAGTAATATGGAGTTAAGAATCATACAGTTCTGCTAGTAAGACATGAGGCCCTGGTTTTGGTGGTAATAGCTTCATGCAACATACAAGTCTTTGAAAATATTAACACAAAAAGAAAGGATTGAAAATCCAAAGTGAGCATGCTCAAATTGTCTTTGAAATGTCGACCTAAATATTCATAATATAGTTAATGATGATAATATGGAAATAAGGAGTAAATATATTACTGAGGAGAAATAATATTTAATTACCACTTGCCATAAGCCAGGCATTTGTTAAATATATGCATAATCTCTTTAGATTTTCTTAAGAACCCTGTGACTTTGTTTTACTAGCTATATTTTTAGAGTCGACTTAAAGAAGTAAGATCTATTGATACACATGGAGACATAAAAAAGAAAGGCTAAAGATGGATTAAAATATTTCAGTGTATACTTATCTATGACCTCTTGGTAAATGAATCAAAAGGTATCATAAATTTTATCTCCTTGGAAATTTCTTTGTTTCTTTGTATACTGATAAAATTATATTCATCTTTCATTGTGGTGATTATAAGGATGAATAAGATAAAACCCTTGCCCTCCAGTAACTCACAGTTTGAAAAGGGAATGTAATGTGCATCAAAAATCCAAATATAATTCATGGTGGTTTGTTGTAAACTCTGTAACACAAGTGTGTTGGAAGCTATGGGTAGCTAGAAAAAAATAATTCTTAGAGCTGGAGACTGAGTTAGAGAACAGAAAGATCAGAGAAGTAGCTTTATAGAAAGCAGTTAAGTTGGGTTTGGAAGGTGGATAAAGTTTCAACACACAAATATGAGAACCTTGGAAATACTGATATGTGATGCCTTCAAGCAGAGAGTAAGTTCAGAATGCCAGTGTTGCTGGAATTTTTGACATATGAATGAGCAATAATGTTGATACAGACTAGATTATAGAAGACTTTCGCTGACAATCTAAGGAGTTTAAACTTTATTTGACATTCAGTAGGGAGTTTTGTTCACTTAAATATAGTCAGTGTTCTCCTTTGGAAATATTAGTCTATCAAAACATTAAACTACTTTATCCGATGTCTTGTTACTCCCTTGATGAGTAATTATTGTCTTGTTATCATCTGCCAGCCCCTACACTAGGTGAGGGGTATATATGATAAATATGACTCATTTTCTGCTTTCATAAAAATCATAATCAAAAAAATTAAACAGAAAGTAGTGCCATAAAACATAAAAGTGTCACATAAGACATATGAGACAGTAGGGTAGCACCTAAGAGGAATACCTTCTTTATCACTGCAATCATAGGAAAAACATTCTATAGAAAGTGACTTCAAATTGTGTGTATGGCATGTGTGTGTTTATGTGTGTAGGCTTATAGGGTGGGAGGGTCAGTCAATACATCTACACACATGGAAAGACTCAGAGTGGAAATTGTATTTTGAGAAACTGATGCAGAGTTATTTGCTTTCCAGTCACATAGGTTCTTGACAACCTCAGATATGTGCACAAGGTTCTTGGCCATTTCATCCTGTAGAGAGGGTCTGGCCATCAGTCAGCTTCCAAGAAAACCAATCAAGTATTATGAACAAGAACCTTATGAAAGCAAATTATATTGAATTAAATTGGCTCTCTTCTTGGACCTGGAAATCATACGGCCTGACTTTAAAAAATATACTGAGTATGAATGATTCAGTGAAGCCTGAAATCAGCACCATGACCAAGTGTGTCTTTTAGTGATCATTCATTTACTCAGTTTTTCAGTAAGTCTTTGTTGTTGTTCAGCACCATGAAACTCACTGTACTAAGCACCTAACTTAACTCATTTTTAGTCATAATTAGTCACCTCTGCCTTTAAACATTTACCTTCATTTTTCCCACTTCCTTATAACATTTACTACAATTTGAGTCTATCACTGTGAGCTGTGTATATGAATGTCCTCAAGTAGACTGTGACATTTTGAAGAGAAGAACTATGTCCTCATCCCTGTGTTCCATTCAGGCAATGGCACAGATACAATAGGGTTTTGGTAAATGTTTGTTGGATGTATGGATAGATGGATGGATGGATGGATGGATGGGTGAATGGATGGATGGATGGATGGATGGATGGTTGGAGAGAGAGAAACCTGAATAAGAAATTTCTCCTGTCCTCATGAATCCTATAGTCTAGTACAAATCAAACATGCATAGTTGATTAGGAATGCTTTTCAGTTTAGGTTTACTGTTGTAATGCCACAATTTACCATGACCCTAAAGACAGAATAAAAAAAGATATTTAGAGTTTGAAATGGTTCTCTATTCTACATTAGTTGAAGCTTGATTTTTTTAAGTCTTTCAAAAGCACCGATTCCTGAGTTTTCTCTTTAAACTCATCAAAAAAAAAAAAAGCCCCAAATCCCCCATTAAACTATTTTAATATGCTGTTCCTTTTCCTCAAGTTAAATGAAATTGAGGGGAATAAGAACAGATTATATATTTTAGAGACTGTCTACAATAAACATTAATCCAAGAGCAAAACAGAAATATTACTTTGTGCACAAAGGAATTAACATCACTTCTAACTCCTTTATTCAGTGGTCACATTTGATTGTCAGTTTCCCAAAAATACTGCCATACTTTTTCCTTTCCATTCAGCAAACTCAGCACATCTTTGTTGACTACTCTATGCTGTAGACATTGGTCGTTCGACCAGGCATAACAGATTCAAAAACTCCAATAGAATCATCTACATAGTCTTGTGTTGCTCAATAACTTAGTTTAAGAAAAATAAGTGAGATTTTTCTTACTTTCTATG
The DNA here is from genome assembly GCA_024291935.2 of Okapia johnstoni. Lineage (NCBI taxonomy): Eukaryota > Metazoa > Chordata > Mammalia > Artiodactyla > Giraffidae > Okapia > Okapia johnstoni. The sequence continues at coordinate 39,365,275 of CM044308.1, read as the reverse complement.
CATTATTGAGGAAGTATATCTTTATTTTTCATTACAGAAAAGTGATTCAATAACACAAAGGATGTTTTCTCCCTTTAAAATTGGGAATGTTAATTGTGGAATATACCCTAGAAGTTAGGCAATTTCATGATGTGACATGAAGGAGATGAAAAAGATGGAAATAAACTAAAGCTTGAATCCCTGATATCCCACTACTCTGTATGATCTGGGGGAAAACTCCTTAAGCTTAGTGAACTTCAGATGCCTTCTCTGTGAACAGATAATAATAAGTTTTGCAATATTGTTATGATTTTATTGCTAGAATTTTATAATAGATATAAAAATACCAGACATTGTTCTAGTATATGGTAAATTACCATTTATGGGTAATTATTGTGTGGAAATAATAGCTAAGTACTTGACTTGAATTTCCTTATTTTTAGGTATTTCCCCAATCTTATGAGGCAGATTCTGAATTTCTAATTATTGTAAATGAGAAAACTGATAGGTAAGAAGATACAATTTGTCACAGATCACAGAGCTAACGCATGGCAGAACTAAGATTCAAATCCAGTTGTTGATAGGGTATGATTAAAAGGTAATGTTAACATTTTTGAGCCTTCCATATTTTGTCTTCCTTCTGCCAAATAAAAATAAATCTGGACCTAGTCAGTGAAACTCTCTTTGGAGGGGGGATGTGATGTAGGAGAGGATTAGTACAATGGGGAGAATGGGACCATAAAAACAGCAAGTGTGTCTAAGATTAGGCAAAGAAAGAGTTTATTTTATAGAGAGGAGGGAATGAGTGTGGGCTACAAGTTTTATGATTTGATATTAGATCATCCTGTTCTCAGGAGGAGGTTATATACTGGTTCAGGCTAAGGATGGGTCAAACTTCAGGGGGAGGAGAGAAACTTAATCAAAAGTTAAATTGCAACCATTTTGTTCCAGCCAATAACTGTCGATAAGCAATTCAGCTAATTATTTATGAGGCAAAAATTAGAAATTTAGAATCTGTCTAATCATAGGTTGGGGGCTTCCCAGGTGGCTCAGTGGTAAAGAATCCTCCTGCCAATGCAAGAAGATGCAGGAGATGTGGGTTCCATCCCTGGGTGGGGAAGATCCCCTGGAGGAGGAAATAACAACCCACTCCAATAATCTTGCCTGGAAAATTCCAAAGACAGAAGAGCCGGGCGGGCTCCAATCCATGGGGTTGCAAAGAGTTGGACATGACTGAGCACGCACGCACAAATGCACTAATCAAAGGTAAATGGGGGCATCCATAAATCTTATCTAAGTCATACTGAGAAAGGTAATTCTTTGCACTGGCCATTTTTCTAGAACACAGAAAGATAGGAAGAATACTTAACCTTCATTTTTCTCCAGACTCATGGGTTTCAGGCAAAGTTTCACATTGTCACTTCCCACTATTTAGACAATGTGTTGATGAGATTAGCTTTGAAAGAGTCCCTGGATGAACTTCTGACCTCTCTAGTCTGGGTTGTTAATCAAGTCAGTATGTTTTAGGAATTTTTCGCTACAGAGGTGTAACTAGTAACAAATAGTAATGCATTCAGTGTTGAAACACGGATCCACTGTAGTTCTAGTCAAGTCACTTTTCGGCTTGAAGCTTAGTTTTGTTATCTGCTAAATGAAGTTGGATTGAACAAATCCTCTCCTACCTCTGACCTTCAGAAATTTATGAAACCAAAAAGATTTTTCCAACTGCCCTGTGACTTGATATGTGGAATCAGAGACTGAACCATGCTTTATTCTTCCTCCCAAGACTCAGGGAGCATCAGCACAGGAACCACTTAGAAATACTCTGGCTTTGGATGTCAGTACTGTCTATAGCTCTTTCATCAGCAATTCAGAATAATGCTATCCAGATTGCTTTTGTCTTCCCTGCTGCCAATCAATCATTTGTTCTTCTTGAACCTGTAGTACCCCTTTTGTAGTGCCTTGCATAAATGGGGTGATTCTTTGATTGCCTCTTCAACGGTTCTGATTTTCTACATTTTCCATTCACAGTCTCTCTGAAATTTTTTTTTTGGTGTCATGAAACTCAGTTTTGGGTGTTGTTTCAGGCTTTCCCAAAGACCAGGATCATTTTCCTACTTAATATTCAAGACGAATTCTTGAAACATATCTCTTTCATAGAAAGCCCATGAAACTCACCAGTGCTCAGCTGATGAGTTACTTCAGGTTCTGTTGTGTCTCTGCATTGGATTCTTAGTATCAACTACTTAAAGCAGGACTCTGTGGACCTTTTTTATCACCCAGTGTCTTGAGAGTAGCATGGCAATAGATATAAAACTTACTCAACCACCAAACCTTTAGACACGCTTAGTTTGTTTGTTTTTAATGTATAATTCTACTAATAATATGCAAATGTTGTATTATAAATATGGGTGGCAGCCTAAAGTGGACTTTATTGAAGTAACAGTAAATAACCTTAATAGGATAGGGTGTCTAAATTTTACTATTATTTTGCCCAAATTGGAGAACATTGAGTACAATTTTGGTGGATTATGACAGGTAACAAGGAGAGCAGAGGAAGCACAACTACCATATTAAAGTACTTAGGTAGAGCAGAATGGAAAAGACCTAAATCCAAAGAGCAGGAGATGGCTCAGGATCTCTACAATCTTGAAAAAGTTATTCATCTTAGTTCTCTTGACTGTAAGATAGGGACAATAATTACCTTAACGGACTGCAGAAGGAAATAAATAAAATAGTGTGTGTAAAATACCCTTAATACCATATATGTATTAAAATATGGTAGACATCCATTAGGGCTTCCCAGGTGGGGCTAGTGGTATAGAACCCACCTGACAATGCAGGAGACATAAGAGATGCAAGTTCCATCCCTGGGTCAGGAAGAAGCCCTGGAGGAGGACATGGTAACACACTCCAGTATTCTTGCCTGGAGAATCTCATGGACAGAGGAGCCTGGTGGGCTACAGTCCATAGGGTTGCAAACAGTCAGACACAACTGACACGACCTAGCAAGCATTCACAGACATCCATAAATGTTGGAGACACTGACGTTAATATCCTACAGTTAGTTAAAACTGACTTAACAACTGGACTTACAAAACAATATTCACTAGTCAGAACTGTTGTTAAACTCAGGAGGTAGGATCTGCAGGCACTGAGTTCCTAGTGTGGACCACTTCATGGGTTTTGAGAGAAATATTTCCTATGGAAAGAGAAACATGACAGAGATCTGAAGAGTTATATTTACAAATAGCTTTTATGTTAGGGTGGTTAAAATAGTTCTTCATTTCCTCATCACAGTCAGCATTTTCTCTTTTTGTGAGTACCTGCCCTATTAATATCATTCTTGAGTATTTCTTGCTTCCCATTTAACGCTTTCTAGACATTACTTTGCCAACAAAGGTCCATCTAGTCAAAGCTATGGTTTTTCCAGTAGTCATACATGGATGTGAGAGTTGGATTATAAAGAAGGCTGAGTGCCCAAGAATTGACGCTTTTGAACTGTGGTGTTGGAGAAGACTCTTGAGAGTCCCTTGGAATGCAAGGAGATCCAACCAGTTCATCCTAAAGGAAATCAATCCTAAATATTCGTTGGAAGGACTGATGCTGAAGCTGAAACTCCAATACTTTGACCACCTGATGTGAAGAACTGACTCACTGGAGAAGACCCTGATGCTGGGAAAGATTGAAGGCATAAGGAGAAGGGGATGACAGAGGAAGATGGTTGGATGTCATCACCAGCTCAATGGACATGAGTTTGAGTGAGTTCTGGGAGTTGGTGATGGACAGGGAAGGCGGGCGTGCTGCAGTCCTTGGGGTCACAAAGAGTAGGACACAACTGAGTGACTGAACTGAAGACTTTCTAAAGGCTGTTGTATTTGGGTCATATTTTTGGATGTAAATTCTTCTTTATTGTGCTAAAGTTGGGTGAGGACTTATTATGGACTCTATGGGAGAGGGCGAGGGAGGAATGATATGGGAGAATGGCACTGAAGCATGTAAATTATCATATGTGAAACAAATCGCCAGCCCAGTTTCGATGCATGATACAGGGTGCTCGGGGCTGGTGCACCAGGATGACTCGAAGGGATGGGATGGGGAGGGAGGTGGGAGGGGGGTTCTGGAAGGGGAACACATGTACACCCATGGTGGATTCATGTCAATGTATGGCAAAACAAATACAATATTGTAAAGTTAAAAAATAGATAAATAAACTAAAATAAAAAAATAATAAAGTTGAGTGAGGAGATTACAATTGGAGAAATAAACCCAAGGAAATCAATGTCCAAAAGAGAGGAAAATACATGAAAATATAAAATAGATACAAAAGAGAGGTTAGGGATAAAATATGAACAGATAGACTAGTTTTAGTGTGACAAAGAGAAAGGAAGATTGACTTTTGCTGGTTCATTTGATCAAAGACAATAACCTGGATGATGAACTGGTTTGGAATTCTGTGGAACACATATCTGTTGGATAACTGATATCTCTCTCATTTCCTTTAAGCTAACAGAGTCAGTCCTTAAATCTCAATGTTTCAAATTCTGGACTTACAAATCAAAAGGAGAAACAATAATTTTAGGGAAAAATAGTTAATTAAACAAAGTAAAAGCTTTGTCCTTAGGAATTTTATAGGTTTATTTGCTTGACTGTTGCTAATATGGGAACTTGTTCACCACTGGTGGCAGTAATGGGACAGAAATTAATCAATAGGGGCCAGTTTTAAGAAATGGCTTCAGCCTCTAAGTGGTTTGCCAAGTTTCTGTTAAACATCTCACGTTATTGAGCATACACGTCAAAATCACTTATCAGCAGTTCATCTAAATAGCAAGGAACATGTATTAAAGAGGCCATGAAGGAATTTCTAATGAGAAAAAATGCTCTTACTTTTTGAGAAATTAACTGCTCCAATAAATTGCAAAGATAAAGTAGGAAAAGTTATCATAATAATGTCTGTTGTAATAAAACTAAACTGTACAGATGATAACAGTTAAAATGCCAGAAGGTGAGTTAATGAAATACTGTTCTCCTAAAGCCTCTTTGGTCCTTACTCTGAAATATAATTCTGACACACACATGTAAAGGATATGGTGGAAGCTACATGGAAATACTGTATATGCACATGTTCTACAGATTCATTGACTATAAACTTTTGAATATATATAAAATTTAAAAAGCAGAGTATATTAAATGAAACTTTAAGGAAGGTGACATAAAATAATCCTAGGGCAGAAAATTGATTCTTAAAGTGTAAAAGAGTTGAAAATCTATAGGGAGAGAAATCAGTCTGAATTGCCAGCTAACACTAGAAATTTTCTATCAAAGATCATACGAATGGGGCAAAGATAGAGTCACTGAAGTCTTCCTAATGCAATCTGTGGATTCACAAATGTGGGAGAGGCCTGAAGCTTATGTAATGATTTTCTACAGTCAAATTCCCAAACAAGTTAAAGATTGTAGCAATGCAGAGGAACTCCTAAGGATAATGAGAGAGAAGATAAACACACAGCACAAACAAACAAACAGCATGTGTAGAAACTGAAAAGTAATCAAGTAGGAGAGTTTGGGGCTAAGAGTTTTACTATGCATTGAATTTCTCTCGTACATAGTAATGACCGAATTGGCCCTGAATGATGAAAATAGATGTGTATGTGTATGGAGAGATAAAGAGAAGGGGAAAAGGAAAGGGAGAAGGGAAGAGGAGAAAGCAGACCAAAGTTGAGAAGACCTTAGAAAGCCAAAACTACGCACGTGCTCAGACACAAGGCTTCTTGTCACATAGTAAAAGTCAAATGATCCAGGGCATTGATCAGTCTGCAGGGGGGAAATACACAGAGCCATTTCCAGATACCATGAGTTCAACAGGGGCCAGTCAAGTGCCCTATTCACATAACCATCTTCTGACTAATTAAGTAAAAACAACAACAAAAGCAGTGAAACAATTAGCCATGAAATAAACGAAATTGAAACCCACCAAAACTCTTTAAGAAAAGGCATGAAGAAATAGTGCAGACCATGACAGAAACAAACCTCTCTGCTCTGAGCCATCTGTGCCACCCATCAGCTGGTAATAATGTGACTCTGAGTAGTAATAGAAATAATCAAAGGAAGAGCTTTAAGAAGGCATAGTAACACTAATAGATTTTTTTCTGGGTTTCTGGTCTTTGTTTATGGATAATTAAAATTTGGCAAAATGTTCAGAGGCCCATCATATGAATGCCTCCCTTGTGTTTTATTTAAGCAACAGCTCATAAAAGACTTCAGTTTACCACCATGCCAAGTAAATGGTTGCAGAAAGAGAAAACCTCCAAATGATGTGTGAATTTAACATTGTAAGTTGATTTAATGTATTACAGTAAATTTTCCAACCTGATTTTTACATCAGTGTGTTTAATATGTTTACCTGTCCAGTGAAGGCAGTTTTGATTTTCTTACATATTTGAAACAAATCTTGCTTTCAATTATGGCTATTTAATTTTGCTTTATTTTAGAACTTGCTTTCATATATTCCCAAATATATTCTTATGTATCCTTGCATTTGTTGAAATTTCAGTGAAGTGGAAAGTGAATAAACTTGGCTTTATATATATAAGAAATACCTATTCTGAGAAAAATGAGATATTTTATGGAACAGTTATGAAAACTAAAAGCTTGCTAAACTGCCCTCATTTGTATCACATTGAGTCTACCCTCAACTATGCTCTACCTTTTTGTTAGAAACAGATTCTCTGAATATCAGTATATTAATTGGTATTCTTCAGGGACATGCAACAGGAATCAATTTTGGATAATTTGAGCAAAAACAGAAATTAATTTAGGAGATAGAATTGCTCAGTGATTCAATGGAATAGTGGAAGAAACGTGTATCAGCAAGGGCAGACAAGACAGTTCCAGGAATCTGGGTAATGAGAATTGATGGACAGTTTCTTCAAAGTGCTCTCCTTGATATGAGTGAAATCTAACCATTTAAAATCTCTATGTTGCTCAGATTAATATTCAAATTCCTGGAAGAGAATTTAGTTATGGTCTAACTTAAACCATTTATCTACCTGTTGCCAATGGGAAGGCTAAGCCATGTTTTGGTCAGATTACCACAACTGTAGCCCATAAGAGAAATAAAGCTTCTGTTATAAGAAGAAAAGGAAATAGATGCTGGGAAGACATAAAGCAATCCTATGTTTAAATGTGTTCATAATCAGAGACTAGTATACAGAATGTTATGAAAAACAGCATTATGAATAATTCAGGGATAGTTTATGCTTTTTAAAATTTAACTTATAACAGTTTCATTAAAAATAATGAAGGAAATTATAGTAAATGCATCCATATTGAGCCAATATTTATCATGGATACATTATATACTATGTATTAGGTGCCATAATATAATAAGTTTCACAGCTATTATCTCATTAAATTGTCACTTATAATTTCCATTAAAATTGATATTTCTATTTCGTACTTATGGAAACTGAGGATCAGAAATTTATGTAGTCTTGTTTACTGTCATTCCATACATAATTGTGGTCCATTTTTGTTTATATTATTTGTCCATTTGGGGAGTTGTATTTTTATTATCTATGCAGAATGATTTCATTGAACTAATGGTTAAAAAGCACCAACTTTGTTCGTTAGCACTAACTTTCACTAAAGTCAAAAAAAAAAAAGAAATCTAAATAATAATACGGAAAAGATAAAATGCTGTTATTAGGTAACCATTGGTGTCAAAACTACATCTATAAATTTAGAACCTTATTACAGAATGATGAGTTCAACTATATATAGCAGACTGAACAAACACTTGTCACCATTCCTTCCAGAAATCTCAATTACATGAGAATGAAGTAAGGATATAAAACCACCTGGAGAACCACCAGTAAAGCAGAGAGGACAACAAATTTTTGGAGCATAGGAAGCAGGAGAGGATTGAGGAGTTAACAAGACTTAGAAAGTAGAATACAGATATATTTTCTCAACTGAAGTTGTCATTTATTGTAAGATGAACCATTAGTTTGTTTCATAAGGGAAAAAAAATCACAAATATAATTGTAAATGTATGCTTGCAAACATTCAGTTATCTGTTATCCCAGTAACAAATTAACAATAATAATTGTATTATTATCTCTCACAGTTCTGGGGGTGACTGGGCCTTGATGAATCAGGATCAGTCATTCAGTTGTGATCAGATATCAGCTGGGGGAAGAATCAGCTCAAAAGTTTCTCTTCTCACATGGATAATGATTACTACTCACTATCCTCTGGAACTTCAATGGGGGCTATTGGCCAAGACACTTATATACAATTATTCATGTAGCCTGGGCTTCCTGAGAGCATGGTAGCTGAGTTAGGAGAGCAAACATCCCAAGAGAGATAGCTGGGCAGTGCCGTATTTCTCGTTACAAGCTCTCTTCAAGTCACACAGCCCCACTTTCACCCCATGCTATTCTTTGAGGTCATCATACAAAGTTTTAACCAGATTCCGTGGGAGAAGACATGCATTCTGTGTCTTCATGGAAGAAAGACAAGGTCAGAGTGAAACAAGGATGTGTGGGATGGAAGATATTGTTGCAGCCGTTTTTGGAAAATTTAATCTTCCACAGTGCAAGTAACAGTAATACAGGTCCCCCATTCGGAAACATGAGAATAATTTTAAAAATTATCTTAGAATAAATAAACATGATAGTGATCTACAGTTGAGGAGATATTAAATGAGAAGCAAGCTAGTTCATGTTTCAGATCCTGACAAGGTTCAGGTATCTGAGGCATGGGCCTCTTTGGAAGATCTTCTTAAGATTTATAGTAGGTTGAGCATTAGAAGGAGCAGTTAAATTCATGGGACGATTTCCTCATCCTGTATATCTGGGTAACTCTCTTTTTCACTTCTGACAGGAGAAAACTTTCCATATTGAAGAAATTAAGCCAAGATTTTCAAGATCTTGCAGATGAGAAGCACAATACTGAAAACAAAGGTATTAAGAAAAGTCTACATGCTGAACAATAAAATCCTCATCCTTCTCCTTGTCAGTTCCAAGAACTTTGGAATGGAGGCTTGTTCTTCATCCTTTCCCTTCTACTATCTTCCATAGGCAATGAATTGGAAGATTTTTCTCTGGGGCCATGAGGATGACCACTAAGAAGGTTAGGCCTAGAGAATGTGCATCAAAGAGTGTTATCATCTCAAAGCAGTCACTCCACAGTGAAGCCTTGTCATGCGGTTCAGTCATCACTTCAGTGCAAGTGGGTAGCCAGGAATTATTAGACATGTATGAGAAGAAAAAAAAAAAACATGAAATAAGATAGAAGCAAATAGTAGAGAGAAGTTTTCATAAACAGTGGCAAACAGTGAACAAAATAGATCTTAAAATAAGCAATCAAATTACCCTGTGTCTTTAATCTTGGAGGGCTTCCGTCATAGCTCAGTTGGCAAAGAATCCACCTGCAACGCAGGAGACCTCAGTTCGATTCCTGGGTCAAGAAGATCCCCTGGAGAAGGGAAAGGCTACCCACTTAAGTTTTCTGGTCTAGAGCATTCCATGGACTCTATGGTCCATGGAGTCACAAAGAGTTGGACGTGACTGAGCAACTTTCACTTTCAATTTTCACTTTTAATCTTGGAGAGGTAAGAGAAGATATTGCATTTCTGAAATAAGAACACAGTAACATAAAAAGAAAATAATTAGAGAACAATAAATGACTTGAAAGAATAACTTACACTAAAAATTTGAAAGAAATCTCTTTTTTAAAAAAATTATAATGATAAAGACAGTTAACTTGGCACTCATTATCAGAGAAATGCAAATCAAAACCACAATGAGGTATCATTTCATGCCCGTCAGAATGGCTGCTATCCAAAAGACTACAAGCAATAAATTCTGGAGAGGGTGTGGAGAAAAGGGAACCCTCTTACACTGTTGGTGGGAATGCAAACTAGTACAGCCACTATGGAGAACAGTGTGGAGATTCCTCAAAAAACTGGAAATAGAACTGCCATATGACCCAGCAATCCCACTGTTGGGCATACACACTGAGGAAACCAGAATTGAAAGAGACACGTGTACCCCAGGTTCATCGCAGCACTGTTTATAATAGCCAGGACATGGAAGCAACCTAGATGGCCATCAGCAGATGAATGGATAAGGAAGCTGTGGTACATATACACAATGGAATATTACTCAGCCAATAAAAAGAATACATTCGAATCAGTTCTAATGAGGTGGATGAAACTGGAGCCTATTATACAGAGTGAAGTAAGCCAGAAAGAAAACACCAATACAGTATACTAACACACATATATGGTATTTAGTTAATCAGTAAAGATAACCCTGTATGCGAGACATCAAAAGAGATACAGATAAATAGAACAGTATTATGGAGTCTATGGGAGAGGGTAAGGGTGGGATGATATGGGAGAATGGCATTGAAGCATGTAAATTATCATATGCGAAATGAATCACCAGTCCAGGTTCGATGCATGATACAAGGTGCTCGGGGCTGGTGCACCAGGATGACCCGGAGGGATGGTATGGGGAGGAAGGTGGGAGGGGGGTTCTGGAAGGGGGAAACATGTACACCCATGGTGGATTCATGTAAATGTATGGCAAAACAAATACAATATTGTAAAGTTAAAAAATAGATGAATAAACTAATTTAAAAAAAAAAGGCAGTTAACTTGGGATCTTACTCTTAATTGATTTTTAAGTGTAAAATAGTGTATTGTTATCTATAGGCATAATGTTGTACAGCAGGTCCCTAGAACTTATTCATCTTCTATAACTGAATTTTTTGCATGTTAATTAGCAACTCCCAATTTCTCTCTCCCTCAACCCCTGGAAACCACTATACATTCTTTAACTGTTTGAGTTTGACTATTTTAGATACCTCATGTAAGTGAAATCATGCATTGTTTGCCCTATGATTAGCTTATTTCACTTGTCATAATGTCCTCAAGGCTATCCATGGCACATATTACAGGATTTTCTTCTCTTTTAAGGCTGAGTAATGTTCCATTGTGTGTATATAACACACTTTCCTTGTCCATTCACCCATTACCTGGAGTAGAAAATGGCAAACCACTCTTTTATTCTTGCTTGGAAAATCCATGGACAAGATTGCAAGTGGGCTACAGTTGCAAAGAGTCAGACATGACTGAGCAATTGAGCATGCAAGTTGTTTCTACATCTGATTATTATGAATAACACTGCAATGAACCTGGAAGTGCTAATATATCTTTGAGATCATAACTTCAATTATTTTGGATAAATACCCAAAAGTGGAATTTCCAGATCATATGGTAGTTCTATTTTTAATTTTTTGATATTGTTTTCCATAGTGGCTATGCCATTTTGTACTCTTCCAATTTCAAAAATACTGTCTAAGAAAAAAAACAAGAAACATGCTCACAGGTGTAAGATGATATTTTATTGTGACTTTGATTTCCATTTTCCTGATTATCAGTGTCATTGAGCATCTTTCCACATATACTTTGACCTCAACAGCAATCTTTAAGAAAGTGGAATCAAAAGGCTAACATTTTTTAAAAGTATATAAGAAAAATTATAATAAATGATGATCCAGAAGTTTCATCATATGGCTAATATAAATTCTAGGAAAAAAGAACAAGAAAAATTTAAAAGAGGAAACTGTCCAAGAAATAATTTAAGAAAACTTTTCAGAATTAAAGACCCACTGGTGTACAGAACAATGACAATAAAGAAAAAGAAAAAGAAATTTTAAAAATGCCCACACTAAGACATATCATGATTAAATTAATGAAACTAAAATAAATTAAGATCCAAACACTCCCACTGAGGGAAATAAAAGAAGATCATATGTAAAGCATGGAGAATCAGAATGGCAATTAACAATTTAAGCAAAACTAGAAACCAAATAACAATTGAATAATATTTTCAAAATCCTGAACTTTGTAATTCAACACTTCTACAGAGAATTAATTCTATACTCAGCCAAATGTTAATCACAGACAAGGGGAGAGAAAAAAAATTTGGACAGGTATGCCAATATATTTACACAGGTCATTTTAAAGGCAATTTTTCTAGCATCTCAGAGTATCTGTCTTCCAAACAGAGGTAAGCAAGAAAGAAGACCTAGAATTCAGGAAAGAGTTGATTCATCATCAAGAGATAAGAAAGGCAGTCCCAGGCTAAGAGCAAGAGGCTGGTTTCAGGCAAGAGTTGAGAATGGAGTGGGAGCATGGGAACCTTTAGTAACAGTGTCTCCAGGGAAATGGAGAAACAAATAATCTAATGTGTTTGCCTATGTAAAACAGAGAATTTGAAAGTGGTTTGATATTTTTGAAGACTTTGTGAAGAAAATGTTAGGGACATAGACAATTAGGCCAAAATTAATTTAAGAAAATTATTAAAGTCTGAAAAAAACCCAAAAGATGGAACAGGAAACATATTTAAAATATAGTGCTTGACTTGGCTCAGGGTTGAAAAACAACTACTTAGCAAGCATAATGTAGATATTAAAAATTGCTTTATTTGAACAAATTTGATATAATTTGAATGAAAAAATGTAAAGCAGATAGCTGGGACATTTGGGTGATAAGTCTCCATATTTCATAACAGGAAGATAATAATGCCTCAACTTAGTAAATTAAGAAACAGAAATATTAGTATGTTATTAGAATTAGGAGTGAAGAGGAAAAGGAAAAGGTTGATAGATTTTGCATGTGTCTTAAGTTTTGTAGTATTACCTATCTTTTAAAAATAATACATAGTTATCACACTGATAAAATTAATTTTAAAAAGATAAAAGTAACTACCTGGAATTTAGAGAAATACAGTCTAAATTTCCACTCCTCTGCTTGTTACCTGTTTGCCCACAAGCCAGGTGTTCGTCTTCTATGGCCTCAGTAAAATGAAGACAGTAAGAGCAGTTGCCATGTGGAACACTTTGCTGTGCTAAATGTTTGAATATGTTATTTCATTCAATCATCACAAAATTCCTGTGAATTTTCATGCTCTTATTTTTTCCATCTTACATATGGGAAAAGTGAGGAAAGAAGGGAAAGGCTGAGCAATTTGTCCAAATCAATGTAGTAAACCCAGGTAGCAAAATATCAGAAATATGCTCAACTCTTCTCATTGCAAAATTAATATGAAATTTAGATGAGAGCACATAAGCCCTGTTTGACAAAGTGAATGTTCAATAAATAAAAATGAATGAGTTAATGTTCATTGAACAACTTCATTAAGTGCATTAAACACATACAATGATCTATTTTATAATGCTCATGTATTGAACTCACACAGTAGTCAACCAGGCACTACCAGAGTTGTCCTGTAGGACTTGGACACTTGGGTTGAAATATATAGCCATACAACCATGAAAGTATCTAAAATCTAATAAATTAAATTATAGCAGCAGTTAACTATTAATTTATACTCCTGCTGAGTTAGAAAAAATTTGCAGATTGTGAGGGATATTTTTCATTATGAAACCTCAGGCAGGTAAAGAAATTTCTACAGTTAAATACTAGCCAGGAATTATGTTTTTCAAATCCGTATGTCAAGAAAGAAGTCCTCCACTGTCAGTTCTTCCTTCTCATCTTTGTACTGGATCAATTTCCCTATCGATTATGCTAATGTGCATCACATCAAGACTTGCCACCCAGAAACGGGACTGTCTAGAATTGAAAGTCTGTTAAGGGGTGTGAATGGATTTCTCACCACGCTGGTTAGATTGTCTTTGTACAGCATTTTCATCATTTTTTGAAGGAGAATATGACCAAACCCAGTTTAGATTACACTTCAGTCAACAGTTAATTACGATATATCCAAAAAAGTTCTGCCCTTAGAAGTTTAAAATCCTAAATGCCTCAAAGAGATTTTAAGGAATGGCAACAACAAAATTGAAAGTTTTTAAACATGTAAACATCTATAAGGAATATTGTGTTAGCTATAGGTAGAATTAAAACTTCAGAAATTTGGCTTTTGTAAAGATTTAAATGGAAGAACTGAAGGGGTTTGTTCACTGCTAAGAGCTGTTTAATGACCAGGATTTGGGAAGTGTAATCTGATACACAGAAGTCTTAATTCCAAGTCCCATGGTTTTTTCTTCTATGCCATATTACCTTCTATTAAAAAAAGACAAGTCCTAGTGAATGCAATGTATTACAGAATCAAATTATTAAAAATTACTAAAATTGAATTTTAAGAAAGGAGGGCTTCCCTCATAGCTCTATTGGTAAAAAAAAATCCACCTGCAATGCTGGAGACCCCAGTTTGATTTCTGGGTCTGGAAGATTTGCTGGAGAAGGGATAGGATAACCAATCCAGTATTCTTGGGCTCCCTTTGTGGTTCAGCTGGTAAAGAAGCCACCTGCATTGCGGGAGACCTGGGTTCGATCCCTCGGTTGGGAAGATTCCCTGGAGAACGGGAAGGCTACCCACTGCAGTCATGGATTGTATAGTCCATGGGGTCGCAAAGAGTCAGACATAACTGAGTGATTTTCACTTTAACTTCAATGTTAAAAAAAGAACACTACCACTGGCTACTCCTGTATATCTCCATGACACCTTGTTAAAAATATCTCAGGAGTTTAAAACAGCAATCTGACTTTAAGCATGTTTCTGTTACCAGACATGCAAACCAATTTCTCATTACTATTCATGACTACCAAATACTTAGAATTGGTTTTGTTTACATCTGAGTCTTAAAAGAATTAACTTTGATTAAAGAAAACTGATTTAAGAAATAACCTTGATTTTAAGACAGTGGATATTAGGAAAACTTTATTTTTTATGGGACTATCCATAGTGCCTAAAGTTTTTTTGGAATACATTTAGGCATTTTCAAAAAGATATACATTTCCATGTACACTCATTCTTACCACTCTTAGGCAAAAGAAAGAAAATCCCAGAATTTGACTGTAATACATTAAGGATACTGAACTTGAATTAGTTTTTGGTTGACTTCTTGCTGGTTATGAGTGGCTTCTGGGTGCTAGTATAAAACTGACTTACTGGTCAGCAACTTTCATAAATACATCATGGGCAGTTTTTGAATATACTGATTCTATTTTTCATTCCTCCTAATGAAAGAATTGCAAATGATTATAAGATATCTTTTAGTACTTATTCTAGTAGTTAAAATTTAGTTGGTGCTGGTGTACATTAAGAAATGTAGTTAATCTGGATCATTCAGGTTAAAATTCCTTCTTAATATCATCATGCAACTGTGATCACATTTATCAAGAAACCAAAAAAAGAGGAATTCTACAAGTGTTTTCAAGATACATCTGCTTTACAAGAACGTGATAGAGAAAGTATATGTAGTATGAACAGCTCATTGGGAGCTTATATTTTGAATATAGTTTATCATTTTGAATAGCTTCAGAGAATTAAACACTAATATTAAATCATTCCTTGGGTCAAATGATTATAGAAAGGAAAAAAAAAACAATTAGTATCTGAAAAAAATTCGTAAAGATAGTATTTGACTTTGGTTGTGCACCCATCTCAATATTACCATTGCTACTGTTTGGGAACATCTCCTAATGGGAGTGTTCATTGATCTAAACAATGGTAGGTTTATGGTATTCTAACATAGAGAAGGTTGCCTGAGTATTCAGACTGGCTGGTAACTTGATAAATTGGTGGGATTGTTTATGTGAGAGAGAAATGCAGGAGGAGCAGACCAGAGAGCAGGAAGATTGCATCATGGTGCTCCACAGCATGCTTCTATAATTTGTATACAAGTTGGTGGAAGAGCACTGAATCAAGAAAACTTAATTTTGACAGGTCTGATGTATAGTCTATTTTGGTTAACCAAAAGGAACACATACATTTACTACATTAGAGAAATTTCCATTATTTTTCTCTCAGCCATGAAAATCGATTTTGATGTGATTACACTCTGAGCCTGCTTGACGTGCCTCTGACAGGACAAAATGGATAGAGATAGTGGGTGGCGGAGAATGTGGGAAGCTGTGGTTAAGCTGGACTCTGTGACAAACTGAAAATAGTAGGATTCAAATACCAATTAGGATAATTTGTGTGAAAATGGACCTAAGATAAAATAATGATGACTAGGTTGTATTTAAATGGTAAGGAAAAAATTAGGTCAATGTATCAAGTATGAGAGGGCGTTTGTCATTTCATCTGTACTGTAAGATTTATTTCCAGAAGTTCCAGGCTATCATGAATTATAACTAGTGAGTATTTTATTTACCTATTTAATAAAAATATTGAGTCATTATCATATGCAAGGCATTTACTTAAGAAATCTCTATTGAGGTTTATGGTTGATAATGGAAAAAGAATTAGCGACTTTGTACTAGTGGTTGAAATTTTCATTTCTACTCCCTTCTAGAGCTCTTCTCTTACTATTTATAAGACTGTCCTTACTTGTTTTCATTAATTCAATAAATATTTATTGAGCATTCAAAGGCAAGACATTTGTCTTGGAATCTGGGACACAAGAATAAACAAAATAGACAGTACTTGTTCTCATGGGGTGTATAGTCTAGTTGGGAATGCAAACGAGTATAGAGAAATTACAGTGAAGTGTGCTAAGTGTTATAATAAATATGGAACTCCATGGAAGCACCCAGAAGGGATGCCTAATCTAGCTGGTAGTTCAGAGATTCACTAAAAGAAGTTTTATTTAAATTGAGCCATAAGAGTGAATAATCTACTCAGTAGAAGCTATTTAGCAATGAAAAGCTGAAATATAAATAGGGATCTGTGAGGAGGGAGGGTGTCAGGAGGAGGAAATAGTTTGCTCAGGGGTCAAAAGGGAAGAGATTGTATGACACAAGTAAACAAGATGAACTGTTTGTAGAATGTAACATGTGGAGTAGGGGTGGTAATGAGAGATGATTGTAAACAATGGTCAGAATGTAAACAATGGTCATTTAACGGAGGAGCCTTAGGAGAAAACCATGATGAAGGACTTTGACATTTCATCTGAAAGAAACAGGGGCTGTTGGATGGTTTTAAGTAGCAGACATAAATTTAGACTTGCACTTTTGTAAGAATGTTCTGAGTACATGGGAGAAAATGATTTGGACGTAAAACAGATTGGGGAGAGGAAGAAAGTTAGAGGACTGTACCAGCACTCTGGGAATGAGATCGTGGTAATCTTAACAAGAATATTGGCTGGGTGGGTGGGTGTAGGGAGATGTTGTAGATTTTAAAGGTTTTAGGCTTTTGGTATTTTGTTTGTGTGGAAGATGAGCTGATATGATTATGTAGTCAATTGGATTAGGAAGAGTTAAAATGGGCAGCAAAACAATAAAGCCCATAATAAACATATTATCTGAAGCATCACTAGTTTTACAAGAGGTAGAGACAATTCCTAAATTCTCCATTTCCTTTTACTGAAAAAAAAGGAAGAAAGAGAAGGTGGAGGAAGTAACAAAAGAAGGAAGAAAGCTACAACCAAAGAAACAAAATACATATACATACATATACACACACATATATATATAAACTGTATATATATAAACTTTGGACTAACAGTACAGTGAAGTGAAAGTCACTCTGTCATGTCCGATTCTTTGCGACCCCATGGACTATATAGTCCATGGGATTCTCCAGTCCAGAATACTGGAGTAGGTAGCCTTTCCCTTCTCCAGGGGATTGTCTCAATCCAGGGATCGAACCCAGGTCTCCCGCATTGCAGGTGGTTTCTTTACCAGCTGAGCCACAAGGGAAGTCCAATAATATTGGCATAGGTAACCTATCCCTTCTCCAGAGGATCTTTCCGACCCAGGAATTGAACCGGGGTCTCCTAAGCCCAACTTAGTACTGAGGTAAGGCTAAAAAGCCAGGGAGAAACCAGAATTGCTGTAAGGTCAATGGCTGTGATCTCATGGGGAATCAGCAGTAGCACTAAAGCCATCAAAAAACTGTAAGAGGCTAACAGAGAGTTTGAGTGTCCAGTGTTGAGCCAAAGTACTCTGAAAGGACTGAAATGCTTCCAGGTTTCTAGAGTCCATCGACTATGAACGCAAAAACATCCCAAACCTGTGCTCATAGAGCTGTAACTCATTAAATTCAAACAACAAACATAATTCAACAGAAGAGAGCAATCCCTCATGTCTGAGCATCAACAAGAAGGAAAAAGAACAAGGGATTAAACCAAATACTCCTCTGGTTAATGGAAATTTTAGACATGGAATAGAGAAGTACATTTGCTTAAGATATAATGAGATACAAACTGCAATCTTAGTCTTCAATTAAAAGTTTATTAGAAGTGAACAAATGACATTTTAAATGGCATAATTCTAAACCTAACATGTAGTGTTTGGAGTGAAAATTTCAATTGACTATATTAACAGCAGAAGAGTTACAGCTGAAGAGAGAATTAATGAAGTAGAACATATGTCCAAAAGAAGTTAATAGGAAACAGAGAACAAAAACATGGAAAATATGAATGTATGTCTGCAAGATATAAAGGGTAATGTAAGCAATATCAATATGCATGTAACTCAATATCAGATGGAAAGAAGAGAAAAAATATTTAAAGCAAAAATAGATTTTAAAAATTTTGACAAAAACATAGATCCCCAAGTCTAAGAAATGATAAATATAATATAAATGACAAATACAAAGAAATCGAAAGTTAAAAACATTGTAGTGAAACTGCAGAAGAATAAAGACAGAGAGAAACATTTAACAGTCTGAGACATGGTCATTGTCTAATAATGTTGCTATTTTGATGATCAATTTATTTAACTTTATGAACTGCTTCTCTGAACCTTGAGTTCTAGCAGCTCATGCACAGGCAACAAATAGCAATCCAAGTTCCAGTTCACAGACATATACTTTTCTTGACTTGGCATAATCTTTTGGGCACTTCTCTGAACTAAGCACTGAGCTCATTATTTCTACTTGCTGTTTCATTCAGTCCTCCTGACAACCCTCTGAGGTGGATATTGCCATCTTCACTTGAAAGACAGTATGTCTAGTCTTGAGGAGGTTTTGTGATTTGTTCAATATTGTGTAGCTAGAAGTGACACAGTGTTAGTCGCTCAGTCATTTCTGACTCTTTACGACCCCTTGGATTGTAGCCCACCAGGCTCCTCTGTTCATGGAATTCTCCAGGCAGGAATACTGGAGTGGGTAGCCATTCCCTTCTCTAGGGTCTCTTCTTGACCTAGGGATCAAACCTGGGTCTCCCGTAATGCATGCAGATTCTTTATCATCTAGAGGCAAAAATCCCTGACTTCTGACTCCAGACCCATGTTCCTCTGAACATTGTCTCTTGTATAAAATAAATTAAATAAAAGTTGAAAAGTGGCACATCTTTTATTCCTTATTACAGGGAGGCCTGCGTTAGAATATCTTCAACTTAAGAAGTAGGTATCTTCTTTCTGTAATCCTAAAACTTAAAATAATTTAAATAGTTAAAAAGCACTCAAAGAGAAAGAGCAGATGACTGACATGAATAATTAGAGCATCATTGGGTGTCAGAGATTAGTTGCAAGATCTCTTCAAAGTGCTGAGGAAAACAACTGCTGACTTAGAGTAGTATAAGCAGCAAAATACACCTTTGAACAAAAGCATGAAATAAAACAGTGTGAAGGTGCATGAAACTGAGACGTTTCCACAAAAAATAAATAACTACAGAAAACTCTATCGAATGTATTTAGGGAAGAAGAAAAGCCAGATGGAAACACAGCGCATGCACATTGTGTAAGTCAGGAGGAAAGTGATCATATCTAAAGAGTTCTTGGCTCTTAAATTGTTATCAAAGAGAATTAAGATATTGATTAATTTGGGGCTTTCTAAAATTAAATGGGAATGACAAAATTTTAAGGATCTGTAGAAAAAGAAAATATGGAAGAAGGAAAAATATGAATTCAAATTTTAAGGTAATAAGCACAATAAAAAGAAAAATATGAATTAAGAAGTGAAATGAAAGAAAAAGGCTCAGTATATCTTAATCACAGAAATAAATATATGTATTATACCCATCAAGAGACAGGAATTATAAAAATGAATTTTAATGTGCAATTATATGGTGTTTATAGAGACATGGCTAAAAATTAAAGATACAGAAAGACTTAAAAGTAAATGAGAGAAAATATATACAAAAATACTAAAGAAAGCTGACATAACTATTTTAGTTTAAAAAATATATCTTAAGATCAAAAACATTGTTAAACACACTGTCTCTAATTTAATGATAAATTGATGATACAAGGGTAAATATATCAGGGTTTTCTAATAATTACATATTATATGATTCTATAAAACTATCTCAAAATAAGTAAATTAAATGTTGATAAAGATAATGAGAAAAGTTAACAAATTCCTCACACTGTGGCAAATTTGACATACTCTTCTCAAGTCTTGATACATTAAACTGGAAAAGATAATCAGTAAAAATGCAGAAAAGTTGAACTAAATTACAAATCTGAAGTTAACAGATATATCTGTATAAGATACAGCTGGAAATCTGAATCCAAAAATAAGAGAATATGAATTTTTCTCAAACATCTTAGACAATTACAAAAATTATATCTTAGCTCTAATGTAGTTTTGAACACATTTCAAAATATAGCAAGATAAAAAGACCATATGCTCACTCTGGTCACAAGTCCATTAAGAGCTCACAGACATTAGGCGCATACCTACTTCTGAATAGCTTGTGTATTATTAAAAAAAAAATTATTTGTAAATAACAACAAAAACTGTATATTCAAACTTTTAGAAAGAAATTTATAGAGTGCTTATTCATTAAAATATAAGACAGATATTAATAGATCAAACAAAAATGATAGAACAAAATCTTTAGTTTGAAAGAAAGGGCAAATAAACCAAAGAACAGAATTAAAAATGCAAAATAATTATAAAATTATTTTAGAAATATACAAAAGTTGGTTATTTGAAGGTACTGCTGGTGCTGCTATGTCACTTCAGTCGTGTCCAACTCTGTGCGACCCCATAGACGGCAGCCCACCAGGCTCCGCCATCCCTGGGATCCTCCAGGCAAGAATACTGGAGTGGGTTGCCATTTCCTTCTCCAGTGCATGAAAGGGAAAAGTGAAAGTGAAGTCGCTCAGTCGTGTCCAACTCTTAGCGACCCCATGGACTGTAGCCTACCAGGCTCCTCCATCCATGGGATTTTCCAGGCAAGAGTACTGGAGTGGGGTGCCATTGCCTTCTACTAATACATATATAAATCTCTGGGAGGACTGATCATACCAAAAGAGAGAAAAAATAAACAATATTAGAAACGAAATAGTGACATAAGTACACAGAAGCTTTAAAGATATTAAATAAATGGATGATGTTGGAAAAAAAAGTTCTTATTGGGTAACTATGTCACTCAGTGACTTAGGAAACACATGAAGAGAAGGAGGCTTAGGAAAATATAGTCAGACATTGCAGTAGAAGCTTTTGGAGACAATCGAATAATAGTGTCAGATAGCCAGTTGTTTTACAGGCTTATAGGAAGGTTTATAGGAAGAGGCAATCAGCAATAGGTAAAATGTTTTTAAGTGTTTTCTATACGTCACTGATTCTTTTAAGCAATACATACATGTTTTCTTCATTCGTGGATAAAACACATTATTCTCATCTTTATTTTACAAATAACTTATCTGAGACACAGACAAGTAATTTCCCACCACATACCTAGTAACTGGCAGAATAAGAATGCAAACCTTGAACATAGGCCTACTGTCTCTAGAATTTGTGTTCTTAAACACATTTCCTCAAATTTTTCATCTGAGATGGAGATTTATAGATTGGGATCCATCATATTATAGATGGAAATTGATGCCCTAGAAGGAAAAAATATTAGCCAGAGGGATTATTTAAAATAAGAAGTTAATACGGTTTAGGGAAGAAAGCTGAAGATTGCCAATAATTAAAGGGTAGACCAAGGAGAAAGGAAGCTCACAAAAGAGGAAAATGAAACGGTCAAGGAAGTATAAGGCAAACAAGGCGAGCTCGGCAACAGATAAGTCATAGGGAGAGGGCATTTCAAGAAAGAAAGAGCAGTCAATAGTGTCAAACTCTGCCAAGTGTTCAGGTAGATAAGGCCTGGAAATTATTTATTGGATTTAACTACAAGGCCATCATTGCTGACATTGACAAGAGCAGGTTCAGCACAGTGGGGGCCGTTGAATCCAGATTTCAGAAGGTCGTGGAGTGAAAGGAGAAGCAGAAGTAGAGTAGAATTCAGACTTTTCTGATATGCTTTGTTGTGAATGGGAAGAGAAAAATATATTGGTTACTGAAGGAGAACACGGAGATGAAATTTTTTATTTCCCTGAAGAGTGTGGTAAATGCTGATTAGAGGAATTAAATATAGTGGTAGAAATTAAACATACAGGAGCAAGGGGATAATTTGTCACCCACTTCCATTGTATTAATCTTCAAAGATGTTTATTAACATTTGCAATTCTCACCACTACTCTATGCAATAGGAATATTTCTATTTTTCATTTTACAGTGAAATTGTGAGCATGAAGAGGTGAGGTCAAATGCTCATGGTTACTCAGTCAATTAAGGAGAAGTCATAGTTCAAATCCAGGCTTTGACTGGTCCATTAGGCCAATTATCTATGGATGAGTAACAAAGTAAAGCCTTTCAGAAGGAGCCAAAGGAATTCAACCAATAAGCTGAAAGGTGAGTCTTAGTGCGAGGAGCATTTCTTACATTGTAATAGAAGGAAAAAGGTAATCTTGAACAGAAGCATGAATGTTTAAGGTTGTGGAGCTGAAAGTTCAGGGAGTTTCCATGAAAAGAATTCTGTTCTTGCTGTGAAGTTGTCATTTAAGGACACATGTGAAAAATGGGTGAGGTGATAGGGTTAGAGATCTGAAGCAAATGGTTTGACTTGTTATCTAGAAAAAAGAAAAAATGAGCTTATTATGGACACAGTAGGACTGCAGGACATCTATGAGCCATTTTATACCAATGACTGCAAATTAGTGACAATTCCAGTGTGCAAGACTGTATGTTTTTCCTCTAGCAGTACTTAGAAGATCAGAGCAGTAGTTAAGGACTTAACTTTGCAAACAATAGAAGGGATCACAGAAGAATAGAGTTGATGCTACTGACCAAAGACCAATTTGAAGTGATTACTCTTAGAATCCAAGCTGGATAAGAAAGGCTGTCAAGATACAAATGTAAGCAGTGGCATAAGTAACCCAGGGCAGTGGTTCCTCATCTGCCTGCACAGCACTTCAATTGCTATTGTAAAATATCAGAGCATAAAGCCAAAGCCCAGCAGTTAGGAAACAGTTGATCTTTGATAAGACAAAAACCTATAGGACATTTTCTTCAAGTTCCCAGGGTGATGTGAATGTGCCCCCACCACAGTCACAGCCTTGGGCATTCCAGTTAGTGGGGGAGAAGTGACGTAGGGAGAGCGGAGATCCGGAACTAGAGGAATGGGAAGCTGGGGAGACAGTGAAGTCACTGGCTTCATTATTTCAGAGATAAGGCTTGCCCGGATGGGGACAAAGTCCAAATGGCATCCGCATTGTGGCTTTTGGCTAGTATTGGCTGTGTCCTTTCTGTGGCCTAGAAGTCACTCTGGATCATGATAGGATTTCATTGGAAAGGAAAAGTGTGAACTAAGGGCCATAGTCTTTAGTTGTGTAAGAGGGTTAACCCATATATTTATGGATGATAGCAAGGAAGAGGAGCTCAGAATGATTTAGCCAAATAGTATGTATGTCAGAACATGGGGGTTTGTTTTTGTTTTGTCATTGTTGCTGCTTTTTGCTTATGGAGATGAAGCCACAAGCATCAGAAGAAGCATGTTGGAGATAGCTGGACTCTGAATCTATACCTTGAGGTGTTCTGCAAGAGTGTAAAAACAGCAGTTGTTTTAAATCCACTTCAAAGAGTAGAATCCTCTCAGAAGGGCCAAGTTGTAGTTAAATCAGGTACAAAGAATAAGATCAGGAAAAAAGGCTGAGGTTGTAGAATAGCTATTTTAAATAAAGTTGGAGGATTAATAGGAAAAAAAAATAAAGACTTGTCATTAGGATGAAAGACAAGAAATTGAAGGGATGAGAATATCTTGGAGAAGTAGATAATTGGACATATTTAAATACTGAGTGTGAGCATTCACATTGAAACCACAAATAAGACACGGATGTACCCTACCACTGAAGTATTAACATTTTAACAACTCTAAAAGGACTTCAATTTATTGTAGCTGTTTTTCATTTGATTCTATTGCTTAATTACATCATCTATGTGAGTGTGTGCTCAGTTGCTTCAGTTCTGTCCAACTCTTTCTGACCCTATGGACTGTAACCTGCCAGGCTCCTCTGGGGATTCTCCAGGCATGAATACTGGGTTGCCATGCCCTCCTCCGGGGGATCATCCCAACCCAGGGGTCTAATTTGCGTCTCTCAAGTCTCCTGCATTGATCAGGCAGGTTCTTTACTACTAGTGCCACTTGAGAAGCCCCTATATCATCTATGCATAACAATTACGTTGTTTTATATTCATCAATATTTGTGCCTCCATTTCTCTTTATGTTGTCTTACTATTAAATAAAATATCTTTGATATAGATTTTCTTTAATGTATAAGGAACTGGTTTCTCAAATGTTTATGAGAAACAAATAGTTAATTTTATGAAATACATTTTGGGCAACTTTCAAAATATTCACATAGTTTTCTCTTTTGAACAACTGATGATATGTGTATATAATTATATTAACAAATGACAAGCAATTGCTCTTGAAATTTTTGGACCCATATCTAACATTGCTGTTTTAGTATGATACTAGGCACAGACTGATGGGGTTTTCTTGAAGGTCTTCAAATCTGCAATTCTAAAACTGTGGCAATATGGTACACTTTTGTATGCAAATTGAAGTTTCTTTATGTCCTTTTGTTCACTTTACAAATTATTTTCTATGTTTTAAAACAGTCTAAATAACATTAGAATCACCTGTACAGAATTTTCCCATGAAATCATTTGAATTGCCTTTCCCTGGCACCATTTTTAACAGACTTTTTTTTTATATAGTTTCATATTTGCTATTGTCTCATTTGATTTTTATGTCTTAAGTTGCCTTTGATAATCAATATATATTTTTATATTATATAACATATTTTCCAATTTTTAGTTTATAGTAATTTTTACATCAAAATTACTATTGCCTGTGATTTTAATATAATTCTTTTATTCTTAATGCTTTATATTTATGACTTACTTCCCTTTCATCTTCTTTCTTTCAATTAAATTTTCCAGGTTTGGCTATTATTTTTCACCTTTATATTTACTTTTGATTCTGATACTTTTTGATTTTCTACCTCATTCCCTTCTGTTAGTGTTTCTTATTTATTAATTCCTTTCTGCTTTACTGATTTTTTTTGTTTTACTTTGCCATGAATTCTTGAGTAATCATTCAGTTTTTTCATTTGCATTATTTCTTGCATAATATATGTTCATTTAAGTTTATAAATTTTCATCTAGGTGGTAATTTGTCTGCATTCCATTAATGTAATAGACTGCACTCTCATTTGCATTGTACCCTATACAGTGGTTATGACAAATTTAATTTCTGCTTTGAACTCTGAGTTATTTATGCTATTTTTATTGTCTAAGTATTTTTAAGCATATACTTTTCTTATTAATATTTAGTTCCATTGCATTATAACCAAGATAACGTAGCCCATAAACTAATCTCTTTTTAAATTTCTTGAGAGTTTTTTTGGGGGAGTGGCCTATTCTATGCTTCCCTGGTGGCTCAGATGGTTAAGAATCTGCCTGCAATGAAGGAGACCCAGGTTTGATCCCCGAGTCAGGAAGATCCCCTGGAGAAGGCAACAGCTACCCACTCCAATATTCTTGCCTGTAGAATCCTCAAGGACAGAGGGACCTGGCAAGCTATAGTCTATGGGGTCACAAAGAGTTGGACACAAATGAGCAACTAAGCACACACATACCTATTATATTCACAGATTTTGTAAAATATCTGTGATGCCCAGAAAGATATTTTTCTTTGTAGTATAGAACATTTGGGCTTCCCCAGTGGCTCAGCAGTGAAGAATCTACCTGCAATACAGAAGATGCAGGAGACGTGGGTTCAATCTCTGAGTCAGAAAGATCCGTTGAAGGAGGAAATGACAACCTGCTCCAGTATTCTTGCTGAGAAAATCTAATTAACAGATGAGCCTGTGGGGTTGAAAAGAGTGGTACATGACTAGGTGACTGAGCACACATACACATAGAATATTTGGGACGTATATACATTATATATAATAAAATAACAATTATATTATTTGATATATTATAATGAAATGATTTATTGTAATAGATATTAAATTTTTGAGCATAACTAATCAGCAGAAAACAAAATAGTATGTAGTATATAATACATATTACAAATTCATGACTCTCATATCCTGATTAACTAGGTTTGTCAAACATACATAATTGTGCTATTCATTTCCACTAATATAACTTTTGGGCTTCCCTGGTGGTTCAGATGGTAAAGAATCTGCTTGCAATGCAGGAGACCTGGTTTTGATCCCTGGATCAGGAAGATCCCCTGCAAAAGGGAATGGCAAGTCACTCGAGTATTTTTGCCTGGGAAATCCCACGGACAGAGGAGCCTGGTGGGCTACATTCCCATGGGGTCGCAAAGAGTCAAACAAGATTGACGGACTAACACACAATATAATATTTCAGCTTGTATAAATTTTAAGCCATGTTTATTTGTCATGAGATATTTATATTATTGTGACTTGATTTCCTTAAAATGACTATTTTTGTCTTATTAATATTCTGATTCCTGCTTACTTGACAATTAAACTTACCTGAATATATATTTACTTTTCCTATGTTTTTAATCACTGAGTTTCACTTATCTTTAAGTGTGTTTTTTTTTAAATTCACATCATAGGCCAGGTCTTGCCACACTGCCAGGATCCATCCAGTGCAAAATCTCCAAGCCTTTGCCCTGCAGCCTCTTCAGTGTTCTCTCCTGAGACTCTTCCATAGACTCACCTTCCCTTGAAGATTTAATTTTGTCTTTTCTACCCTCAACTGCATTCTCTGCTATTATCACATTCATATTTTTACATGTTTTTCCACAGTAGCTTGGCTCTCCTTGAAGACAACCATTATGACTTTTTTTCTGAAGTACCCAATACCGGATGCCAATAAATGCTTATGAGACAAACAAGTGAATAAGTGAGTAGATGGAAGTGTCTGTAGGCAACATCAGGAAACGATGAGTGTTTTGCCCTTGTAGGCCTGAGAGATACTTCCTAAAACAGTTCCTATGGTTTATAGTCACTTATTAAGATCTTCAAATGAAGTAAATGAAGAAAAACACCAACCAAATCCTATAAATGTCAAACTTGAATGAAATGTTTTAATAACCAATAAATTGATTTTATATTGTGTAACTATACTACTTTTCTAGATTAAAAACACTGTTGAGTCTCTCTCGAATGCCCATGGGCATATTTGCCCTTGAAAGTCACATATTAAAATTAATGAAAGTTATGTTCAGTATTAAAGGGAAAAAGGAAATCATCTCCTTAATGTTATGCTTTACTTACTGTGTTGCAATCATTTCATGGTTGAATAGGAATTTTCTCATCCAATATGCTTGCATACCCTGCAAATGTATCCTTTGATAAGATATTATCACATATTATGCAATTTGGGGGCCATTTTTATTTTAAGCAACTCTATGGCTTTGAAATTTTCTTCCATTCACTTCAATCTGCATATTTGGGAAGATATAGCAGACAGCATCACAGTGTTTATTCTTACTAAGATTTCCTGTTCCTTATGTTGACCCAGGTAGACATGATATGGCTGAGTTGATGAATAATGTATACTATTTCAAACCTTGGAGCAAAGAATGCTACAAATCCTCTACCTTGTAATTCTGTGGAAAGAACACTCCCTTTGTGTTCTAGTCCTATCACCAAATGTGTAAACTTCTATTATCTCTTTACCCCTGAGTTTCAACCTCTTTAACACATAAAGTGGATATGTTGTAATGGAGAATTTGGTGTCTCATTGGGATCTTGAAAGGTGAATACAATAAGAAGTGTAGTGACAGGCAGCTGAAGAGGTTCTAGGCACAGAGGAGTGCAGAATCAAGTTAATACAAGACAGAAATTCACTGCAGGTATTAACCAACAAGCTAGACAATAGAGCACAATGTTAGAACATATTGCTTTGTGCCAAATTGTGGAAATGTGGAATGTTAACTTTTTTAAGCTGGCTTACTTATATACTAATGTTGTCCCTTTATCAATTCTTTATAATCATCTGATTTTTTTTTCTTTCAGATTTTGGTTCACTTTGCCTCTCACTTTTACCTGTATCTTATTTGATTTTTTATTGCTCATTTTCACTTTCTTCTCCTACATCCATCTTTTTTTGTTAGTTTGCTTTGCTTTTCTGCTTTTCAGTATTTCATCTCCAAAGGTCTGATGTCTACCTTTCTTTGGATAGAAAAGAAAGAATGATAAAAAGTAACAGATATCATTGATATACATAATATTTGTCACTGGAAATTTTAAAGTACTTTGCCAAGAATATTTCATGGATTTTTTTCCCACTGCCACTATATAATGGATATGTAAACAAATGTACAATTTATTGTATTGTCTTTGCTGAAGACAAATATATCAAAATGTCTGGAGAGAGTAATAATGTTTTATTCATTTGT
Source organism: Okapia johnstoni (assembly GCA_024291935.2). Taxonomy (NCBI): domain Eukaryota; kingdom Metazoa; phylum Chordata; class Mammalia; order Artiodactyla; family Giraffidae; genus Okapia; species Okapia johnstoni. The sequence goes on along the minus strand of CM044308.1, from coordinate 39,336,646 downwards.
ATACTCACCAATTAATTTAATCATTAAACTGATATTTATTGAGCCCTTTCTGTGTGACAGTCACTGTGATAGGGGCTAAAGACATAGTCTTTATTCTCTAGACATTTGAGATCTAATGTGGTAAACAAAAGGACAGGTAAACACAGACTTATGTATGCAATTATAAATCGAGATAGATGCTATGAAGGAAGGACCAAGCTGCTATGTTAGACTTCCAAGATAGACATAATTTACATTGGGTGGTCAGCACAGGCCTGTTGTAGAGTATGTTCTTAATTACAGGCCACGGCTTTACTTCAAGATAAGTAATTCTTTGGGAAATACTGATCTCTCTTCAGCAACTATAGTGGCTATTATCTTTCAGGTCAACCACTAGGACGTTTTTTCCTGGTGGTTCCTGAACTGTTCATGTCATTAATGGGTTTTATTCAATTCAATTTGCTCTAGAAATGTATCAAGGTTACATCTTAATTTGGAGTTCTGAACTTGAAACAGAAAAATACATTTATTTTTCGCTTTAACTTAAATACAACTTTGATTCAGGACTGCTATTTTTCCTAAGTATGACAAATTGTAATACCTTTCTGTTTAGTCTTATATTAACTTTCAAGTATCCAAAATATTTAGAAGAGTCAAGTGAATGGGAATTTGAGTTTCTAGGTATTCTCATTTTATTTACATTATCTCTGTCTTTACAACAGTTCTGCAAAGTAGATGATACCACCATTCTATTGATCAGAAAACAGAGTCTAGACATTTTAGCAACTTTCCTAAAATTAACATAACAAATGGTAAGTCCAAAGGTAAGTAATTAGCTATCTAAATCCCTAGCCTATATTCTTTGTACTCTGTTGTACTTCTAGTAACTCAAATTTTTGTGTGAACTCCAGAAGTGACCATTGTCATTAGAATAGTGTTCTCCCCAAAATGTATGTTGAAGTCCTAACCTCTAGTACCTTAGAATGTGATCTTATTTAAAATAGGATCATTATAGATGTTATTAGTTAGGATAAGGTCATATTGTTATAGAATGAACCCTTAATTCAACATGGCTCTTGTCCTTGTAAACAAGAAAATGTGAAGACGCAGACACGTGAAGGTAGAATGCCATGTGGTCACTGAGCAAAAGTAGAAATGCTATTAGCTTCATGCCAAGGAATGCCAAAGACTGCTTACAAATCACCAGATGTTAGAATAGACCAGGAAGGATCCTTCTCTATAGATTCCAGAGGGAGTATGGTCCTTACCACCTGATGCAGAAACTGACTTTTTGGAGCAAATGTAGCTAGGAGGAACAGAAAACAAAATAAAGGCATTACAGGTCCTTTGATCGTAGCTGAAACCATGGGCAGACATTCAAGTCAAATGCTTCTGGGGAGTCTGCCCATTTTCCCCCCACTGCCTCTTCTTTAAATGTAGACTGAAAGTGGGGCAGTCACTGGTTCAGTCTGCCAGACTGACTCAGCAATAAGTGTCTTCAGAGCTTCACATGAGCTTCTTTATTTATTTATTTATTTTTTGGTCTAAAGAAGAATGCTTGATCTTGCCTGAAAACATGATCATGCTTTGTTCAAACAAAAATTTTTTTAATCATTAATCCATATATGAGGTTGCTGTATTAACTTCTTTCTTCAAATGTCATTTCTCCTCCTATCTCACTTTCAGCTCCTGTTACGTTCTATTTTCTCATTATGCCTTATTTAACATTTTATTTGTTTCTCTTCCCTTCCTCTTTGCTTTGATGCTTCTTCCATTGTTTTGCTTTCTTCCCTCTACTTTCTTTAACTCTGTCTTATTCAGAACTGAATCCCTAGCATCTTGAAGAGCATCTGCGCTCATGAGTATGATCATGTACTCAAGAAGCATGAATTAAACAACTAATAAATGTAAATGTGCACATACTTAATAAAAGACATAAAAGCAATTATGCTCTCTGTAAATTGTAAACTACCAGTAGTATTACTTTATAGGGACTTGGATCACTAAAACAAAAAATAATCCAATTAATCAACAAGTTGCTTGTTTGCATCAGCCATGAGATATTTTCAACCAATGTAATTTTTTGTACTATTTTGTGAGCAACATAGACAAAGTAAAAATGTGGTAAGACAATGGTTAGTAACTAATAAAATCATGCTATTCTTGTTGAAAAATGTTTACAAACCTGCAAATAGGTATAACATTTAAGCATGAGAAATTAGGTACATTTGAAAAAGTGCCGTATATATTAAGTTCTTATCTTGGGCTCCTATACATCTAAAACTATTATTCTTAGACAGTTTTAAAAACCTGCTAAAATGTCCATGCCACGAACAGGTTAAAACCCCTCACCTAGAATGACCTCTGATGATGGTATTGAGTAATCTTAATGATTTATAGCTGTGACTCTAGTTAACACATAAGACTGAAGTCAGATACTGCAGTGTTTTGATAATTTTAAGTGAAAGATGTAAAAAAAAATTCATAATATGCCACTATTGTCAGTTTGAAGGGTATGATTTTGGAAATTACAGCATTTTTACCAAGTAGTCTTGGCTACGATAGAGGTCCTCTCTGTCCTCTTTTGTCAAGTTAGATTTGATGGATATTTCCAACTATTCATTAAATAATATCTAAATCATAAAGCAATAACTATCATATGACTCTCACATAACTATCTGTTTCCAAAAGAATTATAGCACTGATGGCTTTTAATGGCCATTTGCAATGCCAGAATACTCTTAGGTGATCTCCAGTGGAATCAGTCCAAATTGGTTACCCAGTGGAATTGATCTTTAGTTAAAGGTCAAATTTAATTTTATCTTCAAAATTGAGAAGACTTGGATGTGAAGGTTGCCTCTTAATAATAATCTTTAGTGTAAAATTCACTCTATATTCATTTTTAAAAATCTTTAAGTTGAAGAAAAAGAATAATGCCATTTTTCTCCCACCCCTAAGTTTCAAAAGGGTTGACAGATTGCCATGGGGACAATCATATGGAGATTCAAAACATCAATCTCATTCTATATAAAGGGCTTTAGAGAAAGTACCTATCAAACTGCAGCAAATAAGATTTACTAATGCTTCACCAAAGATTTAAGTTTGCTCATTTAATCAAACGCAATTGCTGAACAGACATAGACAGTTTCATTGGGGGCTTGACTTTTTCAAACTTAGATTACAGAGAATTAGAGAATGCATCTTTTTTTTCCTGCAAGTAGGTTCAGTTCAGTTCAGTTCAGTTCAGTCGCTTAGTCATGTCCGACTCTTTGCGACCCCATGAATCGCAGCACGCCAGGCCTCCCTGTCCATTACCAACTCTCGGAGTTTACCCAAACCCATGTGCATCGAGTTAGTGATGCCATCCAACCATCTCATCCTCTGTCATCCCCTTCTCCTCCTGCCCACAATCCTTCCCAGCGTTAGGGTCTTTTCCAATGAGTCAACTCTGCACCTGAGCTGGCCAAAGTATTTGAGTTTCAGCTTCAACATCAGGCCTTCCAATGAACACCCAGGACTGATCTCCTTTAGGATGGACTGGTTGAATCTCCTTGCAGTCCAAGGGACTCTCAAGAGTCTTCTCCAACACCACAGTTCAAAAGCATCAATTCTTCGGCGCTCAGCTTTCTTCATCGTCCAACTCTCACATCCGTACATGACTACTGGAAAAACCATAGCCTTGACTAGACGGACCTTTGTTGGCAAAGTAATGTCTCTGCTTTTAAATATGCCATCTAGTTTGGTCATAACCTTCCTTCCAAGGAGTAAGAGTCTTTTAATTTCATGGCTGCAATCACCATCAGCAAGTAAAGTGGTTCTCAAAATAGGAGAATGAAAGTGATCACTAAGTTGAGCATGTCCACTTGCTTTTTCCAAAGTCATCTGTTAAATAACTTATTGCTGTGTGTTGATAGAGAAGTCCCTTCACGTGGAAAAAAAGTAAAGAGTGAATCTCTATGAATCATTTCAATCTTAATAAAGCCTATGATAAATCCTAATCTTTCTACCATCCTCCCTGTAACCGACTTTCCTCCTAGTTCTTTCATACCTTGTTCTCTTTCTCACACACTCATCCTCACAGCACCTCTACCTGTTTCAAATCTTGACTTCAGGGCCTATTCTCAGTTCTGCAGTTTGAATGTGTACATGCTCAGTCACTTCAGTTGTGTCTGACTCTTTGCAACCCTGTGGACTGTAGCGTGCCAGGCTCCTCTGTGCATGGGATTCTTCAGGCAAAAATACTAGAGTGGGTTGCCATGCCCTCCTCCAGGAGATCTTCCTGACCTAGGGACTGAACCTGGGTCTCCTGCATTGCAGATAGATTCTTTACCACTGAGCCACTGGGGAAGTCCACAATTTGAGTTCTCCTTTAAAAACAAAGGTTAGATCTTGCTGCACCTTCACACAATACCCTACAGTGGCTCTCACTGAAATGAGTATAAGCCCAAGTTCTTACAAAGTCTTATCTGATATCCTATCCTAATATCTGTCTATTACTATGAATAGTCTGTTAAATAAATGTGTTGAATGAATTAATCTACCAGAAAATCACATTGACTTTACCTTCAAACTATATCTTGAATCTGACCATTTCACACTATGTTGTCAAAAATTCTGTTGTGACTAAGTTAGTTTTAGCCATCATTATCATTTGCCTGGATGATTGCTGTTAACTTCTTGAATAGATTTTATTTATACATTTACTTGCCCTTCTTTAATCTATTCTAAAATACATACACACACTATAAAACAACCAAATATAATAATAACAAATTAAAGTTCGATCAGATTGTGTCACAGTTTCATCCCCCACCATGTCAATGGTTTTCTTTTATTCACACTGAGTAAAAGCCACAGTCTTTACAGTGGACCTTCAGGTCCTACAGAACCTATGACCACCCCACTTTAAATTTCAAAGTTCTCCAACATTGCTATCCTCCCTGCTTTACTATTTATAATTATTATTGTATGTTTCATTAATTTTGCGGATTTATTTTATTCACTGTCATTCCCAACTAAGATGTAAGATTTACAAGGCCAATGGTTTTTATCTAGTTGTTCACCACAGTGTTCTTGTGGCTTATAAGTCTTGGCACATGGCAGGCACGCAATAATTGCAGGGGAAAAATAAAACACATACTTTTGACATTTCTCAGCCTTCCAGATGGAAACCAGAGAATAAAATTTGGTTTGTCCTCAGGCATCAAGCAAAAGGGAGAAAGATGTAGAGTAGACCTAATGAGTCAATAGATGGCATACAGAATAATAGCATTGGTGTTTTTTTAATGATATAACTGAAAGAGACTGAACAACATCTCAATCACTGCTCTTCATAGTCATATGTATATTTAAATTGCTTAAATATAAAACCACAAATTGGGCTTTCCAGGTGGCAGAGTGGTAAAGAATCTGCCTGCCAAGGCAAGACATACAAAAGACGTGGTTTCAATCCCTGGATCTGAAGATCCCCTGGAGTAGGAAATAGCAACCTGCTACAGTATTCTTGCCTAGAAAATCCCATGGAGAAAGGAGCCCTGCAGGCTACAGTCCATGGGTTCACAAAGAGTCAGACATGACTGAGCGACTGAGCAAACACACACAACTATTCACCCAACTTGAAGCTAACACTCATTCAGCTTCTAAGACTGGCCTTAGGTTTCATAGTGTATAAGACTTCTTGGATACTTAGAAGCACATATTATTGCAGTGTCACTAAAGGAGGATTCATTTAATAGGTAATTGTGCTGTAAAGTGGATGAATTGTGATTGTAAATGACTTTAACAAACAAGTAAGATCAAGTTGTTGAAACAATTAGGGTAGAAATAGTTAAGGCAAAGTGCTAGAGCATAATGATGGTTTACTTTAGGTGCTATGGGGAAGATGTCTCTGAAAAAATGCTGTGACCTTAGATTTGAGTGATGAAAAGAAATCACTTCAAAGTTGTAACATAGGAAGAGTATCTTAGGCAGGGAGAAGAGAGAGTGTACAGACAAGTTTGTGTTAAAACAAAACAAAACAAAACAAAAAAACCTCAGTGGACTCAGAATACAGAGTGTGAGTAGAATTAAGAGAGGAGGATATGAGATGTAAAGATAGGCAGGGACCAACCAGATGATTTGTGACATTTTATGTCATTGAAGAAGTTAATATTTTATTCAAAACATAGCAAGAAGTCATTGTAGGGCTCTGAAATAAGCATGACACACTCTGATGTATATTTCAAAAATATTCTCTGGCCAATCTTTAAAGACCATTACAACTATTTGTTGTTATTGTCCAGTTGCTCTGTCATGTCTGACTGTTTGTGACCCCATGGGCTGCAGCACACCAGGCTTCCCTGTCCTTCACTGTCTCCCTGAGTTTGCTCAAACTCATGTCCATTAAGTCAATGATGTCATCCAACCATCTCATTCTCTGTCGCCCCCTTCTCCTTCCCTGTCTTTCCTAGCATCAGGGTCTTTTCCGATGTTCAGCTCTTTGCATCATATGGCCAAAGTACTGGAGCTTCAGCTTCAGCATCAGACCTCCCAATGAATATTCAGGGTTGATTTCCAATAGGATTGACTGGTTGATCTCCTTGCTGTCCAAGGGACTCTCAAGAGTCTTCTACAGCACCACAGTTTGAAGGCATCAATTCTTTGGCACTCAGCCTTCTTTATGGTCCAACTCTCACTTCCATACATGACTACTGGAAAAATCATAGGTTTGACTATATGGACCTTTGCATCGCTTTACATCCCACACTTATATCATTTGACTTAGCAGTCTCTTGAACAGCATGTTGTAGGAATTTGTTTTAATTTTTTTTTGTTCTTCTTAACATTTCTCTATTTTACTTGAATTGGCATCAACAAGCTTATTTTGACTTCTTCATGCTATTTCTTTTTTTTAAGAGATCTCCTTTTGAATATTCCCACCTTTTATATAATTGATGAAGTTCTATTAATTGCAGTTTAATTTCTTCTAGTTGCTTGTATATTATACATTCCACTTCTCTTACTATATGCAATTTGTGGGATTTAAATCTAACAAAAATAGTGATTAGGAGCATAAATTCTAGAGTCAAATTCAAAGATTCTAGTCCTTGCTCTACCATTTAACTACCTGTGTGATTTGTGGCAAATTAACTCTCTGTGCCTTAGTTCCCTTATCAGTAGATATAACAGCACATTATTCATAGGTTTATTGGAAAGGTTACATCCGTTTATACATATAAAGCTCATAGTGCTTGATATATTTTAAGTACTCTAAATTTTTTTTTCAGTAAATGTTAATACATTGTAGAAATTGAAATGTAACCTCCCAAAAGACATGTCTACATGTGAATATAACTTTATTTGGAAAAGGGGTCTTGGTAGATATAATTTGCACAAGAATCTAAAGATGATATCATTCTGGGTTAGGATGGGCTCTAAAGCCAGTTATGGGTGTTTTTATAAGAGACCATGAAAGGCACACAGAGAGCAGGAATGAAGGTGGAGATGGAAATGACACATCTACAAGCCAAGGAACACCTAGAACTGCTGGCTTCCACAAAAAAAAGTTGGTAGAGGGGCATGGACTGTATTTCTCCCTCAGAGCCTCCAAAAGGAACCAACACTTCCAAAACCTCGGTTTTGGAGAACTGTGAGAGAATGAATATCTGTTGTTTTAAGTTATCCAGTTTGTGATAAATTATTATAGCAGCAGTTCAATTCCTGGGTCAGGAAGATTCTTTGGAAAAGGGATAGTCTACCCACTCCAGTATTCTTGGGCTTCCCTTGTGGCTCAGCTGGTAAAGAAACCGCCTGCAATGCGGGAGACATGGATTCAATCCCTGGATTGAGACGATCCCCTGGAGAAGGGAAAGGCTACCCACATCAGTATTCTGGCCTGGAGAATTCCATGGACTGTATAGTCCAAAGGGTCTCAAGGAGTCAAACACAAATGAGCGACTTTCACTTCACTTATTATAGCAGCCGCTGCTAAGTCGCTTCAGTCGTGTCCGACTCTGTGCGACCCCATAGATGGTAGCCCACCAGGCTCCTCTGTCCCTGGGATTCTCCAGGCAAGAACACATTTTGTTATAATTTTGTGTTGTCTCCATATTTTTACAAACCATCCCTTAATTGTTACATTACAATTCACAACTAGTGTATTAATAATTACTACTTAGTCATATAATTTATAGATGCTTCATTCCATAATATTTATAAAGTCCACATCTTTTCTCTTGGATTTATTTTTGGTTTTGTAAGAATACATACTCAAATAATTCATTAAGAAAAACTTTGTGAGTGGAAAATGTTCCTTTCTTACATAACGATAATGTCTTTATCTGGTCCTCACACTTAACCGCTGCTCTGGCTGAGGACAGGAAACAAGATTCCAAGCACTCTTTTCCCAGAATGCCGGGATGACGCTTCTTGCTTCAAGCTCTCTTTGTTGCTGTTGCCATTGGATTCTCATTACCCATTTAGATAATCTGTATTCATCTTTATTCATTAGTTTCAGAATTTCTTCTTTTCCCCCTAGCATTTGGTGAGTTTATTCAGCCAGAAATATCTTATTAGTTCTGAAAACAAAATTTTCATTTCCTCAAATAGGATAGGTTGAATCGCCTGGCAGGTGAGTGAGTCCTTCTCTTAGCTAGGAAGTTCCTTATCATTTCTGTCTGCCTTTATCACTTGCTTACATTTTAGGCCTGTACAATTACTTTGGGATTTCTTCTCTGAGAAAATTTTGGAGTCAGATGTTGTATGATTGGGGAACTGATGCAAAATTTGTCTTTGAAATAATTCCCAGGTGAAATATCCAGACCCTTCTTTCAAATTCTGTCCCTTTTAGATCTCTTCTCATTGTCCTTGCATTCTTCCAGATAAATCCTTTGTTTTACAAATACTCCCTGACACCTGATGAAGTTACAGAGGCTTTATATCTGCTTGGGTCTCAGTGTCAAGCTCCAGAAATGCTTACCATTCTGTTGTGCTAGTGACACCTCTCTTAACTTTCCGAGGTTAACTATGAATTTATTTTTATAGTTTGCCAATGAAACTGATGAGATTTGCATTAAAAGAGAGTTAAAATTTTTTGATTGAACATCTAGAATCAGAATAGAGGTGAATTTCTGGGAGAAGTTAATGACTTAAGTTTAAGCCATCTGCAGTAGTTTAGCTGGATTTGCTATATTGACCTGACCTGAGATTGGGAGGGAGGTCTAAATTGAAGATAAAGATTGGGAAGTCATCAACCAATAAAGTGTAGTGGGATAATGAGAGCAAATGAGATTATTTAAAGAGAGCAGAGAGGAGGTAGCCAAAGATACACTCCAAAGATACATAGCCCCCCCCATAATTTCAAAACAAAGATGTTTTTACTGTTTTAATACATATTGGAAATTCCCATTATGTAAGACAACATGTAACAAATAGGTGATATAAAAAGAAGATAATATGCTGGGGTTTTTTTTTTTTTTTTTTCTGTTAGAAGGTTTTAAAATAGAGAATTTTCTGGTGGTCCAGTGGTTTGGATTCCTCTCTCCCATTGTGAGAAGACCAAATTTGATCCCTGGTTGGGGAACTAAGATCCTGCAAGCTGTGTTGCACAGGGAAAAAAATAAAAATAAAAATAAGGTTTGAAAATAGAAATCCTATGGTAGTTGGAGCCCTAAAGTTGAGTTTATAAGATGTGATGGTAGTAAACTTCCACAAATCTATTACTTTTCCTATAAAATGGGTGTGCAATGCCTAGTATAAATTTATATGTGTAAAACGTAATGTTTATACTCTGATGCTATTACGATTATTACTAGTGTGATCATCATCATCATCATATTTAAAGCAGCATGGCATGTACAGTTCCAAACACATATTACAAGAAAACCAGTGGAAAATGCAGATTATGGGAAGATCACGTGTGTGTGTCTATAGTCATGTACCTACTTTCTGCTTTTTACTTATTTTTTCCTACTTTACTCTTTCTTTACTTAAAAACTCAACCTGAGTGCCAATTATTCAAAGATGATTTAAAAGAGCAGAGAAATTATTCTATTATGTTTATGATTTCCTTAAAGCCTATTTATATACAGAACTTGAAATCATTAGAAGAAATGTAGATAGCTACTTTTCTTTTTCTGCTCAACTACACACTCATTTTTGGGGAAAGGTGACAGAAATATCAGCCCTTTTTAAAGTGTACATTCACTAATTTCAAAATAAAATGCTTAAACTGCTCAGAAGAGTCTTTAGAATCTTCTGTTGGCAACAAAGTTCAGTACTACTGCCAAGTCTTCCGTATTTCATGGAATTATTGAAAATGCATTCCTGGCACATATGCATCTTCCCACAGACATTCATGCATTCAACATAGATCTTTAGTCATGTGGCCTCTGATGGGCCCTATAATTGACATGTGTATTTCAAAAGGAGAAGAATAGAAGAAAAGGTCCAGCTCTCATGGAGCTTCCAGTCTAGCAGGATTTCACAGATGTAAGCAAGCAATCAAATGAAAGATGATGGTAGAGATAATGCTAAACATCCAAACAAACTAACACCAAGAGAGGGACAGTGTGAAGCTATGCTTTTCTGCTAGGATTTGATGATACTCTGTGAATGTCTGTGTTTTCCCATTGGTGTTTCATTTGTCAGTTTGATTTTCTATTTTACTCTAAGTCAATCCAGGATAGACACTTGCCATGAAATATCAAGGAAGAGGTCTTAAAGAAGAGGCAAGGAGGGGCCTCACTGACTCAAAATAGAGATGCTCACAGCAGTGTATATGGCCAGTGACTCAAGATTCTCAGGAGGAGGAGGAACAGTTAGGTGAAAATGACATAAAGATTAAAAGAAAGGTTATTTTAGGAGTTTGTCATGAACAGGTACACACTACTATATATAAAATAGATAAACAACAAGGACGTACTGTGAAACACAGGGGATTATATTCAGAATCTAGTAACAACCTACGATAGAAAAGAATCTAAAAAGATATATATATATAGGAATAAATATATATAATATATATATATTTATATATATATTTTATATAAAGCTGAATCACTTTGCTGTACACCTGACACTAACATAACATTGTAAATCAACTATACTTCAACTTGAAAAAAAAGAAATAATGAATGCAAGGAATGATAAAGAACTTTTAGACTTGAATTCCAGAAACAGTAAAGATGAAGAGAAACTGACCTAGCACTTATTAGTTAAGGCCATTCATAGCTCAATCATCTATGACCATTTAATCAGCAAATACACACACACACACACACACACATATATATACATATATTTATATATATATATATTTATGCTGATTTATTGATTTATATATTTTATACAGGGCTTCCCAGGTGGCGCTAGTGGTAAAGAAACTGCCTGCCAATGCATGAGACAGAAGAGATGTGGATTTGATACCTGGGTTGAGAAGATCCCTTGGAGGAGGGCATGGCAATCCACTCTATTATTTTTATGGAGAATGCCATGGAGAGAGGGCCCTGGTGGGCTATAGTCTATAAGATTGCACAGAATCAGACATGACTGATCCAACTTAGCATGTATGCATGCATGCATATTTTATACAAATACATATGATACATATTGTATTTAATTTTTCTATAACTTGTTTTCTTATGATTCCTATTATTGTGGTTTATCATAAAAAATGATATGATTTTAAAAATTCTCATAATACATTTCCTACATTATTTAATTTCTCTTGAGAGAATTCATCTTGATTGAAAATTTCTGAATGACCTATTGCTTTAGCCAAATCAACAAGTTATTTCTCAAATTGAGATACATACATTATAAAAAACAAGTGAAGAAATCCCTTGCATTCTTATACACCAATAATGAGAAAACAGAAAGAGAAATTAAGGAAACAATACCATTCCATTGCAACAAAAAGAATAAAATACTTAGGAATATATCTACCTAAAGAAACAAAAGACTTATATATAGAAAACTATAAAACACTGATGAAAGAAATCAAAGAGGACACAAACAGATTGAGAAATATACCGTGTTCATGGATTGGAAGAATTAATATAGTGAAAATGAGTATACTACCCAAAGCAATCTATAGATTCAATGCAATCCCTATCAAGCTACCAACGGTATTTTTCACAGAACTAGAACAAATCATTTCACAATTTGTATGGAAATATAAAAAACCTCGAATAGCCAAAGCAATCTTGAGAAAGAAGAATGGAACTGGAGGAATCAACCTGCCTGACTTCAGGCTCTACTACAAAGCCACAGTCATCAAGACAGTATGGTACTGGCACAAAGACAGAAATATAGATCAATGGAACAAAATAGAAAGCCCAGAGATAAATCCACACACCTATGGACACCTTCTCTTCGACAAAGGAGGCAAGAATATACAATGGAGAAAAGACAATCTCTTTAACAAGTGGTGCTGGGAAAACTGGTCAACCACTTGTAAAAGAATGAAACTAGAACACTTTCTAACACCATACACAAAAATAAACTCAAAATGGATTAAAGATCTAAACGTAAGACCAGAAACTGTAAAACTCCTAGAGGAAAACATAGGCAAAACACTCTCCGACATAAACCACAGCAGGATCCTCCATGACCCACCTCCCAGAATATTGGAAATAAAAGCAAAAATAAACAAATGGGACTGAATTAAAATTAAAAGCTTTTGCACAACAAAGGAAACTATAAGCAAGGTGAAAAGACAGCCTTCAGAATGGGAGAAAATAATAGCAAACGAAGCAACAAAGAATTAATCTCAAAAATATACAAGCAACTCCTGCAGCTCAATTCCAGGAAAATAAACGACCCAATCAAAAAAATGGGCCAAAGAACTAAACAGGCATTTCTCCAAAGAAGACATACAGATGGCTAACAAACACATGAAAAGATGCTCAACATCACTCATTATTAGAGAAATGCAAATCAAAACCACAATGAGGTACCATTTCACACCAGTCAGAATGGCTGCTATCCAAAAGTCTACAAGCAATAAATGCTGGAGAGGGTGTGGAGAAAAGGGAACCCTCTTACACTGTTGGTGGGAATGCAAACTAGTACAGCCACTATGGAGAACAGTGTGGAGATTCCGTAAAAAACTGGGAATAGAACTGCCATATGACCCAGCAATCCCACTGCTGGACATACACACTGAGGAAACCAGAATTGAAAGAGACACGTGTACCCCAATGTTCATCGCAGCACTGTTTACATTAGCCAGTACATGGAAGCAACCTAGATCTCCATCGGCAGACGAATGGATAAGGAAGCTGTGGTACATATACACAATGGAATATTACTCAGCCATTAAAAAAAAATACATTTGAATTGGTTCTATTGAGATGGATGAAACTGGAGCCCATTATACAGAGTGAAGTAAGCCAGAAAGAAAAACACCAATACAGTATACTAATGCATATATATGGAATTTGAAAGATGGTAACGATAACCCTATATGTGAGACAGAATAAGAGACACAGATGCATAGAACAGTCTTATGGACTCTGAGGGAGAAGATGAAGGTGGGACGTTCTGGCAGAATAGCATTGAAACATGTATATTATCATATGTGAAACAGAACACCATTCCAGGTTCGATGCATGAGACAAATGCTCAGGGCTGGGGCAATGGGATGACCCAGAGGGATGGGATGGGGAGGGAGGTGGGAGGGGGGTTCAGGGTGGGGAACACATGTACACCTATGGCTGATTCATGTCAATGTATGGCAAAAACCACTACAAAATTGTAAAGTAATTAGCCCCCAACTAAAATAAATAAATTTATTAAAAAAAAAAAAAAGAAGAAGAAGCAGTTTGGGAGTTAGTGGGGGAAAAAAAAAAGTGAGACGAGGGAAGGTGAGCCATGCTGGGGTGCATAATCAATGTCAGCAATCAAGGAGCAACATTAGACAGTGTCAAGATCCAAGAATTCAAAAAGAAGGAAGATGAGGGCTCTAGAATATGAGAGGTAGGAAAGACCAAATACCCTCTTGAACATTTTCCCTGTGTTGTAAAGCCAATCTTATCTTGAAGAAGGCCACCACATTTCTTACATTGTAGTCATTTATCTCTTGTATCTTGATGCTCACTAAGTCAGTTTTAAAATAAATTCAGATGTTTAGGTAGTTTCCTAAAGGATATTGCCTTTATTTTTGCTATTTAAAATCTATGCTAATCAGTTTGGACTACTCTTGACTATGTGGGATATACAGAATAGCCAGTGTCTTTGGGAGTAAAAGACTCTTTTTATATTTTATATCAACAAGATTTTCCTACAACTGCAGCATGTCTCAATACTTGATATCTTATGCATACCTCACTTAGGATAGAGCTCCTAAATAAAAACTCTCAGCATTTGCTCTTTTGCACATCTTATCGGCATTACTGTAAAACATGGTTCATTCTCATTCCACAGAAGCAGCAGAAATTCTACCCTCATCTTTTTATATTGATTTGATGGGTATAAAATGCAGGTAAATGTTGATATCCACGTTGTTGTTTCATTGAGATGGAAAGCTATTGTCGTTGCAGGAAGCGGATATCCATATGCTTTTTAAAGTAGCTCAATCCTCTGAAAAACACTTTTTCTGTTTCAGTTTCCAAATATTCTGTAAAGTATCTATTCTCAAAATGGAACTGGTTTCCCCCTTTAGACTAACAGACTACATTTGCTAACATACATGAGGCCAACACTATTGAGATAGTCAAATCAACAATAAGATACGCTGGAGGTCCATGTCCATGATATTCAGAAATCAAGATGGGTAGTCCAACACATCGAAATGGGATATTTTTCAGATGTGCCTTTGTAATATAAATTTTAGCAACTTGGGAACATTACTCATAGATGTATTGTTCCAGTTTAGCAATCTCTGTTAACTTCCTCCAACTATATGTGAGGTGGCAGTGGTGAGCAAGCGGAGACAGACTTCTTAATCCCATAATAACTAGAATATATTTTATATTCTTTAATTGTTTATGCATGTATACGTGCATGCTCAGTCACTTCAGTCATGTCTGACTCTTGTCACTCTATGGACTGTCGCCCACCAGGCTCCTCAGTCTAGGAGATTCTGCAGATAAGGATACTGGAGTAGGTTGCCATGCCCTCCTGGGAAAGATTGAGGGCAAGAAGAGAAAGGGGCGACAGAAGATGAGATGGCTGGATGGCATCACTGATTCAAGGGACATGAGTTTGAGCAAACTCAGGGAGGTAATGAAGGACAGGGAAGCCTGGCATGCTGCAGTTCATGGTGTTGCAAAGAGTTGGACATGACTTAGCACCTGAACAACAGTTCTTGCTTTGCAGGCAGATTCTTTACTGCTGAGACACCAGAGAAGCCCCTTAATTGTTTATACTTAATGCTAAAATGTCACAGCCAGAGAAGAAGTTGAAATCTGGTGTCAGCTTCCTTGTTCAGCATTAAGAAATTCCAGGTATCCTCAAATTCTACAGCTACTAAAACCTAAATATACTCATAAAATTTTGCTTTAAAACTCCTTCTCAGTACAAGTTAACATCACGAGGGAGATTAAGTGATACAGAGACCAGAATGATAGTGTCTATCACAAATCTAAACAAATTTCCAAATGGACATAATACAGGGGATAGAGTTGCAGTAGTTAAAATCATAATACATTCAAACTTCCCTGAAATGATGACATCAAACAAGATATTAGGAAATAGAGTGAAGTCAAATAAGGATGAATTTTTAAAATTTCACCCTCAATTACTCTCCATGAATTTTTGGAATGTAGGTTAAAATATTAAACATATACAGAAAAACGACTGCCTCAAGACATTAAAATTATATTTTCTCAGAGTAGAAAGAGCATCTAGGATATAGTACAATAAATTTACAATAATAACTTTAAAATGCTGAGAGAAAATAATTGCCAACTTAAACCCAACTTTGTTGTCAAAAACTACAAGCAAAATATCAGCATTTAAAAAAGAGTTTACTACCATTGTTGTTGTTCAGTTGCTAAATCATGTCTGACTCCTTGCGACCCCATAGACTACCACTAGACCATCACTAAAATAATCACTGAAGACTGAGGGAAGGAAGAGAAGAAGCTAACAGAGGATGAGATGATTGGATGTCATCACTGACTCAATGGACATGAGTTTGAGCAAACTCAGGGAAATGGTAAAAGACAGAGAAGCCTGGGATGCTGCAGCCCATGGGATCGCAGAGAGTCAGACATGACCGAGCGACTGAACAACAGAAATATAAATAAAAAAGTATTCAGTTATATACTGCTTATAGAAGATACACTCAGATCAATATAAAACAGAAATGTTAAGTGAAACATTATCTAAAAGTTTCCAGGCATTTACTAACCAAAATATAGAAGGTGTAGCTATATTGATATAGAGAAAAGTAGACATTAAGCCAGAAGCAGAAATAAAGTATCTCTCCATAAGAATAAATTGTTTTAGTTTAAAAAACTATATGACAATTCGAGACATAAAAACTTTATGCTATGGTTTCATAATACACAAATAAATACTTACAGTTTTAAAAAGGAAAGGGCAAATGAAGAAAGTATTGTCATAGCAAGAGAGTTTAATATTCATTTATTCAGCCATTGTTAAACCAAGTGGACAAATTAGTGAAGTTCAGTGGCTATAAAATTAAGGTTATGCAAAATGAATATGTTCTAGAGATCTGCTGTACCACATAGTGCCTATATTTAGCAATATGGTATTGTGCACTTAAAAATTTTAAGAGGCTAGATCTTGATAGCTTAGGGTGAACAGTGTCAGATTTGTGATCTCCGAAGAAGATTTAGCTTCGGGACTAGGGGCCAGGCTTGATCACTCAAGAGCTTTTGTGTAGCAGAGTTTTATTACAGTGAAAATGGGCTGGAGAAAGCTTCTGACAGACATCACAATGGGGTGGGAGAGTGCCCCCTCACTAGTCTTAGCAAGGGAGCTATATGCTTTTTTAATTGGTTATTACAATAAATCAAAAGAATGTCTCAAGGTTGTAAAGATCTTACAGACCCACTCCCATAATATACATTTTAAGATAACAGGATTAATCTGAGGGTTCTCAAAAGGAGAAACATGCCTTCAAGCAGGATACATTGTTGCTATATAATCCTTAGTACAGAGTTTAAACTGAGTTGTCCTGTAATCATCAACTCTGGGCTTAGAGAAAAACAAAACAAAATAACATTTTATGTGACTAAGGCTAAGGAATGTAGAAAAAAGCATTTATTCTTTTCTCCTCCTTGAGAATTCCAGACCCCTCTCTCCTCCTCAGGGGACCCTGGACTTTTTATCAACCTACCTAGAAATTGACTCTCTCAATCTCATGTTACAAATTCTTAACATTCACATGCACACATGCAAAGGAAATATAATACAACAATAAGAGAACAAATAACCTTTCTGAAAAAGGAGTCAAACCCCTTAACAAACACTTCACCAAAAAAGATATACAGATGGCAAATAGCCTATGAAAAGGTGCTCTACATCTTATGCCATCAGGAAAATGCAAATTAAAACCACAATGACATATTACTACACAAGTATCAGGATGGCCAAAATCCAGAACACTGGCAACACTAAATGCTGGTGAAGATGTGAGGCAGGAACTCTCATTTGTCACTGGTGATAATGCAAACTGGTACAGCCCCTTTGTAAGACAGTTTGACAGTTTCTTACAAAACTAGACATACTCTTACCATAAAATTCAGCAATTAACTTTTTGATATTTACTTGAAGGAGCTGAAAACTTGCATACACACAAAAACTTGTGCATGGGAATTTATAGCAGCTTTATTCAAAACTATCAAAATTTTGAAAGCAACCAAGATTGTAGTCAGATTCTTTACTGTCAGAGCCACCAGGCAAGCCCAGTTTATAACAGCTCTATTCAAAACTGCCAGAATTTTTAAAATAACCAAGATGTCCTCCAGTGTCACTTCAGCTGTGTCCAACTCTTTGCAACTCCATGGACTGTAGCCCACCAGGTTCCTCTGTCCATGGAATTCTTCAGGGAAGAATACTGCAGTGGGTTGCCATGCCCTCCTCCAGGGGATCTTCCTGACCCAGGGATCGAACTTGTATCTGCTGTGTCTCCTGCATTACAGATGGATTCTCTACTGCTCAGCCACTGAGCAGTAGCTGAAAGGTGGAGAAGCCCATCTTTCAGTAGGAAAATGAATAAATTATCTGTAGTATATCCAGACAATGGAATTTTATTCTGTGCTAAAAAGATACGAGCTATCAAGCCATGAAAAGACATGCTTAAATGGAACCATAGATACATATTACTAAATGAGAAAAGCTAATTTGAAAAGACTGTATACTATATAATTCCAAATATTTGATATTTTTAAAAAGGCAAAAATATGGAAAAGTAAAAATATCAGTGGTTTCCAGGAGTTAGAGTTGAGGGATAAATAGGTGGAGCACAGAGGAATTTAAAGTGAAAGTGAAAGCCCCTCAGTCGTGTCCGACTCCTTGTGAACCCACGGGCTATACAGTCCATGGAATTCTGCAGGCCAGAAGACTGGAGTGGGTAGCCGTTCCCTTCTCCAGGGGATCTTCCCAACCCAGGGATCAAACCCAGGTCTCCTGCATTGCAGGTGGATTCTTTACCAGTTGAGCCACCAGGGAAGCTCTGGGACGAATTTAAGAGCAGCAAAAGTACTCTGTATGACACCTTATGATGGATATTTGTCATTACACACTTTTCCAAACCCATAGAATAAACCATAATGTAAATTATACATTTTTAGTGACTATGATATGTAACCATAAGTCTATCAATTGTAACAAATGTATCGCTCTGGTGGGGATGTTGATAATGGGAAAGACTATGGATATGTGATGTCAAGGAATATATGGGATACAGCATATCTCTATATCTTCCTCTCAATTTTGTTGTGACCCTAAAACTGCCATTAAAAATAATTTTAAAACAAAAAGGAAGGAGACACAGGAAATCTTTTTGAAGTGATGAATATGCTTAATACCTTGATTTTGGTGATGGTATTGTGAGAGTATGCATATGTCCAAACTCAATATGTATACATTAAATCCATGTAATTTTTTTATACTAAGTATATCTCAATAAATCTAGGGAAAAAATTACAAAGAATTTGTACAATTTGATCAGCTAAACATATAAACAACTCAGCTCCCAACACCCAGTAAGGGTGTTTGTCTAGTTACTGGGCCATGAAA
Organism: Okapia johnstoni; assembly: GCA_024291935.2. NCBI lineage: Eukaryota > Metazoa > Chordata > Mammalia > Artiodactyla > Giraffidae > Okapia > Okapia johnstoni. Next base: position 39,317,476 of record CM044308.1, on the reverse strand, counting down.
TATGTATGTCTTAGCAAACCTCAAAGAGTCACTATCATTCAGAGCATATTCTAAGACCATAGTGCAATTAGGTGAGAAATTAATAATAAAATTTAACTTTAAAGTGATAATAAAATTTGAAATTGAAAACTACACATTCCCAAATAACTCATGGGTCAAAGAAAAATATAAAAATGGAAATGCAAAAATTCTAAGAATTGATTGATAATTAAAATGCTACACATCAATAATGAAGGCTACATTTAAAGATATTAGCTCAAATGTTTATATTGGAAAAAGCTAAATGTTTATTAGGAATTAGATGAGGAGCACTAGAATAAACTCAGCAAATATTAAAATAAGTGAATTTAATAAATATAAGGGATAAAACAATGAGCATTTATAAAGCTAATTTACATTATTTGAAAAGGCTGATAGAGTAGGTAAACTTGCTTAACAATTGATCAGAAAAGGAGATAGAAAAACTGAATAAACCATTGTTGGAATGTAAAAAGGGATGATAGCTTAAATAACACACTCAAGATTTAAGAGACAAAAAGAATGTACAATTAAAAGTCATGACAACAAATTTGAAAATTTACATTAAATTTACAATTTCTAGCAAAGTAGAACTCACCAAACTCTCTGGAGGGTAGAAGAAATAATTATTCTACTACCATTTTAAAAATGCATCAGTAGTTAAAATCCTCTATTAAAGAATAAACCAAATCTCCAAAATTTTATAAGCAAGTTCAGTTAAACATTCCAGAAATAGTTGATTACAGAATCATTCAAGTATTTTTTTTTTAATAAAAACAGAAGAGGCAGGTAAATAATTCATTAAATTTTATGAAGCCAGCATTACCTTTATATTAAAACAAGACAGACAAGAGGTAGCACTGCAGAGGAATTTTATAGGCTGATAGCAATCTTGGTTACACCTACAAAAATCTCAAAAATGTACACTGACAAAATAATCCATCAAAATTCATCTCAAGAATGCTAGGATCATTTAATTTTAGGAAAGCTCTTAACATAATTCATCCTATTAGCATATCAAAGATGAAAAAAAGCTATACTAACATGGAAATAGAGGCATAAATTATAGTAGGTAGAATTTATCTACATCCATGATAAAAAGTTTTAACAAGCCATGTCTTAAAATGATGATGTTTGTCTAACCAAAAACTACAGTGCAATCATATATAATGATATGAGTACATTTATTCCCTTCAAACTCAGAAACAAGGTGAGAATGCGGAGGTAATTGTTCTTTACATTATGTACTCTCCTTTTCATCATTTGCGGAGCTCATAGTCATAAGACACTGAAAAAAATGAAGTTCAAGGGTTTAAAAATAATAAACATAATGTTATAATTCACAATAACATTACAGAGAAAATGAATGTGAAAACACTAGCAATTTCTTAAAATTAAAGATATTTTATTTGCTAGATACAAGACTAAGTATCAAAATCCACATTTCATTTCTATGACACAAGAGATAGAAAATAAAATTTTACCATGATAAAAATATATGATACAAAGGAATAAAATTAGTAAAAGATAAAATGACCTCTATGTGGGAAAATTTCAGAATCTACTATTAGATACAAAAAAAGACTTACATAATGGAGAGGTATACCATACTCATGAATAGACATCCTAATATTTTTTAAATGTTAACTCTTTCCAAATTAAGGTAAAAATGTAATCTAACTTTAGTAAAATTTTCAAGAGTTTTTTACCTGAATTAAATAAGCTGATTATAAAATTATTGTGGATAAAAAAGCTCCAACATTAGAGGATATTTCTGAAGAAGAAACAGTTGAGGGGACTTATACATATATATGAAGACTTTTTATAAAAATATAATAGTTATTGGCCAATATTGAGACAAAGAAAATAATGGAATAGAACAGAAAGTTCAAAAATAGACCCATATTTTATGCAAACTTGATATATGATAGAGGTGACATTTCAGAAGCATCACTATGGACAAAGCTAGTGGATGTGATGGAATTTCAGTTGATCTATTTCAAATCCTAGAAGATGATGCTGCGAAAGTGCTGCACTCAATATGCCAGCAAATTTGGAAAACTCAGTAGTGGCCACAGGACTGGAAAAGGTCAGTTTTCATTACAATCCCAAAGAAAGACAATGCCAAAGAATGTTCAAACTACCACATAATTATACTCATCTCACACTCTAGCAAAGTAATGCTAGTACATGAATCATGAACTTCCAGATGTTCAAGCTGGATTTAGAAAGGGCAGAGGGACCAGAGATCAAATTGCCAACATCCATTGGATCATGGAAAAAGCAAGAGAGTTCCAGAAAAACATCTGCTTTATTGAATATGCCAAAGCCTTTGACTGTGTGGATCACAACAAACTGTGGAAAATTTTGAAAGAGATGGGAATACCACACCACCTGACCTGCCTCCTGAGAAATCTGTATGCAAGTCAAGAAGCAACAGTTAGAATTGGACATGGAACAACAGACTGGTTACAAATCGGGAAAGGAGTACGTCAAGGCTGTATGTTGTCACCCTGCTTATTTAACTTATATGCAGAGTACATCATGAGAAATGCTGGAGTGGATGAAGTACAAGCTGGAATCAAGAATCCCAGGAGAAATATCAATAACCTCAGATATGCAAAGGCTTCCCTGGTGGCTCAGCTGGTAAAGAATCTGTCTGCAATGTGGGAGACCTAGGTTCAATTCCTGCATTGGGAAGATCCCCTGGAGAAGAAAACAGTTACCCACTCCAGTATTCTGGCCTGGAGAATCCCATGGACTGTATAGTCCATGGGATCCGGAAGAGTCAAACATGACTGAGTGACTTTCACATCTTGCAACATGCTGGGTTGAATGAATCACAAGTTGTAATCAAGATTGCCAGGAGAAATAGCAGCAAAGAAATATCAGCAACCTCAGATATGCAGTTAATACCACTCTAATGGCAGGAAGTGAAGAGAAACTAAAGAATCTCTTCATGAGGGTGAAATAGGAGAGTGGAAAAGCTGGCTTGAAACTCAACATTAAAAAAACTAAGATCATGGTATTAGGTTCCATCACTTCATGGCAAATAAAAGGGGAAGAGGTAGAAGCAGTCACAGATTTTATTATCTTGGGCTCCAAAATCACTACAGATGGTGGATATAGCCATTAAATTAAAAGATGTTTGTTCTGTGGAAGAAAAGCTATGACAAACCTAGACAATGTATTAAAAAGTAGAGACATCACTTTGCCCATAAATGTTTATATAGTCAAAGCTATGGTTTTTCCAGTAGTCATGTACAGATGTGAAAGTTGAATCATAAAGAAGGCTGAGCACCAAAGAATTAATGCTTTTCGAATTGTGGTGCTGGAACAGACTCTTGACAGTTCTTTGGACTGTAAGGAGATCAAACCAGATGATCCTAAAGGAAATCAACTCTGAATATTCATTGTAAGGACTGATGCTAAAGCTGAAGCTCTGATGTTTTTTGACCATTTTGACCATCTGATGTGAAAGATTGAACAATGACTCACAGGATGATGGTTAATAGACTGACTTAATGGACATGGAATTTGAGATTGAGAAGAAGCAATGGAGAAGGGACACTATTTATTAACATAATTTTGACTGTGTGGCAGAGGACTGAAGATGGTTAGATAGCATTACTGACTTAATGGACATGAATTTGAGCAAGAAGTCAATACTCCATACTGATATTTTAGTAATTTGAAGGATGTGTAATTCTTATTATACCAGGTATGCAAGATATAAAGTAATGGGTAATCTCACATACTCTTGGTGGAAGTAATACTACCACAGCCAGATAACCTTCCTTCCAAGGAGTAAGCGTCTTTTAATTTCATGGCTGCAATCACCATCTGCAGTGATTTTGGAGCCCCCCAAAATAAAGTCTGACACTGTTTCCACTGTTTCCCCATCTATTTCCCATGAAGTGATGGGACCAGATGCCACGATCTTAGTTTTCTGAACGTTGAGCTTTAAGCCAACTTTTTCACTCTCCTCTTTCACTTTCATCAAGAGGCTCTTTAGTTCTTCTTCACTTTCTGCGAAAGGCTGGTATCATCTGCATATCTGAGGTTATTGATATTTCTCCCAGCAATCTTGATTCCAGCTTGTGTTTCTTCCAGCCCAGGGTTTCTCATGATGTACTCTGCATATAAGTTAAATGAGCAGGGTGACAATATACAGCCTTGACGTACTCTTTTTCCTATTTGGATCCAGTCTGTTTTTCCATGTCCAGTTCTAACTGTTGCTTCCTGACCTGCATACAGGTTTCCCAAGAGATAGGTCAGATGGTCTGGTATTCCCATCTCTTTCAGAATTTTCCACAGATTATTGTGATCCACACAGTCAAAGGCTTTGGCACAGTCAATAAAGCACAAATAGATGTTCTTCTGGAATTCTCTTGCTTTTTTGAGGATCCAGCAGATGTTGGCAATTTGATCTCTGGTTCCTCCGCCTTTTCTAAAACCAGCTTGAACATCTGGAAGTTCACGGTTCATGTATTGCTGAAGCCTGGCTTGGAGAATTTTGAGCATTACTTTACTAGCATGTGAGATGAGTGCAATTGTGCGGTAGTTTGAGCATTCTTTGGCATTGCCTTTCTTTGGGATTGGTGGTAAATAAATTGTGGTCTATTCATACAATGGAAAACTATAGAACTGTGAAAATAAATTATGTAGACTATTCATATAATCCATAACAAAAAGTACATTTCTAAAAATATTGTAGCATTTTAATATTATTAAAAAATGGTCTGTTGCTGCTGCTGCTGTTAAGTCGCTTCAGTCGTGTCCGACTTGGTGGGAACCCATAGATGGCAGCCCACCAGGCTCCCCCGTCCCTGGGATTCTGTAGGCAAAAATAACTGGAGTGGGTTGCCATTTCCTTCTCCAATGCATGAAAGTGAAAAGTGAAAGTGAAGTTGCTCAGTTGTGTTCGACTCTTAGCGACCCCGTGGACTGCAGCCTACCAGGCTCCTCCGTCCATGGGATTTTCCAGGCAAGAGTACTGGATTGGGGTGCCATTGCCGTCTCTGAAAAAAAAAACCAAAAAACAGTCTAGCTTAAGATAAACATAGAATTTAAGTACATGGTTATCTCTGGGATGTAAAGATGGAGATGGAGAAAGCCATGCAGTAGATGATGTTATAATGGCTTTGATAATGTGCAACCACTTCAGCCTATATTACAAAAAGGTTGTCATAATATTATGCGTGCATATATAGCCACATACAATATAAAATATATTTATATATTTTATATTATATATAGCATATATAATAATTAAAAATATTTTTACTAGACATCAAGGCAAGCCTACTTCACCATTCAGGAGTCCTCCAGTTGTGAGAGAAGTAAGCATACAATACATTGGTTCAGATAACTGAAATTGCAGGCTGGAGATGATGTTCTGGAGATTTGATCTCTTTGGTGGTTCTTGCTTTCTTCAACCTACTGGCTTCATTTTTAGTCTCTGTGTGGTAGTAATACAGCTGCAGTATCTCCAATTTTGTAATCTCTCAGGTTCCATTCTAAGATAACAGGAATGACCCCTGTTTATTATCTCACAGAGGAAACCTCTGGGATTGGTTCTGATGGGGTTTGCTGCTTGAGTTGAGCCACATGCTTGTCCATCCATGAACCACTCACTGTCCCCAGAGCAGGTAATACTCTCCCTTGCTCTGGATGTGCCATGTGTTCCATATTTAGAGTCTCTGGTTAAGTGCTCACCTCCTGAAGGGCATGTATTGAGTGTTGGAGTGTTATTTCCCCAAATCCCATTCAGGGTGCTAAATCCAAGGAATTGGTAAAAGGGATAGAGTTGGGAAAGGTGCTCAATATACCCACAGAAACCTATTTAAATTCAAATGAACTACAGTTCAAATAGAACCTAATTACCATTCAGTAATTAATTCATGGAAAGAGCATGCGTTATAGTGGGTAAGGATTTGAGTTTTTTAATCAGACAGAACTGGGTCAAGTCCCAGCTTTTCCCCATGCTACCTGTGTCACCTTGTGATTTTCTACAATACAGAAATTATATTTCTCCCTCATGAGAGTGGTGTGAGGATCAAGTAATATATGCAAATTGAGTTCCTACACACAGCAAATACGCAATAAATGTAAACTATCTCCATCATTATTGTCAACATAATCATAAACTTCATTTTTATCATCATCATCAACATCATCATCATCACTATTATCATTAACTGAATATTCACCAGGAATATGCTCCTTGGGAAACAATTTTCAGTTTCTTTTAGGTGCATCAGGAAAAAATCTTCCTCTATATCTCATTTATTTTTGAAATATATTCTAGTATGATAAATATCACAATGTATTATAAGCACATTTAAATGTCGATTGTCTCACCAGTCTGAGATCTTCTTGTATATAATATTTAATTCATCACTACATCTCCTCATATGCCTCCTTACACACAATGGGAATGAAGGGGGATTATAGAAGAAAAAAGAATCCATATTGATAAGGAGTTTACTATGTGTAAAATACTGTATGACATATATACATCATACTCTGTCTTCCTCATAAAAATTCCATTATATAGGCAATATTATTCTCATTTTTATATATACATATGTCAAGTCATCTAATCTGACTAAAATAAAACATAAATTCCAGAGCCAGGATTAAAATTCTGATCTATTTTAATCTCAAAACTATTTATTTTCCCTCTATGCTAGCATTTCTAAACTGCAGAATAAAGTCTTTGGGATTCTTAAGATAAAATTTTCTAGGTTCACGTGATCTCTGTAAAATTTTTAAGTTTCAGTGATGATATTAAATATAAATAAGAACATATCCTTGATGATCGCCTTATAACTTGGTGCTGGTATAATGTTTCAAAGACTCACATTTGAGTCTGTTTTCAACAACATTGTTATCAGGAGAACAAATAAAATGACAGCCCTTAACTTTTATTGCAGCATTTCACAAAGTGGCATCTGCAGACCCCTGAGTATCACTACACTCTACTTGATAAATGTTGGTTGAATAAGCAAATGATTAAGTTCTCCTCAGAGAATGGCTCACCCTGTGGCAGAATTTGGGAATTTCCCTTTTCCCAAATCCTTCCCAACTCATCAGTCACTGACAATAGGGAGTCCTCAATTTCATTTCAAGTTCTATGTTTCACAGCCTTGAGATGGCAGGGGCCAAAGTAGAGCTGGAGAAGGACCAGGGAGACTGAACAGCAGGTGGGGATAAAGGCATCATGAACTAACCCATGAAGATAAAGCCCTGCGAAACCCTGGATCTGGGTACATTTAGTCAGTGGAAACTTGAGGAATATTTATTAATCTGTCTATCCCAGTCCCAATACCCTACACATAGAATAAACCTTTAAAAATCACAGGAACTGGGTGACCTCATTCTCTTCCATCACCTTTTTCCTCCTAATTTTCATCATCCTTGATGAAAGCAAAGGGTTCTAAGGCTTTCTAAGAAAGGATCCTACAGCAATACACAAACACATGTGTGGCAGTGTGCGTGTCATCCTATAACTCTTCACATCACGTGTCAGTCACATCACTCTTATTCTCGCTTCCCCCCCCAGAGGGGAATGGCTAACTTAGATTAATGAGAACCCAACGTTGGTAAGACTACACTTTTCCTCATGAGCAAGGTGACTGTGAGGGCACAGATCACTGCTCATGCTGAGCATGGGCTTTTGTTCTCTTGGCACTGCTTACACTTCTGGGACATGATCTTTCCCTCTCTCCTCTCTGTTCCCTTGAGATAAGTGCTCTGAAGGAGACCTGCCCTTCCTCCTTTCTTTCTCTCTCATTCTTGGGTAGTCATGTGTGTGGCAAGGCTAAGCTCCTTCAGAAGGCTGGTTTTGTATCATCAGAGTGTGTTTTGCTGACCCAGCTCTCCTCACAGGCCTTATTTTGAAATGAAAATAAAAAGTTTTCATTAGGTTTTAGCTTTAAGCTACATTCTCCAACACACTTTATCAGAAGCCCTGTAGTTGGAGGACAATTGGGCACCTGATTAGCCATTAGCAAAGTTAATATCTTGTCACATTTAGCTAGTGATCCTTGTGTCTAGTCTCTATTTTTGTGACACGGAGGGAAGGAGAAATGATCAGTCTTAAGCCCTGTAATCTCTGAAATCAGATTTTAAGGGATTCCTCCTAGGTCATGTTCTATCTTCTCTTATTTAGATGCAAAGACACAAATGGATGATATTCTCCTGGTAAACAAAAGTGGGCTGGAAACGTTATGCAAGACCCATGATGACCAAAGATTTCCTAAAATCTAAACTGCACTGAGACTTAGTGGAAGACATGGGAACAAAAAGAATAACTGTAATAATTGCTGGGGATTATATACCTTCAGCGCCTACTTTGTTATCTGGTTAATTTATAGGAGCTATTTGTACATGAGAGGCACATAGAAAGTTAGCAAAACATCTGTTGGAAATGTCTTTCTCACTAGAAATATAAAAAGAACCACAATAACATAAATCAAAATCTCTAAATCTAATTCATTGAACTCAGAATGCATCAAGCATTATTATTGCTTTTAGAAAACCTGATACTTGCAATAACACTTTGACTACACATTTATCACTATGTGGAAACAAACCCAGATATGAAGACATTCTCTAAGTTGACCAAAAATATGGATACATTCATTTTAAGGTCTCGCAAGCTGATAATGTGAAGTTAAAGTGAGTGCTGAAGTAGTTCTGCAGAGCATGGAATTGGAATTTGATAAAAATGCTTTAAAACCTGAATTTTGTAAAGTGATAGTTTACTGCAACAAACGCAAAAGTTTTATTTGAAGTAAATATTGCTACCCATGATCATCAAGCTACATATATTTAGTGAATGTACTTTCTCAAAAATCCCCAACCCAAAATAGGAATAAAGGAAGAAAGGGAGACAAAGAAAGAAAAGAAAGAATTCTCTTGTGATTTATTCAAGTTGTAATTATTCCTTTCTTCATCTGCCTGAAGGACATCAAATCAAATGGATACATGATAGATAGATATACAGATAGATAGATGCTGCTGCTGCTGCCAAGTCGCTTCAGTTGTGTCCAACTCAGTGCAACCCCATAGATGGCAGTCCACCAGGCTCCTCCATCCCTGGGATTCTCCAGGCAAGAATACTGGAGTGGGTTGCCATTTCCTTCTCCAGTGCATGAAAGGGAAAAGTGAAAGTGAAGTCACTCAGTCGTGTCCAACTCTTAGCGACCCCATGGACTGTAGCCTACCAGGCTCCTCCGTCCATGGGATTTTCCAGGCAAGAGTACTGGAGTGGGGTGCCGTTGATAGCTATACATATATATTTCGTATAGATGTGTGTGTATTATTATATAATAACAATAGTTATAATAGTTATACTTAAGACACGTTTACCTACATTTATGCATATATACCTTTACTATCTATATCTATATTAATCTATATCTATGTATAGATAGATATATAGAAATATCTAAGGACGTTGGATTAGATACATATGTTGTTTCTAAGGCACACAAACTTCAGCCCTGGAGTCAGGGAGTCACAGTCAAAGATTAGTCTCTGTGGTTTGTGAGTATATTAGTCATTCAGTTGTGTCTAACTCTTTGTGACCCATAGACTGTAGCTCTCCAATCTCCTCTGTCCGTGGAATTCTCCAGGCAAGAATACTGGAGTGGGTAGCCTTTCCCTTCTCCAGGGTATCTTCCGAATCCAGGGATTGAACCCAGCTCTCCCGCATTGCAGGAGGATTTACCTGTAATACGAGGTAAGCCACACCTGCTGAATGTGGTGTGGCTTACCTGGTGAGCCACACATTAACGGCCAGGTTCCAAAATCTGCCACTTAGATACATATGTGCTGTGCTGTGCTTAGTTGCTTAGTTTTGTCAGACCCTTTGCGACCTCATGGATTGTAGCTCACCAGGCTCCTCTGCCCATGGGATTCTCCAGGTAAGAATACTGAAGAGGGTTGCCATGCCCTCCCCCAGGGGATCTTCCCAACCCAGGGATCTAACCCAGGTCTTCAGGATTGCTGCTGCTGCTGCTACTAAGTCACTTCAGTCGTGGCCGACTCTGTGTGACCCCATAGATGGAAGCCCGCCAGGCCCCTCCATCCCTGGGATTATCCAGGCAAGAACACTGGAGTGGGTTGCCATTTCCTTCTCCAATGCATGAAAGTGAAGTCGCTCAGTCATGTCTGACTCTCAGCGACCCCATGGACTGCAGCGTACCAGGCTCCACAGTCCATGGGATTTTCCAGGCAAGAGTACTGGAGTGGGGTGCCATTGCCTTCTCCAGGATTGCAGGCGGATTCTTTACCACCTGAGTCACCAAGGAAGCCCAGATATATGTGTACTTAACATTTAAGTGGCAGATTTTGAACTCTGGAAGTTTGGGCTTCCAATTATACTGTCTGATACTAGTTGAATATTCTTAGCACTTAGCTTTCTCATCTTCCAAATGGGCTTCAACTTACCCATTTTATAAGACAGTTTCTAGAATTAAATGAAATGACAAAGTACCGGTTGCATAACAGCCATGTGATAAAGTTTAATTTCCCTTTTTTTAGCCATACCCTCCTTAATTAATCTTGCTGTTGTTGTTTAGACACTTAGTTGTGTCCTACTTTTTTGGGACCCCATGGACTGTAGACTGTCCATGAGATTTCCCAGGCAAGGATACTGGAATGGGTTGCCATTTTCTCTTCTGGGGATCTTCCTGACCCAGGGATCGAACCCATGTCCTCTGCATTGGCAGATGAATTCTTTACCACAGAGCCACCAGGGAAGCCCTTACATATTCTACCAGGCCAAAGAATCCTTAAGAAATAGATCTGCAAACTAAATTTTGTTATTTGCACAAAAAAGTTGTTTCAGATGTATTTATTGAATGTATTAACTTCAAGCTTAACCTTAAGCTAATCTTACTAATGTGAGACCTTGGGCATGGTCATGTATTTCTGAGTGGTAATGTTGACCAGTTGAAGAAATCTAGTTATAGAGGAGTAAAGAGCCTCCTAAGAGAAAACTGACTAAAGACCCATAGGGTGTATGTGTGAGGTCATGAGATAAATTATAGAATCCTGAGGCATCATTTTACTAGTACATACATGCGTAAGCTAGAAAAATGGTACAGATGAACCTACTGCAGACCAGGAGTGGAGACACAGACGTAGAGAACAGACATGTGGACATGATTGGGGAAAAGGAGGTGGGATGAATCAGGAGAATGGGATTGACATATATACACGTCTATGTATAAAATAGATAGCTAGTGGGAACACATTGTATAGCACAGGGAGCTCATTTAGGTGCTCTGTGGTGACCTAGACTGATCTAGACAAGTGGGATGAAGGGGAGGAAAGGAGGCTCAGGAGAGAGGGGATATATGTATACATACATTTGATTCATGTTGTTGTACAGCAGCAATTAATGCAACATTGTAAAGCAACTGTACCCAAATAGAAAAATTGGAGGGGTGATCACTTTATAGTCTCCCAGGAGAAAACGTCCATGATTCTCTAATTAAGTTAGAAATGCTTAAGAAATAATGATCTAAGTTGGACATCATTTACTAGGTACTTAGGAACCAAATGGAGATGCATTGTGCTTGGCCAGGACTTTTAATAGTTTTTCAATTAGTTGCCAAGATTCAAAATCAAGCAAGTACACATAAAAGTCTGGATTTGAGCTTTACCAAAAAATTTAGATCTGACTATATTTGGCTCACATCCTAGCATGACAACAATTGGCTCAAATCGAAGGACACTCCCTTTAAATAGAAAGAGGGATTTCTTTCTTTGCTAGCGCCCCCTCCCAGCCTGGCTCAAGCATTTTTCCACTGTGTTAGACTTTGTAGGTCCATGTTATGCTTAGCCCATGGAGAGAGAGTCAAGTAGATAATCATTGCTCAGATAGGAGGCATTTTCTACAAGGAAGTAATGTGTGGTGCATGGATTTTACTTAAATGTGTCTCATGTTCATCTTATCACACTCCTCTCAGAAATTTGTGGACAGGCAGGTACTAAAACTGTAAACAAAAAGGGTTGGCATCAATTCTGAATTTTTTGGGGGGCACAAAGAACTCTGAATGGATACCAACATAAAAAAGTATACCTGGAATTAAAGGGAAAAGACAGTTTTCTCCCTACCACTGCTTGGAACACAGCTTCTGTTAATGAGGTCTCCAGAAGAACAGCAAGTTGTCCCACAAATTTGCAAAATGCCTCAACAGTGCCCTTCAGGAAATGACATAACAGGAAAAAGCAGTAGCCAGAAAATGTAAAGCAGACAAAGAGAGGACGCCAGACCTAGCTTTGAGAAAGAAACTGTAGACATCAGGAGATGGGACTTGTTAAAAGTACATGGAAGACCATCCCCCACCTCTATCTAATAAATCTCTAAAATGTATCAGTAGTGGAACTAGCTGCCGGAGCTTGAGTCTCTGTTTAACCCCATGGGACTGACAGCTAAGGAAATGCAGGACACAAAGAAATGAATGGTCTTTTGCCAGCAAACTACTAGAGTCTAATATTATTTTTGGACCTCTCTGCACCATTACTTTTAAATAAAGTGGAGAGGAATGAGTGTTAATACAAGTGTAGAATTACACTACAAGTTCTATTTGTATGTAGCCCTGCCATTCAGGCAAAAAAGGTAATAATGACTTGGAGATCAGACTGGCTCATTGGAGCACAGCAGTAGCAAAGAAAAGCCCCAAATGATTTACACAAAAGAAAGAAAAGGAAGGCAAGATTGGCCTTTTTACATTCAGCTGCATTTTCTTTACTTTGGCTTACTAGCAGCTATTAAAAAATTCTTTTCACCAAAATATTTAATTCATGAATTAATTCATGAGGGATAAATGAAGACATTTTTAATTTCTTGTGAAACTGAGAATGTGAATTATTACTTTTAATTTTTTAGGATATTCATCAAAATTACTTGAAGAAGGCTTCCATATTTCAAGCTCCCTAAGATCTACACTCTACCGTCCAGACCTCAGTAGTCCATAGATACCTAGCCATCATAGGTATCCAGAGAGCACTCCCATCATTAGACACATGTGATGGTGCATAAGCATTTATTGTACACATGCTGATTTCAACGCCAAGTGTATTTTAGTGACTCATCCTCAAGTCTTTAAAGCATTTCAATTAGCTTTATGGAATCTACAGTTCTTTTTTACACTCATGTGTAATTGGTTTACCAATTTAATTAACTCACATAATTATACTAAAAAGCACAAGAAGCACACAAAATTTTTTAGAAATACACACAATTGGTTTTTTATCAACCAACTGTAAGCATTCAGTGTGCTGAGGGCAATGGTCTGTATGTTTTAAAAGAGGAATGGAGAGGCTGATTAATCTGACAAGTTGGTCCCATTTGAGAGGGCTTTTTTTTGTATACTCCAGTATTCTTGGGCTTCCCTTGTGGCTCAGCTGATAAAGAATCCACCTGCAATGTGGGAGACCTGGGTTCAATCCCTGGGTTGGGAAGATCCCCTGGAGAAGGGAAAGGCTCCCCACTCCAGTGTTCTGGCCTGGAGAATTCCAGGGACTGTACAGTCCATGGGGTCACAAAGAGTCGGATACGACTGAGTGACTTTCAATTTCACTTTTTTTGTATTACACCATCTTATATACAGATATAATAAAAGGCTATGAGATGATACAGCAGCTTTGTTCAGAAATTCCTTGTTCACTAATAATACCCAGTGACTTAAAGTGCCTGATATATAGTCGCATCCTAATTAGTATGTTTTGGATTGAGTAGATGATATATGTATACATTTTCAGGATAATATAAAATTTAGGTATCTTTACTAAGCACCTATCTTTGTTTTCTTTGCTGCTAAAATATTTATATTGTTTTTAAATGGTTTTGCTAATTAAAAAATTCTGAAGTTAGTGACAACGTTCCAAATTTCAATTATCCAGCACCTGTCTGATAAAATTTTCTTCTAATGTCATTATCTAAAACTCAAATATTCTTTTTCTCAGGATTATTGTCAAGTGTGCATCCACCACACTGTTGTTGGTGCTACTGGATGGTCTTTATGTCACAGTTCATCCTTTTCAAAACAGGCAAGGGTAGGGATACAGAGAGAGAACACAGAAAGTGTGTAACGTTTGACTGCTATACACCCTGTAACCAGCATATTGATTTGACCAAAAAAAAAAAAAAAAAAGTCTGTTGAATAAATGAATGAACAGTTCTAGGTGCTTAGGGCTAAAGTACGGATTATAGAAATGTTCCCCCAAATGTCATAATGTCAACACCAAGTAAAGGACCTGGGAATAAAGACCTATGTTCCTATTTAGGGAAAATAAGAAACAAAAGAGACCTTTGATTTTAAGGAAAAAATCCATATAATTTCATGATCCAGTCCATTGTGTGCTCAGTCATGTTTGACTCTTTGCCTTTGAGACAAACTGGACTGTAACACACCAGGCCCCTCTGTACATGGGAATCCCCAACAAGAATACTGGAGTGGATTGCCATTTTCTCCTCCAGGGGATCCTCCCAACCCAAGGATCAAACCTGTGTCTCTTGTGTCTCCTGCATTGCAGGTATATTCTTTACCCACCGAGCCATTGAAGAAGCCCAATTTCATGATGGAATGAAATTGAACAATTTGAGAGTGGTTTCTATGGTTCCGAGTTACAAGAAAAACCGTCAACTAGTTTCATGAGAATATGATGTAAATGGCAGAAGGAGCTGGGTGCAAAAATCTTGTGTATCTGATATCATAGAACTTTTCTGGTCTCTGAATTAGCACATCTGGCTTCTTGATACCCAAACTCCTAAAGCAGCTGTAGAAACAAATCAGTCCAGGATTAGATACCAGCATGCTGGGCTCAGGGGCTTCCCAGGTGGCACTAGTGGTAAAGAACCCACCTGCCAATGCAGGAAAAGTAAGAGAGGTGGGTTTGAGCCCTGGGTCAGGAAGATTCCTGGAGGAGGACCTGTGTTCTTGTCTGGAGAATCCCATGGACCGAGGGGCCTGGCAGGCTACAGTCCACACTTGGCACGCAGGCCCCGGTGCTTGGCTTAAGAGAATTTGGAGCCTCTCTACTGCCCTCTGCCTGTTTCTCTTACATCCCACCCATACTTTCTTGTCAACCTGCGAGCACCTGGCAACAAGGTCAAAGCTCTGGTTTATCACCTGGGATCATTCTTCTGGTCAGCAATCAGGGTAATGATCGCTCACTACTAATGACTTGCAAATAGAATGAGCATTACCCTGGATAAATCTGACGTGGAATCTTTGGGACCCACATTGAGTGAATAAAGATCTTTGCTATCCTAACAAAGATCTCTGTATTTGGCAGATCAAAAGGAGCTGGAGGGGAACTTTCCACCAATGGAAAATCTCAAATTGAAATGAGTGAGTTGGTAAGTTTACAAAAAGAAAAAGAAATGAGTCGTGTTCTGCTGTAATAAGGTTGAGAGAGAAGGTGGTCGGTTTCCAGCACAGAACAGGCTGACTTCATGGCAACTGTGGGAAATTGTTTCTTTGCAGTGTGTATTCATTATTTAATTTGCATTACAGTGAATTTCTAGATAATCCAGGATGTCTGTTTTTACAATCCAGCAGAAAACATATCTCCATATAAAATAAAACTTATGAAATGCTATTTAGTTTATAATATTAATTTCACATTCTCCAGACATCTACACTCCTCTATGACTCTAATACCAATAATAGCAACCACTCCTTACTGAGCTTGTAAACTCTGCCAGGCACCCTGTTGAGACTGCTACGTACATTCTCTTTAATTCCTCCAAAATCCTCGACTAAATTAGGCATTATTCTCATTATACTGATGAGGAAACCAAGGCTCAGAGAGGTTAAACAACTCATACAAGTCACACAGTTTGTAAGTAGCAGAACCAAGGACAAAACCCAGCTTTGTTTGATGTGACACCAAAAATGTTTTCCCTTTATACTCTGTTTTGGCAAAGATATCCTCTAAGAATTCATTGCAGGCATTTGTATAATATTCTGAAACATGCTGGGCATAGACGAAAGAGGAGCAAGAGCCATAAAAATGTGGGGACAGTATAAGATGATTTGATTTTTAAGTCAGCTATGCTGTGATACAGGAAGCTTTTCAATTCATACTTGTTAGTATTTCCATATAATAGCTTCCATAACACTACTTTGTTAAGAAGGCAGATAAAGAGAGTCCCTTTTAGTGTATGTGACATAAAATAAAATGCCTTGGAGTTGAACTGATGTAACATGGAAGGGGCGTGATGTGCTACAGAATACTGAATTTGGTGATTAAACACAATGAGTCCTTTTTTTTCTCTTCCTTTATAAGCTAGTAAGCAGGCTGGTAACCTGATAAACAGAAAGACCCCCACTCTCTATCCTGTCTCTTTCAAAGCAGCAAAAAAGAAGGAAAACAAACATTCTTTATAAATAAATTAAAATTCTAACTAAAAAGCTAATTATAAGTGTATTTGTTTTGTTGGAGGTAAGGCACATCTATTATCATAAAGATAATTAACTCAGTCTGACAGATCTAATAAAAGGACAAGTTTAGCACTGGCTTAGCCGGAAGCCGAAGGCAAGCAATTTTTATAATTACTAGTTATTGTAACTGGGCTCAGAGAAAATGGTCTGTGATATTTAAACAGTAATGTTAATTTGCATTTAGACCTGCCCTTTTTTTCTCCCATGAAAGAAAAAGTAAAAGACTGGATTAAGTACAAGAAACCTCAATAACCAAAATATTTTAAAATATATTAAAGCATGCAGAATAAAAGTCTTTTCATCTATTAACTCAAGAATTTCTCTAAGCACATAATGAATGTCCATATAAGGTAAATGTTTTAGCAATGACCAAGCAATTAAATAAGTTAACCCAACATCTCAGTGCATGAGAGGAAATTATCCAATCTACTAAGATGGGTGAAATCACTATGCTGTGTCCTGTTTTACTCTCCTTTCTGTAGATATCCATGATTGTGCTCTTGAATTGAGGGGATTAAAAAATAATAATTAAATAAAGAGTACTGAAAATAGGCAAGTGAGAATATTGACTTTGTAACCAATTACTTACAATGTAAGAAAGATGAGCAAATAAAAGGATGGGTAGCATGCAAAGGAAATGAATGATTTCCATCGTTCCTGGCAGCTGCCCTTAACTAGAGTTTGTCTCAACATTTCACACCAGACTCCTTCCTGGAGCAAAACAAATCAACCTTTTTAAGAGTGAAAGTTACTCTTTAACTGCTCCTATAATAAAGGCTGTAGAAATAAGTAATAACCAGTGTCAGAAAATAAGTTTATAATACACTAAGAAAAGCACTTTAAGGTAAAGTACCTGTTAGTCAAGCACACATTTTATTATGGTCTACAAACATGGTGATAGAATCAGCCCATTACATTTGGTAAATATGTTGTATAATTTCTCCATATTATGCTCTGTCCATGCTCCTGTTACCAAGGTGAGTGTTTAACCTATCAGCCTAATTACATTCCCGATACTTATTAAAAAATACTGACAAAGTAATGTATAGCAAATGGACTTTTTCTCCTCACTCTCCATGGAAGAATAATTTCAGATTTATTTTTTTCACATTCTCCTTGGCTTCCCTTCATTTTACAACTTTTATTTGTTTCAGTTTTCTGAATGATTATGATTAGAAAGCAAATATGACAAAATTTCTTATTTTCATCTTTGCACTAAGGAATTATACTCTTTAACATGGTAAAAAGTAAAATGTCATTCCTGTGAAGGATGTCACCTCTGTTCCAACACTGACAAAGCGGCATTCTTCTTCCATCTCCATTTCCATTTAATCTCTACTGGTTCCCACTTCTAACCCTTAACTGAGCTTGTCTTAAATATTTATTGTATCATGTTCTAATTACATGTCTTCATGATACACTTTCAACTAACACTCATTAATGTAACATATGGGGAGATTACTGCCCAATAAAAGAGAAGAAAAAGAAAGAATGAGACAAAATTTCTTTCTTCAAGGTTCTCAGGTCTATGGTTTGAAATCAACATCGAATTTGGTGCTCGTATTACAGTTGACCCTCAGTATTAGAAAATGGCAACCCACTCCAGTATTCTTGCCTGGAAAATTCCGTGGACAAAGGGGCCTGACAGTCTACATGTATGGAGTTACAAAGAGTCAGAAATGACTGAGCACATACACATTCACATCCCTAGTTTCCAAGCCGGAAAATCCAAGCAAATGCAGATCAAAGTTGAAAACATGGATGTGTAACTTGTGGATACAGATAGGCAACTGACCAAGTCACTTTATATAACAGACTTGTGCATTCATGGATCTTGATATCCATGGGAATATTCTGGAACCAACTCCCAAGGAATACTGAGGGATGAATATATCAACTGAGAAGTGCCTCTTGGGGTAAGTACAGCTTACTTTTGGAAAAAGAGGACTTGTAAATCAAACACAGGAACAGAAAGAATCCTAAGAAATAGAAAGAGCCAAGATAATTCCTGAAGGATAAGTATAGGGAAGAGGAAGAACATTCTAGATAGACTTGCAAGGTCAGTGAGTCAAGAAGGAATGAAATTATTAATAGAAACTTTGCCAGTATCTATTTTGTTCTTCATAATATCAAGAACCATACCCATAACTTAAACTATACAGCAAAAAATTATAGAGCACCAAAAGCTGTTGAGGATCTTATACTAAGATATCAGGTAATAGAAATATAAAATACTGAAACATTCCACAACACAGGATACATCTTCAGGCTACTAATCCTTCTTCTCTCAGCCTCCACACTGCCCCAGTATGGTAGATTTGAAGCAGCAGAAATGAAGCCTTAAGCCTTTATGGTAGTAAGGTTGCAGGTCTTAAAACTTCAGGGTTTTCAAATAATTTCCCTTTATCCAGATGTCTGTGAAGTAGACAAGTGGGAACTGATTCTGTATTTTTTCAAGGTCCTATTCCAGGTCATTGCTAGGAATGCACCAGTGCCAACAGAGCTTGAAAGATGGGGAAAAAAAACTGACAGAATAGGTGTCTCCAACCTTTCTCCACAAATGGGTGGACAGAGCACATGCTTCATTTCTTATGATTGCCAGGGGTCACTGTGTAAAGGCAGGGTTCATCTGCCTGAAATTGAAACCAAATTGGCTATTATTTATATAGTCCTAGGTAGGAGAACATAGCTTTGTGTGGTAGGGGAGAGTTGTTCAGAGGTGAGGAGTGAAATATCACCACTTAGGGCCTACTTCCTACTCTGCAAGTATAGCATAATAGAGAACAAATGCAATAAGGTGGCATAGAGTAGGTAGGAGGTCACAGTGAAAACACTCCACTGAGAAGATGTGGCCAGGAACCTTCATTTTGCAAAATGTGAAGACCACAGAGTTGATGCAACAGATTGTCAGGTTGCTTCAGGACAAGGTGTGGCACTTGGAGGAAGCTCTGACTCATTACCTGGGAGTGGAAAGTTCAGCAGAAGAGGGAAAATGAAAGATAGAAGGGTCAGATAGTAAAAGGAGAAAAGAGAGAAATTGCACATAGGTCCTGGCTTTGAAAGACTATGCATTTTTCCTTTTTCTTTTTGGTCATTGATGCAAAGTGTAACTGATTGAACAAGGCCTTACACACCACATCAGGATAAAATAAAAACACCATGAGACATAAAATGAGTATTTTTTCTTATATTTCTTCTTAGAAACACATTTGTGCATTTATTGTTTAGAAGGAGGAATCTGGAAGAATATAAGCCTCCCTGAAATTTCACTGAAACCCATTTCATTCTCATTTTCACTGCAGTGTAATTGGTGGGACTCTCTGGAAAGAGCTTGGGCTGTTTTAACTGTGATTCATTATTGGCATCAGTCACAAAAGGTGGGGCAACTTTGCTGACTTTAAGTGTTATACAAAGGCTTTGTGTTTTTATTGTTATCCATAATTTCTCACACAACAGGCCTGTTAGCCAAAGCTGCTTAGAATTAGTGTGCAGTTCCTCCTCAGCGTTTAATGCAGGTCAACTTGTGGGTCTTAAAAGATTGACTATGGTCTTTTAAAAACATTCTAAGAGTTGTGGTGTGTAATTAATCATAGCAACAGAAGCAAAATACATCGTTTCCTTGCTGAGAATAGCATGTTTTCTTTGCTTATGAATTGATCCCTTAGACATTCCTCATGGGAATATATTTTTCCCTCCTAATGCAAACTGACTTTAAACTACAGATGTGCTAATCTATCTGTAGGAAGTTCCAGGGCTCATTGATTTGTGAGATCCATAGGTATTCATCTACTTTCGATGGAGAACTGAAAGACAGGGCAATTAATTAAGTCATCCTGCAGTGATTTTTCAAAACTGTAATATAAGCAGTGACTAAGAAACCCCCAGAGCTTTAGAGTTTGGATTTGGTTTGGGAAAGCATCTGAACTTTTGCAAACTGGGTTGATTTGAGGAAAAATAAAATATATTGTGTCTTGCATTAGGTAATGTATACATTATTCCTCTTATACAGGGTTTATCATGCTCAACCTTCAGTTTATGGTGCATGTGTGATACAGTGAATCTTTTTATGTGTCTGTGGGGCATCTGATCTCCCCTATTTGTTTGCAAGGGCCTTTGCAAACAGATTATGTCATGCACCCAACTACAAGGCTGCTCAGTGCTTGATCTAATAATTGCCATTACATGCAAGTCTTCTATACCTTACACCTTCAATAAAACATTCATTCATTTATTGCTTTGTTACTAAATGATATCTATTAATACTAAGCATCATCCCCAGGCTCAGAGAACTCACAATGAGTAGAAATGCATAAGCATTATTTAGGGGAAAGTAAGGAATTCGTTCATTGCAAGTGTTCTGATTTCAGAAATCTATGAGTTTTTGAGAAAATAAAAACATTACCATAACTTTATTATCTGCACTGTGTCCCAAATCTTTTTGGAAGGTGGCAGGCTCTAAATATAAAACAAAGGAGATTATGCATGAAATACTCAACTCAATGAAAGTGTATCAAGCATCTACAAGATGTAAAAGTCAAAGCTAAGTCTGTTGGTTAGCATACCTATTAGACTTCAAAGAAGACAGCCAAGAAACATCCTTCATATAGGCATGTTTGATTAGTCCATTAACAACTTTGCTTAGTCACTCAGTCGTTTCTGACTCTGCCTGGACTGTAGCCCACCAACTCCTCTGTTTATGTGATTTTTGAGGCAAGAATATTGTGGAGTAGGTTACCATTCCCTTCTCCAGGGGATCTTTTCAACTCAGGGGTCAAATCTGAGTCTTGGATCTCCTGCATTGACAGGTGGATTCTTTATCAATGTGCCACCTGGGAAGCCCCATTAACAAGTTTGGAAATAGCCATTCATGTTCCAGGTCTCTAACAGACCTGATGTAGCCTCCACACTGGACCCACTTCTTTGGCTTCACCCATCTTCATTCTTCTCTTTGTTCTCTAGATTCAAGGCATTCTGACTACCTCTAGTTCCTCAGAGGTGCTTAGTTCTCTTTCTCCTTCGGACCTTCACGTGTACGATTGGTTTTGCCTGGAAACTCCTCCCTGTCACCCTATTTTCTAGCTATTATCTACTCACCCTTC
The DNA here is from genome assembly GCA_024291935.2 of Okapia johnstoni. Classification (NCBI taxonomy): domain Eukaryota; kingdom Metazoa; phylum Chordata; class Mammalia; order Artiodactyla; family Giraffidae; genus Okapia; species Okapia johnstoni. The sequence continues at coordinate 39,295,887 of CM044308.1, read as the reverse complement.
AGGCCTTCATTTTAAGTTCACTCTCTTTCTCTAAAATTTTTCTTTTTTGTAGATCTGAGTTCATGATGACAGCCAGGACATCCAATTCTTCTACTATCTTAGTACACAATTCATACAAATTCTGGTTTAGAGTTGGTTTCTCTGATTGATTGTGAGCTCCATGCAGGCAGAATCATATCCCTAGCAAAAAGCTGGATGCACAACCTTAGCAAGTAACTGTTGAATGAATAAATGAGTGAATACAGAGTTACCTACTCGGCAAATTTCAACAGAAGTGTTATATGGAAGTGTTATGCAGAAAAGTAACATTTAACACGACAAATACCGGAAACACATTTGAAAGTTTCTTTTATTCATAAAATGCTTTGGGATTTTTCAGTGTGGTCATTGTTTTTAATGAAAATCATTTTACTACATACACAGTGAAAAAGTAAAAGGGAAAATTTTACCTAAGTGAAAAATAAACTTTTTATATGTATATTATTCAATATAAAATATTTCAAATATGAAGTTATTTTCAATATCTAAACTCTTTGAGGATCATCTCAATGAAAAGAAGAAAGATAAAGTATTGTCTTTCTTTTACCACATATCAGAAAAAATGTAGTTACTTTTTGTTTCTACTTTTAGATAACAGTTGGTATAGTTAATTTAAATTATTGATTGAGGTAAGAATGTACTTTTTGCTTGGTTTATCCTAGTGGGAGAGGCAGAAAAACATGCAATGGATTCAGCATCTGAAGACCTATGTTAATAAATGTGACTATCACCCACCCACCACTACTCACACATAGGTCATGGTTTTCTTTTTCCCCCAAAATGGGCATTGTTATTAGCCTGTGGTATGTTCTCCACTCCTTTCACTATATTCATACAGAAATATCCACACACATTAATGTACAGGAATGATTGTTGTCAGTGTTTATAGTTACAAACCTGAGGGTCATATATTATATATAACATTGGAACTTTCTTTTCTCACTTAAAACTCTTATCTACCCAGGTCAAAAAATATGGAATGGTGCTAACTCATAATAATTGCACAATATTTTATAGTATGGGTTTACCACAAATGATTTGACTATCTATTGTTTAACGTTCAGGTTTTTTCCAGGGTTCCATATTTCTGTTTCACTGTGTTTTTTTGTTTTACCACCATAAAATTGCATAATATATATTACATGCCCCACCCATCAGAACAAGACCGTTTCCCCACAACAACTCTCTCTCATCAGGAAGCTTCCATAAGCCTCTTATTCTTCTTCATCAGAGGGCAGACAGAATGAAAACCAAAATCAGAGAAAACTAACAAAACTGATCACATGAAACACAGTCTTGTCTAACTCAGTGAAACTATGTGCCATGCCATGTAGGGCCACCCAAGACGGACAGGTCATAGTGGAGGGTACTGACAAAACATGGTCCACTGGAGAAGGGAATGGCAAACCACTTCAGTATTCTTGCCTTGAGAATCCCAAGAACAGCATGAAAAGGCACAAAGATAGGACAGTGAAAGATGAATTCCCCAGGTCATTAGGTGCCCAATATACTACTGGAGAAGAATGGAGAAATAACTCTAGAAACAAAGGAGAGACGGAGCCAAAGTGAAAACAACACTCAGTTGTGGATGTGACTGGTGATGGAAGTAAAGTCCGATGCTGTAAAGAACAATATTGCATAGGAACCTGGAATGTTAGGTCTATGAATCAAGGCAAATTGGAAATGGTCAAACAGGAGATGGCAAGAGTGAACATAGACATTTCAGGAATCAGTGAACTAAAATGGACTGGAAAGGGCCAATTTAATTCAGAAGACCATTATATCTACTACTGTGGGCAAGAATCCCTTAGAAGAAATGGAGTAGCCCTCATAGTCAACAAACAAGTCCAAATGCAGTACTTGGGTGCAATCTCAAAAATGACAGAATGATCTCTGTTCAATTCCAAGGCAAACCATTCAATATCACAGTAATCCAAGACTATTCCCAACCACTAATGCCAAAGAAGCTAAAGTTGAATAGTTCTATGATGACCTACAAGGACCTTTTGGAACTAACTCCCAAAAAATAAGTCCTTTTCATCATAAGGAACCGGAATGAAAAAGTAGGAGGTTAAGAGATACCTGGAGTAACAGGCAAGTTTGGGCTTGGAGGACAAAATGAAACAAGGCAAAGGCTAACAGAGTTTTGCCAAGAGAACACACTGGTCATAGCAAACACCCACTTCCAACAACCAAAGAGAAGACTCTACACATGGACATAACCAGATGGTCAACTCTGAAATCAAATTGCTTATATTCTTTGCAGTGGAAGATGGAGAAGCTCTATACAGTCAGCAAAGCAAGACTGGGAGCTGACGGTGGCTCAGATCATGAACTCCTGATTGCCAAGTTCAGACTTAAATTGAAGAAGGTAGGGAAAAGCGCTAGACCATTCAGGTATGAACTAAATCATACCTTATGATTATACAGTGGAAGTGAGAAATAGATCCAAGGGATTAGATCTGATAGACAGAGTGCCTGAAGATCTATGGACAGTGGTTCATGTCATTGTATAGGAGGCAGTGATCAAGACCATCCCCAAGAAAAAGAAATGCAAAAAAGCAAAATGGCTGTCTGAGGAGGGCTTACAAATAGCTGAGAAAAGAAGAGAAGCTAAAGGCAAAAGAGAAAAGTAAAAATATACCCATCTGCATGCAGAGTTCCAAAGAAGAGCAAAGAGATATAAGAAAGCCTTCCTCAGTGATCAGTGCAAAGAAATAGAGGAAAACAATAGAATGGGAAAGACTAGAGAGCTCTTCAAGAAAATTAGAGATATCAAGGACACATTTCATGCAAAGATGGGCTCGATAAAGGACAGAAATGGTATGGACCTAACAGAAGCATAAGATATAAAGAGGTGGCAGGAATACACAAAAAACTATACAAAAAAGATCTTCATGACCCAGATAATCATGATGGGTGTGGTCACTCACCTAGAGCCAGATATCCTGGAATGCAAAGTCAAGTGGGCCTTAGGAAGCATCATTACAAACAAAGGTAGTGGAGGTGATGGAATTCTAGTTGAGCTATTTCAAGTCCTAAAAGATGATGCTATTAAAGTATCCCACTCAATATGCCAGCAAATTTGGAAAACTCAGCAGTGGCCACAGGACTGGAAAAGTTCAGTTTTCATTTCGATCCCAAAGAAAGGCAATGCCAAAAATGTGCAAACTGCCACGCAACTGCACTCAACTCACATGCTAACAGAATAATGTTCAAAATTCTCCAAGCAAGGTTTCAACAGTACATGAACCGTGAACTTCCAGATGTTCAAGCTGGATCTATAAAAGGCAGAGGGACCAGAGATCAAATTGCCAACATCTGTTGGATCTTAGATAAAGCAACACAGTTCCAGAAAAATATCTACTTCTGCTTTTTTGACTATGCCAAAACCTTTGACTGTGTGGATCACAACAAACTGTGAAAAATTCTTCAAGAGATGGGAATATCAGACCACCTGGCCTGCCTCCTGAATAGTCTGTATGTAGGTCAAGAAGCAACAGTTACAACTGGACATGGAACAACAGATTGATTCTAAATTGGGAAAGGAGTACATTGAGGCTGTATATTGTCACCCTGCTTATTTAACTTATATGGAGTACATCATGAGAAATGTTGGACTGGATGAAGCACAAGCTGGAATCAAGATTGCTGGGAGAAATAACAGTAACCTCAGATACTGACACCACCCTTATGGCAGAAAGCAAATAAAAACTAAAGAGCCTCTTGATGAAGGCGAAAGAGAAGAGTAAAAAAGCTGACTTAAAGCTCAACATTCAAAAAATGAAGATCATGGCATCCGGTCCCATCACTTCATGGCAATGGGGAAACAATGGAAACAGTGAGAGACTTTATTTTCTTGGGTTCCAAAATCACTGCAGATGGTGATTGCAGTCATGAAGTTAAAAGACGCTTGCTCCTTGGAAGAAAAACTATGACCAACCTAGACAGCATATTAAAAAGCAGAGACATTACTTTTTCAACAAAGGTTCATCTAGGTCAAGGCTATGGTTTTTCCAATAGTCATGTATGGATTTGTGAGTTGGACTATAAAGAAAGCTGAGCTCTGAATAATTGATACTTTTAAACTGTGGTGTTGGACAAGACTCTTGAGAGTCCCTTGGACTGCAAGGAGATCCAACCAGTCCATCCTAAAGGAAATCAGTCCTGAGTACTCATTGGAAAGACTAATGCTGAAGCTCAAACTCCAATCCTTTGGCCACCTGATGCGAAGACTGACTCTGGAAAAGACCCTGATGCTGGGAATGATTGAAGTCATGAGAAGGGGATGACAGAGGATGAGATGGTTGGATGACATCACTGACTCGATGGACATGAGTTTGAGTGAGCTCCAGGAGTTGGTGATGGACAGGGAAGACTTGTGTGCTGCAGTCCATGGGGTTGCAAAGAGTTGGGCACAAATGAGCCACCGAACTGAACTGAACTGAGGGTGGATTTATGGGTGTTTTTGTGACTAAAAGATAGGCTGCATTTACTGTTTGCTTTATCTGTAGTTATCAGAGGCTATAATTTCCTCTAGCATTTTTATTTTTCTTTTCCTTTTCATATTTGTATTATCTTAGAGATGTCTTCTTAAATAAGGCTTTCAATGTATATGTGTGTGTGTTAATCACTTAGTCATATCTGACCCCATGGAGTTTGAAACCCCATGGATTGTTTCCCACCAGGGTCCTTTGTCCATGGAATTCTCCAGGCAAGAATAATACACATTTTGCAAAGTGGATTGCCATTCCCTTCTCCAGGGATCTTCCCAACCCAAGGATCAAACTCAGGTCTCCTTTATTGCAAGCAGATTCTTTACCACTGTGCCACCTGGGAAACTCTTTTCAATGTATAATTCTAGCCATTTAATCCCCTGTTGCTATACAGGAGCCCTACTGATATGGTGGTAAAATATGAGGTAGGGGAAGTATTCTAAAGCCCTATGAGCAGGTCTCAGTCTCTTAGTCAGGTTGTGCCCATGGGCTGTGATCTTTAAAATTGCTTCCCATTCCCACTCGAGTGAGACAGCAAGTTTAGAGGGGGCTATTACTGGGTATTTCCATTCCCTCAAGTAAGTTAGGCTCTGGTAAAATCCCAGCCTAACCTCAGTGAGGCTGTTTTCCTTTGAATAAAGGTCTTACTGAGAAGGATAAAATTTTCTGGGTATATATGAAAATGATTGCTATTTCCTTGCGGTAGCAGAAGCACAAGGAAATTTTTCCCTGACCATCACTCTGAAAATCTGGTAGGGTTCCTGGATGCAGGAATCATGGACATGTAGGGGCATCCCTGAACCCTCGTGGAATATTTAAATCTCAAAACTGTCCACATGAAACTACAGCACTTTTGAAGTTTCAGTGATGCTTTTTTCATATATTGATTGCTCATATACACTCAAAGCTATTTTGAATTATTTTATCTAGTCTCACTAATATCTTCTATATATTTTTCTAGATATTCTATCATTAGACTTTTAAGGCTTCTCAGTAAATACTCCTACAACTCCACTGTATGAGACAATCTATGGTCTTGAAACGCTTATGATCAGAAAGATCTGAAATCAAATTCTCTCATACTTCCACCCAAAATCATTCACTTGTAAGGTAACTTTCATCATTCAAAACTGTAATAATATGTATATTTTCACCTGAACAAAAAGCTTTTTGCAGAAAAAAGTTCAATAATCATATTCCCATCTTATCCTGCAAGAAAAAGGAAAAAGAGTTGTATATTCAGTGGTTCTACTGGTTTTTATTTATTTTTAAAATTTCACTTATGAAATTTGATTTTGTATTACTCTAGTCAGGAACCAGGATCATAATGTATATTCATATGTAATTAACTTTATTCAGTGGTAGAATAGCCAATTAAACTATTTTAAATGGTCCTGTCACTTGCAACCATATCTCCTAGGTTTTTTGGAGATGCAAAATCATAAGATTACCCATAACTATTTTGGTGTTTTTACAGTCTTATTAGGTGACCCAACATAATTGGTGGCATTTATCAGTAATATGACACTCAATGTCAAGTGCTCATTTATAAATGTTAATTTATAAATGCTGGGTGGGGATGTATTCAGAAGGAATTAATGTTTAAGGAGCCATGAACTTTTGACATATGCATTACAAATATGTAACTTGTAACTACTTGGTGACTAGGCATTACTATCCCAAATATACTATAGAGGCAATGGAGGCTGAGAGAGGATAGGTCTCATGGACTAAGTATTTAAACTATGGCTGGTTCATAATATGCATCAACAGTAAAAATAAATGTTAAGGGACCTTATTTGGAAATAGGGTCAGTGCAGATTATTAATTAAGATAACTAGTTGATAAATTCATACTGGAATAATATGAGCCCCTAATCCAATATGACTTGTGTCCTTATAAGAAGACACCATGACAATACAGGGACAAACAGAGATATCTCTGTGTGATAACAAAGCCAGAGATTAGAGTTATACTACTGCAAGCCAAGAAATGTCAAATATTACCAGCAAATCACCAGAAGCTAGAGAGAAGTAAGAAAAGATTCCCTTACAGTTTTCAGATGGAGTACAGTCCTGCCAAAATTTTGATTTTTGTACTCATAAACTAAAAGAAATGTGAAGTAATAAATTTAAGCCACTCAGTTTGTGGTACTTTGTCAAAAAGCTCTAGCTAACTAATATAACAAGTGATGAGTGTATGCGTGTGTGTGTGGACACGTGTGCTCAGTTGAGTCTGACTCTTTGCAACCCCATAGACTGCAGCCCGCCAAGCTCCTCTGTCCATGGAACTTTCAAGGCAAGAATACTGAAGCAGATTGCCATTGTCTTTCCCAGGGGACCTTCCAAACCCAGGAATCAAACCCATGTCTCTTGTGTCTCCTGCATTGGCAGGAAGATTCTTTACCATCTGAACCACGAGGGAAGCCAGAGGAATATGTAGTAATGGCTTAATGGGGAATGTGCTCTCCAGACTGTGTCCTTCATGTAGGGTGAGTGCAAAAGTATAAAGATGAGTAAGAAATACATTATTGCAGGTTACCAATATCAGGTCATTGGTTCAGCTCAGTTCAGTTCAGTCGCTTGGTTAGACCACAGCAATAAATTCCAGCCATATGGAACTATTCCTGAGGAATATGATTAAGAGGTGAAGACAGGGGACTCTGGTAAAATTGTGAATATAGCTACCAGTTGATCCACTATAACCAAAAAGAGATCTCTATGTAATAAGGAAGAGAGAAACAGGTACAGACGATTCTTGATATTTGTGGCAGTGCAGAACCATAAAAAGGCAATGCAAACTGAAACCCTGCAAGGCAAACAATAATCGATGGAAAATTATAGCTGCTTTGTAATTAAAATATTTTTGTCAAAAAATTTTAAATTCTTACTGTCTATTGTAGATGTACAGAGGAATGAAAAAGAAAAGCTATAATAAACTAGTTCTTATTTAGTACAGTATAACTTTAAACATTGGAAAGACTGAGAATTAAAGTGTTTTATTTCTTTGTATTAAGAATAGCTTGAACAGTGCTTTCCTTCTTGTCCTATAATTTAAGATATGAAGTGAACATCTTTTCTATGCCTTGGCAAATAGCCATATACCTTTCTAATTTTGGATCACCTTCCAAAATTTTACCTTTTGTGCTCTCAATGTCATGAAATATCTTTGAGATGTTCTTTAATGTGAAGTTTCTTCTGGCACTACTTTTATGGGATATGGTCCTCTTTTTCATTATAATCATCTTCATCATGTATGTTGATAATTTCATCTTCACTAATTTCCCCTGACTTCTTATCTAGAGTCTTTCAAATAGTGACAGTGTCTATATTCCACAGTCAGCAATTTCTTCTATACTCCATTTAAATTTGATTGCAATTTCACTTCCAGTGTTATCACTTCATTTCTTTGCTGTACTTTTATCTTTGTTTTCCAATTCTCTTTTGAGTATTCATTTTTGTAAAATGCCACATGGCTCTATCACTGGAGGACAAGAAAGTAAAACAACTCCATGGTTTACTGTCTGCAGGTAAACCAGAAATGCTCATGGGAACAACCACCAACAGACTTTCAAAGAATTGACATGATTGGTCATTATGCAAATCTTTTATTCATATGGTGATTTGTGGGCTGAAAAACTAGTCATTGAAGTCTGTACTTTATGCAATTATTCACAATTATATGCCATAATAATTAAAAGTTAAGCCATGTTGTTGGGGACTGTTATTTTTTAACTAAATCATGGTAACTGAAGTTCATGCATATTGGAACCATCAAACAGAAGATTGCTTGCATATATCCAACTAGGGGTTAGAGGATACATAGAAGGGAATGAGGTGAGAAGAGAAAATAAATGCATAGGACATTCATTTACAAAGTGATCAGCAGATCAGAAGCATTGGGGTTATCTGGGAACTTGTTAAAAATGTAAATCTAAGATCCCACCCCAGACAGACTGAATCAGAAACTCCAAGCGTGGTGTCTAGTCTTCCATGTTTTAGTAAGGATTTCAGATGATTCTCATACTACAAATTTGGGAATCATTGAAAAAGAAGATCTGGATTGAATTGATAGAGAGTGAGAAAATGGGGGTAAACCCCTTATTTTAGAGTTGAGATGAATCATCAGAAGCTCTTTAAGTTTCTATGACTGCTATGTGAATAGGCTCTTTCAAGTTTATACTAACTAGAAATCCAATTATTGGGAGAGACAAGCATAACTGTCTCAAATCTATGTTGTTCAGGCCACAGAAGATTATGGTTAACAGGGGATATTAACTAAAAGGTCACAACAGTCACAGTCCCAGTAACTAGCAGAGAAAAATTTTAACTTTAGCTCTTGCCTGAAAATTTTATGCTCTCTAACTTCTATCACACTGTTTACTCTTGGTTTCAGGGAAACCCGCTATAATGAACACTTTATTCATGGGTTCATATTCAAATTTCATCACTTAATGTGTGTATGGCTTTGAGGATAATAATATCTACTTCAAGTGGTTTTTGGAAAGATTCAAAGAGATAGATAACATAGACAAAGTTCCTAGTCCAATCAATTACACTTAATAAGAACCTCAATTCTGCTCTTAAATTCTTCCATAGTTTCCAATCTTCCATTTTTATCGCTACCAATTTTATAGTATCAATATGCCTATAAATATTGCATCTTAATAGTTTAAGATGTCAGTGATCTTTGTTTTGTTCACTGACATATTAGAACACCCTAAAATTATGCCAAAAATGCAGTAGGTGCTTAATTAAAATTTGTTGAATGAATGAGTGACTCCTCCCATTAGTCCTAGTTCAAAGTCCTCATTCTCCATATAGACAACTTAAAAAGTTTCCAAAGCATTAGAATGATTATGTCAGAAAGAGAATGATATTTGCATGAAATATGATAGTGCCTGAGTTTTGTCTCAATCTTGTTTGAGGAGTTAGTATGAACTCAATGGAAGCATTCTTAATGAAGAAGATGACCACCTAAAAAAGTTGAAAATCTCAGCATTATACATTATGGGACAAAGATGCCATATTCAGGGGAAAATGTAAATCATATTCAAGTAAGGAAGTAAATTCTATAACTAAAAAGTGCCAGGGTGAACATATCAAAAGGTCAGAAGTTAGAAGAATCAAGTGCAAATTAGGGTGTGGAGAATCAGATGGATCCAGGCAAGTGGTACAGGAATAACACTATAAAAATTTGATGCCCTATGGTGCTCTCTGCATGGTGCTAAACCTTGCAGGATGGAAAAACTTTTCTTGCATGCATTTTAAATGCTTTGATTTGTACTTAATGACAGGGAACTTGTATATGCCACTCAGTAAAGATGGATTTGTCCGAAGCCCTGCTAAATCAATGCATATTCACTGAAATCTCTTGTCATTGTTCTGTCAGAGAAAGCTCTGCATCCATTCTGCCACATGGAAATCTGACTAGTCTGTATCTGTGTTTGTAACCAGCTGGGACTTACACTGGCTTCATTATGCCATTTATTTTATCAGTAGACAGTTTTCCTCTAGTCTTTGTTTTCCTTGGTGGAAGTTGCGCTCCTTTTGTTTGTGTTATAATAGAGAACAAGGCATTTCCTTTTCAACATTAACAAGCCCATCAGTCATGCACTTTAACTTATAATTTTGAGTGCCTTTCAGCACTTTTAAGAGCAAGAAAAGATGACATTATTCTGAGCCACAACATTATGGGGGCAAGAAATTCCCTCAAGAGGTCATATAATCTAATCCTCTGACTCCAACTGAACATTAGCTTTTGAAGAGATCATCACTTACAGATAAAATCTTCCTCTTTGCTTTATATTCACATGACATTGAAAGGGGCTGCATTTTCTGTGAGCCTAGAGGAAGAGAAAATAGCTTTCTTCAAGTCAAAAAACCTCACTTCCCTCTTTTACTAAGATTTACAACCTGGCAAAGAAACCTGTAAGCAGACCATCTCTGCAAGTCACAATTCTGACTATATTTAAAAGTCAAAGGACTAGATTGGTATATTTGTTTTTTCCTGCTGCATAGCAAATTATCATAAATTTAACTTAAATTATTATCTCACAGTTTCCATGAGTCGGAAGTCCAGGAATCTGGGAGCTTTCTTTGGTCTCATCAATTAAAATTCAGGGACAGACTGGGGCCTTGAACTCATCTGTGGCTCAAGGTCCTCTCCCAAACTTTTAGTTACTGAAATTTTCAACTGGAGAACTCAGATTCCCATTTCCTTGCTTGCTGTCACCTGGGTCTATTCTTATCTCTGAAAGCTGGCCACTATTCCTTGTCATGGAATCATCCTACAAGATTGCAGATTTCTTTTTTTTCCAAAGACAAAAGAAGCATATCTGCTTCTGTTTCAGGTCCTGTTGACCTCTTTTAAGGATGCAATTTATTAGGTCATCCAGGATAATATTCCCACTGATTAACTCAAAGTCAAATGATCAGAGACCTTTGTTGCATCTGCAATATCCCTTCATATTTGTCTAATCACAAGAGTAATATCCCTTTTCATTTCCAAATGGGCCTGCAAGGGGCTGGAATCTTGGGAACTAAGAATTCAGCCTATCACAGTTGGAGACACGTTAACCCATTCTATTAGTTTTTCATGTTTATAAGCCACCCTCCAACTTAGTGGCTTAAGACAGAAATAGCTGATTATTAGCTTATGGTTCTGTGGGTTGGCAATTTAGACTGAACCAAGTTGGGCAGTTCTTCCAATCCTCAGTTGGACTTACTCATACAGTTGAAGTGAACTGTTAAGTTCACCACATCTTGGTTGTAGACAGTCACACTCAGGTTTCCGGTGATTGGGGTTAGGGGTGCAAAAGGGGCAACTAAGTCACATTTTTGCAGAATCTAGAAAGCTGCCTCAGCCTTCTTCACAAAGTAACTGGGTATCAGAAGAAGGAAGAAGAATTGAAAGCTTGGCTTCTATCACGTTTCTTAAATATCTTTTGGTCAAAGCAAGTTATGTGTCCAAGCCAAGATTCAAGACAAGGACAAATATATCCCTAATTGCAAGAGCTGAAAAATGTTGTAGCCAACTTTAAAATCTACCACACCCATTAAAAATGTAAAGTCAGTTCAACAAGGCATAAGGAAAGTTACTGAGTGCAACAATATCATATATATACATATATTCTATTTCTGTAAAGCAAACAATAATTTTATAATTTACGTGAAAAAAAACTTTTAGTTATTTTTTATAATTAGACCATTCATTTTAAAGCTTGGATTTTCCCATATTTCTATCAATTAATGTTTTTCTTCTGGTTTCTTTTTAAAACAGCTTTTCTCCTTGAAAATACAATATTGAAAGATATTAATCACTATTTCCCTATTACCTCATGAAAGATTTTGTAACTACATGCACCCTTATGACCCCTTCTTATTTTAACTTCATTAAAAATTAGGATGTACAATTAGAATGTACAATTAGAATGTAATTTGGCTCAATTACATTCAAAAACCAACCAGACTGGACCTCATCTCTGATGACACTGAAGCCCTTAGCATTCAAAGAAAGTTACAAATGACTCAGCAAATTTAATAATAATGCAGACAGCTCTCTCTTCCTGATCAAAGACTACAAGAATGTGTGGAAATCAAGCACAAGAAAAGAGGAGGAAAAATATATTTGGCTTCATCTTGTCAATAAAAAGAAACCAAAGGAAGAGAAATCCCAAGTGTAGTTTCTGGAAAAGCAGGAGAGAAGGAATGCTGATAACCTAAAAAGGAAGCATTGTGACACGGGATTCTGAAAAAAAAATTGTTTAAAATGAAAATATGAGCATGAAAAAGAGGAGGAGCCAAAGTGAAAGGAAAGAGGCTAGAGGTAGAATTTAAAAGAAACAAATACCAGGCTTTCGTGTAGTTGAGATGCTTAAATACTTAACACATTATTACACTTATGTTTCCGAAGATCCATGTAAGCATGGGAAGATATTGTATAGATGCACCTGCCCTTATTAATATCAGTGGAATTACATTTTTAAACACATTTGTGTTTGTATCACTTAGCTGCTTTAAAGCAAAAACAAGAGCACTGATGGTTCTTATTATCTGTAGGATAAAGTCCAAAATCCCCAACCCTTCAAAGAACCTGGCCACAACCTAATGGACACGATAAGCAACCTGCAGAGCTGCACCTAATGTACCTAAGAGGGGTTGTTTAATATAGCTATCTTTTTGTTTTACTTTTCTCCCCTCCATCTAGAGGATTCATTATTGCAATCTTGGACAATTTCCAGGGAATAGTAAGGTTTTTACCTATCCTTTGTGTTCCACAAACCATAGTTTATTACTTTAATGGCATTTATTCCTCTGCACAGTAAATATTTGTTTACTAATCTGCCTTCTTCATTAGTATATGAACGACTCTAGGACAGGAATTGTACCTGGTTCACTGATGAACTAGTAGAAGGTTTTGGTTATGTATAAGGGAATGAGAGACCAACTACCCCAGCCTTTAAAAGCACTAACAGAATGCCAATGATCCATGGACTCCCTTAAGAAATGCCTTTACCTGTCACCTGCCATTTAAAAAAAAAAAAATTAACCAGAATAGAGTGATACCAACTGGATCAAGTGAGCACGTATTATACTCTGGAGACTGTCTAATCTACATATTTTGGCCACATATTTGGGTATCCTTTGATTTCATTGAAGTACAGATTACCCATGTACTCCAGATTGCCTGGACTAAATCTGGTTTATGACTATTGTCCTGGATTCATTTTTATTTGTACCTCTTTTCCAGCCAAAGGGGCTATTGTTTGGGTGATGAATTATGTGATTATCCTGAAGCTATAGTCATTTCTTATTAGATTTATGTGCCTAATCTAGGAGAACATTTAGAGTATAGAAAGTGAAAAGTGAGTATTAGTCACTGAGTCATGTCCGACTCTTTGTGACCCCATGAACTGTAACCCGCCACGCTCCTCTCCCCATGGAATTCTCCAGACAAGAATAATACAAATCTTACAAAGTGGGTTGCCATTCCCTTCTCAAGAGAATCTTTCTGACCCAAGGATTGAACCCAGGTTTCCTGCATTACAGGCAGATTCTTTACTATCTGAAAAACCAGATTTAGAGAATATAGAGTAGATCGAATTTAGAACTGCAATATCGAGGAATTGGACTGGAATGGAAGAATTTATTTCAGATGATCATTATATCTATTATTGTGGGCAAGAATCCCTTAGAAGAAAGGGAATAGCCCTCATAGTCAACAAAAGAGTTTGAAATGCTGTACTTGGGTGCAATCTCAAAAATGACAGAATGATCTCTCTTCATTTCCAAGGCAAACCATTCAATGTCACGGTAATTCAAGTCTATGCCCCAACCACTAATGCTGAAGAAGCTGAACGGTTCTATGAAGACCTACAAGAACTTCTTGAACTAATACCCAAAAAATAAGTCCTTTTCATTATAGGGGACTGGAATGCAAAAGTAGGAAGTCAGGAGACACCTGGAATAACAGGCAAGTTTGGCCTCGGAGGACAAAATGTAGCAGGGCAAAGGCTAACAGAGTTTTGCCAAGAGAATGCACTGGTCATAGCAAGCACCTGTTCCAACAACACAAGAGACAACTCAAAACATGGATACCAGATGGTCAACTGCAAAATCAGATTGATTATGTTCTTTGCAGTGGAAGATGGAGAAGCTCTATACAATCAGCACAAACAAGACTGGGAGATGACTGTGGCTCAGATCATGAACTCATGATTGCCAAATTCAGACTTCAGCTGAAGAAAGTAGGGAAAACCGCTAGACCATTCAGGTATGACTTAAATCATATCCTTTAAAATTATACAGTGGAAGTGACAAATAGAGCCAAGGGATTAGATTTGATAGACAGAGTGCCTGAAGAACTATGAACAGTCGTTCATGCCATTGTTCAGGAGGCAGTGATCAAGACCATCCCCAAGAAAAAGAAATACAAAAAAGCGAAATGACTGTCTGAGAAGGGCTTACAAATAGCTGAGAAGAGAAGCTAAAGGCAAAGGAGAAAAGGAAAGTTTTACCCATCTGAACGCAGAGTTCCAAAGAATAGCAAAGAGATATAAGAAAGCCTTCCTCAATGATCAATGCAAAGAAATAGAGGAAAGCAATAGAATGGGAAAGACTAGAGATCTCTTCAAGAAAATTGGAGACACCAAGGGCACATTTCATGCAAAGATGGGCACAGTAAAAGACAGAAAGAATATGGACCTAAGAGAAGCAGAAAATATTAAGAAGTGGCAAGAATACACAGAAGAATTATACAAAAAAGATCTTCATGACCCAGAAAACCACGAAAGTGTGATGACTCACCTAGAGCCAGATATCCTGGAATGCAAAGTCAAGTGGGCCTTAGGAAGCATCATTATGAACAAAGGTAGTGGAGGTGATGGAGTTCTAGTTGAGCTGTTTCGAGTCTTAAAAGATGATGCTATTAGTATGCCACTCAATATGCCAGCAAATTTGGAAAACTCAGCAGTGGCCACAAGACTGGAAAAGTTCAGTTTTCATTTCGATCCCAAAGAAAGGCAATGCCAAAAATGTGCAAACTGCCACGCAACTGCACTCAACTCACATGCTAACAGAATAATGTTCAAAATTCTCCAAGCAAGGCTTCAACAGTACATGAACCATGAACTTCCAGATGTTCAAGATGGATTTATAAAAGGCAGAGGGACCAGAGATCAAATTGCCAACATCTGTTGGATCTTAGATAAAGCAACACAGTTCCAGAAAAATATCTACTTCTGCTCTTTTGACTATGCCAAAACCTTTGACTGTGTGGATCACAACAAACTGTGAAAAATTCTTCAAGAGATGGGAATACCAGACCACCTGGCCTGCCTCCTGAATAGTCTGTATGCAAGTCAAGAAGCAACAGTTAGACCTGGACATGGAACAACAGATTGATTCCAAATTGGGAAAGGAGTACATCAAGGCTGTATACTGTCTCCCTGCTTATTTAACTTACATGCAGAATACATCATGCAAAATGCTGGGCTGGATGAATCACAAGCTAGAATCCAGATTGCTGGGAGAAATATCAATAACCTCAGATACTGACACCATCCTTATGGCAGAAAGCAAAGAAAAACTAAAGAGCCTCTTGATGAAAGTGAAACAGGAGAGTGAAAAAGTTGGCTTAAGACTCAATATTCAGTATTTTGTTGTTATTCTCCCTATGTTTTCCTCTAGGAGTTTTATAGTTTCTGGTCTTACATTTAAATCTTTAAACCATTTTGAGTTTTATTTGTGTATGGTGTTAGAAAGTGTTCTAGTTTCATTCTTTTACAGGTGGTTGACCAGTTTTACCAGCACCACTTGTTGAAGAGATCGTCTTTTCTCCATTGTACAGTTTTGCCTCCTTTGTCATAAGTAAGGTGTCCATAGGTACATGAATTCATCTCTGGGCTTTCTATTTTGTTCCATTGATCTATATTTCTGTCTTTGTGCCAATATCATACTGTCTTGATGATAAATCATAGCAAGATCCTCTAATGACCCACCTCCCAGAATAATGGAAATAAAAGCAGAAATAAACAAATGAGACCTAATTAAACTTAAAAGCTTTTGCACAATGAAGGAAACTATAAGCAAGGTGAAAAGGCAGCCTTCAGAATGAGAGAAAATAATCACAAATGAAACAACTGACAGAGAGTTAATCTCCAAAATATACAAGCAGCTCATGCAGCTCAATATCTGAAAAATAAACGACCCAATAAAAAAATGGGCCAAAGAACTAAACATATATTTCTCCAAAGAAGACATACATCAGATGGCTAGCAAACACATGAAAAGATGTTCAACCTCACTTATTATCAGAGAAATGTAAATCAAAACCACAGTGAGGTATCATCTCACACTGGTCAGAATGGCTGCCATCAAAAAGTCTACAAACAATAAATACTGGAGAGGGTGTGGAGAAAAGGGAACCCTCTTACACTGTTGGTGGGAATGCAAACTAGTACAGCCACTATGGAGAACAGTGTGAGGATTCCTTAAAAAAACAGGAAATAGACCTTCCATACAACCCAGCAATCCCACTGCTGGGCATACACACTGAGAAAACCAGAATTGAAAGAATTGTACCCCAGAATTGTACCCCAATGTTCATTGCAGCACTGTTTACAATAGCTAGGACATGGAAGCAACCTAAATGTCCATCAGCAGACGAATGACTAGAAAGTTGTGGTACATATACACAATGGAATATTACTCAGCTATAAAAAAGAGTGCACTTGAGTCAGTTCTAATGAGATGGATGAAACTGGAGTCTCTTATACAGAGAGAAAAAGACCAGTACAGTATATTATTGCATATATATGGAATTTAGAAAGATAGTAACACTGACCCTATATGCAAGACAGCAAAAGAGGCACAGATATAAAGAACAGACTGTTGACTCTGTGGGAGAAGGTGAGGGTGGGATGATTTGAGAGAATAGCATTGAAACGTATATTATCATATGTGAAATAGATGACGAGTTCAAGTTTAATGCATGAAATAGGACACTCAAAGCTGGTGTGCTGGGACAACCCCAAGGGATGGGATGGGAAAGGAGATGGGAGGGGGTTTGGGATGGAAGGACACATGTACACCAGTGGCTGATTCTTGTCAATGTATTGCAAAAACCACCACAATACTGCAAAGTAATTAGCCTACAATTAAAATAAATAAATTAAAAAAAAAGAAACAACAGCAACAAAAAATTCAACATTCAGAAAACTAATTCATGGCATCCTGTCCCAATACTTCATGGCAAACAAATAGATGGGGAAACAATGGAAACAGTGACAGACTTTATTTTGGGGGGCTCCAAAATCACTGCAGATGGTGACTGCAGCCATGAAATTAAAAGACGCTTACTCCTTGGAAGAAAAGCTATGACCAACCTAGACAGCTTATTAAAAAGTAGAGACATTACTTTGCCAACAAAAGTCTATCTATTCAAATCCTTGTGACATTTGGAACATAAAGAAAGCTGAGCAGCAAAGAATTGATGTTTTAGAACTGTGGTGTTGGAGAAGCCTCTTGAGAGTCCCTTGGACTGCAAGGAGATCCAACCAGTCCATCATAAAGGAAGTCAGTCCTGAATATTCATTGGAAGGACTGATGCTGAAGCTCAAACTCTAAAACTTTGGCCACCTGATGCGAAGAACTGACTCATTGGAAAAGACCCTGATGCTGGGAAAGATTGAAGACTTGAGGAGAAGGGGATGACAGAGGATGAGATGGTTAGATGGCATCACTGACTTGATGGACATGAGTTTGAACAAGCTCCGGGAGCTGATGATGGACAGGGAAGCCTGGCATGCTGCAGTCCATGGGGTCGCAAAGAGTCAGACACAACTGAGTGACTGAACTGAACTGTTCAAGAATTTAGAAGATTTGAATTCTAATTGAAGGTTTGCCAATAACTTGATGTAATATTTATTTAATCCACCTAACATTTAATTCATTTTAGTTAACATTATCTGAAAAATTAAATAGAGAAGGGAGGGAAAACAATATAATATAATGTCTAAAGTAAAATAATTAAATCAAACTCTTGATTGTACAAGGTTAATGGAAGGAAACCAAGTACAGAGAAATGAAATGTACAAAATATCCTCAGATCTGTTTGTATTCATTACCTTCTCAATGCTTTTTCCCTTACTAAACTTTTTTACAAGAATTGCAAGCAAATAAATGTTGACTGATTTGGCTATCGCATCTTTTTCCTCTAGTGGAGGTGTAAATGAGCAATAAAATGGCTACCTGACTGGTAATAGAAGAGAAATAGTGAAAAAGTAGAGAACCAAAGCAATCCATAAATGGAATAATAAGGGTCAGGATAACTGAGAGGATTGCATATGATATTGTCTTCTTCTTTAGAAGAGGAGAAAGAAAATGATGCATAAATATATTTCAAAAGGACCTTGTGGGATTAACACCATGAAATTCAGCCAGTAAAGGATTCACTTTTCCAGTGGTTATTGACTTATCCAAAGTCACAATGCAAGAAAAATTCATAGCTCACATTCACTATGACCTCAACATGCACCTTATTATGTCATATTCACAACTGACCGTTCTTCAAGTACACTATGCCATTTTAGAACTTTGCACATGCCTTTGACCCTGTTTGCAATGCTTGATGAGCTTCTCATTCCTCAAAGCTCAGTTTTGATATCATTCTTTGCTTCCTTCTCTTCTACTTTAATTTACTACTATGCCTCACCTTGTTTAGACTTGAAATAAGTTCAACATCTTTATTAATTCTTAAAAACCAGCCAGTACTTTTTGCATTCTTCCACTGTCGACAAACCCCTGCGTTGCAGAATTATTAAGGACATGAATTGTGGAATCAGAAAGGTTTGAACTTGAGGTCTGCCATTAGCCATGTATCTCTGAACGTTCTTTAAAACTTTTGTTAGTCTTAGTTCCTTCTCCTCCCAAAATAGTGAAAACAATATCAACCACATAATATTTTTCTGATGATCAAGTAAAATAATGCATATAAATTGTTTACCACAATGCTCAGAAGTCAATGAAAACTAACTTTATGGGTAACTTTTTCCTCTGAACTATACAACAAAAGTTTCATTAGTCACATCTGTGTCTCTAACACCTTTTATGGCTCCTGTCTCAAGAATGACACATTCCAAGTGCTCATGTCACTTTCCTCTCTTGTTTTGTGTCCTAAATCTAGAAGAAATGATCAGAAAGTCTATGATTATTTTAAAATTAACATCTATAGAAATGTGAATTAGTGTTTTTTCCATGGCTTTATATTGATAAAATATGTTTCACTAAGACCTAAGCCATCGAGGAGAAGTAGATTCAGTTGAGTGGAAATGGCAAAGCCTATATCAACCAACTTCTTTGAGGGAAAACTATCTTTTAACAAAACTGTAAAAATGTGACCACTATATCAAAAGAATAATCTCCTATCTTACTCTCTGCAATCACTGAGAGACCATTCCTACCTAACATTCTTTCTTCTTTCATTTTATTTTGTGCTTCCTCCATTCTCTTCCACAAGAAATTTTCTTTACCTTGCTCAGATTTCTTGAGAGATTTTGCCGAAGTTACCCACTGTGGCAGGGCAACTTGAAAGTGACATTTCAGAACAATGGAAAGCAGACCACATCTATTTTCCATACCTGCCTCTCTCTCCATATCCAAAGATATATCCTCTGTCAGAGCCTAGACATGATACTCCTGCATATGTTGAGAGAATTCATAAGAACAAAAGAGAGTATGCAGATAGATTATTTCCATCACCACCACTTCTATTCTGCTTTTGAAATAATTTAAAAAGGGAAACCTAAATCAGGAACTTGGTGACTGTCTTTTCTCCACTGTAAATGTTGATTCTTTTCTTATATATTATTAATAATTGCCCATAAGTGTGTGGGTTTATATCTGGGCTCCATATCCTGTTCCTTTGATCTATGTGTTTGTTTTTATGCCAGTTTCACAATGTTTTGATTGCTGTAGACTTTGCAGTATATTCTGATGTCAGAGATCATGACTTCTCCAGCTCTGTTCTTCTTTCTCAAGATTGTTTTGGCTATTCAGAGTCTTTTGTGTTTTTATACAAATTTTAAAACTATTTGTTCTTGTTCTGTGAAAATTCTATTGGAATTTTAATAAATATTGCTTGGAATCTGTAGATTGCCTCGGGCAATATGGTCATTTTAACAATAAGAATTCTTCCAGTTCAAGAACACTGTATATTTTCCATATGCTTATATTGCCTTCAATTTCTTTCATTAGTACCTTACAGTCTTTGGAGTATAATCTTTTATCTCCTTAAGTAAATTTATTTCTTGATATTTTATCCTTTTTGATGCAATGGAAATGGGACTGTTTCTTAATTTCTCTTTCTGAAGTTCACTGTTATTTTTGAAATGCAACAAATTTATGTATATTAATTTTGTATCCTGCAACTTTACCAAATTCATTAATGAGCTCTAGTCACTTTCTAGTGCTATCTAGGATTTTTCTATATATAGTATCATGTTATCTGCAGATAGTGACAGTTTTACTTCTTTCTTTCCAACTTAGATTCTTTTTATTTCTTTTTCTTGTCTAATTGCTGTGACTAGGACTTCCAAAATTATGTTGAATAAAAGTGATGAGTGTGAGCATCCTTATCCTATTCCTGATTTAAGAGGAAATGCTTTCAGCTTTTCACAGTTGAGAATGATATTAGCTGAAGGTTTTTCATATGTGGCCTTTATTAAGTTGTGGTACATTACCTTTATTCCCACTTTCTGGAGAGTTTCTATCATAAAAGGATATTGAATTTTATCAAAAAACTTTTCTGCATCTATTGAGATGATTATATGGTTTTTATTCCTCAGTTTGTTAATGTGATGTATCACACTGATTGATTTGCAGATATCGACTGTGGAGAAAAGGGAACCCTCATAATACTGTTGGTGAAAATGTAAATAGGTGCAGCCCTGTCAAAAACAATATGGAGGTAAAAAAACTAAAAATAGAACTACCATATGACCTAACAATTCCACTCCTGTGTATATATATGAGGGAAAAAAAAACCAAAACACTAATTCAAAAACATAATCAACCCCCAATGTTCCAAACAGCATTATGTACAATTAGGAAGACATAGAAGCAACCTAAGTATACATCAACAGATGAACGGGTAAAGAAGATGATATATATATATTCTGCACAATGAAACCCTAGTCAGTTATAAAAAGAATGAAATTTTCATTCATTGCAGCCAAGTGGATGGATTTGAAGGGCATTATGCAAAGCGAAATAAGTCAGACAGAGAAGGGACAAATACTGTATAATATCACTAATATGTGGAATCCCAAAATACAAGCAAGTGAACATAG
The DNA here is from genome assembly GCA_024291935.2 of Okapia johnstoni. Classification (NCBI taxonomy): domain Eukaryota; kingdom Metazoa; phylum Chordata; class Mammalia; order Artiodactyla; family Giraffidae; genus Okapia; species Okapia johnstoni. The sequence goes on along the minus strand of CM044308.1, from coordinate 39,274,503 downwards.
CAAAAATAAAAGCAGACTCACACATAGACAGAAAAAACTAGTGATTACCAGTTGGAGGGGAGGGCAATATAGGGGTAGAGGGTGGGAGGGACACACTATCAGGTTTAAGATAGACTACAAGGACATATTTTATTACATGGGGAATATAGTCAATATTTTGTAATAATTGTAAATAGAGTGTAGCCTTTAAACATTGCATAAAAATGTATAAAGTGAAGAGTGCTAAAAATTGCAACAACAATAACAAAAAATGTTTTTGTATTTCCCCCAGTCCCCAGGAGCCAAAAACTTTTCAAGTGTGAGCAAGTATGATTGGCCTAAAAAAAACACATGGAACCGAGGTCTAAAAATGAGACACCGAGTCCCATTCTGCCACTGTAGGCTTAGGAATGTTCCTTCATCTTCCTAAGTTTCAGGTTCTCAATCTTTGGTATAAGATGCTAGCTTAGATAACATTTAATTAAGGTACACATATTTCTAGTCACTATAATGAGTATATTTTGAAGTATTTATGTCCTTGAAAACTTTTTACATTTGGAATCATGTTGAAAAATATCAGGACTAATGGCTCCTATAATTTCTAAAATCCTTAGATGCATTAAAATTTGTTAATTCTGTGTTATCCTTTTAACTCATCTTGTCTCCTAACATTTAAGATTATAAATTAAGGTTATGTTGAATTCTAATTTCTAATAAGAAAACATTGACTATGAAAGATGATAGCCCAGAATTAATTTCCCAGAAACTAATGAGCAAGTGAAAACAAAGATACTAATAAGAGTCTACCTAACATGGGCTACCATGGTGGTTACAATCCCACAAAATTCTTCCTACTAACAGACATCATGTTAACTATAATATTAAACAAATTATTGCCAGGGTTTCCAACCAGATGGTCAGCAATCATGAGCTCCTTCCTAAGCAGTTCTTGAAGGGGTGCCAAAGCAGTTGTGTGGTTCTTGTGATCCTTCTGAATGTTAGCCACATTGTGCCCTATGTGAGTTTTGTCCCAGGGACAAACACGAGCCACAAATAGTCAAGGCACGGTCATTGAGGTGCAACACCTCATGATCAGGAAATGTATCATGAGCTTATAGGTAAAGGTAAATGCATATAATTGTCCAAACTCAATAATGAAAAGCTACCTTTTTAGTTTGATTGCTAAATTATTTAAAGGAAAGCTTTTTAGGTACCATGATATCCAGATAAGCTTCTGCAGAAAACTAGAGGAATGGACCACTGCATATTCACCAAAGATTATGAAGCCAAAGAACTCTATTTGTACTCTTTGTAATTAGAAAGTCATGTGAGGCTTTTTGCTTGACATTGATAGGAATAGTCCCAGACTTTTAAGTATCTAAATATTAGATCATTATTAGTTTCACTTCATTTACATTACTACATTCCTTTCAGATGAGTTTATGCTATATACCTCATTGTGAATCAAATCTGTAAAATTTAGGTTCTTCATATTTGTAACTACTTGGATCATTGTTTTATAACAGTCGACAAGCCATTAGTTTTCTGAGACCCAATAACATGAACTGAGAAAACCAGAGGGCTTCTGAAATATCTTTTAGCCCTGACATCTATGGTTCACTCAAAAAATAAATGGAGATGATCTCAACGTTTTGAAACTTATGAGGTAGCATATTATTTGTCATAATACTTGAAGTTTTTTTCAAGTTTTTGAGCCTGTTAGGAGGTAGGAAACTGAAGAAAGGGAGGGTGTATACATTCTTTTTTTCTGCAACATTTAATTTAAATTAATTCATGTTTACTTCTGATTGCAAAAGGAATCAACCTTCATTGTAAAAACATTGAAAACTCTAATAATAAATAAAAACTACCAACAACTACCAAAAGAGAAATAAACACAGTTGAAATTTTGAAATAGAGTTCTTCGGGTTTTTTCTATTCCATTTCACACACTTAAATCTTTAACATACATAAATCTTTAACACTCATTTTTATCTTTAAAAAAAATTAAGATACCTTCTTACTGATTGTAATCTGATTTTATTATTTGGAGCTCACTGTGAACATGTTCTATGTCATTAAATATTTTTCAGCAATCTGAATTTAAATAGATATTCCTTAGGCGTTCATATGGGTAAACAATAATTTATACATTCAATCACTTTATTGTGAGGTTAGTTTGTTCCCAACTTTTACCACTTAAAACATTTAAATAAACATTCTGACATATAAATACTTATGCAAATATCTTCTTATTTTATGTAAATTTCCAAAAAGTAAAATTATTAAGTCGAGTGCCAAACTTTATTTTTAGGACTTCAGTGCACGCATATAATGGGCTATTCTCGAAATATATTTAACATTAAAATGATATAATAAGAAACTTCTGGGAGTACAGAGTATGATGGAGACCATAGAAAAGTTCTAACTCCCATCTTCAGATGAGAAAAACTGCTCCAGAGTAAGCAAATAATTTCCTCCACAAGTTGTTAGAATCTGAAATTAGATTCACAGTATAAATCCCAGTTTAATGCCCTTATGTTCAAAGCCAACGTCTTTCCCCCAACAAAGAATTCTCTCTTCATTATTGCATTTATAGTGATAAATTGGAGAAGTCAAGAAACGTAAGTACAGGCTCTGCCCCTCCAAGGAGAGCACAGTATGGAGAAAGGCAGTATGCTGTAGCTATCTGTGTACCAGCATGGGACTGAAACAGACCCGGAAAGCACTCCTCACGGGCTCTCTGAAGACAGAGCTACTGGAGTGAGACAGTCCTTTCCTCCCACTGAAGCTATCTTATCAGTTTCCACTCTTGATCCCCTGTGGATTTGGGGGAATTATTAGTATAAACCCTCCCATAAACAACTCAGTCAGCTGAAGTACCAAAATTAAGCTTCTTAATTTAGCACTTTGATTTGAAAACATTCTTCTCTCTCAGTTCCAAGCCAGGTGTTTATAAGAGTTTTTACTTATCTGACAGAGTCCAGCCTCTTCCAAATAACTTTTCCCTCCCACTGGAAAGCACTTATTCAGTAGCTTGCCTTCTGGAGCAATGAAGGAGAGCATCCTAGGGAGGAAGGGCTTTAGGAATTGCCAGAAATGAAGAAACTCCAAGTAGGAGGACCCTGATTTTACTGAGTGCAACATCAGAAGGCAAGAGCCATCCAGGGAGGTCAGTAAACTCATCAATGCCTCATTTGTTGAATCCCTGCTAAGGTAGGTCTGTCCGTGTTTGGAGGCCTGGAACAAAGAAATTTAAATCTGAGATTCACAAATGTTACTCACTCATATTTTCCATATGAATCAGAGTCAATGATTAGAACTAAAAGAGACATCAGAAATTATCTATCTAGTCTTTCAAAAATGCCAATATTCTGGTTAAGTAGGCATATGGATTCTGTGGCTTCCATATTGCAGATATCCAGGAGATATTTAATACAACATGCTAAGGCTTTTCCATACTCCAAAGACCCTTTCAATTACTGAAAGAAAGAGTAAACCATTTCCAATACATTTTTGTTGAGTATTTCCATGTATCCTTGTCTTAAGAAGTCTAAAACATTTTGATATTGCCTGATTCTTTTTGATAGTGATTTTTTAGAAATATTATATAATGCACACGTGATTTCTCTCTCCCTTTTTTTTTATTTTTTGGCTTTTGCTTCTTGGAAGCTGAGAGATAAATGCAAAATTCAGTTAACATCTAACCTGGCCTTGATAGATCTGTACTTTTAAATTTTTGCATGTGCTTGATTTTCTACTTATAGTTTACTTCTGTCAGAAGTGGCTTAAAATTCTTCACGAAGTAAGTAAAGTATATACCAAATTAAATGTCCGGCACTTCAGTTCAATGCAAAATGTTGTTGCTTCAGCATTACCCAAAACCTTTGATAAGTGGATTGTAGAGTGGAATGGGAATTCGAATGAAATCCTATACTTGAAATGGCTTTGAATAATTTTTTAAAATATGTGCATTTTAAAAGTTTAAAGCAAAAATAATCAAGCAAATTTAGATAGTATATCTAAGGCATCATTCTGTTAATTAGGTGTTATATTAAACATTTCACACTTACACTTGGATAAATAGATATTTCTGTATGACAAGGTGAATCTGCTACCTCAGTCATTGTCAGCCTTTGGGTCCAATCATTTTGCTGAGTTCACAAAGTTGCCTTGATGGAAAAAAACTATATATCAAAATGGCCCAATATATAAATGTGCTTTTTATTTCTACAAAGTACCCTTACAATATGAGATTACTACTTTGAGTAAATTCAGAACAACATGTCTAACCATAATTATTTACCTTACTTTTTGCTCATTTATCAAGTTCATCAAATAAGGGTCAATGATAATAATGAGCTAGGAAGGTCATATTGGGCCAATCATAGTAGGATGCTTACAAAAAAATATCAGAATGAAGCTCACCCAAGAGATCACACTGCTGTAGCGTGGAATCAGAGAAAGCACTTGGAACTGGAAGCTTAGAAATCAGAGTTACCATTTAGCTCTGCCTTTTGATGTTTGACTTTGAGCAAGTCACTTCCTTGTGTGAATCTTTCTTCATTTGTTCTGAAATAAGGACACTATAGAAAGCGGTCGCCTAGGGACCAGTGCTCGTGGTCTTGAAGATTCTACTGGTCCTTATCAATTGGAAAAAGAGCAAAGAAGACAGGGATCCCCTTTTGAAATTTAGACATGAACAGTAGGGGGATCATAAGTTTCCCAGAAGTAGAGAGCATAAATTTGATTTAAAATGTGATGCAACATTGAAGGCAAAGTGATCGTGTCTCTGCTGATTGCTGAGTGACAGGCTCCATGGGTGGCCCAGCTGACTCCAGAAGACAAACTTACTTGCAGTCAGTATGGAACAGACTGCAGGTCAGAAATGAGCCCCGTTAGCCACACTTGAATGATTGGATAGCAGCCTTGTCAGATGTGTGCACGTTCATTACTGAGAACAGTGATGGACAAATGCTGGCTATCTCCCATCCACTAATATTCTAGGCATTCAGGAAGAATGTCAAGAATTTAGAAGTCAGGTACTGGATGTCCTCAGATTTTGCTAGACAATTTTGCTCTTCAAATGCAAACCTCTGCCACCTTAATGTCAAAAGAGACTATGGTCTTCCCTCATGCCCATCTCTTTTTACTTCTGAGAAAGTAACTTACATCTTTTTTCTTTAGACTCAGTCCTGAAATTCTTGTTAATTGGTTTTGGTGTCCTGGTTTGTATTCTTGGTGTTGATAACAAAGAGAGATTCTATTCTCTTTGAAGTAATTCTGTTCAAAAGGGATTCCTAATTAACTACTCTTAGTTGGAATTCTCCATCTTTTGATACCTCCTGACCAGCACAAATTTATATGTATAAACTCCTGGTGTGAATTTAACAGACTTATCCTGTTCTCAAATAAGCACGTATACAAGCTTGAGAATGAAGAAAGAAAACTTAGAGTTACAATAAAATATGAGTAAATGCAATTTTATAAAAACAAATTTCAGTAGTTGACTAAGCATATCCATAGTTGTAAAACCAGAATTAGAATATAGGTCTCTATATCTTATTTATTTCGTTTGAAATTACAAAGTCACAAGGTTAAGCCTATGCCTTTATTTATGTAGTGATATGTAATTTTTAAAATACTCTCAGGGAAAATTTGTGAAAGTAATTCTTTGAGGGGGAATATGTTATGCTACTTCATATTAATTTTAGGGAAATGGACCTTAAAAATGAAGTACCAGAGTGTCCCTTAAAGAATGTAGCTTTCCCATTGGAGTTATATAATGAGGAACTTGCATAATTAGAACTTTTCTGGCAGGTATTATAAAAAAGCCTTCTGCTACCTAAAAGTATAAACCAGGAAGGACCCTGAACATTTTTCCCCCTGGAGAGTTTCAAAAGGCTATTAAGAAACATGGGAGAGAAAGAGGCCCCAAACTTGGAATGTAACATGACCCAGAAAAGTAATTATATTTGGAATATAGTAGGCTCCCTGATGCCTCAGCAGGTAAAAAATTTGACTGCAGTGCAAGAGACACAGGAGACATGGGTTCGATCCTTGGGTTGGAAAGATCCCCTGGAGAATGAAATGGCCACCCACTCCATTATTTTTTCCTGGGAAATACCATGAACAGAGGAGTCTGGTGGGCTACAATCCATGGGGTCTCAAAGAATCAGACATGACTGAACAACTAACACTTTCACTTTCAGAATAATAAGGACAAGCACTATAAAAGAATTCTATAATAAAGTGATCAAATATTGGATAAGAGTAACCTAGTAGCCATCTCATAGATTTGCTGTAACTTATTCTGGAGATTGGGAAGAGAATGTGAATGAACCAGTATCAATCCATCACTATAGCTGGAAAATCACCTTCCAATTATCAACCCAACAAAATGCAATGAATCATCGTTACATATATCTCCCAGATATGTGTACGTATACATGCAACAAAATTAACTATGCCGACTAATATGTATCAAGTGTTAAAAATGATATAGAGAGTAGAGAAAGGCAAGGAAAAGAAGGGAATAAAGGAAACATATTTGAAAAGGATGTTCTGTGGACTAGTTTATTTGTGTATAATTGCATTTCCGCTGGGCTTCCCTCGTAGCTCAGTCAGAAAAGAGTCTGACTGCAATGCAGGACACCTGGGTTCGATCCCTGGGTTGGGAAGATCCTCTGGAGAAGGAAATGGCAACCCACTCTGGTATTCTTGCCTGGAGAATCCCATGAACAGAAGAGCCTGGCAGGCTACCATCTATGAAGATGCAAGAGTCGTACACAACTGAGTGACTAAGTGTGCACATTTCCACTTTTCAAGAAGCAGGTGAGACAAATAATACTATTCCTCCTTTGCCAATAAAAAGGCTTGTATCCAGGAAGGTTGAATAATCTTCCCTAGGTAATAAAATCTATTGACAGTGATAGTCAGAATCCAAAACAATATGTATCTGACTTTAAGAGAAAAGAGAAATCCCTGTAAACTAAGATAATCAAGAAAAGTTTAATGCAATTTGACCATGGCCTAGTAGAAGAAACATTAGAAGACATTTGGAAGAATAAGATTGATACTAAGTATGGAAAAAAGTGTATAATAGATAGATAGACATACAGATAGAATTCCCTGGAAAACTAAGCCACTGGTTAAAATTAAAAATATAATACAAAGCTCAAGGCTTTATCCAAATTAGCTTTCCATCTTGAAAACTGTTCTTTTTCCCTCCTAAGTGTAGGCAACAAAAAATTTAGTAATTGTAATGCCCTGTTAACATAATATTGTGGAATATGGAAAAGAACTAACTCTAAGGTGGTCCCATGATTCCCACCTCCTGAAATTCATGTCTTTGTGTAATTCATGTGTGAGGGTAGGTGGGACCTGTGACTTACTTATAACCAATAAAATAAGGCAAAGATGTTGGGATATCACTCCCATATTATGTTATATAATACTTCAGCTTGCCAGTTGATAGCTTTTGCTGTCCTGCTGGCCTTAAAGAATCAAGCTGCCATGTTGTAAACTGCCTACAGAGAAGACTACAGAATGGTCTGGCAGAGAAGAGTGGGCAGTCTCTTAGATCTAGTGACCACCAGCCAATAGGAGCAATAAAAACAGAGTGCAAGTCCTACAACTACAAGGAAATGAATTCTACCAATAACCTGAGTGAATGTGGAAGTGAATTGTCCACTTAAGTCTTCAGATGAGAAGGCAGTCTACTGACACTTTGCAGCCTAGTAAGACCCTGAAGGAGTAAATCCAGTTACATAATGCCTAGACTCCTGCCCTCAGAAGAAGTGAGATAAAAATTATGTGTTACTTCAAGCCACTAAGCTTTTGGAAATTTTTTATGCAGCATAAATAACATGTTTGCCATGCTGGAAACTCACAAAGAGCTTTAGCTATTAAGGAATCTCCAACATGATGCTATTTGTTGATTCTAGTTATATTTCTAATAGTGATGACTCTTAATGACATAAGGTGGTTAGCAGTTTGCTCAGTTGCTTCCAACTCTCACTGGAGAAAGTTTGCAGAAACTGTCTCAGTAGCATATCTGGATTATATGGCCTTCCACATTTCCTCTGCCTTCTAATAGCTCCTGACACTTGCAGTCATGACCCTTTTACCACTTCCACTAGGGCATAGGTCATACCAGAGTCCCTGATTAACCAGATTGACCATATAATTCACTGTCCAAACTGGAACACTGTTAAGAACAAAAGGAGCACTATTAAGAATTAAACTGGCCTCACACCTGTTAGGATGTCCATTACAAAGAAAGAAGAGATAATAAATGTTGACAAGGATGTGGAGAAATGGGAACACTTGTATACTGTTGGTAGGGATGTAAACTGGTACAACTACTATATCAAACAGTATGGAGGTTCCTCAAGAAATTAAAAATAGAATGACCATATGATCTATCAATCCCACCTTTGAAAGAGAAAGTGTTAGTCACTCAGTTGTCTGACTCTTTGCAACCCCATGCGATCCACCAGTCTCCTCTCTCCATGGAATTCTCCTGGCAAGAATACAGGAGTAAGTTGCCATTCCCTTCTCCAGGGGATCTTCCTGACCCAGGAATTGAACCCAGGTCTCCTGCATTGCAGACAGATTCTTTACCATCTAAGCCACCAGGGGATCCAAACAAAATAAGTATCTTAAAGCATTATCTTTACTCCTGGGTTCATTGGAGCATTCATTATTCATAATATCACAATAATCAAGGTATGTAAATAATCTAAGTGTCCATCAATGGAAGAAAAAAGTAATGTATATAATGTAATACTACTTAGTCTTTAAAAAGAAGGAAACCCTGTCATTTGTGACAAAATACATGAACCTGTAATTATTTCATTTATGCTAAGTGAAATAAGCCAGGCAGAGAAAGACAAATACAACATAGTATCACTTATAAGTGGAATCTAAAAAATAAAAATTAAAAAGTCAACTTTACAGAAATAGAGAATAAAGTAGAAAAATGGTTGCCAGGGGCTGTGGGATAAAAAGGGGAATAGAGAGAGCTTAGTAAAAGGATATAAACTTTCAGATATATGATGAATGAGGTCTGAGAATCTATTAACAATAGCTAACATGGTGATTATTGTTGCTAACACTATATTTTATAATCAAAATTTGGTAAGAGAGTAGAATTCAAATATTCTCACTGAAGAGAGAAAGAGAATGAAACTTGGACATCAAGCATAACTCTAAACTGTTCCAAACAAATCAGTGGCTAAATTAAAAAGATTTACACTACCAAATGCTGCTGAGGATGTGGATCAACTGGAATCTTATAAATAATAGCGGGAATGCAAACTGGTACAGATGCTTTGGAGAACAGTTTGGTCATTCTTGTATGTTAAACATACACTTTTCATACTACTGAGCATTGTCACTTCTAAGAGAAGAAAATGTATGTTTACACAAACATTTGTATACAAAAATTCATAACAACTTTATTCACAATAGTGGAAAACTACAAACTGCCCAAATTCTATCACCTAGAGGAAAAACTGGCAAACTGTGATATAGTCATATAATGCAATGTTGCTGGGCAACCAAAAGGAACAAACTTTTGATACAAATATCACACTTCACAGGGTAGATATCTTGGCCACCACAAATGACAGTGACCAAATAATGCATGTCTAGATCAGAAAAAATCTGAATGACCAAGAAGCTGGAAACCACATCTTACATGAAATCCTGGAAAGAACTGTGTTTATTTCTCCAGGAAATGATTGGAGGAACTAGACTAGCTGTCTTCTGACATTTGAAAATGAGATATGAAAATAAAGTTATATTCTGTGATGCCCCAGTGGAATAGGACCAACAGATAGGATAAACTAGCATGCATTGGAGAAGGCAATGGAAGCCCACTCCAGTATTCTTGCCTGGAGAATCCCAGGGACAGCGGAGCCTGGTGGGCTGCCATCTATGGGGTCGCACAGAGTCAGACACGATTGAAGCGACTTAGCAGCAGCAGCGCAGCATGCATATGAAGTAGAGTGTTTGATGCATAGCAATACTGCAGAGAAACAATTAGCTTGGTGAAGTAGTAAGTTCTCCGTCAGTGGGACTATCAAACAGAAGCTTCAGATGTTTTTACCCCTGCATGTTTCAAAAAGAATTGCTGCACTGAAGGGAAACTAGTGTTACTCTGTTTTTAAGATATCATGATTCTGTGCTGTTAAAGCTTGAAATCTTAGATTTCATGGGTTTTGGATCTTAATGGGATTCAAAAGTGATGTATGATGCACATTAATCAGTATCAGTAGGGTAAAATAGTACTGTTTCATTATCATTTTCTTGGCAATGGTTTTCACTATGAATGTAAAGTGTGTCTTCAAGACAGACCAAATCTCATGGCCTATGTAGCGATAGAATCTCCATATAACTGCAGATAATTTATCACAGCCCTTGAAATAACAGTCAGAATAATTGCATCCTGAGTAATCTTGTAGTCACACTTTCTATTTTTGTTTGTTACTGGTTTTTGTTGCTGCTTTGACAAAACAAAAACAGAGCTGAAGTGTTTCTAAAATGTGTTTATCCTAATAAAACAATGGGAATACCATACATTTTCCAGCCCTAGAAGACTTTTAAGAGGAAGTATTACTTAAATCCAGTGTAGGATTATCTTTACAGCACAGCTGAGTTGTTATTTTTTTTTCCCAAGTTTCAGGCCACTGGGTGGGAATTATTAGGCCCAATAATGTGTCTTCTCATATCAATTTCTACATGATAGAGAATAATGTTGTAATGTATTTTGTATTTAATACGAAATTGTATATTTAAGCATTTTGCAAATACAGCTAATAAATAGATCTGGAGGTGATGGAATTCCAGCAGAGGTATTTAAAATACTAAAGATGATGCTGTTAAAGTGCTGCACTCCATTGGAGAAACAGACGTAGAGAACGGACGTATGGGCACAGGGGAGGCCGAGAGGAAGAGGGTGAGATATATGGAGAGAGTAACCTGGAAACTTACAATACCATATGTAAAATAGATAGACAATGGGAATTTGCTGTATGACTCAGGGGATTCAAGCAGGTTCTCTGTAACATTCTAGAAGGGTGGGATGGGGAGGAAGAAAGGAGGAAGGTTTGGCAGGGAGGGGACATGGGTGCACCTATGAATGATTCTTGTTGATATTTGACAGAAAACAACAAAATTCTGTAAAGCAATTATCTTTCAATTAAAAAACAAATTTTAAAAAAGTGCTGTACTCAATATATCAGCAAATTTTAAAAAGTTAGCAGTGGTCACAGGACTGAAAAAGGTCAGTTTTTCATTCCAATCACAAAGAAGGGCAGTGCAAAAATGTTCAAACTACCACACACCTGAGCTCATATCACATGCTAGTAAGGTTATATTTAAAATCTTTCAAGCTAGGCTTCAGCAATCTGTGAACTGAGAACTTCCAGATGTACAAACTGGATTTAGAAAAGGTAGAGGAACCAGAGATCAAATTGACAACATTCACTGGATCATACAGAAACCAAGGATTTCTAGAAAAATTCATTGACTACACAAAAGTCTTTAACTGTGTGGATCACAACAAACTGTGGAAAATTCTTAAAGGGATGGAAATACCAGACTACCTTACCTGCCTCCTGAGAAACCTGTTCATGGGTCAAGAAACAGCAGTTAGAATTTTACATGGAACTACAGACTGGTTCAAAATTGGGAAAGGAGTACCACAAGGCTGTATATTGTCACCCTGCTTGTTTAACTTATATGCAAAGTAAATCATGCAAAATGTCAGGCTGGATGAATCCCAAGCAGGAATCAAGATTGCCTGGAGAAATATCAACAACCTCAGATATGCAGATGATGCCACTCTAATGGCAGAAAGTAAGAGGGACTAAAGAGCCTCTTGATGAGGGTGAAAGAAGAGAGTGAAAAGCTGGCTTAAAAATTAAAACTGGCTTAAAACTCAATATTCAGAAAACTAAGATCATGGCATCCAGTCCCATCACTTCATGGCAAATAGAAGGGGAAAAAGTGGAAGCAGTGACAGATTTTATTTTCTTGAGCTCCCAAATCACTGTGGATGGTGATTGCAGCCATGAAATTAAAACGTGTTTACTCCTTGGAAGGAAAGCTATAACAAACCTAGACAGTGTATTAAAAAGCAAAGATGTCACTTTGCCAACAAAGATCTGTATAGTCAAAGCTATGGTTTTTCCAGTAATCATGTGTGGATATGAGAGTTGGAACATAAAGAAGGCTGAGCAATGAAGAACTGATGCTTCAAATTGTGCTGGAGAAGAATCTTAGGAGATCAAACCAGTCAATCCTAAAGAAAATCAACCCTGCATATTCATGAGAAGGACTGATGCTGAAGCTGAAGCTCCAGTACTTTGGCCACCTGATGAGAAGAGCCTCTTTGGAAAAGACTCTGATACTCTGAAAGACTGAAGGCAAAACGAGGAGGTGTAGGAGGATGAGATGGTTAAATAGCATCAGCAACTCAGTGCACATGAATTTGAGCAAAGTCTGGGAGATAGTGACGAACAGGGAAGCCTCAAGCGGTGAAGTCATGGGGTTTCAAAGAGTCCGACATGATTTTGTGACTGAACAACAACAAACAGATCTGAAGATTGATTTTTGTATATAATTCAAATATGAGCTATGTCCCTTCTACAATCTTCTCTCTTCTTTCACTTTCCTTATTTTATTCTTCTTGAATGCCAACTGTGCCAATGCGGTTGTTAGAAACTCCTTAACAAAAAGGGCAGAGGCTAAAGAAAAGGAGAGCTTTGAAAATCTGTTCAATGTTGCCCTCATAAAATTTTAGTGAAGACATTGAAATTACCCATTGAAGGTTTCATATCTCTAAACAGACTTTCCTCCATTAGTAGGTATAATTAAGAGGTGCCTATGTCTGAGTTCCATGAACTACTTAGAAATTGATGTTTCTTTGCACTTGAATATTCCCCTCAAAATTCCATGAAAATATTTTAAGCTATTACCATGAGTGAAAAATTTTCTTTAGATTCTGCTTCAAGTGCAATATTCTTCAGCTCTGTCTATTTGCCTTAGAACAGTTGAAAGATTTGAACTTAGAAGATTACCTCTATAAAACTACTCATTCAGGAAAAAAAAAATGGAGAAGGAAAAGAAAAAGAGTTAAATTTCACCATGAGCAATTAGATCTTAGATTTGAAGTAAAGACAAACTTTCAGGGTGACAAATAGTGGATAAACTTTGGGGAAAATCTAGGGAAAGAAAGGAGTTTTCTTATAAACCTTATATAAACACAGGGCACATTCTTCTTTAATGGGATGTTTTTATTGTGGCTTTACTGGAAGGCAAGGAAATCGCAGTGCCTTCTAAACTCAGTGGTCCTATGCAAATCACTCTAAGCTTCTTTTCTTGTGACTGCACATGATTCCCTACCTTTGTAAAACCTTCCCAACATTGCTGATGAATCCTCACATGCATGATAGTGTAAAAGAAATTACCTTTGTTTAGACTCAAGAAAGATTGCCATCAAATTCCACCATGCTATTTCAAACAGAATTTCCATAAGAGCTACTGGGAAGAAGTGGTGATTATATCACAGAAACAAAACATATAAATAAGAACTGCAAAAAATCAGCTTTCAAAATCTAAAATAATCTCCAAATAGAGCATCAGTTTAGTTATAAGCACACTAAAGGTACATTGATTTATATTCCACTATTATGAAGTTTCTAATGATTACTTGACAGGTAGATCTGAAAAAAAAATTGCAATGTAATTAGCTAGTATAAATAATATGGCTGGGATAAATTAAGTGTGTGAATTAATTTTGAAATATTAACAAGGAGGAAAAAGATATTGACCAATTTCAAAGGCACCTAGTACTCGGTCAACTCAAACATTAACTTGCAATCTTCCCTCTCCAAATAATCTTCCCTTCCCTCCCTTGGTTCTTTTTCAGTTTTCTCAGTTTCATTAAATCAAACCACCATCCATCATTTTCCATGACACATCATTTTCAACATCCCCATTATTCTCCATTTCAAACCCTTTAACAAATCCTGGATATTCTATGTACTAAACAGCTCTCATGCCTGTCTATGTCTCCCCATTGCTACTACCACCATCACCATCCCAGTTCAACTACTCTCTTAGCCTATATTTCCACAATAATTTCCTAACTTCTTCCCAATCTTTTTTTCCCTTGCAATAGCTAGAAATTGACTTTCAAAACATCATTTCCAACCTATACTCTTAAGTCCTTCACTAATTTCTTATATCTCCTAAGATAAAGATAGTTTTCTTTAAAGTCACCTGCAAGAATTTGCAGTCCAGCCCTACCTCCATCTTCATTCTCTACCTGAAAACACTTTCCTTCAATTTCGGGTGCAGAGGACTATTCATCCCCTGCTCATCTGTTTCCTTGTGAAGGGCACTCCTCTGTGAGTAGTACTCCATCCTTTTGTGCCACTCCTACTCTTTCTGATGACCATCTGTCTGATGCTTCTGCATCTCTTGATTGGTTCTGTGGAAAAGAAAAAGACAGGCTACCAATGTTAAGCCTCTAACATGGAAGCATAAAGTTCTTTTTTCTCACCACTCCAGCTTTCTCTCCTGCTGTAGATCTTTATTCATGCTGTTCCTTCCGCCCTGGACATCTTTCCTTTCTCTTATCACTTCTCATATTGCAGTTCAAGTTTTCCCTTCTCTCTTTCACTGAGGTAAACCTTCCTTTATGTCCTCTTTCAGCAGAGTTACATTTACCACAATAGCAAGTTCACAAGTTTTTTTTTCTTTATGACAGTTTGAGTAATATCCATCTCTTTCACTATTCTAAAAACCCTCGTAAGTCAGGGACTACCTAGTTTTTGTTCCCCACTGAATTCCTACTTCTTAACACAATACTCCTCAAACGTTTGTAGATTAGCTGAATGAGTGAATACATGTCAAATAATCTTGGATATAATTAAAATAATAATAAAAATCCAAACTGATATCAGTATGTACCATGTGCATCATATGACTATGAACACCATAAAATTTACCAAATAAGTAGAACTCTAAAGTTGGAAGGAAGTTTTGCTAAATTTATCCTCATCAAATGTTTCATAATTTGGACTTTTTCTGTTTAGTATAGATTTCCCTCTAGACATACTATATTATATTGGCAAGGTTCTACTTTATGTAAATAATTAAATATGAGGAATGTCAAAGAAGAGGACTAAGGAGTAATTCATCAATTGATTCATAAAATATTTGCTAAATGCCTATCTTACATTTGGACAAATTGCTTAACTTCTGACAGGTGAGCTTCGTTTCTTTAAACGTGAAGATAATGTCTATCACAGGGCTACCATTAGGATTAAATAAGACAAAGTATGTGAAATTGTCCTGCATATCACCTGCTCAGTATGGGATCTCAGTGGTGATTTTTATATTTACTGAATACTCTTGAATACTGAACATTATTTTATTTTAATAACAATCAAAAAATAAAGGAATTATATTTATCTCTAATTTTTAGATCAAAAACTTCAGAGAGTTTAAGGGACTTATCAAATGTTGCCCAGAAATTAGCAGCAAAATATATGATAAAAAGTGAGATCTCCTAACTTCTATTCCACTGTACAATTATATTTAACAAGGAATAGGTAGTCAGAACCTAAAATGGTAGAACTTATGTCTCATCAGTGTTCAGAGAGAGATGTTGCTCTTTAGTAACTATGGAGATAAACTTTGGGCCTGATGAACCATTTTGACATTTACAACCAGTTAAGAAAACACCTTTTTTGTAGGCTTGAAAGATTTGCAAGTAAAATAGTCTCTGCAATTAAACAGAATGAAAACAAATAAACTAAAACAGTAACTGCATCCCATTTCAGAAACAGAAGATTGAGGTAAGAAATGAAATTTACTAACATATTGCCCTTAATTTTTTCTTTTCCTATTCATATTTGGAAATATTCTCCTTTTTTATTTGTAATAATTTACTTCATATATTTTAAGTACATTATGACTCCTCTACCTGAATGACCTTTGCCTGTCCAGATACCCCACATATAGATCCTTACAGTTATGACCCACCCACTTCCTACTTTTGCATTACCCAGATGTCTTCATCATTTTCTCCAATTTTCATTGACATCTCTGCCCCCTTGACAGTGAGACTTCCTTGTATGCATTTCCTTAATTTATGTATATTTTACACAGTATTCATTGCCAAGACATCTGGTTCCTTCCAGTCACCAAAAAAACACAGGAAAAAAAGTGTATTCATTTTCCAATGACAAACATTTAAATGGTTAAATAAATTGAAATGCTTCATTATTTTTGTTCCCTTTATCCTAATCTGATCTACCATCATCCAACATCTTCATGTCTTCGTTTCTGCCCTCCATTCTCAGATATTTACTGAGTATTATCTCTGCTGCTCCAGACACTTACATCCTTGGGATGGTAAATGCAAATATGATAAATAGATAATAGATAATAGACAGATAGATAGATCATGCATATTTTGGGATGGACAGGTACACATTGCTATATTTCAAATGAATAACCAACAGGGACCTACTGTATAGCACAAGGAAATCTGCTCAATGTTATGTGGCAAACTGGATGGAAGAGGAGTTTGGGGGAGAATAAATGCATGTGTATCTATGGCCAAGTCCCTTTGCTGTTCACCTGAAACTATCATGACATTGTTAATCAGCTATACCCCAAAACAAATAAAAAGTTTAAAAAAATGCAAGCTATTGTATCAATATTTCTTTCTCTAATGACCCTTAGGTGGTATCTACTGTGTTGAACCATATGAAATTGCCAATATTCAACTTTTTATAACCACAAAAATAGCTTTGTCATATTGTTCAATCTAATAAAAGCATTAAAACCATTCATCAAAATGTGAGAAATGTCTCCTAGCTACACCCAGATGTTTTGTCACTTTTGAATGATTTCACTTCTTAAATGAATTAATGGAATTGACCTGATTGGGTCTTTTGTAGAAGCATTCTAATTTAAGTAAACTTTTGTTTCAATGCCACTTTACTAACATATGGATTGTAGATGATATAGAGTCAAAGGACAGTGACTCCCTAACTGGCCACCCTGCAGCCCTCTCCCCAGGGAGACAGGAACAAGGAGGAATTCTATCTGGCTGCTGACCCTCATACTCCCTCCCTGACTCCTCCACAACTGTTCTACCACCTCCTTCTTTCTCTCTGCCTGTGCTCCAAGGCAAGTTAAGTAAATGTTTTGGCTTTTTTTTTCCACAGTCAGGCAACATTTATCCTAACCAACATTTACCCAAATCGATACATTTTAATTGAAACTAATAGCAGTTAGCTTAAACCAACAGATTTTTCACTGGCCTAAGTACATTAAATCAATGTATTTCTCAAAATTGCTATATCTTATGTAAAACAATGCATTTTCATTTTATCCAGGACACATTTTTATTTCACTCTAATCTGCCAAGTTAAAGAGTCAGACTGAAGTAATAGATTTCTTTTTTTATACTAGCCCTAAGATCTTGAATGAAAGAAATATATTAATCATTCAGATATATGAATTCAATTTCATTTGGTTTAACGTAACAGATATTTATTGAGCACCTACTGTTTGTGAGATACTGTGTTTGACACTCCAGGGGGTATGAAGTGAGTAAGACAGAGTTTCCACTAATAGAAGTTCATAATTTAGTGGCGTATACTTCCATGGACAGAATTAATTATAACCTAAGACAAACACCTAGGGAAATGTAATGGAAGAAGATATTAACTGTGATGGAGGAATTCAGGAGGAGATGGAAAAGAAATTGCATTTAAGCTCATCTTTGAACGATGGAAGCCAGAAGTGGCAAGAACATGCTGCATAGATTGGATAGATGGAACAGGATATTTACTGAGTAATACCAGCTACTGTAACTAAATATACATCCTAAATTTTTAGGAGCTTAACAAAATAGATATTCATTTCTCACACACAATATAATCTACAGCAACTATTCCTGTTCAGGAGTTCACTATTTTTAACTTGACATTTCTAAAACGAAGGGTCCTTCCAACTGGTGACTTCAGCATCCCCTGGGAATTCAAGGGCTCTGCATGCAGAAGTGGAAGGGGAAAGAGCTTGGAGAAGACACATCAGCTTCTAACAGCTTTAGCCGAGAAGTGATACCAAATACTTCTGCTTATGTTCCACGGGTAAACACTGGTCCCACGTTGTATCCTGATACAGATGGACCAGGGGGTATTGATCTTATCTGGGAAGTGACATCCTAGTGATAACTACATACTGTGCAAGGGGAAATATGAGTTTAAGTGGACACCAGCTTCTTTTTCACAGTCAAAGACACAGATGAGAAATATAGAGGGTTATGAACATGGCATAAAAGGTGGATGATGACTACTTTAGAAGGAAAGCAAGGCCAGAGTATGAAGAGCTCTCTACTATCCTGGAGTGTTAATTCTGCACATAAATGGGAGTCACTGAGTGGGATTCATGTTCTTATAAAAGAGACCCCACAGAGCTCTCTCCTGCCTTCCCCATGTGAGGTAACAGTGTGAAGTCATCAGTCTGCATACTAGGACAGGGGCTTCTCCAGTCCCTAACCATGCTGGCACCCCAATCTTGAAATTCAGAACTATGAGATTTAAGAGTTTATTATTTATAAGCTACCCTTTCTGTGGTAATTTGTTATAGGAGCCCTAAAGGACTAAACAGACCTCTATTTGAATTTTTCATCAGTAAAATGCAGTAAGCAGTACTTCTTTCACAGCAATTTCCTCTGTGACTTACCTGTGGATTACTCAAAAGGGCAATGAGATGATCTTCTATAACCATTTCTTTTAAAATGAAAATATATGTTTATATCACTTAGGTTATACAAACTCAAGAACAATGCTGTGCTGTGCTTTGTCCCTCAGTCGAGTCTGACTCTTTGTGACCTCTGTCCATGGGATTCTCCAGGCAAGAATACTGGAGTCTCCTTCAGGGGATCTTCCCAACCCAGGAATCGACCCAGGTCTCCCGCATTGCAGGTGGATTCTTTACCATCTGAGCCACCAGGGAAGCCCAAGAATACTGGAGTGGGTAGCCTATCCATTCTTCAGGGGATCTTCCCGACCCAGGAATTCCAGGGTCTCCTGCATTGCAACCGATTCTTTACCAGCTGAGGTATGAGATAATAATGTAGCCATCATTTGCTGAGGAACTACTGTATGCTGGATGTGTTTTATACATTCTAATCCTTACATAGACATAGAGGATAAATGTATGGACACCAAGGGAGGAAAAGGGGAGTGGGATTAATTGAGAGATTGAGATATATACACTACTGATGTGCCTGTGTTCTGTCATTTCAATCGCGTCCAACTGTTTGCAGCCCTATGGACTGTAGCCTGCCAGTCTCCTCTCTGCATGGGATTCTCCAGGCAAGAATACTGGCGTGGGTTGCCATGACCTCCTCCAGTGGATCTCCCCGACCCAGGGATCAAACCCCATTGTGTATAAAATAGATAACTAACGAGGGCCTACTGTATAACTCAGGGAACTCTACTCAGTGCTCTGTGGTAAAATAAATGGGAAGGAAATCCAAAATAGAATAGCTGATTCACTTTACTGTACAGCAGAAACTAACACAACATTATAAAGCAACTATACTCCAATAAAAAATTAATTTTAAAAACCACCCCACTTTGAGATTTCTTTCACTTAATGGTTTTGCCTTCTGATAGCCTTCTCTGCCTTTTTTATTTTTTGACTGAATTTCAACAATGTCCTTGTGATATGAATAAACCACAAAATTGTTCTGTTTTCAAGAAGGTGCACCTGTATTGCATTGGGTAAAGCTGGCAATTGCCTGCCTAATTGGGCACATAATTGTATTCTGCCAACATACAGACTTGCTTTAGAAGGAAAAAATATATTTCCAGCAGGTAGGACCCATGAGAAATGAAATTAACTCTTACTTTGGCACGAGCCACCAGGCAATCTTTTGGCCATAGGCTGGGAATTATGGCCATCTCTTTGAGCGCTCAATTATACATGCAAGATTATTTGTTGCTTGACTGGTTACCTATAATTTATTCATGAATTTACCTGTATAATTATGATTTATTGAAAATCACCAGGCTTACAAAACTCTGTATCTGCATTTTCTTTCTGTCCCAAGGGATAAAATGTGATATTTTGTTGTTGTTAAGTCACTAAGTCATGTCCAACTCTTTTGTGACCCCATGGACTGTAGCTTGCCAGGTTCCTCTGTCCATGGGATTTTCCAGGCAAGAATACTGGAGTGAGTTGCCATTTCCTTCTCAAAGGGATCTTTCAAACTCAGGGATCCAAACAGGTCTCCTGCATTTGCAGGTGGATTCTTTACCACTGAGCCATCTGGGAAACCAAAAATGTGACATTTACATTGGTCATAAGAATATGTGTATTTATTTATTCATAAAAAGCATCACATTCTCTAACAATGAGAAAAATCCACTTCACTCTCACACATGTGGATGCTCAGTCATTCAGCCGTGTCTGACTCTTTGCCACCCCATGGACTGTAGTCTGCCAGGCTCCTCTGTCCACGGGATTCTCCAAGCAAGAATACTGGAGTGGGGATCTTCCGAACACAGGGATTGAACCTGCATCTCCTGCATTGGCAGGTGGATTCTTTTACCACTGTGCCACCCAGGAAGCCCTTCACTCTCACTCCACGATGTGATTCCTGATAGTGTTCCTACTTTGCCAAAAGGAAACCTTTCCCATCTTTGCTTAATGGCTCAGTCCTGTCCGACTCTGTGACCCCATGAACTGTAGCCTGCCAGGCACCTCTGTCCATGGGGATTCTTCAGGCAGGAATACTGGAGGGAGTCACCAAAACCCTCATCCAGCAGATATTCCCAACCCAGGGGTCAAACCCAGGTCTCCTGCATTGCAAGAGGATTCTTTACCACCTGAGCCACCAGGGACCCTCTCCCAATATGATTAGGAAGATGAGTTCTTCCTATTTCTTGTTTCTGAAAAAGGAGGGCGCCTTGTGTTCACTTTTATGGTGATTATGGTGCCTGAAAACACAGATACTCTATCTTCAGCCGTCAAGGCTTAAGAGGCTGCTGCTGTGGCACTTATTAAAGGCCGCTGAGAAACTCAGCAGAACCAAGCATTTTGGTTAGATCCATTGACTTGATTCTTTTATGTGAATCTCAAAATATAAATATTAGTTATGGGGCATTAGCTATAAAATTTTTAAAATCTATCCTCGTATATTATTCTTGCTAATTTTTTGCATATATATGGAAGTGCTATACTAAATCTGAACTTTGGAACTGGGTACCTTGGATCTAAGTCCTTATTCTACTCTTTATTGATCACATGACCAAGAATAAACACTAAACCTCTTCAGCTTCAGCTGTCTCCTCTGTATGAAAAGGATTAATAACATTGATTTGATGATTATACATGGAACATGTAGAGTGTCTACTACAATGCCAGCCATCTAATAGTCTTTAGCATGTTGGTATTAATCTGTACAAACATAAGGCATATGCTTAATGATTGTGTACTAAGATTTATATGTCACACATGAAAATAGAACAGAAAATTGAGTGGGTTTTTTCCTTTCTCCTAGGCTTAGTCCTTGAGGCCCAAAGCTGAAGAAAAATTGGTATTGAGTCCCCTACATGCAAAAGAGAACTTGCAACAACTCTGTCTTGTCCTAACAGCTCCTTCTGTGTCTTACTTTAAGGCAGCAAAACTGGCCCTGCCACCAGCTGCCAAAACCAGAATGCTCCACAATTCACTTCTAGCTAAAAAATAATACTGGAAAGAGGAAAAGTTCGTTGACACCCTGGGGAAGGTAGTGTCTAAAGTTTGAAAGGAACTGTCCTTCCATTCCTTTGCAAAGCTAACTCACGGTGGTAGGAAGAAATCTCTTCTTAGAGGCTGGTGTTGTCTGAAAGGAGGAAGGACTTACATCTCTGTTTCCTGTTAGATGATTAATTAACTAGAGTAAAACAGTTGTTGAGAGAGAATGATATGCATTTTCTGAAGCTTAGGGGCTTACAAGAGCACGGATACTGAGGTCCAGTTATTGTCTAGAGATTTCTAAAGGTGAGAAATGCTTTTAACAACGCAGCAAAAAGGAATCTCAACGTAGTATGCCCAGGAATAAGACAGGGGCAGTTTTCTACCCAATCCTATTTTCTGCAGCCCTCAAAGAATATTGATAAAGAAAATGGGGGTAGACATGTATACAGTATTTATACTATGTATAAAATAGATAACTAATGAGAATTGGTTGCATATCACAGGGAACTCAATGCTCTGTGGTGACCTAAATGGGTAGGAAATCCAAAAAAGAAGGGGTGTGTGTGTATATATATATATATATACAGAGAGAGAGAGAGAGAGAGCTGATTCACTTAGCTTTACAGTAGAAACTAACACAACATTGTAAAGCAACTATACTCTAATAATAATTTAACAAAGAAAAAAGAAAACAACTATTTCAGATTCCAAAGAGTTCAGTGTTATGAGGTAGAAGCAGATACCCTGGGCTGTCCAAATGTTCAAAACTAAGAGAACATGTTAGAGGCATGAATTGCTGATAAGAGCTCGAGAGAGGCAGGAATTTCATTTCTAAATGGGCCACAATAATAGAAAGTCTCAGGTTACAGCTGATCACTGCTGTAGTAAAATACACACACTCTCCATGTGGAGACCAATACATTGGCAGAGATACCAACAATGAATGCAAGGTACTAAGCCAGAGAGAAATTAGGGAAACTTTCCTGCAACCAAGTCTGAGAAAAAGATTTCTTTCTCATTTATTCCCCTGCCCATTCCTCATTCCTGAGGCTTTGAAAAGGGGCATTTGCTAGAATAGAATGAAGAAGGAAAATAAAGGCCCATCCCCAAATCAGATCTCTTTGAAAAGGAAGTGTGTATTAAGTGATTAAAATGATAATAAAATAGCAGTTATTATATTAATAGCTAATCCATATTTCTTTCACTCTATTCCAGGCAATATTCCAAATTCTCCTCCACGTATAGAAGAACTATATAATGTAGGTTATTTTATTATCTCCATTTGCTTGCTAAGGAAATGAAGCCCATTTGAGTTTGAGTGACTTACTCAAGGAACCAAAACTAGTAGTTGGTGGTTCTG
This sequence comes from Okapia johnstoni, assembly GCA_024291935.2. Lineage (NCBI taxonomy): Eukaryota > Metazoa > Chordata > Mammalia > Artiodactyla > Giraffidae > Okapia > Okapia johnstoni. The sequence goes on along the minus strand of CM044308.1, from coordinate 39,251,378 downwards.
TGATTGAAATCAATAGAATATGGCTCCTGCATCCGCACTCCTAGACATGAGTTCAAAATTGTAATCAGGACTGAAATTTTAATAATAAAAATGTGCACAAGATTTTACTGAAGGATGTGAGAACAGAATATGAGAGAGTAAGTGTGAAGACAGATCCTAGAGAAGAATAGAAGCATCTCATAGTTATAACTTAATGAGTTAAAACTGCTCAATAAACTCTCATGACTTTAAAAGCATAGGAAAATATATATAGATGATATTTAATATACGTGCATTTTATATGCATGTATGTGTGTGTGTGTATATATATATATATATATGGTGATAGTGGTTTAGTTGCTAAGTCATGTCCAACTCTTGAGATCCCATGAACTGTAGCCCACCAGGCTCCTCTGTCCATAAGATTTTCTGGGCAAGAATACTAGAGTGGCTAGCTATTACCTTCTCCAGGATATCTTCCCAGCCCAGGGGTCGAATCTAGGTCTCCTGCACTGCAGGCAGATTTTTTATCGACTGAGCTACCAGGGAAGCACCTTATATATACATATGTGTGTGTGTGTGTGTGTGTGTGTGTGTGTGTGTGTGTGTACATGGATATGGGGGCTTCCCAGGTAGCTCAATGGTGAAGAATCCACCTGCAATGCAGGAGATGTGAGTTTGATCCCTGGGTCGAAAAGATACCCTGGAGTAGGAAATGGCAGCCCAGTCTAGTATTCTTGGCTGGGAAATCCCATGGACAGAAGAGCCTGGTGGGCTACAGTCCACGTGGATGCAAAAGAGTCACACGCAACTTAGTGACTAAACAACAAACACACACACACATATATGAAATCAATTTAACACTTATAAGGGTACCTAGTAAATTTTTCTTAAAAGAATGTTACTCATATAACAACAACTACCATAATGTGTATAATTTGCATAACATATGTGCAAATTCTATGCAAATGTTAGAGATTATTATTGATCACAATTGAAATTATTGACCAAACTATATTGAATTTATCTTTATTTCCTAAATGTTTACCCTGAGTTTTTTTTTTTATTTAAAAGCCAGAGAAAATAAACATAGATATATCCTCTTAAGAAAACCAACTCTCATTCTTTATATTTATGTCATTACAATGGAAATGGTAAATGCATGATCACAGGGGAAGTTAAATGTAAGATTGAAGAAAATATTAAAAAGTACAGCAGACTGGCTAAAATGAGTCTGTACTAGCACAGGGGAGGGTCCTGGTGACATGCTAGGTCTTCTCCTCATCTAATTTTGATAATATGATTGATGATGTGATTTCTCATAAGAGGTGGAAAGAAACCACATCAAAACTAATCACATTATGCTGGCATTTGGAAGCCTGAATAAAAGGTATGTGAACTCATTACAGGAAGATATTTTTTCATTTGAAATTTAAATTTGCCAGCCCATCCATATTTGTCTGAGAAAGTTGTGAATTTGTTTGTAGATGAAAATGACCAGAGATGAGTAATCAGTTCTAGCTGATTACAGTTTATAATAGGCAGCCCAGGGACTTCCTGGCAGTTACAGATCTGCCTTTACAAATCTCAGGAATAAGGAGGATGATGCTCTGCCCTGAGTCTTTGTGGCTGTATTTCTATGTCCCTTCAAAGGAAGAAGTGACCCCCCTCCATCAGCCAGATGCTAATGAAACTTCTGTTTGCAAACGTGGTTTTCTCTGTAGTTAGATTTTTTTCCTTTAAAATGGAAATGTTTAGGAGTTTTAGTTGAGAGGATAGTATGCCTTTATTTCATAGACTTTTCAATGATATAGTCATGACTGTGTGGCAGTCTCTACCAAGGGGGATATTAGCTTTAATATAAAAACACACAGCTAGAAGAACTCAAGAAGTCTATCATTTTCCTATATGCAGTATTCAAGCCCCACAGTAGCACACCCTACACTTAAGCTATCAAGAAATTTAGGCTATTTGAAATGTTACAAATGTGCAAGCAATACCCATTATCCTAGATGGGTGATACAATTTATGGAAGATATAATAAATAGAGGGAAATTTAGTGTGTTTGTTCAATACAGAGTAGGTAATTGAAGTACAGGATCCAAAGTAAAACCATAAACAATAATTAGATAGTGAAAATGTAGAGAGTTAACTGTGACCCACATAATAATACAGCTGAGCATCAGCAAAGACAGAAACTGGCTTCCATTTAGAAACAGATTATAAAGGGAATGTGTGCTTAATAAACATCTGGAGAAGCTGTGATGATATCTGAAGAAGAATATTCTGAAGAAGGGAACTCTCTAATCTTAACCTTACAATCTTAATTTGTGGAGGAACATATGATTACGTAGATGTTATTATGTACATCTGGAGTGGAGTTAGTATGATATCTTTATGAGCCTCAGCATTGAGCAAATTGCAATAAAAATGTGTAGAATTGCTTAGTACAGCTAGTACCACTGAGAGTTCCAAGTTAAAAGTTCTCTTCAAGTTTGCAGTACTTTTTAGAGTCTTGGGTGCAAAGAACAGAAAGAGATTCTGTCTACATTAAGCAAAAATAGAATTTAATGGAGAGATCCAAGGGGCTCACAGCATTACTGGGGGATGAAAGGATAGAACTGTAAAAATGAGTAGGGCAAAGCAGCAGGAATAGTCTTGGGTAAAGTGAAAGTGAAAGTCTCTCAATCGTGTCCGACTCTTTGCGACCCCATGGACTATAGAGTTCATGGAATTCTCCAGGCCAGAATACTGGAGTGGGTAGCCTTTCCCTTCTTCAGAGGACCTTCTCAACCCAGGTTTTAAACCCCGGTCTCCTGCATTACAGGCAGATTCTTTACCAACTGAGCTACCAGGGAAGCCTCAGTCTTGGGTAATGTACTCTCATTTCAGCTGCAATGCACACTTTCTAACCAGTTCCTACCACATGACCTAGAATCAAAGTACCAGAAGAGAACATTTGATTGGTTGATGGTAAATTGAATGTACATCCATCATTGTACTGGGACCAAGAGGCAGAATATGTCACCTGATACTTTCTTTAGGAAGTATGTGCTTCTTAATGCCTATTATGTAACAAACACTTTTGAGTGTCTGTTATATAAAAATATTATGTAATATATATTAATATATATAATAAATACCAAAAAGCTTTAGGAAGTTCTGCCTTTTAGGGGTTTATTTTATACATTTAATTACTGCAGGAAGAAAGAGAAGTACAAGATAGTACCAAAAACAGGAGCACGTATTACATACAAGGAAGGCGATGCCATAAAAGTTACATAACACACCACATGTTACACAGCTTGAATAAAAAGAAATGAAAATAATGAGCACAGACCAATGAGTCAATTAGGGTGGCCATAGTTTATTGACTGAATCAGAACATTTTTGAGAGTGAAAGGCTTGCCGTTAATATTTTTTCCCAGACAACAGGCTTAAATAGAAGTATCCTTGGTTTGTCATATCCTTAGTATATAAGAATGCAATCATCTTGAGAATGACAACATTCTACAAAAGACATTGTTTACTAGCTTTGTCCACTTCAGGCAGAAACAGCAAGAACAGTGTCAACTGAAGGATGGAAATGTTCTATCTTCATGTGTCCAGCATGTGGAATCTGTCCAAAGTGTGTCAGACGTTAACTACATGTGGTTATTGATCTCTTGAAATGTGGCTAATATGACTAAGGAACTAAATACTTAACTTGTTTCAATTTAATTTAATTTAATTAATTTAAATGTGAATATATATACATGCCTGGTGGCTACAAATAAGAATAGCACAGAACTAGATTTTAATTTTATCTTAGGGTTCATTAGATCTTTATAGCTATTTATCACAAGACTCTAAGAGGTGTTTTAACTTGGGACTTTATCATGGAAGAAGGATTAATGGTTACTTAAAAGTGATATTCATAGACTAAAAATTATAAATGATATTCAATTGGAATAAGTGAAAATATATATACCAAATATGGCAAATAAATCTGATATTTATTTCTAATTCCACTTCATTAAGTAGTTGTGAAATTCTGGATATTCTCTTTGTTTCTTATTGTAGGAAAACTAAAATAATTTACTCTCTTCCATTCTAGGTTCTTGACTGAGACCCTCCTGTAATAAAAGGTATTAATAAGAGAAAAACAAACAGAAGTTTAATAACACGTACACTTCCTATACACATGACAGATACTCAGGAATACTGAGCCAAAATGGCTTGAAACACCATCTGAAATTCTATCTTCAGCTATTACTTTTCTCCCCTACCTTTGCTCATGCAGAGCTTTTATCTGTGACTGATCTTCTGCTTTGGAAGCCGTGGTTGGTGTGAGATGCTGACTAATTGCTTTACCGTGGGAATGACCTCTGTCAAATAATCCCAAAGTCCTCAGTTCTTTTTCTTATCTAACTGCTTCTGTGTGTGTCCACCCTGCTTCTGAGGGAAGAAAGGGATTTTATATTTCATTTCTTGGCATAAAGAGTAACTACAGCTAGAGTGTAACAAATTGGGTCCCCCGCTGGGCTAAAGTTTCGGATACCATTAAGCAGTATAATAGCATGGTTGGAAATACAGGCTCCGTGAAACAGAATGCATGTGAAAAGCTATTCAATCAATTACTAACTGGATGATCTTGGGCAAATTATTTACCCTTCTTGAGTCTCAGTTTCCTCATTTATAAAACAAATTTTAAAATGTGCTTTCCTCTACAAGTTCCTGTGGGCTGTGCATATAAAGCACAAAGCACAGTTATAATACTGACATAAAGAAAACATTAATTCAAGTCAATTACACTTTTGAGCCCCTGTCGAGTATGCTAAGGGCTGCAGAATGTGTCATGGAGGTGACAATTTAGTGGCAATTCTGCCCACACCCAAACCCCTGACTCTATGTTGATACATGCCGATAGCTTTATGGGAGTTCTCTTGTGTGTGACTTTGTTTTCCTCTTGCTGCCTTTAGAATTCTCTCTTTAACTTTTTCCATTTAATTATGATATGTCCTGGTGTGGATCTCTTGGAGTTCATCTTGTTTGAGGCTCTCTCTGATTCCTATAACTGGATATGTTTTTTTCTTCAGGTTCAGGAAGTTTTCAACCATAATTTTGTCGAATACTTTTTCAAACTTCTCTCTCCCTTCTCACTCTGGGATCCCTAGAACGTGAATGCTAGTACACTTGATTTTGTCTCAGAGGTCCCCTAAACTGTCCTTTTTGTTTTGTTTTTCATCTTCATGTTCTATTGCGTGTTCTCCATTATTCTGTTTTCCAGAGCATTTACGTGTTCTCCTATATCATATAGTCTCCCCTTCATTCTTTCTAATTTGTTTTTTCATTTTGGCTATTGTATTCTTCAGCTCTGACTGGTTCTTTTTTATATTTCTAGTTCCTTGTTTAAATTCTCACTGTGTTCATCTATTCTATTCCCTAGTTCAGTTAGCATTCTTATACTAATACTTTGAACTCTTTATCTGATAAATTAGTTATCTCTGTTCCATTAGTTGTTTTTTCAGTTATTTTCTTGTTCTTTCACTTGAAACAAATTTCTGTGCCCTTGCATTTTGCTTTAACTTTCTTGGTCTCTACTAAAGTAGGTGAAACAGTTACCAATTCTGGTCTTTAAGTTGTGTTTTTGTGTGGAAGCACCCCTATCCTCCTGGAGATGGACATGGCAACCTATCTCTAGTGTTCTTGCCTAGAGAATCAAATGATCAGAAGAGCCTGGAGGGTTATAGTCCATGGGGTCACAAAGAGTCAGATACAAGTGAACAACGACAACAATCATTATCTGCTCTGTATGTGACCTCTGGCTTTGGTGGGAGAGCTGACTTTGAAGTAAGAATGAGTTGTGTCTTATTTCAAAGTGTGCTGACACCTATCATGTTGGGAGGTAGGGATGGAGATAGAGGGGCTAGAGCCAGAGCCATGTGTGAGCTGGAATTTCTGCTATGCTCAGTGGTCAGCAACACCCTATAAGAGGTTGGGTTGGGTCCTAAGGTCCTGGAGCAGAATCCCTGAGGGCTGGATTCTAGCTTGTTCCACTTCAAGTGTGTGCTCTCCTCACTCTCAGCAATGGCATCATTGGCCCAGAGGTAGCAATGCTGGAGCACGAGGGGCAGAGAAGTAGTCCAATCTGGGCCAGAGCACTTGCTGAGGCAGTCTCAGCACACAATCAGAGCTCCAGACAGTTCCAAGGTCACCAGCAATGGTTGCCCTTGCCACGTTCAGATGTAGTGCCAGGTCCAAGCCAGCTCATTCACACTACAACTGTGCATTGTCCTCACCAATGACAGGCTTCACTCTAGCTGGGAGCTGCACAGGAGAGTAAGAGGGGTCAGGGCAAGCACTTGGTCTGAGCCAGGATGCAAGCTGGGGTAGGAGTGGGAAATCAGCCAGAGTAACAGGCAGTTCAGTTCAGTCACTCAGTTGTGTCCAACTCTGTGTGACCCCATGGACTGCAGGACGCCAGGCCTCCCTGTCAATCACCAACACCCAGAGTTTACTCAAACTCGTGTCCATTGAGTTGGTGATTCCATCCAACCATCTCATCCTCTGTCGTCCCCTTTTCCTCCTGCTTTCAATCTTTCCCAGCATGAGGGTCTTTTCCAATCAGTCAGTTCTTTGCATCAGGTGGCCAAAGGATTGGAGTTTCAGCTTCAGCATCAGTCATTCTAGTGAATATTCAGGACTGACTTCCTTTAGGATGGACTGGTTGGATCTCCATGCTGTCCAAGGGACTCTCAAGAGTCTTCTCCAACACCACAGTTCAAAAGTATCAATTCTTCGGCACTCAACTATCTTTATAGCCCAAATCTCACATCCAAACATAACTACTGGAAAAACCATAGCTTTGACTAGAAGGACCTTTGTTGGCAAAGTAAAGTCTCTGCTTTTTAATATGCTGTCTAGGTTGGTCATAGCTTTTCTTCCAAGGAGTAAGCGTCTTTTAATTTCATGGCTGCAATCACCATCTGCAGTGATTTTGGAGCGGCCCCCCCCCAAAAGTCTGTCACTGTTTCCACTATTTCCCCATGTATTTGCCATGAAGTGATGGGACCGGATGCTATGATCTTAGTTTTCTGAATGCTGAGTTTTAAGCCAACATTTTCACTCTCCTCTTTCAATTTCATCAAGACGCTCTTTAGTTCTTCTTCGCTTTCTGCCATAAGGGTGGTGTCATCTGCATATCTGAGGTTATTAATGTTCTCCCAGCAATCTTGATTCCAGCTTGTGCTTCATCCAGCCCAGCGTTTCTCATGATGTACTCTGAATATAAGTTAAATAAGCAGGGTGACAATATACAGCCTTAACATACTCCTTTCCTGATTTGGAACCAGTCTGTTGTTCCATGTCCAGTTCTAACTGTTGCTTCCTGACCTGCATGCATATTTCTCAGGAAGCAGGTCAGGTGGTCTGGTATTCCCATCTCTTGAAGAATTTTCCACAGTTGTGATCCACATAGTCAAAGCTTTGGGATAGTCAATAAAGCAGAAGTAGATGTTTTTCTGGAAATCTCTTGTTTTTTCAATGATCCAAAGGATGGTGGCAATTTGATCTCTGGTTCCTCTGTGTTTTCTAATCCAACTTGAACGTCTGGAAGTTCACAGTACATGTACTGTTGAAGCCTGGCTTGGAGAATTTTGAGCATTTGCTAGCATGTAGATGAGTGCAATTGTGCAGTGGTTTGAGCATTCTTTGACATTGCCTTTTTTGGGGACGGGAATGAAAACTGACCTTTTCCAGTCCTGTGGCCACTGCTGAGTTTTCCAAATTTGCTGGCATATTGAGTACAGCTCTTTCACAGTATCATCTTTTAGGATTTGAAATCGCTCAACTGGAATTCCATCACCTCTACTAGCTTTGTTCGTAGTCATGCTTCCTAAGGCCCACTCAACTTCACATTCATTCCAAGATGTCTGGCTCTAGGTGAGTGATCACACCACCATGATTATCTGGGTCATGAACATCTTCTTTGTATAGTTCTTCTATGGTTCTTCTGTGTATAGTTCTTCTTGCCACCTCTTCTTAATATCTTCTGCTTCTGTTAGGTCCATACCATTTCTGTCCTTTATTGTACCCATCTTTCATGAAATGTTCCCTTGGTATCTCAATTTTCTTGAAGAGATCTCTAGTCTTTCCCATTCTATTGTTTTCTTCTATTTTTTTTTTTGCATGGATCACTGAGGAAGGCTTTCTTCTCTTTCCTTGCTATTCTTTGGAACTCTGCATTCAAATAGGTATACCTTTCCTTTTCTCCTTTGCCTTTAGCTTCTCTTCTTTTCACAGCTAATCATAAGGCCTCCTCAGACAACCATTTTGCCTTTTTGCATTTCTTTTTCTTGGGGATGATCTTGATCCCTGCCTCCTGTACAATGTCACGAACCTCTCTCCATAGTTCTTCAAGTACTCTGTCTATCATATCTAATCCCTTGAATCTATTTGTCACTTCCGCTGTATAATCATAAGGGATTTGATTTAGGTCATACCTAAATGGTATAGTGGTTTTCCCTACTTTCTTCAATTTAAGTCTGAATTTGCAATCAGGAGTTCATGATCTGAGTCATAGTCAGCTCTGGTCTTGTTTTTGCTTCTCCATCTTTGGCTGCAAAGAATATAATCAATCTGATTTCAGTATTGACCATCTGGTGATGTCCATGTGTGGTGTAACGGGCAATCTCAATTTAATTCCTCCACCTGGTTTTAGGAGTAAGCAAATGTATACATACTCTTCATGAGCAGAGTTTGAGTTTCTCACAACCTCCTTGCCAGTTCCTCTGGTCTTTAAACCAGCCAAGAGGAATTGTCTTCCTGATGTCAGACTCCAGGGCCGGGGTGCTCAATACGTGGTTTGGAACTTTTGTATTCCCCTCGTTCTTTGCCCCTCCTGGGGTGCAAAGATCTGCTCACTGCTCTTCTTCTACCTGATTTTGTGTGAATCTTCTTTATAGCCTTGATTGTATGAGTCTTTTTTGCCAGTCTCCAGTTTATTTTCGGTGAGGACTGCTCTTCATGTAAATGTAGTTTTTATACACTCATGCACAGCAATGACTTCCATCTCCTCCCACTCCACATCTTGATACCCCCCTCATATTCATTATTATTGTAGATGACCTTTTCAGATACAATCTGAAGTTTTCTTTGTGTGAATATAATATATCGTCGGTGTGTGGACCAATGTTTCTCAAACTTTGAGGGCTGAAGGACCAGTTCTCTTTTTGAATCTGTTGATATTAATAGGCAGCTCACACTACACACAATCCATCACACAAGATAGACAACACTAAAACCAATTAGTAACCAGTGCTGTGACACAAAGCTGTAGACTATGAGCTTGAATGTTACAGTGATAGCAAATTGCCATAAAAGTTTCTAGACACTTTTCATTTGTATACCAGCTACAAACAGTGGGTGTACTAACTCCTGTAAAGATTACATGGTTAGTAGCTCTGATGTAAATTACATTAATATGAGAATAAGCCTACCATGTGCACTGGTGCTACTGCAAAGGAATGGGTGGAGGAGGAAGAGGAGAAAACTTCCCATTCTAATGACTTGTGTACTAGATAGACTGTGTATTGTTTGCACCCTGTTCATAGTGGGAACATTAATGTGCATCTATATCTACAGCAACTAAAGTGTTCTTTCATTCAGGTCCGTTGAACCCTCCACAGTAAATAAAAGTTTTGCAGCTGTTGTGTGGGAAAATTGAGGGAGGAAGTTTTCAACTTGCTTTTATGAAAGACTCAGAAACATAAATGGAAAATAATTAGATTTCAATTGACAGTAAGGTAAGGGATTGATGATAGTAGTAGTAGTTCAGTTCAGTTCAGTCTCTCAGTCGTGTCCGACTCTTTGCGACCCCATGAACTGCAGCACGCCAGGCCTCCCTGTCCATCACCAACTCCCAGAGTCTACCCAAACCCATGTCCACTGAGTCAGTGATGTCATCCAGCCATCTCATCCTCTGTCATCCCCTTCTCCTCCTGCCCTCAATCTTTCCCAGCATCAGGGTCTTTTCCAGTGAGTCAGCTCTTTGCATCAGGTGGCCAAAGTATTGGAGTTTCAGCTTCAACATCAGTCCTTCCAATGAACACCCAGGACTGATCTCCTTTAGGATGGACTGGTTGGATCTCCTTGCAGTCCAAGGGACTCTCAAGAGTCTTCTCCAACACCACAGTTCAAAAGCTTCAATTCTTCAGTGCTCAGCTTTCTTTATAGTCCAACTCTCACATCCATACATGACCACTGGAAAAACCATAGCCTTGACTAGATGGACCTTTGTTGACAAAGTAATGTCTCTGCTTCTACGTAGTAGTAGATATAGGGCAATATTTATTATCCTAAATATCTTAATATATATGAAAGAGAATATTTACTAATAATTTTCCTGAAAAAAGTTAATATTGTTTTTTTTAAGTTATTCATTTTGTTCCCAAAGATTATCAACTATGTCAAATCAGATCATATCTTAAGGATCATCTTTCATAAAGACAAATTTAATAAACTAGCTTATGACATATTTATAAATATAACTAATAAAGAAATGTGTTTGATCACTTACAAATTTTTATAAACTAGTATGAAATGGATATACTTATTGAAGTTAGGCATGAGGGGAATCACACCTCTGATTAGTCATATTTGTAGATATCTGCTATTTTCCAACTCCTAAAGAATGATTTTTGATGATTTTACACATTATATGATGCTATCTGCTATATTTTTAATTGGAAGATAAAGAAATGTAGAATCTAAAATTATCTGTATTCCCAGAATTTAAATGCAAACCTTGTGGTGTATTCAGTACTATCATTTCAATAATAGTGATTTTTGTGCTTGACGTAACTAGGCCTACCTAACATTTCTGCTTCTCATAGTAATAAGTTTCTGTGGGAAATGAGGATTCCAAAACTTCAGCAAAACTTTGAATAGGAAGCTCTTTGTTGATGCAACTACTACAACATTGGACTATCTTGATCTTATGAATAAGACTCTGATACTCACAAAAGAAGAAATTTTTTGGAGATTTTAGCTCAGCAAGAATCAATTGGTAAGTCATATCTAAATTCTTGTAAATTCAGAATCAAAATCCGAGTTAATGAGGTTTGATTGTACCCTGGGCAATTGATAAAACAGCAAGGCCATGGAACACAGTGCCTCTCCCTGAAGCTGCACTCATTGCAGCTTCAACAAGGTTTGGGGAGGGCATAGTCTTCCTGGCACCCAACATCAGCGCTTTTTAATTACACTCTTATGTGGTATAAGGTAGACCTATAAGACGACCTACCAGAGGAAGTCAGCACTTTTTGAGTCAGCACCAGCATATTTTTTTTATCTCACTCTGCAGCCCCCTATTCACTTTCAAATGGATCAGGTTTCCTTTCTTTGGATCTTTAGCTTTAGTCCATTAGAGTTTCCCCTAAAGGCTATTTTATCAAACAAAGCCAAACCCTTTAGAAAAGATTGTAGTAAGTTCTTTGCAGAATTATAGCCTATGTTTTGTTTATGTATAGTGAACACTTACTGAGTTAGCACTCCCCATAGGAAAATCTGGGAAGATGTCAGGAAAATGTTTTCAGTAATTGCTACTTGGTTTGATCTCCTGGTATTTTGTGGTGTGTTATGCAGCATTAATGGAATAGCCTGAGATTCTCAGGGTATAAAAGAGCTTCTAAGTACAGGTCTATTATCAAAGGTAAGGGAGTCAGTTTTAACTCTCAAAGGGAATCAAGCAAGTTGGTATTTAAATGTTGTTTTTGGAGGAATGTGACAACGTGCCTATAGAAGATTTAATCCATTTCAATGTTTTGTGTGTGTGTGTGTGAGCATGCCTAATCACAAATGCTATCTGGTTCCTCACTTTCAGGCACCAAGAAATATCTAATAAAGTTATATTTGGGGGCAAACAAGTCAATTAACTTCAGAATACCTATCATAGATGTTTATTGTTGATGCTTAGTCGCTAAGTTTTATCTGACTCTCTGCAACCACATGGACTGCAGCATGCCAGGCTTCCCTCTTTTACCATCTCCCAGAGTTTGCTCAAACTCATGTCCTTAAGTCGGTGATGCCATCCAACCATCTCATTCTCTGTTGCCCCTTTCTCCTCCTGCCCTTAATCTTTCCCAAATAGATGCTTGTAATTTAGGTAAATTTTGGAATTCCTGAAAAGTCTGTCGACTTCATTTAATTTGGCCTGAAAACTGTTATTTCTGGTTTCTAATCTTCAGTATTCTGAAGATTATGAAGTATTCATAATACTTGAGGCTTGGAGAGTGACAGAGAAGGCTGTCACTTAGGAGGAGAAGATCATAAGCAAGTATATATCACTTAACACCTTGGTAGTTCACTAAGTTCAACTGCCCAGTGACTAAACTCTTCTCCTGGATCTGAAATCTGACCTTGTCAATGGATAATCAAAATGTCCATTAATTTGGTGGAAATGTAAGCACATCCCACTGTCTGTAGTCTTCAGGACACACTTATTTTTATTCCATATTATAGTGCATCTTTATTTTGCTGTATCTTTAGTCTTGGATATCTAAAGTGTATATCACTAAGACAGATGTTCCAGGCACATTCTCAATGTACCTGGTCTCTAGGTCAGGACAGAGAGCACAGTATCAGACTCTGTGACTGGGATTCCAGCTAAGATGGGCACTGAGAGCTGTTTTTCTGATGATACCTGGAAATACAAAGTATGCTATCAAGAATCTAGTTTTTGAATTCCCATTGAGTTACTTCCTCAGCTACTTGGATAGTCTCTCCAACCCTTAGTTTTCTCAGCTGTGAAATGGGGTGAAAGAACATATGTTAGAGCATTGCCATTATAATCACAAAAGATAGAGCATCTTAAGAACTTTCTGTGGGTAGTTGTCACTTTAGATAATTGAAGAAAAGAAGCTGAATCTCTGACATTTTAAAGAAAGAAAAAATGGGTACAGGTATCTTAACTGAACCTAAAAAGTGATTCAATAAGCAAAGTTGTTAGGAGACATTGGGTGTTTACTGGGAGGATAACACAAAATCTGCCTGGTATACCTGAAGCAATTTACCCACTGGGTGTGCTATGGTAAAAGTTAATATAGGTTAATTTCTAAGCAGCATGAACTGTCACAGGATAGTTACCAATATTATTTAATCATGTTAGTATTAAAAATAATAGTTAATATTTATTGAGTGCTGACAGTGTGCCAGGCAATATTCCAAGTGTTTGATTTAAGCTAAAAAATCCTGAGTTAGATATGTTATTATATTCACCTTAAAAATGAGGCACAGAGAGGCTAAATAATTTGTCCAGTGCTTTGCTGTGGAAAATTCTGAAAGAGATGGGAATACCAGACCATCTGACCTGTCTCTTGAGAAACCTGTATGCAGGTCAGGAAGCAACAGTTAGAACTGGACATGGAACAACAGACTGGTTCCAAATAGGAAAAGGAGTATGTCAAGGCTGTATATTGTCACCCTGCTTATTTAACTTATATGCAGAGTACATCATGAGAAATGCTGGACTGGAAGAAACACAAGCTGGAATCAAGATTTCCAGGAGAAATATCAATAACCTCAGACATGCAGATGACACCACCCTTATGGCAGAAAGTGAAGAAGAACTAAAGAGCCTCTTGATGAAGGTGAAAGAGGAGAGTGAAAAAGTTGGCTTAAAGCTCAATGTTCAGAAAACTAAGATCATGGCATCTGGTCCCATCATTTCATGGGAAATAGATGGGGAAACAGTGGAAACTGTGTCAGACTTTATTTTTTTGGGCTCCAGAATCACTGCAGATGGTGACTGCAGCCATGAAATTAAAAAATGCTTACTCCTTGGAAGGAAGGTTATGGCCAACCTAGATAGCATATTTAAAAGCAGAGACATTACTTTGCCAACAAAAGTCCATCTAGTCAAGGCTATGGTTTTTCCAGTGGTCATGTATGGATGTGAGAGTTGGACGGTGAAGAAGGCTGAGCACTGAAGAATTGATGCTTTTGAACTGTGGTGTTGGAGAAGACTCTTGAGAGTCCCTTGGAATGCAAGGAGATCCAATCAGTCCATCCTAAAGGAGATCAGTCCTGGGTGTTCATTGGAAGGACTGATGTTGAAGCTGAAACTCCAATACTTTGGCCACCTCATGCGAAGAGCTGACTCATTGGAAAAGACCCTAATACTGGGTAGGATTGGGGGCGGGAGGAGAAGGGGACGACAGAGGATGAGATGTTTGAATGGCATCACTAACTCGATGGACATGGGTTTGGGTAGACTCCGGGAGTTGGTGATGGACAGAGAGGCCTGGCGTGCTGCAATTCATGGGGTCGCAAAGAGTCGGACACGACGGAGCAACTGAACTGAACTGAACTGAACTTGCTGCTAGTAAATAGGCAAAATCAGATTAGGAATTTGGACAGCTTGATTCTAGTACAGACTCTTAATGCCTATATTTACCAGAGCCTTCTGTCTTCACCCCATGCCCTGCCTTTTATGTAAACTTTAATGTGTCTGTTAAAAAAAAAATTCTTAACTATGCTGACTTTTAGGGTAGCTTGAAAGTTTGAAAGAAAGAGGCTGTTTTGCATGTCAAAGTGGAAGTCTGGTTTAAATAGACATTAAAAGTGGTCACAAGAGAGTAGTAGTTGGGGGTGGCTAAGTATGTTGTCACTGGAGCCACATTCTTAGTTTTCAGTTCAGTTCAGTTCATTTCAGCCGCTCAGTCGTGTCCTACTCTTTGCGACCCCATGAATCGCAGCACAGCAGGCCTCCCTGTCCATCACCAACTCCCGGAGTTTACCCAAACTCATGTCCATCGAGTCGGTGATGCCATCCAGCCATCTCATCCTCTGTCGTCCCCTTCTCCTCCTGCCCACAATCCTTCCCAGCGTCAGGGTCTTTTCCAATTAATCAACTCTTCTCATGAGGTGGCCAAAGTACTGGAGTCTCAGCTTCAACATCAGTCCTTCCAATGAACACCCAGGACTGATCTCCTTTAGGATGGACTGGCTGGATCTCCTTGCAGTCCAAGGGACTCTCAAGAGTCTTCTCCAACACCACAGTTCAAAAGCATCAATTCTTTGGTGCTCAGCCTTCTTCACAGTCCAACTCTCACATCCATACATGACTACTGGAAAAACCATAGCCTTGACTAGATGCAACTTTGTTGGCAAAGTAATGTCTCTGGTTTTTAACATGCTATCTAGGTTGGCCATAAGTTTCCTCCCAAGGAGTAAGCATCTTTTAACTTCTTTGCTGCAATCACCATTTGCAGTGATTTTGGAGCCCCCCAAAATAAAGTCTGACACTTTTTCCATTCAGCTATTTTGGGCTTCCCTGGTGTCTTAGGTAGTAAAGAATCCTGCTTGCAATGCAGGAGACCTGGGTTTGATTCCTGAGTTGGGAAGATCCCCAAGAGAAAGGAATAGTACCCACTCCAGTATTCTTGCCTGAAGAATCCTATGGACAGAGGAGCCTGGCAGGCTACAGTCCATGGTGTTCCAAAGAGTCAGCCACAACTGAGCAACTAACACTACTATACTACTATGCAACTCTTTGGCAATTATTTCGCCTATTAGCTAAGCTTCCTTATCTGAAAATAAGTTTATTAGTACCTTCTCAGAGATTTCTCTGAGTTAGTATAAGTTAATGTGATTAAAGTATTTAGAGCTAGTTCTGCCATATTAATAGTAAGCAATGTGTAGATTAGTTAATGTTATCATTTGGATCCATATGCAGAGCTAGAATCATAAATCTTCTGGAAACAGATTTCAGCACACTAAGATTTGATTTAAAAGACTGTCCAAAGGTGGAACTAGGAGAAATGAGCTCCTCATCATTGGAAGCATCCAAGAAACCCAGATTTGGTATAACTTCTGTCTTACTGACTGGATCACTTCAGGCCAGCTTGCTAGAAACTGTCTTTTAATTAGGAGGTTTTATGCTTCTGTGACCATTTGTAATCTTTATCTATGATGGTCACAGTAGAGCCAGTTAGTACAAGAGAATGAAGAACTAACGTAGTTAGAGTAGTGAAGTGTGCTGGAAAGAGACAAAGGCTTAAGTCAGCAGAGGGAATTTGCAATTTGGGGAAATTCCTTAACTGCTTTGAATTTTTCACACACACACACACAGACACACACACACACACAGGGAGGGAAAGAGATGATCTGGGATATGGTATATAACTTGGGATGTATAAAGAAATATAGATAAGGGTTTCCTTTACTATGACAAAGAAGGAATCAACTAAGGCCTAGAGTGTGAAACACCACCCAATGATGATCTAAAGCTAAACAAGCAGAGAACCAGGACGACACTGGTTTGCTGGAGGGGTTGAGTTAAGGTATTAAAGCACAGAAATGGAGGAGCTCCAGATCTTGGAAACAAAACTATTTGCTGCATAAATCCACCTGGGACTTCTAAGTCACATGCCAAGTACAGAAAATTACTTCCTGTAATAAGTGCATCTTCTCTCATTTCATTGTATCAGATGGTAAGTATAAATTCATACATAGATGCATTAGAACATCATTGTAGAATATGCTATTTCTTCCTGGACATTCCAGGGGATCTGGAAAGAGGGATCTTCCCAACCCAGGGATCATACCTGTGTCTCCTACACTGCAGGCAGATACTTTTCTGCTGAGCCATTAGGGATGCCCATATATATGTAAATATATTAATATTCGTAAGTAAAATGCATGTGTATATAAATAGTTGATAACATCTATTGTGTGTGTATATTATATATATTATATATATATGTATATATATATAATCTGCTAGATTGTTTCCAACTTTTTCTCTATTAGCATTAGTGGTGCAACTTATATATTGATGTTATAAACTTTTATCTAATTTATATTGTGACCTTAAAGTGGATCTCAAAAAATGAATTCACTAACTCCAAGGCAAGTCTAGTATTTACCTACTAGGCATTCAAATAGTGTATCTGTTAGCATTCATTACTAGGTAGTAATACTGTGTCAACAGTTTAATATTTTCAGTGAGAACTATGTTCTAAGAGTATAGAGATTTTTTAATGCATCATTTCTTGAAAGAGATTTTTACAATTAAATTTGCAAAGTTCTCACCAAGCTGAGCTAAAATAAAATCTACCAGGTTATATTGAAGCTCTCTGCTTGCAAACATAAGAAACACAAATTTATCACAGAAGTTTAATCAATAGAATATAATGTAAAAAATATTAAATCTATAGATTACCTCAAAAGCTGCAAATCTCCCTCCAGGAACATTCTTTGTAGCAGATCCACTTTCCAGACTCACTCCGGGAGCTCAGAGGAGCAAGTGGCTTCTTCTGCTCCAGAGCCTTCCTGGTTCTCCCCACCTGTCTTGTCCTGTGGGCCCTGCTTCCTGCTGGGTGGGGCTAGCACTATTAGTTCAACAGGTCCTCATCCCCACTGCCACCATATCTCACTTCTCCAGAACCTTCTCCAGTCTTATTTGGAGAAGGAAGGCTCTCATCCTTGGTTTTTTTCTGTGAACTGCCTCTTCCTTTGGTCTCTCCCATCCCTCCACCCAAGACCAGCCTTCTTCCTGCCTTGGAGGCAGCACATACAATACCTTTTCCATTAGCTCTCTCTCTCCAGAGGCTTTGCCGGCTGTGGGACTTCCCAGGTGGCGCTACTGGTAAAGAATCCGCCTGCCAATGCAGGAGGCGAGAGGAAAGAGAGGAGGGTTCAATCCTTGGGTCAGGACGATCCCCAGGAGTAGGAAATGGCAGCTCACTCCGGTATTCTTGCCTGGGAAATCCCATGGACAGAGGAGCCTGGTGGGCTACAGTCCACAGGGTCACAAAGAGTCTCTTCAGACATAACTGAAGAAACTTGACTGAGTGATCGATCTACCATCAGGCCTGCTTCCCTTTTAACAATGAGAAAGTAATATCCAGATGCCTCAAGAAAAGTGTAAAAAAGGAGTGTTACTTTGGTCTATCGTCCTTCAATAAAATGAATCTGAAAGTTAAATACAAGCATATGAAATAAGCACTTTAAATCGACCACATTATTATAACAGAGGTTAAACAAGCAAAATAAATGGATAATAAGAAGGACTTTATTTTTCTGTAAAAATCTAATCATTTTCAGAAGACCTTGATCAGTGGATAGTCAGGAAGGTTTACAAAACATATTAATTGTAAATATACTCCTCTTCCTTAACTTAAGCTCATCTCTATCTTGCAAATATCCCATCAAGATCACCCTCCTTTCCTCTGCTCCTTACCAAGATAGTGTCTGAGAACAGGAGAAAGCTTTCAGCCTGTAGCTGCTGGTGATGAAGTGATATCTCACCTCTGGCTCCTGTTATTCCACATCCAGGCAGCTGGTCTGTGAGTGAGCATTGTCAGGAATCTTTTGAAATGTACATCTGGCCCCATCTCTGGGGTCCCTGGTGGGATGAGCTGCTGCTGTCTGCCACCAGGTCTCTTTTGTTCTGTTTGTTTGACTTGATCAGGTTTTCAGCCCCGTCTTACTTCTCCCTGGTGCTGCCTCCAGAGTCCAGAGTGTGATAACTAGACCATCCCTGGTCTGGGTGCTGCTCCATTGCCTCAGACATAGTGTAATATCCTCCTGTCACAGCACACTCCTTGTTAGATTTTCTAACCAGTCCATGAGTTCTCTTCATCTCCAGACCTATTACAGGCTCTTTCCACTCAGGATCTCAGTGTCCAGCTCTGGATTATTAACCTGAGCTCACTCTGGCCCACCTCTGCTCATCCTGCCTCTACATGTTGGAAGAGGACCACACAACACAGAGAACTCTGAGGAACATAAGGAGGAGCTCATCAAAGCACTGTTGCTTTTATCTTTCCTTTGGTTACCATCTCTCTTTCCTCTGGGAAGACAATCAGACTTTTTCCTACTAACTCTTCCTTTTCCTTCCCACAGTTGCCAGCCGGCAGGACCAGTTTTGTTTTTTCTCTTACTCTCTGGCAATGACTTTCACAGTGCTGATTCTCTCTTTTTCTGTAGGCCCTAAACCTGAAAACATAGCTTTAATTGCAGACAGAATGCAGAAAGGGAAATACACTTACATATAGTGAACATGTATGATTAAAATTTTAGAAATATTATTTTCATTACTTATTTTATGTTATGGCTTTATTGGTATAAAAGGGCTTCCTAGGTGGCTCTAGTGGTAAAGAACCCACCTGCCAATGCAGGAGGTAAGAGACAAGGGTTCAATCCCTGGGTTAGGAAGGTCCCCTGGAGGAGGGTTTGGCAACTCACTCCAGTATTCTTGCCTGGATAATCCTATAAACAGAGGAGCCTGGTGGGCTACAGTTCATAGAGTCACAAAGAGTTCAGATGGCAAGAGTTTGCCTGCAATGCAGGAGACCCAGGTTCCTTACATGGGTTGGATAATCCCCTGGAAAAGGAAATAGCAACCTACTCCGGTGTTCTTGCCTGGAGATTTCCATGGACAGAGGAGTCTTGTGGGCTATAGTCCATGGGGTCGCAAAGTGTCAGAGATGACTGGGTGACTAACACTTTATTGGTATAACAAGAGGAGAGATTAATTTATAAGAAACTCCATGGAATATTCTATTGGAATCAAGATAGAAAGAGTACTTCTGGATTTCACACCATAATAATAATTGCTAACACTTATATATTAATAACATTGCTAAATGTAGTCTGTCCCAAGAATGTTACATACAACTCACTTCCTCAAAACAATTTTATGATACAGGCACAGTTATTCTCACTATTTTAGAGATGAGGAAGAGAATGCATGCAGAGATTATTTTTCCAAGACCACATAGTTAGTAAATATTTATTCAAGAACTGAATTTTTGAAGCAAGAAAATCTGGCTCCAGAATTAGTCTTCTTGACCAGATGTTTCCCTGCCTTGGTATGCTCAACTCATGACTTATCATCACCTTCCTTTCTTCCCTCTTTGTTTCACCATTTGCTTATCATGTGTCTTCAAGATTCTGGGCAATGTTCTAATAGCTGGACTCTATTAATAACAAAAAGTGACGCCCTGGAAAAATAAAGTGGGGAAGATCAGGAGAAGCAAGCAAGCTTTATCGTATTCACTATTCCAGAAAGAAAAAAATCATCTAGTGACCAAAGTGGTAAAATTTGGTCAAAGTCTACCTCGTGATACCAAGGAAAATTTTCAAAGCAGAAGAATTTACTTACTCCCCTACTTACTTCCCTACTCATATTTCCCATGCTGCACTGGTTAAAGAAGGCTACATGATCTCGTGGAAAAAAGTAAAATTTTAAGTCTCAGTAGCTTAGCAAACAAAAATGTATTCCTCATTCTCACAAAGTCCAGTGTGGCTATTCCTGATTGGGCTATTCTGAGTGGACTCCTTCTGAGCAGTGACTCACCTATATAGGTTCATGAACTCTTTCCTTCACATTCAGATGAACAGGAAAGAGACAATGTATGGACAACCTGGAGCATTTTGATATATGGCAGCCCCTTTGTAACCATGAGCTTAAGGATGAACCATTAACATACCACAGATGGAAAAACAGAAGGATACTTGTGTCCTTGTTGGTAGAATTCAAGCAAGTGAACCAAGATCTGAGCCACCAAACACCAGCAACTCTTCTTATGTATAAATATTAATACCTACTTGATTGGACAACTTGTTAGACCACAACTATTTGAGCTTTCTCTCATTTGGAGTGAAATATCTCTGAACTGTTACAAAGGTATACTACCTATTCACTGAATTTGTAATATATATAATATATTTTTGTTATATCAATATATATCAACTTAAAATCAACTTTCATTTTATGACTTTTTGAGATATAATTCACATATCATATAATTTACCCATTCATAGTATAAAATTCAGTGTATTTTGAGTACATTCTGAGCTGTAAAATCAATTTTAAAATATTTTATCATTCTCAAAAGAAATTCTATATTCATTAGCAGTCACTATTCCCCTTGAAAACCTGGAATATACTTGAGTTGTTTCCACTTTGGGTCTGATATGCATATTACTGCTATGATCTTGCACATATAAGTTTTTGTGTAGACAAATATCCTTATTTTTCTTTCATATCTAGGTGTAAAATTGCTGGGTCATAGAGTAACTCTATGTTTAACCTTTTGAGGAGTTGCCAGACTGTTTTTCAAATATCAATATTAATATTCTCATCAATAGTGTATAAAGATACCAATCTTGCCATATCCTCAACTATGTTTGTTACTATCTGACTCTTTTTTTTTTTAAGAAAAAACACTGGAGTTATATCTTAAAAATCAATAAAAACACAAAAATTAGTTCTATTAACACTGATGTCACTCCTTAGGATATATCCTGAAATATTTCAACATTTACAACCCTATGATCAGGAAAATAATAATTTTAGAACACTTTCAAGTTTTTTTTTTAGTTTATATATTTTTTATTGAAGGATAATTGCTTTACAGAATTTTGCTGTCTTCTGTCAAACCTCAATATGAATCAGCCATAGGTATACATATATCTCCCTCCCTTTTGAACCGCCTTCCCATCACCCTCCCCATCCCACTCTTCCAGGTTGACACAGAGCCCCTATTTCAATTTCTTGAGCCATACAGCAAATTCCTGTTGGCTATCTACTTTACATATGGTAGTGTAAGTTTCCTTGTTACACTTTCCATACATCTCACCCTCTCCTCCCCCCTTGCCATGTTCATAAGTCTATTCTTTATGTCTGTTTTTTCACTGGTGCCCTGTAAATAAATTCTTCAGTACCATTTTCTAGATTCTGCACATATCCATTAGAATACAGTATTTATCTTTCTCTTTCTGACTCACTTCACTCTGTATAATAGGTTCTAGGTTCATCCACCTCATTAGAATTGACTCACATGCATTCATTTTTATGGCTAAGTAATATTCCCTTGTGTAGATGTACCACAACTTCTTTATCCATTCATCTGTTGATGGACAACTAGGTTGCTTCCGTGTTCTAGTATTGTAAATAGTGCTGCAATGAACAATGGGATACATGTGTCTGTTTCAATTTTGGTTTCCTCAGGGTATATGGCTAGGAGTGGGATTGCTAGATCATATTGTGGTTTTATTCCTACTTTTTTAAGGAATCTCCATACTGTCTTCCATAGGGGCTGTATCAATTTACATTCTCACCAGCAGTGCAAGAGTGTTCCCTTTTCTCCACACCCTCTCCAGCATTTATTGTTTGTAGACTTTTTGAAGAGGGCTATTCTGATTGATGTGAGGTGATATCTGATTGTAGTTTTGCTTTGCATTTCTCTAATAATGAGCAATGTTGAGCATATGTTCATGTGTTTGTTAACCATCTGTATGTCTTCTTTGAAGAAATGTCTGTTAAGTCTTTTTCCCACTTTTTGACTGGGTTGTTTGTTTTTCTTGTATTGAGTTGTATGAGCTGCTTGTATATTTTGGAAACTAATCTTTTGTCAGTTGTTTCATTTGCTACTATTTTCTCCCATTCTGAGGGTTGTATTTTACCTTGCTTATAGTTTCATTTGCTGTACAAAAGCTTTTAAGTTTTATCAGGTCCCACTGGTTTATTTTTGTTTTTATTTCTGTTACTCTAGGAGGTGGGTCATAAAGGATGTTGCTTTGATTTATGTCATCGAGTGTTCTGCCTATGATTTCCTCTAAGAGTTTTATAGTTTCTGGTCTTACATTTAAGTCTTTAATCAATTTTGAGTTTATCTTTGTGTATGGTGTTAGGAACTGTTCTAATTTCATTCTTTCACATGCATCTGTCCAGTTTTCCCAGCACCATTTATTGAAGAGGCTGTCTTTGCCCAATTGTATATTCTTGCCTCCTTTGTCAAAAATAAGTTACCCACAGGTGCATGGGTTTATTGCTGGGCTTTCTATCTTGTTCCACTGGTCTGTATTTCCATTTTTGTACCGGTACCATACTGTCTTGATGACTGTAGCTTTGTAGTATAATCTGAAGTCAGGAAGGTTGATTCCTCCAGCTCCATTCTTCTTTCTCAAAATTGCTTTGGCTATTTGGGGTCTTTTGTGTTTCTATATGAATTGTGAAATTTTTTGTTCTAGTTCTGTGAAAAATGCCACTGGTAATTTGATAGGGATCACACTGACTCTGTTTATTGCATTTGTTATTATAGTCATTTTCACAGTATTGATTCTTCCTACCCAGAAGCATTGAATATCTCTCCATCTGTTTATGCTGTCTTTGATTTCTTTCATAAGTGTCTTATAACTTTCTGTGTACAGTTCTTTTGTCTCTTTAGGTAAGTTTATTGCTAGATATTTAACTCTTTTTGTTGCAATGGTGAATGGGATCGATTCCTTAATTTCTCTTTTTGATTTTTTGTTGTTAGTATATAGAAATGCAAGTTATTTTCTGTGTATTGATTTTGTATCCTGCAACTTTGCTAAATTCACTGATTAGCTCTAGTAATTTTCGGATACTATCTTTCAGTTCAGTTCAGTTCAGTCACACAGTGGTGTCCAACTCGTTGTAACCCCATGAACTGCAGCATGCCAGGCCTCCCTGTCCATCACCAACTCCTGGAGTCCACCCAAACCCATGTCCATCGAGCCAATGATGCCATCCAACCATCTTATTCTCTGTCCTCTCCTTCTCCTCTTGCCTCAATCTTTCCCAGCATCAGGGTCTTTTCAAATGAGTCAGCTCTTCACATCAGGTGGCCAAAGTATTGGAGTTTCAGCTTCAACAACAGTCCTTCCAATGAACACCCAGGACTGATCTCCTTTAGGATGGACTGGTTGGATCTCCTTGCAGTCCAAGGGACTCTCAAGAGTCTTCCCCAACACCACAGTTCAAAATCATCAATTCTTCGGCACTCAGCTTTCTTTATAATCCAACTCTCACATCCATACATGACCACTGGAAAAACCATAGCCTTGACTAGATGGACCTTTGTTGGCAGAGTAATGTCTCTGCTTTTTAATATGCTGTCTAGGTTGGTCATAACTTTCCTTCCAAGGAGTAAGTGTCTTTTAATTTCATGGCTGCAATCACCATCAGCAGTGATTTTGGAGCCCAGAAAAATAAAATCAGCCACTGTTTCCACTGTTTGCACATCTGTCTGCATGAAGTGATGGAACCAGATGCCATGATCTTAGTCTTCTTTAAGCCAACTTTTTCACTCTCCTCTTTCATTTTCATCAAGAGGCTCTTTAGTTCTTCTTCACTTTCTGCCATAAGGGTGGTGTCATCTGCATATCTGAGGTTATTGATATTGGCGATCTTGATTCTAGCTTGTGCTTCCTCCAGCCCAACGTTTCTCATGATGTACTCTGCATATAAGTTGAATAAGCAGGGTAACAATAAACAGCCTTGATGTACTCCTTTTCCTATTTGGAACCAGTCTGTTGTTCCAGGTCCAGTTCTAACTGTTGCTTCCTGACCTGCATACAGGTTTCTCAAGAGGAAGGTCAGGTGGTCTGGTATTCTCATTTATTTCAGAATTTTCCACGGTTTATTGTGATCCACACAGTCAAAGGCTTTGGCATAGTCAATAAAGCAGAGGTAGATGTTTTTCTGGAACTCTCTTGCTTTTTCGATGATCCAGCGGATGTTGGCAATTTGATCTCTGGTTCCTCTGCCTTGTCTAAATCCAGCTTAAACATCTGGAAGTTCACAGTTCACGTCTGAAGCCTGGCTTGGAGAATTTTAAGCATTAGTTTACTAGTGTGTGAGATGAGTGCAATTGTGCAGTAGTTTGAGCATTCTTTGTCATTGCCTTTCTTTGCGATTGGAATGAAAATTGACCTTTTCCAGGGTGGCAGCCGAGAAGGAGCTACCCTGTGCCCAAGGTCATGGGTGGCGGCTGAGAGAAGCTACCTCACGCCTGAGGTCAGGAGTGGCGACTGCGCTTTACTGGAGGAGCTGTGAAGAGAGACCCCACGTCCAAGGTTAAGAGAAACCCAGGTAAGACGGTAGGCACTAAGAGAGGGGATCTGGGGGCAGACAGACTGAAACTGCAGTCACGGACAACTAACCAATCTGATCACATGGACCACAGCCTTGTCTAACTCAGTGAAACTAAACCATGCCATATGGGGCCACCCAAGACTGATGCGGCATGGTGGAGAGGTCGGACAGAATGTGGTCCACTGGAGAAGAGCATGGCAAACCACTTCAGTATTCTTGCCTTGAGAACCCCATGAACAGTATGAAAAGGCAAAAAGATAGGACACTGAAAGATGAACTCCCCAGGTCGGTAGGTACCCAATATGCTACTGGAGATCAGTGGAGAAATAACTCCAGAAAGAATGATGGAATGGAGCCAAAGCAAAAAGAATACCCAACTGTGGATGTGACTGGTGATAGAAGCAAAGTCCAATGCTGTAAAGAGCAATATTGCATAGGAAGCTGGAATGTTAGGTCCATGAATCAAGGCAAATTGGAAGTGGTCAAACAGGAGATGCCAAGAGTGAATGTCGACATTCTAGGAATCAGCGAACTAAGATGGACTGGAATGGGTGAATTTAACTCAGATGACCATTATATCTACTACTGTGGGCAGGAATCCCTCAGAAGAAATGGAGTAGCCATCATGGTCAACAAAAGAGTCCGAAATGCAGTACTTGGATGCAATCTCAAAAACAACAGAATGATCTCTGTTCGTTTCCAAGGCAAACCATTCAATATCACGGTAATCCAAGTCTATGCCACGACCAGTAACGCTGAAGAAGCTGAATTTGAATGGTTCTATGAAGACCTACAAGACCTTTTAGAACTAACACCCCAAAAAGATGTCCTTTTCATTATAGGGGACTGGAATGCAAAAGTAGGAGGCCAGGAAACACCTAGCATAACTGGCAAATTTGGGCTTGGAGTACAGAATGAAGCAGGGCAAAGGCTAATAGAGTTTTGTCAAGAGAATGCACTGGTCATAGCAAACACCCTCTTCCAACAACACAAGAGAAGACTCTACACATGGACATCACCAGATGGTCAACACCGAAGTCAGATTGATTATATTCTTTGCAGCCAAAGATGGAGAAGCTCTATACAGTCAGCAAAAACAAGACCAGGAGCAGACTGTGGCTCAGATCATGAACTCCTTATTGCCAAATTCAGACTTAAATTGAAGAAAGTAGGGAAAACCACTAGACCATTCAGGTTATGGCATTAAGTGAGATTAAAACAAATATCCAAAAACGAGAAACCAACGATGAACCCCAGACAAACAGCAGTTACAAAATCAGGCAAATAATAACTAAAATAATGGAATATACACATATACATATACACCCATGAGCAAAGTGAAAACAGTCCAACAGAAATAAAGTACAGTAGACTGATCTGGTAAACAAAGGAAATCAAAAATTATATTTACCAGTTAGGAACGAAACTAAAATAAGCACAACTGGAAAACAAAACTAAAGCAAGTTTCCAAGTGGGGGATAAAGCAATGAAAACAAAACTAACCAATATGTTGAGAGGAAAGGACAGAAAGAAAGAATAGATATGCAAAGTGAAATAGAGGTAGATGAAGAAGATTTATATACACTAAAGACTGACTGCAAGAGGAAAAGAACGGTAAGAAAGGTAAGCAAAGGAATAAATGCAGAAAAAATATAATGGGTTTAAAAAATTAAAATTTTAAAAAAGAGAAAAGAGAAAAAAATGGAAGAAGAAAGAAAAAAGGGGGGGAAAAAGGAAAATTCCACAGAACTGCAAAAGCCCAATGTAGAGTACAATAGATTGACCTGACGAACAAACAACACCAAAAATTAAAAAGCAAGTTGTCAACTGGGAATAAATCAATGAAAATAAAACTAACAGATATGTTGAGAGTAAAGGAGAGAAAGAAAAGAAAGAAACATGTGCAAAAGACGTGCAAAGTTAAATAGAGGTAGATAAAGATGATTTATATACATTAAAGATTAACTGCAAGGGGAAAGAACAGTAGGAAAAGCAAACAAAGGAATAAGTGTAGAAAAAAATAATAATAGATTTAAAAATTTTTTAATTTCAAAGAGAGAGAAGAAAAAGAGGAAAACTCCGCAGAACTGCAAAAGCTCAACATAGAGGCAGAGGTTTATGACAACAGTAAAAAATGTGACTGAGGAAAAAAAAAAGGCTCAAAAGCTTAACTGGGTTTCTTAGTGCCAATAAAATTGACAACTAAAACAGAGGGAGGAAAAAAAGGGAAAAAAGAAAAAAAATCCAAAAGAACCTACGGAACAAGTAAAAAAATAAGAATAATAAATGTTTTTCTTGAGTCACTGCTATCAGAGTCCTTTCCTGTGCTGGGAATCAGTTCACTTAACCTCCCTAGGATGCTCTCCAACACTGTGCTGGTCTCTGGACCTGCTCTAGGGGCTGGTCAGATTCTAATCTGCTCCTACTCCTGTGTGTTCTTGTCGCCAATGTCCACAGCTATCAGAGCTAGTGCATTTTCTTTTGTGGGCACTCTCAATGGCCTTTTATATACTCCATAGACACAGAGACTGCTTAGTTGATCATGTGGGTTTAATCTGAAGCTCTTACAGCTGGTGGGAAGGTTTTGGATCTTCTTCCTTAGCCACACTACCCCAGGGTTTCAACTGTGGTTTTATTTCCAGCTCTGCATATGGGTTGTCCACTGGGCTTTGTTCCTGAGGCTGCCCTGGAGGACTTGGGTTTGCCCCTCTGAGATCCAGGTGTGGAGGTGGTGCAGCTGCTTGGGTCATAGGCATTCTGGCAGCACCAGGTACTCAGAGGGGTTGGCAGCTAGGGTAGCAGGAATATAGTGCTCTAGAAGGGTATGGCAACCAATCCTGTCCAACACACTCCAATATTCTTGCCTGGAGAACCCCCTCTCTGACAGAGAAGCCTGGCAGGCCACAGTCTACAGGGTCGCAAAAAGACAGACACGACCGAAGTGACCCTACGTGCATAAACACAAGACTTTTTTTCTTGCCTGTGGTAGCTCTGCCCCAGTGAGAGTTATCGTGAAGGTGGTGGAGCTGCTTGGCTTGCAGGCACCTTGGCAGTGCCAAGTGTGCAGGGATATGGACTGCCTCTGCAGCAAGACTTATGGCCCTATCAGAGTCTTTTTTTGAGCCTCTTGTAGCTGGCAATCAGAAGGCCTCTTTGGCCAGTTTTTCTCCATAGCTCTGCCCATTCAAGGCACTTAGAGGGCTCCCTCTCCTGGGGTCTTTCTCTGTTGTTCAGCATGTCAGGCACAAAGAGAGGCCCTCCTGATTGGGGTCTTACTCTGTAGATCTGCGAATCAGTCACTGAAAGGAGCACCCTGGGTGGGGTCCTACTCTGTAGTTCAGTGCGTCAGGCATTTGATGGGCCAACCTCTCGATTGTTCAGTTGAAGATGCTGGCATGTGAGGAGAGAGAGGCTATGGTGATGGCTCCACCCCCTACACATAACTCAGCAGTATCGCCTTGCTTCCGTGGCTACCTGGCTTTTTTCCACCTCATTTCTCACCATGATCTCCTCCCTCACATCCCCTCAATCCATCTCTCTGCAGTCAACAGCAGCCCTCACCCTGGGATTGCTCCACAATCCCGTAACTCCAGCTTGCAGCTGCTGTCCCATCCAGGATACCGCTGTTCCTGCCCCTGGTATATATGGCTGCGGCAATGACTATCTGATTCTCATTTCATTTAGGCTGTCATAGATCAGCTGTTTCACTCTCAGCCTTAAATGTTTCTCCTCTGATTCAGACAATTGCCCCGCTGTGGGGATCAGGCTCCTGCTTCACTTCCCCCACCTGCCAAGGACAGGTCCATTCCTTCTAACACTCCTGTTTTTTCCCCTAGTTCCTTCATCCTACCGAGTTTTGCGTAGTTCTATATATTCTTTTCCACTGGTCAGGTACTCCTGTCTACTTTCAGCTGGTGTTCTGCATACACTTCTGTGTCTGAAGGTGTATTCCTGATGTATGCATGGAGAGAGATGTACTCCACATCCACCTACTCCTCTGCCATCTTGTTCTCCCCTATCTGACTTTTTGATTATGGCCTTCCTAGCAGATAAAAAGTACGATCACATTGTGGTTTTGAATTGCATTTTCCTGATAGCTGATGGTTCAATTGTCTTTTAAAACATAGATTAATTCTAAATAAAATACCTATGAAACCACGGATTTCTCTGATAATTGTATTTTAATACACATTAAATAAACAGATAATTTAATATATGTCACACTTGAAATTCACTGCATTGTCTTCTTTTATTCTCAGCCCTTCTGTCAGCGATCCCAAAGGACTAAAAATAATTAAAAACCACAAGTCTGGGATTGAGTCTTACTTGTTATAAACTAAAGAAAATTGGGGCTATTCTTATAACATACTTTCATTCATTTGTTATTGAGAGAAAGATACAGGTGAATTTATATCCAGTATAAGAGGAATTACACTCTGTTATCCTCAAGGGACTGTTAGTCACTCAGGAAGTTAGAACCAGTGTCTTGGAATAACATAAAGACTGACTTCAATTCAATATAATGATATAGGATCTAATAATAGAAAGGTCAGAATGTAACCTGAAAATACACAGATGCTATTTGATGGATCCTGGTACTCAGTATGTGGCTAGATTTGATGTCTAACTTCCAGTAAAATAACATGATTTTTATTTTTAAAACTGAGACTTTCTGACTTTCTTTCCTTCCTTTAGCTTTAGGATTTACCTTACACGTCCTAAATATTTATTGTGTATATCCCAGCCTTTCCCAAAATGTGGAACACTTGAAAGAGATTTATGATTTTAGCAAATATATGCAATGGATTTTGTTTGTGGTACATAAACATCAAATCAAGAAGAAAGATATAATCACCTCGATTCTTTTGGTCTGATTAAGTCAAGAAGAAGCTCAGTTTGATTTTGTCCCTCTTTAATATATCTTAAATTCTTACCCATCATCTTGTGTTCAGTCACGTCTAGACAAAACAATAAGGTCTAAAAATAATGTCTAAAATATTACTGTTTTCATTCCACCTTTTATATGGTTATGTTTTGTGTAATTGACTTTCATTTATTCTAGAAATAAAAACTCCTTTTTATGCAAAATGATTTAAATGAAAAACTCAATAAATGTAAAGAAAAATATTAAGTAACAGTACAGTTGGAATAGTTCATGGCCAAATTTGAAAAGGTGGTTTGACAGCAACTGGACTTTGAGAAACGTAGCATGATGGGGATACATGTGTTTTTATTCTTCACTTTAGCATCTATTATTTCAATTAGATGACCTTCTTTCCTCCCTCTTCATTCACACCCATTTTGTATGCATTTTCATGGCAGCCTGTAACTATTCCTATTAGAGAAACTGATTTTCTATATTTAATTGTTTGCTTACTAGTCTACCTATTCCTTCACAATGTAAACTCCTTGCAAATAAGCAATAGATCTGGAATCACTGTTTCTCTCAGTGAAATGTATGTGATATATCAGATTTTCCATAACTTTGGTTGAATAAATAAAACTATCTGCCAAAAGAATCATAATTTGCAAACCCAATCTAAACACTTTGACCTTTTCCCTCTTGAGTTATGCTCTACTCTAGACTTATTAATATTTCTCACTTGGATGCCTGCATGCAACAAGACCATATTACAATACTTTGCTTTCAGGTTATATATTTAAAATACATTTATTATGCCTCCAAAGTTCTTAGGCTTTCTTAGTGTGTAAGTTTTTGGAGATCAAAGTGGAGATTTTGTCAAACTTTCCCTGTCATCAAGCAAAATGTTATAACAAATTAAGCGTATCATGATTATATTACATATGGTGTACATTTAACTCATTAACAGAATAAAATATGTTGTGCCCTTTAATGTCACTGGTTTAAGAAACTTTGCTTATGAGTTTGTTTTAAATCTCTGGAACTTAACCCTGTTATTGAGGAAATTCACTTATAAGCAAATAATTGGAAATATTATCTAATACAAGAATTTTGTAAGCATCCAGAATCTTTGGGACACCTCTGCTTACTTCCCAAGCTTCTATTGTGATTAAGTACTATTTAGTTTATGCTTGATTTATAGGGTTCTGCTGTTTTACTCTCACAGAAAACCAGAGTTTGTAATACCACTGTCACGCTGTCACTTCTCCTGTCATGTTCTTGAACTCGGGGCCTGCATATCTGATTTATGGAGAGTGCTTCTAAAACTGACCATATTTTATCATACATTTCTTTATCACTTCTTTTAGTAGAGTTCTTTATTTCCCCAGGTATCAGCGACTCTCACCATCTTATCCATGAAAGCATGGGAAGAAAACTATGTTTAAACCTCACCTTTTACTCAGTTTTGTGGGCCCAAAATGTATTTAAGGTGACAAAATCATCCCAAGCCTAGTACCTAATCTGCCAGAGTTGACCTCCTCAAAATGACATATTATCCCATCTTTCTTCTTGCAGATGTGATAATTCACCTTTTTAAACAAATATTTAGTGTGAGTTTAAAGCATTTTCTCCCTCTTCTCAGAGCCCAGCTTGTTTTATTTCTCCTTATATGCTCTAAAATAAGGATGAGAATATATTTCTCATTAGAAACAAATCCAATGAGAGGCTAGTGAAACATCTTTAAAGCACTGAGAGAGAAAACTGTCAACTTGGAATTTTATATCTGGTTAAAATGCTTTTTCAAAACAAAAGCAAGACTGCTGGTATTTGATCCAACATATAGAGAGCTTGAAAATCATCACTCTCAATTCTTACAACAAGAAAAAAGCTGAGCAAACTGAAAATCAGGAACTTTTCTTAGATCCATCAGAGAAATGAGATCATAGAGAAAACCACCACCCTCAAAGCTGGAGAGACAGGAGAATACAGAAAATTACAGCCTTGGTTACCTAACTTGTAGCAGAATCCACTGGAGCCATAAAATGGTAGGAATACTTGAAAAATAAGTTTAACAAAACACCAATTCCCTAGGAGGGGAATGAAAAACTCCTAGGGTTTACAGTCTTAGACCCTTCTACTCCTCACACATAGTTTCATGAAATGTACCTCCAGGAACACCATCAGTTTCTTGAATTAAAGAACCAAGAAACATCCACTTGGGTTTTAGGCAGGGAAAGGCTAAGAGCAACCATTTGAAATATACCTGGAACATACTTCATAATGAAGTTCTGCTCTCAAGGGTTACCTGCATACAAAAGCCTTGTATACCTGGGAGAAGGGCAACTAGGCAATTCCACCCCATGCTAGCTTTCCTGACTCACCTAGAAGGGAAGCAAAATTAAGAAACATTTCTGAAGGTCATAACTCAGGGCTTCAGTTCAGCTAGAAACCTGAGAATTAATCACAATGCTATGGAATGTTTCCTCTCTCCCAATTCTTATCACCACATTAACAGGGCTGTGGTATAATAACAGTGGATTACAACTGGAAGAGCAGGAAGACAAAGACTTTCTTTAAGAAGGTGCTCTTAGGGAGCCCAGAGACAACAGGATAGGATATAAACAAATAAATAAGAACCCTGAATGAAACTGTAGCCTTTGGTACCTAGATACACAGAAAATATTAAATACATTTTAGTTCCTAGCTAGATTAATATTAAAGCTCACAGTAAAGATATCTTTACCTTGGTTCTTATTACTCAATATATTATATCTAGGTTCAAACAAAAAAGTACAAAGTATATTAAAGGCAAGAAAAAACACAGTATCTGAGGAATCAAAACATGCATTAGAAGCAGACTCAGATGTTGACACAGATTTTGGAACTATCAAATAGGAAATTTAAATAACCATGATTAATATTTTATATACTCTGTGGAAAAGGTATATGAACTGCAAGTATAAGTGGTAAGCAGAGAGATGGAAACTGTATAAAAAATAAAAAGGAAATTTTAAAAATCAAAACACTGTAGCAGAAATGATGACTTTCTTTGAGGAAAACAGAACCACTGATCTAGAATTTTATATCCAGAGAAATTATCCTCAGAAGTCAAGAATAAATAGACTTTCTCAGACAAACAGAAAAGATAGGATTTATTGTCAGAAGATTCACCCTGTAAGAAATATTAAAAGAAGTTATTGAGACAGAAGGGAAATACATAGGCAAAAATGGGAACTACATAAAGAAACAGTGGTGGCAAAAGAATAAACATAGGTAAAACAAAATCATTTATTCTGAACTTCTTAATAGATAAGAGTGCCAATGTATTGAGTGACAATAATATGTGGATAGGCAAAAGAAGCCACAGCAACTTCAATGGGATAGAAAGGAGAAAATGGGAAAACTCTGTTACAAGGTTTGTAACTATTGTGTAAATGTAAAAAGAATGCACAGTCGATATTATCCATGACATTGGAATAGTATTATTTGAAGGTGGACTTAGAATAGTTGTAAATATACATTGCAAATTCTAGGTTAGACACCAAAAAGCCTTTTAAAAGAATTGTACTCAATATGCTAAGAGAAGAGAAAAAGTATAATCATAGAAAATGTTAAACTAAAAAAAGGAATAAAAAGAAAATATAAAAAGAAAAAAGTCAAGTGCAGCATATATAAAACAATTATAAACATGGTAGATACTAATCAAAATATATCAGTAGTCAATTTTAATGTGAATTGTCTAAATGCAACTAAAAGACAAAAAAAATGGCAATTTTTTTAAATTGTCAAAATAATTTTTTAAGAAAGGCCTAAAAGAACTCACTTTAAATACAAAGAGGAAAATAGGTTTAAAAAAACGGGGGGTGTAGAGAAACATAAACAACACTAACATTAATCAAAAGAAAATGAGAATAATATACTAACCATGAAGCAAAATTATGCACAAATTGCCAAAGTATTACATCATGATAAAGGAATTAATTCTCCAAGAAGACATAAAAATCACTAACATGTATGTAACTTTAAAAAAAATCATCAAAATATATAAGATAAGAACTGATAGAAAAGCAAAGAGAAATAGATATTTTTTCTTCTAGAGTTGTAGGCTTTATTATCTTTCAATAATTGGTAGGTAAATCCAGCAGAAAATCAGTAAAGGTATAGTTGAAATAAACACCACAGTTAATCAACAGGATCTATTTGATATTTATAGAATAATGCTTTCAAAAACAGTGGAATATACATTCTTCTTAAGCTCAAAAGCAACACTCACCTAGAAAGTTAGAATTTTGGCCATAAAAATACCTTAGAAATTTAAAAGAATAAAAATCATACGAAATATATTTTCAGACCATAATAGAATTAAATTAGAATTTAATAACAGAAAGACAGTTGGAAAATCCCAAAATATTTGGGGTGTGAAAAATAAAATTCTGAATAACACATGGGTCAATTTTTTTTTTAATCCTCAAGAGAAATTTTTAAATAACTTGAACTAAGTGAAATGAAAATAGAGCTAATAAAGATTTGTGGAATGCCACAAAAACAGTGTTTAGAGGAAAATTTACAGCATTGAATGTGTATGCTATAAAGAAGAATAATCTAAAATCAATAATCTAAGATTGCACCTAAGAAAGAAGAGCAATTTAATCCTAATGCAAATGGAAGAAAAATTAGTAAAAGTTAGAGTAGATATCGCTGAAAGTAAAATCAGAAAGTCAGTAGAAAAATTTCACAAAATTGAATGCTGTTCAAAATGATCAATACAAGTGATAAACCTCTGGCTAAACTAATGGAGAAAAAAGAATGCACAGATTACTTTAATATCATGAATGAAGGAAGTGTCTTCACACAGAACCCATGGATTTTTCTCAATTAAGATGACAATAAAGAAATATGAGCAACTCTAGGTCCACAAATTTGATAATTTAGATGAAATGGCCCAATTCTATGAAAAAGGCACACTACTAAAGCTCTCACAAAAGCAGAAACAGAGAATCAAATTGGCCTATATGTATTAAAGAAATTGAGCAAATAATTGATAGCCTTTTAAAATAGAGAGTGTCTGACCAAGATGGTTTCACTGGTGAATTCTAACAAACATTTAAGAAAGAAACAACCAATTCTTTACATTTTCTTCCAGAAAATAAAAACAGACTATTTCCTAACTCTATAATGCCAGCATTACACTAATAGCAAAACCAGATAAAGACATTACAAAAGGAATACTACATGTCAATACCTTTTATGAACATAGATCAAAAATCCTCAACAAAATATTAGCAAATTGAATTCAACAAAGTACAAAAAGAATTATGCAAAACGACAAAGTGGGATTTAGTCCAGTTACACAAGGCCAGTTCCCCATTTGAAAATCAATTTATGTAATCTAGTATATCAATAGACTAAAGAAGAAAAATTATGTCAGTTGAAGCAGAAAGCACATTGGACAGAATCCAATATATATTCATGACATAAACTCTCAGATAAATAAGAATAGACGGTAACTTTCATAAATAACACCTGCAAACTACCTCCAGCTAACATCACAGTTAATAGTGAGTTACCAAGATAATTTTCCCCTAGATCAGAAATAGGCATATCTTTTTCTTCCACTTTTTTCCCCACATTATACTAGGAGTAGTGCAATAAGACAAGGAAAGGTAATTAAGTTATGCAAATCAAAAAAAAAAAAGAAAACTGTCTCTTTTTTCACAGATGACATGTTGTCTACGTAGAAACTCTCAGTGAATTGAAAAGAATTCAGGAACAAATAAGTGATTATAGCAAGGTCATAGGATACAAGGTAAAAATACAAAACTATTGCTTTCCTTTTTTTGCCAGCAAAGAACTTTTGGAACTTGAATGTAAAATGCAGTACCATTCACATTAATATCAGAAATAAAATATTTAGGTTCACATTTAACAAAATACACATGTTCTTTGTGTGAAAACTGTTAAACTCTGATGAAAGAATTTTGTAAATCTAAATAAATGGAGATAGAGTCCATGTTTATGAATCAAAAGACTCAATATTTTTGAAATGTCAGTTCTCCCCAACTCTATCTATTGATTCAACACATGCAAAATATCAGCAAGGTATTTTATGGATATGTACAAAATCCTTCTAAAGTTTATATGAAAATGTAAAATATAGAGAGTAACCAACATGACATTGGAGAAAAAGAACTAAGTGGAGCACTGATGCTACCCAACCTCAAACTTAACTCAGGATATGGTGATAAAGACAGCACAATTTTATCGAAAGAATAGGGAACAGGATAAGGAGCCTATAATTTGTCCAACATAAATATAATTAAATGATCTTCAATAAAAAAGCAAAAGCAATATAATAAAAAAAAGAATCTTTTTTTTCAACAAACGATACTGGATATTCATATCTGGAAAAATAAAAACAACTAATCTAGCCACATAACTTATACCTCTTACAACATTAACTCAAAATTAATCATAGACTTAAATTTTACAATGTAAAAAATTGAATTTCTAGAAAAAAATAGAATAAAATCTAGGTGAATTTAGATTTCCTAACACATTCTCAGATACAACCAAAGTATGAACCATGATAGAAAAAAGCAATAAGTTGGAATTTATTAAAATTTAAAAAGTCTACTCTGCAAAGTGTTAGTTCCTCAGTTGTGTCTGATTCTTGGTGAACCCATGAGCTGCAGCCCACCAGGCTCCTCTGTCCATGAGATTCTCCAGCAAGAATATTGAAGTGGATTGCCATTCCTGTCTCCAAGGGATCTTTCTGACCTAGGGATCAAACACAGATCTCCTGCATTGCAGGCACATTCTTTACCATCTGAGTCATTGGGGAAGTCCAAAAGGCAAAAGAAACTGTACATAAGTTCATTAATAGATAAAGTAGTTTCCATGGAAGTACAGATTACCAAATATGATACTGATATGAATGTATGCTGTAATTAAACAAATAAATGAATGGAGACGGCAGAAGCTAGATTTGTAACTATTGGAGTGGAAATTTAGATTGACGAAGGGAGGAAGACAGAATAATTCATGTTTCAATAGTTAGATTTGGAGCCATCAGTATGAAGTCATATTTAACTTAAGATAGATACAAATGCCTACATAAAGAAATATTTATATGTATGTGTATACACATCAGTTCAGTTCACTCGCTCAGTCGTGTCCGACCTTTTGCGACCCCATGAACTGCAGCATGCCAGGTCTCTCTGTCCATCATCAACTCCCGGAGTCTACCCAAACCCATATCCATCGAGTTGGTGATGCCATCCAACCATCTCATCCTCTGTCATCCCCTTCTCCTCCTGCCCTCAATCCTACCCAGCATTAGAGTCTTTTCCAACGAGTCAACTCCTCGCATGAGGTGGCCAAAGTACTGGAGTTTCAGCTTCAACATCAGTCCTTCCAATGAACACCCAGGATTGATCTCTTTTAGGATGGACTGATTGGATCTCCTTGCAGTCCAACGGACTCTCAAGAGTCTTCTCAACACCACAGTCCAAAAGCATCAATTCTGCGGTGCTCAGCTTTCTTCACCGTCCAAATCTCACATCCATATGTGACCACTGGAAAAACCATAGCCTTGACTAGACGGACTTTTGTTGGCAAAGTAATGTTTCTGCTTTTAAATATGCTATCTAGGTTGGCCATAACCTTCTTTCCAAGGAGTAAGTGTCTTTTAATTTCTTGGCTGCAATCATCAGCAGCAGTGATTTTGGAGCCCAGAAAAATAAAGTCTGACACTGTTTCCACTGTTTCCCCATCTATTTCCCATGAAGTGATGGGACCAGATGCCATGATCTTAGTTTTCTGAACGTTGAGCTTTAAGCCAACTTTTTCACTCTCCTCTTTTACTTTCATCAAGAGGCTCTTTAGTTCTTCTTCCCTTTCTGCCATAAGGGTGGTGTCATCCGCATATCTGAGGTTATTGATATTTCTCCCAGCAATCTTGATTCCAGCTTGTGTTTCTTCCAGCCCAGAGTTTCTCATGATGTACTCTGCATAGAAGTTAAATAAGCAGGTTGACAATATACTGCCTTGACGTACTCCTTTTCCTATTTGGAACCAGTCTGTTGTTCCATGTCCAGTTCTAACTGTTGCTTCCTGACCTGCATACAGGTTTCTCAAGAGACAGGTCAGATGGTCTGGTATTCCCATCTCTTTCAGAATTTTCCACAGTTTATTGTGATCCACACAGTCAAAGGCTTTGGCATAGTCAATAAAGCAGAAATAGATGTTTTTCTGGAACTCTCTTGCTTTTTCAATGATCCAGCGGATATTGGCAATTTGATCTCTGGTTCCTCTGTCTTTTCTAAAACCAGCTTGAACATCTGGAAGTTCACAGTTCCCGTATTGCTGAAGCCTGGCTTGGAGAATTTTGAGCATTACTTTACTAGCGTGTGAGATGAGTGCAATTGTGTGGTAGTTTGAGCATTCTTTGGCATTGCCTTTCTTTGGAATTGGAATGAAAACTGACCTTTTCCAGTCCTGTGGCCACTGCTGAGTTTTCCAGATTTGCTGGCATATTGAGTGCAGCACTTTCACAGCATCACTTTTGAGGATTTGAAATAGTTCAACTGGAATTCCATCACCTCCACTAGCTCTGTTCCTAATGATGCTTTCTAAGGCCCACTTGACTTCACATTCCAGGATGTCTGGCTGTAGGTGAATGATTACACCATCGTGATTATCTGAGTCGTGAAGATCTTTTTTGTTCAGTTCTTCTGTGTATTCTTGCCACCTCTTCTTAATATCTTCTGCTTCTGTTAGGTCCATACCATTTCTGTCCTTTATCGAGCATATCTTTGCATTAAATGTGCCTTTAGTATCTCTAATTTTCTTGAAGAGATCTCTAGTCTTTCCCAATCTGTTGTTTTCCTCCATTTCTTTGCACTGATTGCTGAGGAAGGCTTTCTTATCTCTCCTTGCTATTCTTTGGAACTCTGCATTCAGATGGGAATATCTTTCCTTTTCTCCTTTGCTTTTCGCTTCTCTTCTCTTCCCGCTACCTGTAAGGCCTCCTCAGACAGCCATTTTGCTTTTTTGCATTTCTTTTCCATGGGGATGGTCTTGATCCCTGTCTCCTGTACAATGTCACGAACCTCTGTCCATAGTTCATCACGCACTCTGTCCATCAGGTCTAGTCCCTTAAATCTATTTGTCACTTCCACTTTATACTCATAAGGGATTTTATCTAGGTCATACCTGAATGGACTAGTGGATTTCCCTACTTTCTTCAATTTAAGTCTGAATTTGGCAATAAGCAGTTCATGATCTGAGCCACGGTCTGCTCCTGGTCTTTTTTTTTGCTGACTGTATAGAGCTCCTGCATCTTTAGGTTAGTATATACACATTTATTTCCATGCTTTGTCAATTGAGAGGGAAAAAAAATAACACTCTAGTA
Source organism: Okapia johnstoni (assembly GCA_024291935.2). Lineage (NCBI taxonomy): Eukaryota > Metazoa > Chordata > Mammalia > Artiodactyla > Giraffidae > Okapia > Okapia johnstoni. The sequence continues at coordinate 39,212,234 of CM044308.1, read as the reverse complement.
ACAATGACCACATCTAGCTTCCAGATATTTGTTTCTAATGTCATTTTCCAATAAAAGGAACCAGGGCTTGTTGGTTCTCGGACTGGGATAGGAAATGTATAAAATTAACCTGGAAGGCTTCCGTGGTGTCTCAGTGGTAAAGAATCGGCCTGCCAATGCAGGGTTGATCCCTGGTCCACGAAGATCCCACATGCTGCAGAGCAACTAAGCCCGTGCACCACAACTATTGAGCCTGTGCTCTAGAGCCCAGGAGCTACAACAAGAGAAGCCACTGCAGTGAGAAGCCCATGCACCACAACTGGAGAGGAGCCCTCACTTTCCATGACTAGAGAAAAGCCAGAGCAGCAATGAAGACTTAGCATAATCAAAAATAAAATGGTAAAATAAATGACTTTAAAAATCAGCCTGGAATATCTTATATTGGCAGGAAAGCTATGCCAAACCTAGACAGTGTGTTGAAAAGCAAAGGTATTATGCTGCCAACAAAGGTCTGTATAGTCAAGGCTATGGTCTTCCCAGTGGTCATATAAGGTTGTGAGAGCTGGACCATAAAGAAGGCAGAGCGCCAAAGAACTGATGCCTTTGAATTATGGTGCCAGAGAAGACTCCTGAGAGTCACTTGGACAGCAAGAAGATCAATCCAGTTAATCTCAAGGGAAATCAACTCTGAATACTCATTAGAAGGACTGATGTTGAAGCTAAAGCTCCAGTATCTTGGTCACTTGATGTGACCAGTGACTCATTGGAAAAGCCCCTGATGCTGACAAAAATTGAGGGCAGAAGAAGAAGAGGGTGTCAGAGGATGAGATGTCATCATCAATGCAATGGACATGAACTTGGGCAAGCTTTGGGAGATAGTGAGGGACAGGGAGGCCTGGCATGCTAGAATCCATGGGGTCACAAAGAGGCAGACATGACTGGGTGACTGAACAACAACAATGTCTTATAAAGGCAGAAAGTAAGAAGGTGCTTAAAATAAAAAATTTAAAAATTAATGTGGACATGTCAAAAAGGCAATGGAGTTATAATAAAAAGCTTTCGATGGCCAAATTTGGAATAATTTGAACAAAAATGTAAGATTGTATTGGATTATAAGCCAAAGTGTAAGATAATTATTTATGGATAATACCTTTATCCATACACATATAAATAAATGATGGAATAAGTTAATAAATGAGAAAGAAGACAAAAATCTTCCATGAAGAAGAATGCCAATAAATTATTCAGATAGTTTACTCTAAAGGAGGTGGAGCCTGACTCCTCGCTCCTTCAGTGTGGACAGCACAAAATTACTGCCTTCCAAAGGGGACAGTATAAAAACAGGGGAGAGAAAAAAGTAACTTTGCAGCAGAGAAAGCTGAGAAACACTATGTCATAAAGGTGATCAAAGCTAACATCAAGAGTGATAAGAAGTCATGCTGATAGAATGTGCTCTTGAAATGATGTGATGAAATGGCACTTTACCTCTGCGATCTTCCTCCGCAAGTGCTACAACCTCAGTCTAATCATGAGAAAAACATCAGATAAAAACCAACTGAAGGATATTTTACAAAACCTGACCACTACTTCTCAAATTGTTAAGGTCAGAAAACAAGGAAAGTTTGAAAAACTGTCACAACCAAAAAGAGTCTAAGAAGACATGGCAACTAAATGTAATGTGGCATTTTAGATGGGATCCTGGAGCAGAAAAAGAATAATAGATTAAAAACTAAAGAAATCTAAATGAATTATAAACCCTAATATATCAATATTGGTTACTGAATTACACGAAATGTATCAGACAAATGTAGATGCTATTAATAGAGGGAAGTGAGTATGAAAGTATACGGGAAATCTCTATATACCCACTCAATTTTTCTGAAAGTCTAAAATGTCTCTACATCAAAAATGATTCCAGAAATTAAGCTTGTTAGTAAATTTTAAAAATGAAGGTGACATAAAAACATATTAACGAATGTTTAAGTTAAAAGAAGTTACCACAGACTTGCACTATAAGACATTAAAAGTAAGTTCTCAGGCAGAAGGATAATAAGACCAGAAGAATATTTGAATCTACACAAAAAAAGAATATGTCTGAAAAGGAATAACATGTGAGTAAACATAAGTTTCTTTCATCATTTTAAGCTCATTTTAAGTGATTATCTAAGGTATAAATAATACCAAAATATTGTGAAGCTTATAATATAGGTAGAAATAAAATATATGACAAAAAGTAGCACAAAATGTGGGCAGGAGTAAATTGTACTCCATTTTAAGTTTCTTGTGCTTTAGATAGTTATGTAGAACAACCTGGCAGCAGACTATCATCAATTAAAGACATAGATTTTAAAAATGATTGCAACTGATAAAATAAGTATAATAGATAAGTTAATATTGAAGATAAAAAGAAATACTAAAATAATTCAATGTAAAATAAGTCAGAAAGTAAAAATAAGAAACAAAAAACAGATGGAACAAATATAAAAATATGTGGAAGACAATAGATTATGTTAAGCACAAATTGTATAAACACTAAATTAAAAGGCAGATTAAAAATAAGGTCTAATATTCAATATCTATGAAAAGATCAATGATAAATATAAAGACAAATTTTTAAAATTTGTTGCAAGTAGAAAAATGCACAAATGTACCTCACAAATTCTAATCAAAAATAAATTGGAGTGGCTTATTAATATCAGACAAGCTAGCCTTGAGAAAAAATATTACATTATGTAAAAATAATGAGGAGAATTATCAAGAAATATCAAAATGCACAAAAATATAACAGAGAACTGAGTTTAAAATAAATATTATAGAAATATAAAAATGATATTTATTATACATTCACAATTAGTGTTGGAAATTTTAACACTAAAAATTGACTTTTCTTGAACTTCCACAGGTAGCATTATATTAATTGTGGAAGACTGATTTTGCCCTAAGATATGTCTGCCTTTACCACTTCTATTTAACAATGAATCAGAAGTTCAAGTAAAGAATGTAGGTAAGAAAAAGAAACAAAATGTTCAAAACGAAAATAAACTATGTTTTCAAAAATAACATAATTTTCTAAACAGAAAAACACCAAAGCTACCAAAAAAAGTTTCAAGAAGAAATGACTGACTTTATCAAGATCACAGGATATAAGCTCGAAAGCAACAAAAACAATCATGTTTCTATATACTCACAACAGCCTATAGTTGGAAACTGAAAAAGAAAATTTAATATCTTTTGTAGTAGCATCATAAAACATTATATACTTAGGAACAAATTTAACAAAATATGTGCAAAGCCTGTATACTACAAACTATAAAACATTACTGAGAGAAATTAAAAACTTCATTGAGGGAAAAAATACACCATCCATGGGTCCAAAGACTAAATATTGTCAAGACGTAAGTTTTTGCCAAATTGATCTATAGATTCAAAGCAATCTCAATTCAAATTACATTAGGTGTATTTCTGCTTTGTTTTTAGAAATTGAAGTGATTTTAAAATTTGTGCAGAAAATTCAATGAAAAGAAAAAGATAATTCTCACTACTGGATGTTAAGATTATAAGATGAAGATACGGTGATACAGTGAGTGAAAAAGAAACTGTATTTACTCATAATTAGCGTAGTTGTGAACACAGAAAATCACAGATGGCAAAATATGTGCATGAATATAACTTATTGTCATTAGTCATTGTGGAAGTGCAAATTAAAAACACAAGGAGAGGAAATTCCCTGGTGGTCCAGGGGTTAGGACTTAGCACTTTCACTGCCTGCCATGGGCTGGTTTCAATCCCAGGTTGGGTAACTTGGATCATAAGGCATATGTCATGGCAAACACACACACACACATACACACACACATACACACACAATGAGATATCACTACCTCCTACTGAAATAGTAAAACTGAAAAGACTGACAGTACTAAGAATTGATGTTGATGTGGAAAACTAGAACTCCCTATATACTGCTTGCAAAATGTAAAATAGGACAGGTATGCGTGCTTGCTCAGTTGCATCTGACTCTTTGCAACCCTTTGGACTATAGCCCTCCAAGCTCCTCTGTCCAGGGGGTTTCCCAGACAAGAATAATGGAGTGGGTTGCCTTTTCCTTCTCCAGGGGATCTTCCCAGCCAAGGATTCAAACCCACATTTCATGCATTTCCTGCATTGGCAGGCAGATTCTTTACCACTGGGAAACCCCATAAAATAATATACCACTCTAGAAAATGGTTTGGCAATTTTTCATAAATGATATATAGATATAGATAGATAGAGCTGTATAGACATAGATATAGATAAAGATATAGATAAAATACTGCAATTTTCCTTTTGGATTTTAACCAAAGAGAACCAAAAACATATATTCATTTACAGGCATGTATGAAAATGTCTAAAGCAATTTTATTTATAGTAGCCAAACACTAGAGTAAACCAAATATGCATCATTTACAAATGAATAAATAATTTGCAGTACATCCGTATATTAAAATAACATTCAGCAATAAAAATGAACTAATGGTGAATCCAACAACATGGATGAACTTTAAAAGCATTTTGCATTGTGATAGGAAGATATAGACTCTATGACTCCATTTACAGGTAATTTGGAAAAGCTAAATATACACGGATATGTAGGAGAAGAGTAGTCATCAGGTCTGGAAGCAGAGGGAGAAAAACAAAGGGACAAGAGAAAACATTATGAAGAAAATATTCTTTTTATCATTCTGATGGTTATATAACCATCTAAACTCATCAAACTGTACCCTTAAAAGAGTAAAAGAGTGAATTTTATTGTTAATTAAATATACATCAATAAACTCAACTTTTAAAAATTAACTAAAAAACCAGTAATAAGGATCTTTGTCTCATTCCTAACTCTATGCAGAAAGAGCCTGTTGTTTTACAGTTAGCTATAATGTTGGTTACCAGTTTAAAATAGATAGCCTTCATCATCTGGGGATTTATTCTTACTTCCTATTCCTAGTTGACTAACAGTTTTAATCAATAATTAATTTGAATTATTTTAACATGTCTTTCCCACACCTATCAAGATAGAATTCTTCTTTCTTCTCCATTGATCAGTTATTGTTATAAATCATTACTTAGCTTCCTAATATTGAATTATTAGTGCATTCCTGGAATGAAAACCTACTTGGTCATGGTGTGTTATCTTTTGGTGGAGAGGGGAATACCACACGGCTTTTGGGATCTTAGTTTCCCAACCAAGGCTCGAACTCTGGCCCCCAGCCATGAAAGCATGGAGTCTTGACCACTGGACCGCTAGGAAATTCCCATTGGTGTGTCAACTTTTAGTAAATAGCTACATTTGATTTGCTAATATTTTGCAGTGATGGTTCTAAAGATCTATAGTCTCTTTTTAATGATTCATCTTTCTCATGTTTTGATAGAGAATTTTGCTTAGCTCACAATTGAAACTGAAAGCTTTTCATCAACTACTGTATTAAGAAATAGTTTAAAATTGGTTTAAAAGAACTCGATATGGAACTATTTGATAAGAATAATATTTTGGTAATTATTTCCTACATAATATTTCACTGATGTTTTTGAGATTACTTTTAAGCTTCTCCATAAAATATCTATTTTTATAGTAAATTATTTTCTAGAAAATTGTCTATTTCATTGATGCTTTAAAAATGCATAGAATTTTAGGTTTTCTTTAATTTATTTCATATTTGAGGCTGGATTTTATTTCCTAATGTAACTTAGGTGCATTATCACTTTGTCTTCATTATTTTTGTAAAAATTTTTCTCAATGTCAGTAGCTCACAATGTCCAATATAATTTGTAATAGCTTGAATGGTTTTTCAATATAAACTTCTCTGAGCTCATAGAATTAGTGAATTAACATTTTTGACATAAGGTGATAAATATGAACATTGAATTTTATTTTTTGCCCTAAAAATTTATTTTGTGAATACTCTTTTTTGCTGTTCATGATCTACTTTTTTGTTATATTTAATACTGATTTGGAATTTGGAAATCTTGTTTTCATTACATATTTTCCTCTAGGTTAACCTTAAAATATTTCAGAAAAATATTGGACATTTACAAAATCACAAATGCTAAAATGAATCAGCAATGGCTACGGGACTGGAAAAGGTCAGTTTTCATTCCAATCTCAAAGAAAGGCAATGCCAAAGAATGCTCAAACTACCACACAATTGCGCTCATCTCACACACTAGTAAAGTAATGCTCAAAATTCTCCAAGCCAGGCTTCAGCAATATGTGAACTGTGAACTTCCAGATGTTCAAGCTGGTTTTAGAAAAGGCAGAGGAACCAGAGGTCAAATTGCCAACATCCACTGGATCATCAAAAAAGCAAGAGAGTTCCAGAAAAACATCTATTTCTGCTTTATTGACTATGCCAAAGCCTTTGACTGTGTGGATCACAATAAACTGTGGAAAATTCTGAAAGAGATGGGAATACCAGACCACCTGACCTGCCTCTTGAGAAACCTAACCACATGAGGTGGCCAAAGTATTGGAGTTTCAGCTTCAACATCAGTCCTTCCAGTGAACACCCAGGACTGATCTCCTTTAGGATGGACTGGTTGGATCTCCTTGCAGTCCAAGGGACTCTCAAGAGTCTTCTCCAACACCACAGTTCAAAAGCATCAATTCTTCGGTGCTCAGCTTTCTTTATAGTCCAACTCTCACATCCATACATGACCACCTTCCTAGCAGGTTAGGAAGCAACAGGTTAGAACTGGACATGGAACAACAGACTGGTTCCAAATAGGAAAAGGAGTATGTCAATGCTGTATATTGTCACCCTGCTTATTTAACTTATATGCAGAGTACATCCTGACAAACGCTGGGCTGGAAGAAGCACAAGCTGGAATCAAGATTGCCAGGAGAAATATCAATAATCTCAGATATGCAGATGACACCACCCTTATGGCAGAAAAGTAAAGAAGAACTAAAAAGCCTCTTGATGAAAGTAAAAGAGGAGAGTGAAAAAGTTGGCTTAAAGCTCAACGTTCAGAAAACTAAGATCATGGCGTCTGGTCCCATCATTTCATGGGAAATAGATGGGGAAACAGTGGAAACAGTGTCAGACTCTATTTTTCTGGGCTCCAAAATCATTGCTGATAGTGATTGCAGCTATGAAATTAAATGACGCTTACTCCTTGGAAGGAAAGTTATGACCAACCTAGATAGCATAATTAAAAGCAGAGACATTACTTTGCCAACAAAGGTCTGTCTAGTCAAGGCTATGGTTTTTCCAGTGGTCATGTATGGATGTGAGAGTTGGACTATAAAGAAAGCTGAGCGCCGAAGAATTGATGCTTTTGAACTGTGGTGTTGGGGAAGACTCTTGAGAGTCCCTTGGACTGCAAGAAGATCCAACCAGTCCTATCCTAAAGGAGATCAGTCCTGGGTGTTCATTGAAGGACTGATGTTGAAGCTGAAACTCCAATACTTTGGCCACCTCATGCAAAGAATTGACTCGTTGGAAAAGACCCTGATGCTGGGAAGGATTGGGGGCAGGAGGAGAAGGGGACGACAGAGGATGAGATGGTTGGATGGCATCACCGACTCAACGGACATGGGTTTGGGTAGACTCCGGGAGTTGGTGATGGACAGGGAGGCCTGGCGTGCTGCGATTCATGGGGCGCAAAGAGTCGGACACGACCGAGTGACTGAACTGAACTGACTGAAAATGACACATATCTTATTTGTAATTCTTCTATGTAGGAGACTTGTCTCTTCTCTCCATTTATTTATATATTCAAAAATTTATTTATACCCATGTGTACTCACAGATATTTTTTTTATAGTCCAATATTACTTTATCTTCCTTGCTCACATTGTTGTCACTTTAGACACTGGGAGTTCTTTCAACATCTTTTGTGTCTTTTGACATGGTCCCATCATAATAGTTTTTTTAATTTATTTAGTTGTAATTCAGAATAATTGCTTTACTTGGTTGTGTTGCATAACAGGGTTTTTAATTTTTTTTCTTAACATTTCCTTACCTCTGTCACTACAAAATATGTTAGGCTAATCATTTGTATTTCCTGCCCCAGTCTTGAATCAGCCATTTCTCCAAGGAACCCTACATTGTTTTATTGAAAAATAATATTTAGAATCTAAGACCTAGATACCAGATATACATGTTGCTTCCTGGCTGTCTCAGAAGACAGAACAAAGAAATATACGTATATGTATAATAACCAGTGTATGTTCACATATCTGTAAATATTTCTATGTTAGTATCTGTGTATATATTAAGCTAAACATGAGTTCATAGTGATGTCATCTAATCCATTACAACATACTTATCTGTAAATTTTCACTTTCCACCTGGCCCTCACCGTCTATCATCCATTTACTTAATTTTTCAATTCCTATATACATGTATAGCAGTGTGATCATTTTTAACTAATAGCCTTGTAGGAAGCAGCATTATCAACTAAATTACAGTAATTATGTACTGTTTTTGAATTTGGTTTTACAGATTCTACTAATTTCCAAAGTTACTTAGATCAGCACATTTTCTCTCATCTCCTTCAGTGTGGTTGTTTCCCAAATTTTCAATACACTCATATTGTTTTGTCATAATCTGCATTCCATCCTGGGATTTTCCCAACCATGTGAATGACTTTTTATTTGCATACATTATGTAGATTACCTTAAGTAAGTGGACCATAACTCCCTACATCTTGACAGTGGGCTGTACATAGTAACTTCCTTTCAAATAATATAGTATAAATGAAGGAAAGAAAAGGCCTTTACAGTGGAGAAACCTGACAAACACTGTCTTAGCTAGATGACCAAAGTTAACATCAACAGTTATAAGTCCTGATGATAGAATGTTCCTTTGACATGAGGTGATAAACATGGTACTCTAATTCTGTGGTCTTCCTTCTTAAAGCCCACAGTCCTAATCTAGTCATGAAAGGAACATCAGACAAATCCCTTTGAAGGGTTTTCTACAAAATATGTAACCAGTACTGCTCAAAACTCTCGGGGTCTTCAAAAACGAGGAAAATCGTACAAACTCTCCCAGTCAAGAGGATTCTAAAGAAACAAGACAAACAAATGTAATATAGTACCAAAATGGGATCTTAGAACCAAAAAAAAAAAGTATATAGTTAAAGCCCAAGGAAATTTGAATAAAAAGTGGAACTTAATGATAATACATAATATTGGTCCACGAATTGTAAAATGCACCATTAAATGTAATAAATGTAAGATGCTGATAACATAGGAAGCCAAGCAGAGTCTATGGAAATCCTCTGTACTATCTTTACAGTTTTTCTGTAGGTATGAACTGTTATAAAAAAAAAAGAGAGATTGTTTTTTAAAAATAGCATATCTCTAATCACTATTCCTTGATAATTTAAACAAAATTACTTTCTTTATCTTCTTTTCTCTTATAATCTAATGTTTGAGATTATGATTATTATTTAACATTTTACTGTATCCAAATAACTTCTTTCAAGAATGTTACAATATAAAATCCGTATTAAAGTGGCCGTTTGGAAACTTTTATTGGCTTAGTGCTCACAACTATTTAGCTAATAGTATGTCTTGAAGAAGTTGGTCCTTATGTCAGTAGGAGTACATTTGGATAGTGTTTATTTTCTGAGTCCTTTACGAATTTTCCCATTATTTTTATTCTCCAACAACAGCAACAAACTTTTCTACTTAAGCATTAATATTTCTTTAATCATTTTAGTGTGAATCTGGAGTGGGATAAAATAGGTTATAGATGTATTTACCCTATTATTTTTATTCAGGGATTCTGACTGAAGCACTGAAGAACCAATAGAAGACAGGCAGACACTTTGGGAGCTAAGGACATGTAAAGTTCAGCAAGCAGTCTGACCAAAAGGCAGTAGGGTGCTGAGAAGAAAAAAATCAGTAAGTCCTCAGGGAAGAATATTAATCACAAAAAGCATTGTGTTGTAATCCAGGCTTTTTAGTACTTATCCTGGCAATAACTTAGACGGTAAATTTGAGGAAAGCTAGACAAGAGGAAACAATTCCAAGTATAAAATCATCATGGTATATCAAGTAAAAATTATGAAAAATTAAGCTAAGGAAATAATGGTGGGTCTTGATATAAAAAGATAAGTCATGGTATAGTTCCCAAACACCATTGCTTGCATATCCTTTTCATGATTTTCCCTGTATTGGCATAGTGATGCATTATTATTTCATATTTTCCTCTAAATTGTTATTGTTGTTGTTCAGTCGCTCAGTAGTGTCCAGCTCTTTGTGACCCCATGGACTGCAGCATGCCAGGCTTCCCTGTCCTTCACCATCTCCCAGAGCTTGCTCAAAGTCATGTCCATTGAGTCAGTGATGCCATCCAACCATCTAGTCCTCTGTCATCCCCTTCTCCTCCTGCCTTCAATCTTTCCCAGAATCAGGGTCTTTTCCAGTGAGCTGGCTATTCACATCAGGTGGCCAAAGTATTGGAGCTTCAGCATCAGTCCTTCCAATGAATATTCAGGATTGATTTTCTTTAGGATTGGCTGGTTTGATCTCCTTGCAGTCCAAGGGACTCTCAAGAATCTTCTCCAATATCACAGTTCAAAAGTATCAGTTCTTCAGCATCCAGTCTTCTTTATGGTCCAACTCTCACATCCATACATGACTACTGGAAAAACCATAGATTTGACTATACAGACCTTTGTCAGCAAAAAAAGTCTCTGTTTTTTAATACACTGTCTAGGTTTGTCATAGCTTTTCTTCCAAGGAGCAAGTGTCTTTTAATTTCATGGCTGCACTCACCATCTGCAGTTATTTTGGAGCCCAAGTAAATAAAGTCTGTTACTCTTTCCATTGTTTCCCCATTTATTTGCCATGAAGTGATGGGACGAGATGCCATAATTTTAGTTTTCTGAATGTTGAGTTTTAAGTCAGCATTTTCTCTGTCCTCTTTTACCTTCATCAAGAGTCTCTTTCATTCCTCTTCGCTTTCTGCCATAAGTCCTTAAAATTGACTATTATTCAAATACATTTTGATTAAAAATATATCAATCCCTCAAGTGTAAAATGAGAATAATTTATCATAAACAGAATTTAAACATAAAATTGGCAAAGTCAACTCTCTCAAAATCTAACTTATCGAAGTTTTCTGAAACATCTCTATTTGTTAAAATAGGAGTTTCTGAAGTACTATTGAAGCAGTAAAGACACATTAAGTCTGAAAAAGAAACTTTCTCCTTGATGTAATCTGAAGGATTTGAATTTTAAAAAATGAAAATTGTGTAATTAAATGTAATTTCATTATGTAATTTAATGGTATCTATTGCTATGGTTGTATAGCAGCTAAAATTATCTAGTATATAATAATAGTGTTGTCACTTATGGAGACAAAGAAACAAGAAGGTGACAGCTTTCTAGTGTAAACAGATAATGGATTCCCCGTTGCACATTTTATATTTGAATTTTCTATAAGACATTTAAGGAGGAATACTCAGTAAATGATTAGATATACTCTTTGGAATCAGACAAATTGCTCAGGCTGCAGACTTTTTGTAAAAAGTCCTAGCTCAGACAATTTAAAAAATCTGATTCCAGTGCAGGAGACCCGGTTTTGATTCCTAGGTGGGGAATATCTTCTGGAGAAGGGAATGGCAACCCACTCCAGTATTCTTGCCTGGAGAATACAATGGACAGAGGAGCCTTGTGGGCTACCGTCCGTGGGATCACAGCGAGTCAGATATGACTGAGTGACTAACACTACTACTTGAAAATGTTAGTTGAAACTTTGTGATTTAGATTGAGAAGGAACAAAAACTTTGGAGAGAAAAAATCTGACATAAAACCACACTAAGCATGAAAGAAACAAGAGCAACCAAAGCACTAAGAAGAGATGCAAGAGATGAAAGTGTTTCATAAACTGGGAGGGAGAATTTTGGTGGCTTTAAATTTCTAGACCTGACAGATATAAACAAAGAGAACGCTAAAGAGTGCATGCAAATGATTAGTCAGTGTAAGTGGACTGCAACTGAAAGTAGGCCATTGGACGTTTCGCCCATACATGTATGATGTTTCGCCCATACACACATGAAGTAATCTGGCATCCAATAGTCATTGAGGGTTGAATTGTGTGTCCCCAAAATTCATCTTGGAGTCCTAATCCCCCAATACCTCAGAACGTGAACTTATTTAGAGACTGAGTCTTTACAGAGGTGAAAATGCAGTTATTAAGACAGGCCTTCATCCAATATAAATGATATCTTTATGGAAAAAGTGAAACTTAATACACAGGGGAAAGATGATGTGAAAAGACATCATAGGGGAAAAGCCATCCATCTATAAGCTAAGGAGAGTGGCCTAAGATAGATCATTTTTTTTATGACCCTCAAAAGGAACCAAATCTGCAATACCCTAATTTTAGACTTCTAACCTCCAGAGCTATGAAACAAGCAATTTTGTTGTTTTAAGTTATTCACTCTGTGGTGCTTTGTAATGGCAGCCCTAGAAAATACAGATCTAGCTTGTGTTCATGCTCAGTCGCTCAGTCGTGTCTGACTCTTTGCAACCCCATGAACTGTAGCCTAGATACATTTGCTGAAAAGGATGATGAAGAATGGAAAGTAGTTGGGCTTCTTGTTTTTCCTACTTTTTTTTTTTTTTAGCGTGAAATGGGCTTTTGAAAGCACATAGTTACAAGATCCAAGAGAGAGAGGATAGCTAGAGGGAGCTGGTTTTCTCTGCCATAGAAAGCTGACACTACACCTTCAAGAAGCAAGGAGTAAGTTGGATGGGGTGGTCCTTATTGCTTTCTTTTTGTTAATAGTGGGCTTACCTAGTGGCTCAGTAGTAAAAAAAAATCTGCGTGCAATGCAGGAGATGGGGGTTCAGTCCCAGGGGTTGGAAGCTCCCAGGAGAAGGAAATGGCAACCCACTCCAGTATTCTTGCCTGGAAAACCCCATGGACAGAGGAGCCTGGTGGGCTACAGTCCATGGAGTCACAAAAGTGAGACACAACTTAGCAACTAAACTTCAACAACATCATTAAGGGTATAGCACTTTTTTTCTTTTAATCAATGTTCTCTCAAATATCACAGCATCATAGAGGTGTAGAGATGGCCTGAAAGCCCTAGTATTAATATAATCTGCATTCATATTTTAATTTCCATTGGTGAAGACTAATCCCTGGCAAATTTTGCTTTTCAGAGGAGAAGTGCCTCTCCATTGTGGGAGCCATTCTGTTCACATCTTTTTTCCTTGATGCATTTACTTGCTTAGTATCTAAGGCACTTACTACACAGAGATTCATGTTGGAGAGAATAAGTTTTTCATTGCACATGACACCTTGAATTGTAATACAGGAGCTATGATACTCTGATGTGCACAGAACTTGAAATTTTAGTGAATCAGTCCACTGGGGGTTGGGATTTTTCCTATATACTCTAAAATATTTCTGTTCCTGGAAGACAGCAGGAGGAAGAACTGCTGTTTAAACCAGAGTCAGGTGTAGTATGTTTTTTTTAATATATATAAAAGTGAATGCTGTGCAGACTGAGGTGGCTCCTTTTCCATCTGTCAGCACATTCTTTACAACCACGCATAAACCTTATTATCACACTCAGTGTGTTACTGCAAAAATTATCCTGGTCCTCAGAACAGTCTCTCTACAGCTTTCAGTGGAATTAACTTCGGTACAGTTAATGTAAAAACAAGCAACCTAGTAAACAAGAGGAAAGGTGATAGACATTTACCTTCCACAAAAAATTTGCTAGAGCACCTTCATTTTGTCATATGTGCAAGGGTAAATATTTTGCGTTGAATAAAATATGGGCTGATGACACACATTTGGCCCTGACACAGTTTTCCCACTGGATTCACATATATTAACCTTTGACGAAAAGACAAGAAGAAAAAGGCATAAGAAGAATATGGCAAAATTTCAGAATTTTTTTTTACATTAACCTTTGAGTTCTGACCTAGCGTAGTTGTATGTTTGGGGGTATATTTGGATAGAGACATTACTGCCATCCTGTTCATATTTATGGGCCTGACCTTTGTATTATAGTAGCCTGCTTTGAAGCACAGTTATTTTTAATTGCTTTACGTGTCCGCAGAGACTGTTCTTTGCCTCTGTCAGTTATATACAGTACCCTGGCACATATGTTTGCTCAATGAATCTTTCAATGACTGAATATTTACAACCACATCTGAATACAAGAGGAGGAAATGCTACATTTTGGGATAGTGTGTGTTGTGTATTTGTGTGAAAATGTGTTTTATTGTCAACGTTGCCATATACTTAATGAGGTGACAGGAAGAATTAAAAGTGACAGATTGTTTTGGCTTCACTGGGGCCATCTGAGATATAGTCTCCTATAACGCAGCTCAATAAACCCAGCCTGTGTGAAGCCCTCAGTGTATGATTCATGGCTGCAGCAGGGCTACTCACAGAGGCTTAATGAGAGACAGGGGCTTGGCAGTAGGAGGCTGAAAATGCCATCAGAAGACAATGGCAAGCACTGTGTGCCAAAATCACACCTGAAATCTGCAGGAGTGCCATGATCACCAGTGTCCTTTATAGCATTATTCTCTATGTGCTTGATTACGACCTGGACAGACTGATTGCCAGAAATGCACAACTCAGGAGCACTCATTTGGAAAAGAGAGATGCACCTCCCTTTTTATCTGAAGATAGCATGTATTCTGTGTTCTTTTAGTTGATGGTCAATTAGGTGCAGCCTCAAGGCACTAGTGGTAAAGAACCTGTCTGCCAATGCAAAAGACATTAGAGATGCGGGCTCAATCCCTAGTCAGGAAGATCCCTGAAGAAGGGCACAGCAACCCACTCCAGTATTCTTGCCCTGAGAACCCCATGGCTGCAGTCCATAGGGTCACAAAGAGTCAGACATGACTGAAGGGATTTAACACACACATAGCATATTTTCTGTGTTCTTCTAGCAAATGGTCAGTTAGGTGCACACAGAAGAGACAGAAGAAAGCATGTTTATTCTAATCTTGGCTCCTAAAGAAGGGATCACCGCGTGCCATGCAGAGTCACAGGGGAATGCCAAGTTTTGGTCAGGTAGCAGATGACAAGAGTAAGGGGAAAGATGAGGCAAAAAGCTTTATTGGAGTTTCCATGAAAAAGTCAAAACAATAAACAATTAGGATTGGCTAGTTTGAATGGTTTTGATGGGCTTTGGATTATAATGGTGGTCTCTAGCTGCCTGGTACCTAACCCTGGGATAATTCAGTCAGAGGAATATTGTTTCCTGGGATGCATGGGCCCATAGAGGAGGTTTGGCTATGAAATAGTTAGTTTACATACCAAAGGTATACTCCCAACTGAGTCCTTTCCTGCCTCTAAGCATTGGCTAGCCCCAGGAGGGACAGTCTCTACCCAGCCAGAAAGTTTTTTTAAGATGACAAAATATCATAATATACAAAAAATAAAATATACATATATACAATAGAGCATTGCTGTGAAGTTTCTTCTGCAAATGGATTTCTGGATTGTGACAAACACATCTCAATATATCCATTGATGGTGAAATCAGCTGTGACCCTGCTGCTGAAGATGTGGTCCCTGCAACAAGAGATTCTCTATCCCTTGAGAGCTTATTAGGCAAGCAAATTCTCTGCCCCATTCCAGATCTCTAGAATCAGAATTTCTAGCTTCTGGAAGAGGAAGGGGAAGAGAATCTAAGTTTTAATAAGTATGCCAGATTGCCATTCTGCACGTTGAAGCCATAGTCTTTAATAGCCCATACAAGTAATTATCAGAAATGAGAAAAGAAAAACAATTCTTATCAGAGAGTCAATTGCATCTAAGGTAAAATGTCAGTTAACAAGTGCGAATTAAGTGGAATCCTAAAGACAATTTTAGTTCTTACTGCACTGTGTATTAGCTTGGACCCTCAGGAAATCATTCTGTCTAAGATTCAGCCTCCCAATGGGTAAAATAAGGAAGATAATAGTATCTAACTCTTGGAATTTATGAAACTTAAAGGTAATGATTTTGTAAATATAATTTGCAAGCAGTGATGTGTAGATAAATATTAGTTGTACTTCATATTAAATAATCCTTATTGGGCATGCCATTTGAAGACAGATCACAATGAAACAAGTTTACAACAGGACTGAGGTAATACCAGTTACCCTATATTTATTAATTCTTATTGTGTGCCAGACACTAAATTAAGCAGAGTACATACATTATCCCATTTAATTATCAAGACAACTATATTAAAGAGGTTATAAAACTGTACCACCACAATTTTTGAAAGAGAAAATTAGATAAAATGTGTTAAGTTGTTTGTTACAGGATGTGCAGAGTGCCAGGCCTGTGATTCACACTCAGAGCTATCTGACTTCATGTGCTTTCTTAACACCAACACAATTCCTTCTCTGGGAAAAGAAAACAATTTTCATTGTATTTTCTAGCACCATAACTTGATCTAAGTCTTGTTCTACAGTATCATGATTGCTGAACAATAATGATGCCCATGAATTACAGTAAGTTGCCTCAGAATTTAAAAATAAGTGAGTACTATTCTTTGAGTAGTAAAATAGAAAATAGATAATGTATTTTTAAAAATTGTAATAATATGTGAAGATGCTAAAAGGGGTTATTTTAGGACCTCACAATTAAATTAGCGTTGCTCTAAAGCATGTTAATTATTCAAGTTTTCACCTTGAAAGGTGAGTCATTGTGCCCTACAATGGTCTGAGTAGGGCATGCACAGGGCAGAATAAAGTGCCCCAAACTGTCCTTTGCTCACATCCTGAAATGTGAAAAGGGTTGTTCTAGTTTCAGTCACTTGATTTTATTCTTCTGCTCAAAGGGAGCTAATGAAACAAAAAAGAGAGGTCTAACAAGCACTGCTGTCTGGGCGAATGGTGCAGGAAGTGGCATTCCCATCCTTAGTCCTGCTCTTCTCAGGTTGTTTCTGAGCCTCAGTAAGCATTCTCTTGGTGAGACAGACTCTGCTGGATGACAGATCATCTTCTCCAAGTGCTCAGCCTTTCTCATCAAGTCCAGATGAACACCACTTAGTCCACTAACCAGGTTGATAGAACATAATATCAGGGAAGCCAAGAGTTATCGAAGGTATGAAATCACTTATCCTTACAGAAACTGAGAGTGCAACCTTTCCATACTTGTGTTGTTTCTCTTAATTATCTGATAAGTTGGACACAGCATTCTGGGAGCTGACTTTATAGTAGAGTAGATATTTTAAAGCCCTATGAACTAAGGAAATACATTTAATCTTTCTTAGTTTCACCTTCTAAATATGTTATTGGAAGAATAAAGCCTAATTAATGGAGAAGGGATTGTAAAGTTTAAGTTAGATGAAATGTTAAACTATTTCTTCCTTCTTTTGGCCAACAAACATTTAAGTTCTTACTATGTTCCAGTACTACACAAGACTTATTACAGTGAAAGCCTTAAAAAACTTACGGTTTACAACTGAAATACAGATTCTAGAATTGAACTTCACTTGAAATAATACTTATATCTTTAGCTTCACTTACCTTTAGTAAAATTTAGCCCTTTTTAAAATTCGGATTGCAGACAACAAACCACAGTAGTACTTTGTCACAATAAAGATGACAGACATCATATTAGAGTGGCAGAAAATATTCTGAAATATTGTTTTTACTCACCACTACTTCCAAGTACAATAGTTAGTGGACTTACTGCTAGACTTTCTTAATTTTTACTTCTTTTATAAAATATATTTTATAATGCATAATATACTAGAATACAGTTTGTTAATATGTTGGTAACTTTATATCATTATAACTTTTTTCTTTGTAATTAATATTTTTTGTCTTCTGAGTTTAAAAACATGATTATGAGAATGGGTTGCTGGACTTCATCAAATCACCAAAGGTGTTCATGGTATGAAAGGATTAAGAATCTTGGCTCTACAAAAAGTGATGCTTAAATAAATCAACAATTCCAATACATTATAACTAATTTATTGCAGTAGTATAGTTAATGTCATGGTATTAGTAATGTCACAGTCTAGGTGAGTGTGTGTGTGTGTGTGGTCAAAGTGTTTCATTAAACTACAATCCCAACTGTTAGTCTGGCCTGAGGTGTGATAGGATTACCAGTATGCCAAGTCTCAGCCAATCAGACAGATGGCTGCTGATTGGTTCCACTGAAAACTAATCAGAGCCCTTCTTCAGTGGTTCAATTGTTGTACAAATAGCCACAACCCAGGTGAGCTCAGTGAACAGAGCCTGTTGCCAAATACACATCCAAAAGGAAACAGGAAATATGGCACAATTTCTTTTTTGACAGTTAGCAGTAGCTAGGCTGGAGAAGGCAATGACACTCCACTCCAGTATTCTTGCCTGGAAAATCCCATGGATGGAAGAACCTGGTAGGCTGCAGTCTATGGGGTTGCTAAGAGTCGGACATGACTGAGCGACTTCACTTTCACTTTTCACGTTCATGCATTGGAGAAGGAAATGGCAACCCACTCCAGTGTTCTTGCCTGGAGAATCCCAGGGACGGGGTGGGGGCCTGGTGAGCTGACGTCGATGGGGTCACGCAGAGTCGGCCACGACTGAAGCAACTTAGCAGCAGCAGCAGCAGCAGCAGCAGTAGCTAGGCTTGTTTACAAGTTTCCAGAGACTGACAGCCCACACATATACACATACACTTCTGGAATTTTGTATTTAAAGAACATAATATTGGCTGTATTTCATGGTAGATTCAGTACAAGGGAGTTGCAGGAGCACATCTAAGGGTATACTCTGACTCAGAAGAAATAAATTAATACATGCCCATTCTAACACAGAAAATTTTAAGGGAAAAAAGCTTCCTAAAAGCAATCATGCCAAGTGATACCTGAAGATGGCTGTAAGAGAACCAAACTGTCTCACTGAGCTAAATTATGTCGATTCTTCAGTTCTTTTTCTTTCCTTTTCTTCCCTCTTTTATATTAATTATTGATGTCAAGAGGGAATCACCTGTTAGACACCATTTAAGCTATTTTAAAGCATTTTGAGGTTGTTGAAACTCGTTCTTTCACACGATTCTATTCCGGACAAATGACATTCTGCTTTCATCTGGATGAATTTCTGAGAATTGCATAATTGTCCAGAAGAGAACAAGTTTGATCTTTGAAAATACTCAAAGTCAAAGAGGCTAAGCAGGGAGTGTGTGGAGGACACAGATACCCACTCCAGTATTCTTGCCTGGAGAATCCCATGGACAGAGCAGTCTGGTGGACTGCAGTCCACAGTGTCACACAGAGTTGGACACAACTGAAGCAGCTTAGCATGTGTGCAAATGAATGAAGTTACATATGATCTCAGAAGAGATCTTAAACAACTCTTCCCATTCCACAATAAATGTTCTATTCAAAGTTGACAATTCAGCAGAGCCAAATCCACTTATCAATGGATTAAATTCTTCCCTGGTGGCTCAGACAGTAAAGCATCTGCCTACAATGCCTGAGGCCCGGATTTGATCCCTGGGTTGGGAAGATCCCCTGGAGAAGAAAATGGCAACCCACTCCAGTACTCTTGCCTGGAAAATCTCATGGACCCAGGATCCTGGTAGGCTACAGTCCATAGGGTCGCAAAGAGTTGGACACGACTGAGCGACTATATTTTCACTTTGTTTCAATGGGAAAAAAAAAAATGGAGAGAAAAGCAGATAATCCTAAATAAAACAGGAAAAGCAAAGGACACTCTTAGTGTAAAAGTTCACGAGAACAGTGACATCATAAAAACACAGAATTAAAATTTGAAGATGTCAACATGGCTTTTTTGGATAAAAGTTATATGAAGGGTACTATTTCCTTATTAATTAGATTAACATTTAAATCTCTGTTTTAAACAATGTTGATGGTACTTCTGAAGAGAATGATACATTCTTATTCCCAAGGTTTAAGATATAAAAAATGAATGCAAGTTCTACCCCTGGAACCCTTGCCATTTTGAGGAACTAGGTTTATGTGAACATCTGCCAGAACAACAGAAAGAAAAATTCTTTATTGTATTCAGTTTTTATAGAGGCAGAAGTATTTCAACACATTCCAAAAACCCCTAATGATACTTCACCCAATTCAGCCTCCCAAAGCTTGGTACATAATTAATGAGGTAGTGGAAGTTCTCTAGAATTAGTTTTCATCTATATAAAGGTGCCCGATGTTTATCTGCACCCTTTGTACTCATTGTTGCCTTGAATATACCAAGCTTCCTGTTGGTACAGGGAAGTATCGATTTGCTGACTAATCTTTTTATCTGATCATTATAGATTGTAACTCTGAGTCTATAACCTTTACACACACTGCTATTGTGGTTAAATAAAACACAATACAAAATAATTAACACGTTCCCATATCGATATTTCTCTTCCAGGCAAGAGTAGAAGTGAGACTCCAATGTGACAACTGGACATTCGTATTTTTAGAGAAAAATATAAACAGAAGATGAATATACAAAATTTACTTCCTTAATATAAATTACTCAGGAAGAAATAGTATGGAGCCTTGGGGAAATCAACAGCTTCTTCAATTGGATTGCTTCTGTCACTGTATGGACACAGTCTTGTTTGATGTCCTCCCACCATTTGTCTTGTATGGAGTCTTTTATCTAAATCCAAAGTAATGCAGTCATCAGGGCTGCAATTCAATAATGGCTCCACAGGAGCTGTCATCCACAGTTTGCTATTCATCTTGTAAAAGGCTTTGAGTTTTCAAAGTACCAACTAAGGTTGGCATTTCAATGCCGCAGACAGATCGCTTAAAGTTCCTTTGTGTTCACAAGAAAAGGAGTGAAATGGAGAATGCGGGCCGATTAAATGGCCAACCTGCTACTCTACCTGACTACCTAGGGGTAACCCCGAGCTACCCAAGGGAGCGAAGACATTAGGTGATCTGACCCTCGCAGTAATGGGACATCATGATGAATGGGGAACTCATTGAGTGGTGTTTTGTTCACACTGAACTCCACTGCTATAATTAAGAAGCAACAATTTATGGAAATTGAGACCAGAAAAAAGGGAAGTTAAAAAAAAAAGGCAATGATGAGGAAGTTTATTTCTTAAAACATTTTCAGAATCAAAGCACCTTAGAATTTAAAACATCATTAATGGATTTAGAGATGGATAAACTTAAAGCTGGAAATGTGAATTAATGGGTCCAAGTTCTCATGTATGGTTATTGTTCTCTGTATGTGTTCAGAACTGGACTGTGATTACCATTACTGGACCTGATTGTTGACTTCTTTGGCTGGAAGTATGGATATTTCCCTGTTCTATTCAGACTTATTTTCCTAGTTTTTCCATGCCCATGATATATGTGCATTAGCAATGACTAGACAAAGAGAGCAGCTGATAAGAATTCCCGAAACTATGAAGTGATTAAGCCAAAAATACTTTCACCAGACCACTAACATTCAAATATTTGCTTGATGATCCCTGATTATAAAGGAGAGAGGAGACACTGAAGCCACCCAACTCTTGCACTAATTCCCTGTGATTCTGGCTCTTAGCTTGCACTTTGGGAATGAATAGGTTAGAAGAGATAAGCTGTAACATAATAAAGAGTTCAGAATAATAGTGAAAACCTAGATTCTAAGGCCATTTCTGTCATTGTAATTAACTGTACAATCTTAGGCAAGTCATTTGGTTTCTAGGTTTTAATTTCCCTAACTAGTGAGAGATTTAAAATAAAGGGTTTCAAAAGTACTTTTCTTTCCAAACACACTATGATTCTGTGAATGTAGCATGTAATGACTATATAGTTTCTGCACGCATCATAGGCTCATGAAATGTCAACAACATTAGTTAACTATGTATCAAGTTCCTTCAGTTCTGAGGATGGAATGGTTTGAAAAGCTTGTTTTTTTCCTGCTTTCATGGAACTTGCAGTCTAGAGAAGACAGACATTTTATCAATAATGGCCACAGCTGTACATTTACAGTTGTGATAAATGCTGAAACTGAAAAATGCAGGGTGCTATGAAATTGACCTGGTTGAAGGGATGGGGGAAAGCCTCCCTCAGTCAGTTCAGTCCAGTCCAGTCACTCAGTCATGTCCGACTCTCTGCGACCCCGTGAATTGCAGCACACCAGGCCTCCCTGTCCATCACCAACTCCCTGAGTGTACTAAATAAGCTGTAATCTGAAAGCTGGTGAGGTGATCTTTTTTGCCATGATCAGTCTAACCTTTAGGCTGAAAAGAATAAAGAATCATTGGAAGATTTTAAACAAGATATAGTATAATAGATCTACATTTGCTTCAAATTTTAGAAAGACTATTCTGTTCAAACTGGAAAACTCAGCAGTGGCCACAGGACTGGAAAAGGTCAGTTTTCATTCCAATCCCAAAGAAAGGCAATGCCAAAGAATGCTCAAACTAACGCACAATTGCACTCATCTCACATGCTAGTAAAGTAACGCTCAAAGTTCTCCAAGCCAGGCTTCAGGAATATGTGAATTGTGAACTTCCAGATGTTCAAGCTGGTTTTAGAAAAGGCAGAGGAACCAGAGATCAAATTGCCACCATCCACTGGATCATCAAAAAAGCAAGAGAGTTCCAGAAAAACATCTATTTCTGTTTTATTGACTATGCCAAAGCCTTTGACTGTGTGGATCACAATAAACTGTGGAAAATTCTGAAAGAGATGGGAATACCAGACCTTCTGACCTGTCTCTTGAGAAACCTGTATGCAGGTCAGGAAGCAACAGTTAGAACTGGACATGGAACAACAGAATGGTTCCAAATAGGAAAAGGAGTACATCAAGGCTGTATATTGTCACCCTGCTTATTTAACTTATATGCAGAGTACATCATGAGAAATGCTGAGCTGGAAGAAGCACAAGCTAGAATCAAGATTGCTGGGAGAAATATCAATAATCTCAGATATGCAGATGACACCACCTTTATGGCAGAAAGTGAGGAAGAACTAAAGAGCCTCTTGATGAAAGTGAAAGAGGAGAGTGAGAAAGTTGGCTTAAAGCTCAACGTTCAGAAAACTAAGATCATGGCATCTGGTCCCATCACTTCATGGGAAATAGATGGGGAAACAGTGGAAACAGTGTCAGACTTTATTTTGGGGGGCTCCAAAATCACTGCTGATAGTGATTGCAGCCATGAAATTAAATGACACTTACTCCTTGGAAGGAAAGTTATGACCAACCTAGATAGCATATTTAAAAGCAGAGACATTACTTTGCCAACAAAGGTCCATCTAGTCAAAGCTATGGTTTTCCCAGTGGTCATTTATGGATGTGAGAGTTGGACTGTGAAGAAAGCTGGGCGCCGAAGAATTGATGCTTTTGAGCTGTGGTGTTGGAGAAGACTCTTGCGAGTCCCTTGGACTGCAAAGAGATCCAACCAGTCCATCCTAAAGGAGATCAGCCCTGGGTGTTCATTGGAAGAACTGATGTTGAAGCTGAAACTCCAATACTTAGGCCACGTCATGCGAAGAGTTGACTCATTGGAAAAGACCCTAATGCTGGGTAGGATTGGGGGCAGGAGGAGAAGGGGATGACAGAGGATGAGATGGTTGGATGGCATCACTGACTCGATGGACATGGGTTTGGGTAGACTCTGGGAGTTGGTAATGGACAGGGAGGCCTGGCGTGCTGCGATTCATGGGGTCGCAAAGAGTCGGACATGACTGAGCGACTGAACTGAACTGATTTTGTTCAAAGTATAGAGTTGTAGGAGAGCAAAACTGGTGGCAGAATTAATGTTCTTCATAAGACAAAATAAGATAAACTAATTTTCAGCAGGAATATTTGAAGACACAATAGTGCTTAAATTTTGTGATGCCAAGAACTGAGGCAAGACACAGCTGTGTGTGATTGCCCCTTCAAATATAGCTCTGAGAGTTGTATCCTAAATTTGAAAGTATCATTTTCTTGTAATTTGTGACTATGTAATAGAGTTTTCTATCAATTTACAAATGTTAGTTTAGAGAGATGTATGTTGACTTTAAAGAAAACAAGATTTTTCAACCTCATTTTTGTCCTCATGTGACAGTTAATGATGAAATATCATGAGATCAGGTGTTAATAGCTGGGCATTCACAAATAATTCTAGCGAATTCCAAAGCTGAATCACTACTTTATAATGGTTGGGCTGAAATGATCATCCCATGAAATTTTGCCAGTCTGGCAGTATGGTCCATAATGATTCAAATGTTATTTTGTGAACATGTTTCTCAGAAAGGTCACGGGTAAATGGAAAATCTTGATTGAGCATTTTAAAGGCTGTTCATGGTGACTGACATATTACTAAAAAAGATGAATTTCCAGCAGGTCCAAAATACTTACTTAGAGTAGCTTCTAAATGTTCTGTCACATCCACAGTTAAAGCTGGGAAGATGACTTGTTTTTGCCTGAAATTCCCTTTCCAATATTTTTATCCCTCACAATTCTTTTCACCAATATATTTATCTTTCCAAACGGATATTCTCAGTGTTGCAAAATAAGCTTCATGTAATTTCATTTTCACCTTTATATCAACTCATGCCCACATACTTCATCCATTTCACAATCTTTTATTCAACTCCTATCATTCCTTCAAGGCCAAGTTCAAATTTTTTCTTCTCAAAGAAGATGTTCCATTGTCTCTCTATCAATTTCTACAGGTTTTATTAGCTGTGTGTGTATGTACTCAGCCACTCAGTCATGTCTGACTCTGCAACACTTTGGATTGTAGCCCACCAAGCTCCTCTGTCCATGGAATTTTCTAGGCAAGAATACTGAAATGAGTTGCCATTTCCTTCTCCACCCTGACCCAGGGCTCAAACCAATATTTCCTACATTCTTTACCTACTGAGCCACTAGGGAAGCTCTCCTTTATTAGCTATAGTATCTTTGATCTTTATATCATTATAATAAATTACTTAGTTTTAATATATATTTTAATATATATTATATATATTTAACATCATCTTAAAGAACAGATACTTGTTGATTGGTTCATACCAATAAATAATACCAACTCAAGAATTTTTCAAATCCTTTAAGAATATTATATAGAAGAAATTCAATATAAAAAGTAAAGTTATAATGATGATATTATTGAGGAAATTGATTGACTTGGATTAATTTTTCTAAATTGGATGGACTGGCCAAATGTACTGGATGCTTTCAGGTAGAAACATTACTTAAATCAAGAGTTAATATGGTGCACAGGGAAACAAAAATAGAGTAAGAATTATAAAACTCAGCCCCAAATCTCTACTGCTATTTGCCACATTCATGTAGTGAATACAGCCTTTGCTAAAATTAATGCTTTGTACCATTATTACAGGACTTAATGGTATTAGTCAGATATTAATAAAACTTTAGAGGCTGATACACTAAGCCTTCTCCAAATTCACCAAATTAGAGCATCCATGACTTTCCTTGAAAACTCTAAGACAAAAATGAATATGGAACCTCAGATTTATTGAGGGTTCGAAACATTATTGTAACATGAAGAATACATCAGCAGAGCTGTGTCAGTCTTACTTTGGCTCATAAAACCCTACATGATCATGTCCCTGCCTCATTTTCAGTATCATTTTGCACAAGTCAGCTTAGGTTCTAGCCTCAGTGAATTTCTTTCCTGTCTTTGAGCATGCAGAACTCATTCATAGTCTGGCTGTTCATTCAGTTTAGAATGTTCTTTGCATTGATCATTGCTTGGCTCAATTCTTCTTGTTATTTATACATAGTTTAACTGAAATATTATCTTCTCAAAATTGACTTCTGCCCAAGTGAAGTAAGCGTCCCTCAATCAAACTCAATCTGCATCCTCAATATTTGTTTTCTCCGTGATATACCATATCATAGTCTAATAAATCGTGTATATGACATACACCTGTTCATGTAGGGTCCAGTAGAATCACTCACACATTCTTCCCCAGGTATGAAGGCTCATCTCCATCTTGAACAGTCCTGGGTATTCATTGGAAGGTCTGATGTTGAAGCTGAAACTCCAATACTTCAGCCACCTGATGCGAAGAGCTGACTCATTTGAAAAGACCCTGATGCTGGGAAAGATTGAGGGTAGGAGGAGAAGGGGATGACTGAGGATGAGATGGTTGGATGGCATCACCAACTCAATGGACATGAGTTTGGGTATGCTCCGGGAGTTGGTGTTGGACAGGGAGGCCTGGCGTGCTGCAGCTCATGGGGTCGCAAAGAGTCAGACACAACTGAGCGACTGAAATGAACTGACCCTCCAGGACAGCAGTGGTTTATCAATCTCAGGTCTTCCAGATTTATTTTATGAAGGTCAGGTATCATTAATTACATCCTCTTCAAAACGCAGAGTTTCACATTAGGCTTCTAGTGGTCTTTTTAAGGTGCTTTCTCTTGGCTGGAGGTGAAGGGTGAAGTCTGGGACTAGTAGCACAGCATTCCTCAAAGACATCTTTCCCCCATCTTTGTTATCCCCTTGATTACTTTGTACACCTTGACTGAAATGTGAGCGAATTTGCTAGTTGTGCCTCTGACACTACTGTGAGTTCTTTTGGATACTGTTTCACATCTCACCTGATACAATTTCCAATCTTGTACATATCAAGATTGTCAAAGTGTTAGTCGCTCAGTCGTATCCAGCTATTTGTGACCCCCATGGACTGTAGTTCCCCCAGTTTCCTCTGCCCATCGGATTCTCCAAGCAAGAATACTTGAGTGAGTTGCTATTCCCTTCTCCAGGGAATCATCTCAACTCAGGGACTGAACCTGGGTCTCCAGCACTGCAGGCAGATTCTTTGCCACTGAGCCACCCAGGAAGACCAAATCTCTGTTTTAATAATTCAGCACCTTTAAAAATTCTTTTTAAGTAGTATATTTTCTTCCTAAAAAAAAAACAAAACCTTCTTCCCTAGGTCCCACTTTTGTATTTGGAAGCCCTGTGCAACAGGAGAAAAGCTGGGAAAAAAAAAAAAAAACAACACGATATTGTCTAGAAGAGACATGAAATGGGAAAGAATGAAAAAGAAGCAAACAACGATGACAAAAATAAGCCTTGAGTTTACAAGCTCCAAAGAAAATATATGGTCACTGTTAATTTAAAGGGAAAAGATATGTCAACTCAATAAATTAGGTTCATCAGTTCTCAAACATTTTGACCAAGTTTTAAACTGTTAAAATTAATGAGAATCCCTAATAGTTTTTGCTTATATAGAATGTACCCATCAATATTTACTATATTAGAAATTAAAAGAGAAGCTTTAAAATACTAGAATATATGTGTGATGCCTTTAACCATCAATGCAATATCATCACATTTCATGTCATTCCCTTCTCTAGGGGATCTTTCTGATTCAGGGATTGAACCCAAGTCTCCTGTGTCTTCTGCATTGCCCTTGGATTCTTTAGCTGCTGAGCCACTGAGGAAGCCTCACAAGTATCCCAAGACTATAGAACCACTAAGTTAGGTTGTTAGTAACTAATATTACTTTATTTTATGAAGGGCTTTCAAAAATACAAATACGAATTATAACTACTCACAGGCAAACTTTCAATTCAGGCAACTGCTTATAAGTATAAACCTTTCAGAACTCTCAGCTCAGATTAAAAAAAAAATCACACTGACAGTCTGTCTGTCTTAAAATAATTTAATTTAACATATATCTAATCAATTCATATTTCCCCATTATGCTTTATTAAATATATTCATCAAAAGAGAAATAATAGACATAATAATTTTATCCATTTACAATAGAATATAATCTATACTTACTGATTGATCTTAAAAATACTAGACTGGCCAAAAAGTTCATTCAAATTTTTCTATACGTTCTTATGAAAGACTTGAATGAGCTTTTTGACCAACCCTGGATAACACTGATTTTTCTTTTTCTTTTTTTTTTGAATAAGGTCTAAAAATTATTCATACTTGCAACATAAAACAAGCTTTAAACTAGACTATTAGACTATCTCCAACAATACTGGGAAATGCTGTGCCAAGTGCAAAGACTTACTTTTCACCCAAAAATAATAATATAATAGCAGTGTTTCACTGCTATTATAAGAGCACCAAACTTGCGTGAGTTCTCTTCACAAAGGAAAGCTTGGCCTACTTTATGAAACACCCCAGAGACTATCCCAAGCATCAATATCGCTGATTCACACAATTTATTAAGATATTCTTTCAAAAGTATTCTCTAAGAATTATTCTTTCCTATTTTGTAGTTAAATGATCACCTCCATACTTTTTCTTATTAAGAATGCTTGCCCTGAGGGAGGGATTTAACAGAAATTCCCTCATGCCCAGAGGCACAGATGGTGGTTAAAACAGACTCAGTGGATGCCCCTTGGCCTTGCTATGCTAAGGTCTGGGATGAACATGATCAGTCAAAGCGAGAGCCCGGCCAGCAGGGGAAGAAAGTGAACTCTTCACTCAGCTTCGCTGGTGCAAGGAAAATAAATTTCACCAGCAGCCAGTCTAACCCAAAG
This sequence comes from Okapia johnstoni, assembly GCA_024291935.2. NCBI lineage: Eukaryota > Metazoa > Chordata > Mammalia > Artiodactyla > Giraffidae > Okapia > Okapia johnstoni. The sequence goes on along the minus strand of CM044308.1, from coordinate 39,183,865 downwards.
GCAACCAACAGGAGCATTGCTCTCTATTTTTGCCAGGATAATAGGAAAACCTTGCTGCAGAGCTTAAGGAAAAAGAAGACAGAGAGGAGGATCCTGAATGAGAGACTTCATTGAAAATGAAAGTTCTCAAACTGACCAGGAATTGGCAAAATCCATTTTTAGGTCAGTGGGAGAAATGGAGCCCTGAGAAGTAAGTTTATTCCAGGCATAAAGAAAAAAAGAAAAGTAAGTCTTTGCACTTTGCATTCGTCAAATATTGTGATAGTGACTTTTGTACTTGCTGCATGAGAATAAAAAATTCTCATTCAGGATTTACCCACTGATGACAAAATAATATTCTGTGTGGAAGAACTTGAATGCAAGGCAATATGGCTTTCATTTGTACCATAACACTTAGGATTTCTAAATACAGTGTATTCTTTTTGTATTTATATATTTTTAATGATCACTTCTTCCTCTACCACCACCCCAAGGAAAAATCAAGGAGTTTTATCTGCTTTGTTTATTACTAAATTCTATAGTACATATTAAAGGCTTAACAAATGTTTGTTGAATGAATGACTGATTTGCCAAATGAATGAATTTGTCAGAATCTCCTGGAAAAAATTATTTAAAGTGCAATACTTGCCCACAGTTGCAGAGTCTCGCTGGAATGGGCCCTAAGTCTGGATTATTAACAAACTCTGCAAATAATTCTGATGTACTTTGAAGTTCAGGAATTGTGGTGTGACTGAGCTGGTGGATAGGGGAATCATAAAAAACCAGATAAAGGGTGAGGCATTTTATAGAAGTATAGCTGGGAGAAGAGACTCAATGCTCAGTGTGTACTTGGCATTAAATCGCACCATAAATGACTCTTAAGTCTGCTGCTGCTGCTAAGTCGCTTCAGTCGTGTCCGACTCTGTGCGACCCCATAGACGGCAGCCCACCAGGCTCCACCGTCCTTGGGATTCTCCAGGCAAGAATACTGGAGTGGGTTGCCATTTCCTTCTCCAGTGCATGAAAGGGAAAAGTGAAAGTGAAGTCGCTCAGTCGTGTCCGACTCTTAGCGACCCCATGGACTGCAACCTACCAGGCTCCTCCGTCCATGGGATTTTCCAGGCAAGAGTACTGGAGTGGGGTGCCATTGCCTTCTCCGACTCTTAAGCCTACCTTTGTTTTAACTTCCAGCTTAGTAAAATATTTGTGGTTTTTGCATTTATGTAGACCAGAGAAAATGGTGTATTAGGCTACCACCAACTTTACAAGTGATTTCTTGCATTTTGACAGATTTTATTTTTCCAATAGTGTTTTTCTTTTCCTTTTCTCTCAAATATCGTTATATCTTCACTTGGAGGCCTCATGGGTATCTTGAAATTATCATCTTACATACGATTTTTCTTTTCTCACCCAACCTCAAAATAATTAATATTGCATAGAAAAATCTAACACTTTATATCAGTCATCACAATTTGCAATTATATTTATGTCTGTTTATTTTTTTAATTTCATTTTATTGTGATAAGAACATTTAACATGAGCTCTACCCCCTTACATTTTAAGCACACAATATAGTATTGTTGAATATAGAACAATGTTGTACAGCAGATCTCTGGAATTTTTTTATCTCTCTTGACTGAAATGTTATCTTCATTGATTGTTACTTCCTCATTGCTCCCTGCCCTCAACCCCTGTCAACCATAGTTCCATTCTTTGTTTCTGTGAATTTAATTATTTTAGATATCTCATATCAGAGGAATCATGTGGAATTTGCCTGTGATTGACTTTTTCACTTAGCATAATATCCTTAATATTCATCCATGTTGTTACATATTACAGAATTTCCTTCTTTTTTAAGGCTAAATGGTATATTCCACTGTGTGTACACAACAAATTTTCTTTATTCATGCATCTGCTTATGGACATTTAGGTTATTTCCACACTTTGGCTATGGTGAATGGTGCTGCCATGAACAAAGGAATGTTAATATCTCTTTGAGATGTTAATCTCAATTCTTTTGACTAAATACCCTGAAGCAGGATTGTTAGTTTATATGGAAATCCTATTGTTCATTTTCAAGGGATTTCCATAGTGACTACATCATTTTTCATTCCTATCAACAGTATGTCAGGGGTTAATTTCTCCATATTCTTGCCTACACTTATCTTTTGATCTATGTTTGTCATTTAATCTGTTTTCTAACTAGAAGGGAAGCTTGATGAGAAACACTCATTGACCTCTGCCTTGTTCTTACCTAGAATAGTGTGCTACAAACCCCTACACAGTCTTGGTGGCTGTATATGTGTAGTGCCTTACAGTTTTATGGAACAAGTTTTAAAATGCTTTTATGTACAGTCTATCTTCCTTATGCCCCTATGAGGCAAATTATTGTTATTTTCCCCACATTACAGATAAGGAAACTGAGGCTTAGAGAAGATAAGGGACTTACCTAAGGCCACACAGTTTGCAAGCAGCAAAGTCATATTTGAAACCTCGTAGGTCTGTTTCTTCTGTATTTTCACTTTGTTTTACTTTTCCTACACTCTGTATTTTATCCTTGGCGTGATACCCCTCTACATATACAATACATGTATAGAAAGAAGTAATATTTGCAGTTACAAATATTAATTATTACTCATCACTAACACAGTTCAATATCTCTCTTATCTAGCCAAAAGTCATATAGGATCTTAACCTTCAACAGCAAGCTTGAATCTGGAATTAAGTCTAAGATATTTCAAGGCTCTCATAGTAGATAGATCATATCCCCAAGCCTAAACCCAGTCTTTATTGACCTCATTCACTAATGACTGGTGTAACAAAAGATTTCAATAAGCATGGTTCTTTGTTTTTCTTATTTCTGTACCATAGTAGAGGCGGAAAATTAGGAGAGTAGGACATTTCGTGAGACAGATGCAAAAAGAGAAGGCTGATACCTCACAGTGAGAAAGAAGAAATCAATACAAGGCAGAGGATATTCTGTTTCTTAGGAATAGAATATCCTTTTCTCTTAGAAATGGTGGCCCAAAATCATGGACAAAGTTTTAAATTACATATAAGTACACTCTGGTGCCTTAGCAGTAAAGAATCCACCTGCCAATGAAGGAGACACATGTTTGATCCCTGGGTCAGGTAGATGCCTTGGAGAAGGGAATGCCAACCCACTCCAGTTTTCTTGCCTGGAGAATCCCATGGACAGAGGAGCCTTGTGGGCTACAGTTCATGGGATTGCAAAGAGTTGGACATGATTTAGTAACTAAATGACAACAACTACCCTCTTTTTAAGAGGATAAGTAGATGAATAATTCATTTTTATAAAGACTTGCATTAAAAATAGTTTGCACAATCTGTCACTCACAAATTTCAGCTACTTAGAAAATTGATATTTAACTTTAAAAATGATAGGTCAATGGGGGCAGTATTGCTATCTGTTCTCATCCTTGTTCAAGTCTCCAAGGTGGCATATCTGACAATCTGCAAATGGACATGGTCATCTTCCCTCCCTTTTGTGCTTTCAAATGCTCTTTATCAATCACTAAGTCCTGTGCCTTTATTGCTTCCTATTTCAAGCCATCAACAAAACCAGTACATTATTTATCACTATCTCCTTCTTCTCCTGTCACAGTGTAGGTCCTCATCACAGTACACCTGTATTACCAACACTGGCCACTTTGGGCTACTTAGCATCCATTACCCTGTTCTAGGTACAGTACCCTACATTTGGCTCAGATATTAATTCTCCCACCGCACAGCACACATACTTCAGAAAAGCAGACTTCGTTTTTGTCATAGAGGTGGGCCTGTGAATTGGCTACAGCAAAATTGTTTCAGGGATGAGCAGTACATGACCTTACATCCAATAAAAAAAAGAAATTATGTCTAAGACTTTGGTTCCATATTGAAAGAAGAGATGTACTCTGCTTTCCTACATAACTACAAAGGATATAGAAGCCTTGGGGTGCAGGGACCCACCTTGGGATCTTAAAGAAATATCATTGCTGAACCTGGAATAAAGACAGAAAAAACAGAGAAAAGTAAGAGAGAGAAGCCAGATCCTGGTTGTTGACTGAGCAGCCCAGAGTAAGATTTGAAAGAAGCTAGTCATGTAATCTAACAAATTCTTTCATTTAAATGAGTTAATACTGGGATTTTGTTATGCATGACTGAAAAATCCTAATTCATATAGTCAGTTTGCCCTGCCTCTGTTCCTGTATATTTTTTACACTCCTGCTGGAATATTTTTCCAGTAACCTATCATTTGGGCTTCCCTGCTGGCTCAGTGGTAAAAATCCACCTGCCAACACAAGAGATACAGGTTTGATCCCTGGGTCAGGAAGATCCCATGGAAAAGAAATGGCAACCCACTCTAGTATTCCTACCTGGGAAATGCCATGAACAGAGGATCCTGGAAGGCTACAGTCCATGGTTTTGCGAAAGAGTCAGACATGACTTAGCAACTGAATGAAAGAATCTATCATTCCACTCCATCGTGGGTCACAGGGACTTCTTCTCTTGGTGTTTCACCAAAAATCCCAGAGTCCTATCTCACCAAACTTTTTTCTTTTAAGGGTTCCCATGAGAGAACTGAGGAAATCAATATAATATGCTCAAAATTCTAAAAAAATAAAACTCTTTACATTAAGTTTTACAAATATCAATGGAACCACCATTGTTTCTCCCTTTCACTTTCTGTCTCATCTTTCATTGTCTCTCTTCCTAAAAATGTTACTCAATAAACAGGGGGTGTTTTGTGTCTGACTCCTATATATCTCATTAGGCCCCTGATTTATAAAGGAATATGTGAATGATATTTGTCTTTAATACAGTATTAAATTTTTGAAGTGTATTTATGTATGCCATTTCACTTGAGCAGCAGTTTTTAATTACAAAAAGCAATTACATCTTTTCTTTTACTCTATACACATAAATGGCATAATGAAAAGAGGAAAGATTTTTGTGTCAAAATTAACTGAGATTGTCATCAGGTTTTGTCAAGTGTTCGTTGTATGATTTTGGGTAGATCACACACTTGGACAAATCAAAACTTTCAATATTTTAAAAATGGAACTGTCACTTAACATGATCAAATATGAAGGTCTTTTCACTTCATATCTTGTAATGTTTATGCATTCTAGTGCATAAATAACAGTGTAACATTCAAAATTTTAAAATAAAACCAACTTTTAAGTCATATTTTTGAAAAGTTTTGCACAATTCTAATATTTGAATCAAGAACATGTTTGTATTTTTCACATACATTTATATTTACTTTGTGAAAGTAATAAATATATATTACAGGAATGAAGACACATTGTAATGTTACATACAGGATTACATTATATGTACGGATACATGAACATTGTCAAAAATTTAGAAAATACAGAGGAACTAGAAGAAAATTAAACGTATCATTAAAACAATAATCACTGACAATATTTTGGCATATAAATTCCCACTTTTTTTTTTGGCTATAAGAACACTTAGCATGTAATTAGTTCTCAACAAAAAAAATAAGAGTACAATGCAGCACTGTTGACTACAGGTGCAATGCTGTACAGCGGATCTCTAGCACCTATTCTGCTGTCTTACCTGAAGCTTTAGTTTCTTAACTGAAGCTGAGATTAGTAACTCTCCAAGGTATATAATTTTTAATTGACATTATATGAACATATTTTAAAAACATGGTTTCATAAAGTATTTTAAATAGCTTGTAGCCATATCACATGCTCCCATTATACAACTGAAGTCCTAAGACTGCCTTCTCTTGGTAGCAAAATCACATTATTGTTGAAGAAAGTCCTTCTCATGAGTTTTTTGAAAAGCATTCAGTATCTTATATATTTCCTCTCGAAATTAAAGCCAGAGTTCATTATGTTTTAACGAATGTGATAATTTATTTTGGCAGCCATTAACTGTGTAAACCAATATCTGGTTCTTTTCCCATTTTAAATTTTAGCCATTATGCAATTGAAGGAATTCATGAGGCTATATCTGCCCAGTGGCTATGGTCAGATATGACCTACAATGTTTTGGGGCAGAAAACTACTACAAAATAATTATGTCTATCCTAATACTGTTATTTTCATCAAGAGCCTCTTTAGTTCTTCTTTGCTTTTGCCATAAGGGTGGTGTCATCTGCATATCTGAGGTTATTGATATTTCTCCTGGAAATCTTGATTCCAGCTTGTGCTTCATCCAGTCCAGCATTTCTCATGATGTACTCTGCATATAAGTTAAATAAGCAGGGTGACAACATACAGCCTTGATGTACTTCTTTCCCAATTTGGAACCAGTCTCTTGTTCCATGTCCAGTTCTAACCTTTGCTTCTTGACCTGCATACAGATTTCTCAGGAGGCAGGTCAGGTGGTCTGGTACTCCCATCTCTTTATGAATTTTCCACAGTTTGTTGTGATCTACACAGTCAAAGGCTTTGGCATAGTCAATAAAGCAGAAATAGATGTTTTTCTGGATCTCTCTTGCTTTTTCAATGATCCAATGGATGTTGGCAATTTGATCTCTGGTTCCTCTGCCTTTTCTAAATCCAGCTTGACTATCTGGAAGTTCACAGTTCATGTACTGTTGAAGCCTGGTTTGGAGAATTTTGAGCATTACTTTGCTAGCATGTGAGATGAGTGCAATTATGTGGTAGTTTGAGCGTTCTTTGGCATTGCCTTTTTTGGGATTGGAATGAAAACTGACCTTTTCCAATCCTGTGGCCACTGCTGAGTTTTCCAAATTTGCTGGCATACTGAGTGCAGCACTTTCACAGCATCATCTTTTAGGATTTGAAATACCTCAACTGGAATTTCATCACCTCCACTAGCTTTGTTCGTAGTGATGCTTTGTAAGGCCCTCTTTACTTCATATTCCAAGATGTCCAGCTCTAGGTGAGTGATTATACCATCATGATTATCTGGGTCGTGGAGATCTTTTTTGTATTGTTTTCTGTGTATTCTTGCCACCTCTTCTTAATATCTTCTGCTTCTGTTAGGTCCATACCATTTCTGTCCTTTATTGTGCCCATCTTTGCATGAAAAGTTTCCCTGGTATCTCTAATTTTCTTGAAGAGATCTCTAGTCTTTCCCAGCCTATTGTTTTCATCTATTTCTTTGCACTGATCACTGAGGAAGTCTTTCTTATCTCTCCTTGCTATTCTTTGGAACTCCACATTCAAATGGGTATATCTTTCCTTTTCTCCTTTGCCTTTTGCTTCTCTTCTTTTCACAGCTATTGTAAGGCCTCCTCAGATAACCATTTTGCCTTTTTGATTTCTTTTTCTTGGGGATGGTCTTGATCACTGCCTCCTGTACAATGTCATGAACCTCCATCCATAGTTCATCAGGCACTCTGTCTATCAGATCTAACCCTTGAATCTACTTGTCACTTCCACTGTATAGCTGTAAGGGATTTGACTTAGGTCATACCCGAAAGGTCTAGTGATTTTCCCTACTTTCTTCAATTTAAGTCTGCTGCTGCTGCTGCTAAGTCGCTTCAGTCATGTCCGACTCTGTGCAACCCCGTAGACGGCAGCCCACCAGGATCCCCTATCCCTGGGATTCTCCAGGCAAGAACACTGGAGTGGGTTACCATTTCCTTCTCCAGTGCATGAAAGTGAAAAGGGAAAGGGAAGTCGCTCAGTCGTGCCTGACTCTTCGCGACCCCATGGACTGCAGCCTACCAGGCTCCTCCGTCCATGGGATTTTCCAGGCAAGAGTACTAGAATGGGGTGCCATCGCCTTCTCCGAATTTAAGTCTGAATTTGGCAATAAGGAGTTCATGATCTGAGCCACAGTCAGCTCCCGGTCTTGTTTTTGCTGACTGTATAGAGCTTCTCCGTCTTCTGCTGCAAAGAATATAATCAATCTGATTTTGGTATTGACCGTCTGTTGATGACCATGTGTAGAGTCTTCTCTTGTGTTGTTGGAAGAGGGTGTCTGCTATGACCAATGCGTTTTTCTGGCAGAATTCTCTTAGCCTTTTCCCTGCTTCACTCTGTACTCCAAGGCCAAATTTGCCCATTACTCCAGGTATTTCCTGACTTGCTACTTTTGTATTCTAGTCCCCTATAATGAAAAGGACATATTTTTTGGGTGTTAGTTCCAGAGGGTCTTGTAGGTCTTCACAGAAATGTTCAATTTCAGCTTCTTCAACATTATTGGCTGGGGCATAGACTTGGATTTCTGTGATATTGAATGGTTTGCCTTGGAAACGAACAGAGATCATTCTGTCGTTTTTGAGATTGCACCTAAGTACTGCATTTCAACTCTTTTGTTGACTGTGATGACTACTCCATTTCTTCTAAGGGATTCTTGCCCACAGTAATAGATACAATGGTCATCTGAATTAAATTCACCCATTCCAGTCCATTTTAGTTCACTGATTCCTAAAATGTCGATGTTCACTCTTGCCATCTCCTGTTTGACCACTTCCATTTTGCGTTGATTTATGTACCTAACATTCCTATATTCCTATGCAATATTACTCTTTGTAGCATTGGACTTTACTTCCCTCACCAGTCACATCCACAACTGGGTGTCGTTTTTGCTTTGGCTCCGTCTCTTCATTCTTTCTGGAGTTAGTTCTCCACTGCTCTCCAGTAGCATATTTGGCATCTACCGACCTGGAGAGTTCATCTTTCAGAGCCCTATCTTTTTGCCTTTTCATACTGTTCATGGGTTTCTCAAGGCAAGAATACTGAAGTGGTTTGCCATTTCCTTCTCCAGTGGACCACGTTTTGTCAGAACTCTACACTATGACCCATCTGTCTTGGGTGGCCCTACACAGCATAGCTCATAGTTTCATTGAGTTAGACAAGGCTGTGGTTCATAAGATCAGATTGGTTTTCTGTGATTGTGGTTTTCATTTTGTCTGCCCTCTGATGGAGAAGGATAAGAGACTTATGGAAACTTCCTGATGGGAGAGACTGACTGAGGGGGAAGCTGGGTCTTGTTCTGATGGACAGGGCCATGCTCAGCAAATCTTTAATCCAATTTTCTGTTGAAGGGTGGGGCTATGTTCCCTCGTTATTTGACCTGAGGACAAACTATGGTGGAGGTCATGAATATAATGGTGACTTCCTTCACAAGGTCCCATGCACACACTGTGGCACACAGTGCCCCCAACCCTGCAGCAGGCCACTGCTGACCCACACCTCCACCAGAGACTCCTGGACACTCATGGGCAAGTCTGGGTCAGTCTCTTGTCACTGCTTCTTTCTCCTCGGTCCTGGTGCACACAGGTCTGTTTGTGCCCTCCAAGGGTCTGTTTTCCCAGTCCTGTGTAAGTTCTGCCAGCTCAGTGGTGGGTTAATGGTGACCTCCTTCAAGAGGGCTTTTATTCAATACCCAGGTCTACTGCACCCAGAGCCCCTGCCCCCTCAGCAGTCCACTGCTGACCCCAACCTCCCCAGGAAACACCCAAACACAGTTCTGTCTCAGTCTCTGTGGGGTCTCTGGATCCTAGTGTGTACAAGGTATGTTTGAGCCCTCTGTGCATCTCTGGTGGGTATGGGGTTTGATTCTAAATGTGATTTCGCCCCTCCTGCCATCTTGCTGGAGCTTTTCCTTTGCCCTTGGATGTAGGATATCTCCTCAAAGTCACTCTAGCACCGTGCAGCCACTGCTCCAGTGCCTACCGTCTTGCTGGGGCTTCTCTGCCCTTGGACATGGGGTATCTCCTCACAGTCGCTCCAGCGCCGAGCAGCAGATGTAGGGTATCTCTAAAGAGCCTTTTGATGAAAGTGGAAGAGGAGAGTGGAAAAGTTGGCTTAAAACTCTACATTCAGAAAACGAAGATTATGGCATCTGGTCCCATCACTTCATGGCAAATAGATGGGGAAACAGTGGGAAAAGTGACAATTTATTTTGGGGGGCTCCAAAATCACTGCAGATGGTGACTGCAGTCATGAAATTAAAAGACGCTTGGTCCTTGGAAGAAAAACTCTGACCAACCCAGACAGCTTAGTAAAAAGCAGAGATATTACTTTGCCAACAAAGGTCCGTCTTGTCAAAGCTATGGTTTTTCCAGTAGTCATGTGTGGATGTGAGAGTTGGAAAGCTGAATGCCGAAGAATTGATGCTTTTGAACTGTGGTGTTGGAGAAGACTCTTGAGAGTCCCTTGGACTGCAAGGAGATCCAACCAGTCCATCCTAAAAGAAATTAGTCCTGAATATTCATTGGAAGGACTGATGCTGAAGCTGAAACTCCAATTCTTTGGCCACCTGATGTGAAGAACTGACTCACTGGAAAAGACCCTGATGCTGGCAAAGATTGAAGGCAGGAGGAGAAGGGTGCTGGGAGCCAGCTCACGAGATCCCACCCATGACAGAGTCATGAGGTAAAGGGCTGATTGAGCACGGCTTCTCAGCCCTCAGGAATTCTCGGAAGGCTGCCCCAGCACTCACCTTAAAGATGATATCTGTCTTTCTGATATTTGCTACAATAAACCTCTTCTTATTTTCTGTGACTTAGAAAAAAGGATTTTCCTGATTCTCTTCTAAAATAGATCAATCTGAAATCTCAAATCAACAAGGCCCCTGAACGGTAGCACCCTAAATAAGATTATCTGAGATATAGAGTATGCTGATCTAAATTCCTTTTGCTAACATATTAGTTTGTTTAATAAATGTACCTGTGCCTTTGGAGCTAATGTGCATAACTGCTCCCTAGTAATAAAACCGCATTGAGAGCCTCCGCACAGAAAGCCCCTATGGGCACAAAACCCTTCGCAGGAAAAAAGGCTTGTTAGGAAATATAAGAAATATTGCTTTATGAAACTGTTAGTCTATATTTACTCACTATGTTTTTACTCTTAACGTATTTAGCCTATATAATGAAAGCATAATAGTTAAAAATGTATATAAATAGAAGTTTAGCTTTAATACAAATAATAAGACAATTGTTGAATTAACTGATGATTCTTACTTAGAGCTGACCTTCAGCTTGCTGACCTTCTGGGACCACATTCTTTTCTGTTAAGCTCAAGGCGTAGAGTAAATTACCGAAAACAGGTTTTACCTTGAAACTTTCTATTGATAAATTCTTTCTTGCTGTGCCTGATACAAAAGTGTCCTGACTGATCAACCCTTATCAATAGGAGAGTCACAAGATGTTAGCAGGCCCCCAGGCCGGAAGATGATGTAAACAAAATGAGGTCTTTTGTAACTAAAAGCAGGCAAACAGTTTCGATGAAGGTCAAGAACTGCTGGCCTATTAGGCTGGATTGATAGGTCCATTAAGCTGAATTCATATGCCCATTAAGCTAAATTGGTATGCCCACTAAGCTGAATTGGTATGATTCTATACTTTACATTTGTTTCTATGTACCACAAAAAATATAAAAACTGTCTTAAAAACAATAAAGTCGGAAGACACTTGGAAACACCACGACCCGCTGTGTCTTCTCATTCCTATCGCCAACGCCGTCCATCCTGAGGGAGCCCTGACCAGCTGGGGCAGGACTCTGGCAGAAGGGGACAACAGAAGATGAGGTGATTGTATGGCATCACCAACTCAATGGACACGAGTTTGAGTAAACTCTGGGAGTCGGTGATTGACAGGGAGGCCTGGTGTGCCGTAGTCCATGGGTCGCAAAGAGTCGGACATAACCGAGCAACTGAACTGAACTGAATACTGTTATTTTAGAAAAATCCTACCTTGAATAACCATTTCAAATTATCTCAGTGTGAGAAATCCCAAGGGCTTCCCAGATGGCTCAGTGGTAAAGAATCTGTCTGACAATGCAGGAGACTAAGAGAGTGGGTTTGGTCCCTGGGTAGGGAAAATGCCCTGGAGAAGGAAATGGCCGCTTGCTCCAGTATTATTGCCTTGAAAATCCCATAGACAGAGAATCCTGACCAGCTACAGTCCATGGGGTCACAAAAGAGTTGGACATGACTAAGTGACTGAACAACAACAATCAGAAATCCCAAACCAAGTTTTTCTATAGACACGTAATTTAATTCTTGATATCATACCTTGAAATAGCCAAAATACATCAATTTTTTTCTATTCTCAGGGACCCACAGACCGTTTACCTCCAGCTCTCTATATTCTTACAGCACTTACTTGCATTATTCTATTTATTTATACTCCAATTTTATTCTTGAAGTGTACTTGAGTAATATTTAGATAACTCTTATTATTCCAGCCTGAAAGAGAATGTCCGTGGTAGTAATAAATGTGGTCTATGACTCTGAGTTTCCATTCAACATAATTCCAAATATATAAGCATTCTAACTCCCTCTTTCTTCAGGCAGAGTCCCAAGGATCTCATGTGATTTCTTTGGCAGCCATTCAAATTCTGATAAAGCTACTAGTGTTAACCTCATCCCTACCAATTACCCTGAATCTGCTGCTTTTCTGCCTTGGGATTTGACCTTGTGACATTGCTGCTAGAATGTGACATTGTTATCACTTCCCACATTGTTGTCACTCCCTTTGTCAGTACCAGTGGTCCTTTTTGAAGTAAAGGGGTCCCTCTCTATATATCCCCACCCAGTGTTACCAATGAATACTGGAAAAAAAAAAAAAAAACTTAATTCAATCTTTTGGCCTAACTCACCAGGTAGGGGCATCTTTAGTGTTCTTTCATTAGCAATGACCTATTGACCTTAAGACTGGGAAGTAGGACTTAATTCTAATTTTCATTGGATAGTGGCACTTAGATTGCTTGAAATAAGAATTCTCAGTCAGATATCCACAAAGAATGTGGCAGAACTGAGCTTGCTCTAATGGACTTAGCTATGAGAATGAGATGTGCGAGTCAGGCAGAAAACAGATACAGGAGAACTGAAGTGGGAAAAGAGGAAACCAGGGCATACTATGTTAAATATAATGAGTTTGAGGTAACTGTAATGAAATTGGAAGCAGTAGTCAGTGGTTTAGGAAAACATAGGTTTAGCAGTCAACAATATAAATCAAGCTGTGGGAGTATATGATGAATTTCCATGTATCTGATTAGTTACAAAGAACTGCCATACCTGAACACATGATTAACTAGATACCCCAACATTTTTCTGCTATAAAACATCTAGGGGTACAGAATAATAATATAATAATCATCTTCAAAAATACACAGCTGAGTTTGCCATAAAATGAGATCTCTCTATGTGGACAAGGTCATAAAAGAAGCTGAAAATAAGAGAATAAGGGGGGTGATGAAACCATACCTACTCTGATTGCATGTATGAACTTTCTGTCACCCAGAGAACACCTGGAAGTGAGAGAATAACTATCCAGTATGGGGGGCCTCCCAGTGCAGGAGACTTAAGAGATGCAGGTTCAATCCCCGGGTCGGAAAGATCCCCTGGAGGAGGGCATGTCAACCCACTCCAGTAATCTTGCCTGGAGAATCCCATGAACAGAGGAGCCTGGTGAGATACAGTATGTATGTATCTGCATGTATGAATTTTCTGTCACCCAGAGACTTGTATTTCAATGGTGTTGGGCTCACTCAAGTTATGGGTTTAGAATTGAAGACAGTCCTTAAGGGGCCATGTGGAAGTATGGACCAGAAGGAAAAAAAAAAGGGAGTAACAAAGGAAAATGTATTTGTTGCCCACACTTAGATGAAAACAAAATTTCTTCTGAGAATTTATTAAAAGCAAGCCATCCCTCAAGTGGAGTTGAAATTGTTTGTACTATCTACTTGATCTGACAAACTACATGGTAAAAATGATTTCAGGTTAGTAGAACCCAGATATGTCAAGCGGAAGCAAACATAGATATTCTCAGGAAAAATGTGCTCTAATACAAGGCTTACAGAATTTCTACAGATAAAGCCCAGCCATTGGAACAAGAATTTGCAATTCAAAGTTAATAACATAAAGGAAAACAAAACGCCAGAAAAACTGTCAGAAGAATCAACCAACAGTTGAAGTAGATTTCGCAGGAACCTCTGATACTGAAATTCCCAGCTACAAAATTTAAATAAGCATTTTTAAAAATAAACAAAAATTAGCATTGAAACATAACAAAAATTAGACTATCAAAAAGAGTTGAAAACATAGAAGTTCTCAAAAATATTACCAATTGAAATTAAAAACTGCAATAAAGTTATTAAATTAAGATTATTCACAGATGAAGAGAATATACGTAACCTTAAAGGAACTTGAAAAATACCTAAAATCCAGCACAAAGGAGCAGAAGTGTCAAATAGAAAAGATTGTTTTAAAAATATGGAAGATATTGAGGTCATATGTATCTAGATGGAGTTTCAGAAGGAGACAATACAAAGAAAGAGACAGAGACAATATTTAAAGGGTTGTGTGTGCCTGCGTGCTAAGTCACGTCAGTCATGTCCAACTCTTTTCGACCCTTTGGACTGTATCCCACCAGGCTCCTCTGTTCATGGGATTCTCCAGGCAAGACTACTGGAGTGGGTTGACATGCCCTCCTGCAGGGGATCTTTCCGACCCAGGGATTGAACCTGCATCTCTTAAGTCTCCTGCACTGGTAGGCAGGTTCTTTACCACTAGTGCCACCTGGGAGGCCCCCATACTGGATACTTTATCTCATTTAATGAGTCATTCTCTCACCTCCAGATGTTCTTACATTCTGTTTATTTACCTGAAATACTTTCCCTTTCACCTGAATATCTTTCATGGATTCTTTGAGTCTCACTTCAGATGTCCTTTAACCTGAGAAGTTTCCTCAGATAACCAAGATTAATTTTAATCTTTGAGTTTCCACTTTTAAAGCATTCAGAATTCTCCAACAGTAGATATGCTTTACTTTTTCTTTTGAAGTATTTTTCAAAGTATTAACTTCAAGTTTATTCTGACCCTGGAATTGAAGCTTAGTTTGTGTCTTAGGGATTGAATTTATTAAGTTTTTGATGGGAATAAACTGAATATAGTTGCCAGTGCATAGTAACGATCAGTACATGTTCCTAGAATAAGGTTGAATAAATAAATGAATGAACTAAAAGAATACAGTGAGATCATGTTTCAGGAATTTTCTGTTTATTTGAAAGACTGATATTTGATCTTGGTCTTTGTCAAAAAATTATCAAATCTTGGCAATTTAAGTTTAAAAACAATTCATCTCTCATAATTCACTCTAAGTATTAATGGACTTCAGATCCGCAAAATGGTATTAATCACAAACCTTAGTACATTGTGGATTGTGAATAATAGTATTAATATATATGTGTTCCTCACTCATTTGCTTGTTTGCTCATTTTTTTGTCGGTTTATTCATCTATTCATGCACGTATTCATTCATTCAATTATAGAAAAAATGTGAACACAGTATCCAACATAAGATTTAAAACATTCCCCATGATCTCTGACTGCCTTTTCCACTCTCTCAAGTAAGAACTATCTTGGGGCTTGTTTTATTACTTTTTTGTTTCTCAGAATTATATTCTATGTACATAGATATGCCTCAATTATATATGTTTATCTTACCCTTTAACCAATAATGGGTATTATTCAACATGTTGTCATCTGGGATTTTTTTTTTTTGGTCAATATCTCATTATTGAAATTCATTCATGTTTTTGCATGTTGCTGAGTTTATTTTATTGCTGTTTAATATTTCATTATGTAAATATATTGTAATTTATTTATTTATTCTTTCCCTTATTAGTGAGCATTCGAGCATTTGGTTGTTTCCAGTCTTTTGCTATCAGGCATAGCACTTCTTATGGACATCCTCATAAATGCCTTTTATGGTAAATGTGGAAGTATTTCTTTTGGGTCTCTATATAAGAGTGGAACTGCAGGCCACAAGAGAGAATGACAACCTGTCTTCCAATATGTCTGTATGAGCAATGTGTTTGAGATCATGTTGATTTATAATCTATCTGACACTTGACATTATCAAACTTTTACTTTTTGCCAATCAAATTGTTGTAAAATTTATTCCCTGGTGGTCTTGTTTTATATTTTCCTTTGCTTTCTAATATTATAAAATATTCAAAATTAAAATGATTTACAAATTAGCAACCTCTTTACTTTTGAAATGTTCAAAGATTAATTAAATATTCAGTTCATAGGCTTTTCTCTTCAGGCCAGGTTTAGACCATTTATCACTCATTCAACAAACATAATTTAGCATCATGTTGGACCCTGAGAATACACCGGGGAATAAGATAAGTCTGGTTGCTGCTCTCATAGAGAAAGACACTAATAGTCATCAATGTGATGAGAGTTATGAAGAAGTGTGGGAAGTTATAAAGTGAAATAGCATGTTCTTAGTCACTCAATCATGTCCAACTCTTTGCAACCCCATGGACTGTAGCCCGCCAGGCTCCTCTGCCCTTGGGGATTCTCCAGGCAAGAATACTGGAGTGGGTTGCCATTTCCTTCTCCAGCAGATCTTACTGACACAGGAATTGAACGCAGATCTCCCATATTGCAGGCAGATTCTCTACCATTTGAGCTACCCAGAAAGCCCTGTGAGTAATATAAATACCTATTATGATCAGAAGTTGGGAAGGCTGTAGGGGAATGTTTCCTACAGGAAGTGATCCCAAGAGCTTAAACCTGAATTATGCATAATTTTACCTAAGACATAAAGGATCACGAATTGTGTAGAAGGAGGTCTTCTCAATAGAAGAAACAGCATTTGACAAGATTGTCTTAGATTTCTGTCCGTATGTCTTCTCTCCTAAGGCTTAAACAGAATTCTAGAGTCCAAGGCAGAAATTAGTGCCTCAGGAGCCATTTTTATGTTCTCCCAGACTTTCTTTCTCCTAGACGGGGCTCTCTCTGCCAAAGGAACCAAAGTACATATCAGCTTCTGATGATGGACCCTACACATCAGTTTATCAGACAGAAACACGATTCAAGCATAATAGTCACTGAGTATATCTGACAAACAAATACAAATTTTAGAAAACAGTTTGCGGAGGCAGAATCTGCATAAGATTGAAGCTTACATAAAAGCAATCTTAACACCTCTAATACACTTTTAATAATATACATACATCAAAATGCATATAAAATATATATGAAATGTATAACATATATAAATAATTTCAATATTTCTAGTCACATTTATGCCCTCTGTTATTCTGGAAACTAATTCTTTTTTTGAGTTGTTTTCAACTCCAAATTCTGAGAAATTAAAAGGCTGTGAACTTATTACCTAAAGGGATTTTTTTTAGGGAGAGGGGTTATTCCTAATACAAGAGGGTGTTCCAGGTGGCACCAGTGGTAAACGATCTGCCTGCCAAAGCAGTAGATGCAAGAGACACGGGTTCTATCCCTGGGTCAGGAAGATTCCCTGGAGTAGGAAATGGCAACCCATTTCAGTATTCTTGGCTGAAAAATTCCATGGACAGAGGAGCCAGGTAGGCTATAGTCTACGGGGTTGCAAAGAGTCAGACATGACTGAATACATGCCTCTAATATCAGAAAAAAAATTGTCAATGATCAACAATATTTTTGTGAGCCTACTAGACATTTATTACTATTCGATGATCTGAAATAAGCCAGACAAATATAACAGGCCATATTTGAGTCCCTAAAATATTCATCTTGTGTGAATATTTATTTACATACATGTGCATTATTTTATTATATACTATATAAATATATACATAATTAATCATAAGTTAGTATATACACCTTTAAAATGTATGTTATTTATACATAAATCTTTCTGTTCTGAGGCCTTAATCTGGAAAATTGAATTTGTTCTGTCCTATTTTAAAGCTTATGCATGGCCTTCTAATATTCTTTGTGAAAACTATTTGACAATAACAAACTTGTTCTCCTTTAATCCTTGGGACAAACAGTAATTTCTATTTATTTAAGTCTTAGTTTTCTGACTATTAATGTGCAAGAGGTCATATTGTGAAACAAAAGCTTAACAAATGCCCTGTTTGGAATATCAATGAGTTACTTTTAATCATTACAAGGAAAATGCAAAGATTCTTTGAAAAAGTAAATACTAAACTGTCACAAAACTCATTTGGAAAAAAAGAACTGAAAAAATATTCACTTGATACTGCCTGACTTGCAGCTTGTTTTAAGGCAAGGCATGGCAGCTGTAAGTTTGGAAGGCAACTTTAGAGTTCCTCACAAAATAAAGTCCCTTCACCACCACTCCATTCTGTGGATAAGGAGACTGAGGCCAGGAAAATTAGTATTAATCCAAAGTCACATAGTAGCTTGATGCAAAGTCAGGTATAGAATCCATGGCTTTTGACACCTGATTGATTGCCCTTTTTGCTGTACTATGGCTTAAACCTGATAAGCAATTTCATCCCAGAAAAGGGTTTATGGCCATGGTGAAGCAGTAAAAGATAAAAATAAAAAAAATTGGATTGTAGAGTGTGCATCCTTTTCTCGAAAATTTTCTTAAACTGGCATGTCTGCCTACTCTGCCACCACACACATGCATTTACCCACTCATATATATAAACACAAATGCTCATTAATGATTGTGAGATGTTCAAAGGTGAAGCTGGCTCTTAATCCTTGTGATCCCACAGGGAAGAACCTAGCTCTTTACACATAATTAAGTTGAACTGAAATTTTTCTAAGCACATTTTAGTATCCCTAAAGCACCAGTGTACCTGTTTTATAGAGTAAGGTTATCTTTACATTCTTCATTTTCATTCTCTCTTCTAGTTAGTGTCGGGATGGGTGGCTCTTTGATGCAGGCAAAGGAATTCAGAATTTGAAGTCAGAAAAAAATGGGTTACAATATTTAGTTTTACTGCATCTGCTATATTGCAGAAGTTAATATTGTAACATCAAGCATTCAGTTTTCTGGTCCTAGCTTTCAAGTAGACTGTTGCACAGCTAGGTGAGACAGTTTTGTGGGTTGTCAGTTTCTGTATCATATGCAATCAGGCCCTACATTTCTATGCACACAAGCCTGACTTCTGACTCATGCTATTATCTTTTTGCTAAGTGCTTGTGTACACAGCAGACTGATGTTATCCGAGAGTTCTCTACTTCCCTCCAATACCCTCACACCATTAGCAACAGTTCCCTCAAACCAGTGACAAGTCGATATTGGTGCATAAATAACCCAACTCCTCACTCTCCATTTGAAAAAACTATGAGACCTATGTTTGACATTGATTCCCAGAGTTCCTCAGCTGATTTATGTTGCCAATTAGTAACTTGCATGATGATGCACATTTTATTGGCTTTCTTCCCTCCCCTTACCCATTTCTCCACTCTCCTACCAGAGTTGCCTGGACTCAGCTTCATAATAAACTATTCATACTCAAACTCTATGTCAGCATCTGCTTCTGAGACTCAAACATAGACAGACAGACAAGTGAATAGACCATTGCCAAACAATGTGTTAAGTGCTGTAAGAAAGTTACACAACATTGTAAATCAACTGTATTTTAATTACATATATATATATGTAATATATACATACATATATATATGTCTAAGTTAAGGAGCTTCCCCGGTGGCTCAGAGGTAAAGAATCCACCTGCAATGCAGGAAACCTAGATTCAGTCTCTGCGTCAGGAAGATCATCCCCTGGAGGAAGGCATGGCAACCCACTCTAGTATTCTTGCCTGGAGAGTCCCATGGATAGAGGAGCCTGGCAGGCTCCAGTCCATAGGGTCACAAAGAGTCGAACACGACTAAAGCGACTGAGTATGCATGCACACATGGAAGTTAAGAGTAGAATATTATGGAAATACCTAACACATATCATAAAGGGCTTTGTTTAGGCTTTGTTTAAAGAGGATTTCCTGTGTAGGTGGTATCTGAGTTGCATTTTTGAAAGTATGAAGAGGTTAACTAGATAAGCAAAAGGTAGAGGGTTCCAGGAAGGGGGAATTACCAGTACAGAGGCTTGGAGGCAAGAGTACCTTATCTTGTTTAAAGAGTTAAAAGCAGTCAGATGTGCCTAAAATACAAGAGTGAGCATTAGGGACAAATGGTGAGAAGAAAGCCTGGAGAGGCAGGCAAGGGACAGCCCAGGAAGATTTTTATGAGCTAAGTCAAGGAGATGCTCCTTTGGGCAAGTCATAAAGAAGCATCATGGGAAGTTAAGCAGAGCAGTGATATGATCAGATTTCTGTTTCAGAAAAATTCACGTTTTACAGCACTGGGGAGAATGGATTGCAGGGATCAAGATAAAAAGCTAAGAGACCCATTAGAAGCCTGTGGCAGTAATCCAGGTAAGAAATGATATGAATCTGAACTAAGCTAATGGTGGAGAAAAAGAAGAGAAAGGACAGATTTCAGAGATATTGTGTGGTTCAAATCAATGGGAATTTTTTGAGTGATTGACTCTGCAGGGTAATGGGAAAAGTTAGAATTTGAGAATGACTCCAGTGTCTGGCATTGGTGATTGAGTCAACTGATGCAACTGAGGTGGTAGTCAGAGAAGGAAAGTTAAGGCTCATAAAGTCAAACTGTGAATGCAGTGTTGTATATATTGAGCATCATATGCCTATGGAAACTTCACATGGAATTAGAGAGCTGGCCTAAGAGGAAAAGAAGCTAGATCCAAAGATGTAGAAATAGAATCTGCCCTCACATGAGGAAGTGATGCTATAAGAACGGAAACAATCAAAGTTGGGGAAAACACACAGTGAAAATGCATACGGTTAGTATGTGACACTGGCTAATACCAACATTTAAGGAGCAAGCAGAGAGCAAAGGGTTTCCCTGGTGGCTCAGACACTAAAGAGTCTGCCTGCAATTCAGGAGACCCAGGTTCAATCCTTGGGTCAAGATGATCCCCTGGAGAAGGGAATGGCTACCTACTCCAGTATTCTTGCCTGGAGAATTCCATGGACAGAAGAGCCTGACAGGCTACAGTCCGTGGAATCACAAAGAGTTGGACATAACTGAGTGACTAACACTTAAAAAATTTTTTTTTCAGAAAGAAAATGTTCCATTAAGAGACAGAAACATTGGCAAGAATAGAGATGACAAATGTCTGATGAAAGGACTACCAAAACCTCTTCTTGTGCCCACAGCATGCATAGTAATTTATCACAGACCTCCTTTACTTTGTCCTCCAATTTAGCTTAGAATCTTCCTCAACTTAGCACACTTGGAGTAGTGAGGGTCATAACTACTAAAAAGAGGTATTGTGTGGATTAAATAAGATGAATATGTGAAGCCCTTAGCATACCACTCCATAAATTGGCCAGAAACTAATACAAGATATATACCAAATGATAGGGGTGAATGCATATAATTTGTTCAGAAGAGATGAGGCAGGGGAAGCTGAGGGAATTTTCTTCTCAGAGTCTTTACTTTCACTGAAGTAGGCATCCAGTCTATCTATAAAGAGGAACAGAGGAAGTGGTAGAAGCGTGAGGAAATTGGAGTTAGTTCCAGATAGCTATTGTAGGAGATGGGTACCGGAGCTGAGAGAAGACTACATAGGAATTGCAGGCAATTGCTGCAGACCTGGTTGCGGGCTGGACACTTGAAATAACTTTCCCTAAATAAAATGGTTTGAGTTATGGTCTCATTTTCTTCAAATATGAGACGTGAAAAATATTATATTAGGTAATAGGAAAAAAGAGAAACAATGCTCTTAGATAAAATGATCCTTATGCTAGGTGTGTTACAAAAATTATAGAAGCTTCGCAGAAACTACCTGAGTAGTATTTTATTGTTTTCATTTATCATACGAAGAAACTGAGGCTAAAGATTTCATGTCTATCACCCAAGATCAAGTTTGTAGTAACTGGCAGTGCTGGGATGGAATTCAGTTCAACTGGAGTTTGTCTCTACTGCTGCTGCTGCTAAGTCACTTCAGTCGTCTCCGACTCTGTGCGACCCCATAGACGGCAGCCCACCAGGCTCCCCCGTCCCTGGGATTCTCCAGGCAAGAACACTGGAGCGGGTTGCCATTTCCTTCTCCAGTGCATGAAAGGAAAAGTGAAAGTGAAGTCGCTCAGTCGTGTCCGACTCTTCGAGACCCCATGGACTGCAGCGTAGCAGGCTCCTCCGTCCATGGGATTTTCCAGGCAAGCATACTGGAGTGGGCTGCCTTTGGAAGACATATCCTTAGGATACCACATTTCTAGTTTTAATCATTGCTGATGTGTTTCAGCTTCTTTCTTCTCTGACA
The DNA here is from genome assembly GCA_024291935.2 of Okapia johnstoni. Taxonomy (NCBI): domain Eukaryota; kingdom Metazoa; phylum Chordata; class Mammalia; order Artiodactyla; family Giraffidae; genus Okapia; species Okapia johnstoni. The sequence continues at coordinate 39,161,859 of CM044308.1, read as the reverse complement.
TTTCACTACTCGTATTTAAGGGAATTCCTTCACAGTCAGCTATGAAATAGACCCTGAACTGCTGTTAATGATTTCAAACCAGTCTTTGTTGTCATGATGTTTTTTCTTCTCATATGGTTGTGGAGTATTTGATCTACTTCAGTTGATTTTTATTCTAATGCCAAAATTAAATGCTTTTGTCAGCAGAGATGAATGTTCTGAAACAAAAGACATTTTAATACCAGTTTAATATTCACATTTATGATTCTTTTCTCTGTTCTCCCTTTCCTTTCCTCTCTCTCTCTCTCTCCAGGTGATTTTCATTATTCACAGTTGATATTTCCTAATATAAAGTCTCCACAAAAACTGAACCAATGGATTACAAACCACTGCTCCTTGGAGAAATGAGTTAGGTTCCTATGAGACTCTGCTCAACCTATCAATACGTTACCATAGTTTATGTGTATTTGTATTTTAAAACACCTTATGAATACTAGTGTCAATTCATTAACATCGAACTCATGGCCAACTGCTTGAACGACGCTTATCTAACACGTGTATTTTCTCCCTAATGCACAGCACATTTTTCTTGTATATAAGTGCAAGAACACTAGATAGCACTATGCTTGGGGATCATTTTAAATGGTGAAATTACTAAAAAAAAAAAAAAAAAAGTACTCAAAAATGTGAAAAATATGACCCTAAATAGACCGCAGAAAGGATACATTTATAGTATGAGAGCTAAAACAAGGAAGCAGAGCATCACCTTGTTAGGTTTAGCTTGGGACTTCGGCGACTCACATTGTCACCCTTCTGTGCAGGTTTATGAATGACCAAAATAGGCCATGAGCATTGCTTGTGAGCTTTCAAATACATATTAACAAGTTGACAAGTTCCCAAGTAAAAAATCTCTGAATAATGGAGGATTGGCTCTGTGTGTGTATGTTTGTCACACACACAAAAAAGTTATCCTAAGTGCCAGCTATTATTTCTTTCTTTTAAATGCTTTCTTTATTGTGGTAAAAGTCACATAATATAGAGCATACTGTTATAACAATATTTAGCCGTACAGCTCAGTGACACTAAGTACGTTAACATTTTTGTGCAACTCTCACCATCATCCATCTCCCAAGATTTTCAACTTCCTAAACTGAAACTCTGTCCCCATTAAACTCTGAGTCCCCATCTCCCTCCCCACTGCCCGCACCGTCCTGCCACTAGTATCTACCAGCGTACTTTCTGACTCTGTGAAGTCGACTATTCTAGGTATCTCATGTAAGTGGAGTCAAACAGTATGTGTTTGCACCTAATGTATACTGGAATGCATTTTTAAGGTTAACTTTATACATGTCTTACAAATAGATTGTACCTTCTTTCTTTCCCCTTGTTCTATACATTAGGTTCTCATTAATTACCTGTTTTATACATGGTGTATATATGTCAATCCCAATCTCCCACTTTATATTCCTTTCCCCACTTGGGGTTTGTATCAGAAACTATCCCATGCCACCAACAGAAAGGATAGTGTATTGATGGACAGTTCCATGTGAGGTTTTCTTAGGAAAGGATCCTTAGAAAAGCTTCTGAAGTTTGAAAACTACTAGAGAATAAACTCAACCGTTGATCTGATTTTTTTTTCTTTTAATAATATGCCCCCTTTGAATTGCCTTCTTTCGTTAACTTTTATATCTTTGCATCTCTTTCAACAGTTGAACGTGAAAAGGATGACTACACTCTGTGACAACATTATTTTGGCGACAAACGTCTGTATAATCAAAGCTATGGTTTTTCCAGTAGTCATGTATGGATGTGAGAGGTGGACCATAAAGAAGGCTGAGTGCCGAATAATTGATGCTTCTGAATTGTGATGCTGGAGAAGACTCTTGAGAGTCCCGTGGACTGCAAAGAGGTCAAACCAGTCAACCCTAAAGGAAATCAACCCTGAATGTTCATTGGAAGGACTGGTGCTGAAGCTGAAGTTCCAATAACTTGGCCACCTGTTGCAAAGAGCCAACTAATTGGCTCTTGAGAAAAGACTCTCAAGCTGGGAAAGATTGAGGGCAAAAGGAGAAGGGGGTGACAGAAGATGAGTCCAAGATGACTCAATGGACATGAGTTTGAGCAAGCTCTGAGAGACGGTAAAGGACAGGGAAGCCTGGCATGCTGAAGTCCTGGGGGTGGCAAAGTGTTGGACACGACTGAGCAGCTGAAGAGCAACACATTTTTGTGTACATACAGACAACATACAGCGCTCTATTGGGAAGACCTTGAAATTTGTTTCAGGCATTTCTGCTTTTGTCTATACATTAGAAACTAGGTTCTGGCTTTTTACTTTTTAAACAGTAGTTGTCAGGATACACTAATATACATTTTTAACCAAACCTTTAGATTATGGCACTTCTGTTCTTCAACATTTTGCCTGCTGCCGTCAAGAGTCTTGTCTCTAGGGAGCACAGTAGCAAATAGAGTATAAACTCTACAGTGGGACAACCTTTGCAACCTTCAAAAACAAAATCAAATGTCTTGGACTATATACCTGGACCTGCTGTTGTTGCAATGAATCATGCTTTGTGTAAAAATGGTAATGACTCTCCTGCGGCAAAGTAGTTGTAGAATCCATAAAGGTTTTGAGGTTCTCAGGGAGCCTCCCCTCAGATATCAGAATTACCCAGTGGTGACCCCACAGCCCCCATCTTCACGTGTCATCAGGCAGCCAAGTTGTCTTCTTCAGCTGCATCTTGGGTATAGAGGTCAAATTCTTTACATTCGTTGCCAAAATAGTTTCATATCAAAATACAGTATATGTCCATCTCCGTGTGTGTCAGTCGATTAGTCGTGTCCGACTTAGGACTTGACTTTTAAAATCTCTTTTCAAGAGCTCTTTATCCTATAGCTTAGCTTCACTGACTAGGAATGCTATGGTAAACGCCACTCCAAGTGGCTTTTAGCCACTCCAAGTATCCAAAAGATACTCCAAGGGTATCTTCTGAGCCCAGAGTACTGTTAAGTTATCCCCAGTGAGGCCTTATTCATTAGGAACAATTCACCCCTCTAGTGGAAGGATGTGGGTATTGCATCTTGAGCTCTGACTCAGAGCTAACTAAGCTTAAGGTTGAAAGAACATTTACAGACTTTTTTTGTTGTAAGATTCTCCTTTTTTGTGCTGGTTTGTTATTAAATACAACCCAATAGAGAAATCACTTTAAAATGTTAATTTGCTTTCTTATGTTTATACACGGGAAAATGCTTAAAGCTATAAACAGGCAATACTATTATTTGACTAATAGATTTCTGTTTATATTCATCTCCATTTTCCCTTTGTTTAGAGTCAAATAGAAATTGATTGGGAAAATGGTTTGTTGTATACTTTACAGAGTTAAACAATAATAGAGGATAGCTTTTCTCATATGCTTCCTATAAACAGTTAGGTTATGCTAAAATCCACAATTTGCCACTAAAGGGAAAAACTATTCATCTAAACTGGATTTTAACAGGAAAACAATATTACTACTGATAAATACCGGTAGCTATTATGGGAATGATGTGAAAATTCTGATTTTAGCTCTACTATGGGGATATTCTTATCAGAAGAAATGTTGAAATTGAAAAATACTTCCAAGATTTACTAGTCCAAAGTCCTGAGGGGTGAAATAATTTGTTCAAAGTCACACAGTTAGTCAGTGGCCAAGCATGAGCCCATTTCTCTTCTTCGGAAATCTACAATTCTTCTTAACGCACAATCCTGGTCATCATGGCGTGACTCTGAAGTCTGGCTTAATGAGTTGGTATCCCACCTTGACTGTGGATGCCTGGATGATAATAGACAAGACCCTTAACCACTCTGTACTTTTCTGTTCTCATCTGTACAGTGAGGGTGATGGAGATGGCCATCTCAGAGATGTTTTGCAAGGATTAGAAGCAGATACTGCAGGAAGATTACTTAGCACAGGACATGGTGCATAATAAGTACTCAGTATGTGTTGGCAATCACTTCTATTAATATTATTATTATTATTACTATGGGTTTTCTCTCTGCTGTTTTGGGATGTTCTAAAAACAGAACTGCTTTTCACCCCCAGGAGTAAATGAGCATGTAAATTAGGGAAATTTAAGCCTTTGTTTTTTATTCCATAACTCATAAGTATTTCAGTACTATGAGAGCACTACTAATCTTACCATTCATTTATGCAGTAATATAAGAGTGATAACAGCTGTTTTAAGAGAGAATTTTGATTTTTTTTCAGAGCATCATATGCACTGCCTCTATTAAGCCAGATTTGTAAAATAATTCTAGAATAATTTAGATACTATGGTATATTAGAAATCGAAGATTATAAGGTGCAAAAGAGATTTTTTTTCTTCTGCTGACATCATAACAGTTTTTACAGAGCCATTATCATCTCAACGGATACGGATGTCGTACAGTCATTATCCTCAGATCATAACGAGGTGGACCATTAGTGCCTCCTTCAGAGACCTTATGGTCTGAGATGTTAATGAGCCTTTGGGGAACCCTAAATCCTGGGATGGTTGGCAGGGTATTCCAGACCATAACAGAACCTTCTTTGCAATGACAATGGATCTTGTCAATTTCTATTAAGGAGCTTCTTAATTCCCCAATCATTAAGATAGAGGAAGGACTTATTATACTAGCCTATAATTAAGGAAGCTTTCAGCCATAAATCCCTTCTGTAGAGTCCTTCCTTTTATTCAATATGGAATGAATAAAGGGTAAGTCTCCCAGAAGAGGAACAATGTAGACATCATCCATCTCAGGAAATGCAGGCTGAGGATTCTCTCTAGTTTCCTCTAAAACCCTCAGCCCCTATTCACTCCTTTGTAAAGACACAGAACAAGTGAGGCCCCTGGAATAATACCTAGAGGTCTCCAGCAACTGGTCCAGTGGGCATCTCTTGTCACAACGGTCATGTGGCTTAGACAGTGTTTGAGTATATCTAGGCATTATGACAGAGAAACACACAGGTTCAAAGCACTATCTCTGCCCTTAAGTAATTCACAAACTTATTGAAAAGAGTGAATAAGAAAGGTATGGTAATGATATAAGAATTCGAGGCAACAATACAGAGAGGAACCCAAGCAGCAACAGAGCGCTTTTCCAAAAGTGGGTAAAGTATGTGCTATGAATTAAATGAGAAAATATATGTAGGAGTTGATGCTTCATGAGTATTGCATCCTATTTTAGAGGAGGATGAATTCAGTCGCAAGTGTTTACTATTGACTTTATTTCTTTATGTCTCAGTCTCTCAATAGCTAAATGATGGATTCATAACATCCCGCTATGAACCAGAAAATCAAATGATCGTATTTAATTTTTTGTTGTTTTCTATAAAAGGAAGTGATCCCTGGCAAGTTGAAGTGGTGGGTACTATAGAAATATTCAGATAGGAAGAGATACAGGCTTCTTCGCAAGTGAGGTTTACTATCGTAACCCAAAATTTATTGCTTAAAAAAAAGCAGGGAGCCAACTAGGAACAGAAATTATGTGCTGCCATAAAAATCAAAAATGAAAGAATCCAACCCGTTGACCTTGAATGTACAGAAACTGGAAGTTCCCTCATTCTTTTTGATAATCCCAGACTTTTCATCTAAATTTCATTCGACCTCAAGCAGACCTGCATTTGGCTTATTACTGAAGTTTCATTGCTGAAATTTTCCAATGTAAGAAGTTTTCTAATCAGAAGTTAAATTTATAGAAAATCTCCACTATATTGAAGAAGAAATAAATGTCTGCTTCTGCATTTTCTGCTTTCAGAATTTGAGTTAGTTTTATTGTGGTGTTTCCAAACCAGGTCTTCTTCAGTACTAGCCAGGGAAAGAATCAGACAGGATTCCAGCTCAGAGTCCTGAGCTGGAGATTTTTAAAGGGGTCCAGGCATTGATTTACGTTGTTAATAAGAAGCTCCTGGGTTTCAGTGTCTCATCTCAGGTAACTGGTGCTTTAAGGGCATTCAGAAACCAAGGTCTATAATATGATATTTGAGACTTTTTTCATTGTTCTATTTAAGTTGCTTGAGGCAATTCATCTTTTTGGTTGTTATTTCTCCTTTGCTTCTAATCACTTTGTATTTGACTGTCATGTCAGGGAAATCTGAGTAGCTCTGCTAAGCCCTAAAGATAGGTGCAGTAAGCAGGCTGGCTTGAACATTTTTAGCTTCCAAGGGCATTTCACTAGCACTCCTCAAGTTCATCCATCATATTCACTCCTCCTACTTCTTGTAACAACAAAGGCCCCGTACAATACTGACCACTCTCCACTGTGCTAACTATGCCCAATATGAGCACACAGGCTTCTGGCCACAAAGTTGCTTAAAAAGAAACATAAAAAGCAAGAACAACTATAACAACAACAAAAAGGTGTGAGGCATGTGGCTGTCTGCTTCCGGAACCTAGAGACGTGATCTCTCTCTCTCTCTCTCTCTCACACACACACACACACACCACAAATTTCATATTTTTTTTCCCTCTACTCATAACCCCCTTCCCTCCTTCAAAGGACAGCTCTGTTGAGAGAGGCTTTTATTTAGAAAGTCAGCATTTCAGAATTCCATCGAATATCTGAATAAGCCCCACGTTTATACAAGCACTGACTCAAACCAAGCTTCTTCTCCTTAAAGGACAGCTCTGTAACTCTAACAACTGAGCAAGCAACCTCTCTCTACATTATTCAAGGAGGCACACCCTTGTCTTAGTCTTCACATTGTGGGTGATGTGTATTTATGAGAAGTATATACTGGAGCTATGAAAAAATGATCTGACATTAGTCCCAGATCAAATTAGAGATTAAAAAAAAAAGATCAACCAAATAAAAGCCCTTGAAGGGCAGATGTAAATTGGATAAGCTTCCATATTACAAGACTAACAAGAAAGAATTCTGAGACAAGAATGAAAAGCAGAATGCAGCCTCTAAATTGCTGCTGATTGAAAAGTAGCATCAAACCTGGGTTCACGGGTTGCTTTTCTTGCTTACACAAGAAGGCATTAACTGGGCACCTTTAGGATACCGTGGCAACTATTGGTAGGAGCTACATCCCTCTCAGGAGGTGTCCAGTTATACTAAGAAGAATCAACAGCTTCAGCCGGGATGTGGGAAGGAGGTAGGATATAGAAACTAATCTGCACATTGGGCTTCCCAGGTGGCGCTAGTGATAAAGAATCCGCCTGCCAATGCTGGAAACTTAAGAGACTTGGGTTTGATCCCTGAGTCAGGAAGATCCCCTGGAGGAGGAAAATGGCAACCCACTCCGGTATTCTTGCCTGGAAAGTTCCATGGGCAGAGGAGCCTATTGGGCTACGGTCCATGGGGTCTCAAAGAGTTGGACATGACTGAGCACAGATACAGGCTCTTGTATATGTGCCTTCCAACTTGAGTGTGAAGGATGCTGCTTATTTCCTGGGATGCTGATACTTTCGCAGGTGCCGCCCGGTAGAATTTTTGCAGTCATAGAATGACTCTGTATCTGTTCAATTCAAAATGATAGCCACTAACTAGCCTCACTTGTGTTTTGAGCTCATGAATCCTGGTTCAAGCAACTAAAAAAACGAAAAAGAAATATCTATATGTCCATTTTAATATAAACAAGTGACTGAATACATAAATGGAGAAAAGACAACAAATCTCCTATACAGAAGCATTCCAAATAATTTATATAAATTATATTGTTTAGATTAATATAATTTACTTAATCTAACTTTATGATAAATACATTTATAAATATATAAAAATTCTATATAAATATAATTAATATAATTTATATTAATCTATTTCAAGGATTAATGTTTAATTTTGTATGTTTTTACTTATTTTTATTATGGCTGTTATGATCTTTGTGATATTATTGTTAACTAAGGGTATGGTACATTGTTTATTTATTTTGTTTTAAATTAGGAAGAGTAAGAAAGCTAAGAGATATGGCTGAAAGTTAACAAGAAATGTTAGAAAAATTGGTAAAATAGTGACATCAAAATGTATCATCCACCAAATATTAATGTTGCATTATGATGATTTGGGTATTAAAATTGAATTATTAGTGGTGTGGCCTTTCCCAGCAAAGAAATATACTGACTTGGGAAAATTAGTTATGTTTTATTTTGCTGCAATTCTGCTATTATGTGTACTATAGATGAAACATCTTTGTAGGAAATTTCCTCCAAGAGGACAAAAACACTTTGAAACTAACCTTCATTAACTTTCCCAGCACCGTCTGTGTTAGGGGGTAAGCCCTATTCTTCAGCGCTGCTAATGCAAGACTAGGGTTGATGAGATTATTAGGGCAGGTGACTAAGCCAAGACGGGTTCCAGATCTAACTCATGAATTCAGTTTTTGAATACTTGGTGACTTCTAGGCTGTTTCATCTAAAGAATCCACAAAAGTAATGAAAACTGCTGTCTTCTGAAGTTTGCCCTGTGCCAATGTGACCCCTGCATTTTCCTAATGAATCTGCATGAAGAGAGGGGCTTAAGGAATTAGTCCCCTAGACTAACCCCTAAAGGGGTTAAACAAGTCGTGCATGTATGCTAAGTCACTTCAGTCATGTCCGACTCTTTGCGGCCCTATGGACTGTAGCACTCGAATCTCCTCTGTCCATGGGATTCTCCAGACAAGAATACTGGAGTGGGTTGCAATGCCCTCCTCCAAGGGATCTTCCCAATCCAGAGATAGAACCCATGTCTCTTACATTTCCTGCATTGACAGGCTGGTTCTTTACCACTAACGCTGCCTAGAAAGCCTTTGATGAGTCATCAGTGTTCAAAGGAAGAAAGCACATGACCCCAAAGCTTCATCCAGGGATTCTTCTCAAATGAAAGTTAAAAATCAAAACCCACAACTCTGTTCTCCCACCAGTTGCTTCAACATAATCAAGGACCCCCTCAATGTCTTGGGACAAAATGCAAAACTTCTAGGCATATGAGGCAGACCCTGATGATCTCTTAACTATGTCTTCAGACTCATCTTCCACCTCTTCATACATTTCTACCAGTGAAACTAAACACCTTATGTACCTAAGTCCTCAACCCATGCTGTGCCTTTTTTGCACATTTTCCCATAGCCTGAAACTGACTCTTCACCCCCTCCCTAGCCCCACCCCTACCTGTACCTCCATATGGCCCACTTGGCAAGCTCCTTTTACCATTCAGATCTCTCATCTGCAACTTCTACTACCAGATACGGTGACCAACCATCCCAGTTTGCATGAGACTAAGGGATTTGTGGAGATTCAGAATTTCAGTGCTAAAACCAGGAGACTTCCAAGTAAGCTGGGACAAGTTAATTATCTTACCCCACTTCTCACTGACAGAATTAATCTCTCTCACCTTTAATTTTCCTACATTTTTTATTCTTAATGTTACTATGACTGGCACACTGCATTGCATTGATTCACATCTTCTCTCGAACTCTTGTTCATGCTCATTCGTGTCCAACTCTTTGCAACCCTGTGGACTATAGCCTATCAGACTCCTCTGTCCATGGAATTTTTCAGGCAAGAATGCTAGAGCAGATCACCATTTCCTACTCCAGCGTCTTCCCTGGTAGAGTGTAAACTCAGATGGCAGGGTGGAGAGTTCATTATCTTCGTAGCCCGGGACAGTATTCCTTAAGGGCAGCAGCATGTTAGAATGAACTGAAAGGCTTGTTGTTGTTGTTTTAATACCCTCTGACTTCCAGATATTCTGAATTAATTGATCTGAATCAGTGAGATCTGGGCATGGGTTTTTGTTCCTTGTTTTTTTTCTTTTGAAGCTTAACCAAGTAATTCTAATGTGCAGTCAAGGTTCCTGACACCTGCTCTAGGGTAATGATTCTCCATTGGGGGTGGTGTGTGCCTCGAAACTAAACACATCACCGCAGGCCCAACTACCCACAGATTCCAATTTAATTTATCTGGAATGGGGTCCAGGCAGCTGTATGCTTTAAGCATCAGGTGATTCTAATTCACAGCTATCATTAAACTCCATTTAAATATTAATATATATGTACCTATAACCAAACTAAATTCCAGGCTATTCCTATTGCCCTTCACTCTTGCCAGGTCTCTATTATTAAGTGCTTAACATAAATAGATATTAATATCTAATGAATAATACCTTCAATTTTTGGCTCATGCCACTACAGAAACTTGTTTTTTTCAGTGAATCTCTTCACGCTGTTTCTTTCACAGCCATATCAAGTAACTATTCAGTCTCTCATTAGTTAACAGTCCTTCTCAAAGCCTTTTTCCCAATCTGTGATTCTACTCATAGTCATGATGTTATCTGTCTTCCTTCCTACTATGCAGCACTTGTACAAAGATCAGTTTTCCGACTCTGCTGCGCCATCTTTCTAATTCTCTCCTGGTGTCTTATTGTTCTGCCCCCACCTCACAGCACAGTCCACATACACACTAGACTGTTTTTTCTCTCTTGAATACACTAAGCTAATTCCCCAAATCAGAAATCTTTTACTTTGTCTGGAAGAATTTGCTCACAGATTTTCAAACGTCCTGCTTCTTTCATGTCACAGGTATGAGCTCAAATATCACCTCCCTAGAGAGGCCTCTCCTGTCTGCCCAGTCCACAGTAACTTCCGCAGTCACCATTCTCTATCATTCCAGCCCCTGTTAGTTGCCAAATAACATTTATCAATTTCCAAAACTATCTTGTTCTGTTCTTTCCTTTTCTTTTTTATATCTAACTACCCTTTCAAGAATGGAAGTAGTTGCTCAGTAGTGTCTGACTCTTTGCAACCCCATGGACTGTAGCCCTCCAGACTCCTCTGACCATGGAATTCTCCAGGCAAGAATACTGGAGTGGGTTGCCATTCCTTTCTCCAGGGGATCTTCCCAACCCCCGGGGTTTGAAATTGAACTCAGGTCCCCTGCATTGCAGGCAGATTCTTTACTATCTGAGCCACCAGGGAAGTCCACTGAATCTCTGAGTCTGGAGCTACTGATTTTTCTACTAAATTCACCTATTTGCAGCATAATTCAGACACCAGGCCAAAAGTATGTCTCACTAGCCAAGATTTATGGCAACATGTTCAAGACAGTGTGATTTCATGAAATGGTATACTCTGAAATTAGACACTCGTTGGTTGGAATTTCATCTGACATTTCCCAGCTGTATCATCAAGGGCAGCTTTAATCAGTGACCAACAACAGTAGCATCATCTGGGACCTTGTTAGAAATGCAAATGTTTGGACCCCACTCTAGACCTACTTGGAGAAGGCAATGGCATCCCACTCCAGTACTCTTGCCTGGAAAGTCCCATGGACAGAGGAGCCTGGTAGGCTGCAGTCCATGGGGTCGCTAAGAGTCGGACACGACTGAGCGACTTCACTTTCACTTTTCACTTTCATGCATTGGAGAAGGAAATGGGAACCCACTCCAGTGTTCTTGCCTGGAGAATCCCAGGGACGGGGGAGCCTGGTGGGCTGCCGTCTATGGGGTCGCACAGAGTCGGACACGACTAAAGTGACTTAGCAGCAGCAGCTAGACCTACTGAGTCAGAGCCTCTGGAGTTGGGGTCCAGGAAATTGCCCTACAAACACTTCTTGTCACTCTTAGGTACACTAAACTTTGAGCCCCAGTAATTTCCTTTATGTTGCAAAAATTGTTAGAGGACTCAATGATAATAAGGTATACAGAAATGTTTAGTACACAGGAGGTGCTCAAGAGAGAATGATCTCTTTGCATTTACTTTCATAAAAAAAAAATTGTAGACCTAATTCATTTCTGTTGGGCAGAATTCAGACAATCTCTTTTTTTTTTCTGAATATCCAACCCCTAGGAAAAGAGAGAAAGTGAAAGCAAGCTAACTGATTCTCCATAAGGAAAGAAACAGAAGCACTATAAAAAGGATGTCCACTTGGGGTCACTTAGGACAGGGGCAACCAGTCCTTCATACCTTAGTAGCCCCCTACACTCCAGTACAGTTTAATAATTGATGTTCATAATGATGATCCTGCATTATTAAGTGAATGCAAAATTCTTCTCCTGAGTCCCTGCTCAAGTGTGTTCAACTTCTATTAGGAAGATTTCCATTTGAAATATTTAAATCACTTTCTGGGGGCCCAAATTGGACAAGATTTAGTTACTTGGAATATTTTACTGGATAAAATTATCCTGTTCTCTGCAGATTCCAGAGGAATTAGACAGTAGTATATATTTATCAACACATTTCTCTTACTGAATAGGACACTCTTTAACAGAAGGGGCTATGTCTTCTCTGTCCTTGGAAATTCCATTCAGTACCTAGTTCGTGTGACTCCACACAAAAGGAGTCAGACCACAGTAGGTCTGTGGCCTGAAAGGCTTGTTGAATTCAGGGAACCTGCATTTTCTACTGGGAAGAGGACGGATCATCACTCAGATCACTGCCCTCTTGGATACCCTTTAAGCTTGTGTTCCTGCCAGATAAGCTAAAGAGAGAGCAATTCTCAAAGTCACTGGCATTTATTGAAAGCCAAAGAAATTAGTGAGCTCTGACATTTATAGGTCTTAAACATTAAAGAAGTTCGAGCAAGGTTCAAGTCTTAAATGTAATTTCATAAGAGTTGCTGTTAATTCTCTAATAATTACTCTGCTTATTATTTTAACAGCCAGATTTATGGTCCTGGCTAGCCCTAAGTTTAACAACATGGTCTCTCAGCTCTCAAACTTTTTCATTTCCCAATAACCCAAGTTGTCTCTAATGGGATATTCCCGAATGGTTCACAGTTTTGAACACTCATTATATGTCAAGGTTTGTTATGATTCCCTCACATATCTTAGTTTATTTAATCATCAAAATAACCCAGTAAGGCAGAGACCATTATAAAATTTGCTTTACAGATGAGGATTCAAAAGTAGAAAGGCTAAGCAGTACACTCAAAGTTTCATAGCTAGCAGGTGGGACACAGTCATGCTTTACATGTAGAGTCTGTGTGCTAAATCATTCTGCAACACTGTCTTTTCAGTGAAATAAGTTTCAATTGAGGAAAATGCAATAAACTCTTAATTATTCATTATGGGGGTGAGAGGTCATAATGCTCTGACTTAGGAAAAGCTAAAACACAAAGAGATCTTTCTGACCTGTTGGCATTCTCCCCCTTTCTCTGCTTCACCCACATCCTCCAGCCTCAGCAGCACTGTGGGAGTGGGAAGAACTGTCTCTCAGGTTCATGAAAGGCCCTTGGAGGACTTTTTTGCAGCACTGGCTGTTCCAAACTCAGTGCAGGTAGTCTGGTTGGTAAGAGCTTTGGGAAAAGATTTGGTTGTAAATGAGGTCAGAACCATTGTTAATATGAGGTTTGGACAGTCTTTGTTGAATTGACTTTATGCAACTATTCTTGGTCTTGGTGTCTCCATTAGCATCAATAATTGATGCCTGGCTACATTTCTTTTGAAACCACTAGCTCTGAATGATACATATATATACATACACATATACACAACATATTCCTATATATCCACATATGTATGTACACTAGCATACATATGCATCCATATATATGATGTACAATATATATTATATATATATGTATATTCTGCACAGCTAATACCTCACCTTATCAGAGGAAATAGTGGAGGAAAACACGAGTGCAAAATTAATTCAAAAAGGAGACAGGCATTTGCTTAGTTGTATTGAACAAAGTAAACAAAAGCTGTCAAACAAGTTTGAAGTATAAACAAAATAAAGCCTCTGATGAGCACAGCAGGTTCATCCTTAAAAGAAGCCATATTGTCTGGACAGGTCTTGAGCCCGAAGCTCGATGCAAGAGCAGATAGGAGCAGCCTCTTTCACCTCTTCTGGGTGAGATGCAGGGCTCAGTCAGTATGGGTGAATGAGAAAACTCTTCTGGCTTTTCAGTGAATACAGAATAAATGTCACTTTCTTTGGAAATGACCTTTCTGCTATTCTCATCTTTGTGTATAAAGTTGCTGTGTGAGAAAATCCATGCCTATGAATTTCATTTCTGAAGGTACAACAGAATCATTCCATAGACATTTTCAAGATGGATGGACTAGAAAGTATCAGAATCAGAGATGAGAGTCGATTTCTACAGTGATCGTGAAAGAATCAAGGTTCTCATCCAGTGTAATTCAGTAGGGGTTTTAGACTCTCATCAGATGAGTATTCGGATTGAGATATGCAGTGCATTTCTTAGAAAAGGACTTATCTGAAATTGTTTGACTTTCATTTACCAAAGACAATCGACAGCACGTACCCTTCATGGGGGACTTTTCTGAGCCCTTCTGTCCATAAAACAGGACTCAAATTAATCCCCTTGAAATTTTAGAGATGCGCATATTCATGATAATGTTAATGAAAAACAAAAGTAAGTATGCTGTTGTAGAATGGCCAAGAAAAACACAGAGGTCTTACACACAGGTCTTAAATGGCCAGCATTTGTTAAGAGATGGATATTGTAGCTTGTACAAATTGAGAATTGCTACAAATGTGTTGCATTCTTTCGGGACTAATAATGCAATGCCAAAAGCAATCAAGCTTTTAAAAAATCTCAGCTGTCCAGCAAATGGATGATCATTATTACAGCAAATCACTATGCACCTTAGAACAAATGAAGTTTATGGTTCAGTGTAATTCAATACCCAGATTTCATCACCTGCGCTCCAAAGTAGTGCAATCTGTCATAGGAATACAATTTGTAATACCAATCTGGAGACCTAACCAAGGTCTAATTAAGCAACAATTGCAATTTTCTCCCACTCCCCTCTCCATAACCATCTTCTACACCCCAAAGCTGGAAGCTTCCTCATTTTAGAACGGTTATTAGCCCTAAACATTCTTTTGGGGGGTATTCTTTGAAAATTCTGACCAAAAGCTTCATCCATTTGGGTGTTACACCTCATCTTAAAACACTGAGGTCAGCTTTCAGATGCAAAAGAAAAATAAAATTGTGTGTAAGTGCTATCACTGAGTTGCAAGCCCCTCGAAAGAAGTTATTGGATCTTGTTCACTAAAATGAGACCATTTTACCCTAGCACAATGCCCAGCATCCAGTACTATAGTTACTGGATAAGGTAGTAAATTACAGTTAAATATCATTATTTTAAAATTCCTGATTCAAGATTTGTGTTAACTCATGCAAGTCTCAAGCTTAGGTTGTGATCTGCCCTGTTTTATGATGAAAAGTCAATTATTAGTCACGTTTCAAGGACTAATACATTGACAGTTTGCAAGTGTGGATTGTAAAGGATAAGCTCTGTTATACAGCAGTATTTTAAATGCAGTATTTATATACAAATAATTATTATGCTAATTTCACAGCATCTTGATCTACTCATTAACACAGATACAAAGAATCAGCATGGTGTGGTGGAAGAGCATTAAAAGGGTAATTAGGAGCCCTGGGCTCTGATCCCAGTCCACCACTCATTAGCAGTGTCACCTTGGCCAAGTCGCTTAACCCCTCTGAGTCTGTTTCCTCACCTGTAAAATGAAGAGATTGAACTAGAGCACACCAAGTGCCCTTCCAGCCTTAACAGTTTATGATTCTATGATCCCAGTGAATGCCCAAGTGGCAGCCATACTCTCCTCTTAATTCATTGTACACACAGTTTCCCCTCTTATCACAGCTTTTGCACATGATGTTTTCTGAGCCTGAGACACTTTTTGGTGAATTGTCTATACCTCTCTTATAGTGATTAACTCCTCTGTTTCTTCTGGAGGCTGGTTCCTCAGGTAAATTGTCCTTGATTTCTCAAGTCAAGTTCTGCTACAATCTTGCACAATTATGTCCCTTTCCTTCAGAGAATGCATCTTAATTCTAATTTTTAATTAATGTCCATCACCTCCTCTAGATTGTTTGTTTTAAGAAGACAGGGACACAGTCTGTTTTTTCTTACTATTGCTTCACAAGTACCTTCTATGGTGCCTTTCACAGAATAGGCACTTGATAAATAGTTATGGGATAAACAATTGAGCAATGAATGAATGCAATCAGTGCCAAATACATGGATAAATGTCTTAAATGAAAGGCAGGGGGTGGGGTGGGAGGCATTGACATGGTAGCCTGTCATTACTATGTGGATTTAAAAGACATAAAATTGCCCCCTTTCTATTGTACTTCATTTCTTTAATTGGATCATTTGCAAATTACTCTTAGGCAAAACATTTTTAAACTAATTTCCATGTCAGAATTAAGGTGTGAATTTGAACCAAGATTTTTAAATGCTGACATTTGTGAAAGGAGAGAGGTCTTATGGCTAGTGCCAACATAAATTTGAACCTATGTAGTTTTTTTCTTCCAATAATGCTTCCATTATTCTGTTTTAATATCTGTATAATTTCAGCCTTTAAGTTTTCCTATCATAGTTTCATCCATACATTCATGATCATCTGTGAAGATTTTATAAAGTACATATATATAAAATTTTACTAAACACTCTTAATACAAAATTATTCTTCTTAGTTTTACCTTGCATATCTCTTGTTTTTCAAGCTTGTTATGTTTTCAAGCAGTTTTCCTCAGTCATTTTCTCTGGTTTCAAATGTTTCCATTGGTAATGAGTTTCAATTGCAAAGCACAGAAATTTCACATTTGCAGAAGTTCACTGTATGAATATATTTCATGCTATTAACTCTAGTCTCAAGTCATAGGCAATGGCACCCCACTCCAGTACTCTTGCCTGGAAAATCCCATGGATGGAGGAGCCTGGTAGACTGCAGTCCACGGGGTCGCTAAGAGTCGGACGACTGAGTGACTTCACTTTCACTTTTCACTTTTCACTTTCATGCATTGGAGAAGGAAATGGCAACCCACTCCAGTGTTCTTGCCTGGAGAATCCCAGGGACAGCAGAGCCTGGTGGGCTGCTGTCTATGGGGTCGCACAGAGTCGGACACGACTGATGCGACTTAGCAGCAGCAGCAGAAGCAAGTCCTATGTAACTAAGCACAGGTGCCCCCCGTCATCGTTGTCTTCCATCCCTTTCTTTTTACAGAGAAAAGAAGAAATTGTGGTTTATTGTAAATCCTGGTATTAAAAGAATATCTCTTATTTCTCCTCCTGTGATTTGTTCTGAACTTAAAGGATGTCCTGTAATAATAAATAGTCAGGCTTCAAAGGTGACAGTTTAGAATTTCAAGAAAGAAATGATGTATCAAGTAGCAATATTACCATCAGAAATGTGGCTAAATAGGTTGAGAAAAATAAACCTAATTCCTTATTTTTGTATGTGAGCCGCTGGCTGTATATCCTCAAACTATCTCTTCTTATTTTCACACAGAATAGCAGTTTTACCCAGTATTACTGAGGAGCCCACACCTCAATAAACAGACTATTATGTAGACACCATAGACAAGAAGCATTTAATTTGTAATTATTCCTAGTTTTCAAAACTCGAGATGTTGTCACCATGGGCATTATGGATACATTCTTCATATGGACATATTTCAAATCTTCCCTCCATAAAATTTGTGGGCTGGTGACGATCAAGTTCTTGTGCTGTGCTATGC
Organism: Okapia johnstoni; assembly: GCA_024291935.2. Classification (NCBI taxonomy): domain Eukaryota; kingdom Metazoa; phylum Chordata; class Mammalia; order Artiodactyla; family Giraffidae; genus Okapia; species Okapia johnstoni. The sequence continues at coordinate 39,144,423 of CM044308.1, read as the reverse complement.
TTAGTCACTCAGTCATGTCCAACTCTGTAACCCTATGAACTGTAGCCACCCAGTTTCCTCTGTCCGTGAAAATTCTCCAGGCAAGAATACTGGAGTGGGTTGCCATGCCCTTCTCCAGGTAATCTTTCCAACCCAGGGATTGAACCCAAGTCTCTCTCATAGCAGGTGTATTCTTTACCATCGGAGCCACCAGGGAAGCCCAAAAATACTGAAGTGAGTATCTATCCCTTCTCCAGGGGATCTTCTTGACCTAGGAATTGAACCAGTATCTCCTGCATCGCAGGAGGATTCTTTACCATCTGAGCTATGAAAGCAGAAATTGTGCTACAATCATCTTGGGGAGATTTTTTTTCTTCCTCTTTTGCCTTTGGCTTGAGGTCTGTAGTTTGATGCAGCAATATCCTTTAATGTATCCATCAATAAACATGTTAACTTTTTGGTTTGGGGTTTATAAACACATTAACATGTAAGTCCTAAAAGAAGACATCTGTCAGTTGGCTCTTTCTGAATAATAAATCACCAAAAGTTGTTGAGGGTCAGGTGTCATTTGGGTGTTTTTCTGGGTTTATGCTTGGTGACAACCATATTCAGTTGTGGCTCAGCTGGGAACTCATTCTGCTTAGCTCCAACCCCTAAACCTAAACAGCTAAATGTGAGTACCACAGCTTAGAATCAGAGACACGAAAACCAGAAACTTCACTATGAAGCTCAGTTGGTGCCTATATAAGAGAGGTAAAAGATTTCCGTGTACTGGGCAGAGCTAGTTACCCTCACTCCCAGTGTCTAGATATTAAGATGTTGTAAAATAGAGAAAAGTGGAAAAGAGGAGCCATTTAGGTGAGAAAAGATGACGTTGAGAAACAGTGAGTCTTTGCAGAGAGAGAATTAAACCACAGTTCAAGGGAACTGGCTGATTTCTGAGTCATCATTTAGTGGGTCTTTCAGTTGCCTTCAAGTTTCATCCTCAGCAGTCCATCTTATGTTGATCATCTTGTTTGAAGTGATGTGTCTTTGCTTTGACAATTATATAGGGCTCTACACAAACTCAGAGAAGGCAATGGCACCCACTCCAGTACTCTTGCCTGGAAAATCCCATGGATGGAGAAGCCTGGTAGGCTGCAGTCCATGGAGTCGCGAAGAGTCAGACACCACTGAGCGACTTCACTTTCATTTTTCCCTTTCATGAATTGGAGAAGGAAATGGTAACCCACTCCAGTGTTCTTGCCTGGAGAATCCCAGGGACGGCGGAGCCTGGTGGGCTGCCGTCTCTGGGGTCGCACAGAGTCGGACACGACTGAAGTGACTTAGCAGCAGCAGCAGCTACACAAACTAACTCGTGTGGAAAGGAATCCATCCATTGGACCACTCAGAGGATGAGGGTATTTAGAATACTTTAGTAGTGACAGCATAGGAAAAGAATTCTCTTACTCCTGAATAATGTGAGAATAGACAGAATAATTTTAACACCTACCAGTAATCTGGAGTAACATCATATTATGCTTTTTATGAAATATGAGGCTATTTCTTTAGATTGATGCATGCCTCACCCATTAGCAAAAATATAAATACTTTTCCCTTTCTTTTTTTCTCCAAATTCTTTATTTATATTAATAAGCAGGTATATGTTGTTGTTGCAATTTTTAAAGCCGCATTTGACAATCTTTTCAAATCTTCAGAACAGTTAAAATGTGAATTTTGGACTCACCTTCCAAGAACATGTTACTTGCAATAATAATACCATCATAGTCTCAGTGGGCTATTAAATGTGTTTACAGATCAGACATGCAAAAAGACATTTTATCATAATCACTTTTGCTGGTTTGTATTTAGATTGAGTCTTGCAATTTCTACTTTTAATGGTTAAGAGTCTTTCTGGTTCACTTTTTAAATGTACAAAATCAAAATGCAGAGGCAAAATTCCTGTCAATGTTGAAAAAAAGATACTTAAGAACTATTCAAATCAAATTTATATTTCAGTCATTTGCTTTCCCCAAAATGGAGAAAAAACCTAATCAACAGATGAGCGTTTTTCCAGTGGCTCATAATTCTCTTTAAGTGAAGACTCAAGAAAAACATTCCCCCAATAACACACTGAGAAGAGAAGAGAAATAAACTCCTTGAAGGCATACTAAAGCAATGAGGGAGAGATATCAGGGGAGAGAGGGAGAAACAGCCACAGTGGACAGATCCATTGGCCTGAAGCAGTCAGAATGGGGATGGCTCCAGTTGAATAAATGCCTAATGAACCCAGAAACAGTGGTAGCAGCCTTGGACCTCATGGACAGCCCATCTTCACACTCAGTGAGGCGGACCCCACTGCTGGCCACATAATGATTGTTTTGGAGACATGGACATTCAAGGAAAGGGTGGGGCTGGAAGAAGTGCAATTTTCTTGCCAGTGAAAAAGAACAATAGCCACATACCCAATTCTGTGCTTTCAAAAGTTCCCATTTTAAGATGGTGTATAGGAAAACGTCATAAATTTGGACCCTATTATTGGTCCTTTCTCCTAGCTGTCACAATGGTTCCCTGGGAAAGTTTTATTGCTTACCTAAAGTCAAGGATGGAGAAGGCAATGGCAGCCCCCACTCCAGTACTCTTGCCTGGAAAATCCCATGGACGGAGGAGCCTGGTAGGCTGCAGTCCATTGGGTTGCTCAGAGTCGGACACGACTGAGTGACTTTACTTTCACTTTTCACTTTCATGCATTGGAGAAGGAAATGGCAACCCACTCCAGTGTTCCTGCCTGGAGAATCCCAGGGACGAGGGAGCCTGGTAGGCTGATGTCTATGGGGTCGCACAGAGTCGGACACGACTGCAGTGGCTTAGCAAAGTCAAGGAATTCGGTGGGAAAGAGTGATGTGACAGCTCAAGTTTGTCTTACAGAAGTACATTCTTATCCAGGCTTATTTTATTCACAAAACTTCCTGTTCCTTTAACATAGAGCAGGATAGGAAATTCCTCTTCTTACAGAGATTTACTGCCTATTTGTTATAGAATTCTGGCTTGAGCTGTGGTCTCAGCTCAGAATCACTTCCTCATTGGAGACACTGACTACCCACACTACACCAGCTCCATCCTGAATTTTCATCCTCTTAATAGTTATTTTTCCTATGTAAAATCATACTGCTATTTAGTTGTTCTTTATCTGTATCCCCCACGTGACTAAAACTTCATGAAAACATGGACCTATTGGTAGTTGTTTAGTACTATATTCTTAGCTATTAGAACAATGCCCATCATGTAGCAGGTGCTCAATAAATATGGGTAAATGAGTGAATCAACCAGGTTGTGCTGGTGAACACCAGGTTACATAGAAATAGGTAGTAAGGGAAGATATCTAATTTGAGTTCTGGTCCACAATTTAATCATGCATGTGGGTGGGACATGGTTCCCTTATATCAGCAAGTAATGCTTGGACACCAGCTGGGTGACCTACAGTTCATGTAAATTCTTTTTTTTATGTCATTCATTCATTTATTCATTCATTTATTTATTTTGATGTAGCCAGGTCTTAGTTGCAGCATTAAGGATTTTAGTTGTGACAAATTAACTCTTAATTGCTGCATTGGGATCTAGTTCCCTGACAAGGGATTAAACTCAGGCCCGCTGCATTGGGAACACAGAGTCTTAGCCACTGGACTACCAAGAAAGTCCCAATTTTAGTAAGTTCTGACATTATCCACCTGGAGATAGCATCAGGTCTCACAGGTTAAGGGCTCAGCCCCACAAGAATATTCCCCTAGCTTCAGATAGCAGTTGCAAGTCCAAGTTATTCACTTGTGCTTCTGATCTACAAACTATAAACTATAGATGCCAAAGATTCTCTCCTTTGACCTCAGATACAAGTTGCAAATCCAGGTTGCTACTTGTCCTTCTGACTGGCCATAAATCAGAGATTCCCACAACCTCTCCTTGGATTTGATTAATTTGCTGGAGCAGCTCACAGAACTCAGAGACACATTTTACTTACTAGGTGGTGGTTTAGTCACTAAGTCGTGTACAAGTCCTGCAACCTCATAGACTGTAGCCTGCCAGGCTCCTCTGTCAATTGGATGCTCCAGGCAAGAATACTGGAGTGGAATGCCATTTCCTTCTCCAGGGATCTTCCTGACCCAGGGATCGAACCTGGGTCTCCTGCATTACAGACAGATTCTTTACCAACTGAGCTATGAGGGTGAAGAAGAAAAGTTAAAATTATACACAACCTCCTGCTCCTTCTGTCTCTGTAACCCAGCTTGCACCTTGCAAAGTCTAGATAAGGTAGGTCTCAGAAAGTGGGGACTCACAATACTAGGAACTGGAGCTTATTTCACTCACTCTTGTCCTGCTCTTTGCAATTGCCCTAGTCCCTGCAAACCCGCAAACCCGGTTAATCATGCCTGTCCAAGTATAAAAAACTCTTAACCCCTTTGTTCCGGCCTCAGAGCTTTGACTGTTAACTCCTCTGGGCCCGCCAGAGTAATAAACCTGAGTTCTCCAACTCGCCGAGTGTGGTGCTTGGTTTCTGGAGTACTGGTTTCTGAAACATTTCTGGAGCTCCCTTGAGTAGTCAGACTGGTGGCCTGGCAGGGCTGGAACAAAGGAACCCTGGGATGAACGAGGAGGCACGCCACCTGATGGTATTCCGGGTTCTCTTTTGGACTGATGTTCCGCCTCTCCAGATGGCCGAGCCCCGACCGGACTCACTGGAGGGACGGACCAACTCACCAGGAACAGCCACAGGATAAGGTAAGGCTCCTGGGCCTGTCAGGAACCTACCCCAACGAGTAGAAGAGACTGATCATCTCCTTGGGCTCCCAGGAAAGGAGCAACACAGGAAATCTGGGGACTCAGGAGAAGGGAGACATGGTGAGAGCCTCTGAAAGATTGTGAGTGTGTGATTGCTGATTGAACGGAGTGAGAGAAATTATTATTATTATTATTTTTTTTTTGGAAACTGCAAAGCCAATTCTTTTTGCATATGCAATTTATTTTTTTCTTTTTTTTTTCTTTTTTTTCCTTTTTATTTATTTATTTATTTATTTATTTTAGTTGGGGGCTAATTACTTTACAATATTGTAGTAGTTTTTTCCATACATTGACATGAATCAGCCATGGGTTCACACGTGCTCCCCCTCCCGAACCCTCCTCCCACCTCCCTCCCCATCCCATCCCTCCGGGCCATCCCAACGCTCCATCCCCGAGCATCCGTCCCATGCATAGAACATGGAATGGTGTTCCGCTTCACATATGACAATATATATGTTTCAATGTTATTGTCCCAGAACGTCCCACCCTCACCTTCTCCCTCAGAGTCCACAGGACTGTTCTAATGCATATGCAATTTAAAACAACTAGCTTGTTAAAAGTCCTGCCTAGGAAAAAGCTTGAAGTTAACCCTTTCCATGTCCTTGAAATACACAGCCCACTTTGCCTGAGACCTCAGCCTTGGGCAAATTAGAAACTTCAAGCAAAGAAAAAAAGGGGTCAAATAGATATTTTAAATCTCAAACAGAAAACTATAAGATCTCTGTCTATCTCTCTGGATTTATGTATGTCTCAGTATATGTCTTTTGTTTTTTTCTGATAATATTTTTGAAGTTGTAAATGAGTTCTAATTTAATTGGCCTAAAGAAAAGTAAGTGCTTATAAATCAAACAATTCTAACTGCAAGAAAAATTAACCTAAATAAATTTCAGATTCACATAAACTGGGAAATAGTCAATATTGAATATCTAGTGTTAATATTTGTTTGCTAATCTAATAAGAAAGTAGGATGTATGTTTTTAATAAAGAAGATATAAAAAATAAAATTATATTTTATAAAGGGAAAAAAAAGTAGGTCTGACTTAAAGGTGGCTGTTACAGAAAGTGATTAAAAGGTTTGTGGAAAGTGGACCCTAAAAAAGTTTTGTGCATGGTTCGGACTGATTAAGTTTAAAATAAATTTAATTAAGTTTACCTAAATAAGTTTAAATTTAGCTAGTGCAAAACTTAAATTTGGCCTTTCTCTCTGTTAAGAGAACACACTTTCTTCAGATGTTAAACTGCTTTTAATAATAGATTTAAGTTTCTTTACCTCTTAATTGATCTGTTCTATATTCACCTTTGAAATCTTTTGTTAACTTTGGCTAAGTGAATAACTATTATTTCACAGTAACTTACATGATTTTACCTGACTGTTATAAACCCTTCTGACATTTATTGACAAAAATTCCTAAATAACTTGACTTCTAGCTAACTTTGGGATGCTTCAGAGGACCTCTGAGACGTCCCAAAGAGCTATTAACTTACCTGGGTTCACTGGACATGTTAAATTACATGAGAAGTACTGTTGTAGGGGTGATAAATCTTTTCAGGTTATACTGTGTGGTTCATGTTACTAATATAGATATCCTAAAATTATGTGAAATTCATATAGATCTGATACGCCCTGATAAAAAAATATGGTCAATTATAATTGTAGTTATCATTTTAAAGTGTGACAACCAGGTTTCTTTGTCAATTGCAATAGAATCAGATTTTAAACACGTCTTCTATGGTTTTTCTCTCATGCCTTTAAAAAAGTACTGCTAGTTCTTCAAGATTTACGGGAAAGACTTTAAGAATAATCAGATAAACAAATTTTGTTATTAACAGTAAGCTGGTACCAGACTGGAATTTGGTCTTCTCTCTGTTTAGAGAATAAAGTTTTCTTAAAATGCAGCTTTTGATAACAGATTATGAATTTCCTTGCCTTTAAGTGATTTATATTTGTTTTTAAAATCTTTTTGTTACTTTGGTAAAGTAAATAAACATTACTTAAGATTATGGTACATGTAGACAAAGCTCATTCTGCTTCTACAAAAAATAACCCCTCATGGTTAGACTTTTGCTATCCTGATGTCCTTAACACATGGCAATAGCCTGCTTCTAAGTCAGGAAATTAAAAGTGGATAAACAACAGCTGAAAATCAAAGAGCCAGGGCTATGGGAAATCCAAGACGCTGCTTGGCTTTTCCCGGCTCCCTGACAGACCTCATTTTTATTTGATGGGTTAAAGCCTTACCTGGCTATAGTGTTAATGCCCTCACAATGAGTTCTCCAAAAAAAAAAAAAAATTATGTTTCACTGAGTATTAAGTTCTAGTTTTGTTAGTTAAGGTCTGTGCTTACTAAGACTCACTTCTGAAATAGTTCTTATGTTATATTGCTAAAAGGTTTAATTGAGGACACTCTAAGATTGATTCTAAAGCTCATCTCAGTAACCAATCTTTGGATAAAGGTCAGATGCTCCATGATGTGCAACCAGGAGATGAACACTTGGTTATAATCATTTAACTGAGTCAGATGACCTGGGGTATACCGGGCTACACACCCAGTGAACGTTCTTGACTTAAGTTCTTGTTTGTGATCTTATTAACTGCTAGCTGTATTATTTTCTATGTAGTTTGTTTCAGAAGATTATTTTTTACATTACCAAATGTGTGACTGAGCCTGTGATAAAATGCTGATACGCAATTCCATATGAGATCAATAATTGTTAATAATGTAACTCTAGATATGGGAAGAAGAAGCAACAAGAGGAAATATTTTCCTGGACCAAGAGGCTAGTAAGACAGGTATGGTCAGAGACTTTTACTACTTACAAGGCCTGGTCTAGTGACAACACACTGAGCGGCCTATCAATGGAATCTTTGTTAGACCTGGGAATGAGCCTTCCCAGCGCCGCAGGACGCAGTGACCATGAAATGCCCCCAAAATATGGTCAAATGTGTGGCTATGAAGGGGCCCTGCTGACTGGAAGTTGGCCCTTGCCAGCTGCCTCTACAAAGATTAAATCATGACCACTATAAAATGCTGACCTTCAACACTCCCCTTGAAAGGAGTTCAGGGTGGAGACAAAAAATAAGGCATTCTGTGCTCTGGGAAAATCCCAGAAAAACAGGCCTTCAGATAGTCAGATGTTTTCAGGTAAAGATTTTTATGAGTCCAAATTCTTGCATCTTCTCATACCTAGAAAAACACTAATGTCATAAAGCAATGTCTGGATCTGGTTCTCCTGGCTAGCCCCTCAGCAGCTTTTCTAGTTCTATTAATCTTTGGGCCATATATCTTTAACTTTCTTGTTAAGTTTGTTTCTCCAAGTAAGTAGTACGACAAGAATATTCCCTGGCCAACACCCAGACAATGCTAGAACAAGCTGCCTTATCATTCTATGGACTCTCATCTCCCTCCGTAAATGCACCCTGAGGTCCTCAAGCTATTCTCCCTTTGAGATCTTATATGGTGATTTGAGATCTTATATGGGAGACTACCCCCTGATAAAAAAGCTCAAGGGAGACCACCAACAACTAGCTGGCCTGGAGATGTCCTGACACCTCCAGGCCCTGGAAAATCTTCTGCCATATTGCCCAAGAAACCTCAGAAAGGACACCCATTCCTTTGGGCAAGTGGGTTCATCCCTATCAGCCAGGAGATGAGGTATGGGTTAAAGATTAGAAAAAGAAAAACCCACTTCAGCCAGTTTGGACAGGCCCTCACACGGTCGTCCTGGCAACCCCTACTGCTGTTAAAGTTATAGGTGTCATCCCTTGGATCCACCACACTAGAGTCAAAAAAGCAGCTACTTCCTGTGATGAGGACACGTGGAAAGCAGTTTGGGACCCCAGAAACCTCCTCAAGGTCCAGTTCCAAAGACAATGGCCCTCACCCACGAAGGACGCTGACCCCTGCTCTAGTCACTCCAGAAGCTGACTAGTCAATGCACGGCAGAAGCTTGAGGATTCTTCAGCCTTGCTCCAGTTACACTCTGGCAGGTGGCTGGTCAACGCACGGTAGAAGCTTGATCTGGCTATCAAAATATCGATGGGTTTTCATTGTCAACCCTGGCCTCTATCCCTAATCGGTATTATTGCTGTGCTCTTCATTACAGGACAAACTAGACTCCCTGGCTGAGGTGGTTTTACAGAATAGGAGAGGGCTAGACCTACTGACAGCTGAAAAGGGAGAACTCTGCCTCTTCGTAAATGAAGAATGCTGCTTTTATGTAAACTGATCAGAAATAGTCAGGGACATGGCCCAACAGCGAAGAGAACAAATCATAAAAAGGAGAGAGAAACTAGCTAATTCCTGGGGTAACTAGAACAATATCTGGAGCTGGGCTCTATCATGGTTTCTCCCTTTAACAGATCCCTGTAATGTTCTCTCCTTTAACATCATGGCTTCTCCTTTCTTCAGGCTCTTTGCAGTGCTCTTGTTTGGCCCTTGTATTCTCAATGTAATTACCAGCTCATAACCTCTCGGATTGAATCCAAAAAGTTACAAATGGTAATGGCTCAATATAGCCCCCTAAACAATGGGGAGCTCTGAATGTCCTACCAAAACATGGTGTGATGCTTTCTACAATGAGTGATAGAAGCATCAAGAGGGGAGAATGAAGAGGAAAAGTTAAAATTTTACATAACCTTCTGCTCCTTCTGCCTCTGTAACCCAGCTTGCACCTTGCAAAGTCTAGATAAGGTAGGTCTCAGAATGTGGGGGCTCACAATACTAGGAACTGGAGCTTATCTCACTCATCCTTGTCCTGCTCTTTGCAATCACCCTAGTCCCTGCAAACCCGCAAACCTGTTTAATCATGCCTGTCCCTGTATAAAAAACTCTGTAACCCCTTTGTTCGGGGCTCAGAGCTTGGAGTGTTAACTCCTCTGGGCCCGCCAGCGTAATAAACCTGAGTTCTTTAACTCTCCGAGTGTGGTGCTTGGTTTCTCAAGTACTGGTTTCTGCAACAAGGGAAGTCCTTTTACTTATTGATTATCAGTTTATTATAAAAGGATATAGCTCAGGAACAGCCAGATAGAAGAGATGTTCAGGGCAAGCTATGGGGAAAGGGTGTGGAGACAGCTTGCATGCCCTCTAGAGCATCCCTACTCTCCCTAGATCTCCACATACTCACCTGGAAGCTGTCTGAATCCTCTGATTTTGAGTTCTTATGGCGGTCTCATTTCATAGACAGGATTGATTAGGTCATTGGCCATCGGTGACTGATTCTGTCTCCAGCCCCTCTAACCTTCCAGAAGGCTGTAAATCACGCAGTTGATTCTCTGGACAATTTTCCTCCCTGCTCTAGGTATAGCCCCAAAGTCATTTCACTAACATAATAGAAGCTTCATTTATTACTCTCTTCAAAGGAAATTCCAAGGGTTTGGGTAACTACAAGCCACAAATGATGACTAAGACCAAATATTTATGAGAAATATATTTTAATCATATAAATGACCAAGTACCTACCTCTTGTAAATGACATTGCAGTATATATAATGTAGACTTAAACAACATTCACAAACCAAAAGTTGATAGTTATGTTTTATTTGGTGGAAATTTTTAGGACTTAAGCCCAGAAGGAAGCATCTCTAGTAACTCTGAGAAAACTGCTCCTAGGAGGTGAGGCGGGAGCTAGGTTATATAGAAGTTTTACAACAAAGGGTAGGCAGTCTAAATATCAAAAATTATAGTAATTAAAGAAAACAAGATATCCCAAGTTAAGAAATTTTTGTTTTTCTTTATATAGGAAGATGCAAACGTATGGGCTCACTGAAATCATTCCTCTGATATGCACCTCAGCTCTCTGAGGCCGGTATCCTGTGTTTTCATATCTTGAGTTTCCTCAGGGCTCATTGTGGGGAGTGGTTGTAGTCTGATAGCTTCTAGATGGCAGGTATTCTTTCTTCCTGAGTTCCCTCAGGGCTCACCAGCTCACTATCTGTGGTGGCTCCAATTGCTGATGACTGTGACATCTTTTGTTTACTCATATGGCAGGAAACACTCTATTTATCAAGGAGAAGAAATCATTGATTCTGATATCAGAAGACTATAGTAGGAATCAACTAAACTGTGGAAAATGTGGAGCTGAGCAAAGGGTGAGTGGATGAGCTGGAGATGGAGGCAGGAGATAGAGCACATAAGATCCTTTGTTCCTAGCATGGGGTTTAGATTTCATTCTAAGTGCAATGAGAATCTAACCTGCATTTTAAAAAATATTTTCAGCCATTATGGATGTACTTTTCAAAAATTTAGTCCTGTTAACACCCCTGTAATGTGGTTGCATTTTTGTCAAACTGAGATGTAACTACAGCTTTAAGCAAAGTGGCTCAAAATCTCAGAGATTGTAGTATGAAAGGAATTTAAACCCAGGTCTATTCAATTCAAAGAAAGTGGCATTTCCTCCACTTCAAACTCTTTCCAAGGGGCCACTGCCTACAAACAATATGCAAAGCTGTATGTTAAAACAGGTTTACCAAAGAGATCTACTTTGCAAAACTTTATGTGGTCTGCTGCTGCTGCTACTGCTGCTAAGTCGCTTCAGTCGTGTCCGACTCTGTGTGACCCCACAGATGACAGCCCACCAGGCTCCGCCGTCCCTGGGATTCTCCAGGCAAGAGTACTGGAGTGGGTTGCCATTTCCTTCTCCAGTGCATGAAGGGGAAAAGTGAAAGTGAATTCGCTCAGTCGTGTCTGACTCTTAGCGACCCCATGGACTGCAGCCTACCAGGCTCCTCCGTCCATGGGATTGTCCAGGCAAGAGTGCTGGAGTGGGGTGCCATTGCCTTCTCCGTTATGTGGTCTAGCTTAAGTAATTGCTTGCTCTTGAAACAGTAAGGCTGCACAATCTATTCAACAGCTATTATTTCTTGGTAGTATTTAACAATTCTGATTTCTCATGAAGTCAATCCCCCCTCCAGTCAGTGATGATCAGTTACATGCAACTGTACAGTGTGATGGAGAAGAGCCCCTTTGAGGACGTGAACTCCCAAGATCTAAACTGCTAGAAAAACTACAGAAACCTCAAGCTCCATTCTTTTCAAATCTGAAGAAACAGGGTCACAGATGGTTTCATTTCTAAGACTATGTGCAATCATTTTTTCTTGTTCAAAATAAGTTTCCTGACTCAACTTCAGGAAGTGCCCTCAAGCTTTCCATCTTCTTGGAAAAATAACTGACAAAGCCTCTTCCTTTTCCTGTAGTAATTGGGAGATGTCTGGTTCCTTCTGCCCCAAAAGGAAATGCTTTTCACCAATGTTGCCTCTGCCATTTCTGAGCTCTGGGTGAAACTCTGGAAGCTGCATGAAGTATGTGTAGGTGTGCCATCAACACTGCTAACCCAAAGCAAATCTCTCTCTGACACCTACGCACTTCCCTTCTCCCCAGAGAGTGTGAATCTGTTCAGCAACACCTGCTAACAACTGAAAAAGGAGAGCTGCCTCCTGAAGGGATAATCCCACACTGTTTTTGATCTAATGTGGCAGCCAGAAAGAAGACTTGCTATGGGGTCAGAAGCATTGCTATTCCCGAACTACCAGGCACCACCCCACAAGCATCATGTGAGGCCTGGGGGACAGAATAATATAGGAACTGACAAGAGACTCCAGTCAACGGGCTGCTGAAGGCTTTTGATGGCAGGCTGGGAGCTGTCCTTGCCCCCTCTGCGATGCAAACTGGAAGAGAAACTTGCCTCATTTAAAATACCCCTTAGAGGAAGAAATACCAGAGTGAACTTGGCAAAGTAATATTGAGTCATTTCTTCAAAAATGCCTGTTTCTATGGATTAGCTGCAGAGGTGACCAGGGTAGGTTACCTCTTGCTGCTTCTCTTGAAGAGTGGGTTCTGAGCTGTGAGCCTGAGTCCCCTGCCTTAAATGTAATTTTCCAGGTGACTGTCAATAAAATCAGATGATTTGTCAGAAATAAAGCAGTCCAGGTGCAGGGTCTCCAGGATCCCAGACACAGCCTGCTGCTAATGGAATCAACTGCTTAATGAATGAGGGACTTTACACAGACCTGGAGGTTAAAAGTCAACAGCAAGGGCTTCAACAATAACTTTATTAGGCAGATGCGCTCCATGGTATTCTGGCCTGAAAATATCTGTCTTGGATGGCTCTTCTTCTATTTAAGGATTCCAGTGGCCAAAACCAGATTAAGAAACACATACACACACTTAATAAATTACCCCAGGATAACTTTCTTTTCAGGTGATTAAAGCCACTTGGCTTTAAGCCTCTGACTTAAAATACTCCCCAATATGGGCAAATAATGGCTTGGAAGTATGAGCCCATCACATTTGTTACGTAGAAAATTTTTTTCAATTAGGGCCAATATGTGGACCAGGAAATTACCAATGAGGGAATACTTAACACAAGTTGGGAGGGATTGATACACTGCCAATGTTTTTACATAATTTATTAATTTAAGAGCCAAGTTTGTAAACTTAATTTGAAAAACATAGGATTTGATTCTGGTTTAAATTGGCATATGACTCATGACTTTTGATGTAGGCACTCCAAATTTCCCAGGAAATTTTCCAAATAGGAATATAAAACAGTCTCACAACACAACCAAAATTTAAAACTAAAATCAACTTATTGCTAGACTCTTAGAAGAATTAATACTTCAGTGAGGTCAACAGGAATATGAGCTATACAACAGAGGAAAAATAAATATGTGTGGGTTAACAGAGCTGTTTTAAAATATGAATTAAAAACCAAAAACTTCCAAAACAGCAGCATGAAGAAGAAAAACCTAAAGTAAACAAAATTCTACGTAAGAAATGATCAATAAAATTCAGAAACTCCCAGAATGTAAAGAGAAACAAAAGATAAAAGAAAAATAATATGCAATAAAAGGTATGATGTATAGAATACCAATATAGATGTTTCAAAATACAAAATAAAAAGATTTTTTTTAAAAGATAGAAATAAATCAATTATTAGAGCAATAAGAGAAGACATTTCCCAAGACACAAAAAAATACAAGGCATTAAGCTTAAAGGATCTGCTGAGTTCAAACACAATGAATAAAAAGAAAACCACCCCAAATTTTAAAATTTGTAAAATTTAAGACCCCAAAGATAAAACAAAGATCCTTAAAGTTCTTAGAAAAAACTGATCACACAAAAATAAGAAAATTCAGACTGACATTTTCCCAGCAATAACAGATGCTAGAAGGCAATAGAATGGTGCCATAAGTATACTAAGGAAAAATTATTTTTGAACTAGGGTATTATACCCAGCCAAATTATCCATTTGGATATCGGGCTTCCCTGATAGCTCAGTTGGTAAAGAATCCACCTTCAATGCAGGAGATCCCAGTTTGATTCCTGGTTCAGGAAGATCTGCTGGAGAAGGGATAGGCTACCCACTCCAATATTCTTGGACTTCCCTCATGGCTCAGCTGGTAAAGAATCTGCCTGCAATGCAGGAGACCTGGGTTTGATCTCTGAGTTGGTAAGATCCCCTGGAGAAGGGAATGGCTATCCACTCCAGTATTCTGGCTCAGAGAATTCCATGGATGGTACAGTTTATGGGGTCACAAAGAGTCAAAAATGACTGAGTGATTTTCACTTTAAAATTATCCACAAAACTTGGGAGTAAGATATTTTTAAATAAGGGCTCCAGAAATGCTTCCCACACACCATTTTTAGAAGCTACATGAGACTATATTGCCACAGAATTACACCAATAGAAAAACCAATACCAAAATGGTACTTTCAAAGATGGTAAGGGAAGATAGTGACTCTTTCTAAATTAAAATACTGAATTTAAATTATTTAACATTAGTGGGAAATAAATTGAAAAGCAGTTTACTTAGAAGATCATTTTTCTCTTTCTCTGAGTTTCTCTTAATTAAATAAAAAAGTCTACACTAACCACTAGATCAGTCATTTTACAAACTTTAGAATTCACAAGAAGTACCCAGTTTTCTGAAATTATGAATTAGTAGCTGTGGGATGAGTTCCAGGAATCTGTTCCCCAAATCATTTTGAAGCCCTGGAAAATGGACTACATTTTAAGCAATACTAAATTGTGCATTTCTTGAGGGCAGAAACTATGTTTTTCTTCTTGAGCATGGCAACTTCAGAACACAGCATTTTCATTGACATATTGAATGCACTGAAAAAAGAAATGGTTCCAGACCCCATCTCTTGTGTAGATGCTGCTCTTTTGGATAAAACACTATTCCCACTTAAACAACATCTTGTTCCATATCTAGTCCTAGATGGAGAGTTTCAGAAAACAACTGAGAGGAAACATGCAGATGAAGGACTCAAAACATTAGACTTAAAGAAAATATTTTCTGAGTGGGTTTGTGGTAGACACACCCTAAAGGGACTCTTCTATACCCCTCTCCCTTGAGTGCCAGGGGAAATTGTCAACTACTGTTGTTGTTCAGTCGCTAAGTCATATCTGACTCTTTGCAGCCCCATGAACTGCAGGATGCCAGCCTTTCCTGTCCTTCACTATTTCCCAGAGTTTGCTCAAACTCGAATCTACTGAGTCGGTGATGTCATCCAACCATCTTATCTTCTGTTGTCCCCTTCTCTTTCTGCCCTCAATCTTTCCCAGGATCAAGGTCTCTTCCAATGAGTCGGCTCTCCTAATCAGGTGGCCAAAGTATTGGAGCTTCAGCTTCAGGATCAGCCCTTCTCCTTCCAATGAATATTCAGGCTTGATTTCCTTTAGGATTGACTGGTTTGATTTCCTTGCTATCCAAGGGACTCTCGAGAATCTTCTCCAGCACCGCAGTTCAAAAGCATCAACCTGTCACTTACTTCTAACCAAAAGAATGTGGCAAAGGTGATGAAATGTCACTCTCATGATTACATTTCATAATATAAAACACTGTCTTTGTAGATGCAGAGCAATTCTCTGTGCCGGTTTTAAGAAACCAGCTTCCATGTTGTGAGAGGGTCTATGGAACCAGAAATCTTCTAAGAACTGAGGGCAACCTTCAGCCTACATGCAGCAAAAACCCTGAGCATTTAGTCATCCCACTGTAGAAAAATAGATTCTGCCAAAGCTTGAATGAATTGGAAGCAGTTTCTTCCATGAGCATGTATCCAAATAAGAACACAGCCTGGTCAACACCTGACTGTAGCCTAGTGAGGCCCTAAGATAGGACTCAATCAAACTGTGCCCAGACTCCTGTCTCAGAGAAAGTGTGAGATTATAAGTGGATATGGTATTAGGATATTAAGTTTGTCATTTGCTACAGAAATAGAGCTGTAATACAATAGTTACAGTCTTATCAAGTTTCCAGAAAAACAAAAGAGAAATGAAAAAAATACGCATATTTGATTTGGGAAATTCTGGTATTACATTCCAGCAGAAATTTTATATTACAATTATTTTTTAAAATGTCTTACACAGACAAAATAGAGGAGTATTATTTATACAAGAACAAATAATAAATTTAATTACTAAAAATTACTCCAGGTTTGCCTCCGAAACACTGAAAGTCTGAAGGTGATGTGGCAACATTTACAGAGCTACAGTAGAAGGGATTTTTTTAAATTAATTTACTTTTTATTGAAGGATAATTGGTTTACAGAATTTTGCTGTTTTCTGTCAAATCTCAACATAAATCAGCCATAGGTATACATATATCCCCTCCTTTTTGAAGCTCCCTCCCATCTCCCTCCCCATCCTACCCCTCTAGGTTGATACAGAACCCTTGTTTGAGTTTCCTGAGCCATACAGCAAATTCCCTTTGGCTATCTATTTTCCGTGGTAATGTAAGTTTCCATGTTACTCTTAGAAGGGTTTTTACAAGAAGCTTTCTACCACATTCCCTTTCATGCTTGAAAGAAGAATACACTCTCAAGAATAGGAAAACTCAGAAACTATTACATTCATATTTACATATGAATCTGTGTGTGTCTATACATTTTAACTTTTGGTTGACTGATATATATATGTGTGAAGATATCTATAAAGATACAGATATACACATATATGCATTTTTAAAATATATAGATATATATATGTACTTTATCTTTATCTATCTATTGGTATATCATCATATTTACCTTTCTGCCTATATATGTAGGTCTTCATATCCCTAAATTCATATCTTGAGGCCTACCCCTGAATGTGATGTTATTTGGAGGGGAGGAGGGCAGTTAGTGGAGACAGTTAGGTTTAGAAGAAGTCATGAGGGTGAAGTCCTCATTATGGGATTAGTTTCCTCCTAAGAGGAAATCAGAGTTTACTTTCTCTTTCTTCCTTCTGCCTTGTGAAGGTGTAGCAAGAAGGCAACTGTCTGCAAACAAGAGAGTTCTCACCAGAATTTGACCATATCAGCACCCTGATCTCATATTTACCAGCCTCAGGATCTATATGTCTGTTGTTTATGCCACCCAGTCAATGATATTTTGTTATAGCAAACTGAGCCAAGATAGCATGTACTCATCAGTCAATCAAAATTGAACAAAATTAACACTTGAATAGTGAACAAATTTTGGTATAAAGCAGATACGGGCGTTCCTGTATGATTATCCATTGGTTCAAAAACTAAACTGCTCATCACAAAGCTCTAAGTAAGAACACCAATTTATAAAACAAATTTGACTGAGTTGGCCTCAGTAATGAAAAGCTGAGGCACTGGTGATATTTTACAATACCATCTGGAAAGAAAAAGTCTAAATGAAAAAAATTTGGGTTTGATTCATTATCTTTCATCATAAGGATACTTATAATGAAAAGAAAGTAGATGTTTTAGAATTTCTCTCTTTTAGAGTCAGATTTAGAAATACAGATAAATGTCATTAAAACCCTGTGAATGCCAAAAAATGCCACCTAGCCGGGGTCAGAAGGTGGGTAAGGAATAAAAGGAGGTGGAAGAAAATATGGCAAAATTTGAATGCATTTGTTTGGGTGACAGCATGATTATAAAACTGTTTTCTGCAAATTCTTCAACTATTCTTTCACAAATAGGAAAACATAAGTCTCCTTACTAAAAAGAAGCCACCTGAGAAGTCCTACTGTATAACACAGGGAACTATATCCAATCTCCTGGGATAAATCATACTAAAAAATTATATAAAAAATGAATATATATGTATATTCATATACTTGAGTTACTGAGCTGTACAACAGAGATTGGAACTTTGGAAATTAACTATATTTAAATTTAAAAAGAACAAAAACTGCATTGATTAAAGAGAAAATTTGAAGAAATCTCAGGAACACTGGATTAATCCAAATGAAATGCAACACTTGAACCTGATTTGAAAATTTTGAATACCTTGGCACATAGGAATCTCTGATCTTATTTTCAAAGACTAAGTTATGTTTGTATTCTTTTATTTCTTATGATGTTCATAAGCCTTTGCCCACTTGCCCTCAAAGCTTGAAATAAGAAAGATAACTACTATGCCTCTTTTTTTCTGTTGTTCAATTGCTCAGTCATGTCCAACTCTTTGCGACCCCTTGGTCTGCAGCACACCAGGCTTCCCTGTCCTTACCATCTCCCAGAGCTTGCTCAAGCTCATGTCCATTGAGTCGGTGATGCCATCCAACCATCTCTTCCTCTGCTGTCCCCTTCTTCTCCAGCCTTCAATCTTTCCCAGCATCAGGGTCTTTTCTAATGAGTGAGCTCTTCACATCAGGTGGCTGTGGAGCTTCAGCATCAGTCCTTCCAATGAATATTCAGGACTGATTTCCTTTAGGATGGACTGGTTGGATCTCCTTGCAGTCCAAGGGGCTCTCAAGAGTCTTCTCCAACACCACAGTTCAAAAGCATCAATTCTTCTGTCCTCAGTTTTCTTTATGGTCCAACTCTCACATCCATACATGACTACAGAAAAGACTAGTTGGACCTTTGTTGGCAAAGTAATGTCTCTGCTTTTTTAATATGCTCTCTAGGTTTGTCATAGGTTTTCTCCCAAAGAGCCAGCTTCTTTTAATTTCATGGCTGCTATTGCTGCAGCCTCTTTTTTAATCCACTATAGAAATAATTTCATCTAAGCTTATGTCAGTGTAGATGTCAAGTATTGTAAAAAAAATATTTTAGGTAATTTTATAAAATCATAAAAATTTTATAAAATTCTCAACGTGTGGCTATTAGTTAAGCAAGAGATAATGAGATCTCAGAATCTCTCTTTATTTCCTCCCTTCCCACCTATGTAGGTCCTTTAATTTAAACTATGAAAACTGTTTAACTTCTGGTGTTTGAGATAAGACATTATTCTGTGTATCCACTCTCTGATGTGGCTCAGTAAACTTAGAAAAACAAAACTATAATAAAGTTGGTGCAGCAGTAAAATATCCATCTGCCAATTCAGGAGAGGCAGGAAACACAGGTTCAATCCTGGGGTAGGGAAGAAGCCCTGGAGTAGGCAATGGCAACCCACTCCAGTATTCTTGCCTGGAGAATTCCATGGACAGAGGAGCCTGCCAGGCTATAGTCCATGGTGTTGCAAAGAGTCGAACACAACTGAGGACAAGCGCACACACACACACTGTATAGTTGAGCCAGGATTACATTTCCAGGAATTTATATTAAGGAAATAATCAGAAATATAGTAAAATATTATATGCAGTAATATTCAGCACAGCATTATTTATAATAAAATTGGATACATTTTAAAAAGAAAATTAAGAATATAGTTAAAAGGATTATGGAAAATTACTGGGCAAATAAATACCACAGTAAATTACTAAGATCCAATAGCTTGCTTCTTTATAATGATTCTAGTAAATAAAAACAAATAAAATAATGATTTAATTACTTTTTATTTTTGTAACAATTGTGTATGCTCATTGCAGAAAGCTTATAAAACACAGAACTATAAAATGAAGAAGTAAATCACCTATAATCCACCACAGAGAGATGCCCAGTATTGGCTTTCTAGCCCTATCTTGCTTATTTTGAACAACTAATATATTTATTTACCTTTCTGATTTTATGTAATATTTTACTGTACAAATAATTTCTGGAGTCAGAATGCCTGGGTTCAAATAGACCACTTACATATTGTATGTTATTTTGGCAAGTTATAAAACTTTTCTATCTGTATGTTTTCTTACCAGTAAAGAGGAGATAATAATAATATTTATTCACAATAGTGGTTATGCAAAGAATTATTTTAAAGAATAGATAATATAATACATATTGAGTGCTTAGCATACATAAAGCAAAACAGACCATAAAGGATAAATGGACAAATGAACCACTGTAGTTGAAAATTTCAACACTCCTCTTCCAGTATTTGAAAGAAGAAGTAGACAGAAAAATCAGTATAAATATAAAATCCCTGAGCCATACTAAGAAATTATTTGAATTAATTGACATTTATGAGACATGCTGCTCATCACAGTAGAGTATATATTCTCTTCTATGGTAAATAGACATTCCACAGACATTCAGGTAGACTGTGCCATGCTCAGTTGTGTCCAACTCTGTGACCCCATGGACTGTAGCCAGCCAGTCTCCTCTGTCCATGGAATTTTCCAAGCAAGAATACCGGAGCAGGTTGCCATTTCTTGCTCCATCAGATAGACTACAGACATTCAAGTAGACCATACTCTGAAAAATAAGACAAATCTCAACAAATACAAATAAAACAAAATCACACTCACACACACACACACACACACAAGTATTCTATGACTGCATGGAATTAACTAAAAGTCATTGCCAGAAAAATACAAGGAAAGTCTCCAAATGTTTATAAAATAAACAATATACTTCTGATAAGACATTAGTATCTTGAAGAGGTAATCATAATGAACATTAAAAAAAGCATTTCAAACTGAATGAAAATGAAACTCTATCAAATTTGGGGGGAATGCATCTAAAGCAGGGCTTAAAAAGAATTCTGCAGCCTGAAGTGTTTATATAAAAAAGAAGAAAAAATGCAATCAATACTATAATTTTCTATCTAAAGAAACTATGAAAAGAAAAGCAAATTAAATCCAAGTAAGAGGAAGAAAGGAAATAATACAGATGTGTGTGTGTGTGTGTGTGTGCTCAGTCACTCAGTCGTGAAAGACACTTTGAGACCACGTGGACTGTAGCCCACCAGGCTCCTCAGTCCATGGAATTTTCCAGGCAAGAATACTATGGATAAGAGTATTAATGTATCAATGAAATAGAAAAGAGGAAAAATAATAGAAAAAATCAATAAAACCAAATGCAGTTTTTAAAATCTTTAATGTTATTGATAAAACTTTAGCTATAGTAATATTCCTTTTTAAAGGTGAGAGAAAACTCAAATTTCAAGATCAGATATAAAAGAGAAAATATCACTATTGATCCAACAGATGTTCAGTTCAGTTCAGTCACTCAGTCATGTCCAACTCTTTGCAGCCCCATGAACTGCAGCACGCTAGGCCTCCTTGCCCATCACTAACTCCTGGAGTTTACTCAAACTCATGTCCACTAGTCGATGATGACATCCAACCATCTCATCCTGTCATCCCCTTCTCTTCCCGCCTTCAATCTTTCCCAGCATCAGGGTCTTTTCCAATGTGTCAGTTCTTCACATCAGGTGGCCAAAGTATTGGAGTTTCAGCTTCAGCATCAGTCCTTCCAATGAATATTCAGGACTGATTTCCTTTAGGATAGACTGCTTGGATCTCCTTGCAGTCCAAGGGACGCTCAAGAGTCTTCTCTAACACCACAGTTCAAAATCATGAACTCTTCAGCATTCAACTTTCTTCATAGTCCAACTCTCACATTCATACATGACTACTGGAAAAACCATAGCTTTGACTACATGGACCTTTGTTGGCAAAGTAATGTCTCTGCTTTTTAATATGCTGTCTAGGTTGCTCATAGCTTTTCTTCCAAGGAGCAAGTGTCTTTTAATTTCATAGCTGCAGACACCATCTGCAGTAATTTTGGAGCCCAAAAAAAGTAAGTCTGTCACTGTTTCCATTGCTTCCCCATCTATCTGCCATGAAGTGATGGGATCGGATGCCGTGATCTTCGTTTTCTGAATGTTGAGTTTTAAGCTAACTTTTTCACTCTCTTCTTTCACTTTCATCAAGAGGCTCTTTAGTTCTTCTTCGCTTTCAGCCATAAGGGTAGTGTCACCTGCATAACTGAGGTTATTGTTATTTCTCCCGGTAATCTTGAGTCCAACTTGTGCTTCATCCAGCCCAGCATTTCTCATGATGTGCTCTGAATATAAATTAAATAAGCAGGTTGACAATATATAGCCTTGACATGCTCCTTTCCTGATTTAGAACCAGTCTGTTGTTCCAAGTCCAGTTCTAACTCTTGCTTCTTGACCTGCATACAGATTTCTCAGAAGGCAGGTTGGGTGGTCTGGTATTCCCATCTCTTTCAGAATTTTCCATAGTTTATTGTGATCTACACAGTCAAAGGCTTTGGCATAGTCAGCAAAGCAGAAAAAGACGTTTTCCTGGAACTCCCTTGTTTTTTTGATGATCCAACGGATGTTGGCAATTTGATCTCTTGTTCCTCTGCCTTTTCTAAATCGAGCTTGTACATCTGGAAGTTCACAGTTCTCGTACTTTTGAAGCCTGGCTTGGAGAATTTTGAGCATTACTTTGCTAGCGTGTGAGATGAGTGCAACTGTGCAGTAGTTTGAGCATTCTTTGTCATTGCCTTTCTTTGGGATTGGAATGAAAACTGACCTTTTCCAGCCCTGTGGCCACTGCTGAGTTCTCCAAATTTGCTGACATTTTGAGTGCAGCACTTTCACAGCATCATCTTTTAGGATTTGAAATACCTCAACTGAAATTCCATCACCTCCACTAGCTTTGTTCGTAGTGATGCTTCCTAAGGCCCACTTGACTTCACATTCCTGGATGTCTGGCTCTAGGTGAGTGATCACACTATTGTAGTTATCTGGGTCATGAAGATCTTTTTTGTATAGCTCTTCTGTGTATTCTTGCCACTTCTTCTTAAGATCTTCTGCTTCTGTTAGGTCCATACCATTTCTGTCCTTTATTGAGCCCATCTTTGCAAGAAATGTTCCCTTGGTATCTCTAATTTTCTTGAAGAACTCTCTAGTCTTTCTCATTCTATTGTTTTCCTCTATTTCTTTGCATTGATCACTGAGTAAGGCTTTCTTATTTCTCCTTGCTATTCTTTGGAACTCTGCATTCAAATGGGTATATATTTCCTTTTATCTTTTGCTTTTCACCTCTATTCTTTTCACAACTATCTGTAAGGCCTCCTCAGACAGCCATTTTGCTTTTTTTCATTTCTTTTCCATGGGGATGGTCTTGATCCCTGTCTCCTGTACAATGTCATGAACCTCTGTCCATAGTTCCTCAGGCACTCTATCTATCAGACCTAGTCCCTTATATCAATTTCTCACTTCCACTGTATAATCATAAGGGATTTGATTTAAGTCATACCTGAATGGTCTAGTGGTTTTCCCCACTTTCTTCAATTTAAGTCTTAATTTGGCAATAGGGAGTTCATGATCTGAACCAATATGACCTAAATCAAATCACTAGTCATCAGAGAAATGCAAATTAAAACCATAATAATATTTCACCTTAAGCCTACCCGAACATTGTATTAAAGTTCTCCAAATAAACAGAACCAATAGGATGTGCATATATAGAGAGAGAAAGAGATTTATTTTAGAAAATTTGACTTACAATTGTGGAGACTTCTTGAATCCAAAATCTGACAGAAGAAGCCAACAGGCCGGAGACTCAGGAATAAGTTGCAGTTTGAGTCTAAAAGCAGACTGCTGGAAAACCAATAGGAGCTTAAATTGCAGATGATGACTCTGTTAACAGAATTCCTTCTTGCTCAGTGGAGGTCAGTCTTTTGTTCTATTCCAGCCTTCAACTGATTTAATGAAGCCCACCCTTATTACAAAGGGCAATCTGCTTTAAACAAAGTCCACAAATTTAAATGTAAACCTCATCCAAAACATCTTCACAGAAACACCTACAATAATGTTTTGCCACATATCTGGACACCATGGCCCCATCAATCAATGTGATATAAAATTAACCATCTCAAATATCTGAAATTAAAAAGGGTAGTAAAACCAAATGTGGATAAATCTGTAGAAGCAATTCCAAGGCACATGCATTGCTGGAGGACATGGTAAAGCCATAATGGAAAATATTGAGGCCATTTATTATAAGTTAAATATACATCTATCATATAGTCCAGCAATTCTACTCTAAGAGATATGAAAACACTTGTTCACACAGAGATCTGCATGCACGTGTATAAACTAGTGATGTTTATAATAGCCAACTGTTGGAAACAACTCAAATTGCTATTAACTGGTAAATGGATAAATAAATTGTGGTGTATTGATACACTAGTAGGAGCACGCTACTGATTATGCAGCATTGTGGACGAATCTCTGAAGCATTTTTTATGTGGAAAAAAGCACCTGTAAATGACTATATACTGTATAAGTCCATTTATTTGACATTCCAGAAAAGACAAAATTATAGGAATGGAAAATATATCACTAGTTGCCAGGAACTGAGGTGAGAGGAAGAGATAAACTATAAAATGATTCAAGGGAACTTTTGAGGGGAAAGAAATTATTTCACATATATAGATTATGATTGTAGTTATAGATTGTTTACATCTCTCAAAACTCATCAAACTGTCTACTTAGGAGGATAAATTTTAGTGATGTAAATTATATTCCAAAAAACCAATGTTAAAAAAATGGACCAAGAGATGCATTCATTAATTATAAAATTTTTAAAACAATTTCTAATAAATGTTTTCAGATTATGAAAACTGAAATTATTGAAAAATATTCAACTAGTATTCGGTATTGTATCATTATTATTTTCTCATATCAATAAATCATCCTTTGATAATTAGTCTATACATTAAAACTGAAAGATCAATCTCTATCTCTCTGTATTATACACACATGCATACACACACAAATGCACACACAGTTTTCTGGAACACTGGAAGGATAACAAAGATTTCCTTGTTATTGGCAAAAAACAATGACATGATGGAATAATGTGTGAATAAGGGCCAGATTCTCCCCTTTTCCATAGTGTGCTGTTAGTGTAGAGACACTCACCTGGAGAAAAATTAAGGCAGCCAGTTTAAGAATCATGAATTTGGTAGGTCAAACTTACATTAATGCCAAGACCAGTGACTATTACAGGATTGTTTGAGAGCAGAGGCAGAGGTGGGGGAAATGTGGCAGTTGCCATGCAGTGGTGAAAATTACAAGTTCAGGTTCTCTCAAGAGGAAGCCCCTGGGGTCTTCCATAAATAGTTGATGAGACGTTTTCCCTTCAATGGCAGGTAGGTGTGAGCCTGGGAGATAGGTTTGACACTAACTCTGATGAGCACATAATGTTCCAAATCCTGATGTTTTGATCTTTGATGTAACAGAAGCTGTTTCTACACTAAGCCTTCAAACAAACTGAAAGCAAAAGGATATATGATGTTTACGAATGCCTTTGAATATCAGAGCTGAATGTTTATTTTAAAACAGGTAGACAGGATCTGCATTGGAGGACATGAAATGAGGTCCACAATCGCCTGGGTTTGGGGAGCTTCCAGCCCTGACTCTGCCCGTATCCCAGCTCTGTGATTGGACAAGGCACTGGTTTTTCTACATCTTATTTTCTCTACCAATAAAATGGGAGAGTTTAACTATGTTTAAATTTAGTTTTAAACATGAAATTTACATTAAATATGAAACTAAAAACAACTAATTTCAGGACCCAAGCGTATTTTGTTGGGCATTTTTGTTTTGACATATATTTTTAAATGAAATAACATTGTCAACATTGAAAAATGAAGAGATTTTACACAACATACAGATTTACAGCTCCTTCAGAACACCTTAAAGTTACTCAAACTTAATTTAAACATGAGGCCAAACATCTGGATCAGAGGTACAGTTGGCATGTTTAAACAAGGTGTCACTCTCCATTAGCTGGAATCCTATTCCTCTATGTCACCTACCTGACTCCATAGGCATGGGAGTGCATGACATCTGAACTCACTGCTACTAGATCCCCTTCCATCCTTAAGATGCCATGCCTCCAATTTATTGTAATTGCTGCAAACAGCAAAACTAGTGAGAACGTCTACAGAAAAGAAAAAAAGCTAAAATCTAGCAATTGTTTACTTTATTGTACAATGCCAATTGCTGCCACTGCATCCCAAATATCTTTCTTCTGATCAGAGAGTAACCTCCAAGGAAGTTATTTCGCATAGGAGGGGAGAAAATGCAAGAGAACCCAAAGGAATATGTCCACTGATTTGTAACCAGCAACAGAACATCACCTCATGATAAAGTTTCCTGACCTGATCAGTCAGCAGTTGAAAGATTGTACCCACTCCATCCAGGAAGATTAGTATCATTATTAAATGCAATTGAATGGACAATTTGAGCATTTTTGACCAGATCCTACACCATGTAATAAGAATACAGAGATCCATAAGACACAGTCCTCATAGTTTCAGACACTTAAATACATTCTTTATATAATGTAAAATGTATGTAATTAAAATTGTAATAATAATCACAAAATGTTTTAATCAATGTGTTAATAGAAGTAGATACAGTACAGAAGTAACATGAAAAAAAAGTAGTTCTTCAGAGCCTTCGCATTTACTGTTTTTCTGTCTGGAACACTCTTCCCCTAGTTTCCACGTGGTTCATTCTTTCTCCTCCTTCACGTGTCTTCGCTGATCAAGATTTTTAAATTGAAACTACCTCTCTCCCTAGCCTTAGCACCCTAAACTCTCCTGCTTTATTTTTTCCATAGCATTGATGACTATCTTTCATTCTACATATTTCACTAATATATTTTGATTATCAATAATTATTTTGATTATTATTCAAATCCCCTACTTGAATGTAAGCTCCATGAGATACAGATTTTTTTTAATATTTTGTTTGCAACCATTTCCATATTTGCTAGAAGAGTGTATGGATATAGAAGGTGTTGGGTAAATATTGGTTGAATGATGCAATGAATGAAGTCATCAGCTTTCCTCAAGAAGGTCAGGGCAAACTTCCTAAAGAGATGATCCATGAACACATGGGTTTCGAAGGATGAATCAAAATTCATTGTTACCTGATGAACTTAGGGGAGAGCATTTAATAAAAGAGAGCTGCAAAGGCAAGATTGTGAGAAACATCACTGAATATTCAAGAAGAATGAGTATTTAGAGTTATTACATATATCTCTATATTGCATCGGTAATAGTAGTGGTGCAGTTTTACAAGTTACAGCTCCAAAGAGTGTTGGATACTCTCATGAGCTCTCATTTCACTCTCATAAACCCTATGAGGTCATTAGAATTCACTTTACTTTTCAGATGAGGAAATTGGAGCTCAAACAGATTATATCTTGCCCAAAGCCACAGGGCTAGTAAATGCCAAAGTGAAAGATTTAGTTACTCAGTAGTGTCTGACTCTTTGCAATCCCATGGACTGTAGCCCTCCAGGCTCCTCTGTTCATAGAATTCACCAAGAAAGAACACTGGAGTGGATTGCCATCCATTCTCTAGGGGATCTTTCCTACCCAGGAATTGAACCCAGGTCTCCTGTATTTCAGGCAGATTCTTTACTGTCTGAGCCACTGGGGAAGCCCACTGAATCTCTGAATCTGAACTTATTGACTTTTCTACTAAATTCACCTATTTGTCTCCTGCATTGCAGGCAGATTCTTTACCATCTGAGGCACCAGGGAAGTCCAGTAAATGCCAAAATGACATTTAAATAAGTTTGATGTCTTGAAACCTGTGCTCTTTCAATAGGTAGACTGCAGTCTGACTTTAGACAGTACTGGCTCCATCATTAACTAACCAGGTGTTCACCTTAGTCAAGTAAAACTGATGATTCTCATGACTTAAAACCTTTTAAGAATATTTTCATGAGTCACATACATGACAGAAAGACTCGATAACATACAAAATCTTCATTTCTTTGCTCTAAAATGACTTACTTGCAACTCTAATTGATGTTATCCATCCCAAATTCCATTTCTTTACCTGTGTGTATAAAGATACACATGCCCTCTGTGATAAGAAGCCAAAAGTTTCAACTAAAATCTCCTTTGTCATTTGCAAAAATCCTTTATGATATTGTAAAAGAAAAGAAAATAGAAGGGGAAGTTAGAGAGAGAGAAAAGGATAACTTCTGATTTCAGAACTTACTAATCTTGTCTCTCTAAGGCCTGCTATTAGGCATTTGTTTGGCTGGTGCTGATTTGGAAACCAATTGAATATACAGTGTTTATTTCAAAGCATTATTTTCCTCTGCCACTCTGTAATTTTTCTGGAGGAATATTTGCATTTAGATGCCACTTGTATAAAGAGATGGATATGACCATAAACAATTTTAAGACAATGAGAAAAAAAAAAAAAGTTAAACCAAAGTGAAGGAAAAGGCAGTTGCAAAGGCAAGAAGTGAGAAGATAAAATGAGGAAAGGGGACTCATTGATTAAGCTTCACATAAAATAATGCAATATCAAAAGAGACATAGGAAAGAGTAAGAACAAGTCAAAGGAAAATCAAGACAATAAAGGTGTTATTTTTGTATATTAAAACATAATTAACATTCATCATGCTCTTTTAAAGGGGAAATAGAAAATTGAGGGAGACAGCAAAGCAAAGGAGAGGAGTGAATAAATGGTTGTAGATAACAATAAAGGAATAAAACAGAGATAATTGGAAAAATTCTACAACCCAAGCCAAAGTATAAACAGCCTGATGAAATGCTATTTTTATAATGCTATAAAAAGTTCCAGAAAACCATTCAGTCAGTCAGTCAGTCAGTGTTTGGAGGGTACTTACTGTATTCCAGGCCCATGCCAGGCACTGGAAATATGAAAATGAATAGGCATAATTTTTCCTTCAAGAAAACTAGAAATGGGCACTTTGGTTAGGATCACATTTTTAGAGAAGAGATTCAAGAATCATTTCATATTGCCTCTCACTACAAAATCAAAATGTGTGATTTGAAATATTAAACTATCCTACATTACCCCTCAGACTCTATCTTTTGGATAAGGATGTCTTTTGACCTGTACTTGGCATTCTGTGTAACTTGTATATGTCATGAGTTTCAAAGACAGAGGAAGGAAGGGGCAGAGGACACGAAAAAAAACAGTGAGAGAGAAACTTTGCAATTTGTAAAGATTAAAATAAAGAACATAGGTCTGGTGCAAGTCGTCTTTTAACAGAATAAGTACTTGCTTGTTTTCTTGGAGTCATCCATAAGACCAGGAAAAAATTAGTTACATGCACACAAATGTGGATGTATGTGTGCACACATTTATGTCAGGTGGCTGGGGGATCTCAGCACACAGATGACTGATTACACTGAAGTCAGTGAAGATCTGAATTATGTTGAAGGAAAGACTCAAAGGAATTGAGTCAGAGAAGAATTCTGTGTGTGATCATGCACTGAGTAAAGTAAGCCATAAGTGGAGAAAAAGAGTTCTGAGTAAACCCAAGAATGTTACGTTTAACCCAGAAATTAACAACAGCCTACAAACTTACCCCTGAATTTTCAGTGTTTTGATACTCCATGGATTTTTCTTATTGGTACTTGATTATTCTACCTGGGCCACAGATTTAGTCTGAGCACATAGGTCTGGTCTCCTAATTGATTTTGCTCAATGGTTCTTATTAATTCTGGCTACTTATTAAGCATTCAACATCATCTAAAACCTGATCCTATACTCTCTTTCCTATATTATTTCTCCTTTTTCGCTTTGGCAAATCAAGTATTCTTGTACAAAGTATCTTAAGGAATGTCTACAATTCTGTATTTCCAAGCCTAAGTGTATTCTGTTGAATCTGCCTCCTTCTTTGCATCACTTCATTCTCAGATCTTACCCAGTCATGATCCAGTTCAAACATTACCTCTTCCATGAAATCCTCCTTGATGTTGCCAGGTGGAAATAACCACTACCATCTCTGAATTTCTATGGCACATTTTTTGCTTTTTGTCCATAGCATTGACTATACTCTGCTTGTGCTGTGCTTAGTCGCTCAGCCGTGTCTGACTCTTTGCAACCCCATGGGCTGTAGCCCATCAGACTCCTCTGTCCATTGGGATTCTCCACTCAAGAATATCAGAGTGGGTTGCCATGCCCTCCTCCCATGGAGGATCCCATGCCCTGGAACTTCCCAACCCAGGGATCGAACCCAGGTCTCTCTCATTGCAGGTGGATTCTTTACCAGATGCACCACCAGGGAAGTCCAAGAATACTGGAGTGGCTAGCTTAACCCTTCTCCAGGGGAATCTTCCAGACCCAGGAATTGAACCAGGGTCTCCTGCATTGCCGGTGGATTCTTTACCAGCTGAGCTACCAGGGAAGGTTAGAATAATTTATACTATTCTCCCTTTATAGATTTTAATCTCACTAAAGAAGTACCTGTTTCTGAGTCAACTTTACTTCACTTAAACAATATAACACCATGCTGCTGCTGCTGCTAAATCGCTTCAGTCGTGTCCGACTCTGTGCGACCCCATAGACAGCAGCCCTCCAGGCTCCCCCATCCCTGGGATTCTCCAGGCAAGAACACTGGAGTGGGTTGCCATTTCCTTCTCCAATGCATGAAAGTGAAAAGTGAAAGTGAAGTCGCTCGGCCGTGTCCGACTCTTAGCGACCCCATGGACTGCAGCCTACCAGGCTCCTCCATCCATGGGATTTTCCAGGCAAGAGTACTGGAGTGGGGTGCAATTGCCTCCTGCAATATAACACCATATCTGTCTGTAAATGACTAAATTAGAAGTGGAAAGGAACTCATATAAGGGTGATTAGATGGAAACAGTAGAATAGGGATAAAATAGAAGGAACCAGCAGTTGGAAAGAGGGACTGGCAATAATTAGAAGGTTATCAGTAAACTGGTCTGTAAAAAAATCAGGATACTGTACTATTTGTTAACACTAAAAGATACCTTAAATGAACTGCCAGAAGTCAATTTAGAACATATATTCTATGTGCTTAGTTTTGTAGTTTATTAGACAATATCCAATTCAAGAATTACATTTTTCTAGTTAATTTGCTGGGGTTATCAAATGTGTTTATCCATTTTGGATGCATTAAAACATTTATACAAAAGAAATGGTACCTTCACTCATAATTTCTCATGTTTTCTTTCTCTCTTTATATTTTATTTCTTTAATTGTATTTTACTTGTTCAAAAAATAATTACATCGTGTGCAATCACCTTGTCTATAGGGTTGAAAGCAAACATTTTTAGCCTGCTATCATTGATTTTACCAGACTAGGGAATCTCTGTGTATTTCTGATGCATTCTGGAGTCATGGTCTTGTGCCCTGACGTGATTAGCCCAGCAAAAGTCTGAGGATGAACACCTGAAACCCTTTTCAGGTAATCAGAATCCCTCACTGATGCAGTATCATTTCAGGTCCTGCACAACTACAGCCAACTAACTTACAAGCTCTGCACATACTCTACTTTCATACCTATGTTAAACATGTGTGGTGTGTTGGATTTTGTAAATAAATTCTGTAAAGTCACTGCAATTATTACTTTACCAAAGTGCTGAACTCTATTGAACCAGATAATTTTATTCCCTTTATGGTCACGTTGAGAGTGTCTTATGTTCATTCCAGAATTAGAGCCTTTCTCACAACCTCTATGTGTTCAGAGTAGTTGTATTATCTAAGGGATAATTGTTAAGGGTTCCCCTCCTTTCCCTTGGCCCCATGTTTCCAGAAGGCAATATCAGCCAGAGTCAAGATTCTGGTTGCTTATCTCAGTGCAGTGTCTTCTAGTAGGAGGGAGGCATTCTTTGTTTGTTGTTGCTCAGTCACCTGGTTGTGTCTGACTCTTTACAACCCCATGGGCTGCAGCACACCAGGCCTCCCTGTCCCTCACCACCTCCCAAAGTTTGCCCAAGTTCATGCCCATTGCATAGGTGATGCCATCCAGCCGTCTCATCCTCTGAATCCCTCTTCTTCCTTGTTTGTTAGGTGCTGTTAACTGGTCCAAAATCTGGAGGCCCTGGAGCCCTCTTCCAATTCTTCTCTCTCCTCCCTCTGTTACTGCAGGACAGCCTAAGATGTGTATACAAGCTTGGTCACCATGGGTGAGGGGCCTGTCCCTGAGTCAGACATCTGTTTCCACCTCGTCAGTCAAGGAATGGGTGGATCACTGTGTCATACTAGGGTTGATGGATCTGCAAGGCAATACATTTCCGGAGATCTCAAGTCAGATGTTTCAATCAGTATTAACACTGTAAATACAGTAAGTTGCTCTCTAGCTACATCCTGGTTTCCCAGGTGGCTCGGAGGTAAAGAATCTGCCTGCCAATTCAGGAGATGCATGTTCGATCTCTGGGTCAGGGAGACCCCCTGGAAGAGGGTATGGCAACCCACTGCAGTATTCTTGCCTGGAGGATTCCATGGACAGAGGAGCCTGGGAGGCTGTACAGTCCATGGGATCACAGAGTCAGAAACAACAGAGCACAGCACAGTGGCAGCACATCAATCTCTAAGCTGCTTCCGAATTCAGTGATGGAAGATGTTAAATATTGGCACCCTGAAATTCCAACCAAGTTACTTTGATCATCTTTATTGGCAGCAAATCTACCTTCTTTGAATATGCCTTTATGCTTTAAAGCAGCCAAAGATATTTTGTAAATCTCCTGGTAAGATTGTGTGGTGGGTCAGATGGCTAGGGAAAATAATTGAATGATCTAATTTGAGACTACAAAAAAAGTAAGACCAGTGGCTTTGTTTGATTCCTTAAGCTGGCACTGAATGTAGATTTTCAGAAACAGTTTTGAGCCACAGTTGCATCATTAGCACAGATTCACAACCTCCCAAGGTGATGACTTGGAATGATAGTAGTCATTTGGATGTGCAATTCCAATGTCCTTATTAAAAAATAAATCATACTATTTTATAATTTCTCTTGGAACTTGAGGAGAATTTCTGCTAGATACTTCAAACTGGGTTACAACCCTCACCTAAGACTGGACTACTCAAGGAATTGTCTTTATAATACTGTGCTTGGTGCTCTGTCAGAGAGTTGAGTTGAGAGACACTATAAGAAAAGTTCAATTACAAATTGCCGCCATTTTTGTGCTGCTGTGTCATTGACAGCATATTCTAAGACATTACATACATCCACCCTTGAGAGCCCATGGGAGAACTTTAGTTAAATTTGTTACTAAATGAAAAAAAAAATAGTCCCTTTCTAAGCCAAATTTAGTTATGATTTTCCTATCATAATGTGTGTTTTTATATTCAAAGGCATGAAACCTTGCTTATAACAAAGAGGAGTAGAAATAAACAAATGCAAAATGATAGAGAAAACTGTATTTACCTAAGATGTTCTTATTAATGTCTTCCCTGATGGCTCAGAAGGTAAAGAGTTCTCCTGCAATGCAGCAGACCTGGCTTCGATCCCTGTGTCAGGAAGATCCCCCGGAGCAGGAAATGGCAACCCACTTCAGTATTCTTGCCTGGGAAATCCCATGGACAGAGGAGCTTGGTGGGCTACAGTCCAGGATATCTCAAGGAGTCAGACACGACTGGAGCGACTTACCACACAACAGTGAAAAAAAGAATCACTAGGCTATCAGTCAGGAAGTCTACCTTAAAAATTCTGCTCTTCAATTGCAGTGTGCTATTGACCAAGTCACTTCTCTTCACTAGACCCCAAGTTCTTCATCAATAAAATAAAAAGACAAAACAGCATATCTGAGTTCTCTATCAGCCTGAAGAACTCTGTTTCTCTATGACTTACCAGTGTGACCTTAGAGGAATCATTTAAAATCTTCGAGCCTGACTCTCTTCATATCTCCTCCAGAGTACACACCTTCATCTCAGTTGATAGTAGATCCACCCTTAGAGCCCATTCTTGACTCCTACTTCTCAATTCCCACATTCAATCTGCCAGCAAATCCTATGGGTGCCAACTTCAACATATACTCAGAATCCAACCACTTCTTACCATTGCTACATCCTGGTCTTCAAAACCTCGTGTGTATTTTATTCTTAGAGCACATCTTAATTTGGATTAGCCATCTCAATTTGTACTAGTCATGCTTCAAGTGTTCAATAGCCACCGGTGATTAGTTGCTACTATATTATGCAGCAAAAGTCTAGAGTAAAAGTGTATTCACCTGCTTAACCAATGTCCCCATTTTAAAATTCCAAATAGAGCTACTTGCCTTAAGTAAATTTTCATGCTCTAGGGAATTACGGCCATCACTACCAAGCCCCAACCACTACAATTATACTACCATCAGCTTCTTCTCACTTTACACCTCTCTTCATGAGACTGATCTGCTAATCTCCAAATCAAGTCTTGTATGAATGTTCATGATTAATAACACTTTGATACATTTCTTTATTTATTTAACAATCTTTTATTGAGCTTGTGCTACCCACCATAAACTATTATTCTTCCAGAAAACTACCTCTTTAAGAGGAACACTGAAGTAGACTGCTGTTTCCCTATGGGATAAATTTATCTCTAATGGTAAGATTCAAGTTAAGTTAGGGGTCAGGGAAAGAAAGAAAAAGGACAATTTAAGGTCTAGGTGGATTTGTTTTCTTGTTCTTTATATCATAAATACAGTTGCTTTCTCTGCTTATGAATTATAGGATTTAAGATCAACATTTTCCCCCATTCATTTATTCATTTGTTTATTAGTTTATTGATTTATTTATCGATCATTATGAACCAAGCACTAACTTAGTGCTATGAAAATGCAACTATATGTTCTCCATCCTCATCAAAACAAAGAAATTAGAATGCTTTTCCTTGATGACTTTTCGAGGTACCATCTAAGTATCCTAAAGGGAACCAGCAACAAGAATCTTTGGATATGTTAAATGCATACTCACTTCTACCATGCATAACTTATGTGGGCATTTTATCCTAACTTCTTTTCTAAAGTCTTTAAGCAAATTAAGCTGTCAAAATAATAAAAGTCATTTTATCAAGTGTTGAAGAGTGAAACTCATCTTATTTTTCCCTTCCATAGCATTTCAGTGATAAAGAATCATTGAGTGACTGATAATTCAATTGATCATTAGTAAAGATCATCTAGTCCCGCACTTTACTCCATGGAAATTGCATGCACACAAAAGGAGTAAGTAGTTTTTATTAGGACCATATAATTAAAAGCAATAGTGGTATTACTGGGATTTTTTTTTTAATACTGGATTTTCATTGTTTTTAACTCTTGGTTCAAAGAAAAGCCTGGGAAGTTTGTCTTTGTTCCCTGATTTCTTCTCCTCTGAGAATTACACAGTATTAAGGAGATGACGGATTCCTTTGCTAAGAATGGTGATTACTGTAAATAACCAAGGAGACCTCCAAAGATGGACGGAGAATGCTCCATTCCTGCGGGTATGAAAGAGTTTGAGAGGTCAAGAGAAAGGCTGTCAGGTTGAGCCACTGGAGGGCACCAAATTATCTCTTTTAACTGGAACTATCCACTTGTGAAGAGGAGATACAGCTACTGGCTTGTGTGATTGTGAAGACAGAGGAAGAGAAATTCCCACAATGCTAGTTTTAATTCCACAGGCATAAAGCTAAAAGAAAACCAAACACAAGCCAGGAATTCACAGGTAGGTATAATTTCCTGGGGTCAGAGTTCCTCCTAGCTTATGCCAGACCTTCAGTAGTCCAAGACCCAAGGGACTGATACTCTGTACTTTACAAAGTGAGTCTTTGGAGAAGACCAAGAAAGGTTGGTGCAGAGACTTTACTGAACCAGGATGATTTTTCACCTTTATTTCAGACTGTTCAGCCAGAGTCACTTGCCAATAGCCTCAGGAAAATACAAGATGAATGTACATCTGTTCTGAAACCTACAGAATCATCTGTTTTCATGGAGATAGGACTCGTCAGCATGTCATCCCATTTCTTATAATTCACCCTCTTTGTCCTCCAACTGAGTTAGGTAGCATTTCAGTTGGTGACCCCCAAAGCCTGTTAATGAGTTTGATATTCATTTTCTGCTATGCTAGTTCTTCATTTGTCTTAGAGGTGGCAGGAAGCAATGAAATGTTACCCTGCATCTCTGTTCTATAGCAAGAGGAGATAATTGAGACTCCAGAGCAAAACCACAGGCTCACTTTGGAAAGCAAGCAAACTCCAGTAATATGTGTTGCCATTCAGAGAGTCACAAATCTTCAACACAGTTACTAAAGGTCTTTGTTTCTGATGATTATCATGGACAGAATAAAAAGAGTTCTGGTTTAGCCTGCAGAATAAGAAGTGAACAGAGACTAGCCTGGGTGTCTCAATTAGTGTTTAAAAACAAATAAATTAATAAAATAAATAAATAAAAAAGAACATGTTGTTCCATTTCTCAATAGAGCACTTTGTAGAGCTCTGAAAGATGCTATGTAAAATAAATTTATCTAGTACCAGGGTATAATTTTTCCTTCTACGTGAATGCCTTCTGAACAATACAGCTAACCTCAGAAACATCCCAGGAAATCCCAGGAATACAGCTGTTTGCTTTTATATCACACCACTAAAATGGATCGTCCAGGCTTAACCACTGTTCTGTTAGATACGGCGTGGAGAAAGTACTGGTCCACTGGTCCATGGAGAATTCATTGAAATTTTAGTGAATTCTACCTCTTAACTAGGTATGTTTTTATAGTATTCTACCCAGAAATTCTAATTCTGCATATGAAATTGTGTTAGTCATGCAGTTGTGTCCAGCTCTTTGTGACCCCATGGACTGTAGCCTGACAGGCTTCTCTGTCCATGGAATTCTCCAGCCGAGAATACCTGAGTGGGTAGGCATTTCCTTCTCCAGGGGGTCTTCCCGACCCAGGGATCAAATCCAGGTCTCCTGTATTACAGGTGGATTCTTTACCATCTGAGCCACCAGGGAAGCCACATAGTGTGAAGGCACTTCTTATTTCACTTATGGAGGCTAACCAAAAGAATAATAGTAATGATTAAAAACTATAATTGGCATAGTATTATGCCAGTAACAGTAATAATTAAAAACTATAATTCTTCTATAATTGGCAAACCACTTTTCATCTATTTTTCCTAGTTAATCCTTTCAACAACCTATGAGGTTAACATTATTATTCTATATTAAAATATAGACAAAAATAAAGCAAAACTAAGGCACAGAGAGGTTGAACAACTTAAGACCATGCAGTAAGTGGTAAAGTAGGGCTCAGATTCTCATTTTTCAGGCAAATAAATCCACAGATTACTGGAATTTTCAAGTGTGTGTGTCTTCTACAATGTTCTCAGTTCAAATGGTATAATTTTGTTGATGCCTGTACACATTTACTAAGTGAGTATGAAAATGTTTCCACCTCCTTGTTTCCCATAGAAAGCTATTTATTATCTGTAATATTGTTTGCTCTATGAATATATATTTTAGCTACTGAACTACAAGCTCCTTGAAAGTAGGGACCATGCCTCGTTCATCTTTACATCCCCCTTCTCCTCACAGCCTAGCACAGTGTCTATCCATATAATTGATCTTCAAATATTTGTTAAATTATGTTGAATTCATTGCTATAGTAAAGTTTGTAATGATCTGAGGCATCGTGCCAAATGATGGCTGCTTGAATTTCTTCCAAGACCAAAAGTGAGTCATTAAATCTATTTGGGACAAAAGCAACTTTTGAAACTAATATAAAAACTATAATTATGATGGACTATGGAAATCCTTAGCAGTGTCCCTGCTTCCTGCATTTTAGACTAAAGTACCTGAAAACATTTGAGAAGTGGAGAGGTGGAAACAGTTTTGTAGAAGCAAGCAAAATGCAGCAATTTTGCAGGATATATTCTTACAGTTTGTCTAGCATCTAATCTCTAGCACAATGGATAACACTGACCTGAAGAATCCATCAATGTCTATCTGGAGACTCCTGCAGAAGAATGCTTGTGTGTCTTCTGTGGGCTGGTGAGTGGAATTAGTCTTCTCTTGGCTTCACAGACATTCCCAGACAAAGGCTGGTAACAAACTTTGACATGTTCACAGAAAGCATATTGAAAACATATTTGTGCTTGTGGGGTGTGGAGGGGAAGAGGAAGACAAATCATTAAATAAGAGATGAAAAACTGGGAATGGGTACCCTGGATGCAAATAAATT
This sequence comes from Okapia johnstoni, assembly GCA_024291935.2. Taxonomy (NCBI): domain Eukaryota; kingdom Metazoa; phylum Chordata; class Mammalia; order Artiodactyla; family Giraffidae; genus Okapia; species Okapia johnstoni. The sequence goes on along the minus strand of CM044308.1, from coordinate 39,106,598 downwards.
TAAACTGAATATTTGAAGAATTTTTTGATGTGGAATATACACAAGTTACACTCATCTCCCATGACTATGACTGATGTTGGCGTGGACTGAAAAGTAGCAGTGGGTAGCACATCACTCAGAGATCCCCTATCATTTTGTTCTTATTCTGTATAACACCTCTCTCTGATGAAAAATGTACTCTTCTTTCAAGATTCATCTTTTCCATGAAAGATCCCTGGTTCTCCAACAATATTAATTATCTCCACAGTAGTTTGTATCTCATTCAGCACATATTACACTTTTAATATTTTTTTTTCTGTCTACTTGACTATCACCTTTGCTAGACTGTAAGTTTAGGATGCATGCTTGCTCAGTCGTGTCCAACTCTTTGCAACCCCATGGACTGTAGTCTGCTAGGCTTCTCTGTCCATGGAATTTTCCAGGCAAGAATACTGGAGTAGGTTGCCATTTCCTACTCCAGGGGGTCTTCCCAATCCAGGGATCAAGCCCTCATGTCCTTCACTGGTAGGTGGATTCTTTACCACTGCACCACCTAAGGAAGCCCATGTTTAGGGTAGGATGCAACAAATATGGTTATTTTATTTTTATATGCCTAGTACTTAGCAGAGTGGTTAGTATGTACTAAATGATCAGTGAGAATTAAAGGGAAAAAGAGAAGAAGAGAAGAAAGAAAGAAGAGAGAAGAGGTTCATTAGGAAAGGAACTGTAATGCAACACAAGTCCCTGAGCTGTTCGGGGTATAGAGTGAGAATTTAATAGTGCTGCCTAGGGAATGGCATAGTGCCGTCAACAAGCCAGCATCAGAAGCTAAAAGATTCCACCATAATGTTTCATTGCCCCCATCTTAATGCCTCTAAGCTCAAAGAAAATTGTGTTTCTACCAAAAGACTCCAACTGCCCATGAAGAAGCTAGACTCACTGCAATCTGTTTAAAGAGGCAGGGAGCTGCAGCATCTGGCAGACTTGGGAGCCAACACTCCAAGTCTAGAAGCTTCAGGGATTAGTATCAGAAGAACTGAAAGGATGACAGTGCCCCATGGCAGAAGGCACAAGGCAAGGATGACCTGGAATGTCCACAAAATGATGTAGACCAGATAAGGACAGAAGAGTGACAACATTCCTGTTTATATTGGGTAAACACTGTCACCAGTGTGTTAGTGAAGAAGAATTAGATGCTGACGGAACACTTGGAAATATTCTGTACAGGTCGTTGTATGTGTATGGATAAACTGCATACAGTTCCCTACCCTAGGGATGGGTTCAACCATTCTCAATAAAGTTTTTCCTTTATGAATTCTCAAGTTAACATGCCTATCTAAAGATCAATATTATTATCTATAAACATAAATAGATAAATACCTGGAAATGATGAGCTCTACCTGAAGATGGAAGTCAAAATTTTTATGCTCACTGTGTGTAAAACACGTAATCACCCTTTAAGAAATTTCTAAGAGGGCTGTCTTCTGTGGGGCTGTGTACTATATCCAAGAAGACTTTCAATACTACTGTATTCCCAGATTTGCTTTTCTATTCCTATTCATGTCTGAGTGTATAATATAGATATTCAGATTCTACTCTATTACATAACCAGGGCTTAAAGCAACATGAGACTCTAGTCTCCCAGCTCTAGGATTGGCTGTGCACAATTTTTACCTGTATCTGGGGACCAAGGCTTTAGATTCCAGTCCATTCTTGTGATCTCATTGTGACTCATTGGTCACCAGCATTTTCTACCAGGAGTTTGTGATATTCATGATAATGTATGTAAAAGTGTTTCAAGGAAGACTTCCTCATGCAAGAAGGAAGTTATTCCTCTCCCTCATCAGTGAAAAATAAGTTTGTATGATAAAGTTTTGAGAACCATTTTAAACTTTTTTTTTTCCCCACTTGTTGGGTTGCGAAAGCATCTGAGACACAAATGTCTACCCCTTCACCATATTATAAGGAAGAAATAAATATCATTCTCCAGGTTTTCTACTCCATGAAACGGCAGCTCAGAGAGTAGAAGTGTATCATGTAAGGTGCACAGTGGCTCAACTGTGTAAGAGATAGAGAGATGAAGTTCCTAACCTAACCTGCAAGAAACTTAGTCCTTAAGCCATTGAAACACTCTTCTACATAAAATTATACAGCTCTCAAAGATTCTGCCTAATAACTTTCACAGATGTTTTTACAGTTGAAGAGTATATGCTTGAAATGCCACCTGTAGTTCATGGTTATATGGTTTTTAAAAAGCACTGTGCCCTGTTCTGCAGTTGTGATCATCAAGATTGTTTTTAAAATATCAGCTTACTTTGATCACAATTGCCATATTAGAAGTTTTCAATGGAAACTTGGAAGACCAGTTATTTCAGTGTGAAAAGCATGACATTCTAAAGCCAGAGAGCCAAAGGCGCTTTTGTGTTTAGCTTGGTCGATTATTTATAATTTTTATGAACCTAAGATAGTTGTGAGACTACATTTAGAGCTCAACATTATCCCTCTCCCCTTTCCCCTTAAGAGTTTGGGATTGGCAGACGCAAACCACTATATATAAAATAGATAAACAATACAGTACTACTGTGCAGCACAGGGAACTATATTCAGTCTCTTGTTATTGTTTAGTCGCTCAGTCGTGTCTGATTCTTTTGCAATCCCATGGATTGTAGCCCACCAGGCTCCTCTGTACATGGGATTTCCCAGGCAAGAATACTAGAGTGGGTTGCCATTTCCTTCTCCAGAAAATCTTCCCAACCCAGGGATTGAACCCACATTTCCTGCATTGGCAGGCAGAATTTTTAACAATTAGCCACCACAAAGCCCAAATATCTTGTAATAATCTATAATTAAAAAGAATATATATCTATATCTGAATCATTTTGCTGCACACCAAACAAACACAACATTGTAAAACAACTATACTTCAATAAAAAATGTTTTTTTAAAAACCCAATAAAGGTTTACTGAAGGAATACTAATAGTAATTTGAATGAGGTAAGGCCAGGAAATGTGAATGTCCCCAAATCCTGATTCAGTACTCAGAGAACCCTTTGCAAGTGTCCAACTGCACTGGCTCTGGAGTCAACAGTCCATATGACTCCATTAAATATGGCTGCACAGCTGCCAGATTTTTTTTTTTTTTTACATCTTGGGGCGAAGTATTAGGAACAGAAATCAGTCTTGCTCTTTGATTACTGTCCAGGAAGCTTTGATCACTGATAGAAAGCCTTCCTAGGGCTTTGGTGATAAAGTAAAAAACAAACAAAAGAGCCATGTGACTTAAAACAGCAGGAAAGTATTGTTCCACAGTTCTAGAGGTTGGAATTCCAAAATCAAATTTGAGAATTTGATTCTAATTCTAATTCTAGAATTCTAGTAGGGAATCCTTGACATGTTTTAGCTTGTACACACACTCAGCCTCCTCTCCCTGCATGTCTCCATATCACCTTCCCTCTTCACATGTTCAAATTTTCCCCTTTCATAAGGACACCCCTTTTTATAATCTACATATGGGATTAGGGTCCATCCTAAGGACATACAGGTGGTGATATTGGTAAAGAACCCGTCTGTCAATCAGTTCAGTTCAGTCAATCAGTTGTGTTTGACTCTTTGCGACCCCATGAAATGCAGCACACCAGACTTCCCTGTCCATCACCAACTCCTGGAGCCTACTCAAACTCAAGTCCATCACATTGGTAGTGCCATCCAACCATTTTATCCTCTGTCACACCCTTCTCCTCCAACCATTAATCTTTCCCAGTATCAGGGGCTTTTCAAATGCGTCAGTTCTTCACATCAGGTGGCCAAAGTATTCGAGTTTGAGCTTCAGCATGTCCTTCCAATGAATATTCAGGACTGATCTCCTTTAGGATGGACTGGTTGGATATCCTTGCAGTCCAAGGGACTCTCAAGAGTCTTTTCCAACACCACAGCTCAAAAGCATCAATTCTTCGGCACTCAGCTTTCTTTATAGTCCTACTCTCACATCCAGACATGACTACTGGAAAAAACCTAGCTTTGACTAGACGGGCTTTTGTTGGTAAAGTAATGTCTCTGCTTTTTAATATGCTGTCTAGTTTGGTCATAACTTTTCTTCCAAGGAGCAAGTGTCTTTTAATTTCATGGGTGCAGTCACCATGTGCACTGATTTTGGAGCCCCCCCAAAATAAAGTCTCTCACTGTTTCCACTGTTTATCCATCTACTTGCCATGAAGTAATGGGACTGGATGCCATAATCTTAGCTTTCTGAATGTTGAGCTTTAAGCCAACTTTTTCACTCTCCTATTTCACTTTCATCAAGAGACTCTTTAGTTCTTCTTCACTTTCTGCCATAAGGGTAGTGTCATCTGCATATCTGAGGTTATTGATATTTGTCCTGGCAACCTTGATTCCAGCTTGTGCTTCATCCAATCCAGCATTTCTCATGATGCACTCTACATATAAGTTAAATAAGCAGGGTGACAATATACAGCCTTGATGTACTCCTTTTCTTATTTGGGACCAGTCTGTTGTTCCATGTCCAGTTCTAACTGTTGCTTCCTGACCTGCATACAGACTTCACAGGAGACAGGTCAGGTGGTCTGGTATTCCCATCTCTTTAAGAATTTTCCACAGTTTGTTGTGATCCACACAGTCAAAACCTTTGGCATAGTCAATAAAGCAAAAGTAGATTTTTTTCTAGAGCTCTCTTGCTTTTTCTATGATCCAGTGGATGTTGGCAATTTGATCTCTGGTTCCCGTGCCTTTTCTAAATCCAGCTTGAACATCTTAAATTGAAGAAAGTAGGGAAAACTACTAGACCATTCAAGTATGACCTAAATCAAATCCCTACGATTATACAGTGGAAGTGACAAATAGATTCAAGGGATTAGATCTGATAGAGAGAGTGCCTGAAGAACTATGTATGGAAGTTCGTGACATTGTACAGGAGGCAGTGATCAATATCTTCCCCAAGAAAAAGAAATGCAAAAAGGAAAAATGGTTGTCTGAGGAGGCCTTACAAATAGCTGAGAAAAGAAGAGAAGTGAAAAGCAAAGGAGAAAAGGAAAGGTATACCCATTTGAATGCAGAGTTCCAAAGAATAGCAAGGAGAGATAAGAAAGCTTTACTCAGTGATCAATACAAAGGAATAGAGGAAAACGATAGACTGGAAAAGACTAGAAATCTCTTCAAGAAAATTAGAGATACCAAGGAAACATTTCATGCAAAGATGGGCTCAATAAAGGACAGAAATTGTATGGACCTAACAGAAGAAGAAGATATTAAGAAGAGGTGGCAAGAATACACAGAAGAATAGACAAAAAAGGTCTTCATGACCCAGATAACCACAGAGGTGTGATCACTCACCTAGAGCCAGACATCTGGAATGTGAAGTCAAGTGGGCCTTAGGAAGCATCACTACGAACAAAGCTAGGGGAGGTGATGGAATTCCAGTTGAGCTATTTTGAATCCTAGAAGATGATGCTGTGAAAGTGTTGCACTCAATATGCCAGCAAATCTGGAAACTCAGCAGTGGCCACAGGACTGGAAAAGGTCAGTTTTCATTCCAATCCCAATGAAAGGCAATGCCAAATAATGCTCAAATTGTCACACAATTGCACTCATCTCACAAGCTAATAAAGTAATGCTTAAAATTCTCCAAGCCAGGCTTCAACAGTACATGAACAGTCTGTCAATGCAGGAGACTTAAGAGACCCAGGTTTGATTCCTGGATGGGGAGATACCTGGAGGTCGGCTCGGCAACCCACTCTAGTATCCTTGCCTGAAGAATCCCATGGACAGAGGAGCCTGGTGGGCTCTAGTCCAGGGTCATAAAGAGTCGGACATGACTGAAGTGACTTTGTACGCATGTAAGGACCTCATTTTAACTTAATTGCCTCATTTTAACCTGATAATCCTTGTTTCCAAATAAAGTCACATTTGGAGGGATTAGAAGTTAGGACTTCAACACATCTTGTTTGGGGACACAATTCAACCCATAATAAAAGCTTGGGGAAAAAAAAGCAAACCTCCAAAGCCATGATGGCTCTGATTCACATTCATAAGGAAAGGAAAATCTAAGCTTATGTTTTCATAGCAGATCTCATTTCAGATCAATGATCTGAATTAGAATTATGAGGTAAATAACTGATTTTGGAAAGTCAAGCCTATAAAGAAAAAATATTCTGTGTCTTTCCAAATGCATCCCTCTTCTCTGTTCCCACATCCACTCTCATGTTATGTATCACTTTATGTCAGTATCTTAATACAGATATGACTGTTCCAGTGGACTATGAGGTCTAAGGTCAAAACTGCTTCATCTGTCTTTGAATCTCTAATGCCTAGTAGAGTGCCTAGAATTTATTGATCACTTAAGAAATGCTTGTTGAATGAAGCAACGAGTTGATAAAAAGTAAGAAAAATATGGGCTTCCCAGGTGGTGCTAGTGGTAAAGAACCTGCCTGACAATTCAGGAGGTGTAAGAGAGCCGGGTTCGATCCCCGGGTCAGGAAGATCCCCTGGAGGAGGGCATGGCAACTCACTCCAGTATTCTTGCCTGGAAAATCCCATGAACAGAGGAGGCTGTCAGGCTACAGACCGTAGGGTCACATAGAGTCAGACACAATTGAAGCAACTTAGCATGCAAGCACAGGGACAATATAGTGTACATGAAATAAAAACTTGGGAATTCAATACCCTTGGCTTCAGCCCATAGGCTGCTACTAATGAGCTTTGTGACCTTGGGCAAGTCTTTTCACCTGTACCTGGTTTCTGTATCTGTATGATGGCAGTGTTAAGATCCGAGTGGGTTCCCACCCAGAGGTTGCTAAGCGGTTTTCATGCCACCTGAAATAGATGGTGGTGAATGCCAGACCTTGCCACAGCATTTTTATGCACACTTTCAACTGACTTATGAAGGCAGGGAAATTCAATGAAACACTAGTTCCTTACAACCACGTGACCCTTCGGCCCCACCCGTGTGTCCCTTTTAACTCTCTTGACTGGGTTCAGATCATTCATCTCTCGTCTCCTGAGAAAGACCTTTTTGTGCATATCCTTGCTCTTTGCTCGAAAGCTCCATGATGTATTTCTGATGTCCATTTAGTTCTTCCAAAATTGCATAGCACTCTCTGTAAGTTATGGGTCATGACCCTAATTGTTCCTTTCAAAAAGAATAAAACATCTACTTGCATTTTTGTCGACATCCTGAATGTGTTCTCCCTTCCAAAATAGATCATGATTCAATAATTTAGTATGTCAGTCAGTTCTGATGTTTTAGGCAAGGGTTATAAATATATCTGTGATGACAGAAGGATTTTCTAAAAAAAAAGTTAATTTCTATGTCCAAGTTTAGTCCAACATGTTCTGTATTAGTTTCTTATTATTTAGTATTTTCTCTCTTATTCTTATTCCCGTCAAGTGTTGGGAAAATAACCTGTTCCAGACTAGAGATGGAAGGTGGGGAAGAAGACAAGTCTTTTTTCTAGGATTGCTTATAACGCAGGAATAAAAGGCAATGATATACACATTCTCAGTGCCTCAGTTTCCCATTGGCAAAATGAGTTCAATGAAATTAGCCCCCTACCTCAAAGACTTGTTGGAAGGATCAAATAGGTAATTAACAAACTCTTTGACCTTGTTCAATATACATCAAGCAGTCAACTAATGATTTAGAAGCCTGTCTCCTCATCTTTCCAGCTTCCTTGGTGACTCAGTGGTAAAGAATCTTCCTGCCAATGCAGGAGACATGAGTTCGATCCCTGGGTGGGAAGATTCCCTGGAGGAGGAAATGGCAACTCACTCCAGTATTCTTGCCTGGGAAATCCCATGGACAGAGGACCCTGGCAGGCTATTGTCTGTGGGGGTCACAAAGAATCCGACGTGACTGAGTGACTGAGCATGCACCCACACTCCTAGTCTTTGGGAGCACAACTTGGGCATTCATTTACAGCCAAAGCTCTATGTTCAGTGGGGGTGTCAATCATTCTCATCAAAAATAAACTAAGAGCTGGCTTTAAAAGATGAAGTTATAACCATATCTGGACAGAAAGGGGAAGTCATAAATTGATCATGAAGAAAGATTCATTTCTGGACTCTAAAGTCCTGGCACTAAAAGACAATCAAGCACTCTTTCAAAATCAGAGAGTTTACAACAGTGATTCAAAAAAATATGGAAGGTTATAAAAATTGACATAGAAAAAACAAAAACATAGTGATACATCCTGATTTGGGGCATCATGAAAAGGAATACTGATATCCCTTTTCTCTTAGGTAATATCTTACAGCACGTTTTAACTTAAAAATATTATTTTGAAGGTTTATGGGTATTCTCTTCCTTTGTAGATAGGAGGTTTGTATGTGTAAGAGGTGAAGTGGCAGTTCTGACTCTATCTTCTGCAAAGTAAACCCACTTGATTCCTTTAGGTTGATGTCACAGGAAACATCAGGGTTAGCTTTGGGCAGCAGTATACTGGAGGAAATGGAGAACAGGACACAGTGCCATTTGGCTAGGTCCAAGATATAACCAAGTTCTTTAACCCTCATTACTTTTAGTTTATTTGTCTACGAATGGAAACTGCCTTACCTGCTCTGCTACTTCAAGGTTTTCTCACACAATTTTCATATCCCCATGCTCTTTTTTTGTTTTTGGTTTTGTTTTTTTTTGCATTTTTGTTTATGTGTCTCTCTCCCATCTTCTGCATGTGATTTTTAGAATCCAGAGGCTTGAGAGGGCTCCTTGGATAGCCATGTTGTTTTCTGTAACTACCTGAGGTCCTAGTTTCAAAATTACATTTTAAAGCTTGCTGTCATTACTTCTTGAGCCATCTCTCTTTTTAGAAGCTCTGGTCAGAGGAAAATATTTCAACTTTGCCTGAGTCTATATTAACTGATTCATAGTAGGTTCACTGTAACTCTGCTGAATGAATAGTGAATGAAGTCTGATTTCCTAAAGTACTCAACTATCCACCAAATTTTATTCTTTGGCTGTTAAATCTCCTAGAAGTTTATTACATTCTTCTCTCCCAAGGTCACCATTGCTTTTGCTTCTTAAAAATGAAGTTCAGGGCAGAGGTTTTTCTGGTTAGCTTATATAATCTTAAAATTAATGAAGCTAGAGGTGACAGAGTTGAAAGTTTATTAGATGATCTCTTTTTCTAAGAATTATATTGATATATAGCCTTCATTACTCAGCTCTTTAGATCAGTGCTTCCTATACTTACCTAATTATAAAAATTACCTAAAAAGATTGTTCAAAATAGATAAGCAAGTTATTTCCCAAACATACTGAATCTGACTCTTCAGAAAGTAAAACTTAGACATCTGGGTCTTTTAAAAGGTCTCCCAAGTGTCTCTGGTGTGTAGCCAAGTTAGAGAACCACTGTCTTTGAAAGTTGCTCTTTGAGCTGAATGAAAAGCCTTTCTATATTTTTTTAACATAGAAAATATAAAGTCTATCTCTTGAGGTGGGCAAGGGAGATTCTCAAAAATGTTTTTCTTTGAATTAATCTGTGCTTTTGTTTTTAAAAAATTAGATCATGAGGGTTAGATTAATTGTCTAAAACTATTATAACAAATACCACACACTGAGTGGCTTAAATAACAGAGATATATTGTCTCAAAGTCATAAAGTGTTAGTGTTAGTCGCTCAGTCATGTCCAACTCTTTGTGACCCCATGAACTGTAGCCCACTAGGCTTCTCTGTCCATGGGATTTCTCAGACAACAATACTGGAGTGGGTAGCCATTCCCTTTTCTAGGGGATTTTCCAACCCAGGGATCGAACCAAGATCTCCTGCATTTCAGGCAAATTCTTTACCATCTGAGCCATCAGGCAAGCCCATAAGGTAAATCCAAAAGCAAGGTGTCAGCAAGGTGACGTTCCCTCTGAAAATACCAGGGAGGGTTCAGTTCTAGACCTCAATCCCCACTTCAAGTAGTTTCTTGAATTTTGGCAGCATAACTCCAATCTTTGTATGGCATTCTCCCTGTGCATGCATGTCTGTCTAAATAGTATAAGATATAAAAGATGAGAGTAGAGGGAGTTTCTTCCTACGCTTTCATGTATTTTGCTGAATTTGTAGCTGCCAGAGTAAAAATAGGCAATAGATTCTTGACCATTCGGTAGGGAGAGAGCAAGACGCTACTCTGAGGAAATCAAAGGTCATAGAGGGAAGGAAATTTCTGTAGACAAGACATAACAGGAGGAACATCAAGAGACATGCCGACTGATGCATGAGAAATTTACAATATAATTGACAGGAAATTATAGCTTGAGTTAAAGTGACAAGTCATTAAATGACTATCAGAGGAAATAAGCTGAAAATTATATTCCTTGGAGACAAATAACCCAGTAGACACTACCAAGAAACTGCTAACAAACGTGCATGTGGGAAAGAAAAAGAGCTTCAAAACAGCACTTGTGGTGACACACGGTGACAAATGGAGAAGGACACTTTTAACTAGAGGAAGAGACAGCAATCCATTCCAGGGTGTTAGCATAGGGGAGCACAAGATAATGAATCAATAAAACCTGCCTAGAAAACAATGCAAAAGCACATGGACCAACACATGAGGGTACAGCCTGCAGAAACACTGGAGTATTCAATCGACTGAATTTGATCTAGTCACCTTGGAAAATTAACAAAGTATTCTAATTTAAAGCACAGACCTTACACAGTCTTAAACTCCCCCGAAGACCTGTTAATCAAATAGACCTTACATTTTTTTCTTGTAGCAAATGAACTGAAAAAATAATATGAAAAATTAATCCTATATAATTGATGGAAATCAGAGCAGATTCTACGTCTGAGAAATAAAACTATGCATTAAACTATACTGTCCTGAACTATTGGTTTATCTTGTCCTTTTTGGGGATGTATGCAAAAACATTTTACTAATCCAGACCTCAAATTCTGGCCCTGATACCCTTATGAAACACAGCCAAGAACTAAAAAATAAACAGAGAAGTCCTTTAAAGAGTCAAAAGAAGTATCCCAATTCTGTTTCATTAAAGCTCCTGTAGTTCCCTCTTAAGAAGATGCTCTCTTCCTCCTTCCAACACTCTCTGGGCATGCTCTGCAGATGGCTATCGTACATATGATTATCTGGTTTCCCAACTAGTGTTAGTTGAAGAGTAAATGATTGAAAAGATACAGTGTATAAGTTCATGGTAACACACTGATAGCTGCAACAAGTGACAGCTGACAACAACTGAGAAATCATAGAAATGATAAAAATGAAATTCAGGAACAAAAGGCACAACAATGATCTGAAGTTGTTTAACAAAGGGAAACATTTCTATTTATCTCAATTATTCCAACAGCATCACTGAATTACAGCATGCTATCATAAGAAATAGTGATGACTCTAAACCAACAAGAAAAAATAAATTTGGTTCAAGATGCACCATTCAAGGTGGAAGAAAAATGTGCAATACAATTTTAGAAAGATCATCTAAGTGATTATTTTTTAAAGTTTTCAGTGTTTAAAGTCACGAACCTGTACTATTCAAAAAATTCAGCTCTTAAAAATAGCCAATTCTTTGCAGTATTCATGAAATATCATATTATATTTCTTTAGTCCTGACCTGTCTCCTAACTTTTAGATTCAGATTTTTAAAGGCTTGCAAATATCTCTGTTTATGTATCCCAGTGATTTTTCTTATCATGTCTGAATTCAAAATATGACATCCAACCCCAAAGCTTATCCTTGTATCAGTTCAGTGTCACTAGCCATGTAGTAATGCTTCTTTTTTCCCAGGTGGCTCAGTAGTAAAGAATCTGCCTGCCAATGCAAGAGATGCAGTTCAATCCCTGGGTTGAGAAGATCCCCAAGAGAAGGAAATGGCAACCCACTTCAATATTCTTCCCTGGGAAATCCCATGGACAGAGGAGCCTGGCAAGTTACAGTCCATGGGGTCACAAACAGTCAGAAACGACTGAGAGCACATGGATGCTCAGTTCAGTGCAGTTCAGTCGCTCAGTCGTGTCTGACTCTTTGCAACCCCATGAATGGCAGCATATCAGGCCTCCCTGTCCATCACCAACTCCTGGAGTTTACCCAAACTCATGTCCATAGAGTCGGTGATGCCATCCAGCCATCTCATCCTCTGTCGTCCCCTTCTCCTCCTGCCCCCAATCCTTCCCAGCATAAGGGTCTTTTCCAATGAGTCAACTCTTTGGCACGAGATGGCCAAAGTAGTGGAGTTTCAGCTTCAACATCAGTCCTTCCAATGAACACCCAGGGCTGATCTCCTTTAGGATGGACTGGTTGGATATCCTTGCAGCCCAAGGGACTCTCAAGAGTCTTCTCCATTCACAGTCCAACTCTCACATCCATACATGACCACTGGAAAAACCATAGCCTTGACTAGATGGACCTTTGTTGGCAAAGTAATATCTCTGCTTTTTAATATGCTATCTAGGTTGGTCATAACGTTCCTTCCAAGGAGTAAGCGTCTTTTAATTTCATGGCTGCAATCACCATCTGCAGTGATTTTGGAGCCCCCCAAAATAAAGTCAGCCACTGTTTCCACTGTTTCCCCATCTATTTCCCATGAAGTGATGGGACCAGATGCCATGATCTTAGTCTTCTGAATGTTGAGCTTTAAGCCAACTTTTTCACTCTCCTCTTTCACTTTCATCAAGAGGCTCTTTAGTTCTTCTTCATTTTCTGCCATAAGGGTGGTGTCATCTGCATATCTGAGGTTATTGATATTTCTCCCAGCAATCTTGATTCCAGCTTGTGCTTCTTCCAGCCCAGTGTTTCTCATGATGTACTCTGCATATAAGTTAAATAAGCAGGGTGACAATATACAACCTTGATGTACTCCTAAGAGGAACTTTCACATAGGATATGTGATTATAGAAAAAGGAACACAGTGACTGAGAAAATCATTGCCAGCAGGGGAAAGTAAAGAAAGAAATATTGGTAGCCCTCCTCTACCCCTTCCTCCTTTTTCTTGCCAGTCCTTTCAATTAGCAGAACACAATTAAAAGTAGAGAAAAGTGGGGCCCGAATGATGCCATTCTTGAGGTTTAGATTTTGGGGGAGAGAGCAGAGATGAAAAGAGGGGGGAAAGTCTGGAGGGAAAATGCAATATGATCAGCACAGAAACTCCTCTACATGATGAAGAAAGGAAGCATGTCCTTCTCCTATTAATTCTTGGAATTTTCATTGTAACAAGGTATGGGTTATGTTTTTCAGTGGCCTTTGATTAAAATTACTTAAGTGACTCTTGGCTTAATGAGACCACATTTAAGACCATGTATCTTAGAACCTATGCAAGCAGTTGGCTCCACTCAACAGCACCATGAATAGGTAAGTTACTTAATATATCTGCATCTCATTTTCATCATTCATTAAAAGAGGGACATAATAGTATCCATCTCATAGCCCACTCTGAAGAATTAAATGAGATAATAGAGGTAGGGTGAAGCATCTGACACACGTGATAAGGGTTCAACAGACATGATTTTAGTCATTTTAGAGAGAGTAAAGGATATCCAAAAAGCACCATTGTCCAAAAGAAAGTCTGCATTAGGTAAAAATTACCTGTGGAAAATCCAAAGAATTTAAGATATGATAACCTTATTTTTACAAATATTTTATTCAGCAGAGAAGGAGCTTTTAACCATTTCTGTGCCATGCTTTTGTCAAGCTGATGAAACCTGTGGAAGATAACATTCTCAGAATAAGGTTTTTAAATGGATAAATAAAATCCATAGGGTTATAAGTGACAATAATTATGAAAATATTTGCATATTTTATATTAATCATAGAAATAGTTAAAGAAAAAATTATGATACAGTAATATATATTCTTCCATAGTAATATATCACAAAATTAAATTGTATAGTAAATCAAATTCTTTTGAACTATGGTGCTGGAGAAGACTCTTGAGAGTCTCTTGAACAGCAAGGAGATCAAACCAGTCAATCCTAAAGGAAATCAACCCTTAATATTCATTGGAAGGACTAATGCTATAGTTGAAGCTCCAATACTTTGTCCACCTGATGTGAAGAGCCGACTCACTGGAAAAGATCCTGATGCTGGGAAAGATTGAGGAAAGGAGGAGAAGGGGGAGACAGAGGATGAGATGGTTGCATGGCATCACCAACTCAATGGACATGAGTTTGAGCAAACTCTGGAAGATATGAAGGACAGGAAAGCCTGATGTGCTATAGTCCATGGGGTCACAAGGAGTCAGACACAAATTAGCAACTGAACAACAACAATAACTTAAATACAAAAAAAAAATTACATGCACCAAGACAGTTATTGCAATATTATGAGTAATATTAAAGACCAGCTCAAAGCTCAACAATAGCAGAAAGGTTAAGGAAATTATCATGAATTACTTTTCTAATTAGTTTGTAGCTATTTAAAATTCTGTTGTAAAAAGCTGGTAATAATATGGAAAAATATATATAGTATCCTGAGGAAGAAATGAGAGTAGAAAAGAGTATAATCACAGCCATGAAAAGTTTAAAAAATAATTACACATAGAAAATAAACAAATTTTAAATGTAACACTAGTTTACTCTAAGTGGTAAGTATTGAGTAATTTTTTTTCCTCTCTTCTTTCTACCTCACTAAATTTCTATATTTTCTATAAAGGACATTCACAACTTTTGTGATGGAGTAAATATAATTTTGAGAGCTGAATGTAGAATCCTATTGCAATATACAAATGTGTCATACCAAAGCCTTGTATATGTAAAACTTACACAATGTTAGGAGAAGGCAATGGCAACCCACTCCAGTACCCTTGCCTGGACAATCCCATGGATGGAGGAAACTGGTAGGCTGCAGTCCATGGGGTCACTGAGTTGGACACGACTGAGCGTCTTCACTTTCACTTTTCACTTTCATGCATTGGAGAAGGAAATGGCAACCCACTCCAGTATTCTTGCCAGGAGAATCCCAGGAACAGGGGAGCCTGGTGGGCTGCCATCTCTGGGGTCACACAGAGTCAGAGACGACTGAAGCGACTTAGTAGCAGCAGCAGCACACAATGTTATATGTCAATCGTATCTCAATACAAAGATAATTTTAAAAAGGCAAAAGTAAGAGTTAAGTTAGCTAACTAATATATTTAAATTGTGTAACAACTTAAATCTGATTTCAGTGTTGACCATCTGGTGATGTCCATGTGTAGAGTCTTCTCTTGTGTTGCTGGAAGAGGGTATTTGCTATGACCAGTGTGTTCTCTTGGCAGAACTCTATTAGCCTTTGCCCTGCTTCATTCTGTACTCCAAGGCCAAATTTGCCTGTTACTCCAGGTGTTTCTTGACTTCCTACTTTTACATTCCAGTCCCCTATAATGAAAAGGACATCTTTTGGGGGTGTTAGTTCTAGAAGGTCTTGTAGGTCTTCATAGAACCATTCAACTTCAGCTTCTTCAGCGTTACTGGTCGGGGCATAGACTTGGATTACCGTGATATTGAATGGTTTGCCTTGAAAACGAACAGAGATCATTCTGTCGTTTTTGAGATTGCATCCAAGTACTGCATTTCAACTCTTTTGTTGACTGTGATGACTTCTCCATTTCTTCTAAGGGATTCTTGCCCACAGTAGTAGATACAATGGTCATCTGAGTTAAATTCACCCATTCCAGTCCATTTGAGTTCACTGATTCCTAGAATGTCAACGTTCACTCTTGCCATCTCCTGTTTGACCACTTCCAGTTTGCCTTGATTCATGGACCTAACATTCCAGGTTCCTATGCAATATTGCTTTTTACAGCATCGGACCTTGCTTTTATCACCAGTCACATCCACAGCTGGGTACTGTTTTTGCTTTGGCTCCATCCCTTCATTCTTTCTGGAGTTATTTCTCCACTGATCTCCAGTAGCATATTGGGCACCTACCAACCTGGGGAGTTCCTCTTTCAGTGTCCTATCTTTTTGCCTTTTCATACTGTTCATGGGGTTCTCAAGGAAAGAATACTGAAGTGGTTTGCCGTTCCCTTCTCCAGTGGACCACCTTCTATCAGACCTCTCCACCATGACCCATCTATCTGGGGTGGCTCCACATGGCATGGCTTAGTTTCATTGAGTTAGACAAGGCTGTGGTCCGTGTGATCAGATTGGCTAGTTTTCTGTGAGTATGGTTTCAGTGTGTCTGCCCTCTGATGCTCTCTCACAACACCAACCGTCTTACCTGGGTTTCTCTTACTTGGACGTGGGGTGTCTCTTCACTGATGCTCCAGTGAAGTGCAGCTGCTGCTCCTTATCTTGGATGAGAGGTATCTCCTCACGGTCGCCCCTCCTCATCTTGAACGTGGAGTAGCTCTTCTTGGCCCTCCTGTGCCCATGCAGCCACCACTCCTTGTACGTGGGGTAGCTCCTCTCGGCCGCCGCCAAGACATACATATGACATACATACAGTAGTCATGTATGGATGTGAGAGTTGGACAGTGAAGAAAGCTGAGCGCCCAAGAATTGATGCTTTTGAACTGTGGTTTTGGAGAAGACTCTTGAGAGTCCCTTGGACTGCAAGGAGATCCAACCAGTCCATCATAAAGGAAATCAATCCTGGGTGTTCATTGGAAAGACTGATGTTGAAGCTGAAACTCCACTACTTTGGCCACCTCTTGCCAAAGAGTTGACTCATTGGAAAAGACCCTGATGCTGGGAAGGACTGGGGGCAGGAGGAGAAGGGGACAACAGAGGATGAGATGGCTGGATGGCATCACCAACTCAATGGACATGAGTTTGGGTAAACTCCGGGAGTTGGTGATGGACAGGGAGACCTGGCACGCTGCGATTCATGGGGTCACAAATAGTCGGACACGACTGAGCGACTGAACTGAACTGAACTAAACAACTTAAATATCGCTATGCTGTTGCTGCTTAGTTGATTCAGTCCTGTCCGACTCTGTCCTGCCAGGCTCCTGTGTCCATGGGATTCTCCAGGCAAGAATACTAGACTGGGTTGCCATGCCCTTCTCCAAGGGATTTTCCCAACCCAGAGATCGAACCTGGGTGTCCTGCTTTGCAGGCAATATTTACCACTGAGCTACCAGGGAAGCCCGAATATCACTATGCTAAGTCATAATATTGTCCCATTGAACTTAGAACTTCATATCTAATGGTGATTTTTTAATGTGTTTTTGGAAGCATAGTCACCTACTTTGATATGGCCCTCAAGAGACCAGAAATAATGGCTGCCATGGTAGCAAAACAGCATTGAAAATTCTCAATCTGGTCCTGGACGCAGGAACTTACTAATTAGTTTTGTGATTTGGGGCAAAGTCCTGAAACTCTCTGAATCTTATCTATGAAAGATTGTTATCATCAAATTATTATTAAGATGGTTGCTGCTGCTGCTAAGTCGCTTCAGTTGTGTCCGACTCTGTGTGACCCCATAGATGGCAGCCCACCAGGCTCCTAAATTGGCTACTGTCTGTACCATTCTACATGACATCAAGCCACAGGTGACAGAGTAGAAGTCATCATCTCATACAGATATTTACCTCAACACATTTAATTGCATTATATTCACCTCTTTTAAAAGTAATAATAACAACAGTCATCTGTTAGAAAAGATAAACATAATACATTTAAATATACAGGAATAAAAGTTTAGGATGCAAGGATGGTCAAAGGAGAAATGCAAACCACTCCAGTCAGAAGGTCAGTACAATTTCTGCAACTAAGATAATATCTAGCTCTCAGTTTCCCAGCAGCCAAAACAAGGCTTGTTACAACTTTTATGATCAGATAGAAGAAAACAGGCCACTGCCTCAAGAGATATTAAGGTTTTACCAGAAACAAACTTGTAAATGTTTTTTCCTATGTGGGGTATTATCTAGAGAATTAAATGATATAATGGGCAAAACTCACAATTTTTCATGTCAAATGAAGAAGTATCACGTGACTATTTTTTTTAGTGACTTTTGTGAAAAGTCAAGAATTAAACATAAATCCTTAACTCAGTGAAGTATTTGCATAAGGACACAGGTAATGCCAGCCAAGACTATGGGTTTTCAGTTCTCTTTTCTTTCTCTCATTTTTCCCTCCTTTCTGGCCTTCCCTCTTTAAACTCGTTTGGAGGCAGCTATTAAAACAGCTAACAATGTAGACTCTTGGATCATATCACTTGGTTTAAATTCTTATCTCCAAGTATACTAGCGATTGATCCTGTGCAAATTATTTAATCACTCTGTATTCTCTTCTATAAAATGGAATTACTGATAACTACCTGCATGGGATTTGTACAAAGGTTATATCAGAGAATGTGTGCAAAGAACTTAAATTGTGCCTAACACAGAGTAAGTAGTCCATAAAGATTAGCTTTTAAGAAGTAGAAGAAGAATATGAATATGAATAATTATTTGAAAAACGATAATTATTTAACTCATTTGTTAATCATTTTGAGTGCCTATTAGGTGTCAGTTAATATGCTAGATGTTGACTGATCAAAATTAAGTTGTTCCCTAACCTCAAGAAACTCATATATAATGGTAAATACAGACATCTAAACAGATAATTCTAAAACAAGTTAGTACTGTAGATTATTATAAAAGAATCACCGAACCAGTTTGATAGAGAGAAGAGATGGGGTCAAGGAAAACTTCCTGGAGATGAAGTCTGAGGCAAATCTAATAAGAGCAAACACTGCATAATGCTTTATCCTATGCCAGGCACTGTTTCAGGTACCTACATATCTTAACTCATTTAATCTTCCCAACAATCCTGTAGTGTGCTTTTATAATTGTTTTGAAAAAGGGAGGTTGAAGCATTGGGAAATTAAATAATTTGCCCAAAGGCACATAACCAGAAAATGACAAAGCTAAGTTGCTATGCTCTTAATCACTCTAATTGTGTCCATAGTGTCTTAAACCTGAAAGAATGTATGGCAGTTATTAAGGACATGTGGCAGGACATGCAGAATTAAGCATGTCCTGCAGACAGAAAAGGATAGCATGGTATGGGAAAAGAAGATGAGTATTTCTCAGCAGTAGATGTATCAGGGATGCAGCAGGGAAAGGTGATAAGAGTGGAGGTGTAGTGAATAGGAGATTAGGAGATTATATGCCACACTAAAAAATTTGCACTTTATCCTGCTGGACCTGAAAATGATGATATGTGAGTTTAAACATGCCACTTGAGCTAAAATGTTGCTCCATGTGACACTGAGCAAGTTACTAAATATCTTTGCTTCAATTTTATTATCGGAAAATAGAACAAATAAAATTTACATTCAAGGCAAGTAATGATGCATGCATATGTACAAGGTGTATGGTACCCTGTAGACGTTCAACAAATGACCACTATTGTTGGAAAACACATTGTTAGCAGTCTGAGTGGAAAAACAGGACACATACATGTCCAAGGTTTTACTGGTGAGGAATGAAGTGCAGAGGACCTATGTCCTATATAGAGTTATGGTCTATTCTGAGCAGGTGGTGTGATCTGAATGTTTGTACCCCTCTTAAAATCCATATGTTGAAATCCTAACCATCAAAGGTGATGGTACTTGTAGGTGAAGACTTTGAGAGACCAGTTAAGCCATGAGGGTGGGGCTGTCAAGAATGAGGTTAGTGCCCCTTTGACCATGTGAGGATACAGGAGTGTGCAACCCAGCAGAGATCCCTGATATAGGCCTGCTGGACATCCTGATTTTAAACTTCCAGCTTCCAGAACTGAGAGACATAAATTTCTGTTGTTTATAAGCTACTCTGTGATATTTTGTTATAGCAGCTCAAACAGACTAGGACAGCAAATAAAATGATCATTAAGCTAAAAAGTACCCTTGAAATTCCTTTAGAAAGTTGTTGACATATCATCTCTCAGCAAGTGCAACATTCAAGCATTGAAATAGGTCACTGTTGCTTCTATTGATGAAGAGAATTTATTTATCTCTGTCTTGTCTGTGTGTCATCTTTCTTTCTTTGTGTCTATCCTTGCTGAATGGGAATAGCTGACTTCACTTAAGTTAAATGAACATAAAATTCAAGTCCTTCTTAGATAGGCAAAGCAGGGGGAAGTTTGATTTGTCCATCGAGTGTGAAAAAAAATCCCTGAAGTAGACAGTGTGTCATTAATTGAGTCAAAATAAAGCTTTGGTATACATACTTTTGCAGGAGGAAGTGGCAACCCACTCCAGTATTCTTGCCTGGGAAATCCCATGGACAGAGGAGCTTGGTGGGCTACAGTCCATGGGTTTGTAAAGCGAGTCAGACATGACTGAGCAACTGAACACACACACATACATACTTTACATCTTTAAGTAAATTACTCCAAAAGTTACTTTATTTGCAGTCTCATAAATCCCTGGGACTCATCCATTACACAGAGGGAAAACAGACTGAGAAAAGGACTTGGAACAAGCAGAAGAAATATTTAAAGAATTAAAATCAACCATCTTGCTAAGAAACTAGGGACTTCATGTCTTCCCCTGCACCCAACAGTGTTTCTTTACACTGTCTCACTCGGAAAGAGGCCTTGGTACAGAAACACCGGGCATCTCCCCAAAAGCAGCCAGGGAGTATCGACAGGTATGAGTCATGAAGTCCCTAGAGCTAATAAAGCAGGGAAGGAAAAAAGAGAAAGAAACATGGATTTACAGGGACTCAACAGACTAAGATTTACCCCAGAACAAAATCCTTCATTGGGAAGAAATAAAAAGACTAAATATTAGAGCCAAACTCACCAAACAGCTAGGAACTGCCACCACACTATTTCTTATAATGAAACTTGGAAAAAACAACAGAGACCAGATATTGAGAACAGAGGTGAAGAGGTATCACTTTTAAAAGGTTAGTTCAGGAAGGAACAGTTTTGAAATGCTCCTTATATAATATTTACAATGTGAATGGTTGTTGAAAAGTAGAGAGTTTAGATATGTTTAAAGGTCCATTGGGATTACAAAGCAAGCAAAGTCACCCCTAGAGAATGAAAAATAGTGATTACACATATTGATCAACCACCTTTTGCTGTGATACTGTCCTCATAGGGAGCTCACTTTCACCCAATGCTTGTCCAGTTGTCATGCTGCTACCAAGTAGCAGAAATGGACATAAAATCATGTCTAAATCCTCCACATACTTCTTTCATATAATACTGAAAAACAAACGATGTTGGAGGAAATAAACTTTTGTAAAAATCTGGAGGATGGGAGAGCAGGGCACATGTCCAGAAAGGAAGAAAAATAAAACAAATAAAGCCTCTTACATGAAAACAGAGCAAGGTTGGAATGCCACAGGGGGGAAAAGGCATCTATCCCATTGGGAAATTTTTCCTTTCCTGATTATTTAAAATTGAAGTAGTACTTTTCAATCTCAAAAAGTCTATCCTGTGTCCTGGTACCATAATAATCCATTTCCATTACTCAGCTTTAATGACCAACATAACACCAGAACTTCAGTAGCTTACAAAAAGATTTAGTTCCCACTCACTTCACGTGTTGAAGGCTATGGGTCAGCTACTGTGTCTCTATGGCATGTGTCTTCTGATTCATTATCCAGGTGAACAAGCATCCTCTTGCTGGGCTATATATTCTTGTGGTGAAGGGAAAAGAGTAAGAGGGTTGGAGGAAACTCGAGAAAGCTCTAAAAGCCTCTGCTGGGATGTGGCCTAAATCAAGCTGGCTCATGCTGCCTAGCCAAAATACACCATGTGGCCACTCCCCATATCAGTGGAAAACTGTGCACTCTCCCACACAAAGCACAATAACTGAGGATGAGGATATACAATCATCTTAAAGGAAAGGGAGGAGCAAATCGTCAAGAGTAGCAATAGAATTGATTGCAATCTACACAAGGAATACTGGCTTCCTTCCCACAAACAAAATTCATTCAAACTCTATTTTTGGGATATACTCTTAAGGTCTCATGCAGTTACAGTACTGAGGTGAGTTCTTGGATAGCTTGGTCTGTAAAATGCACGTGACTTCACTTATTTCACAGTCCTGTGAACTGGAAAACAAACAAACAGGTTGTTCACCATGTATCTGATACTTATTTGTCAAAAAGGTACAATAAAAGCAAAGATCATTCTGCTTCAGAAAGGAGAAGATCTTGAAGAACACAGCAGTGCTTTTCCTAAGCATTTCTGAAGTCTGGGAAAGTCTTCCTTATCGACCTTGGCCATATCTGAAAATCAATGTGCCTTTAACACTCTCTTAGCCCAGTAGGGATTAAATCTTTGCACAGAGATCAAATTGACAACATCCATTGGATCACAGAAAAAAAAAAAAGGAATTTCAAAAAATCATCTACTTCTGCTTCCTTGACTATGCTAAACCCTTTGACTTTATGGATCACAACAAACTGTGGAAAATTCTTAAAGAGATGGGAATACCAAACCACCTTACCAGTCTCCTGAGAAGCCTGTATGCAGGACAAGAAACCACAGTTATAACTGGACATGGAATAATGCACTGATCCAAAATTGGGAAAGGAGTACATCAAGGCTGTATACTGTCACTCTGTTTATTTAATTTCTATGCAGAGTACATCATGCAAATGCTAGGCTGGATGATTCACAAGCTGGAATCAAGATTGCCAGAAGAAATATCAACAACCTCAGATATGCAAATGACACCAATCTAATGGCTGAAAGTGAAGAGGAACTAAAAAGTCTCTAGATGAGGGTGAAAGAGGAGAGTGAAAAAAGCTGGCTCAAAAGTCATCATTCAAAAAATGAAGATCATGGCATCTGGTACCATCACTTAATGGCAAATGGATGGGGAACATGTGGAAACAGTGACAAATTTTATTTTCTTGGGCTCCAAAATCGTTGCAGATGGTGACTGCAGTCATGAAATTAAAAAATGCTTTCTCTTTGGAAGAAAAACTATGACAAACCTTGACTGTAAATTAAAAAGCAGAGATATTGCTTTGCCAACAAAGGCCCATATAGTTAAAGCTATAGTTTTTCCAGCCACATACAGATGTGAGAGTTGGACCATAAAAAAGGCTGAACACTGAAGAATTGATGCTTTTGAACTGTGGTGCTGGAGAAGATTCTTGAGAGTTCCATGAACTGCAAGGATATCAAATCAGTCAATCCTAAAGGAAATCAACCATAAATCTTCATTGAAAGGACTAATGCTGAAGCTGAAGCTTCAATACTTTGGCCATATGATGCAAAGAGCCAACCCATTGGGAAAGACTCTGATGCTGAGATAAATTAAGGGCAAGAGGTGAAGGGGACGAGAGGATGAGATGGCTGGATGGCATCACTGACTCAATGAACAAGAGTTTGAGCAAATTCTGGGAGAGAGTGAAGGACAGGGAAGCCTAGTGTGCTGCAGTCCTTGGGGTCACAAGAGTAGGATAGAACTGAATGACTAACACTTTACTTTTACTAGGAGAGAGGAAAATCTGGAATGGAATTGAGAGTGTGGTTATCAGCATATGTTAGTCTCTCAGTCATGTCTGACTCTTTGCAACCCCACGGACTACAACCTGCCAGTGAGTAGTGTGGTGCCTGAAGGCTTTCCTTAATGAATTATATACCAACCATCACTCAAAGTAAGAATATATGTGTTTATTCACAAGTGTATTTTGAAAATTATATTTTTAAATAAGAATACATAAGATTTAGAATTTCTTCCTTTCTGAAATTTAAAGATTTGGAAAATAAAGGAAACCAAGAAATCTAATCAACAGAAACAAACCTAGGGTGTTTTTATGGATTAATATTAATTTCAGAAAAGTATCCACACACAAATTTATAGAATTTGTCATAGAATGGTCACATGATTAAGACTGCCTGATGCCTGTTCACAGACATATTCCCTGGGTGCCCTGAGCCTGGAAATACTCTAGTCTCCACCACACAATGAGTGAACTTCAGGCCTGAATGTAAACAGAACTTTATCAGAGAAGTCTTAATTCCTCAGTGCTTAAATAAGACCTAGTCCCTGCCCTCGTGGATCTCGGATTCTACACCCCCTACAGTCATATTTCTTATGGGGAATTGTCTCAAGTCGCCTCAAAATAAATGTATGTCACTTATGCACCTAAATTTCCCCTTGAAAAGAAACATACTCATGACAGGAACACTAAAACAAAATAGAAATTCTGTCTTCAATTTAAGCTACCTTATTCACTTACTCTGTCTATGCCAGCAAATCATAAAAGTACAGATCATTGACTTTGATCTCAAATTTCTGTTGTTCATTTGTGTCAGAACCATAATGTTATTTAATCTTTGTTTTTTGTACTTAACAGAGGATGAGTGTTCTGAATAATGCAATGCAGCAGTCAATAACATGGCAAGGCCTGTCCATAATTGGCTAACTTGCTGGGAAATGAACAGCCCTGCTTGTTATATCTTAAATAATACACTCTGGGAAAGTCTGAAGATCATTTGATGACCATTTAAAGGAATTTAGATGTTCAAATCCCAGGACTGTTAATGAGAGTTATAATTCAGCTGCCCACAACCTATTCTAAAAATATACCAAGACCTATACTAAATTTTCTATTTTATTCAAATTTTTGCCTACTTCTTTCAGGTAAAAGTGGGGTTAGTATACAGCCTCAAATAATTTTTAGCCTGGCTCAGTTATTAATTTAAGATGTAAACCAATACCCATTACCTATTAATAGACAAAGATATCCACGCTAACCACATAAAATTATAGACATCATATTTAAATTATAGGAAAAAGCAAATAGCACCTCAATTAGTTTCTATGTCAGAGGACTTGGAATTACTTTTCACTGTCAAACATGACGTCAAAGTATGAACTCTGTCATTAAGACTTCACTAATAATTAGCAGGGAACATTTGACAAATTTCCATGTAACTCCCTAAAAGAGAGCAAGGTAAGCTAATCATCTAATGGGAAAGTTTTGACACTTCACTAGTCTCTAAAAGGTTACAGGATGGTGATAGATAATTATATAGAAATAGGCAAATTAAAAAAAAGAAATAGGCAAATAAATCTGAGAATGCATGTGTTATGTATCAGTTTCATGTGGTACCTACAGAAAAATTTTCTGAAAATGTTTTCAATATATGAAGATAATAAGAAAGGGAAAAATACATTGTTCATCAAGTAGAATGCACCAAAGTATACTTCTCATGCAATTCTTAAAGGAATAAAATGTAAAAAGAAAATAATCCATTCAAATCCATAGAGGGCACTGCCCCATTCTAAAGTACCAACTGACTGATCAAAACAATTTCAAATGGCATAGTCCAAATAACCTATACAACACAGGAAGCAGATGAGGAATTTCTGAGGGAGCAAACAGTATGTTTCACAGGTTCTGGAGCTGGGTCTGGAAATCAAGAACACTTGAGTTGCAATAGACGGCAATAGACTAGCCTGGCTGACATCAGTCATATGTCATGTTCATGTCATACATCACATATCATATGTTATATATCTATGTGTATGTGTCTACTTATGTCATCTATATCTATTAACATATATGAAGTATATTCAATAGCTGTTATGCATCATCTATAATACTGATACAGTATTAATCTTTGAGGAATTCAAATCTAACAGAACATACAGAGAATGCCATGCGATAACCAGCAACATGACGTAAGAAACTCTACTCATTAGGCTCTACATGCACAATGGTTCAGGCCATGAGCTTTTCAAAGACCGAAATGTCTGAGTCTTGAGTTAACAAATTTCTGGTCTAAAATGTAAACTGCCAAGTCAAAATTCATATTGGTTTAATCAGAAGTCGGTAAACATAATATTATGTTGGCCTCATTCACAATGATATCCAGCATTCATAGCCATTTCATTACACTTGAAATCAACATATAAGTTAGATTTTCTTGGTTCACAAAAATTTATAAGTATGCACAATGACTGCTGAAAAACTGTAGCCAACTTTGAATTAAATGAGATATGTGTTGCCAAATAAGTTTGAAGCCCATTAAAAAATTCCTTACGAAAATTTTCAGTGGATAAAAATACTTATTTTGAATGTAGAATTTGTGTGCATTTTTATATAGTTGATATAATGTGGGACAAGTACTCAAAAAGAAAGTACCAGAGCCTATGGAAGTCTCAGAATTATCTGGATGTGTCAAGGGGAAATGTTGGCATACATAGAAAGGGTTTCTTTGAAGGTAAGAAATTTGAAATATGATTAAGAGTTTATATGACAAAAGGAGAGGAAATACGTACATCTTCAAAGACACAGTCATGCATTTGGAGGCACTGATAAGACATTTATCAGGACTGGAGAGTCAGGTTTGCATGCTGGAAGGGAAAAAGAGGGCCTGGAGAAGGATTAAGGCCAAAGAGCAACTCAGGAGAAAATGACCAGCAAAGGTTTCTCAACAAGAAAATGACATGATCAGATACACTTTCTTGCAAGATAACCCTGGTGGCGATGTGGACAATAGATGCAGCAAGGACACCCATTCAGAGGCTACTGCAATGTAAGACAGATAAAAGATGATGAGAGCCAAGCTCTGGTGGAAATGTCCAAATTCAAGAGACATTTAGTTTGTGAAAGTGATCCTTGGAGATAAAAACAGTTTCCTGCTCTGCACTAAGCCTTTGAGAGCAATTCAGAGAAAGAGGTGTTGAGTGGGATCATTTTCTCTGAGGCACAAGTTATTTTATAAAGTGAGTAAGTCCAATCCATTGCAACCGTTAATGCATCCTTTCTCTTTTAGAAATGTAATGTGATTCTCTTTTGTTGAATCCAGCAGAAATCTGAGTACCCATTACATAACCAACATTAGTACCCTGTGAAGATGAGAAAATAAGCAGTGGCTGTCATGTGGGTCTGAAACGTGGCTCTTGCTTTTCGTCTTCCCCTTTCCCTGTTTTGTGGCTTTTTTGTTTTTAGCCAGTCTGCTTGCCATCCCCAAATGATACCCTTATTATGAACCCAGTTTGCTAACCTCACTACTCACTGTATACTCCTGCCTTCAAGCCCCTAACTAAGCCTCTGTGTGTGTGTTTGTGTGTGTGTGTGTGTATGTGTGTGTTAGTCATTCAGTCGTGCCCAACTCTTGAAACCCCATGGACTGTAGTCTGCCAGGTTCCTCTGTCCATGGAATTCTCCAGGCAAGAATACTGGAGGGGGTAGCCATTCCCTTTTCCAGGGGATCTTCCCAACCCAGGGATCAAACTCAGGTCTCCTGTATAGCAGGCAGATTGGAATTTTTACCATCTGAGCCACCAGGGAAGCCCTTAATTAAGCCTGCTGCTGCTAAGTCGCGTCAGTCGTGTCCGACTCTGTGCGATCCCACAGAGGTCAGCCCACCAGGCTCCGCCGTCCCTGGGATTCTCAAGGCAAGAACACTGGAGTGGGTTGCCATTTCCTTCTCCAATGCAGGAAAGTGAAAAGTGAAAGTGAAGTCGCTCAGTCGTGTCTGACTCTTAGCGACCCCATGGACTGCAGCCTACCAGGCTCCTTCATCCATGGGATTTTCCAGGCAAGAGTACCGGAGTGGGTTGCCATACCCAGCCTGTATCAGGCTGACTTACCTGCCTTACAACCCATCAGTATCCTCCCCTCAACACTGGTCTGGGTTTTGCTTTCCCTTCTAACCTGCTACTGTCTGCTAAATTTGCAGCTAGCTCCAAGCCTTTTTTTCATTCTTAGGATCTCATCTTTCAAAGTCATATTATAAATAATCCTAATTCTATTGATTGTAACCCAATAATATCTTAACATATTTAATAAGATCATGACAAGCCCTGCAATTCATTACTCTTTCTACTCCTAGAGATAATGATAACAAGAAAAGGAAATGTGATTTATGTATCATCAGGTATCCAAGAAACCTACTTATCCTGAGAGAGGTGGTAAAGAAAGATTTTATTATTGCTTTTTAAAAAATACAGCAACTGAGCCAGAGAAAGGTTACCTGGCCATGGTTACCCATTATTTGGTTTCCATGCCAAAATAAAGTTCATGCTTCGAATACATCCCTATTCCTTCTCACAAACTTTCTGTTTTTCTTTTCTTTTTTCTCAGTAATCCCTTACTTCAACAGAAACCTAGTACAATTCCTCTAAAGATGTTTGTGTTATAAATGGATGTTTGCCTCTGGGCTTCAGATATTTATTTTTGTTTTACTTAAATTGGTTTAAGGTGCATCCCTTGAAGATCATTGTTCTAACAGTCTCCATCACTCCAGAGGGGCAAGAAAAGAGACAGAAAATAATTGGCTTTCTCTTCTTTTCTATACCTCTTTTCCACCTCTATCTTTTCCCATTGTTAAAACTTGTTCCAATGAAGTGGAAAACAAAATATAGAACAGGAAGTTGTGAACAAGTGAGAAAAGTTCTCTAATTAGCTGCTGAGTAATAATGACCTCAGCTTCCCAGGTGACACAGTGGTAAAAAATTCTCTTACCAATGTAGAAGATGCAGGTTCGATCCCTGGATCAGGAAGCCAGTCTTCTTGCCAGGAAAATTCCATGGACAAAGGAGCCTAGCAGGCTACAGTCCATGGGATTATAAAGAGTCAGATGTGACTGAACATGTAACGACCTCAACAACAGTGTTCTCTGGCTGGCTAAGAATTTTTTTAGAAAATAACGTATCTGAGGATGTTTATAACGTAATAAGTTTCAAAGAATATTGTGAGTTTTTTTACTTCTCTGCACTCCAATGAACAATTTCGGTTCAGTTATTTTTTATAATCCCAAATGGTGTGTTACTGTAATTATGCATAGATCATACATAAACCACCATATTTTCTAAATTATTCATTTTGCATATCAGCCATCTCGTAATTGTATTCATTAAAATGATCCTTATTTGAACATCCATCCCGTGTAACCTTCAGCTTGCTGAACATTTCTACATAACCTGGATCTATGGGCTTCATTTGGCTTTCTTTGTTGAATTACCAGCAAATATAGAGAACTGCTTTTGTGCAGTTTTATTTGAATTTTGAAGGCAGGTAATTTACTAATCCTCCTTTCAAATGCTTCCTTTGTTCTTTTCTGAGATGTGTATTGACTGAATGTTTCAAGATCTTCATTGTTTAAAGTCAATGAGGAAATGGAATTCCCTTTGATAAACTAAACTTGTTGACCTAGTCCTTTGCAGAAATAAAAAAAAATCATCAATGAATAAATATATGTTGATGGAGGTGATTGTATCTCTTGGTGAAACATTTAGCTGCCTGTCTTTATAAGATCTGGTATCTTAATAGGAAAGCATGACTTTCCATCTTTCTGTTGTAACTTTAACCACCCAAAGATGCTGGCAGCAAAGCAAAAGAAGCAGGAAGTCAAATAAGATATTAATAATGCATGTCCACAGATCCTCATTTTCATAGATACTTCCTATGCTGCATCTACACTTAAATGAACAACTTACATCCTTGGACTCATTCCTAAACCTTCTCCAATGCATCTTTTCCCCCAACGGTCTACATCTGGGCACCATATGCATGCTCGGTGGCTTTCCTACTGTCTCATCCCACACTTTGCACCAAACGAAGACTTTAGGTGAAGATGTAAGAAGAGTGTTACCCCCAAAGTAGAAGACAACAAGTTTTATGGTCACATTTCACCACTTCTCTCTTTCTGCAAACTGTTGAAATTCTCCAGGCACCAAGAATCTCGTTTGTAAAGTACAGATCATAATATTTTATCTTCCTAAAAATTAGATGATCCCTGAATGCCCATTCAACTTTAAGACTCCATTTCAACAGAAATATATAGAGTGGATTTTAAGCCTTATCAAATTCAAACTTTGTATTTTAAACATGGAAGCACATGCTTATCTATGTTATTAACATGTTGAAGGCATTTGAGCTTATTTTTCCTATCTCATAAGAATAGTATGAAAGCACTTTAAAGATCTACAAAATGATTATCTAAATATAAGAAAAAATATATTACTGTAGAAAATCTAAATGAAGTATCTTAATAACTAACATAGGAAAGTCTCTTAAGGTAGATGTGAAGCTATGCAGAGAAAATATTTTGAGAGGTTGCTAGTAAGAAGAAGGTAAGTCATATGCTGAGAGAAACCAAGTTAAAAGGAGAGGTAACTAAAATTAAACAGAATTCTGGTGCTGGGGCCAGAATCGAACCAAAATGTTGTTTGGGAGGGATAATCAGAGAAAGAAAAAGATGAATGAAAGGAGTGTAGCTAAAGATTATATGATGCACATCAGAAGCCTCAGTTGAACTTATACTTTTCACTTTGACTTGAATGTAAATCCCTCAAACTGTATACTAGAAAGCCTGCTTCACACACAAAATCCTGGTGTAAGTCTCTATGGTAGAAATTATAGAAAACAAGGACTTCCCTGACAGTCCAGTGGTTGCAAGTCCACCCTATAACACAGGGGATGCTGATTTGATCCCTAGTCCAGGAACTGAGAGCCCACATGCTATGGAGCAACTAAGCCTGTGCACTGGAACTACTGAACTCGTGCTCTCCGGGGCTCACGTACTACAAGCAGAGACTCCATGTGCCATAATAAAAGATCGTGCATGCTGCAAGACTCTGCACAGCCAAATAGATTAATTTTTTTTAACTATAGAGAATGGCTAAGTTCTGTTTCTTAGTCCATGCATTAGAGTTGAAGATAATAAAGTCCAGAAATGAAATACTCTCTAAACTGAAATAACTCAGAAAAAGTAGGATCTCAGAACCACGGTAGAACATGAAAAGCTTCAGAATATGAAAACCTTAGGATAAGTGTTAAATTTATTTTGTTCATGATCTGAAACTTACTTTTCTGCATATTAAGGGGAGGGGACCAATCTCAGCTGATATCTGAATGATAATGAAGAGGAGAAGAGGAATGGCAATGATAATGACAGGTATTAGGAGACTTTGTATTTCCAGAGAAATTTAATGATATAGAAGGAGAAGAATCAATATGCCCTAGTAAAAAAGGGGGTTGTCGGTGAAAAGAGGAGCTTTATAACCAAAATGTGTGGGTGTGGTTGTGTGTATATGTTAGTCACTCAGTCGTGTCTGACTCTTAGTGACCCCATGGAGCCCGCTAGGCTCCTCTGTCCATGGAGTTTTCCAAGCAAGAATACTGGAGTGGGTTGCCATTCCCTTCTCCAGGCGATCTTCCCATTGCAGGGATCGAACCTGGGTTTTCTGCATTGCAGACAGATTCTTTACCATCTGAGCTACCCGGGAAGCCTCTTATAACCAAGATAACTAAGAACTATGAACCAAAACATCACAGGCAATTGATAATGGAGATAATAAGTTCAGACAGAGGAGTGAAGAACAATCCAGAAAAGAAATGTGAGACCTTGAAGAAGATGCTACGAGGTTAGACTACATCTTAACATGCACAACAAGTTTCCATAAAATTAGCATTCCTTTTTGAATCATAATTATTGTAACATTAAAGGAAATAATTGAAATGAATTAGTAGTCTTCTTCAATAAATGTCTTAGCTACTATTTCAACTAATAGAACAGATGCACTTCCAGAATTCATTTATAATAGTAAGATGAAAAGCAACATAAAATGAAGGTGACTAATGTGATAGATAAAAAAAAAAATGAACTGGACTTAAAGTTCTAGGATCTAAATTCAACCCTGCTTTAGCTATTGAAAATTATTTATTGAATTTCTATGTGCCTGACTTTGTGTTATATCAAAGGTATAAAAATGACTAACATGGTCTCTAACTATAGAAGCTCACAGTCTACTCAAACAAACACAAAAACAGATTACTTTATTGCAGTATAAAATGCTACCTTAGCAATTTTAACAGTAACTATAGTGCAATGTGGCAACAAAGAGCACAGATCCAGGAGCTAGACCTCCCGAGTCCAAATTCCGGCTCCTGCATTTCACTGTTGTGTGATCTTAAGTGATGTATATAACCTCTCTGTGCCTCAGTGTACCCACTAATAAAATGGAAATACTAAGATGGCTTCATGGGGTTATTAAAAATTGTGAAGGACTTCAAAAAGTTCCTGGCATATGAAAAGGGTGTTTCATCACCATCCTCTTCACTGCCGTTATCAACACAATCGTCATTCATTGCTGCGGAAATACTAAAATGAGACGAGCTAAGCTTATCTAAGAAAACCGAGAAAGGCTTCACAAAGTACATGTCACTGAACAACAACAAAAATATACCAAACAACCTGAACTACATATCCAAAGGCAAAAAAATTTAAAACAAGCCCTGCTGAATTGCCAGCTCAACTGGGTTCCTGTCCTTCTGTAGCCTCATAGCTTCTCCATGTTGTTTTACCAGAAGAGTCATCAAACTTTTTATTGGTGTCTCAGGGCTCCAAAAGATGGAGATAGAAGCTGCCAGCCCTCTGAAGCTCATGAGTCTATTGTATTCCACTGGTCAAAGAAGTTACATCCAGCCCAGATTCAAAGGGAAAGAATATTAACCCTACCTTTTGTAGGAAAGAAAGTCAAGAAAACTGTGGACATCATCCATATATGTAAAGGGTGGGGGGCAGATTGGGAGCTCTTTTTAAGAATCGGCAGTATGCTGTCCATCTATGTGTGGAGTGAAAATGAAATATAAGAATCATGAAGAAACACAATCAAAGATAAGATGGCCATTTCTGCAATACTCAAGCATAACAACTGAAAGGACACATATTTCAGAAATTTTGAGTCCTGAATTGTCCAAGAAATTCAAAAGAAGAAATTCTGGTCAAGATGAAGATCACACCCAAGAGATTGATTTCAAGATGTTATTTGTGTAAGATGCTTGTAAAAGTACTACAGAAACACACCAAAAAGCATATGTTAAATCAAAATAAACTTTATTTTAGAAAGTCACTTTAAGTACATGGTGATACAATTAAGCCTTATTAATATGCTGTTTATTTAACAGATTAAAAATGCATAAGAAGAATGTACCATTCATCTTAATTAGACAATATGCTTGTCACAATTATTTGCTTTATATTTTCATTTTTCATGAACGTTTTGAAACTATCCATTGATGCTATTAAAATCAACTTTCTGCTTGGTTTGTAGTTCTCTGATCTCAATGCCATAGCTCTCCTGAGGCACTACTCAAGCATTTCTCACCTCACCCCATGCCAATGCCTGGCTGTTAGATCTGCTCTGCGGCTAAGAATAGCTACAAGAAAATGACTGTGTGGATTTTCATGTTCTCAGCAGTGTTCTTGCTTTGTTTCTGTGATTTGGATTTCAAAATATTCCCAAGAATTCCACACAACTATGGGGGTGAGATAGTAGATATTAGTTAATATAAAATAAATTCTAGAGCTGCAAGAGATTATTCCTTTCAATTTTTCCAAACTCAATCATTCGCTCATCACTTTCTCCACATTATACCAACCGTTGACATGCTATTATTCTTTCTGTAAATTTACTTACAGAGAGAAAACTAGCGGAATCTGTCATAACTGAAGGTGATAATACAAATGAATCTAACCAAAATAAAACGATATTAATACACTCTAGTTCAATGTTTTTGTTTGACTGAAGCTTAGTGCCTCAAGCTCATTTATTGTGTTAGGAAAGTAAATGCCCAAGTTTGAGATTGCCAGGATGAAATGGGGATTTTCTCCTTGAACCAGAAGGATTAGAAGACAGTAAAAAAGACAGAAACGATTCCTCTTTGTCATCCAATGGACAACACCTTTGAGGTACCACCAGTCATTTTGGTATTTTTTGTGGCAAAAAATTTTTTGGGAAACATTTACTAGTCCTTTCCCCCCATTAAAGACATACTTATTGAGTATACCTTGTGCCAAAATCTTGGTTTCTAATACCATTTCTGACCAAAGAAACCAGGGCTTCTTGGAGATTCTAAAAATGAGATAGGAAATAAACAAATTTAGCCTAGAACATCTTGTAGTGCCAGAAAGTAAGGATATTTTAGGAAAAAAAAATCAAACCACAATGACAGAGATGTCAAACAGACACAGAAGCCAATCAAAAATGCTTCCAATGGTCAAAGTTGGAACAATTTGAGCAATAAAGTCAAATAGTATTGGATTATAGAGCAAAATATAAAATAAATATCCATGAGTTCATGCAGATAAAAATGAGCGAGTAAATGAGGAAGAAGAGATAAATCCTATATATAGAAGAATTTCAGATCCTTTATGTAGATACTTTATCCTCAAGAAGGTGGTATATAATCATCATTCCTTAATTGCAGATTGAGCATAGTGACATTCTTTAATTTTGCAGTGGAAAAACTTGATACTCATTACCTCAACAACAAGGATCAAAGTCAATAACAATAGTGATAAGTCATTTTGATAATATGTACCCTTGATATGATGTGATGAAAATACCCACAATCCCAAGATAATCATGAGAAAACATCAGGACAAATCCCAATAGGGGAACATTCTACAAAACATCTAATGAGTACTACTCAAAACTGTCAAGGGCATCAAGAACAAAGAAAGTCTCAGACATGACACTAAAATGTAATGTGGTTTCCTGGATAAGGACCTGGAACCAAAAATAAATAAAAAACCACAAAAGGACATAAGGAAATCTGAATAAAGCATAGATTTTTAATAAAGTGTGGAACCAATAATGTATTAGTTCATTAACTGTAACAAATGTACCATGCTAATGTAAGATGTTAATAATAAGGGAAACTGAGTATGGAATATGTAAGAACTCTTTGTGCTATCTTAATTTTTCTGTAAATCTAAAATTCTCCTAAAAAACAAAGTTTATTTTTTTAAAAAATGCATTTATTCATCCATTTAACACATATTTTTCAAGTGTCCAATAGATGCCAAGGTCCAAGCTAGATGCAAAGGGCACAAGATGGTGGCTGCCTTCATGGAAATAACTGACAAACAAAAAAGTTAAGTGGCTCATCCAAAGTCACAAGCTGGAAAAGAAGAATTGCCTCCAGACCCATGATTTTGCCACTCAACATTAGCAGCCTACTTCCTTTCGTATTCTGACATATTCAAGAAGATATTTTCGGTTGAGTTACTATATGTAAGTGAATCTAAATCAATCAGTAAATTTTTATTAAGAATGTATCATGTTTCTAGGACTGAACTACTTGCTGAAAATTGAAAAGGGAACGTGTGATCTCTGCCTGCAACAAGTACGCTTTCTGTGACTGTTATACAAGCATAAGATTTAAGGATGATCTTCAACAAATTTGAGGGATAAGGATCACAAAATAATAGGGGTAAAATAAAATGAGAATGTTTTAGAAGAAAGGGGACTTAAACTGGGCTATTATTCTAGGTAGAGTGTTCATTTGAAACAAGGAATTTTTTTTTTTTAAGTTTTATAATCTGGTTAAGAACATGATTTCAAAAGCTAGACTTCCTGTGTTCCAATCCCAGCTATTCTACTCACGAGATTTATGATCTTCTGCAGATTGCTAAAGCCCAACTGTTTTCCTCATTTGCAAAATGGGGCAATAGTGGTATATTCCTGATAGGTTTAATTTAAGCATTCCATGAAATATCAGCCAGGGTTCCAAGGAAAAGTATGACCCATTCACTCTAAGGAAACTCAAAGAGAATATATTTTATGAGTCATAGACATATATATACAAATTGATCATAAATACACAATTGACAATGACAATTTTAAATGAGCTGGAATTTGGATGTTGGACGGTAGCAGGGGCCTGTTCCTCAAGTTGAAGCGGTAGTTAATGAAGTCTTTAGAAAACAAAAATCACGCTATTAAAATATCTATTGTTCCACATAGAGGGACAAGTTAGGAAGTGGTAAGGTGCAGTGAGGTACGAGAGAAGGAATCAAGCTTCCAAACATAGAAATATGTGTCTATGTGACCCATGTCTATGTGTCTTTTAGCAAGTTTCTTTCCCTATGAACCTGTGTAGTTTCCTGTGTCAACTTGGCTGGACCACAGAATGCCAAGATATTTGGTCAAATATTGTTCTGGGTGTGCCTGCAAGGGTGTTTCTGAATGAGCTGTTGTTTTTAGTCACTAAGTTGGATCTGACTCTTTTTCCACCCTATGGACTGTAGCCCACCAGGTTTCTCTGGCCATGGGATTTCCCAGCTAAGATTACAGAAGTGGGTTGCTGTTTCCTTCTCCAGATCTTCCTGAACCAGGGATCAAACCAGTCTCCAGCTTGGCAGGTGCATTCTTTAACACTGGGCCATCAGGGAAGATTAACATTTGAATGGGTAGTCTGAGTCAAGTAGGTTTCCACCCCGAATGTTGGGTGGGGCCCATCCAATCAATTGAAGACCTGAATAGAAGAAAAAGATAAGTAAATAGGAACTCCTGTCTGACTCTAGAGCTGGGGCATGGGTCTTTTCTAGCCTTTGGGTTTTCTAACTGAAGCAAAGGTTCTTCCTGCTTCTCATGCCTGGTGACTTTCAGACTGGAGTATATACCATAGACTCTTCTAGACCCAGGTGGCTCGGTGGTAATGAATCCTCCTACCAATGCAGGAGACTCAAGAAGATGCAGCCTCAATCTCTGGGTTGGGAAGATCCCCTTTGAGGAGGAAATGGCAACCCGCTCCAGTGTTCTTGCCTGGAAAATCCCATGGACAGAGGAGCCTGATAGGCTGCCCGTGGGTTCGCAAAGAGCCGAACACAACTGAGCATACATGCACAGAACTTCTAGTTCCCAGACCTTCTGACTCAAACTGAAAGCACATCATCTTCTCTTCTGGGTCTCTAACTTGCTGACTGCAGATCTTGGAATTTGTCAGCCTCCGTAACTGCATAATACCATGTCTCATAATAAATCATTTTCTATATTTACATGTACATATTGGTTCTGTTTCTCTGGAGAAGTCTAAGTCAGAGCCCTAATGACCTAATTTATAAAACAGTGATATTGGGAGAATTAAGTGAGAAAAGTATGCAACTATTGCCAGTACATAGTAGGCATTCAATGAATGTGTTTGTTCCCCTTGCACAGTTGAGGGATTGAAAGCATAGCTAGTAGAAAGAAAATAAAGGGTTATCTTCCTAATAGACATCCTTTCTGCTTCCAGTCTTTAATAGAGTCCATTAATATCTATCAAACATTCCTGGGAATGGAAATATAAAGATATCATTGCTATATATGTGGCAGCCTAATGAGCCAGCTTCTCCCAGTGAGGCAATAATTTACTCAAAGGTCCCAAAGTGGCCAGCATGAGTTAAGACAGCTTTCCAAATTGACCAGACCTTGCACAAAGAGATTGCATTATTATGCTACCCTTTCTGTGTGATTCGCTCAATGAAGCTCTGTGCAGGATAAACCAACGTGACATCTCTCCTCTAGGACCTTTCCCTGCAGGGATTTCAATGCCAGCTTCAACCCCTCCCCAAATCATGCAGCCAGCTCTCTTAGTTTCAAGCCAATGAAGTTCTCCCAAACCACAGCTTCTGACTATGTCATGTATATCCGTTTCCTCGGGGAGAGGAAAGAGGGGCAGAGGTGGCAGGGGAGGTGGTGGTAGTGGGGGTTGGAGGAAGGAAGACATTGGGCAATTTCTCAAGCTCCATTTCTCAGTAAAATGTCTCAATATTTGTGTGCATAGGAGGTTTTTTTATGTTGGCCAATCCATATTGGGTGATGATATATGTCACTTCACAGTGATGGAAGGCCCGGCTGCAGAAGCCATTTTCCGAAGTCAAGGATTGCAGTCCCAGTGCTAATTCAGCAACAGATATATTTATGACCTTAACAATGGTACCAGAAGGCTCTCCATCTCCTCTTTTGAGTCTGGACAGTGCTTGTGGAAAGACTAGATTGCATTTTCTTCACTAGAGTTTGATGTTTAAACACATTAGAAAGTACTTAGCCAAAAATGACTGAATAAAATGATATCAAAAAAGAATCTAGTAGAAAGAGCAGTGGCTTACAAAGCAGAAAACTAAGTTATCAGACCTCTTCCAGTCCTATCACTGTCACCTCGAGCAAGTCACTTAATCTTTCCATGATGAAACTATGTGACCTGAAAAATGGGTTAATAATATCATTCTAACTTTAAAGCCTAAAGAAAGTAAAAAGATTTCTTGAGATTCTTTCTTGCTCTATTATATCCAAAATTGTGCTTTTATTTCTATGTAAAGGGAACATTAATCACCATCAGCTTATCAATACTTGATAGACTCCCTTTGCATAGTGCTTCTGATTTGAAGAAGTATTTTTAATTTTATTTTATGTATTGAAATATATATAGCTTATTTATAATACTGTATTAATTACTGCTGTACAGCAAAGTGAGTCAATTTTATATATACATATATATATTCACATTCTTTTTTTTATATTCTTCTCTATCATCATTTATAGGAAAAGACAAGTACCATATGATATCACTTATATATAAAATCTAAAATTTGATATAAATTAACCTATCTATGAAATAGAAACAGAATCATGGACGTAGAGCACATACTGGTGGTTGCCAACAGGGAGAGGTTTGGGGGAGGGGAGGCTGGGATTAGCAGATGTAAGCTTTTATATATAGAATGGATAAACACAAGGTCCTACTGTATAGCACAGAGAAATATATTCAATATCCTGGACAAAGTATTTTTATGTGCATTGCTAATGAAACACGCATGCATTGCTCTTAAACACTGGCAAAATGAAATTTTCACTCTCATTGGGAAAATGAGAAAAAATGAAAACTAAGAAGGATAAATGACTTACTGGTGTTGTTGCTCAATGAAGTTACTGAGTACACTGCTGCCTCAGTCCCTTTGAGGTCGCTCTTACCTGCCACACTTTCTCAGCTATCTACTACCTGTCTCTCTTCTTTATCTTATTCAAGACTCTTGACTCAATACCACATTTTTTAGAGAGAATTTCTTCCCTGATCACCACAGACAAAATAACATGACTCTATCCCTGCATCTTGCTTTATTCTTCTTCAAAGAACTTAATATTTCAAGAAAAAGTCATCCTTTGTGTGTTTACTCATATACTGGTCCCTTGTCTCCACTTGTGAGCTCTGTAAGACTAAGAACTTTGTATTTTGCTCATTCTTATGTTCCTAAAACCTAGAATAGTGTCTGGTCAGTAGTAGGCACTCAATAAATAAGTGTTAGTGAATGAATGAACAAATGAAGTGAAACAGAGAAGGCACTGAAAATTTTGGTTTTTATCCTTAGGAAAAATGGAGGGTATCCGTGTCCCTTAACTGTTTGAGTTTTGGTTCATTTCCTAGGATATCTTGATTGAATTTTATTTCACATATACTTTTTATCTGTCCTCATGAAAAATTAAACCCTATTTTAGTATTTTTTTTCTTAAACCATAGGGAAATGTAATCTTTCTAGTTCAGGATTTATAAGAGTGGTCCTTCAAGTAGAAAATAAAAATAAAGATCAGTGATTTCCAAGTCTGGCTGTATATCAAAATCACCAGCTGACATTTTTAAAACTCTAAATTCCTGAGTCCTACCCTTGAAAAACTCTAATTCTTTGGTAAAACCAGAATTTGTACATTTCAAACATTCCCTAGTTGATTCAAATGCACAGCCATGTTGGAGAAATAATAAGTTCTCTGAGAAATTCCTTTCTACTATTCCTTTCTACTCTGTGTATTATTACCAGAGGTTTGAGCAAGTGCCATGATGGCTGAGTTACAGCCACAAGATCTGTTTTGGAAGACTAAGAGTCATATTTGCATCAGACACCACTTAAATTGAGTTAGCCATGGGGATTTCTGATTAAGTGGATAGAGCGCAGAGGTCAAGTAAGTGTGTTTTCCTTATGCTAAAGATATATCCTCAGGGAACAGAAGCTCTTTCATTTTTCTGGGTGTGGAATAAAGCTTTTGACTCCATGAGGAAAACTAGAAAATACAAGGTCGCACAACTCTAAACCTAGAAGCAGAGGTTAAGGCAAAATCTTGGCTCGATGCACTGGGACAACATGATGGATGGCATGAGGTGAATCTGAGAATATTCATTCAGCCTTCTATGGATGGCTATTGAGCACCTACTGGGTCTAGAAATACAGCAGTGAGCAAAATGGTCTCTGACTTCCAGAAACAAACCCTGAAGTAAGAGCAAGAAGCGTATTAAACATAACATCACAGAAGAATTAGATTCCAATAGGTAAACATTTAAGAAATGTGTGCCTTACTAACGAGATGAGGAAAGGTAGATCTAAGTTAAAAATGGGTTAAAGATGACAAATAGGAAATAGAAAGAGGACAAAGAGTGTTGCAGAATGTAAAAAGAACAAAGAGGTTGGTTCAGACTTATGCTACAGCTTTAGTACTTAAGGAAGTGAAAGTGTAGAGAAAACAGAGTGACAGAGATTGTAAGTGTGAAGTGGAAGAAGATAACTTTGGAAGACCGTGGATAATATTTTTAATGTGGTTTTTAAAGGGAAATTCAGCAAATATATATTGAGTTCATCCAATATATAGATTGTGTCTAACACAAGTCATTTATTTTTCTTGGCATTGGGGATATGGTGGGAAAAAAGACAGACCAGATCTTGGCAACCTCAAAATTGGCATCTGAGTAATTGGTTAAACAATATACAAGTGAATAAAAATGTAACCATAGTTTAAGCGATGGTGATTTAGGCTAAGTTTGGTGACAGATATGGAGAAACTGAAGAACACATAAATAACCATCTGCAGAGATACAGCATACGGAATGGTGGCCTTGTAGGGGTCACCTGACCCTTGCATGAACCTGATTCTTTCTGGATGAGTGGCTAAATTCTAAGCTTCACTACATGAGGGATATTGAACTTTATATTCAACCTGCTTCAGTGCATGGATTCCAGTTCAGTGGATCCAGCTACAATGTTCTAGGAAGAAATGACTTGAAAGAATTGAAACTGGGGTTGCCCGCACTTATTTTTTATAAAATAAACAAATCCTATGCGTTTGGAAAGTTGCATAATTAAATTCAAATATTGAAGTAAATGTGACACCCAAATGTTCTCTCTAAATTATAGTGACCACTGAACTAACCTTAAAATAATCTTGAAAGTGACAACAAAACAAAGGGTTTGAAGTCAAGATTAAACCTATATTTATCTTGGTTTATTTCATAATGAGGTGAACTTGTTTGTTATTCCCTTGAAAATCAGCTATCTGATAGCAGTACACCTTTTGAGTTATTGCATTAAGATCTTATAAATCTCTTCTCAGCCTTGCATGTGAATGATTCATTGGTGTAAAATGAAGGGGCTGGCTTATAAGAAATGGAAGAAAGTATCCATAATCCAAGTGGACATAGGCAAGAAGAATTAAATCACAGTAAAACCAACAGAAGAGACAAGATCTGAATGGGTTAAGAGAGGTTAATCAAAATGTATTCTCACTCCAGAAAAAAAACAAGTGTAAAATAACTGATAGCCTTAGGAGAAATACAAAAGCTCTGGGTAAAACATGCACCCTAGAAAGACCACGTTAGGAAAAATAAGGAAATCTGGATGCAATAGTTGTAAGAAAAAACTGTTGTAACAAAGGCAAAGTCAAGTAACACAAGATTGTGCTTTACTTTGGGTGTTTTAATTTTCTTCTCAATCACTCCAAGAGATTTCTTGTCTCTCCTCCTAAAGTCTCTCTTTATCTGTTTCCTATATTCAAGCTACATTGGAATAACCTTGATCTTGTGAGTTACTGGTTTTTACTAAATGTGTTTTCAAAGTAGGTTCATCTTCACGAAAACACTTAAAGAGAGGTTTATCTGCTTTTTGCCAAACTGTTTGATCAAGTCATTTAATATCACATATTTGGAATACAAAATTAAATGATGTTCATCTTAAGCAAAAAAATACTAAGCTATAAAATGGGGTTAAATGGCAAAATAAACCCCATCCATGATTTGTAATTTTTAAGAAACATGCCTAATCAGTACCAGAAAGAAAAGCAGCGAAGAGACATACCAGTGTAATTAATATATGTTTAAATCTCTAAGCTGACTTCTGAATGATATCTAAACTGATAAAGCTATTTTATCTATTGTCTCACTAGATGAAACTGTAATTCAATTATAGTGTTACTGAAAGAGTCTCTTAAAGAAGTTATTTAACAGAGATATGGAAAGAGAAAATGCCAAAGCCAATTTCAAGGTAGACATTGGTTCCAGTCCGCTTTCTCTGTTTCTCAGTAAGACCCCACCTAAGCTTTCTCTTTCTCCCTTAAATCTCCTTAGGCATGTAGTCTGGAATTAAAACATCCAGTATGGGGTAGTCAGGACCTTGTGGCTTCTTTCCACTGAGTTTCCTAGCCTCTGTACATAAAGAAGCAATCCCGACACCGGGAACTTGATCCCAGTGGCTTAACTAACTAAGAAAGTACACTTGGTCACCCACCTTCTTAAAGAACTCTGTTTCAGCAAATCATTAGCGGAGACAAAGTGGAAAACTTCGTATCT
The DNA here is from genome assembly GCA_024291935.2 of Okapia johnstoni. Lineage (NCBI taxonomy): Eukaryota > Metazoa > Chordata > Mammalia > Artiodactyla > Giraffidae > Okapia > Okapia johnstoni. The sequence goes on along the minus strand of CM044308.1, from coordinate 39,064,424 downwards.
ATAATACTGAACCAAATAATCAAAATTCCTATTTCTGCAGGAGCTAAATTTTGAAAAATTCTATCAATAGATCTTGGAGAGAAACATGGTATATAAAAGTAGAATGGCGTGATTGCTACATTTCAGCCTCCTTCAAAATGCTGAGCTTTCCTTATCCTGATAGTTTTCCCTTCAGTATACATGGAATGGAAAGTAATTAAACCCTTCTGAGACTGTTGTGAACATACTCAATAACAATCATCTTTATTTCTCCTTTCAGGACATGCATAAAGATTAAGTTTTAATGTTACTGAAAAACAAGACTATATATAACTAGCTTCCATAAGAACAATGACAACACATGGCTAGGCTAACATTTCTAAAGGCATTCTATATTCCAATTTCTAACAATAAATATGGTCAACTGAAACCCTGGTGTCCACAAGGATGAAAACCCAGCACTTGAGGAGATTTTGAAACCCTGAGATCTAAACCCCATATCTCATATATGAAGAATCTGGTGAGTTGTATAGCTAGTTAGCTGTAGAGGTGAGAAAGCAAGACAGCAGATTTCCAGACCATGGCTTTTCCTAGTCCACTCTCCTGTCTCTCTTTGTACCTTGTCCTTGTAAAATGACTTGCACACAAAATCAGTAAAGACATGGTGATTTTCAAAGGATCATATGATGCCCATTGATCTTGGAAGATCATTATTGAGAGAAAGAAAGAGATATTCTTAATATCTGATGGGAAAAGATTGAGTTATTAAATATGCTAATCTACATAAAGATTAGTAGAATACTGCCTAGCAGGCAGAAAGTCTCCCTTGCGTCCCATAACTGTAATAAATGAAAACCACTATTGCCTTCTTCATCATAGTCTTTTTTCTTTTTTCTCCTCATCTTCCCTTCCTCTCCCCCCGCACCCCCACACTTTCTTCTTCTTCTTCTCCTTTTTCCTCTTTATTATCATCATCACTACCGTCGCCATCCATGTTTCCTTCACTTCACAGTAGCCTTAGGACAAGGAACACAGGCAGGTGAGGGTTTCACTAGCACCCGAGTGTGGAGTCCTTCATCTGTATTTTAGATCCACTTATTAGTAGCCTTTCCCTGATTTCTTTGGTCAATATCAACACATCTCCACAAATCAGTATCACATTGTTAGCATCCTCAAAGCACTATTTCCTAGGGTTTGTGTTGAAGTAAATGTTTTCGAAGATTTTTCTTCCTGGAAAAAATAAACAGTTTTCCTGAAACAAGCCCTCCACCTCGAGCAAGGATGATAGAAAAGCTAGCCAGACTCCTCAGAAAAGATGAACCTGACTCTAATGCTCTCTGCATCTTTGGCTTCTTTGTGTGAAAAAATACTTAATTATGACATTTCAATATTGAAATAAAATTAGTTTGGGATTTATTTCTCACTCTTGTGAGGAAATTATGCTTCATTTTTAACTGTGCAAGACAACTACCAATTCATCTGTGGAGTGATAATCTGTGTTATTTTTGTGCACATACAGCTAACTGTACACAACTTCTGCTCAGGGCTTCTCTTCTTGGGTGAAACTTGGCATCCAAACTCCTGCTTACAGAAACTTTTATGGAAACCTTACGTGCCACAATGCCAGCACTGTCAACTCCTCATAGTGTTTAAATTTCTTTAGCAACAATGACCATGATCAACTAGAGTGGCATAGTTTGTTGTATCCCGTATTCATGCCTTGTTATAAAGGATTAAATAAGAGACTTAGAGAATTATCTTATCCAGTTTAATGTAAATATTTTTATACCAAATAGAGTATGTGGAACTTCATAATATCCCTAGAAAATGAATCATATATTAAGGTATTGTTTCATATATTAGTAAAGTCTAAAAACTGTGTAATAAAGACCACAGAGTCAATGTAGTTTCACTCCTCCTTAAGTGCCTCTGGCAAAGACTTAATTTAGATTTAATAAAAGGGTTATTATATTATTTATTTGATTATAAATATGCTAATGTAAATGCCATGTTATAAATACTTCTGCTAATTAAATACTAGCTGACTTATGGAGGTTTATTTAGGCGCAACTAGCAGGTTATTAAGATCTATGAGTTGAAGTTCAATAACCATGTTCTCAAGAATCCATTGATATTTAATAGGTAATAACCACATTATACTCAATGCATTGCCTTTAGATGTATTCTTTCTATTAAATGTTAGTTTAAAACTCATTATTAGTAGCATATTTACTTTGCTTTGATTGTTTAAGAGATATTCATCTTAATAAAAAAGATTGCTATGCTCCAATAGATATTCATAATAATCAGTTTATATTTAATTAACATATAATAACTCCCTCATTAAACCTAAATTAAATCTTTATTTGAAATACTCAATTTAAAGTGTAACTGAAAATATTGCTATAGAAAATTACACACCATTTGTTGTTATTGTTGTTCAGTCACAAGTCATGTCCAACTCTTTGCAATACCATGGACTGCAGCACCCTAGGCTTCCCTGTCCTTCACCGTCTCCTTGAGTATGCTCAAACTCAGATCCATTGAGTTGGTGTTATCTAACCATCTCATCTCCTTGGGAGGAAGGTTATGACCAACCTAGACAGCATATTTAAAAACAGAGACATTACTTTACCAACAAAGGTCCGTCTAGTCAAGGCTATGGTTTTTCCAGTAGTCATGTATGGATGTGAGAGTTGGATGGTGAAGAAAGATGAGCCAAAAAATTGATGCTTTTGAACTGTGGTGTTGGAGAAGACTCTTGAGAGTCCCTTGGACTGCAAGAAGATCCAAACAGTCCATCCTAAAGGAGATCAGTCCTGGGTGTTCATTGGAAGGACTGATGTTGAAGCTGAAATTCCAATACTTTGGCTACCTCATGCGAAGTGTTGACTCATTGGGAAAGACCCTGATGCTGGGAAGGATTGGGGGCAGGAGGAAAAGGAAATGACAGAGGATGAGAAGGCTGGATGGCATCACTGAATCGATGGACATAGGTTTGGGTAGACTCCGGGAGTTGGTGATGGACAGGGAGGCCTTGTGTGCTGCGGTTCATGGGGTCGCAAAGAGTCGGACACGACTGAGTGACTGAACTGAACTGAACTGAACCATCTCATCCTTTGCTGGCCTTTTCTCTTTTTGCCTTCAATTTTTCCCAGCATCAGGGTCTTTACCAATGAGTCATCTCTTCACATCAGGTGGCCAAGCTCCATCAGTATTTGAGTTTCAGCTTTAGCATCAATCCTTCCAATGAATATTCACAGTTGATTTCCTTAAGGATTGACTGGTTTGAACTCCTTGCAGTACAAGACTCTCAAGAGTCTTATCCAGTACCACATTTCAAAAACATCAATCCTTTGGCACTCAGCCTTCTTTATGGTCCAACTCTCACATCCACACATGACTACTGGAAAAACCATAGCTTTGACTAGATGGACCTTTGTTGGCAAAGTTCTGTCTTGGCTTTTTAATACACCATCTAGGCTTATCATAGCTTTCCTTCCAAGGAGCAAACATCTTTTAATTTCATGGCTGCAATCACTATCCACAGTGATTTTGAAACCCCCCCCACCAAAAAAATCCGCCACTGCTTGCATTTTTTTCCCTTATATTTTCCATGAAGTGGTGGAACTGGATGCCATGATCTTAGTCTTTTGAATGTTGAGTTTTAAGCCAGCTTTTTCACTCGCCTCTTTCACCCTCGTCAAGAGGCTCTTTGGTTCCTCTTCACTTTCTGCCATCAAAGAACTATTGCTACAGGAAATTACACATTTTACCTTTTCATAAGCACAGTGAGAGATGATCCTAACCACCCAAGATGGAATTTCACAGGACATTGAAGAATGTTTATAGAGTACTCTTTAAGACCACATATATAGATCATAAAATAGGACAAAGTAAGCGACATTTCTCATTGAATTCATATTTAAATATTTTCTATAATCAATAAATTTTAATTAATTAGAAACTAAACAAAATACTGAAGCATTTGATGCTGTTAAATAAGATATACCAATTAAGGTGAAAGGGAAGCTGTACCAGATATTTTTCATTTCTCCCTTCAGACCCTCTCTTCACACTTCCCTATCTTTGTCTTTGACCCAGGTGGCTGACCTCTAAGGAATGCCTCATCAGGGTTCCTTGACCTCTAGATTCCAGTTGAGTTTGGCCAACAGGAAGCTCCATCAAGAAACTGCAGTGAAAAGGTAGAGTTTAGGGTGTTTATCCTTTCATCTCTTTTTGGTTAGTTATGTTTGCCAATGTTTATGTTTCAGTACTTAAAGCCATAGGTTCCATCTGATAGCCCTTCTGATAGCTTTAGTTCTCATCGCATTTTAGCATCTCTTCCTTCTCTCTGCTCTTTCAGGTTTGGGGAAGGTAATGGTTTCCTGTGTTTGCTAGTTGTAGGGTGTTTCTCCCTTCCTTGTTCCTTTAGCCCAGCCCACATCTGCAAATATTCTATTAATAAAATTATCTCCTTTTAATCTCCAGTTAATCCTTTTGACTGTGTTGCCTATTTCCATCTATTTCAGAACTTGGACTGATATACAGCTTAAATTAATATATAATAACTAAAATAGCAGCAACAAACCTTTGCAAAACACTTTCATGTGCATTGTCCCATTGGATGCTAAAGAAATTTATTTTAGGCCATTTGACAGGCAAAGAAACTGAGACAAGTTTTCTGCACATGGTCAATAAATGGAAAAGCCAAAAATCAAATCCAGGTCCCCAGATTCTATATCCTAAATATCTTCTATTATATCAAATAACCAGAAGAATTAAATTCTACTTAGTTTTAAGTAAGTTTAGTTCTACTAAAGCAGTACTTGACAAGTTTTTAAAGCCATTGAATCTCTATTCAAACAAAATACAAAAGATTTCAACAAATAAAACAGATAAAAGTAGAGCATCTTTGGTTGAGGCAATCTTTAGTAAAACTTTTCAGACCATGTGGAGATGATGTCAGAAAATCCTGCTCCTGGGTTTGTCACAGGTCCCAAGCCTTCCCATTTAGAACACCCTATACCCCTGACTATAGTGACTGGTTCACCAAAAATCATACCATCCAAATATCTAATGTTTTCCCCCAATAGCTACTTTTTTCTGGAATGTCAAGCTGAAAATATAATGAAAGCCTTAGATTTGTCAGTAGTTATCTTGAGTGTCATACAAACAAAACTAGCCAAATACAGAGAAAGTCTGAACCAAGTGGAGGGGATCAGAATGTCTTAATAAGACCCTTTGAACCTATGGATTAAACCAAGACCAAGAGAGAGTGCTATCTTTGGAACTAGCAGGTATGGATTTAACCAATTCTCTTTCTGATTAAGTTAGTTTGAATTGGATTTCTATCACTCACAGCCAATAAAACAGAGCACCACCAATGTTACATAAGTAGTTCTGTAGTGACTTATTTGTTATCCAAAAGGCATGATTGTCCATGACTTGGAGCTTTATCTGGAGATTGGATGGCTTATTTCTAGATTATTCTTGATGGTAATTAAGTTGATCTTTGTAAAGAATTGACACAATAGAAAATTTTCCAAAATAAACATAACTGTGCTGTGGAGAGTCGAAAAAGCACTAAGACTTCCAACTTTGTAGCTGTACTCTTTGCAAAACTTATTCTCCTATTCTGAGCTATGATTCCTCACTGACCAACAAGTTAATATTACTAATCTTGCTTTTTTCACAGGGTTATTGTGAAGCTCAAATTAAAATTTTTATAATGTAGTAAATATATTGTACAAAATGTAAGGCAAGCTGTTAGTAGTTTACCAAATATCCATTTTAATTATTTTCAATATTTTTGTGCATAAAAGCTAATCAAATTATATTTCTGTGCCTTATATTCCAAAGGAGATAGTATGTTTAAAAAATATGTCGCTGTTTGTTTTTTTCAGTATGAATCCTGTAGTTAATGTTGTTAAAGCATTTTACAAATGTTAATGATTAAGCCTTCTTAACAGTCCTCTGACACATCAGTGTTGTAAAGGGGAAACCTTTCACTGCTGTAATGCAGACTTGTATTTATATTTTAGATTTTAAAAATTCACTTAGGGAATCTCTGGGCATTAAAAATCTATTTAAAGTACAATTAAAGTATTAGTGTATTCAAAAGAGACCAATAGCAACATTAGACTATGTCTGTTCTTGGGCCAAATGAGTGGGGCGCACAGGCAAATATCCAGACACTTAGAACATAATGGCCTAAAATATCAACTATGGGAACAGAAAAAAAAAATGGGCAGACTGCAGTTTTCCAAACTAACTCTTCTGAAAGAAATCCATGTATATTTTTCTACCTCCACATGTCTGAATAAACCCAACTCTGTCTTTGTTTTGTTTTGTAAGCCAAAATCTCTGTTGGTATGTCACTGGTAATAGCCACCTTATACTTGAGGTATTGCATTTAGACATCTTATTCCTATTGAATTTTTAAACTAATTATTGGCTAATTTATTTTTTACAATCAAAGTGTATTTCCATCTTGCAACCTCATCTACCCACATGGTATAAAAATACTTACTGTCAAACTAGGGTTTCCCTCCACTCAACACAGATCACATATTTGTCCTGAGCATGAGTGAGCCCAAATTTAAAGCACAACATTCATTCCACCATCCTGGCTCCACCTCCTAGAGGGAAAGAAAACAATTATTAGTGTTTGCTGGCTTTTGATGACCCAAAAAATATTTTCTTAGTAGACAAAATTAAAATTGTCATGTTTCTTTGGATTATTTGCATATTCTACACATATAAGACCATCGCTAAAAAAATATTATTCTGCATTTATCAATTATCAAGGAAGGGCAAAAAAAAAAAAAAGAGCAAGACTTAAGATATCTGGGAGTAATGATGTGAGATTAATACTTTGCACAGACTACAAGTGACATCCTCTCACCTCCTTCAATGGCTCCAAGATAACATATATGTACACTGCTGACTGGCATAAATAGACTCAACTCATTTTATGTCTACACAGCAAATAACAAATGTTATAACATTTTTATTTGGGTCCAGATCTCATAACTATAGTCACATAAAATCACTAGATTGTTAGAACAAAAAGCTTTGTAATTGTCTTTCCTCCGCATAGAAGAAAGTAACAGAGTACCGCTTAGGTATGTGAGCTCTCTTTTCAGACTGCCTAGGTGTAAACTGACCTCACCTCTCTCTCAGCTTGTACTTGACTTCTTTGCATTCCATTTCTTCATATGTGGAGGTAATGATAGAGCCTGGATTATGGAAAAGGACCTGATGTGTGCCGCATATAATAATAATAATTATTATTATTCATTTAATAATTTGTTGCCTGAGCGAGCACCAAACATTAATATTAACACTTGTAAGCACTGCCTGGAATATTAATTCTGCTTCAAATCCCATGCTGAACCTTGTCCAGTTAGCTTCAACTCAGCTTTTAGATTTCTTTTGGTCACACACATCTCAGTCTAGATTCTGCCTTCCTGTTAAAGTTTTCATATAACTGCACTTTTTTTTCAGAGATATGATTACTACTTATTAATGTGTACTTTTGAGTTTTTATGTATACTTTCGAGCTTCCCTGATAGCTCAGTTGGTAAAGAATCCACCTGCAATGCAGGAGATCCAGGTTCGATCACTGGGTGGGGAAGATCCGCTGGAGAAGGGATAGGCTGGAGAAGGGATAGACTACCCACTCCAGTATCGGCAGCTAAAGAATCCGCCTGCAATGTGGGATTCCTGGGTTTGATCCCTGGTTGGGAAGATCCGCTAGAGAAGGGGAAGGTTATCCACTCCAGTGTTCTGGCCTGGAGAATCCCTGGACATGACAAGTGAGCAACTTTCACTTTCACTTTGAGTTCTTATAATTTTGATACTTGTATCCTCCACTAAACTCTGAGTTCCACAGAGAAGAGGTGATGTTTTGCTTATAATTTTGTTTGTAGTGCCTAGCAGTGTCTGGTACACAAGAGGACTTCAATAAACACTTGCTGAATGTATAAAGGAAAGAATAAATGAATCATTATAATATAGGTCTTATTTTATTTCTCTTTACTTCTACATATTTTCACTCCTTGAACAACCAATGCTTCACAAATATGGCCTCCTTTCCTATTCAACCTTTTCCTATAATTCCACCTGCCTTGCCTAAACTATTGACTTATTTTTCTTGATGGCATTAGGCAAAATCATCTCTAAACTCAGCATTTTGCAAGACTTATAATTTAACTAAAAGAGAACACAAGCAACGAATTTCCTAATAGCACTCCCACACTGATTCTAACTCAGTCTCTTTTTTTTCTGCAGCAATATAATGGAACTAAAAGTTTCCTTTATATTGCCACAAATTAATCAATATGCATTTTTATGCCCACTATGGCTTGCTCACTATGGCAAGATGTCCTGTTTATAACAGACATTGTCTGCTTCAATTGCTTTAGGTAGCACACGACCATGTAAAGATTCAATGACAAATAAATACATGTTGATGTCAATAAATAAATTGATGGCCACAAACCAGGGGAAATTCTGGAGTCAGAATTCCAAGTAGTTAATTGCCAAAAGGCAATAAAACTGCTTAGGAGCTCCACGTGGAATGGACGTTGGAAATTACAAATGCGGTAGGAATATTGGAGAGGTCTACATCTGAGCAGAGTCATCACCATCTCCATGGAAACCATCCCCTGCCCCCTTCTAGGGAGAAAACAGCAGCTGTTCAACAGTACACAACCAAGAAAAATGCAAATCAGTCGGAAGTGGAAAACTCAGGATCCATTTCAAATTGTTAAGGGGATGAAATCTGAGGTAAAGGAATGAGATTAATGAAGCCATGATTTAGCAAATAGGCTCCATCAGCCTCCTGTGCATTGTGAAGAGTGCAGGGGAGGTAGAGGGGCAAGGTGAATAAGAATTCACATCAAATATCATTACATTGCTATGTTGGACTAATACGTGGCAGCAATTTTGAAAAGTGAAATTGCAACTAGAAAAGCATAGTTTTTTTAAGAAAGAAACTAGTGGAGATATGTTTGGGGGCAGTTTTGAAAAAGAATGAATAAAAGAAAGTTAGGTATGCCATTAAGTACCACATAGAAAAAAGTTGGAAAAGGAAGAGAAATAAAAGATTGTATTCTGTGGGCATAATTGATAAACATGATTGCCCTATATGTTTCTTTCATGTGCTTTTATGAGTTTTTATGTGTTTCTCATGTATATATCCTTTGCAAATAATGGGGAAGATTCCTTGATGATGGTGGGATTATAGATAGTTTCATCTGTGAATCAGTATTTATACTCTCCCAACAGTGACAGTGATGCTAGATATCTCTAGAAGAAAGTTCTGTATTTTGAATGCCATTCACCAATTAACTTTTGTGAAAGACGGAGAACACCATTCCAATAAAAAATATCTATGCCTCTAGATATCATAAATCCTATATTTGGGTACAATAAAGCTTTAAAAGTACACATTTAAAAGAAAATTCTGACTTCCTGATAAAATATTAATACTGTTACTCAAATTAAGTCACTAGATAGGGATACAAAGTAGACAAAGTTATTGTTAGGTTTAGCCTGATAGCTTAGGCTTTGAAGGAAAAATAGCAACCTTCACTCAGTGAAAAATACTTATATGATAGCCAAGTTCCTTAACTTCTGTCCAGCACTTTCTGCAACTTCTTAGGATTCTGGGCGTGAATAAAGAGGCAGGGGCAGCAACAATGGGAACCTGGCACTAAGCTCCAAATCAGGAAACAAGAAGCACATTTTAGAAACACACCCCAATCTTGCTTATCTTTCAAAACACCCATTCCTATCACCTGTCACCTCCTGAGACTCCTCTCATTACTTTGTATTATTTTCTCATTTTCTGTGGGTGTGACAAGTGATTTAGGATACAAGTGGCTTGGGATCCATATGTTATTAAATGTCATGTTATAAAGATGCTAATATAGTCTTTAATAGTATTCATACTATATAAAGACAAATTCTTACTTTTCCCATTTAACAAGTGATGCATACTGTTTCATTTACTTTAAATTAATTATGTAGTAAAAAGCATGAATTGTCAACAAATAAATTCAAAAATGAAATATATTGTTTTTTGTTTGGAGGACTAATGGGTACTAAAATGTAGATTAAAATTTAAACATGTCGCAAAAACATAAGATGAAAAACTTTTTAGTGACATAATTTAGAGTCTTTGGAAACTGCATTTTAAAGAAACAACTGTTTTATTTTTAATTTGCCTATGATTTTTTTCTACATGATGGGATATAAATGTTCTTGGGTTGTTTTCTGTTTTTGCCAGCAGATTGCAAATAGCAGGCTGAGGATGCAAACACTCTTTATTCCAATATATCAAAAGCCAATTGGATTCAATTATCACTATCCCTTCAAGTATCAGGTAAGTCATAAAAGAACATCTGACTTAATGCAAAAATACATCATGTTCCTGGAAGGGAAGACGTAATATTGTAAACACATGAATTTCCCTCACATTAAACTAAAATTTCAGCTAAATATCTTTTAAAACCCCAACAAGATATTTTTATAGAACTTGATAAAGTGATTCTACTTCTCAAAAAGAAAATGTTCAAGAGGTCTTGGAAAAAAATTTTTAAGAGAGATCTTATTTTACCAAATAACAAGATATATTATATACCTACGGAAATTCAAATAGTATGATATTGGTATGAGAAATAGATCAAAGAGAAACCGACTAACTTACTTATGCAAATGTGTTAGATGTTAAACTTGATATATCAAATTTTGTGGGCAGAGCATAAACAACTCAATAATGTTGAAGTAACTAGCTCACCAGTTTCAAATATTTTTGTGACTTTGGTTTAGGAAAATCTTAAGATGCAAAAATAAATACCAGAAAGTAGGTGGTGAGAGTTAAATTTTAATTTATTAATTTTTTGTGTGATTGAAGATGATCATAAAAAGAGTCAAAATGGCACAAAAACATTAGCACCATAGGTAGGAAGGGATTTATAGTAACAAAATAGACTAAGTCTTTAAAATAAATAAAATGAAATAATTCAATAGAAAATTATAAGTAAAAAATTCATAGATGAGGAAATATACATTATCAAAAGCCCAAAATGAATTATTAATATTTAATGTCGGTCAGAGTATTTTAAAAAATGTACTTTCATTATTGAGTTGTATGGGATTTTTGGAGGGAAATTTGACAATATCTTATTTTGCAAGCTTATAAAATGTATTCCCTTGACCACCATTTTATTTGTAAGAAGTTGTTATGCAGAAATATTAGTATATTTGAAATGCTTAAACAGTAATTAGATATTTGTTACAAATGATAAAATCTGTAATATATATGCACATATAGATATACATAGATGTATGAATGGGTACAGATAGATTTTTGGGCCCTACGCTACACCTCCTGATTTACTATTTGGGTGGATGGTATCTAGGATTTTTATGTTTTTAATATTGCTCAGAATTTTTCATGCAGCTGTATTTACAAATCACTGGAGCTAAGTCAACACAAAGGAGAACTCTTGGGCACCCACATTGTTCATTCATTCAGAAATGTTAATTGAATGCTTATTATGTGTCAGTACTTGTTCTGGTCTCAGGAAGGTCAGTAGTAAACCAAATACCAACTTTGACCTAACAAAGCCTCAATTTTATTAGGAAAGAAAAAAAATTAAATATACAAATGTATTGCAAAGAATTCCCAAAACTAGGTGTGCGTTTGCATTTTCTTATTCAATAGATACAAAATATACAGCCACATACTTTCAAAGACATTGAACATTTATTATGTGAAAGAGTTCTTTACATTGAAAACCAAATAAGAAGAAGGAACCGTTAGTTCAGATTTTTATTTTCTAGTTAGTGAATTGTGTACTGCCCTTAGGTTTCAAGAAATCATTTCATAATATTCATACCAGTTAAAGTAATGGTGTGTTAGTTTTGCTTATACCAGTAACAATCATTGTTGAGATTGAAGTGGAATTTATTTAAATGAGAGAGTTTCATGGAACAATGACAGAGGGAGAACATGTGCCTCAGAGTTATACAAGAGAGCTAGGATACTTATACATCAAGTCTTATTACCCATAGAGTGAAGAGGAATTTCTGGGGTAAATCTAATCTTAAAGTGAAAGTGGAAGTGTTAGTCACTCAGTTGTATCTGACTCTATGACATCATGGACTATAGTCCACCAGGCTCCTCAGGCCATTGTATTCAGGCAAGAATCTGGAGTTGGTAGCCAATGCCTTCTCCAGGGGATCTTCCCCACTCAGGGATTGAACTTGGGTCTCCTGCATTGCAGGCAGATGCTTTACCATCTGAGCCACCAGGGAAACCCCAACTCTAATCTTACCTATGGTAATTTTCCATAACCCTAGTTGTATGGCTTCCCTGGTGGCTCAGATGGTAAAGCATCTGCTTGCAATGAGGGAGACCCAGGTTCAATTCCTGGGTGGGGAAGATAGTTTTCACAATTCTGGAGGCTAGGAAGTCCAGGATCAAGGTACCAGCCAATTCAGTTTCTGGTTGTCAGAGAGACATCTCCTTGCTGTACCCTCATACAGTGGAGAGAGAGAGAGAGGAAGCAGTTCTCTTGTGTCTCTTCTTATAAGGGCATTGATCCACTCATGAGGGCTCCATTCCATGATCTAATTACTTCTCACACACTATCTGCAACATATAGCTGGCCCTTTCCTCTGGAGAGACAAGGCTTGTGTTCCAATTAGACTCCTGTAACTTCCTTAACCAAGCTTCCCAAGTGGAGCTAGTGGTAAAGAACCTGCCTGCCAATGCAAGAGACATAGGAGACAGGGTTCAATCACTGGATCAGGAAGATCCCCTGGAAAAGGCAACCCACTCCACTATTCTTGCCTGTAGAATCCCATGACAGAGGAGTCTGGCGGGCTATAATTAATAGGATTGCAAAGAGTCAGACACGACTGAAATGACTTGGCACACACACATGTAGCTTTCTTACCCACAGCTCTCAGTTCCAGTCACTTTCAGTCAAATATTTTCAATGTGCTTTTGAACTGAGAATCTTGTTGAGCATGATGTTAATCATGTGCATGTCTTTTGCTCAAGCATGCTTATCATCACTCTCTTCTATATGAGCCTCGGGCCGCACATTTCAGAGCCAAATTTGAGTTTTCTACATGAAACCAAGAGCTATTAAATAACTATATATAAATGTATAATTGGGGTTTTTTTGTTTGTTTTTATAAGTAGAATGCAATTTTTGAAGTTAGTAATTATAGTTTATCAAATTTGTTTAATGTAGGTTTTTACACAGTCTCTACTGCATTAAAATGTCAAAATAAGAAATATAATAAATCTGAGAATGACAGAATACCTACAGAAAAGAGATGAACTGTAAATCACTTAGGTCATCCAGGTCCTTGGTATTTTCCAAAGGGTATGTCACTTATAGACTGTATCAAGTATGTGTGTATGCAAAAAGTTTGAAAATATAACTCCAGTCAATGCTGCTGCTGCTAAGTCGCATCAGTCGTGTCCGACTCTGTGCGACCCCATAAACGGCAGCCCACCAGGCTCCACAGTCCCTGGGATTCTCCAGGCAAGAATACTGAAGTGGGTTGCCATTTCCTTCTCCAGTGCATGAAAGTGAAAAGTGAAAGTGAAGTCGCTCAGCCGTGTCCGACTCTTAGCGACCCCGTGGGCTGCAGCCCACCAGGCTCCTCCGTCCATGGGGTTTCCCAAGCAAGAGCACTGGAGTGGGGTGCCATTGCCTTCTCCAATGTTTACCTTCATATGAATTGCAGAGGAAGAATGAAAGGGGTAAGAAGCATTAAGTACTATGCTTGCTTTTTAGTCAATTTCTTTTATATTGTTGGATTTTAAAAATAACATTTCTATTTCATGTTTAATTAAAAATATGTATTGATCATATATTGATATTTCATAGAAGGATTTTGATCAGATAAATGATCTAGGTAGATCACCTAATAATGAATTTCTATTTTTATTTTATGCTTATTAATTTGTATTTGAATAGCAGGGTTCTTTGTGAACCCTGTGCTTAAACAATTGCAATTTGGGTATAAATTAAAAATGTATCTATCTATCTCTATATATATGTATGTATAATATAATTGCATGTTCATAGAAGCCATAAATATCATGCTGGCTATCAGGATTTAGTTGAATGATGTGTTTAAGACATGATGTATTAATCTGATTTCCATTCAAATCTCCATCCATTCACATAGAACATACTAAGAAGTTCTCTGAATCTTTAGTGTTCATCATGGAGGTATAATGGGATTTATGCTTGTGGTTTTCTGTGTTTTAATTTTTAAAAATATCAAAGAAACGAATATAAATATCATTTGTTGCAGGTACTTTCAGTGCCTGATCTATAAACTTTTGACCCTTACCATTTGTATTAGTTATGGTTCTCCAGAGAATCAGAATATATATGCATATATTATAGTAATAGATAATATATATTATCATATACTTATGCATTACACACTACATATATACAATATATGTATATAGTACTCATACATATATGAGGGTGAGAAAGAGAGGTCAATTTGAAGAAATTGGCTCACCTAATTATGAAGTTGACACCTGAAATTGCATAGGGTAGGCTGGAAACTCAGGCTGGGTTTTGAACTTCAGCCTTGAGGCAAAATTTCTTCTCCCAAAAGCTCAGTTTTGGCCCTTAAGTCTTTCAACTGGTTGGATGAGTCCCATCCACATTTTTAAGCATAATCTCCTTTACTTAAAATCAACTGAATTTAGATGTTAACCACCTTTACAAATTACCTTCACAGCAGCACCTAGGTTAATATTTGATGAACTAATTGGATAACATAACTGAGAAAAATTAACAACTAAGAGTAACCATCACATTCTTTTAATACCCAATATTCAAATGTGTGTGCAAGCTTTTTCTAAGGGCTTCGTTAGATTTCTGCTCTGTGTATGCGATCCTCTCTGTCTCTCTGTTAGTCACTCAGTCGTGTCTGACTCTTTGTGACCCCGTGGACTGTAGCCCACCAGACTCCTCTGTCCATGTGATTCTTTAACCAAAAATATTAGAGTGGGTTGTCAATACCTTCTCCAGGGCACTTTAAGCCACCCAGTCTATGGTATTTTGTTATAGCAGCCTGAACTGACTAAAACAATCCCAAATAGCCAAATCTGAAGGACTACTGATCTAAGATAACTGACTAAGAACTTGAGATAGGGCAATGGTTCTAGTTAATGGGCTCAGGCACCACAGATCAGCAACTTTCTTGACTTACAAGGACAATGGACAGTTTACTAGGGAAAAACTTGTGTCTAAATCCCTGCTAATAATTCTCAACTGATCCAGTGTGTCAAACAATTCAGAGCTCATAAATATTCTACTCCTCAGCTTAAGAGTGACCTATTGAGTCTTATTCATGGCTGGTGTGTTCAGGAAAACACAACTTCCACATAATCTAATGGGTTAGAGAGTGCATTTTGCAAATAGAACAATATATGCTGAATTTTGTCCTGCTGAGAAAGCTTCAAAAGATGTAGCATTCTTCTAATATAAAATCCAAATATGGATGAGTTGTATTAGAATAAAGGTGAAAGTGTTAGTCGGTCAGTCATGTCCAATCTGTGTGACCCCACAGACTGTAGCCTGCCAGGCTCTTCTGTTCATGGAATTCTCCAGTCAAGAATACTGGAGTGGGTTGCCATTCCCATCTCCAGGGGATCATCCTGACCCAGGAATTGAACCTGGATCTCCAGCACTGTGGGCAGATACTTCACTATCTGAGTCACTGGGGAAGCCCATTAGAATAAAGGTCTATAACAAAATGATGAATTTTAATTCACTGACTTCACATTCACTTTTCCCTTTCATGCATTGGAGAAGGAAATGGCAACCCACTCCAATATTCTTGCCTGGAGAATCCCAGGGATGGCGAAGCCTGGTGGGCTGCCATCTATAGGGTCGCACAGAGTCAGACATGACTGAAGCAACTTAGCAGCAGCAGCAGCAGCAAGATGGAATTTATTCCCTAATGTAAAGTAAAAGGACACCCTTTATAAACTTCTGTTTTAATCTTCCATTTACACAAGATCAGTGTCAACTAGCAGTTTCCTGTTTTTTTTTTCTAAAGGAAAACAATATAGTACCTTTATACAACTATAATACTTGACAGAGTACTCAATCATACTTTACAACCCCACTCATAAATGTAACATTCTTAGGAGTCAGCATTTATGATTTTCAGAATAACAGGTAAAATTAGGTAGTAAGAACCCCTAAACTGAAAGTGTGGAACAGTCCACCAATACATGAACACATACATATGTATATATTTCTTATATTATGTATGCGTATGTATATAAATATGTATTACTTGCTATAGCTCCTTTCACATGTTTAAGGAATTGTATCTATATATACATACATATATGACACATAATATGTAATATGCCCATATATAAGAAATAATATATACATATATACACATAATAGGAATATATAATTTATACATATGTACAATATGTATTTAGAAACAGGAAAGCCCTGAATCCTTCAGTTTACTGAGAGGCAACTGAAGTCCTAAGAAAATAAATGACTTAAGGTTACAGTAGTGAGAAAAAAACAAAAGCCTAAGTATCATGACTTTAGACCAATGCTTTTCCCATATAATATTATGATTTTATATTTTGAACAAAGAATGAAATGCAGACACCTTCTTTTGACCCCAGCTTTCAGGTGCTGAAATTCGCCATCTCTGAGATTTGGATTCTTTTCATAAGGCTCTGTTTTGGAAAGACCAATTGCCATTTTAATGCAACTTACTGATCATGCAGACAGCCAGCCTCTCATAAATCATGTAAAGTACCTGAAAATATGATTTACGAGCTAAGTTATGGGAAACGGGGTCCTTTAATATCCTTAACTCTTCAGAATGTTGCTACCTATCAGAGTCCTCTTTCCTGACTCAACTGAAGGTGTGTCTGTATGTTTTCATCCCTAACTGTCCCTACCTCCACCCCAACGAACACTGACTTTTACCCATCCCCCCTCATCCATAAAGAGTGTGCAGCTTTTTTAATTTCATCAGCTGGGTATGAATTCTTGATTCAAATCCTTACTCAGCTTGTGCCTCTTTCAGAATACATTACTGAGGCATTGCCTTACGTGGTAATTAAAGAACTGCACCTAATAGTATCCTACTATAGAATTAAAAGAGCCCAAGAATTACAGTTTGTTGTAGAAAACAGCCCACAAAAGATCCTAGAAAACCCAAGATGAAACTAATTTAAACCATATGCCTTGTTGAAAAGGAATATGGAAAAAATGTCTGTAATATGCAGTAAATGAGGCCCATAACTCATTGCAGCCTCCAATGAGTTATATGTTAAATCCATATTTCACAACATGGTCGTGCAGTTTTTTAGATCTCCCTGTCTATTAACCCTTTGCTTTGTATGGGATAGTTTCTAAGAATAACATAGTTTTGTGGGTATTAATATATTCACATATGCAAGTAGAAATCCTATAACAATAGTTTTTTTTTTTAACCCTCTCCCTTATGGCTCAATATATTATCGCTTCACCAAACCAACAAATTAAAAACAATTTCCAATTTCTTCCACAAATACCTAGTGGCTAAATGTTATTAATGCATTTGTCTGAAAGGCACATATTCAAACCTTGCTCAGTTAAGGAAGAAGAATATACAGTGCTGATTGCTTGCAATCAGTTTCCGTAATCTATATTTCCTTCACAGAGGTGAAAGTTCATCTCAGCATAGAACAACAGTTATAATTTTGCTTCTATCATTCATCAACTCTGATATTTCAGTGTCTCTCTCAAATCACCATTTTCTGGAGCTATGGAGTAAGCAAGTTGTTGACTATTTTCTTTTTAACACACTCCTTTAAAAAAAAAATGTTTGCCTGCACATTATGGTTTATCGTCTGTCTGTGAGAGACCCTAATAAATCACATTTGCTTTCAGCTATCATAGATTATTAGACTTTTAGAATCATGAAATAAACCCAATAGACTATTGCTATTTTCAGAATATTGAAAATCACTAGGTATTTGCCTTTTTGTATGAGTATGTGATTCCCTCGTTCTTGAGGAGGGTAGTGTTACATTTAGACTCTGTCAGCATATTGTTTGTACAGCAATGATGTAGCCAACAAATTGTGATCCAGGACAGAGGAGAGGGAGTAAACACAGGAAATGGGGCTTGAATCAGCCTCTACCATCCTTCCGTTAAAAGCCTGAAGTTTATTTCACAGTGTTAATCTCTCAACTTGTTCTCTTTCACCCTGGCTCTTTTCATATACAATAATTGCTGATAATCTTTTGCAGAACAATACTTTGAAATCATTTCAGTTTTAAGAGAGTACATTAAGGCCATCAAATGGAATGAAACCCCTAAAGGAGATTTATGTGAATTCTTTCTCAACACAATTACTGCAATTAGACACACGTATACCTTTGTGTCCTTAATGTTGTAATTTTCATGGAGTGATGATTTGAAGGAGTTCCTTACTAGAAATAGATCTAAAACATAGGGTTTTGACGACAGTCTCAGCTAAACTAATTGTGTGAGCTGGGAACAAGGTAATGAGGACAGATGTCAAGGTCAATATAATTACTAATTTCTGAATCTGGGTTAATATTTCCAACCATGCGCCTTGCATGTAAGTTACAATGTATAACTACCGCTAATGGAAAATTCGACTTTGGTTTTCTGGTGTGGATGTAGTGGTTGCTTTTTTCTCGATTGTGTCCCCAGGTGAACTTTATTTGTCAAAGGAACAAAACCAAATCTACTTTCTTGTTGACTCTTCATCATATCGAAAGATGCAGATGTGAACAACAAAAGAAGCACTTGGCATGATCCCTGGAAATGTGTGCATTCCAAAAGCAGCTCATAAATATCATATTTATCCCTTTGAGAGGAGACAGACATAAGAGGGGAAAAATTCAAGGAGGAATTGTAGTGTTGGGTTATTTACATTTCTAATAGTCCTGAAATCATTAGATAGCTATTTTTTGGATCTTTTCTTCCCTATCAGTCACAGACTGTCTTTACATCTTATGTCATAATTGCTATGAAAGGACCTTTTTCCAAATGACACTCGTTTCCAGGTTCCCATGCCTAAGTTGCTGGATGATCAGCATGTTTCAAAGTGATATGAGTATTACAGAAACAGTGTTTTAGAACTCTATCCACTTATCTTGGCTAGGATAAATCAACAAAGGTAGAGAGGTACTGATTAAAAGGCATGCTTCAATGGAAAATTATTTCAAAGCCAAATTAATAGAAACTGTTCAACTAAACAGATTTAGGGGCCTGGGGGAAAATTGGTATATAATAATATACAAAAAGGAGAGCAACAGAATCAATTCCTCTCTTTCTCTCACATACACACACAGAATTGCTCAATAATAATACATACTTATCTTTATATTTCATATTATAAAAGTTTCTCTTTAATTGGAGTTCTTTGTTAAAAGGTGCTTGTTGAACAGAATTCTATTCAACACAATATTTCAGTGTTCCATAGAGAGTGTGGATGGCAAGCTCTATGAGTTGTAATTGTCCAACAGGTTTCTGGAACTAATTGGCTAATTCAGAAAGGCATCTCCTGCCTTAGGCTTGGCTGACTCTCCCCCTCTACAGTATTCCACTGCCAGTCTGCCTCTGTCTGTCCTGACTTATTCCACTTTGACACTGTGCTTCCCCTTGTGCCAGCTGCTGAGTTCCACTGAGAATTCCTTCCCTTGTGGAACCAAACATTTAAAATCCTAATTAAAAAACACTTTCCAAATTCTACCAAAGAGAGAAAAGGAAATCTTTCCATCCCCCTTCTCTTTCTACTGACAACTTGTCTCTCTCTATTTTTCATCCAAATAAACAGAGCTCTGTAAATCTTGTCCAGAAGACACAGACTGAAAGAATTAATCAAAGTGTTGTTTATGAGCTGCTCAGAGCAGATTAAATGTTGTGTTGACAACACAATTTGCAAATTATCTATCAACATCAACAGACATACAGCAATGAGCCAAGCCAATCAGATACCTCTGGACACCAGAGGACTGTGTACTTCCTAGCCCTGCTTCCAAAAGGAAGGCCTTTTGAAAGAATTTCATCCAGCATTATTTACAGTCTCACTGCTGCAGTTGAGTTCCTTTTACAGTTTGTTTTGGACCATGCCAGTTTTCTTTTTGCCACGTACAAGTCAAATTCTCTATCATAATCTGATCACAACAGTGCTTCCCAATCCTGCTTGACTATCACACTTCAAACACCCTATATGCCAGTTCACCTCCAGATAGCCACCAGATCCATCTCTGGAAAATCCCTGAAGCAGCCAGCCTTCAAAGTGATCCCAACCTTCCAGTATTCACACCTTCATACTACTGTGTGCAATTCTTTTATATGTAATAAGATCAACTGAGTGACCAATAGCAGAGGACAGAAGTGGTAGTATGTCTCTTCTAAAGTTTTGCTCTTGCATCTTTAATGTGTTCCTGTATGTTTCTGAGTAGTTTTTTATTGTATTGTATATCACAATTTGTTTATACACTCACCTATTGATGAATATTAATTTCTAATTTTGAAAACCACAATTAAAACTACTGTGAACATAAGTATATGGTTCTTTTGTAAGCATATGCTTTCAATTCTCTTAAATAAATATCTATGAGTGGAATTGGTCACAACAAAGCTTTATGTTTTGTTTTATAAAAATTGAAAAACTTTTTTCCTGTATAATTTTACAATTATAAACAGAGTATGATGGGCTTCCCAGGTGGTGAAGAGGTGAAGAATCCACGTGACAATGCAGACTTAAGAAATGCGGTTCGATCCCTGGGTTAGGAAGATCCCCTGGAGAAAGAAATGGCAACTCACTCCAATATTCTTGCCTGGAGAATCCCATGAACAGAGGAGCCTGGCAGGCTACAGTCCATGGGGTCACACAGAGTCGGACATGACTGAAGCGACTTAGAACACACGCAGTCTATGTACTGTCTACTAGTATCATTTATTCTTTCTCTTTTCCTCTTGTATACCTTCTTTTCAATTAATTTGATGTATTTTGTTATTCTATTTTATGTCTTCTATTGGCTTATTACCCACATTTCTTTTCTTTTTAATTACTGTTCTAGAATTTACAATATTTCCCCTTAAGTTTTCAAAGTCTATTTAGAACCAATATTGTATTACCTCACACTTTATACCTGATAATCCACCCATATCATTTCTAACATCGCTACTGACAAACTTCCTGTTTTTATACTTCACAATTCCCACTTCACAAATGTAGTAACTTTTTGCATTTTCTTGTACCATAAAGCCTACTTTCTTTATCACTACATTCATTTTAACCCCGCCTTCAATTTTATTATTTTTACATTAAATAGTCTTCAGCATATTAAGAAACTTATGAGAAAGAAAATGAGATTTTCCTTTATATTCTCCAATTCCTGGTTCTTTCCTTCCTATCTGTAGATCCAACTTTTCATCTGAAAAGCATTCTTAAACATTTCTTGTAGTGCTAGTCTGCTGGGGATCCATGATCTCTGTTTTCATTTATCCAAAAACGTCTTTATTTCTTCTTTATTTTTGACACGCATTTTTGCGAGTTCAATTCTGAATTGAGAGTTTTTATTCTTCATTTTGTTCTTTGTCTACTTATTCTTAATGTGGTGTCCACAGCCTTCTAGATGCTGTTTCTTTTTAAAAGGTAGCAATTATTTGTATCATTATTTCCCTGTATGTAGTAACTCTTTGCTCTCTAGCTAATTTCAATATTTTTTCTTAATCTTTGGATTTTAGCAAGCCTGATGTACCTCCATGTCTTTTTTATTTTTTTAATTAATCCACATTCCTGTTCTGAATCTCTTTGGTCTGTAAATTTTAGTTTTTCCTTATATTTAGGATACATTAAAACATTATATAAGTATTTTTCTCTATACTGTTCTCACTGTCCTCTTCTGGGACTCTGAGTATATATAAACATATTATATTATATTATATTATTTTATATTATATTATATGTAAATGATATGCCAGTTAATATTGTCCATTAGGTTTCTGTACATCTTTTACTTTTCTTCAGTTTTTTTTCTTTCATTTCCAAATTGTATCATTTCTATTCACCTGTCTTTAAATTTATTGACTCTATATTCTGCCATCTCAATTTTCTATTAAGATTATCCAGTTAATTTTTCACCTCAGTTATATTTTTTTAATCTTTAATTTTGATTTTTTAAATAGTTTTCATTCTTTGCTGAGATGTCCTATCTACTCATGTATTTAGACCATATTTTCTGTTAGTTATTTGAATTTATCTTATTTGAATTCTTTGAGCCTATCTATTAGTTGTTTTACAGCATTTGTCCACAAGTTTATCAGGGCACCTTGGATTTGATTTCCAATATTTACTTATTTTCCTTTACTTAACTCTTGATTACATTTTCCTGTTTCTTTGCATGTCTAGTTATTTTTATTATATACTGGACATTGTGAATAATATGATAGATTCCAGATTCTTTTATCTTCCTCTGAAATTTGTTCATTTTTGTCCTATTAAGCATTTCAATTATGGCTCGTCACCATTGAACTGTATTGACTTAATTTTGTTGTTTCATGGATCTGTGGAAAGCCAAAGACATTTTCTTCAGCTTCCCCTACACTGCAGACTCCACCTCCAAACTCTCAGTTCTAAAGATCTTGTCAGGGCTTCTTTTTCTCTTGGTTAAGGCTGGTCCAGAGTAGATGTAACTTCAAAGTATGGACCTTACTTCTGAGGAGAAGTAATTTCTGAAGTGCTTTAATCCTGAGGGGTCTTACTTTCTGATATATCACCTACATTCAAAAGTATTAATGAGATTTTTCTACATTAGCCAGGCCAGAATTCCAATATCCTTTAGCACTTTTGGTAACAATGTGTAGTCTTATACTGTATATGTGCACCCAGAACTCAGTCAGGCACTCATGAGGAACTTCTGTTCCAGAGAATGCTGTACATGTCTATCACAAAGAGCTTCTTTCTCTCCAGTGGCCTATCTTGTAGATTGCAGCTTCTTCAGGAGCCTGATGTTTAGATATTAGCTTCTTCATCTCAGCAACAATCACTTTATTTTCTTGGATTCTAACTCTTTGTACCACAGCTGGGAATTTGTCCCAGGCAGAGAACAAGAGAAAACATGGGTCTCCCCTTACAAATTTCCCTTTTTCAGGGATTACTGTTCTGTCTCTTGTTGAAAGTCTCAAATTCAATAATTCACATATTTTGTCCAATTTTATGGTTGTCTGTGGTTGATTATGATGTAATGGTCTTATCTAATATTCTATTATATTTTAATATGATTTTTAAGTAAAGAAATTTCAACATTGATTATTCATGCTTGTGAATGAATTGTATTACATTGACTTCCAATTCCTAGTCGGAGTTTAGCAGACTATGTAATGACTCTGCCTGGGCTTCCCTGGTGGCTCAGTGGTACAGCATCTGCCTGCAATGCAGGAGATGTGAGTTCAATCCCTGGGTGGAAAGATCCCTTAGAGGAGGAAATGGCAACCCACTCCAGTATTCTTGCCAGAAAAATCCCATGGACAGAGAAGCTTGGTGGGCTATAGTTCATGGGATCACAAGGAGCTGGACATAACCAAGCACACATGCATGTAATGATCCTGCCTCTTTAACATCATTTCAGTTCACTTCAGTTACTCAGTTGTGTACGACTCTTTGCAATCCCATGGACTGCAACATGTCATCCCTGTCCATCACCAACTCCTGGAATTTACCCAAACTCAGACATGGGTTTGGGTAAACTCTGGGAGTTGGTGATGGACAGGAAGGCCTGGCATGCTGCGACTCATGGGGTCGCAAAGAGTCGGACATGACTGAGCGACTGAACTGAACTGAACTGACATGTCCATTGAGTCAGTGATGCCATCCAGCCATCCCATCCTCTATCGTCCCCTTCTCCTCCTGCCCTAAATCTTCCCCAGCATCAGGGTATTTTCCAGTGAGTCAACTCTTCCCATCAGGTGGCCAAAGTATTGGAGTTTCAGCTTCAACATCAGTCCTTCCAATGAACACCCAGGGCTGATCTCCTTTAGGATGGACTGGTTGGATCTCCTTTCAGTCCAAGGGACTCTCAAGAGTCTTCTCCAACACCACAGTTCAAAAGCATCAATACTTCAGTGCTCAGCTTTCTTTATAGTCCAACTCTCACATCCATACACGACCACTGGAAAAACCATAGCCTTGACTAGACGGACCTTTGTTGGCAAAGTAATATCTATGCTTTTTAATATGCTGTCTAGGTTGGCCATAACTTTCCTTCCACGGAGTAAGTGTCTTTTAATTTCATGGCTGCAATCACCATCTGCAGTGATTTTGGAGCCCCCCAAAATAAAGCCAGCCACTGTTTCCACTGTTTACCCATCTGTCTCCCGTGAAGTGATGGGACCAGATGCCATGATCTTAGTTTTCTGAATGTTGAGCTTTAAGCCAACTTTTTCACTCTCCTCTTTCACTTTCATCAAGAGGCTCTTTAGTTCTTCTTCACTTTCTGCCATAAGGGTGGTGTCATCTGCATATCTGAGGTTATTGATATTTCTCCCAGCAATCTTGATTCCAGCTTGTGCTTCATCCAGCCCAGCATTTCTCATGATGTACTCTGCATATAAGTTAAATAAGAAGGGTGACAATATACAGCCTTGACGTACTCCTTTTCCTATTTGGAACCAGTCTGCTGTTCCATGTCCAGTTCTAACTGTTGCTTCCTGACCTGCATACAGGTTTCTCAAGAGGCAGGTCAGGTGGTCTGGTATTCCCATCTCCTTCAGAATTTTCCACAGTTTATTGTGATCCACACAGTCAAAGGCTTTGGCATAGTCAATAAAGCAGAAGTAGGTGTTTTTCCAGAACGCTCTTCCTTTTTCGATGATCCAGCGGATGTTGGCAATTTGATCTCTGATTCCTCTGCCTTTTCTAAACCCAGCTCGAACATCTGGAAGTTCACCATTCACGTATTGCTGAAGCCTGGCTTGGAGAATTTTGAGCATTACTTTGCGAGCATGTGAGATATTACTAACCTACTCTTTTGGTGACTGTGAAGTTGCCATGAATCCTATAGTCAAAAGGAGATGCAGCAACTGAAGCAATTTGGAAAATGATTCTTTCACTGTCAAGGCTCTCATGAGAACCCAATCCTGACTTGAACTTCATTTGTAGCATTGTGTGACACTAAGCAGAGAGCACAAATAAGATGGGTCCAGACCCCCAAACCACAGAAATTGTGAAATGTATGTTTTTTTTAAGCCACTAATTTTATGATGACTTGCCATGCAGCAATAGATAACTGACATAAGAGACAAAAATTAAGCTGTTCAAGTTCATGTAGCTAGGAAGTGGCAACAATAATAACCAAATCAGACCTATTTGAATTCAAAATCCTTGGTCTTTGTTAACATTCTACTTTAAATATCACCCCTCTGCTCTACAGTACCCAATTTCCCACTAGTCAAAATTTGATAACACCAGGAAGATTCTCAATGCAATTCAGAGTTTCAAATAAATTTGAACCTTGATTATGAAATCTGCTTGGTTTTTTATGTGAAATGCTTGCAAGATCTCCATGAGTGAATAATAATAATAGCTGGTTTTTATTGAGTGTACCATGTGTGGGGAACCATTGGCAGGGATGTACATGCATTATCTCATAAACCTTTGACACTCCTATGAGGTATGGATCATAGTTATTCTATGACAGAGAAAAACAGCAAGTTGGAGAGCTTATCAAACTTGCCAAAGGTCATAAAGCTTCTAAGTGGCAAAGTACAGATTTGAACTCAAATCTGCTTTATCCTGATAATTTGGATTTAGAATCAGAGAAATCTTCAAGCTGTTTACAGA
Source organism: Okapia johnstoni (assembly GCA_024291935.2). NCBI lineage: Eukaryota > Metazoa > Chordata > Mammalia > Artiodactyla > Giraffidae > Okapia > Okapia johnstoni. The sequence goes on along the minus strand of CM044308.1, from coordinate 39,038,528 downwards.
GATTCAGTGAAGTCTTAGGAAGTGAAAAAATTGGAAAGTGATGGGCTTCAATTTCAATTTCCAGCCTTTAAAGTGTTGTGTATGCAATTCATTAAGGAGATATACACTGTTTACAGACTCCAAGAACCATAGACGTGCCTGGGTTCTATCACAGTGTTAATCATAATAATGAATTTCATCTATCTACTCTGCTGTTATTTATTCATTTTTCAACTATGTTCTAAGCACGCAGAAGATCTCGGGAAAAGAGAAAGGAAAGACGGTATATGATTTCAAAGAGTTTACAGTCAATTGAAGGAGAAAGAGAAGCAAGTTAAGTTAATCATAATTGTGGGAAAAGGTTGAATTTCTCTACTTTAAAAACAACTTTCTTGTTTATTGGCAAGTGACACAAAATCATCCCTGCCCCAGGATGTAAACCTTAAACAAAAGTGTTAGTAATTCAGTCAAGTCCGACTCTTTGTGACTCCATGCACTGTATCCCACGAGGCTCCTCTATCCATGGAATTCTCAAGGCAAGAACACTGGAGTGGGTAGCCATTCCCTTATCCAGCGATTCTTCCCAACTCAGGGATCAGACCAGGTTTCCTGCATTGCAGACCACATCTGAGCCACAAGAAAAGCCCTCAAATAACTGAAGGCTTATTTAAAAGGTGATTTGTTTAGAAGTGAGGTACTAGCATTGCAAACATAAAATTATCTCTACATTTTAGTAAAGTGATTATATTCTTTAGAAGATACTTAAGAGAGACATCCAGAATTTGAAAATCTTGTTTTGTGTTTTAGATAGAAGAGAAGGGCAATATAAATTATCCCCATTTTGGTAGCATGTATGTATCTGGTTAGATCGAGTAAGAGCTACTAATTATAATAAACCTGAATACATGTCCCTATAGAAGACATTATGATTTATTCATACATTTTTTTCATCCTTTTCTCTCCATATAACAACTTTGTTATATGGAGATGGAGATGGGCATTAAATGATGGATGCATTGAGAACAATTCTTTCCCCTTTGCCAGTGATGGTCCAATCAGAAAAAAGTTCAGTTAATGAATGTGGATACAAATGAAACCCCCAGGAGAATTTCAGTCATTCTACCACTCTGTAGCAATCAATGCAAAGAAATAGAGGAAAATAAGAGAATGGGAAAGACTAGAGATCTCTGCATGAAAATTAGAGATACCAAGGGAACATTTCATGCAAAGATGGGCTCAATAAAGGATAGAAATGGTATGGAACTAACAGAAGCAGAAAATATTAAGAGGTGGTAAGAATACACAGAAGAACCGTACAAAAAAGATTTTCACAACCCAGATAATCACGATGGTGTGATCACTCAACTAGAGCCAGACATCCTTCAATGTGAAGTCAAGTGGGTCTTAGGAAGCATCACTACAAACAAAGCTAGTGAAGGTGATGGAATTCCAGTTGAGCTATTTCAAATCCTCAAAGATGATGCTGTGAAAGTGCTGCATTCAATATGCCAGCAAATTTGGAAAACTCAGCAGTGGCCACAGGACTGGAAAAAGTCAGTTTTCATCCCAATCCCAAAGAAAGGCAATGCCAAAGAATGCTCAAACTACCGCACAATTGCACTCACCTCACACGCTAGTAAAATAATACTCAAAATTCTCCAAGCCAGGCTTCAGCAATGCGTGAAGTCTGAAATTCCAGATGTTCAAGCTGGTTTTAGAAAAGGCAAAGGAACCAGAGATCAAATTGCCAACATCCGCTGGATCATCGAAAAACCAAGAGAGTTCCAGAAAAACACCTACTTCTGTTTTATTGACTATGCCAAAGCCTTTGACTGTGTGGATCACAATAAACTGGAAAATTCTGAAAGAAATGGGAATACCAGACCACCTAACCTGCCTCTTGAAAAGCCTGTATGCAGGTCAGGAAGCAACAGTTAGAACTGGACATGGAACAGCAGACTGGCTCCAAATAGGAAAAGGAGTACGTCAAGGCTGTATATTGTCACCCTGCTTATTTAACTTATATGCAGAGTACTTCATGAGAAATGCTGGGCTGGATGAAGCACAAGCTGGAATCAAGATTGCTGGGAGAAATATCAATAACCTCAGATATGTAGATGAAACCACCCTTATGGCAGAAAGTGAAGAAGAACTAAAGAGCCTCTTGATGAAAGTGAAAGAGGAGAGTGAAAAAGTTGGCTTAAAGCTCAACATTCAGGAAACTAAGATCATGGCATCTGGTCCCATCACTTCACGGCAAATAGATGGGGAAACAGTGGAAACAGTGGCTGACTTTTATTTTGGGGGGCTCCAAAATCACTGCAGATGGTGATTTCAGCCATGAAATTAAAAGACACTTACTCCTTGGAAGGAAAGTTATGATCAACCTAGACAGCATATTAAAAAGCAGAGACATTACTTTGTCCACAAAGGTCCGTCTAGTCGAGGCTGTGGTTTTCCCAGTAATCATGTAAGGATGTGAGAGTTGGACTGTAAAGAAAGCTGAGCACTGAGAACTGATGCTTTTGAACTGTGGTGTTGGAGAAGACTCTTGAGAGTCCCTTGGACTGAGAGGAGATCCAACCAGTCCATCCTAAAGGAGATCAGCCCTGGGTGTTCATTGGAAGGACTGATGTTGAAGCTGAAACTCCAATACTTTGGCCACCTGATGGGAAGAGTTGACTCACTGGAAAAGACCCTTATGCTGGATAAGATTGAGGGCAGGAGGAGAAGGGGACGACAGAGGATGAGATGGTTGGATGGCATCACCGACTCAATGGACATGAGTTTGGGTAAATTCTGGGAGCTGGTGATGGACAGGGAGGCCTGGCATGCTGCAGTCCATGGAGTTGCAAAGAGTCGGACATGACTGAGTGACTGAACTGAAACTGAAACCACCCTGTAAGGAGCCCACTTTAGAATGAAAGCACAACAAGAAGAAACACGACCATAAAACAGTAGATCTCCAGTGACATTGCTGAGTACCTAGATTAAGTCCACCATATTCCTAGTCTTTCCACTTATGTAAACAAAGATTTCCGCTTTGTACAGGCTAAATTTTCTCTTACAGATAACAAACTGAGTGTTGTAAAACCTTAAAATTGTTCTCATCACAAAAAAAGAAATGCTAGTTATATAGCATGATAGAAGTACTATAGCTAACCAAGGTGGCAAACACATTGAAATATATAAACGCATCAAATCAACACTTTATACACTTCAAACTTTGACAGAGTTATGCTCAGTTATATCTCAATAAAAATAATAAAGTTTCTGTTTTCTTCACCTGAATCAACTTTTTATGATAATAGATTTTCAGTGAGAGTTAACAAGTACAAATATTGGCATCTGAATTTTGAATCTTTGAGACAATTCAGTGAATCAGTGTGGTGGCTAACCTTTAAGGGGGCTTCTAACAATATTTACTTCCTGATGCTTGTGCCATGATGTAGTCTTTTCCAACAATAAATGAGGTCTGGCTATGAACAGTAAAAGAAATGATAATGTGTATTTCTAAGTTAAGTCATAGAAAAGCATTAACACTTATTTAGCTTAGCTTTCTTATTTAGCTTAGTTTCTTGGCTCTCTCCCTGTGGGAGAAGATAGTATCATATCATGAAGATACTTAGGTATCCCTGTGAATGTTTCACATAAAAAGAAAAAGACAGACGTTAAGACCTACCACCAAACATCAGTTAACTTGCTAATTACAGAGTGAGCCATTTTGGAAGCAATTTTATACCAGGCAAGCCTCCAGATGATGGGAATCCAGCACCCTGGATGTTGTAACCTTGTGAGAAATCTGAGTCAGGACCCCCAGCCACACCATTCCTGAATTTCTGACCTGCAGACATAACAAACAAAAATAATTATAGCTGTCTTAATTTTCTTAATTTTGAGGTACATTGTTACATAGCAATATCTAACTAATATGATTATCAAGTATTTAATAAGCATGTAGTTTTCAGAAGCAGGAGAATAAAATAGTAAATGATATCTTTCTGGTTAACACAATCTTACTGGAAAGATAATATCAAATGAAGAAAACACATTTCTTTCCATGTAGTTGACATGCAAAAATGAACCATTAATTAATGATCAGTGCATGTAGCCTTCTAGCAAAGACTAAATTGTGTAGTTCAAGAAATAGCTATGAAGTTAGTCAGCTGCTCACCATTTCCTGTAATGAAAAACTGTATATTGTTTTATTATAATTATTAATTTAAATTGTGTTAAAAATAAGATTACATCTTAAGGTTTTTAATTCCTACAGTAAAGTTTGACTAATAAATGGTTATTGGGTCATCACTAAGCAGTTTACATTTTAAGGTTTATGTAAACTATCCTAGCAATGGTTTATGAGATGCCAAAAACCAAGAGAGCTAACACAATAATCAACAACCAAAATTTTATGTAATTGACATTTGAAATAGAAGCTCAAGAATGCTCAGAAACAGATAAATATCAGGAAATAACTATATATGTTTTCCCCTCAAGGTGGAAGAATAGAAGAAACAGTATGACCATGGAGTTTTGCCAAAGATTTGCATGAGTGGGGAGAGTTTAAAACACTGCGTTTCCCTCCCCTATGCAGTAGCTACTTACAGCATATGAAATGGACACTGAGGATCACTTTAGTACAAAACAAACAAGCAAAAAAAGGTATATATGTTTGCTTAGGTCTGTAGGATAGTTACTCTACTATGTGAAAAGTCCTATTTGGTGGTCATCAATTTGCTGGAGGACTAGGATCATCTAATACCAATGATTTCATTAAACTATTTGATTCTCTTTGATTAACAGTAACAATTGGTGTTATATCACCTGACAATGGAGGCTTTTCATCAGGGCAGCTAGTCAAAATATAGCAGTGTAGTCTCTCTTATCACTGCTTCCATATGAAACTCCTAAGAATAGAGCTTCCTCTGTCCAACAGCTGGAAAACCCCACTTCTGAGATAAGAGAGATTGTGTTCATCATGACAAAAAGTACAATATTATGAAGGAATTTGCAGAAATAATAAGATCTACAGGAAACGCTGAAAGCAATTTAACAAATGTGTCCTAACATTGCTTATGTTTTAGGCTTCTCTTCAAAGCTGGGCATTGCACTCATAGCTGCTAACTTGCACTTGGCTTTTCAGCTTCGGATAAGCACATGTATCTATTCTCTTTCTCTCTTTTTCCTCTCTCTCTCCCTTTCCTTCTGTCTCTCCAACAACAGAAATGATATTTTACACTCAAAACTCAGAGAGAGAATTGACTATAGCCAACCTTTCTAAACCTAATAATGATAGTTTCTGTTTAAAAATGGAAGATTTCATTTTAAGCAGAAATAAAAATAATACTTGCTAGGCACTGGGCTCAGCTATAAAGAGTTTACTCATATTGACTCACTTGGGCCTCACAAGAACCTTGAGAAGTAGTTTACTCTGATTATTCCTATTTTACAGATAAGGAAACTAATACATCAGGAAGTTGAATGATTTACCAAAGATCATGTAGCTAATGAGCCTTGCCACCTGTTTCAGACTTCATGTACTTATTGCCCAACTTACTAGAATGTATGTTCCCCTTGCCCACCTTTTTTTTTTTTCATTTTTAATGTGATAGCAATCAAGGAATCAGAACTCTGAATAGAGCTGCAGACTTTTTTGTGTTAGGCAAAGTGGGTTTTGTCTGTTGTTTCATCTCTTTAAAACAGCTCCAATATAAGCAATCTACCAGGTAGAGCAAATATATACTAATATTTTAGTATATTCTTTAGTATATTCTTCAAGCAAATATTCTTGAAAATGTTTGTGCAAATCCAATACTTTTGAACATAAATGATATTTTAAATGAACTAAGAGAGCTACTGTTTACTTTTTGAAGTACATTTTAGAAATTCAAATTCCTATAACTTGGGTTTGGTTGAAGCACGTCACCTTGTAAATGATTTTTTTACCTTTCTTGGATAAAAGGGGGAAAAATAGAACAAAGTAAAATGATAGAAATGATGCCAAATTTTAAGAAGAAAGTATTCTTAATGTGTTATTCAGTCATATGACCCTTGAATAAGTATAACAAATTCTTTATTATACAGAACTTTGTGGCTAACAAAATGTTTTCAAATCCATTTGTGTTTTGATACTTAAAATGGTCCTGTGATGTAGAAAGTCCGAGTATAATCATAATCACATTGTGTATGTACTCAGTTGCTAAGACGTGTCTGACTCCTTGCAATCCCATGGACTGTAGCCCTTCAGGCTCCACTGTTCATGGAATTTCCCAGGCAAGAATACTGGACTGTGTTGCCATTTCCTACTCCAGGGGATCTTCTAGACCCAGAGATTGAACCCACATCTCTTGTGTCTCCTGCATTGGCAGGTGGGTGCTTTACCACTGCACCACCAGGGAAGGATAATTGCATGTGAATAACTGCTTGGCTCTCAGCTCTTGAGAGATGGGAATAACCTTTTTGCTGTTCATTCCTGTACCCCGATCTTAACATAATATCTGGAATGTGCAGGTACTCAATAAGTAATTGCTAAATAAACAAAAGAATCAATCAGTTAATGATTCATTGTGTGGATGAGAGATCAAAATTTTACCTCTGCCCTAATTGCCCGAGTATGAAGTCCAGCTCTACTTGTAAGGGAAAGAGAATTGGATTCCCATGAGGGAAAAAAATTAATTTTGACTCGTGCCTCACACCCTAAGCAAAAACAGTTTTTTGAATGGAATAAAGACCTAAATATAAAATTCAAAAATATTTTTAAAAGACAGTATAGGAGAATAAGTTTGGGGAAATTTTTAATAGGACATAAGAGCTATTTTTATAAAAGAAATGATAATGAATTTGACAGCATTTTGTTCATCAAAGCCACCATTAAGTAAATAAAGAGACAAAGATGGATTAGGAAAAGATATTTCAACAAATATAACTGACATAAAACTAGTATGCAGAATATGTAAAGAACTTCCACAAATCAATATGAAATAATGGCAACAAAATAGAAAAAAAATGAATAGGAGACTGAATAGGTACTTCACAAAAGACTACTTCTCCTAATAGTACTCATATGAAAAGATGTTCATCCTTATTGATCATAATATAAATGCAAATTTAAAACTCATGGATTATGACTTCAGGCCTACCAAAATAAAATTAAAAAAATTAAAGGCTAAAATTGTCAAGGGTTTCCAAGGCTTTGAAACAATTGAAACTCTCATGTACAGATGGTGAAAATGTAAACTGACACACTTTGGAAAGTACTGTGACATTATTAAAATTGAAAAGATGTGTCCCTAATTTCACTTCCATTTGTATGTACCTCTGAATTGCAACACAGACAATAATCAAGAGACGTGTACAAGAACGTCCACAATAGTTATTCAAGACAATTCAAATATATAAGCAAATCGAAGGCTCATTAATGTTAGAATGGAAAAATAAACTGGTTTGTGCAGCACACAACAACAAAAATGGAGAAACTCTTACTACACACAACATAGAGGTAATAAGATCACAGTCAAAATATGAAGGAAGAACACCAGATACAAAGAATACACAAGCTCAAAGATTACATCACCCTATTTATTCAAAGTTCTAAAACAGATAAAACTAAACTAATCCTCTTAGATATGTACAACTAGTATGGGGCATATATGACAAAAAGATTGATATTTTCAAAAAATTGAATCTGTGATTACCCACTAGAAGATCCTGGGGCATTAATTGGAAAGAAACACATGAAGGGCTTCTGAGATGATAGTTCAGTTCAGTTCAGTTCATTCGCTGAGTCATGTCCGACTCTTTGTGACCCCATTATCTGCAGGATGCCAGGCCTCACTGTCCATCACCAACTCCCAACTCATGTCCATTGAGTTGGTGATGCCATCCAACCATCTCATCCTCTGTCATCCCCTTGTCCTCCTTCCCAGCATCAGGGTCTTTTCAAATGAGTCAGCTCTTCGCATCACATGGCCAAAGTATTGGAGTTTCAGCTTCAACCTCAGTCCTTCCAATGAACACCCAGGACTGATTTCCTTTAGGATGGACTGGTTGGATCTCCTTTCAGTCCAAGTGTCTCTCAAGGGTCTTCTCCAACACCACAGTTCAAAAGTATCAATTCTTCGGTGCTCAGCTTTCTTACAGTCCAACTTTCACATCCATACATGACCACTGGAAAAACCATAGCCTCGACTAGATGGACGTTTGTGGACATAGCAATGTCTCTGCTTTTTAATATGCTGTCTAGGTTAGTCATAACTTTCCTTCCAAGGAGTAAGCGTCTTTTAATTTCATGGCTGCAATCAACATCTGCAGTGATTTTGGAGCCCCCCAAAAATAAAGTCAGCCACTGTTTCCACTGTTTCCCCATCTGTCTTCCGTGAAGTGATGGGACAAGATGCCATGATCTTAGTTTTCTGAATGTTGAGCCTTAAGCCAATTTTTTCACTCTCCGCTTTCACTTTCATCAAGAGGCTCTTTAGTTATTCTTCACTTTCTGCCATAAAGGTGGTGTCATCTGCATATCTGGGGTTATTGATATTTCTCCCAGCAATCTTGATTCAAGCTTGTGCTTCTTCCAGCTCAGCATTTCTCATGATGTACTCTGTATATAAGTTAAATAAGCAGAGTGACAATATACAGCCTTGACGTACTCCTTTTCCTATTTGGAACCAGTCTGCTGTTCCATGTCCAGTTCTAACTGTTGCTTCCTGACCTGCATACAGGTTTCTCAAGAGGCAGGTCAGGTGATCTGGTATTCCCATTTCTTTTAGAATTTTCCATAGTTTATTGTGATCCACACAGTCAAAGGCTTTGGCATAGTCAATAAAGCAGAAATAGATGTTTTTCTGGAACTCTCTTGCTTTTTTGATGATCCAACGGATGTTGGCAATTTGATCTCTGGTTCTTCTGCCTTTTCTAAAACCAGCTTGAACATCTGGAAGTTCATGGTTCACGCATTGCTGAAGCCTGGCTTGAAGAATTTTGAGCATTACTTTGCTAGTGTGTGAGATGAGTGCAATTGTGTGGTAGTTTGAGCATTCTTTGGCATTGCCTTTCTTTGGGATTGGGATGAAAACTGACCTTTTCCAGTCCTGTGGCCACTGCTGAGTTTTCCAAATTTGCTGATATATTGAGTGCGGCAATTTCACAGCATAATCTTTAGGAGATGATAGTATCAATATCTAATTTCTTGATCTTGGTGGTTTTCATGAGTGTTTCTTTATAATAATTCATTAAGCTATCAGTTCACTTTTAGGTAATTTTTGCATATTTTATTTCACAACAAAAAATCTGAAGTTATTAGAAAGATAGTAAAAATATAAGCAATTTTAAAAATTGGGGAGCAGAGAAAGCATCTCTGTACCTTCCTTTCAATATTGTTGTAAGCCTAAAACTGCCCTTTACAAATGGTCTTAATTTTTGAAAAAGGAGAAGTAAGATTTTTTTCTTCCAGTTTTATTAGGATATTATTGACATACAGCAATATCTAAGATAAAAGTAATAATAATTTGACATATACATCATGAAACTACTACCACAATATGTTTAGTGAATAGCCATCATCTCATGTCGATGCAACATTAAAGAAATAGAAAAGAATGTTTTTCCTTGTAATGAGATTTCTCAGGATTTACTCTCATCACAACTTTTCATATATAACATATTGCAATGTTAAATCTATTCACATTGTATGTTACATCCCTTAGTACTTATTTATCTTATAACTGTAAGTTTGTACCTTTTCACTGCCTTCATTCAGTTCACCCTTCCCTCATTTCCCACCATCAGTACTACAGATCTGCTATCTGATGTGTGGAGTCTAAAAAAATAATAAATGAACAAACACAACCAAAAGGAAAGTTATAGACACAGAGGACAAAAACATGGTTGCCAGAGGAGAGAAGACGATGAGAGGTGATAAATAAGTGAGGAAGATTAAGAGGTACAAACTTACAGTTGCAAAATAAATATGACATGATATAAAATGTACAGCGTGGGGAATATAGTCATTAATTATAAAATATCTTTGTATGGTGACAGGTCATAACTAAACTTGTAGTGACCACTTTGTAAGGTATAGAAATATTGAATCATAGTGCTGTGTAACAGGAATTAACATAGCCTTGTAGGTCAATCATAATTCAAAAACAAACGAGCTCGTAAGAGATCAGATTTGTGACAAGATTTTTTTTTAATTATGAAGAAAAAGAGATTTTGATTACAGACTAAACTTTTGAGGAGTTCTGTTTCAAAATGAGTAAAGAAATGAGGCTGAAGCTGTTGTGGAAAGTGATGTCAAGAGGATGACTGATGGAAGAAACTGATGCTGCAGAAAGCAAACGGAGAAGAAATAAAGGAAAATCGCTGAAGCAAAATTTTCCAATAGGCAAAAAGGGGTGGAGTCCAGGGCACAAGTAGAAGGGCTGGCATCAGACAGAAGCATGGCTGCTTCATCTGTGGAAATAAGCACGTTGTACTGAAAACATATGTTGGCAGTTGAATTAATGTGGTGTGTGTGTGTGTTAGTCGCTCAGTCATGTCCACTCTGTGTGACCCCATGGACTGTAGCCCACCAGACTTCTCTGTCCATGGGATTCTCCAGGCAAGAATACTGGAGTGGCTTGCCATGCCCTTCTCCAGAGGATCTTCCCAACCCAAGGACTGAACCCAGGTTTCCCACCTTGCAGGCAGGTTCTTTACCATTTGAGCTACTTGGGAAGCAATGGTGCCCTACAAATATTCTCTTTTGATAGGTTTTGTTTTCTCAAAAAAGTGAGAGGAGAGGTCACTGGCTGAGAGAGAGGATAGAAAAGCTATGTCAGAGATTGAGGAGAAAGACAAGAAGCTGTAAAATAGTTCTCTAGAAAAGTAGAAGCGTGAATGGATTAAGGAAGTGTAATATAAACACTAGGTAAATAGCAATGAGTCCACTTTTAGTTAATGGAAATGAACATAAAATGGGAGGAGTGAGCACATTGTGTATTTTTCTCCAGCTCCTATTCAACTGCAGAGATGAGGGTTCTGATTTTAGTACATATAAACACATACATGTAAACACTGAAATAAATTCATTTATATGCTTATGTATACATATGTGTATGTTTCTTTTTGGTCTCATCTTATTAGAATGTAATCTCCAAGAGGCAACTATTTTTAATAGGATGTTGAATATAGTTCCCTATGCTATAAAATGTGTGTTAGTCGCTCAGTCATGTCTGACTCTTTGCAACCTTATGGACTGTAGCCTGCCAGGCTTCTCTGTCTATGGGATTCTCCAGGCAAGAATATTGGAGTGGCTTGTCATGCCCTTCTCCAAAGGATCTTCCAACCCAGAGATTGATCCCTGGTCTCCTGCATTGCAGGCAGATTCTTTACCATTTGAGCTACAGGGAAGTCCTTATGCTAAACAGTAGAACCTTCTTATTTATTCACCTTACATATAAAAATTTGCACCTGCTAATCCTAAATGCCCAATCTTTCCCTCTCCTACTTCCCATCTCTCTTGACAAACACATGTCTTGAGTCCGTTTGTTTTATAAATGTGTTCATCTGTGTCATATTTTAGAATCCACATGTAAGTGATCTCATATAGTGTTTGTCTTTCTCTTTCTGACTTACTTAACTTAGTATGATAATCTCTAGATCTATCCATGATGCTGAACATGGCATTACTTCATTCTTTTTCATGACCAAGTAATATGCCATTGTGTATTTGTGCAACATCTTCTTTATCCATTTCAGGCTTCCCAGGTGGCTCAGTGGTAAAGAATCCACCTGCCAATGCAGGAGCTGCAGGAAACATGGGTTTTATCTTTTGGCTGGGAAGATCCTCTGGAGGAAGAAATGGCAACCCACTCCAATATTCTTGCCTGGAAAATCCCATGGACAGAGGAACCTGAGGGAGCTACAGTCCATGGGGTCACAAATAGTCGGACATGACTGAGCAACTGAGCATGCACACAATATTCCATCTTCTTTACCCATTTCTCTTTTGAAGGACATTTAGGCTGTTTCCATGTCTTGGCTATTGTAAATAGTGCTGCTAAAAACAGGAATGGGCTTCCCAGGTGGGGCTAGTGGTGAAGCATCTGACTGCCAAAGCAGGAGATGCAAGAGATGCAGGTTTGATTCCCGGGTCAGGAATATTCCTACTGAAGTGGGAAATGGCAACCCTTTCCAGTATTCTCACTTGGAAAATCCCATGGACAGAGGAACCTGGTGGGATATAGTCCATGGGGTTGCAAAGAGTCAGACACAACTAAGCGCGGGCACACACACACACACACACACACATGAACATAGGGACACGTGTATTTTTTTTTTGAGTTATAGCTTTGTTTGGATATATGCCCAGGAGTAGGATTGCTGGATCATATGATAACTCTACTTTTAGTTTTTTGAAGAACCTCCATACTGTCTTCCACAGTGACTGGACCAATCTACATTCCCACCAACAGTACAGAAGGGTTCCCTTTTCTCCACTCCTCCTCCAGCATTTGTTATTTGTAGATATTTTAATGCTGGACATTCTGACCAGTATGAGGTGGTACCACATTGTAGTTTTAATTTGCGTTTCTCCAATAATTAGTGATAAGGAGCATCTTTTCATGTGCTTATTGGCCATGTATATGTTTTCTTTGGAGAAATATCTATTTAGGTTTTCTGTCCTTTTTTTTTCCTTTTTTTTTAAATTAGAGGATAATTACTTTACAGTATTGTGATGGTTTTTGCCATACATCAGAATGAATCAGCATTAGGTATACACATGTCCCCTCCCTCTTGAACCCTCCTTGCACCTCTCTCCCCATCCCACCCCTCTAGGTTGCCACAGAGCATTGGCTTTGAGTGCCCTGCCTGTTACCTTGAACTCCCACTGGCTATCTATTTTACATATGGTAATGTATATGTTTCAATGCTATTCTCTCATATCATCCCAGCCTCTCCTTCCCCCACTATGTCCAAAATGTCTGTGTCTCCTGTGATGCCCTGCGAGTAGGATCATCAGTACTATCTTTGTAGATTCTTTATATATACATTAATATGAATGGATAAGGAAGCTGCAGTACATATACACATTAGACTATTACTCAACTATAAAAATGAACACATTTGAGTCAGTTTTAATGAAGTGAATGAATCTAGAGCCTATTACAGAGTGAAGTAAATCAGAAAGAGAAAGACAAGTATATTAATACATACATATGGTGTCTAGAAAGATAGTACTGCCCACTTTTTGATTGGGTTGTTCCTTTTTGTAATTGAGTTGTATGAGCCAATTACTTTTACATCTTATACATCTCTGTACCCCTAGCATCTAAAATAATGCTATAATGATATTTGTATGGTAGATTTTCAAGAAATTCATTAAATAAATGAATGAGAACCTTCAGTAAATATTATCAATGCTTTAGTGTTAAAGTCAAAATTTCTACTGTTTCTTTCAAACATCTGATTCATTTCACTTGAAAAATATCTAGAAATTGTAAGAACAGTGGGGTTAAAAACTAATCAAACTATTGCAACTACTTCTGTCTCCATCACAGTGTGCTCAATACTGTGCAATGAAAATATTCAAGTAAGTTAGGTAAAATTGATCTGATTTCAACTGTCATCCATAAACACTGATTTGAAATTCTGTGTTCAACAATAACATTTGGCTAATATGAGCAATTTCATAATGAATAAATATTAATTATTTAACTTGCGAATAAAATTATACAAACACATGTCTCTCTTACATTTTAGAATGTTATGTAACAGTTTACTTCAAAAAGCTTTCTGTTCATGTAAATTTTAAATCCACTACCTCAGATAACAATTAGAAAGACAGGCTCATCAAAATATGAAAATGACATGAAATTGAGGGAAGCGGGGATAGCAAATTCATTGACTGAAGAAAGCAAAATGAAAAATATTCTGACAGAATGAAGTATTGTGTTACATCTAGTAAGTTAAAATTTAACAGGAAGAAAAGCATTTAGTTAGTATTGTGACTCCCCAATAAACTGCTTCACCAGTATAACACAGGGACAATTTGGCTTAATAGAGCAGGTAAAAATAATTGTTGTAGCTGGCAATAGGCTCAAGAAATGCTTATGACAAGATGAAACTGCCCCCTAAAGAGCTAGTGTGATCTTAAGTGGCATTAACAAACCATATATCTTGAGCAAATGAGAAGGCAACATTCTTTTCTGTGTACTATTCATAACACACTTAGTGTTCTAATCCAGTTCTAAGTTCCAATTTAAGTCAAATTAGAACATTTTTAGAAGACAATGTATAAGATGGTGAAGAAAATCTAATGTCTTAAGTGAAAGCATTTTTAAAAAGGATGGGACTATTACCCAGAAGTAGAGAAAATTCAGAGAAGATAACAGTCTACCTCAAATATTTTTGTATCCATTTATGAAAGGGATTCTACTCATTATGGCCCCAAGAAACAGAACTGGGACAATGGTTAGATATAGGGAGACACAGGTTGGCCAAATCACAAAATTTTCAAAATTAGAAAATTGCAATTTGGAAGCTTTCCATCAATTTCTGCACTCTGAGTTAGATAATTGGATTTGCCCTTGAAACAGATCTATCTTTGTTTCAGGAAGAAGTACCTGAAACCAGGTAAACTCCTCTGGTCATGTGGGTGACAAGAATCAGCTGATTATTCTTGATACTTGACCTGATTGAAATATCCCAGATTGAACCATTAAATACTCTTCTGACAACTAAAACTTATTTGATCAATGGGTTTATGTGTTCTTGCCCATCAATTTGCTCACAGGAGGGTTGGAAATCAAATCTAGAATCTTCATGTCAATCTGTGAACAAGACAAGATTCATCAGATGCTGCCTGCATCTCCATTCAGTCCACACATTTTTATTGAACTTCTACTGTTTATCAAGCACTGTTCTAAATGGCAGGTTCACGAGAAGGAACAAAATGTTCTCACGAAAGTCAGTTTCTCAGCTCTCAAACTGTCCTCATTTCTCACTTTCTCAATAAAGCTGGCTCAGACCTTACAACTGAACATAGATTCTGCTTCCGTCATATTACATTCCACCCTTATCCTCACACCTGAGTCCTAATATCCTGTTCTATTTTTCATTTCTTCTTATTTTTTCACAGCATTTGCCACTTTATAATATCTGTTGCAATTCACTTACTTGGAACTTAGATTCTACAAATAGATTTTTGACTATTGTGTTTACTGCTAAATCCCCAGCACACAGAAAAATGCCTACCAAAACTAGGCACACAATAAGCACTTGTGAATGAATGAATAAAAACCCTGGCACTGCCTACAAATTGCCTTGGTTGTTACTAACTCACCTTTGGGTTTTGTGGGAGTGAGTGGGTCAGGAGGGGGGTGCTGGCCAATCTGGTGATCAGTCTTACATGAACTTCACAACAACCAGTATAAGATTTGCCCTAGTTGGGGAGACGATTCTACCTCTTTGAGGCACTGTTACAAAGATAGGAACTTATACTGAAAGTGAAAGTGAAGTCGCTCATTCCTGTCCAACTCTTTACGATCCCATGGACTGTAGTCTACCAGGCTCCTCCATCCGTGGGGTTTTCCAGCCAAGAGTACTGGAGTGGGTTGCCATTTCCTTTTCCAGAGGACCTTCCCCATTCAAAAATCAAACCCAGGTCTTCTGCATTGCAGGCAGATGCATCTGAGCCACCAGGGAAGCTGGAAGTCCCCACCGGGGACACTGAAGGTGAAATGGGAAAAATTCTTGACCATTGTGAGCAGAAATCAGGCAAATCATTATTAGAACTTTGTCCAAATGGCTTAGGAAATTGGGGTTGGAGGTTGATGAATATCACTTCATAAGGAAGCATGGGCAATATTAAAGTTCATCCCCTAATATAGTTTATTATGCTTGCTAAAATGGTGGCTCAGATGGTAAAGAATCTGCCTGCAGTGTGGGAGACGCAGGTTCCATCCCTGGGTCAGGAATATCCCCTGGAGTAGGGAAGAGCAGCCCACTCCAGTATTCTTGCCTGGAGAATTCCATGGACAGAGGAGCCGAGTGGGCTACCACCCAAAGAGTCAGACACGACTGAGGGACTAACACACACAAAATCCATCAGAGATGACAGTAAAAGTTCTCAGATTTTTTTTTTTTTTGCAATGGATCCTAGCTGCTACAAGAAAACTTTGGCCCTCTCAAGGAGATAGTTCCATGAGAATGAAAAAGTAATGTGAGAAACCATTCAGTGAGTTCAGTTCAGTCGCTCAGTTGTTTCCGACTCTTTGCGACCCCATGAACCGCAGCAAGCCAGGCCTCCCTGTCCATCGCCAACTCCCAGAGTCCACCCAAACCCATGTCCATTGAGTCAGTGATGCCATCCAACCACCTCATCCTCTGTTGTCCCCTTCTCCTCCTGCCTTCAATCTTTCCCAGCATCATGAGTCAGCTCTTCGAATCACATGGCCAAAGTATTGGAGTTTCAGCTTCAATATCAGTCCTTCCAGTGAACACCCAGGGCTGATCTCCTTTAGGATGGACTGGTTGGATCTCCTTTCAGTCCAGGGGACTCTCAAGAGTCTTCTCCAATACCATAGTTCAAAAGCATCAATTCTTCGGTGCTCAGCTTTCTTTACAGTCCAACTCTCATATCCTTACATGACTACTAGAAAAACCATAGCCTCCACTAGACAGACCTTTGTTGACAAAGCAGTGTCTCTGCTTTTTAATATGCTGTCTAGGTTAGTCATAACTTTCCTTCCAAGGAGTAAGCGTCTTTTAATTTCATGGCTGCAATCAACATCTGCAGTGATTTGGTAGCCCCCAAAAATAAAGTCGGCTACTGTTTCCACAGTTTCCCCAACTATTTGCCATGAAGTGATGGGGCCGGATGCCATGATCTTAGTTTTCTGAACGTTGAGCTTTAAGCCAACTTTTTCGCTCTCCTCTTTCACTTTCATCAAGAGGCTCTTTAGTTCTTCTTCACTTTTGGCCATAAGGGTGGTATCATCTGCATATCTGAGGTACTGATATTTCTCCAAGCAATCTTGATTCCAGCTTGTGCTTCATCCAGCCCAGCATTTCTTATGATGTACTCTGTATATAAGTTAAATAAGCAGAGTGACAATATACAGCCTTGACGTACTCCTTTTCCTATTTGGAACCATTCTGTTGTTGCATGTCCATGTCTAACTGTTGCTTCCTGACCTGCATACAGACGTCTCAAGAGGCAGGTCAGGTGGTCTGGTATTCTCATCTCCTTCAGAATTTTCCACAGTTTATTGTGATCCACACAGTCAAAGGCTTTGGCATAATCAATAAAGCAGATATAGATGTTTTTCTGGAATTCTCTTGCTTTTTTGATGATCCAGCGGATGTCGGCAATTTGATCTCTGATTCCTCTGCCTTTTCTAAACCCAGCTTGAACATCTGGAAGTTCACGGTTTACGTATTACTGAAGCCTGGCTTGGAGAATTTTGAGCGTTTCTTTACTAGCGTGTGAGATGAGTGCATTTGTGGGGTAGTTTGAGCATTCTTTGGCATTGCCTTTCTTTGGGATTGGAATGAAAACCGACGTTTTCCTGTCCCATGGCCACTGCTGAGTTTTCCTAATTTGCTGACATATTGAGTGCAGCACTTTCACAGAATCATCTTTCAGGACTTGAAATAGCTAAACTGGAATTCCATCACCTCCACTAGCTTTGTTCGTAGTGATGCTTCCTAAGGCCCACTTGACTTCACATTCCAGGATGTCTCACTCTAGGTGAGTGTGAGTGATCACACCATCGTGATTATCTGGGTTGTGAAGATCTTTTTTGTACAGTTCTTCTGTGTATTCTTGCCACCTCTTCTTAGTATCTTCTGCTTCTGTTAGGTCCATACCATTTCTGTCCTTTATTGAGCCCATCTTTGCATGAAATATTCCCTTGGTATCTCTAATTTTCTTGAAGAGATCTCTAGTCTTTCCCATTCTATTGTTTTCCTCTATTTCTTTGCATTGATCGCTGAGGAAGGCTTTCTTATCTCTCCTTGCTATTCTTTGGAACTCTGCATTCAAATGGGTATATCTTTCCTTTTCTCCTTTGCTTTTTACTTCCTGTCTTTTCACAGCTGTTTGTAAGGCCTCCTCAGACAGCCATTTTGCTTTTTTTGCATTTCTTTTTCTTGGGGATGGTCTTGTTTCCTGTCTCCTGTACAATGTCACAAACCTCTGTGCATAGTTCATCAGGCACTTCGTCTATCATATCTAGTCCCTTAAATCTATTTCTCACTTCCACTGTATAGTCTTAAAGGATTTGATTTAGAGTTAGTAACATTAGGATTTTTAATGACTGGATAGTGTTCATAGACCTGATGAGTGTGGCCTGACCGGAGAATGGGAAACTGACCCATATAAACCTAGATAAATTTTGTAGTCAGCCGCACTGCCCTGGAAAACTTCCTTAGGCCTTATATTGAAAATGTTCAAGAATTTAAGAGGTGTTACCTTGATGATGGAGTAGCAATATCCCAGATCAACATAAACTCCTTAAAAAAAGATTGACACTGTACAAATAAATACCAAATCAGCCACAAGTTGCAAACCCTATGGACCACATCAAAAAGCAATGTGTCTATGACTGTTGGATCAAGGGGCATCCAAAGTTTATGTAGGTGGTGGTCGTAATGATGGTCTCCCCACCTGATGTAAAGTATTATGGCTGAAAACGCTCTCGACCTTTGTTTTGATGAGCCATGAGCTGCTGCTATGCCATTTAAAGCTAAAAGTAAATACAAAGCTTCTTTACTGATGCAGAGAAATTCCCTCTCCATGATACCTTATTCCTCCATCCTCTTCTACCCTGACCTTGGCTGCTTTAAGGACAAAGATGATGAAGAGTAGGTCAAAGACTTCACTCTTTCCAGAGGAAATTGAAGTCTGTATTGACCTTCAAGCAGGCAGCAGAAATTTGGGGAGAGAGTGTCACATGCTTCTGTGCCTTTTTGGATAACAATACTCAATTAATAACCTGACTCAGTGCAGTGGTGGAGATAGATCACCTGGATTCATTGATGGAGTTTGGATTGGGTTGAGTGAAGAAAGAAAATGAACCTGACCTTGTGGATAGAGGCTTTTGGCTGATTTAATGTATTGTTGCTGCTGCTTCTTCATCCAAATGTATAGGAGAAAATAATGTCTTACATGCTTATATTTTCCCCATCTATAAGTACCAGAGGAGACTTTCCAGATTGAGAAGAACTACATTAAGAGAAATACTAACAACTTTAGGACTCATAACCTTAATGACTCATTTAAGCTAAAAGTCTCTGTGACTGAAAATTTTGCCAAGTAGAATCACTGGCAAAGGTGGTGGCCTCAACCCAGAAGAGCCCCTTGGTGTTTGAACTCATTATCTTTGATATCAACCAGTATATTCTTTTGAGAAGTATCCTTTAGCTTGCTACTAGGTTCTTGACATAAATGAACTCCTGGCACAGGGAATCCTGTGACCACTCCAGACTGACATTCCCATTGGTCTACTTGGACTAGATGATAGAAGGTAGAAGAATCCCAACAAGACTTGCTGGTCAACTTGAAATAAAATACTCAAGAGTACAGCTAATTTGGCCCCTGTAGCATCGCAACTATACGTGGAAAAGTGGTAATTATCCCTTTGGGGGAACATTATACTCCACAGAGCTACTGATTCACTGGGCCTTAAACACGCCAAAATCCCCCTAAATTCCTGAGTCTGGTTTATTGATGGGTCACTTAACTGAAACCCAATAGTGTCCACTGACTACTACAGTTGTTCAACATCAGCATTATAGAACAGAAAGTAGACATGATTCTTCAGTTCAGTAGCCAAAACTCAAGGCCATTCTCAGCTCTCACTAACTTGTGCTTGGGGCTCTTCATACCAATAACTTACCTAGCTGGTCTACCACTTGGAAAACCAGAGGTAAGCAGATTAAGGACAGCCCTCTTTGGAACCACAAACTGCAGAGACAAATCACAGCAGATGATCAAAGCATGAGTCACTCACAAAGATGTTTATGGTAAGGGTCAGTCAAACTAAGTGGAATAAAGCTGCTGATTAATTCTGCATTTCCTAGACTGACAGAAGCTTCCTGAACACCATCATAGTACTGGACATGGCAGTGCATCCACCATTGCAAATTGGACACAACACTAAGAATTCCCCTATATCTGAAGCAGAAGCTACCACTATATGTAGACTTGTGAATCTTGCCAAAAGTTAACCAGTTTGTTTTAAAGAGAGGAAGGCTGCATTGCAAAGGGTGTGGCCGCCACCCATTTTGCTATTGATTATGTTAGACTTTTGACCCTTCCCAGAACTACTGGTGATGCCTCACCACTGTGGACAATTTCTCAGATTAAAAGTCACTGTGTCAGTATAATCAATCAGCTCTACCCATGCCACTGCAACCTATAATACTAATCTGTGTTGGGTTTTAATGTTTCTGGCCCATTTGCAATCTGATAATGGTGCACCTCTTACTGCAGGAGCTACTCAAAAATGGCTTACAGTCAAGGTATTCAATGGACTCCTCATCCCATCCTGACACATCTGGTATTGTTGGTAGTTTCAATGGCCTCCTCACACACTGAGTCAAACACTTTTTTGACTTCACCTGTTTCAACTCCCCCTAGTTCACACATCTTAGTTAATCAATTTGTTTCCCTGCAGCTGTCCACAGGAAAGGATTATCTCCTCTTATCTGCTTCTGAGGTAATTGTCAGAAAGAAAGCAGTGAACACTATTTAGAAAAGTTTGAAAATTCAGGATTTCATCCTGACCATTCCTAGCCATGAAACTACCTTCTTTCCCTCAGCTACAATCCCACAATGACCCAGAAGATATATCTTCAAGGTGTCTGACCAAAGAGAAGCTTAAAGGACTGACAATGAATTTTGGTTCAGTCTCCTGAATTCTCCTGTTGGATTGACACAAAACTAGATCATAAGGATAATAAGTACACAGCTTGATGAGTTTTTCTGTAGTGGTACAAGTAAGCCAAAAGAGTCAAACACATCAGTTCAGTTCAGTCCTTCAGTTGTGTCTGACTTTTTGCAGCCCCATGAATCACAGCATGCCAGGCCTCCCTGTCCATCACCAACTCCCGGAATCTACCCAAACCCATGTCTGTCTAGTCGGTGATGCCATCCATGTTGAATACATAGTAAGCGCATATTTTAAGATGTCCTTAACCATTTTGCAGCAGTGTGTTTCAAACAAAAGGTCTATATATGAAAAGAAGATGGTTGGGGGGAAATGTGAAGTTATGACTACTGTAATGGGACACAGTGGAGAGAAAACAACACTCCAGTACCCAGCAGCTTAGACCCTGTGAGGAATATGAAAAGGAGGAACACTGATGGTCTTTTGTCTTTCACAGGCACCTTTAGAACTTTTGTCACTAAGAAAATACTCTGGAATAGCTCTCCCAAAGTATTGCAAGCAGATTCAGTGACCTACTGGGCCTGACATCCCCTGCCAGACAGCCTGAACACAATGTGATCACTATCCTCATTAACCTTACTGAGGAGTCTATCAGAAGCAGCAGGGATTCCTCAGTCCCTGTGTCTCCCACTCATAACACCCATCATCAAGTCCCAATGTCTTCCTCACCTCTACTGCCATAACTCTTGCACAGGTGGACTGTTGCACAGGTGGTGGTACAAACAAAACAGATTAGATGGACAATATTTTGGGCATTCCCTTCAGGAAAAAGGACTAGACTCAATTATTCAAATTGAACTGGGAAGCTTCAGGTCTATTAGATGTCCAGAGGGCCATGTTGGAGACACTGTCCACCTATGTCCCCCAACTGCCATAGGTCCCACTTACTGAGGGAGTTTAAATTTGTAAACAACCCTTTCTTTCAGACGTGGAAGCTCCCATGCATGCTTCCAGTACTCTTTTTGTATGGAAGCCAAGTATTAATTTGCTTCGCTCCCCAAAACATTGTCACCTGCCCCATGACGAGCTAAGTCTGTTGGCATGGAAGACTGCAGAGGGAGTACTCTGGGTACTTAGTAGGGGGTAGTGAAAGACAAGAGTGGATGTACTGAGAGCAGTCACCTTTCAGTAACTAGACCATTTTGGTATAGATTTGTGGGTATGTGTGTGTGGGGGTGTGTGTGTGTAAGAAAAATATAACCTCATTTTGTAGTTTTATTTTAGGGTAAGGGAAATATATAAGGCGGAACAGTTAGAGTACTTCAAAGATGAGATGAGTAAATTTGCTGATCGTGGGTATTCTGTAACTAGAAGCACTCAAGTATGGAATGTATAGTTATTTAGTAAAAGAATTTTAGAAGAAATTCAAATGTTGGCTGCAAGACTGGACTAGAGTCTATGATATTTTTCCCTCAATGTTGATCTAAGGGGAAAAAAAATACTCCAGCATAAAAATGTGCACAGATATTTTAAAATATGAAGCTTCATAACTCCTGAGCACATCATCAATATAAATAACCCTTTGCATTATACCACCCTTATCATTCACCTGAGATTCTTTGAGTAGCAAGGCATTGTAGAAATGGACCAGCTCCTTTTATTTGACAGATAAAGAAAATGAAACCCAGTGCAATTAAATGGCTTTCTCGAAACCTCATAGATCTACGACATACCAAAATTAGAAACTGAGTTGCCTGATTTCAACAAGACTTTCCCGTCTGGGGTCCCTTATCTAACCCACAGAATTCAGAAAAATCATTTGAATGACTATATTCTTGCTTCTCCCAAAGAGGGTGCCTAACACCATTTCAGAGGCTAAGGCAAGAAGACAGGGTCATGTATATATGAACACCTAGAGTGCCGGGTGTTACCCTCAGACCCCCATTGGAAACGGCCATCCCTGGAAACATGTTGCATCTCTTATCCCACCCAAGTCCCTCTTTTTGTCAATAGGAAGAATTGTTTTCCCCTCAGAATTATCAGGTAATCCACAGAACACAGTGAACCACAGATGGAATACATAGTCATAGACTTTGCTCCTTGAAAGAAAAGCTATGACAAACCTAGACAGCATATTAAAAAACAGAGATATTACTTTGCTGACTAAGGTCTGTACAGTCAAAACTACGGTTTTTTTCAGTAGTCATGTATGGATGTGAGAGTTGGACCATAAAGAAGGCTGAATGCTGAAGAATTGATGCTTTTGATCTGTGGTGTTGGAGAAGACTCTTGAGAGTCCCTGGGGCTGCAAGGAGATCAAACCTGTCAATCCTAAAGGAAATAAATCCTGAATATTCATTAGAAGGAGTGATGCTGAAGCTGAAGCTCCAATACTTTGGCCTTCTGATGCGAAGAGCTGACTCATTAGAAAAGACCCTAATGCTGGGTAAGATTGAAGGCAGGAGGAGAAGGGGACAACAGAGGATGAATGGTATCACTGACTCAATGGACATGAGTTTGAGCAAACTCTGGGAGATGGTGATGGACAGGGAAGCCTGGCATGCTGCAGTCCATGGGGTCGTAAAAGAGTCAGACACGACTGAGTGACTGAACAGCAAAAATAAGACTTTGGGTTCTTAAGTAGAAACAGAGGGAAGCACACTTAGAGAATTTGCTGAAAACCAAGTTAGTGCTCTGGTCCTTTGCCACAAGCAAGCAACCTTACTCCACCAGGGCTCATGCTATCTCAGAAAAACACCAACATTTTTATCCTCAATATTGTTTGCTGAGCAGAATGCCCAGTTGAGCCACTCTGGGGTTCAGTGCTGACTGAATCCTTACTCTTAAAAAAAAAAAAACCACACATTTCCTGAGCACTTTGGTGGGAAGTGGGAAGGCCAGGGGCCACGGCACAATCTGGGCCTCTCTCTATTCTCTGGGTCTTTAAACTGGCTGCTAAGGTGTGAAAGTGTGTGAATTATTATTTTCCTAACATTAAACACTTGATTTAAAGCATATTCCCTTTGAAGAAAGGTATAATTGGGGAATTATTTGAAGTCTCTAAGTGGTTAGAAACTGGGTTTAGCCAGATTTCTAGCTGTAAGCAAAAGTCAGCCTCTGATAAGGAGCTGTTGTACTTTATTGATGCAAAGGAGGTAAGTACCCTCTTGGGGGTTTCTCAGTTCAAGAGCATCCTAGCTGTTATTTGCAATCTGCGGTGTGCAGTGCTGAATGTTTTCAGAGACATTGGCCCCATATAACTGAGTTCTCGTCAGAGGAAGCTTCCAAGTTCCTGGGCAAAGTTTTAATGACATATTGGTTGCAACATGGGTTTTGTGAGGCAGGAAAGCTTCCCTCCATTACCTATTCATATGCAATATTGAATTATAAAATAAAGCACAGGGCCGAAATAGATAGACTTTCCAACAGAGAGACACGCAGCCACATTACAAAGTCAATTTCATATATGGGATCCTGCGCTGAATCATTTAGCTATTTAGGAATGCATTTCGCAGCTAACTCATCCTGGCAGGCCCAACGGGATGCAGTTCCTCTTAAAATAAATATGGAGTCATCAAACAGACATCACTGTGACAATTAACTGCTGGGCTTGAAGGAACTTTTGCTCAGCTTTTCAAAGCAGCCAGAACAAAAAGAGAGGCTCCATGAGTCACAAGTACAATCTACACATGGGAACAATCTTTTGCAAAAATCAATCTTGAATAAATATATTATATTATATTTATTTTTTCACTTGACACAGTTAGGAAATGAGGGGTTCCACAAAACTGAATTTTCCGGGTGACTTGAAACTTACAACTTTAATACTCAAAAAGAAAAAATATAAATAAAAAGAGACAGTGGGCTAGAGATATTCCTAAATATTTTATGTAGACCTTGGTTTCCTTAAATCAATTTTGGGTTATCATTTAATTTTATAAGATTTTTAGTTGACTTGACATCATCCATTTGGGAAAGCTCTTGTGACTGTTTCAGGGAGGAATGGTGCAAGTCTGGCCCGGGCATGGGCAATGAAGAGAAGGGAACAGATTTGAGATGTAATTTGGAGACAGAATTGACAGAACTTAGTGACTGATTGAATGCAGCATTTGGGCCAAGGGTGAAGGCAAATTACAATTCCCAGTTTCTGGCACAAGTAACTGAGAAGATGGGTGTGCTATGCATGATGATGTCATATGAAGAAGAAGGAACAAATTATAAAGAAAAAATAACAAGCGTACAATAAGGTCAATAATCAAGAACTTAATAGAACTCTTAAATAAAGGAAAAAGACCCCTTAGCCAGAGAAATGAGGTCTGCAAAACTCAGGGCTGAGTCCACACAGACTTTGATGAGGTTCACTCAGCTCAGAACGGCTCTTGACTGACCCTTAGGTAGAAGGCATGATGTTGCATGGTTTTAGCATGTTGGAAACAGTACATGAGAGAGGAGAAGTCTTCATGAAACTGACACGCTCACAATTAAAGCAGTGGCTTAGAGCCTGAAAGGAAACCTGCTTATTATAACATGATACAATAAATGATGTTCATTGTAAAGTTCCCTTCATTGGGTGAGGACCAAATGAGGTATTATTATTTTGAACCTTTAAGAATCACAGTTCACCATTTCTTTTAATATGCAAAGCAATTCTGTGTGGCCAGTAGATGCTCAGGACTTTACAGGTGAGCTCATGGATGCTCACAGTACTTGTGCCACTTGCCCAAAATCACCAGTCAGTGGCTAAGTTGCCATTTTGATGAATGTATGTCTAACTCCAAAAGCTGGCTCTCTCTTTCTCACACTGAGGCTAATGAAAGGACTTTATGGATGATATAGCTATCAGCTCTGTTCAAAACAAAAACTCTCCTGAGCAAGTAGAAATGTGCTTTTAAAATACTTGGCATCCTAAAGTCGTGGGCTCCCTGTTACCTGAATTCTCCAAAGGCAAGTAACTTCAAGTGTCTATTAGGTTTTAAATGAGACTCTTGTGTTGGATGGGAAGAAAAGGTAAGTAAATTTCTGTCAATGGCAACATCCTATGAGTTTAGAATCCAGGTTCAAATGAAATTGTGGGTAGAAAAGTGCTGCAGATATTGTCAAGTGATATTCGGATCTTTAGCATCTTTGTTACATGTGCCAACGTGGGCACATCAATGACCCTATTCTACCACAGGCTGAATAATCTGATACTTGAGTATTATAATGAAATAAGCCTGAACTTCCCTCCGCACTCTCATTCTATCCCTCTGTTTCTACCTAGGTTGAAAAGCAGGTCGTTTCTTTGAATGACCAACAAAATTAGGCCTTTTCTCCAGAAGGTGACTATTGAAATGGACATATATGCCAGGATGAGGATTGTAGAAACTCAAACAGCTTCTCTCACTGTTCTGAGTTATCATATTCACTTAGATGTAACTGTTTAACGGACTACCTAGTGGTCCCTTTGGGAAGTAGAGACATGTGGACAAATCATCTTTGATTGGAAGTGACATGAAAATGTGGCACAAAGAGTTTTACATTATTAATTTATGTTTTCTCTGTCTTTCCCATGTCCTTTGACCCCATTCAAGCAGGCAACAAGCTCAGACCAAGAAAGATTTGTGATAAGACTCCTTGCTTTTATAGCCAAGAGTGTAAACTCATTAATAATATTAGGCCTTGAGGTAAGAGGGATACCCTTCATTTAAAGAGATTTTCCTGGCTGGAAGAGAATTGATAGAAAAAAAAGTCACATGGTTCTACATACTGAAGATACATGCATCCTACTTCCTGTGACATCAGAAGGTAGGCAAAAATTCAGTGACTGACCACACAGTGTCTCAGAAAGGCTAGGGCCCAGGGCCCACAATCTTACCAAAGATTCCTCAAATGGACTGTGGGCAGTAGAAGCCAGGACCATGCACTTCTCAGCAGAACCAGTGTATCAGTACTTTGTACTGCCCCCAGAACCTTGGTACAGCCTCAGGGAAGAGGTCGCAGGAAGCCTCCAGAATGTGTAGCTCAATTTTCCAAAAGAAAAGGTCAAAGTTCAAAAGGCAGAAACTTCTGTTGCTCTAAAATCAAAAGATATGAAAAATCTTTTGTTCCCCTAACAAGAATGGAGATGGAGACACACATCCACTCCAGAATTTAAAGCCTAAAAGCAGGCAGAGAAACCTCATGGAGGGTCAAAGTGGAGGCATCAACTGTGGTAAGAAAATCCAAGGAAAGTCAGGACTTTCTAGAAGGACAAGAGCCCATAGATGACAAGCCCTGAATAATGAATAAACCTAGGTCCAAAAGGAGCTGAGTGCTGCTACAGAGGAAGAAAACCCTCAGAGGGAGAGGGCATCCTGCGCCTACTATCCCAGCCTCATATGGTTCCCAAACAGCAGCCTTACCTGTGAGATTCAAATTCTTACATGTTTTCATGGCAAATCCTAATTTTACCATTTCCCAAAAGGCCAAGCAGAGCCTAATTTAGTGTGACACTTTCATGTCCAAACTACTTTTACTCCTCAGAGTGAACTGAGTCTGAACATCAAAATGAAATTTCAAATGCATTAGTTTTTTTTTTTTTTCTCTTTAAGCCCTGAAACTTTTGCTAGAAAATCCATGGCACTATGAAAGAATTTCTGCCTTCTAGAAAAAATACTATATTTCCCTCTATGGGTATGAAAACTTCACCCATAAAATAAACTCCAGCCAATAGCCTCTGGACAACTAAAATCCTGGGTTTTCTCTTTGCATATCTGGAACATGGATTTTCTTCCCTCTCTCTGTTGTGGTAGAGAGTCTCCAAAAATGGCTGTCATCGATTCCCCTTCTCCCTATATACACAGCCTGTGCCTTCATCAAGAGGGAAAGTCTATTTCAATCATTCTCTTTGAATCTGGGCTGGCCTTGTAATTATCAGGATGTGCAGAACTGAGTTTGTTGAGTTTCAGTCCTCACTTTGAAGAGATCTGGCAGCTTTCCCTTCTGTGCCCTCAAGGGAAACCAACCTCCATGTCATAGAGAAGATAGCAAGGTTATTAAGTGATAACACGCAATGTGGAGAGAGAGAAAGAGAGAAGGGAGGAAAGGAGAAAAGAAAGGGAGAGAGAGTCAAAGAGAGACCATGTAGAGGTGCCAGACTTGTAAAGGAATTAAGCATAGACCTTCCAGCCCAGCCCAGATTGAATGGAATGTAGTCAGATAAGTAGCCTAAGTGATGACATTTCACCAGAAGAACTGTCCACTGAAACTTGTCTGAATTCCTGGCCATAAGAAGCAATAAATCTCTGTTATTTTATGCCATTTGAGAAAACCTAAGGTATATGATGGGTAGAAGATTATGTTTTTAGATGAGTCTTCAAAAAATCAAATATGAAGGGTAACATAGAAATAAGGGAGAGATTGAAGTTGGATATAAAGTGAAGAGAAGGTTATTTCTCATACAAGAGAGACTTGTTGGGCAGATAGATTCGATACTGTTCAGTCCTTCAGTGAATACCTGTTGTCTTTTATTTATTTATTTTTGGCTTACTGGGTCTTCATTGCTGCACGGGCTTTTCTCTAGTTGCAGCAAACGGGTGCTAGTCTCTAGTTTCAGTGCGAGGGCTTCTCATGGCAATGGCTTCTCTTATTGCCGAGCACAGGCTCGAGGGCATGCGGGCTCAGTATTTGCAGCTCTCAGGCTCTAGAGCACAGGCTCAGTAGTTGCAGTGCACAGGCTTAGTGGCTCCATGGCATGTGGAATCTTCCTGGGCCAGGGTTCGAACCCGTGTCTACTGTGTTGGCATGCAGATTCTTTACCCCTGAGCCACCAGGGAAGTCCAATACTTGTAGTCTTTAGGACTAATTTAATCTCTTTAGCTTTGCAAGTGAGACTCATCAACATCTCGCTCCTCCATTGCTCCACCTATACAACCTCATTTCCAATCTCTTGCTTATATGTTCCCTATGATACACCTGGCAATATTTTTTGCACTTTCTTCCCACCAATATTTACACAAAGTAACTTGTTCTTTCACACATCAGTGCCTTTTCAAATGTTGTTCCTCCTACCTGGAATGCTTTCCATTACGCATGATATTCTTGTCTTCCTGGTGAAATTCTCATCATGCTCCCAAATCCTACACTGATATTACCATTTCTCTGATCATTTCCTCAATTTTGTCTTCACGCCCATGCTAACAGAGAAGAAAAAAATTCTATATTGACTTTAAAAATAACTACAGATCTCCATCTTCACACTTACTAATGGTGTTGCATGGGTACATGCTAAGTTGCTTCACTTGTGTCCAACCCTTTGTGACCTATGGACTGTAGCCAGCCTGGCTCCTCTGTCCATGGGATTATCCAAGCAAGAATACTGCAGTGGGTTTCCATGCTCTCCTCCAGAGGATCTTCTCAACCTTGGGGTTGAACATGCATCTCTTGTGTCTCCTGCATTGGCAGGCATGTTCTTTATCACTAGTGCCACCTGGGAAGCTCACCAATGTTGTTTTATTTGACTATCTTCTCTATCTCCCACTTGAAAGATAAGTTACTTTCAATTTTTGAAAAATATATTTATTAGATGCCTGCTTTTCTCAGACTGTATCATTGAACAAGCAAAGATCCCTTTCTACTAGAGATTACATTCTAGTGTAAGAAGACAGAATAAACAATAAACATGATAAATATATAAATTTTGTAATATGCTAAAAAGTACAAGGTAAAGGAAATCAAGAATACCAAAGTTAGCTAATGCAACATTGCAAATCAACTATACTTCAATAAATATTAATCAAAGAAAAGAATGTCAGGGTTAAGAGAGAGGAGAAGAGTTGATTTTAATCTTAAACAAGACAGTCAGTGGTCATTGAGAAGGTGAGATTTAAGCAAAGCCTTTTTGCCCTAAAGGCTCTTGAGAGTCCCTTGGACACTAAGCAGATCAAACCAGTCAATCCTAAAGGAAATCAACCCTGAATATTCATTGGAAGGACTGATGCCAAAGCTGAAGTTCCAATTCTTTGACCACCTGATGCGAAGAGCCAATTCATTGGAAAAGACCCTGATGCTGGGAAAGATTGAGGGCAAGAGGAGAAGAGGATAACAGAGGATGAGATGGTTGGATGGCATCACCGACTCAATGGACATGAGTTTGAGCAAACTCTGGGAGATGGTGAAGGACAGGGAAGCCTGGCTTTTGCAGTCCATGGGATTGCAAAGAGTCAGACATGATTGAGCGACTAAACAACAACAAGAAAAGTCTTGAAGAAGGTGAGTCAGTCATTCAGATATTGAGGAAAGAGCCAACAAAAGAGCACAAAGTTGGGAGTGGAGTTGGCTTCTCTGGGATAAAGAAGGAAGAGATAAACTTTGCAAGCAAACAGAGAACTGGGCCTTATAGGACCTTATGTCCTCTGCATGGGCTTTAGTCTAGACTTGGGTAAAATGAGAAACTGAGGCAGAGTATTTTGCAGAGGAGGGGTATGACGTGACTTGTGTCCTAACAAGATGTCTCTGTGTGCAGACATCTTTAGGGGCAAGAGTAGAATTAGGGAAACAAATTAGGAGATTACTGCAGCAATCTAGGTAGGAGCAGTAAAAGAAAGCATAAAGAAAGGAAGAGGAGTAGAGAAGAAGGCAGAAAGTGTATAAAAAGTTATAAAGAGGAGAAATAATTAAATGGAAACCAAAAGAAAGAAACAAAGCCTCCATGTGCAAACTCTGAACCATTGGCTAACCCATCAGTATGATCTTCTATCACTTCAGACTCAGGAGTGTGTTGTTTACTGGTCTGTGACTAATCTAAGGGCCTTTACTGCTGGTTGAGCTATCCTCCTGTAGGTGTGTCTGCTCCTTGAACAACGAAATCAGCCTCGGGGACAACAGTCTAAAAGGAATTAGGATCAAGTCTTGTGGAAATCAGGCACCTGGCCGAAATATAGTGTCCTGCTTCTCTCTTCAATTTATCTTTGCTTTGTTTTCTTGTGAATCTGTGTTTGGGGAAAAATCCTATCTGTCTTTGCTTCAAGAAGATGTTTATGTTCTCTTAGCTTAGTAGGATGCTGAGCAATGGAGTGATTCAACAGTGACTCAAGGTATGACAGGAGGAGCTGAAAAACAAGATGGTACAAATCTCATTTGGGAAGCAAATTGGTCTTCTGCCTTGAGAAAACTATTTTAGTTGAAGTAATATTTTTAAATCATTGGAAAAATCTTGTTTTAAAATTGTAAGTTGTACTATTTTAATAACATAACTATTTTCTACGTACACTTTCTTGTAAGACATCAACTTGATTTTTGGCTACAGAAGAATAACTCTCCGTGTTTCTGTAGGCCTTTATCTGTTTCCTATTTTCTACCTAGTAGGCATTTCATCACAATGTTGTTTTGCTCTGACAAACCTTGCTAGGCTATTTAATAATTGCCTTTCCTGTGTTAGAAGTTGTTATATTGATCACTTCGAGAGATAATATTTACTTTTTGGTCTGCATCTATTTGTTCAGTGCATTTCTAATGCAGTCATAGCAATT
Source organism: Okapia johnstoni (assembly GCA_024291935.2). Classification (NCBI taxonomy): domain Eukaryota; kingdom Metazoa; phylum Chordata; class Mammalia; order Artiodactyla; family Giraffidae; genus Okapia; species Okapia johnstoni. The sequence continues at coordinate 39,007,186 of CM044308.1, read as the reverse complement.
ACCAGAGTTAATTCTGGAAAGTTGAGCAATCCCAGTCCTTGGTTCCTATCCATAGGTTTTCCTTCACTTTTACAAATAATGATTTATGCAAAATCACCAAGACAGCTATTGCTTCAATGCAAGGTTTATTATCTCCAAGATGAACAGATAAGTCATTAAGCACTCATGGACGGATTAGTGTAGAGAAAGATTACCACAGTGTGATTTTCTGGTTACATGGTTCAATACAATGATGGTTTAAGGAAGTAAAAGCCAATTTCAGCACTGCCATTGTAGAGCTGTGTATATCATCAATAGGCAGTTATAAAGCTGTGACTGATGGGAATTTCCCCACCACAGAAGTTCCTTCCACCATATACCCACTAAGTGAGCCACATGGATGAAGAACTTCTAAGCAGTGTGACTGATTTCCCAACTTTGTTTTCTGATATATTTCTTATGTAGGAGCCAAGGTTAGAGAGTAATAAGAGATTTCACATGAGCCTTGTGCAATTAGCCTCATTACATTATAGCCACATTTTATATGTGTTTCTTCTGGCACAGTATATGTGTGTGTATGTGAGTCTGTGATTGTGTCTGTTGTCCTAGAATAGCTAAGACCTTTTTACCTATATTCCTAATCGGACATGACTGAAGCGACTTAGCATGAATGCATGCATTGGAGAAGGAAATGGCTAAGCCACTCCAGTATTCTTGCCTGGAGAATCCCAGGGACAGAGGAACCTGGTGGGCTGCCGTCTATGGGATGTTGGATGCAACTGAAGCGACTTAGCAGCAGCAGCAGCAGCAATGGGTCTCAAAGTGGATGGGGTGTATAGATGGGTGATAAGTGAATGAATGAATGACTCAACATTAAATGTGATTACTAATCAGTCTCCTTGTCTCTCCTTCCTTCCCCTCCACTGTATTCTAAACAGTGATTCAACTTAATTATGCCCTTATCAAAAGAGATTTAAAATCCTTCATTTTTCTCAGAACAAAGCTCTATCATGTTAGAATGATATTAAAGATCATCTGTGGGCTGGTGCCAACCTCCTTCTTCAACCTAATTTCCTACGTTTTCACCACAAAATTTCTCCAACTCAGTCAAACTAGCCCAACAGCTCTCTATCAAGCCATATGGATCTCCACCTTTCTAACTTTACCTCGCTTCCCAATGCACCCCACTTCACCTTACTTTGTTCAGCTTTCCTAAAACCTTAATGGCATACAAACAATAACAACAACAGCAATCACAAGAATAACAACAAAAATCGTGGTGGTGGTGATGGTAGTACTGGTAGTAGCAATAGTAGAACTGATGTCTGTACAGTTCGCATAGATGAGTAAAGAGTACGGGTTTAAGGAGAGATATCTGGGTTTTAATCACATTTCTCGCAATTCCAAATTGTGTGAGTTAAGGCAAGTCATTTCATCACTCTGGACTTTGTATTCATATCTTTAAAATGAGAATAATAATACGTGACATCATGGGGTTGCTGTCAAGATGAAAAGAGTAGACACATGTAAATAGTGCTCAGAACACGGTAAATGCACAATATTATCTCCATTTGCAGAGCATTTAATATATATCAGGCGATATACTATGGGTTTTTTTTTTAATGTCTTAATTTTGTCAGCAAGACCTGAGGTAGAACTAATTATTTTCTCCCCAGCTTACCAATGAGAAAGTTTAGGCTCACAGTCACTTCTGAGAGTAACTGAATCAGGTAACTTAACCCAAATTCACACAGCATGGGGGTGGTTGAGCTGGAATTCAAATCCAGGCAACAAAGCTCCAGAGCTTGGCTTTTAACCACTGTGACTTTACTTCTTCCAAGAGCCACTAAAAATCTTGCTCCCTCTATTGAGATTTCCTTGACCACTAAAGGCTTCAATATCAGATAGCTTTTACTGTTTAGACACCTGTTTGATAGTGACATTATTTGAGTTTTCATGAAATACTAAGCATCTAACAAAACTGTATTAACTCATTTGATTTGATATTTGTAATTTGATATTTCAAATTTCCTTGTTTATATTATCATGAAATCATTTGTATGGTGTTTGAGCAGCAGGCCTTGACTCTCCTATATGCCTTTGTATATCCAGCGTACCATGCAAAATAGTCCTTAAACATAAATGTCATAAGCACTGTCACATTATGTTTTGGGTGACAATGGTAATGACATTGATGATAGCTAAGCATATGATAAGCATGAATAACAATTTTAGTTCGTATGAAGGAAGGCAAGCAATCCAGTGGGTTTTGGAAGGATAGAATGAAAACAATTTTGTTAGATGGCTCTACCACCAAACTAAAAGATGGGATCCTGGTTTCAGATCCCTACTTTGTCATAATGCTTTGTGTGATCTTGGATGATGTCACTCACTGCTATGTTTCTCATTTGAATTATCTGTAAAAATGTGTTAGCAAAATATTCAGCTGGTCAGCCTCACAGAGGTAACTAAGGTGCAAATACGACAACATATGTGAAGGAGTTCCCTAAATGTATACGCAATGAACCCCTGACATGGATGAGGGTTTTATCTGAAATAAGAGCTTCTGCATTCCAAATTGTGAACATCTCTGTAGCATATATTTCTTCATAAAATGCATTCAATTACAACTATAAATTTAAGTTGCTTCTTTAAAACCTTAATTAAAATTACTGGGCATGTAACAATAAAGGGAAAACAACAGAGCTACCTTGAGCTGTGATTTATGGGTAGTCCATCAGGTTCACTCGCCAACAAATCCTCACCATTTAAAGTATGCTCTAAGGACCAGTATCATCAGCATCCCTTGAAAAAGTGCAGAATCTCAGGCCTCTCTGTGGACCTAGTGAGTCAGGATATGAATTTTCATAAAATCCTTTGGTGATGTATGTGTAGAGTAAATGTAAGTCACTGACTTGAATGCCTCAACCCTACACATTTGCCTCCAGTGATAGCTGATTTGAACTCAACACCAGAAAAAAAAAATGAGTTATTACTGATTTCAGCTATTACTACATTCAGAGATACCCAAGATCATAGCCAATATGCCAAAGCTACAAATCTTAAGTAAGTCCCAGGATTCCCAAAGGTTGTAGGTAATGGAATATATACCTAAAACATGCAGTCACTACCAGTAATGAGGTAGGTAAATACCAGGTCTACTAAGTGGTTCTGTTTGAAAAGAAAAAAAAAAAAAAAACACAGGGGCTAGTCTTAAATTCGAAGATTAAAACTTCTTTAATCTTCTGGGAATAACTCATCTGTGAGCACCTAGAGCCACGTGAAGGAGAAGGAGCAATTAGCTGGTGAGTGCAGGATGTACAGATGGCCAGGTTTCTCTTTGAAAATAAAAGGTTTTTACCCAAATGAAGGTCATGGCATGTCTTGGTGAGTCACTGACCTACTATATCCAGAGGGGTTCAATTTCTACACACATTTTTAAGAATATTGTCCACACCTGTACAATCAGAGTGAGTCACTGAAGTGAATTTTAATTCACTAAATAATTCACACTTTTGAGGCACAATTATTTTCAACAATCCTCTTGTTGTTTAGTTGCTAAGGCGTGTCCAACTCTTTGCAACCCTGTGGACTGTAGCACACTAGGCTCCTCAGTCCTTCACTATCTTCCAGAATTTGCTCAAATTCATGTCCATTGAGTCAGTGATGATATCTAACCATCTCATTCTCTGCAGCCCCCTTCTTCTTTTGCCTTCAATCTTACCCAGCGTCAGAGTCTTTTCCAAAGAGTTGGCTCTTCACATCAGGTAACCAAAGTATTCCAGGTGGTTCAGTAGTAAAGAATCTGCCTGCATTGCAGGAGACCTGGGTTTGATCCCTGAGTGGGGAAGGTCTCCTGGAGGAGGGCATGGCTATGCGCTCCAGTATTCTTGCCTAGGAAATCCCATGGACAAAAGAGCCTGGTGGGCTACAGTTCATGAGTCACAAAAAGAGTCAGACCCCATATAAAATTGGAGCATAGAGGCTCATTAGGGCTTCCCTGGTGGCTCAGGTGGTAAAGAATCCACCTGCAATTCAGGAGATCCTGGTTCAATTCCTTAGTCAGGAAGATCCCCTAGAGAAGGGATAGGCTACCCACTCCAATATTCTTGGGCTTCCCTGGTGGCTCAGTTGGTAAAGAATCTACCTGCAATGCAGGAGACCTAGGTTCAATTCCTGGGATGGGAAGATTCCCTGGAGGAGGGCATGACAACCCACTCCGATGTTCTTGCCTGAAGAATCCCCATGGACAGAGGAGACTGGTGGGCTACATTCCATGGGATCACAAAGAGTCAGACACCACTGAGCAACTAAGCACAACAAGAGGCTCATTACCATTTTACCAAAGCAGAAATTATGTTACTTCAATATTGTCCATTGAGAAACAGAGCACAGATCAAAAAACAATTTTAAATATTCAGCTTTCTTTCCATTCGGCAAGTTAATATTTTTCTTTTGGCTGCACTGGGTCTTCATTGCTGCACGCAGGCTTTCTCTAGTTGTGGCAAGTGTGCACTACTCTTCCTTGAGGTGTGTAGGCTTCTCATTGTAGTGATTTCTCTTGTAGATCACAGCCTCTAGACATGTGGGCTTCAGCAGTTGCAGCATGCTGGCTCAGTAGTCGCGGTGTGTGGCTCTAGGGCAAGCAGGCTTCAGTCATTGTGGCACTGGGGCTAAGTAGTTGAGCCTCATGGGTTTGACATCTGTGCAGCATGTGGAATCTTCCCAGACCAAGGGTTGAACTCATATCCCCTGCAATGTCAGACAAATTCTTATCCACTGAACTGCCAGGGAAGTACTTTAATTATTTTTCCAAGGAATGTTTACAAGAGGTCCCAATGGGTGTTTAAGGATAGTTAAGTCTACAGGAACCGTGAAATGGAGTATAGAGGCGATCTGTGTAATTTGGAATAATTTGTTTTCACCTGAATTGTAATTGAGATAAGAATGGAGATGAGAGTTCCAGGAGATCATGGAATTTGTCTGTGTTGCTCGCTCACATATCTCAAGTTTCCTGAGAACATGGATTTTGTTCAGTTCTACTATGCCCAGGCTCCCAGAAACAGATACATAGTAGATGATCAATAAATGTTCTCTGAAAAAAAAAGAATTTCTGAATTGTTTGAGTCTCTAATTTTACTATGGAAGAATATATTTGGTGATATACCATAAACACTTCACAAAATTTTCATAGGTGAAGAATGAAGGCAGCTAGTTGATTTTTCCATGTAGTTACCATTTACAACTGTCTTTTTATTTCATTGGATTTTCTGATTATTAGACCAAATCAGTTCCATCTATCAAGAATTTAATATCATGAGAGAAAACATGAAAATAATTGAAAGAACACAGATAATGAATCTGGTGTGAGTTCTAACTCTAACGTTTACCAGGCACAAAACCTGGGGCAAGTTAAAAAATAGGGAAGGGATGATAATATTTTCTTCACAAGAATATAGAACTTCAGTGTGATAATATCACTGAAAGCACTTAGCTTGGCATTCAAATTTATCAGTTACTATTATCACTAATATTAAAGTTATTCATGCAAACACAATTTGGATGCTGCAGATCAATGAGTATATGTCCCTAGGGCTTCCTTTGTGGCTCAGCTGGTAAAGAATCCGCCCGCAATTCAAGAGATCTGGGTTGATCCCTGGGTTGGGAAGATCCCCTGGAGAAGGGAAAGGCTACGCACTCCAGTATTCTGGCCTGGAGAATTCCACGGACTGGATAGGCCATGAGGTCACAAAGAGTTGGACACGACTGAGCAACTTTCACTTTCACTTTCTCTCTTAGCATATGGTGCAAATTAGAAAGGATTAGAAGTGGAGAAAAAGGCAGTGAAAATCTTTCAAGATGGGCAAGGAGAAAGGATTTTACTGAAAGCAGTAAGTTACCTTTCTACCTGAGACGACTTATCCAGCTCTACAAGGAAATTCTAAGGTCATTAGACCTCGCATATCCTAGTCATCCTGAAAGACTTGCTTTGATATTTTCTCCTTGGCCACAGTGAATAATTTTCACTGCATTTTCTGCTGAACTTTGTTTGTGGTATTTTGACACAGATACAGATATGAAGGAAAAATCAATCTCAGGAGAAGGTCTTTATGATACTAAACTTTTCTACAAAATTCTACAAAATGAAGGCTATTTGCACTTGAAATAAAGATCATAGTTATGCCTGGAGCTTAACCTTTCTGGCTGTTCAATATTATCATAACCTGGGGGATATTGTAGACTATCTATAACCATCAGACTTTCAGCAAAATGTGAATTCATTCGCTCATTGACTCATTCATTCATCCATTCATCCAGCAAACATGTATTAAGCATTTACTATGTTTCTAGTTCTGTGCTGACTGCTGGGAATGGAGAGATTATTGAGACTTCCTTCCTCCTCTATCAAAAAAACTGACTAAACAACTACCCTATTACAATACACAGTTACACTTCTTACACTAGAGGTAAGCATGGTATGTGTGCATGCACTCAGTCATGTCTGACTCTTTGCGACCCCATGGACTGTAGCCCACCAGGCTCCTCTCTGTATGGAATTTCCCAGGCAAGAATACTGGAGTGGGTTGCCATTTCCCACTCCAAGGGATCTTCCCAACCCAGGGATCAAACCCAGGTCTTTTGAGTCTCTTGCATTGGCAGGTGGATTCTTTACCACTGCTGCCACCTGTGAAGCCCCAGAGGTAAGCATAGATACCTGAGAAAACACAAAGGGAAATCCCCTCAGCCAGAATGAATCTGTCCCAGTTGGGAATATTGGTCTTTGAGTGGGCTATTCCTAACCCACACTTAACCTAACTTAACAGTCCTGACTCCTCAGGACATCAAATGAGGAAAAGTGGTTTAAGGGGACTTTGGTTTGTGAGCAACACAATTTTGGACAGTAACTTAAGGAGGTAATGAAAGGGTAAGGAGGTGATTCCACCAGTGAAACTGCAATAAGCCAGAGTCCCATGTTCTGTACCCCCATCTCCCATTGTCATATTTTTAGGCACCCATCACAGAAGAGAATTTAAAGTACTTACTCACCAATCCCACTTCATTTATAGATGAATAAGGCTCTAAATAATTGACTGGTTAAGATCACACTGCCATTCAGTGGGAGAAAAAAATTAGAAGCCTCTGAGTCTCTGAGGCCTCTGATAAATATCCTGCTCCCAGGCTTATGGAATCCATGGCCCTAACTTCCTGGCTCAACAGACTCTTGGAGGAGAGGGTGACATTTCATCGCTCTGGGACTCACACTGAACACATGACTTTCTTCTCAGCCCTCACCACCAGTCTGGTTAGTTGAGGAGTTCCTACATTTTGTAATTATACCAAGAATAGGGTATTAGTCTATAGGTAGATGGACTAATGTAGACATTCCTTCACCAAACTACAAACACAAACTCTTAAAGGATAGTATAGATTCTCTCCTAGTTGTTTTGTTGCTGTTTGGTTTTTATTTTAACACCTCCAGCACCTAGCCTATTTCAGTAATTGTTTGTTGAAAAAAATCAATGAATGCTTTCATCTACATTTTATTACTGATTCCCTCAGTCTCCTGGATTCAGCCCATTATATATAGCACCCTCAAAATTTCTAGAACAACCCCTTCCCCAGTATTTCACACAACTTGGTTTGAACTCCCTCTACTGGTGAAGAGAGTAAAAATCCCTATGACTCCTGATGTACCTTACAGCACTTACTGAGAAAAAGAGAACGCTACCATGCAGGGAAAAAGAGTCTAAAATGGACAGTATTTCCTGAGAGAGCATTAAACTTCATCTTTAAGAGATCATTGCTTTGTGCAAGGAAAACTGTAAAAAAGAGTGAACCTTATCATCAGTTTCACTGTAGTTGAGTCTGGGAGTAAAAAGCAAGAGATTGAGAAAACTCCTGGGCCGAGATAGGAAGATGACTAATGAACTAGAAGATATCTGGGGTGTGTGATCCTTAATTGTACATTTCATTGCTTTTACTATTTTCTATTATGACTTTACAGCTGGCTAACCATGTTTTCCAAGAGCCAATACTTAGCAGTAAGAATTTGTTGAAGAAAATAAAAAGAAACCTCTCAACTTCTTTGGAAACTTTTTTCCATTTAATAGATTTTCACCTTTCTCCCCTAAAGCAGAAATTCTTTCAAAAATAAGCACACTACATTTATTTTAGAAATGCATAGGGAACTTTTTAATATCTCACACTCATTTTCTCCTTACCTTCTTAAGTATTTGTCTTCCTTATATTTCAATATGGCAATATCATGAGTTATAAGGTTGGTATCTAATTATTACAAGTGAAATAATTGGAAGTAATGGAAACTTATTTCTCTCTCAGAGTGTTGAGGAAATTCAAGCATTTTCTATGTGGTGAACAATTACTGATTTTGAGCCATGTAAAATTTGGCAGGTCTGCATTCCACTCAAGAAGTTCTCAATTAGATGAGGCCAGCTGAAGTACAAAAGCTCATACAGACTAAATTCACTCCTACAAACTTAAATGGAAAAGAAAACAAAATGGAAGGTCATAAACATGTGTTCAGTGTTCAATATGCGTGAAAGATTCTCATGAATGTATCTCATATTTATGTCAGTTTATCTTCATGGAAACCCTATAAGACTTCCTTTGGTTTAACAAAAGAGAGAATAGGCTTAGAGAGGCTAGGTAACTTGCCTCAGGTCACACAAAATCATAATAAGAAAGCCAGAATAATAATTCAACTCTGTTAACATTGATGCAGAGAATGGAAGAGTTATTGCCAGTGGCTAGGGTGGGGGAAGAGGGAGAGGTATTATTCACAGGATATAAAGTAACTGTATCTACACTGTAGAGATCCAGTAGATCTCTAGGACTTGTCTTGTATAGTGAATAAGTCCTAGAGAACTGATGTATAGCATAGTGCATACAGTTAACAAATATTACTATTATATACTTATAATTTTGCTAAGAGGCTAAATCTTATCTTGTGCTCTTATCACAAAAAATATTAATACTAATTTATGGGAGGGTAGAAGAAAATTTTAGAAGGTAACGAATAAATTACATTATTTATTTATAAATGACTACAGCATAAATCATGATTATGATTTCAGGGAAGCATACTTACCTCCAAAGGCATCAAATTGCATATATTAAGCATTACAGTTTTTTGTATGTCAACCATAACTCAATAAGGTATTTTGAGTGTATGACAGTTATACCATTCTCACTAAATATCTTTTGTTTTGCACAAGTCATTTTTCCTTAAACATTATCTCTGTAAACAAACCAAAAAAGCCCTTTATTTTTAAGTTGACTAAAAAAACAATAGTATGACACATCAAATAAATGTGTTAAAAATGACCTCTCATAAATCTCAAATTAGAAAAAATGGGTACTGTAGAAGTAATGCCTGTTCATCCTTTCTTGCTCAGTGCAAAAGTTCTCCTAACGTTTCTGGGCAGGCGCTTATAATCTGCTCTTCTTTCTGTAGGTAATATGCACCCTAAAATATTTTATCTCCAAAAAAAAAAAAAGAATTCAAATCTCCTGGACTCTAACACCTCCTAATAGTGCTTAAAGAAGAAGTAAAATGAATTTTTGGCATTCCTTCTTTCTAGTCATTTTAGTGGTAGGAAGAGTGAGGACCAGAAGATCTTAAAACCTGTTTGTGTCAGGTCTAAAGGAAACCCATCCTGACAGTCTCTGTTTAGAGCATGGATGACCTTTTGCTTCACTTATCTGATATTTCAGCTAAAGTACTTTGAAGAGCTGAATCATCTCAGAAAGTGATCCAATTCTGTTTCAGCAAGCACCAGCTGTGTCCACATATGGTGACCGAATTGAACTAAGACTTTAAATAGAGTCAAGTTGGTGAGCTGAACTGCCCAAATGATCCATTGCACCAGTAAACACAGCAGTGAAATGCATCTTGGCTCAAGTGGTCAACATCACCCTTTAGTCCTATTCTTACTTGAGGAGATAGTGTATCATTATACTATTTTAGAACATACATTTAAAAATATACATTCTGGTCACTGAGAAAATTTTTCCTTCTGAGACTCTGTTTGAAAAGTATGCCGAACCTTCCCAGAACTTCTGAATAAGTAGTAACAGTAAAATTGTTTCTTACATATATAAATAAATGCGCTATGCTCTCTGGCACTGCTATCTCATTTGAACCTCACAACCACCCATTAGATGAAGAAAATTGAGATTCAGTGAAGTTAAATGAGTCACCTTGCAAAGTCCAATTGTTTGAATCTAAGTCTAGGACTCTTTCCACTGAGCCTGTTACCAGCTAGAACATTACAACTGGACATTCAAGGCCTTCACAGACCTTCCCACAGCTTGCATCCAGACAGGACTTCTGTAGTCTACCACTTCTTCCTTCATCAATTCTGACGAGGCTGAGGAAGGAAAATGAGAGGGTAAGAGGATTGGCATCAGGAAGGAAACCTTCCCCCTTTCTTCTTCACCTTTAGGACCAAGTTCTTAGGGTGAAAGATTTCATCTGTAGGAATCTGAAGCACAATAGGTGAAACCACCCACAAAGGAAAAAAGAAATAACCAAAGACCCAACCTCTTGTCTAAAGAGGGTGAGGTTGCTGTGCTCTGGTGCCATTTCCCGTCTCACCACAGGATCCTTGAGCAGGTACCGGCTTCCATTTGGGAAATGCTCACCTTCACCACCTTCTCTGGGCCGACAAATACCTATGGTTTCTTTAGATCTCAGCTCCATAGCAATTTCTATAGAAAAGCCTTTCCTGGTCCTCCATGGTTGGTCAAACCTCACTTCTCTAAGCTCTCCTGACACTGTACACCTGTCTTCCTGGCACTTGTCATGATTATAGTTTTACATTTCTAATAATGTGGTTTACAGATTAATGTCAGCTTTCTCTCCTGGATTACAGTATCCATCAGAGACCCATGTGTTTCTCTAGTGTCTATTATAATATCTGGTATATAGCAGATGTCTATAAATATATGCTGATATGTTCAGTGAATGAATGAATGAATGAATGAACTAAGAGAATATGGAAGAAGAAAAAGATGTGCATCCTAGGATCAGATGTAGAGCTAACTGAAGAATTCTCAATTATACAGTATTTTGAAGCTTACCTGAATGAATGCAATGAATTATTTTAGTTATTGTTATATTACCATTTTGACATAATTTTATAGTTTTTGTTTTTTAGGGGGTAGGGTATAAGGAAAGTTTGAGGTGAGTAGAGAAAAAAATAAAAAGGGAAATTATTTGATGTAGTACTTCCGGATTTCTGTCCTAATAAATTGATAGTTAGGTTGTCAGTACAATGAAATGCTATTCAAGGATTGCATTCCTTACCATTTACCCAGAACAAAAAATCCAAATAAAGTGTATTTCTAATTTACTCTTTGCATCCTTTAAATAGCGTGACTTTGAACTCTGAAAGAATTTCTACAATCCAATTCACTTTCATCATCAGGCCCTATACTCAGTGTTTGAACATTTCATTCTCAATGCTATTGTATTACAGTTCACAACAGAAATGTTTAATTCCCCCAAACACCTGTTTTTGCTCAAACAAAACAAAAACCATCAATATAGTTCAAGTTCGGTAAATCCTATCTACGATCCCCATTATTTTCATTGGGAAATAATAACAATTCCTGAACCTGAGAATTGAATACTCCATTCCACTTCTGTAAAGATTTTCATCAGCAAAACCCAGAGCACTCAAGTATACAATGATGAGATTAGAGTCTGCTGAAACTATTGCATTGTTGGAGCTTTCAGATAGCGCTCATTTGACAATCTCTGTCTTTTAAACCTAATGAAGTTGTGGGCAGAATATATGCAAATTAAACTCTGTTGAGAAATACTGCATTGTCCACATGATCAGAAACCCTCATGTGGAAATGTATCATGTCTGTGGCTTGGGGTAGCTAATTTTTCCTGGGAAAGGGAGGGGTGGTAGTCAGAGAAAGAAGTGCAGGTGAAGAAACGGGACACCTGGAAAAAGCAGAGAGTCAACAGAGATAAAATGGGGCACTTGACTGCTGAGATGGAGAAACAGAAAAACCAAAGTCGCCCCAGCCTATCTCCCAGCTGTAAAAAAAAGCCCAGAATCAGATGAAAAACATCATTAATTTCAATGTAATTAAATATCATTAATAAGATGCTCTGGAGTGTGTGCTGCTTAGAGATAATGGAAGCCCCTGGGTATGACCTATGGGGAGGCTGTATCTCAGGATCACACAGGCTCTGGCTTCCATGCGGAGCTTGGGAAGTAAAAGTAGTACAGTTAGTTAACTTTCTTTATTGACTTCACAGCTCTTTCAACAACACCACCTCCAATAAAAGACATCAGAGAAGATGGTGCATGGCAGCCATAAAATTTATCTTCGTCGAATCAATAGAAAGAATTGCACTTCCTAAAGCCAAGCCAGGCAACCAGCTCACCTTAACGAAAACGCCTATGGATAAGTACGTGGTAAGAATGTCTTCATAAGTGGAAGAGCGTCTTACAAGGGTTTCAGTTCTACACTTGACTTATAAATTCATGTATAATCAAAACAGTTCTGGTTTCCCTGGCTTGGTGAAATGCTAACACATGCCTGTGAGAGATACTGAGGGCTGTGAGGTTGCCCCTCTTATTCCATGAATGCGAGACTCAGTTATGACTCCCTTGGGCTGGAGAGTGATGTACATCACACAAGCCCAGTCTGGGAGAGCAAGAAGAGTCACACTCCATGTGGAAATTTATTTTCTTCCTAATCCTTTCCCTCCCTTCCTTCCACTCTCTATCTCTCTCAATAAATAAAGAAATGTATGAACATCTGATGCTATTACACTATACTCTTTCCTCTATCTGGGAGATCATTTCTCTCATCTGTGTTCTCACTCCACTTCCTATACAGCTCACTCATATCCAACACACCCTTGGAGACTCCACTCACGATTATTTCCCTGACTCTCCAAGTCTAATTTACCTGGCCCTCTTCTGGGTTCTTGGAATCCTTTGTGCCGTCTGTGCAATCATTTATCATGTCTAGAGTAATAATTGGTTTACACCGCTCCAGCTGCACAAGATGAGGAGTTCAGCAGACTTGTCATATGTCTCTTTGTATCATTAACAATGAAAACAGTGCATGGCATCTATTCAGCAAATAAGAAATGGAGGAAGAGAGGAAGAAAGGAAGGAAGAAAGGATGCACTGTGTGACTAGAGCAATTTTTCACCCCAATGGGCATCAATTTCCTCATCTGGAAAGTGATGGAGTAGCTATTTCCAACTTTGGAGATTAGTATTCTATGATTTTAGACTTGGAACAACCTCACGGAGACCTACCATTGGGCCAAAAAGAAGCAATTAAAGGAAATACTTTAGATAAGAAATAGGCTTTACAAATAATCCAATCAGCAGAATGTGTCTCAAAATATGTGCACAGCTCTGAGCCACTATCTTGAACAGTTGGAAAGTAGCATGTTTAGCAGTGAAAAAAATCTCTAGGGACTTGGCCAATATGAACCCACAGATGTTCCCGTTGAAGTCAGCTGATGAGTTTCCGTCAAAGCCATGGTTAAGCAGAGTCCTCAGTTCACCTCCAGGGCACAGCCCGCTCAGTCTCTGCACCTTTGGATTATAAAAAAAAAAAGAGAGGAAGAGAGGTAGGAGGGAAGGAGGAAAAAGTATCAGCTAACACAGAGAGTACAACTTGTATCTATTAATATGTGTTCTAAGAGTTGATGACATTTCTCTTTCGAAAGAAGAGTCTTCATTTGAAGTAAGAGTGCCAAGCAATAGATTTATTCATAAGTTTATGGTTTCTCTTCACTTATCATTCTTCCCTCCATGCCAGAATACCCGTACCACTATCCCCAGGCAGTGGGTGTAGAGAACAGAAAAGTCATGGGTTTTCTTCTCGAGGGATTTTTAAATTGTACTTAGGGAGATTAGAAGGATGTGGAGAAAAAATAATTTGTTGAGTGTCAACTCTGCAGCAAAAGCTTTCTATACAATATCTCATTAATTTTAAGGTTCACAGGATCCCTTCCAGATACTGTCAGCATTTTATAAAGAAGAGGAAATGGAAGCAGAAGGATTTCAAATATGCTGCTTAGGTCATCCAATAAATAAGTGACAAAACTAGAATTTGAATCTCAGCTTTGTACTATGCAAAGCCACCAAAATTCCTCCTGACCTAGAGGCTGAATCAGGGCTTCCCCAGTTACTCCAGAACTTTCTTCTGGATGCCAAGGGTTGTCAGTGAGTGGAGTGATACACTAAGATCTCAGAGAAGCCTAGTGGGCCCTGGAGAAGCATGAGTCCCTGGGTCCACAAGTGGCTTCATCTGTTTAACCCAGTGTTCCAAACATGTAAGGTATATATGTGTCATGATGTGAAAAAGTTTAGGAAGTAGTGCTCTAGCCTTGTCTTCTGTTACCCTACACACGTGATGCTCCAGTAACACAAATTAATATAGCAAACTTACAAATGTATGTTTATATCACAACTGCATGAATTTACTTATTGATATATCCATTCTACTGGATGCCTGCCCCTTCTTCTCTGCCCGGTAAGTCCCTACCTACTTCAAAAGCTGTTGAAAATTGACTTCAAAAAGAGTAAGTTGCATGTTCTTTTTTCTCAAGCACTTTGTACCTCAGTTAGGGTACTCATCACATTGTAGGGTGATTTACTGGTTTATACAGCTGTCTCATCCACTTAAAGCACATAGGAGATACTCAGGAAAGATATGGCGAGTGAATAAATGCATGGAGTGTGGAGGGCAGAAACTATTTAATCATTTTAATCATTTAATCATTTTAATCATTTTAGTATTACCATGAACTTGCTGAGGGGTAAACAAACTATGGCTCTTGGACCAAATCTTGTCTGTGGCTTGTTTTTTGTTTTTTTTAATTATGAATTTATTTTTCAGAGCAGTTTGGGCTCACAGCAAAATTGAGGGGAAGGTACAGATATTTCCTATATAGTCCTGCACCTACACATGCATACCACCCCCCATTATCAACATCTTTCACCAGAGTGAGTACATTAGTCATGACGATGAATCTACATGGAAAAATTATAATCACCCAAAGTGACCCGTTTTATATAGCCAGCAGGCTAAGAATGGTGTTTACACTTTTTAAGGCACTGAAGAAAAATATTAAGTGAAAGAGACTACTGTACATGACCAGCAAAACCTAAAATATTTGTTATTGAGTATTTACTGGTTCCTTGTATAAACATTTGCAAACCTCAATATCTAAATCAAACAATCAAGATTAATTGTTTGATTTCATAAATATACTATGTACAAATAATTTATCTTCTTAACTCTTTCTTGTTTTTCACTCAACCCTGTTTCTGTCTTCAATTATGCCATTTTTTTCCTGTTATCCCTCTAATCAATATTTCTTAATCTATTATTGAACTATAACACACATACAAAAGAGGTAAAAATCATAACTTCGTAGAGTTCAAAGAATTATCATTAAGTGGGCACACCTGTGTGATTACCACCCTGGTCAAAGAACAGAAGATTGCCAACAAATTAGAAGACCTATACCCCTTCCTAATCATTATTCTCTTTCTTAAAAAGTAGCCATATCCATTACTTTTGGCCTTAAAGGGTGTTTTCGCATTTATGTATTTTTTTATTTTTATATAAATGGAGTAATTCAGCATTAACCATTTATATCATACCTCAGTTTTTTGCTCAGTACTAGATTTGTGATACTTTTCTACTTGGTTATAGTCTGTTAATTTTCCTTACTGTATAGTACTCCACTGTTTGTTCATCTTGTTTCCCTTTTTAATTTATTTAATTGTTGGTAGACATCAGCATGTTTTTCTGACTTGGGATTAATGTGAATAATTCTGCATTAAATGCTCTTATACATGCATTTTAAAGGCATCTCTAATCAAGATCACTACATCACCACTCATTCTGGTCATCTCCTTCTCTACAGTTACAGATCCTAGAATCATCTCAGGGAGACAAAACAGTGTGAAGTTAAGAGCTCTGAGTTTGGAGCTAGACCACCTGGGTATAAATCTGGGTCTCCCATTACTACCTATGTGATCTTGAATAAATTACCTACCTTTTCTACATCTTGATTTTCATATCTGTAAAATCAGAATAATTAGAATTGAGTTCATATTTATAAACTACAGAGACAATGTTTCACACATAGCAAGTGGCATATATGTATTTCCTCAATAAATAAATAGCTATGTAGAAACAATTCTGCATTTGGAAAGATGCCTTTGGCTCAAACAGTTTACATGATACAGGTTAGCTACTTTCTTCTATTTGGGACTCATTTTTTTTGAATCTAATGGTTCATAAGTTGAAATCAAAATTAAACACACACATACACAAACTACCATATCCTCAAGTTTTTGTCTAGGGATACATTCTTTACATACTCTATCTCAATAGACAACTGAAAAGTCAGGCAATGGATAGGTCCTCAAAACAAACTTATTGAATAAATGAAATAAATACCATCCCCCCCCAAAAAAAGGAATCAAAAATTGTGATCATTGTAGTCTTGAAATTAAAATCAATTAACAAAATAGCTAGCTTTTTCATTTAACCACAGTTTGTCATACTACCTGAGAAATCCAAGTTAAAAACCAAGTATGTATTTATTAAATCATGTTATCAGTACTGTGATAAACTCCTTGAAAGAACACGGGAATATAATATACCATATTTTCCTTCAGAGGCTTGCAATTTTGATATTCATTCATTCACTCTACATTTATTGATTGTCTATTGGGTTCTACTCACTTGAAGTCTATACTTACACATAATAAATAATTAAGAAATATGAAATAAGAACTATTCAGGTACTAAACAGGGCTGTCTTTGTTCCTAAACCAAAACAGAATGCCTTTCTGGAATCTTTTTCAGAAGTGTACAGATATAATAACACCCCCAAACCTCATTTTAATTAGATGTTTGTTCTACATGGATGAAATTATTTTCAAATAAAGTAATACAATATGTTGAGTTAGTTACATGTTTATAAAATAAAATTTTTACTTTCATCAGCTAGTTTTCGTAAGTCAGTTGAAAAATCCCATTTCCCTTGATTCTGATGCAAGGCCAGCCTATCTGATATGGGATACTACAGAAAATACCAAGTGGAAAGATGGAAAGGGTATAGGCAATGGAAAGCATGCAAATGTTTAACAATCAGCTCTCTGACGGCTCTCTGAAGAGAAAGGCTCTCTGACTTACTCTCTGACTTGGAGTCACTTGCTCACTTCCGTGGTGTATATATTACCAGCAGAGCTGTTTTCAAGCCCCCAGGGATATGCCCACTGAACACTGAGTTGGCAAGCTGTACCATCAACTATCATGAGCCAATGTAAGTTGGTTCCAGCACACCACTGAGGGCAGAGTAAGGGAGCTTCAAGTTTTTTTAAAGGATAACTCATCCTCCATGGCACATGACAGTGAAGGCGTCCCACCCGGCCTTGAGGAGTAATCGTAAGAACTGAGATGGGTCAAATCTACCCACTTCAGTATCCTTGCCTGGGGAATTCCATAGACAGAGGAGGCTGGTGGGAAAACTACATACAGTCCTTGGGGTCACAAAGAGTTGTACAGGATGAAGCGACTAATACTTTAACTTTTCACTTTCCCAAAAATCAGAATCTTGAGCAGAACACAGCAAGGAACAACTGCTTGGAAGAAATCTCTAACAGTTCTTGTTATCCAAACCCAGCCTTCACCCTGTGCTCAAGCTCTAGTCCATCTAATTTATGAAATGGACTTTCCAGGTTTCTCTATGGTCCTATGAGCTTTTTGAAATCCTTCTAATAAATTCATTTCCCCTTATTCTGCCTAGAGTCAATCTCTGCTTTAGGAGAGGAGTAAAGTAAATGATTCGATGTTTATTAGTTTGGTATAATGTGTATTTAAATAGTTGCTCCACAACCCTCTTCTTCATTCTGAGTCTTAAAAGGAAGGAGATGGTGTGGAAGGAGTCAAGTGTAATTTAGTGACAAAGGTACAAGGTGACACAACTTCTTTCCCACCTTTTCTCATTATGCCAACTAATTACATCTAATATTAATAGAGAGTGGTTTGGGTGGTGGAGGAGTACTATATTAGATTAAAAGCTAAGATGCTACAACAAGGGGATGGGAAGCAATATGGGGGCTTAATGGATAAAGGACTTTATTCCTCTGTCTCACGGTAGTTTCATTGTGGACAATCTGGGTAGGGTGAGCTGCTCTGCTCCACTTGGTCAAACACCCAGGCTCCTACCTCTTGCCGTTCCATCTTTTCTTAGGCATCTTGTTACTCATATGATTGAAGCTGGGTGTCTACCAGACCCAGTTTCCAGCTATCAGGAAGCAGATGGAGAACAGAGAGGAGGCATGCTTACATTCCAAGGGTAAGAACTTTGCCACATGAAAAAAATATAAGTAACTGGTCATCCATATTCTCAGATACAACTTAGTTACAATGAAAAAGGAAAAGGAAGAATTGACTAGAAAACTAGCTATCTCCTGAGAAGAGCCTTTTAGAACCACTTGCTGCTGCTGTGTATTTTAAGAGCACAAACATAGGTCATAAATGTGAAATGCGTTCCAAAATATTAAACTAGAGATAGTCCAACATTCTACGTTTTCTATGTAATAATTTTACTTAGGTCAGCAGTTCCAAACCAGAGTGAAATAATACACTGTGTAACATCTTAAGTATTTGTGCAATCTATCATAAAGAATTTGTTAGTAATAATCTTCAAAGTATTAACAGTTGAAAATAATTTATTTTTGAAAAATTAAAGCCAACTCGGGATTATTGCTACAGCAATATTTCCTAAACTCCCATTATTCATTTAGTACTATCAGAATTTTCTGTATTACTGTTGTAGCACATCTGTATTATTATGCATTATGAGAGATATCTTTACTGTTATTTACTTAAAACCTTTTTTCTTTAAACAGATTCATTTTTGACTTAAATAAATGTATTTATGAAAGAAAGTTTATGTCACTGCTATAAATGGAAAACCAGTATCACTTGCCAAAATAGAAAATAAAATTTAAAATGAATAAAATTACCAGACAGTGTTGTTAATTTTTTCTTAGATCCTGTTACTTACTAGAGACTGTTGCTAGCTGAGAAGCCTGAGTCAGAGTTGGTGTTTGATCTGTTCAAAAGGGAGACAGTAAAAACTGAGATGTTTAAAGAAACATTGGCAACAAATTGAGTAATTCCCCTTGATGTTATCTAAGAATTGAAAGAAAATTTAAATAGGATTAAGTGACTATGTGCATCAATGTTATTTGATTCTTATCTATGAACTACCTAAAACCACTCTGCATGGAAACCGGCCCATAGGAAAATGCCACTTCTCATTTGCACATGGACATGACAGAAGAGACTTAGCAGCAGCAGCAGCAGCATGCTTTCATGGTGGGGGTGGGGGTGGGGGGGGGTTGGGTAGGTGAAGTTATAGTTAGCACACAGAAGTTCTAACAATCTTGCCAATGCCATGGGTTGTAAACATCATTACCCATCTGTGTCTAGAGGGAACAAGTGGTCCCTGTCTTAAATCCAGCTATATTGTCTCAGAGCTGTGAATTAGGGGGAAAAAATTGTCACAAAAGATTAGTCATCCATACCCATGGGCCTCAAATCTGAACCATCTTTCCCTCCCCAGGTGTTATTTGGATGAAGTTTGACTTCCTGACTTCAGAGGGCTGTTTTCCACTACCAGATCTCTTTGACATGCTCTCCAGAGTGTTTGTGTCAGATGCTGCCTCAAATGTTTTAATCAACTACACTCCTCCCATGAAAAGAAGATGATTTGAATATCTGGTCGGGAAACCCAACCTATAATTATGCTGAGTATCTGACTGCCTTTGATATTCCTAAACTTATGCTGCACTCTAGGAAAACATTTTCCTTTTAGAAACAGACAGTCATGAAGCATGAAAATAGTTGTGGCAGCCAGTCTGTCTCCTCAAATGGCATCCAGCTATTGCTAGTTATCAGGGCTATAAAAGGGGAAGACTTCAATACTCTAAAATAAAACTGGAACAGTGGAACTATATGGCCACAGATAGACTAGACAATGCAAGAGAAATGTAGCAAGATACACTACCCCAAAATATGTCACTTTGACATAAGGATTATTCTGAGTTGAATGCAATTGAGAAAAAGCAGATACTAGAAATTGCTTTGCTCTCCCTCTATTTGCCTAAAAGTGGGACATAGTTTTTAAAGGTGTCCCTTCAACCCTAACAGGAAGGACAGAAGTAAATCACTAGAGAAAACTTTAGGACCTTATCAGCAAGACACTCATCAGAGAAATCCACAAACAAATCTCCCTAAAAGTAGACCTTATCTACCTTTAGTTTCCCCATACATTTGCCAACCCACCCCTAGAAGCTTGAAATTCTTTGTCTTGTCACTGCTCTATAAAGTTATTATTCTTTGCTAGATGCTACACAAGGTCATCATGGGAAATAGATGGGTAACAGTGGAAACAGTGTCAGACTTTATTTTTCTGGGCTCCAGAATCACTGCAGATGGTGATTGCAGCCATGAAATTAAAAGATGCTTACTCCTTGGAAGGAAGGTTATGGCCAACCTAGATAGCATATTTAAAAGCAGAGACATTACTTTGCCAACAAAAGTCCATCTAGTCAAGGCTATGGTTTTTCCAGTGGTCATGTATGGATATGAGAGTTGGACGGTGAAGAAAGCTGAGCGCCAAAGAATTGATGCTTTTGAACTGTGGTGTTGGAGAAGACTCTTGAGAGTCCCTTGGACTGCAAGGAGATCCAATCAATCCATCCTAAAAGAGATCAATCCTGGGTGTTCATTGGAAGGACTGATGTTGAAGCTGAAACTCCAATACTTTGGCCACCTCATGCGAAGGGTTGACTCATTGGAAAAGACCCTAATGCTGGGTAGGATTGAGGGCAGGAAGAGAAGGGAACTACAGGGGTCACAAAGAGTCGGACACGACTGAGCCACTGAACTGAACTGAACACAAGCTCAAGTTCTAATGACCACCCCCACCTTTGAGTTACTCATCACTGAGTATGCATGACATGTATGCATGACATATGTGTTAAAAAAAACTTGTTTGTTTTTCTCCTATTAATCTGTCTTCTGACAGTCTAATTTACCAGGCCCAAACCAATGAACCTAAGATGGGGTAAAGAGAAAACAAATTTTGCCCTCTCCTACACAAGGATACCAAGGCTAGATGTACAATTTCTTACCCACAGAGATCAAAGTTTAACTTAAAATATATGGTTATCATGGTATAGATTTAAAAAGTGTTTGCAACCTAAAACTTGAGAGTTATGTTTTATTTGGTGGGAATGTTTAGGACTTCAAGCCTTGGAGGCAGCATCTCAGGTAAGCCCGAGAGAACTGCTCTTAGGAGGTGGGAGAAGGGGAGGAGCCAGGTTATATAGAAGTTTTTCGACAAAGAGCAGGTCAAAAGTTATTGTTACTTAAAAGAAAACCAGATAACCCAAGTTAAAGAATTTAGCATTTTTCTTTGTATGGAAAGATGCAAGAGTCTGGGCTCACTGAAATCATTCCTTTGATATGCACCTCAGCTATCTGGGGCAAGTATCCTGCCTGGGTTTTCACATCCTGAGTTTCCTTGGGCTCACCATAGAGAGTGGCTACAGTCAGATGGCTGTTAGATGGAGGGATTCTTTCCCTTCCTGAGTTCCATCGGGGCTCATGAGCTCATCATCTCTGGTGGCTGCAGTCACTGATGATTGTGACATCCTTGTTCACTGATATGGCAGGAAATATTCCATTTCTCAATAGTGAGACACAAATTCAAATGTGGCAATGAGACACATTCAGAGATAACTGAGGAAATCAAGTTGATGATGGGGATAAAAAGGCATGTTCTAGTCATGTGTGTGCAGATTATAAAGATTAGCTCATTTGTTTCTCTCAACTCTTTGAAGACTTGCAGAAGAATATGAAGCTATCTTAGTCCAATTTTTCTCCCTAATGGTAAGCCAGTCAGAGTCAGCAAACTGCAGGTTCAGGGACTATTTCAATTTCAAAAATCCATCATTTGGCCCCTAAACCATTTATTCTCAACTTGGGAGTGAAGAGGTATAGTGAGGGAGTTACATCAAGATCATATGGAGGCTATGGAGGCTATAATACACTCTCCTGAATTCCCAAGATTCTGATGTCCCCAAGTATTCCCTTTCCCCTCCACTGAGAAGCATTGTCTTAGTAAATTGTTGTTAATAAGGACAGTTTAAAAATATTCTTTAGGTAAATTCTGCAGGTAAGTTGAGAACCTCTTCAATATCTTGATTTTAAAAGGCCTCTGAAGATGTTACATTTCAGAGACCTGGGTTACTGTCTAAGATTGCTCCTTACAACTAGACATAGGAGAGAAACTTCTTCAGAGCATATTATGCTCTCTGTCTTTCTGTGAGTGGACCCCAAGCTCTCAAAATTTTATGTGCCTCTCCATTTCATCTAAAGTAATTTTCTTGGTGTCCCAGAGACTTATATAGGAGGATGTCTCAACATGTCCTCCACCGTGAGATATCTATGATCCTGTAATATAATCAGAATAGAAACCATCATTAATATCTGTCAAGTAACTGAACCCAAATATCTCAGAACTTAAAAGAATCCTATTATAGCCTTCCTAGTACTTCTCAAATGAGAAGAAATGACCTTATCTGGGGAAATTATTTTCAGCTATATTTTTTAGCCACTATAAACCAGGCTCAAAACTCAGAGCAGTTGGATAAAGATCCTTAATTTACATTTGGAAAAATATATTTAAATCTCTTCACACATGTGTATGTATTTATTGTGTATAACTAAATTGCCTGATAACAGAAGGCTTAAAGAATGCAAGCAGTGGGGAAGAGTTGTAAGTGGGAAAATGTTGCATTAGTCTGGTTCTTTAATTACAATCTGTTTGCACTGTGGGTTGCTTATAGATGTATTTTTGTTTGTGTATATACAGGTTGATCCCAGATATTTGCACATAAACTTGTGAATATGAATAGTAAAGATGGTTTCGTTATTCCTCCTGAAGGGAGTCTCATGATTTGTTCCTTTTTCCAAAAATCACAGAGATGTAAAATTTCAGGAGTAGAGAGGAGGTTATACCATCCAATTACTTACTCAATTATTCTTCCTACAATATGCTTGACAAATAGTCATTCAACCCCCATCCACATGCCTTGAGTTAAAAAGAATTTCTGGAACAGTCTAGGAATTTGCG
Source organism: Okapia johnstoni (assembly GCA_024291935.2). NCBI lineage: Eukaryota > Metazoa > Chordata > Mammalia > Artiodactyla > Giraffidae > Okapia > Okapia johnstoni. Next base: position 38,983,963 of record CM044308.1, on the reverse strand, counting down.
GCAGATGACTAATATTTTAGCTCTGCATCTTGTATTTCCTCTTCTGAAGGAGACATCTTTGGTTTTCCTTTGGGAAAATGGTCTTCCTTGTTTGGTGCTGAGTCACTTCAGTCGTGTCCGACTCTTTGAGACCCTATGGACCTGTAGCCTGCCAGGCTGCTCTGTCCATGGGATTCTCCTGGAAAGACTACTAGAGTGAGTTGTCATTTCCTTCTCCAGCGTCTTCCTTCTTTAATGCTGTCTTAATGGTACCATCAGTAGAGGTGTCCTCTTCTTCATTAACCAAGGAGTGTTCATGTGATCCATATCTATCTCCCAGGAATTTAAATTCTGAGTGTAAGGGGGTAGGAAATAAAAATAGTTGGAACTAATATATCCCAATGGTAGTACCTTGAAGAGCCTGGTTCCCTGAAAGGCCAAATTCTTCAACTTAAATTTCAAATCGGTGAGCACCCAACAGTTTCTCATAAATTTGATTTTTGCCTAAAACTAAAGTTGATTTGTATTATGTTAACCAAAAATATTATTTGCTACCCTACTGGTCTTGTATTTATTCATCTGGAGAAATGTAGACAGGAATGTATGTGCATGCTCAGTCACTTCAGTCGTATCTGACTCTGTGACCTCATGGACTGTAGCCCACAAGGCTCCTCTGTCCACAGGATTCTCTAGGCAAGAATACTGGAGAGGGTTGCCATTTCCTCCTCCAGGTGATCTTCCTGACCAGGGACAGAACCCATGTCTCCTATGCCTCCTGCATTGCAGATGGATTCTTTACAGCTGAGCCACCGGGGAGGCCCGTATGCAGGCATTCTCCCTCTTTAATATTACAGCCCTTTCTATGAGTGACTCGTGAGCATGTTCTTCAAGTATTTTTATTTCCTTATATGACTTTTTAAGAGGCCAGCTCACCTTTCCTCAACTTCTGCTATGTGCCATAAGTTTTCTTTCCCTTCTCATTCTCGTTTTTATCCCCCACTGTCAGATATTCCTGAAAACTATCTGAAATACAAGACTATAAATGCTTTCCAATTTTTATTCCAGCACTTTTGCAATGGTTTGTAAAGGTTGTACAGGAAGAACTCTAAAACTATGAATACAATAACCAATGAGTTTGCATATGGTGAGTGGAAGCTAGAATTCCCCACACCACAAAATTTCACCATTCTGCACATCTTTTTTTTTTTTCCCACTCTTGATGACCAAGGTATCTCAAGTTTCCTTAATTAATTTATACTGACTTTCATTATATATGATGCAATGTTTCTGGCCTTCATCATCCTTGGAGCTTCCATCATTGGCATCATTTTCTAAGACTCAGGAAAATGCTTCCATTTCTGGCATAAATTCAGCAATATGTTTGGATACTTGAATTCTTTTGAAAACATATGGACACATGTTTCCAAATGGCTGGGAAGAAGGAAGAAAACTTGTAACTTCTTTTTATGCAAGACACAATTGCTTTATCCCTTTACATGTAGCTTTCTCATTCTTCCTCTTGAAACAAGGTCAAGAGTAGCTTCTGGCTTCCCCTGGAGTCTCTCTTCCCAGTTAGCTCACAGGCCCTTTCCATGGTACTTCCTATGAGGAGATGAGCCCCTTCTCCCCATAAGGAAGAAGCCCACAGCCAGTCAGATTGCTAACTTAGCATGACCTGATTTCAGCTGGGTTTCAATATGACTTCAAGTCCTTCTGCCTTTCTACTTGATCTTCACAAAACATGCTCCAGTGATCTGTTCCTCTCAACTCCATAAATATGTACTGAGCCCCTCCTAAATGCCAGGATCTCTAGGTAAAAAGTCCAATTAGGCATTGATCCTGCCCTCCAGGGCAGATGGACATATAAACAACATGGCAATGAAAAATGATGAATGTGATAGGACAACTGAACCTGCAGAAGATGGCAGTGATTAAATCTGGTGAGCATGGGGTCAAGAAAAGTGGCATAGAAGACAAAAGGTGACCTTGCGCTGGCTTTAGAAAGATGAATAGGAATACACCAGGCAGATAAGGGGGCATGCCATGCACTTAAAAGTGAATATGTCACACCAGGTGTGTGGAAAAAGGGGAATGATCACTTTCTTCTATCCTCTATAATTGCAGCCTATGATCATATTAGTCTTCTTGGCAGCCACAACACACAGCTGGCTCACAGAGGGCTAAAGCCACTATCTTTCTTGCATTGTTTTGCCACATCACCCCTCATCGTTCATGCCAGTGAGTCATTACTCTTAATCAAGGAAACAAAAACAAGCCCTGAGCTCCTTCATCTGTCCCTCCTTGATCACCGCTCCTTGGTTCTGGAAAACACAGCTTCATCTCTTCCACATTCAGTGTGAGAACACCTCCACCTCCATCAGTCTCCCTGTTCTCCCTCCCTCACGTAACTTCTTCAGAGATGACATGCTCCTAGCTTTGCAGGAGGTAGAAATCATCTTTCAACAAGTTTTACAGAGAGTTAGATGCAGTTTCTACCCAGCTGTTGTCCAGCGTTCTCTGAAACCAATCAAAGGAAAAGAAACCAAAAACATGTTTGCAAAAATCAAATTAAAGCCAAGCTCTGATGGAGTCGCAGCTTTCTACGTCCGTATGGGCTGTCTGCCAAGAATGTTTTTAATGTAATAATCGCTCATCCATAGACCCATAATAATTGATATTTGCAATTCGATAATGCTTCTGAACAATTTTTTATTTGTTTCCAATCTCTCTGGTTCCCTCCTCACCTCATCCGCCCAACAACCCCCTGTGTCAGCACATTCATGGCTCTTAATGACCCTCTCAGCAGCTACTGATCAAAGTCAAATTTTAATTACAAGTCTAATTTTGGAAGTTTGCTTCCTTTTAATCAGAACTTTCAGAAGGGAGTCAAATCTGTGCTTGCAACAGCTCACAGGAAACACAACAAGCTCGAGGACTATTTAATTAGAGGTGGCCAACTAGTTTAGAGCCTCACACTTCCTACCAGCTTATATCTAACAGGTGATTGCAACTAGAGAATGTGAAATACATCACTAATGACTGCAATATGACCTGGGAGGTGGGGAGATTGGAAATGAGATGCAATTGTGTGACCATAGAATAGCTGCTTTTTCTCTAATACTCTTTTCTTCCCACAGTTTGGTCTGAGCCCACCTCAAGACTTCTCTGAGTTTCAACACTGTTACCACCATCCCTTCAAGGAGTATCTTACCCCAGGTTTTGTAAATCCTAACCATTCTTATAAGACCACCTCAAAAACTCCATCTTCTGGGATTTCCCTGGTGGTCCAGTGGTTAAGAATTCATCTTCCAGTGCAGGGGACACATGTTCAATCCCTGGTTGGGGAACTATGGAGACCATATGCCATGGGCAACTAAGTCTGTGTACTGCAACTATTGGACCTAGGTGCCTCAACTAGAGAGAAGAACACCACAACAAAAACCCTGTATGCTGCAACTAAGACCTGACACAGCCCCCCAAAATAAAATAACTCTATCTTCTGTGCAGCTTTTCTTGAGCCCTCACAATAAAAATGACCCTCTGGAAATCCCAGAGTACATATTATCATCATCAATATCAAATGGTAATCACAATGATAATTAGCATTCATTGAATGCACGCTATATTGGTGCATAGGAAACATTATCTTACTTTATCCTCCCAACAATTCTATTGTATACTATTTCATTCCCATTTTATAGATGAGGAAACTGAGTCTCATACACATTAAAAGGTGTTCAAAATGAAGTAACCATTTAGTGGCAGAGAATTCGAATGTCTGTTCTATCACAGCAAACCACAAGGATTCATAGTCCTTCTACATGCATAAAAATAATCTCCATTATAATGTAAGCTTGTGCAAGAAACATATCTCCTATTTTTTTGAATTTTCTAACATTCACCAAGTTGTCATTTAATAAATATTTGTGGGTTGGATGATTCTCTCTTAGAACAAATGCAAATATATTTAGAAACTTGTTCGTAAGGGAGAATAAGTGACTTTTTAAAAATTATTTCTCCACTTCCCAACATCTTTAGAAATTTGGCACTTAAATAAGATCAATAAAATGATGCCCATACAGCACCATAGCAAATTTTTAATGAAAAGATAAAAGTACAGGTTTATGCATTAATAGTGGCATTATTAGACAGCAGTTATTATGGACATAATATATGGGAAACACCATGCTAGGTGCTGAAAAGGGCATGAAGATGAGCATAATTGTTCTTGACATTAAAGCAGTTTACTACCTAGGTTAGAGGTACAACAAAGCAAAACAGTATATGCCTTTACTAATCCAGATCATCTTCTGAAAATGTGAGATGATGATAAAAACAGGGTTTTTGTTCTAGAGCTTATTTAGATGAATGCATGTGTGTGTATGCATTTGGAGCAGAAGCCAGAGGGAGAACTCAGTTGTTATAATAACAGTAGAATTCCAGATAAACTCTGGACTAAGTTGAGAAGAAGGCAAGAAACAGAAACTGTCAACAGCAATGTTTTACGAGGAAAACATAAATGCTAGCTGTGAATTTCAAATTGTTTGCCAAGTGGTACATGGTGCATGCCTTCCCCTGTGAAATCTTCAGTATGGTTTAACGTTGAATGTGTGTGTGCTCAGTCGCTCAGTCATATCCAACTCCTTTCAGCCCCGTGGACTGCAGCCAGGCTCTTCTGTCCTTGGAATTCTCTAGGCAAGAATACTGCAGTGGGTTGCCATTTTCTATTTCAGGAGATCTACCTAACCCAGGGATCCAGTCTGTGTCTCATGTGTCTCCTGCTTTGGCAGGTGGATTCTTTACCAGTAGCGCCACCTGGAAAGCTCAGGGTTTAGTGCTGATCACCCAGAATTTTATGTAAGTGAACTTTTCTAGGAAATAAGTAGTAGTAATAGTAGTACTGTCAGTTGCTCAGTCATGTCCAACTCTTTGCGACCCCATGGACCGTAGTCTGCCAGGCTCCTCTGTCCATGGGATTCTCCAGGCAAGAATACTGGAGTAGATTGCCAGTCCCATCTCCAGTGGATCTTCCCAACCCAGGAATCAAACACAAGTCTCCTGCATTGCAAGCAGATTCTTTACTGTCTGAGCTACAGGGAAGATCTCTGGGAAATAAAAACAGGCTTAATTTTTCATCTGTGTTAAAGCAGTATAGTCCAGGGACACCATGAAGGCTGGAGGGACTGGATACATTGACCAAAGCTAAGAGTAAAGAACAAGCACCATTCAAGATGATCAAAAGATCTGTGCCCCGTCCCGCCCACTCTTTCCTGTGGAGCTGCTGCACTTACTCTCTTCTCCCTGGCTTGGGCTTCCCGTTCCTTTATCACAGGGCCACTGCCAGACCCTGGACCCCATTGTTTTGGTGGAAATCCCTTTTAGCTTCCTAGGCTCTGTTGAAAGGCATAGAAAGGGGGTCTTCCAAATATTGGTATCCAACATGAACCTCAGAATGTGACCTTATTTGGAAGCAAGGTTTTTGTAGATGAAATCAAGAAAAGAGGAGGTCATGCTGGATTAGGGTGGGCCCTAACCAGTGACTGACATCCTTGTAAGAAGAGAGAAACCTGAGCACAGGCACTCGGGGAGAGCTCTGTTTAATGATGGAGGCAAAGATAGAAGTAGTGTGTCTATAAACCAAGCAATGCCAAGATTGCCAGCAACCCTCAGAAGGTAGGAAAAATGCAGAGAATAGATTCGCCCCTCAGCATTTCCAAAAGGAATAAGACCTGCCAGCACCCTGGTTTTAGACATCTGATTTCCAGAACCATGAGAGAATAAATTCCACTTGTTATAAGCCACTGACTTGGAGCCACCCTAGGAAACAACAGAGACTTAATTTTCTGACTGAGGTTTTGGCATCCCCCAGTACTCAGTGAAACACTCTCCTTCTGTCCCAGCCCCAGAGCCCAACTCTAGCCAGATCTACCCTGAAAAGTAAAGGGATTCAGTGAAAATCCCTACAGAATGTATTCAGTTTTTTTCTAAGATCCTGACAAGGAAAAACCATAAGACATATTTTTTCTATCACAACCCTTTCTGATTCTCACTGTAATAATAACTCAAGACTCTTCAGAGGTTTAGGCTCCTAAGTGATAAAATCACTACAGGAAGTCAACAGCCCAGTCATGTTAACAGGCAGTAAGTACAACGTGGCAAACTTCATTTATACTTGAAAACACAGATGATAGAACTGTCACCGTCCATGAACTCACACGTGCGCACTCCATGCCCTGCAGATAGACAATAAGTGCACTCTGGCCTAGAGTCCGGATGTTGCTCTGCCACATGGGCATCTCCTTAAATGACCTGGTCCAAGAATTGTTACATGAGACGAGCACAAAATATGCTGCTCTGATAAGTGACTCCATTCATCTCTTTGACAAATATTTTTCAGTGCATATTATGAGCACAGTATTGAAGACTTAATTTTTTTTTTTAAAGAAAGACATAGAACTCAAGGTATGGTAAAGAAGAAAGAGACACAAACACTCATTTGTAATACATGGAGGTAAATGCTAGGACCTGGGCTCTGGGGATTGTTAGACTTCACTGAAGTTTCAAATATTCAAGAATGAGCTGAAGATGCTTTTTACACAATCTGGATTGTCAGTTTTGACTCTTTGGCAGATGAGTCTAGCTAACTGGCCAACATCAGCATCTCAACACAGGTTCGCTGTTCTCTATTCATCTTGTGTACATAGTTACTCCAGTGAGTGATAAAACCTTTCTTTCTTTGAGAGAAATGATTCTCAAGTGAGAGATAAAACTTTAGTGTGAGCTGAAAAGCCATATTACTTGCCTTGTGCTTCTAGAAACTCCAAAACACCTACAGACATGGAATTTCAGAGAAATCAAGCTACCTATTCAAATATTGTCATTATAGAAACTGAAGATTTTAGAATATGCCATAATGAATGAACCATAGATAAATAGCAAAAATCCATTTTAGTGAAAATGAGAAAGAAAAGGAGAGAGAGAGAGAGAGGCACTCTTTAATGACAATTAAGTAATGAAGTTCTGATACTTCTTTGTTTTGTTTGGGGGTGAGAAGTTTGTAAAAGTGTTGGAAGAGAACCTCAATTCTCCTGTCCTTATATTCTTATGAGAGAAATTCAGTTAGAGTGAAAATGCTGGACTCTTGTCTGTATTCTTATGCATCCTCCAGAAGGACAGACTGGGGATTCATACAAGTGGGCAAAGACACAAGGCAAGTGTGGCTTAGCCTTTCCTGTCCGGTTTTTCAGAACCGTCTTTCTTTAAGATGCACTTCTATAAGAAACCCGACCCTAGTGAGCAGAGGAAGACAGGGATGACTGCCCTTGCCTTTCACTGTAATTCAGTAAAATTAAGTCTTAGGAATTCAGTTGAGGCACAGACACCCAAGCTGCACCTCCAATCACCTTTATCAGCCACAAAGCTGATCCTATGCTTGCAATTTTTCTAACTCCTGCATTTCCTCCTCAGTTGACTCCAAACTCAGGAAGGAAAATATCTATCAAGTGTGATTTATTAATATCTCAGACATTCACTGCTTACAGACTCACTTCTGCACTGTCCACTGGGATCCCTCCATGCCTCTCTTTATCTCCTTAACTCTGCAGCCCTCCCTGCCAGGTTTGCATTATGAAACACATTTAGGCTCTTTTTAATGCTGGGAAACAGTTTCCAACCACATGGGCTCTCCTCTTCCACTGATCACTGTGGCGCATCATGAATGTGACTCTGCAGCAGTTTCCATTCTACCTTGAGATGTAGTTTTTTTAAGAATTTATTTTATCTGCCCTGCTAAACTCTACCCACACACCACCATGTTGTCAACTCCAACCTCATCCCCTTCTTCACACAACTGAGCTTCAAGTTCAGGGATGACAGGAACTCAGATTAACTTAGCAGTTCCTAGGCCACCTGTGGCATGGTTTGTTGAAAGGAAGTATATTTGGAATGTACTGCTCATTTCATTAAGACTCTTTATTCTGGTGAACTTCCCTGGTGGCTCAGATGATAAAGAATCTACCAGCAATGCAGGATACCTGGGTTCAAGCCCTAGGTGGGGAAGAACTTCTGTAAGAGTACATGGCTACCCACTCCAGAATTCTTGCCTGGAGAATCACATGGACAGAGGAGCCTGGCGGGCTACAATACATAGGTTTGCAACGAGTCAGAGACAATACCCCTGTGTCCTGCTTTCCCAATTTCAAGGAATAAATATCTTCACAGGTCCTATCAACTACTCAAATATCCTTTTGCCTATAACAGCAGTGAGTCTGGGGTCTCCTCTGGAGGCTCTCTACCACCCTCTTCGGTTTAAAGGGATGCACTCATCTGTGGGGTGGGTAGGTTCTTCTTCCAAGTGGCAGAGAGAGAAATGCAAGATCTTGCCAGTCACAAGGCAATGTCTAGGCATCAGATGATTCCCATCACTCATCCGTCCTCTTTACTTGTGGAAAACGTGGTCCCTTTGAGGGCCGTGGGTTTCTTTTCTGCCAATCAGTTGGGACCATCTCAATCCGCCAAAGAGATTCTAGTTGCAATCTGTTTTTCTAGGAGATACCTTGGCTCCTATGCAAACTTGCTGCCCCACACTTGTCTGATCAAATCTGCATTAGGAGGGGGTAGCCTTGATCAGGACTCAAAATATTCAGTGAGTCCACACTCATCTCACAGTTGCAAAACTAAGTCTTCTGAAAATACAATGATTCTCTAAACTCACTGACTGGGTTCACCTAACAAAGCAATTCATAGCCCTTATAGCTACAATCTAATGTTAAGTAAAATAAAACAAATTTCACCTTGCCAGGAACACTAACAAAATTACTTATGCCCAGAAAATATGTGTATGTATCTGTTTGCCAATGCAATATTTAGATTCGTTTTACTATAAATGCCTTCAGGAAGGACGTATGTACTCCTCTTCTCCACGGGATCTAACCTAAATGTGGAAACTCAGCTTTCTGCCTGGTCTCTGTAGGTATTTGAGTTTTTGCAATCTGCTTTATGAGTCCACATGGTTCATTATACTTCTGGAGGTACAGGGATGAAGATACACACACACACACACACACACACACACACACACACACACAGAAGGCAACATGAGCAGAGAGAAAGCATAAAGTTCACAACACTTACATGTTTCTACCATTCATCCTGGTGCTCCTTTTAGCAACTTGTCCTCTTAACAGCCATAGGTAAAGGCTATGGAAACTGCAGCTTAGCAGCACAGGAAGAAAAGATGGCCCTACCATCACCCATGGAGCTGAGACTTTTCCCAATCATGCATATTATTGTAATGGTCAGATTGTCTATTGGATAGTTTAAAAAGGTACTCTATGGGATGTATTGAAATAGGTTGGTCACTGTCCTGCGGGTGAGCATAAGGGTCATCTGCAAGGAATGGGTGGCCTAAGGAAGGGGTGATATATGGGAGTCAGGCTCCCCCACTAGCACTTTCTTCTTTGGTAAAGGAAGCTCTGTTTTTATCTATTTTACATATTGGTGACTCCACTAGGAGAAAATGAAGCAGATGAGAAAACCACTGGGATAAGTTAAAATAATTTTTCTAAGAGTATTCTCTTTAGAGAACCCTACACTTCATTTATTTTGCTTAAGGGAAGTTGAAGAGTAGTGATCCTCAACCTTAGATCTGCGTTAAAATCATCTGGGGAGATTTTTAAAAACACTGATGTCTAGGTTTAAGCTCCAGAGATTCTGACTTTTTAACTTGTCTGGGGTGTGACCTAAGTACTGAGGTTTTTAAAGCTCCCAGAAGATTCCAATGCACAGCCAGGATTAAGAACTCCTGCAGGAGGGACTTTCTTGGTGATCCAGTGGTTAAGACTCCATGCTTCCACTGCAGGAGGCATGGGTTAGATCCCGGTCAGGGAACTAAGATCTCACATGCTGAGTGGCCAAAAAGCAAGCTAAAAATAAATAAATAAATTGAGCCAAGATATTTAAAATAGGACAGATTTTGGAGTCAGGGAGATAGAGTGGACTCTTGACTCATCTATAACATAAGCTTTGGAGAAGGCAATGGCAATCCACTCCAGTATTCTTGCCTGGAGAATCCCATGGACAGAGGAGCCTGGTAGGCTGCAGTCCATGGGGACGCTAAGAGTCAGACACGACTGAGCGACTTCACTTTCACTTTTCACTCTCATGCATTGGAGAAGGAAATGGCAACCCATTCCAGTGTTCTTGCCTGGAGAATCCCAGGGACGGGGGAGCCTGGTGGGCTGCTGTCTATGGGGTCGCACAGAGTCGGACACGACTGAAGCGACTTAGCAGCAGCAGCAGTAACATAAGCTTATTACACAAACTCTCAGATCTTCCGTTTTATGCACTTACATATCTAAGTATATGTATGTTATTATTCACTTGTACCCTTTTGTCCTCAAAGTAGCTCCAGCTGTCTTAAAGAAATACATGTAGCACAGCGAGGTGCTTTGAGGAAAGGAAAATGAAGCAAGAGTAGAATATTCCCTAACAGTTATTAGACAGATCTCCACACTTCCTAGACCTTTTTAGCAGTGAATATAAGTAAAGAGGGACACACAATCACTTACACACACAGCTGTTGTAAGCCACTGATGGCTCAGAGAATCACAAGCAAGAGGGTTTTGTTCTGGAGTTTCCAAAGAGATCATTATGTGATGTGATAAAAAAAAAAAAAAAATCCTAGAACTACAGGAAGAATAATAAGGAGCTCTACAGGGTGGAGTCTCTGTTTCCTACCTACACCTATAAAGTGGGGACCATGGCAGAGATGGTTAGTACCTGCCCCACAGTCAGGGTCACCTTGCTCCTTAGCAAAAGAACCATAGTTATTGAAGGCAACAATGAGCACAGGTAGGAAGGAGAAAAGGGAGGGAAAGTCCAAGAACAAGAACAGGAATAGGGTGAAAGCAGGAAAAAAAGAAGAAGAGAAAAAGGAGAAGAAGAATGAGAAGAAAAGGAGAAGGAGGAGCCCTCTATCTTCCCATTTGCTTGCAGATGGTGGTGACCAATGGTGTGTAAGGAGAAGTCCTTGAAGATCAAGTTTTCAAGGACATTCCTCAGGTGAGAAAACTCCTCTTATTCTTTACCCTTTTCATTTATAACAAGGGCCTGATGCTGGAGTACAGCGACCATCTCAGGACCACAGAGAAAAGCACAATGGACTGCAGAAATCTTGGTCCTGAACTATGAGTTCATAAACTATAGCCAGTGGCAACTGGACTCCTGATGACATTAAGCCTTTGTTGTTGACATCATTATAGTCAGCTCTCACTAGCTTGCAGCCAAACTCAATTCTTAACTAATATAGGGATACTTATATCTTAAAGTCTTGTGAAAGATTGAAGGCAGGAGGAGAAAGGGATGACAGAGGATGAGATGATTTGATGGCATCACCAACTCAATGGACATGAGTTTGAGGAAACTCTGGGAGATGCTGAAGGACAGGGAATCCTGGTGTGCTGCAGTCCATGGGGTCATGCTGCATTCCAGAGTCAGACACAACTTAGCAACTGAACAACAATAAAGTCTTGTGAGACTTGAACATGAGAAGAATTTCATCTATTCATTCAGAATTTATGAAATGCCTCCTCTGGGCCAGGCACCATTCTTAGTGTGGAGGACATGACCCTACCCTTATGAAGATTACTCTCTACAGAAGCATTAATTTTGCTTGCCCAAGCACTCCTGTTTTTATCTCTCTATATCTTTTTGCTGACTTTTTGTCTTATGAAAAATCTGGGTTTCACCACTTTCCATGGCACAGTTTTAGCATTAAATCCATTGATCAAATAGGATTTGCAAGTATGTGTGTGTGTTGTTATGTATCAATAGGTAATGAATATCTCTAAGCCACAGTCTGTTTTCAAGAATCAAGATTTTTACTGGGAGAGATAAGACTTGAATGAATAAAAACAAAGCCATAGGAGCCAACAGCCAATAACACTAACTAACATTTACAGACAATAATGCTAGCTATCATCTACTAATCTAACTTGTATGTGCCAGACATTTTTTAAGCATGTCACATGAAGTACCTCATTTATTCCTAAAGCCAATCTCTTGGTATAGTGATTAATATTATCTTCATTTGTACCATAAGTAAAGTGCCCCCAAATCATGGAACTCCTAGGTGGTAGTCCCAGGATTCAAACACACTTAGTCCAATACTAGAGACCATGGATTCCTAAACAGGCTCAAGTAAGCAGAGATGACAGCCATGAGTGGAAAGTTTATGCAAACACTGTTCATGAAACTCCTTCTGAAAGCCAACATTGGTTGGGATACAAACAACTCCATCAGAAAACAAACCAACAAAAATAGAAAGGGAGAGAGGAAACCTGCCCATCAGAGTGGTCATCACTCACACTGTTACAGTATCAGTAATCACTGGCAAAGGCAAATGTTTTATGAGGGGAACAAGGGAGATGCTTTCAGTATTGCTTTTAGTATTTCCAATACTTGCAGACAAAATATTGAACCACATTCCTCAGTAAGCCCCCTGGTCACCGAGAAATCGCACCACCAGAGACTCTCTCCCCCTGTGCTCTTCCCAAACCGCTTGTAGAACAATTCATGTTGTTCCTTTTCTTTCCCTCCCTGAGTGATGACTGATTTTTTTTTAATCTCCTAACATTTCCTTTCCTCTTCCCCCTTAAAAAAATAGGTGTCGAAATGACAGTCAGTAAGGGCTTGCCCAAATTTGGCATGTTGTGAGAGGCAGTGATCAGCATGACAAAGCAGAATGCTATTTCAAGGACGGCTCTGTATGAAGGGAATCATCTGCAGAGAGTGTGGTCTCTAGTGAGAGAAAGGCCCGCAAATGCATCCTTAGTAGAACCCCTCCCCTTAGTCACAGGATGTGATTACGCTTTTAATCCCAAGGGCTCTTCACTTTCACAAACCCCAGTGAGCCAAGTTGAAGTATGGTTCATCTCTCTTTTAAGAGCAAAGAATATTCTTAGCTTCATAGCTTCACTCTTTAGGAAAGAAAACAAAATGAAGCTATTATATCTTTTTTTTTTCTGTAAATAAGTCAATCTCTTAGGTAAATATGTTGTATCCATTACAAATAATAGCCACCATTTATAAGGCTTTTACCCTGCATGTTTCTGCCACTGTGCTCAGTGTTCTGGGAGCAATGTTTTCTCACTTGGTCTCTCCACAACCTTAGGAGGTGGGGTCTTTTGTGTACCTCATGTTACAGATAAGAATAATGAGGCTTATGATCTATGGAAAACAGTTTAGTGGTTCCTAAAAATGTTAAACATAAAGTCACTGTTTGACCCAGCAATTCCACTCATAGGTGTATACCCAAATGAATTAAAAATGGGTACGCAAACAAATATACCTACACAAATGTTTACAATGGCATTATTCACAGTAGCTAAAAGGTGGAACAACCCAAGTGGTCATCAATGGATGAATAGATAAACAAAGTGTGATATAAGCATATAACCGGAAAAAGGAACAAAGGACTGATAACGAATACAATAAGAATGAATATCAAAAACATTGTGTCAAGTGAAAGAAACCAGTTATAAAACACCGCATGTTGTATTATACCATTTATATGAAATGTCTATTATAAGTAAATACATAAAGACAGAAGGTACATTTGTGGTTGCCAAGGGCTGGGGGAGGGGGAAACAGGGAGTATCTGCTTCCTGGATACAGGATTTCATTTGTGGATGAAGAAAATGTTTTGAGACTAGCTAGAGCTGATGGCTGTACATGTGTTGCGAATGTACTAAAATGCCACTGAATTATATACTTTTAAATGGTTAATTTCATATTATTTGAATTTCTGCTGCTGCTGCTGCTAAGTCGCTTCAGTCGTGTCTGACTCTCACCTCCACTTTATTTATTTTTTTATCAAACTTTTATGAAGTAGAAATTATGTGCATGCTTCATGATCCAGGCATGCTCTGAAATTGCTGGGAATGTAATTTTTCTTTTTTTTTTTTAATTTATCTATTTTAATTGGGGGCTAATTACTTTACAATATTGTAGTGGTTTTGTCATACGTTGACATGGATCAGCCATGGGTTTACATGTGTTCCCCATCCTGAACCCTCCTCCCACCTCCCTCCCCATCCCATCCCTGTGGGTCATCCCAGTGCACCAGCCCTGAGCACACTGTCTCATGCATCAAACCTGGCCATCTGTTTCACATATGATAATATACATTGTTTCAATGCTATTATCTCAAATCATCCCACCCTCGCCTTCTCCCACAGAGTCCAAAAGACTGTTCTATACGTCTGTGTCTCCTTTGCTGTCTCACATGTAGGGTTATCATTACCATTTTTTTAAATTCCATATATATGTGTTAGTATACTGTATTGGCATTTTTCTTTCTGGCTTACTTCACTCTGTACAATAGGCTCCAGTTTCATCCACCTCATTAGAACTGATTCAAATGTATTCTTTTTAATGGCTGAGTAATATTCCATTATGTATATGTACCACATCTTTCTTATGCATTCGTCTGCTGATGGACATCTAGGTTGCTTCCATGTCCTGGCTATTGTAAACAGTGTTGCGATGAACATTGGGGTACACGTGTCTCTTTCAATTCTGGTTTCCTTGGCGTGTATGCCCAGCAGTGGGATTGCTGGGTCATATAGCAGTTCTGTTTCCAGTTTTTTAAGGAATCTCCACACTGTTCTCCATAGTGGCTGTACTAGTTTGCATTCCCACCAACAGTGTAAGAGGGTTCCCTTTTCTCCACACCCTCTCCAGCATCCACTGTTTGTAGGCTTTTGGATAGCAGCCATTCTGGAAACTATAAAACTCCTAGAGGAAAACATAGGTAAAACAGTCTCAGACATAGATCACAGCAGGATCCTTTGTGACCCACCTCTCAGAGTAATGGAAATAAACAAATGGGACCTAATTAAACTTAAAAGCTTTTGCACAACGAAGGAAACTATAAGCATGGTGAAAAGACAGCCTTCACAATGAGAGAAAATGGTGGCAATCGAAGCAACTGACAAAGAATTAATCTCAAAAATATACAAGCAACTCCTGCAGCTCAATTCCAGAAAAATAAACGACCCAATCAAAAAGTGTGCCAAAGAACTAAACAGACATTTCTCCAAGGAGGACATACAGATGGCTGGCAATCACCTCCAGTTTAAAAATAGCAGAAGTTTTTAAATGAAACTTAGAGTCTGTGGTGGCCATGGAGGTACTCCACTCAGCTCTTGCTGTAAGAGGACTTGCTGCACAGGAGCTCATTGGCTGACAGCATCCAGATGCCCCAGAACTTATGCCCCAATGCCATGCTCTCTGTATGTTGTTCCCAGTCCATGATGGAGCACAGCAGGGGTACTGGAGCTGCACCAGGGCTGCCCAATGCAGGCACTCTCACAGGTGAGCTTTGCTTGCAACTGAGCTGCGAACTGAGGTTCCCTCCACTCACTTCCACTTCCTCTCATCTTTAACATATCTGATGTGCACTTCACTCATCTGCCTCCTCCTGCTCCTCATCACTTACTCACCAAAGACGTTTTCCCACAACAAATCTTTGGCACATTTAATCCCATCTCAGTGTCTGCTTCTTAGAGAACCCAAACTGATAGCAAGTAAACTGTCCATAGTTACACAGCTACCTGGTGGCAAAGCCAAGACACTATATCTAAATATAGTACTAATCTTCATCAACTGAACAAAAGTAAAAAAAAAAAAAAAGATGTATTTGACGATGAGAGCTAACTCAGTAGGGTTTTCATGTATTCCTGGTGGAATGATTTTGATTCTCTCATTAAATAACAGTGGGATTTGCAGCAAACTGCTTGCCTTTCTGTATCTCTGTTTTGTTTTTTTTTTAATGTAAAAATGAAAAGGTCGCCCACTTACAACTTACAAACTGCTTCTCCTTTAGGTGTCCATGGCTGAGCTCATTAATCCATCCTCAGCCTTTTCTCACACTGCGGCTCTAGGCAGCTCTTCTAACTGGTTAGAGGTGTGTATAGATGGGGCTTCCCAGGTGGTGCTAGTGGTAAAGAATCCACCTGCCATTGCAGGAGAAAAAGAGATACGAATTCAGTCCCTGAGTCGGGAAGATCCCCTGGAGGAGGGCATGGAAACCCACTCAAGTATTCTTGCCTGGAGAATGCCATGAACAGAGAAGCCTGGTGGGCTATAGTTCAGGAGGTCACAAAGAGTAGGCCATGACTGAGCACATCAGCATATATATATATATATATATATATACATAATTATGAAACACTTCCTCAGTGTGTAGGGTCTACTGCAGCCAGCCCAGCCCAACATGACTAAATCGTCACTTTTTTACCTTGGCACTACCCAGAGCAGTGATCTCCTCAAGGAAAACCTCCATTCCTTCCTGCCCAGCATCCTCACCACCATAATCAGTTGAAACCAGGACATCCAGATGAACTGATCTTACTCTATTTCCATAAGTATGTCAGTTCACACCAGAGGCCTCATCCCCAGGTCATCCTTCACCATCTGATAATTATGCATATCTTCTAATCTGACCCCGTCTCCCACTCCTCCCCATGAGCCTTATAGAATTCATGGTCCATTTTCCTTCCACTTCTCTTATTTATTTTAACTGAAATACTGCTGAAAACCCTGGCTCCCCCATAGCATTCTTGAGTACTTTTTCCTTTCTCTCCCGTACCTCTTATACCATTGAACCTCAGGGAAGGGTGCTGTCTTTGCACCTCTTAGCCATTTCTAAATCACTGTCTCTTCCTCTCACAGTAATTCCCAGCTTTGAACTTAACTCAGTCTGACAGCACCACCATTGCCACCCTCCTTCTTTATCACTAGCCCTTAGTCACTCATCTTTTAACAATTTTAGCACCAGGCTGATTATTAGTTTTCAGTATTCCTCCTGTTATGATTCTTGATGACTCACATATCCACTTAGTCTTTGTTACTCTAGCCTCTTGGTTAGATCTTTCTTGACCTCCTTCTTCATGCTGTTGTCTACTCAACTTGAGCCACCCAGTCCTTGGGCTATTTCCTGAACTTTGTCATCACCATCATCTCCATTTCAAGTAAGCTCTGTCCATAACACACATCCTCTCTGTGCAGCTTACTCACTCTTTTTGCACAACTTAAATAATTAAGAAACCCCACAGGAACCAGTAGACCATCCATCCCAGCACCACTCTGCATTTGTCCTCATTTCCCCACTGTCCCCAACTTAGATTCCACAATCCTTGGCAAACAGGCTCAAGTCCCTTTTCCTCTCTTCCTCCATCATGATTCCCTGGTCAAGCCCCAATCTTGAATAAATGTGATTCCCCACTTTCTTTATGCCTACACCAGGGTAATTGAACTTAGCTAGAGAAAAACACATACAAATTCTCACTCATGTCACTTACAACCATTACCATGGCTCTCAAGAGGGTCCCGAACGCTACCTGAGGGTTCCCAATTCAATTTTGTCTCGCATGATTCTAGGTGATGATTTTATACCTTCCCTTCCCTTTAAATTTCAACACCTCCTGCCTCTACCTTACTCCCCACAATGATGTCACTTCCAAGTGCACTGAGGAAATGGAAGCAATCGGAAGAGAACTTCCTCTGCCCCTACTATCACATTCACCCCTTCTCACTCCTTTTCTCTTACTCCTATGTTGTCCCACCTAACACCTGATGATTACAGAATGATTATTTATGTCACCATTTCTTTATTGCTTTGCCACCCATTTTCCCCTGTAAAATCATATTCCCAAGATGGCAGAGATTTGTCTTTGTTCATTGCTATATCCTGAGCACCAGGGCAATGCCTAGCATATAGTAGTGGTCAATAAATATTTGCTAATTGTGTAGCCATTATGTTAAACAGGCACAATTCATGTGTTCAATCACCAGCAACCTGACTTTGTCTCCCATTGTCGTTTTAAGCCCACTCTTATGGTTTCTAGTCCTGCCAGAAAACTCCGCAGGGTTCATGATGTTTCTTTGGTCACCCTTCAGCTTACAACTAGTTTTTTGTTACTTTAAGTAACCAAACACCGTCTCGGTTCAGGAATTAAAATGTGTAGTTCCATGTAACAATATATCTTCAATTAAAATGAAAGCTTCTCCCTCCCTCTGGCTCAGCCTTATCCTTTTTCTCGTCATCTTTTCTCTTCTTTTCCCTTTTCCCTAACTTGCTCTACAGACTTTCTGATGGCTTCCCACCCAAACCCAACACCGAGGGAAGTAAGAGAGGAAAGTAAAGGGCGGACATCTCTTTTTAGCTGACGTTGCTGTATGGACTTGTCATTGACTCTTTCTGTAGTTGTCAGATGTTGACAACTGACTCTCTTATGAAGCGTTAGTATCCTTCCATCGCTGAGACTCTCATTGCCTCACCTGCAGTTCCATAGAACAGGGTGAACATGTTTCTACTGATCCTTGCTCCTTTCCCCAGATCCTAGGAATCCAGCAGCATCTCCAGTTCCTCTCTGCTTAGATCCGCTCACCTCTTTTGGACCAGACTTAAGACCTCTCCTTGCAGATGTTTATTGTGTGTCGGCACATGAATTCATACAAAATATTCATTCTTCCTTTACCCTTACAAACTCAAAAGTGCCTGCTGCCTAATGCAGCAAACTTGCTTTGTTTTACCAGACTGATCATTCAGCTGGCCAGCCCATTCTTGCTGGAACTTAATAGCAAACCTGAGTCTCCAAATAACCATGTCATAATAGCTAACAATTTGGTACTTTATATATGCCAGCAGCCTTTGAAGTACTTTAAGTGTATTAATTTATTTAATCCTCTATAGTCATTAGAGATAGATATTATAATAATTTCTATCTTACAGAAGAGGAACTGAAGTCATCTTCTCTATGGCAAGTCCTACATGAAAGATTCTAGCTTTGAAGCATGATTCCTAGTATATCTAGCCTTACCAAAACAACTGAACTCTTTTACTAACAATTCTAGAGTAGGTAATTTCTAATATTCTTTCCCATACCTATAATTAAAATTTTTTAAATGATATCACTCTTCCATCCACCCATGGGGAGGAATAAGAATGGGTTAAAGTTGTGGTGGTGATAGCAATAGAAGATTGGAGAAGGATTTTCCTGGTCTAAATCCCTAGAGGTCCCCCAATGTGATTATTGCTATGACTTTGAGGCTCAGCAGAAGACTAACATAGCATAGATGGTATCACTCAGGGAACCATGGAGTTATAACTCTTCCCAGGTCCTAGTAACAGACGTTTAATTGACCGTTCACACTTGCACCAAACTGCATGAAGCAAATGAAAGCACAGTGCCAGAGACACTAGATCTGAAGACCTGCTTTTTTTTAAATGTATATACTTAAAACCAAACTCCCAACTGTTTATGTATCTCTGCCCCCATACAATTTCCAACATCCCTCTATTGAAAAGATACCAGAGAGTGGGGACCAAAATTGACTCTGTAACTAGTTGGAGGTTTTCTGACACAGGAAAAAGATGCAATAAACATGAATTTTATGACAATATTTTGGTACTTGCTGCTGAGGCATCTCCTTCCTGAAAGAGAAGAAACTGAAGAACTTAAATATGCATTCAGGAAGACACTTAAATTGGTTTGCTGAACTGTGATCTTTGATGATCACAGGCTTTGGGTATGTTCTGTTAAGGTCCAGTTGAAGAGCATCACCAGTTTAAGAGTAGGAATAAGGAAAGCAAAGAGGTATTAAAAGTTAGAAAGCTCTTATGCCTCATGTCTTAGATTTTGAAGGCTCTTCAGAGCCCCTGGAAAGCAGAGTCCCCTGTCTGCCAGGATGTAGCTGTAACTGGTGAGGCATCTGTAAACTCATAATAAAAGCCAAAGAGAATCCATAAAAGTAAGTATGTAACAGTAAGGTAGATGTAGAAAGAAAAGGACACCGGTTCTCTTTTCTCTCGACCCACTACCATTGTCTTGACTTCATTTCACTGCAGTTAGTCCTAATTCTCTTCTCTCCTTTCAGCCTTCCTATTCTTATCCACACTCAACTTCACAGCCAGAGTCATATTTCTAAAATGCAAATCTGATCATGTCACTTCTCTGCTCAAAATGTTGCTCCCCACTGCCTACAGGCTAGAGTCCAAACTCATTAAAATGGAAGTCAATGCCTTGAAAAGCTGGCGCTGACCCACCTTCTGGCCTCATTTCTCAGTGTAACATTTCCAAACCCATCATGCCCTCTTCTCTGAGAGCCTTTGCACATGCAGACCTCCTATCTAGAATTCCCTGCAGTTTGGGATAGATTAGTTGCAAGTAACAGAAAACTCAGCTCAAACAGGCCTCAATAATGAAGTGTATGTATCAGCTCACAGATCGGAAAGTCAAGAGGTTGACAGGATTCAAAGTTGGTTGAACCAGTGGGTCACCAGCATTATTAAGGGTTCACCACTTACCATCCCTTTCCTCTGCCTTTTTACAGTACCTATTTCAGTGCCAGGAAAATTCATCTTGGGGTAACAGGATGAATATCAGCAGCAATCAGGTCTACATGGGATGCAGGATACACATCTTGAGCAAAGGGTGGCTCCCCAGAGAAAAATCTGGATGCTAAAAGGAGAAACAGAGAAATAAATTAAGTGTATCCTTCAAGTCCCAGCTTATCAGCTCTGGGGAAACCCCCTATGCCCCAGGCTAAGCTAATAGTTTCTTCCTTAATGCTTATCTGACACATTATACATAGCTCTTTCCTATTTATTAGTACTCCTACAACTCATAAAAGTTTTCATGTTGGCCTATTGTATGCTGACTATTTGATATATGTTAACATATTTAACACTAATGGCAAAACTTTGAAATAGATACTGGTATCCATGTTTTATTTATGAGGAAAATGTTCTGAGGTGTTAAATAACTCTCACCAAGCCCTCTAACTTCTGAGTTCATATTCTTTATACTATGTAAATTAAAGCACATTACAAAATATTCACTACATGGTAGTCACCTGAAAGGTATTTTGAATGAATCATAACACTTATCACACTGTCTTATATTTATGGATCTCTTCCACACCAACCATAAAACCCGTATAAAAAGGGATTGTATCTTATTCCAGTTGAGAGCTCTAGGGTGTCACGATTAAAACTGTTGGCTTTAAAGACAAACTTCCTGTGTTAATATCTGAGTTCTTTCACTTCTTTGAGACTTAGGGCAATTTTCTTAAACTCCTTATGTCTCATTTGCCTCATCTGTAAAATGGGGATGATAATAGCACCTACATCATGGAGTTGTTATAACAACTGAATAAGCTACAGAAAATCCAAACAATTATGCTTGAAGCATTGAAAGACTTCTGTAAGTATTACCTAAAAAGTATTGTTATTTGTCTGCTGTCCCCTTAGGATGGTCACTGTTACACAGCAAAACAGTGTGATCAGAGCCATGAGGAAAATCTTTACCCTGCAGAAAACATTTACCGTTTCCTCATATTTTCCTCCCTGTCTTGTAACTTTAAGGATACAGAGCTATTTTGTTGATCTGCAGAGGAACTGGCCCTGTTTAGCACAGAACAATGACTTTTTGATGTCCTGGACAGCACAACATGGGGGAGGGGAAATCATGTTACAGCGAGATGGAAATTAAGCACTGTCCAGGAATCAGCAGATTTCAGTTCCTAGAGTGGTTTCTCTTTAACTGTGTGTGAGATTGAGGTGAAATCAATAGAACTAGATGACAGTCTGAATGTGCAGATTGAGAAAGAAGGAATTAAGTATCGTTCTCAGCTATTCTGATCTAGCTTGCTTTTTACATCATTGAGTGTGTTTCTATTATATATGCTCTTCTATTTTTTTTTTTAGAATCCACATGTAAGTAATAATATACAATATCTGTCTTTCTCTTTCTTATTTCACTAACCAGAATAACCTCAGGATCTATCCATGTTGATGCAAATGGCAAAATTCCATTCTTTTTATGGCTGAATAATATCACATATATATATATATATATGTGGTGCAGTTGGTAAAGAACCTGCCTGCCAATGCAGAAGACATAAGAGATGTGGTTTCAATCTCTGGGTTGAAGATACCCTGGAGGAGACAATGCCAACCCACTCAGTACTCTTTCCTGGAGAATCCTATGGACAGAGGAGCCTGGCAGGCTACAGTCCATAATGTCACAAAGAGTTTGATATGACTGAAGCAACTTAATACTATATGTATATAACATCTTTTATATATATATATATATATATATATATAGTTATATCTATATATAAAACATCTTTATCCAATCATCTGTTGATGGACACTTAGGTTGCTTCCATCTCTTGGCAATTGTAAATAATGCTATGAACATTGGGGTGCATGAATCTCTTCCAATTAATGTTTCTGTTGCACAGAAACCTTATTTAAAATGGAGTCAAGAGGAGCTGTCATGCCCTACCAATCCACCTCAATTGCAGATTCATCAGGAAGAGATACCTTGCACCTGCAACAGAAAGAAGGTTACTACTTTACTACTCAGCAGAAGGAAGAATTTATTCTTGCCTGGCAATAGCCCAGCCAATGAGAGACTGTCACAACTCTTGATGAAAAGAATAAGTGGCAATAAAACTTGTTATTTGTTTTATTGTTCTACATTTGTTCACATTTCAAAACTAAGTATACTATAATAGAGCCAATCCTTGGTATCCACTGAGGATTGGTTCAAAGACTTGCTATGCTATACTTAAATCCAGAGATACTCAAGTCCCACAGTCTGTCCTCCTCTCTCTCCATATCTGTTGATTTCACATTCAAGGGTTCAACCACCCTAGAAGAGATTGTAAGTATAGCACTTTTTACAATTTACAGTTGGTTAAATCCACGGATGTATTAATAGAACAGCTGATAGGGAAAGCCAACTTTATAATACAGTTAACCTTTGAAAAACAAGGGTTTGAACTGTGTGAGTTCACTTACAAGTGAATTTTTTTCAAATCATATACCACTATGTCTATAGTTGGCTGAATTCCTGGATGCAAAGTCCCTGGATAGGAAGGGCAGACTATGTGTTTTGACCCTCCAAGGATTTTGGTAACCATAGGAGGTTATAGAACCAATACAGAGGAATGACTGTATAATATATTGTAAAGATACATACATATGTGGCAGAACTATAGAGGAAAAACAGGATTGTTAACAAAATGCAGGATAGAGGTTTTCTTGGGAGGCAGGGGCACATGCTTTAAAGATGCTGGTGATTTCTAAACCTTAAACTGATTGGTGGATACAAGGATGTCATTTCATTATTATCTTTTAAACAATACATTTAGGTCCTCTGAACTCTTCTGTTACATAAAATAGAATGTGTGCATGCTACATTTCACAATAAAAACAAAGATTTAAAAGAGTCTATTGTCTTGGTCCGGGCTTCCCTGGTGGCTCGGTTGGCAGAGATTCTGCCTCCAATGCAGGAGACCAGGGTTTGACCCCTTTGTGGGGAAGATCCCTGAGAGAATGGAATGACTACCCACTCCAGTATTCTTGCTGGAGAATTCCACGGCCAGAGGAGCCTGGTGGGCTACAGTCCATGGGGGTCGCAAAGAGGTGGACATGACTGAGCCACTAACACACACTGTCTTTGTCCAGGTGTCGGTGGCTTGGTCCAAGCAGGTGGGGACTAAGATACTGGGTCAGATTGGTAATATATCTTAGAGGCAAAAGGGACAGGACCCTGTGACTGTTTGCATGTGAGTGTTGGGGGTGGGAATGTCAAGGATAACTCCTAAGGATTTGGCACAAAGACTGAGGGGACACAGCATTAGGCATTATTTCTTAAAATGAGAGGACTTAAGTGAAGTGAGGCAGAATTTGGTCCTGAGTAAGTTTGTAGTGCCTGTGAGATACCTGATAGGAGATGGCTTTAGGCATCTGAGTGTATAGGTCTTGTTCAGGAGACAGACAGAGACTGGAGAACTCAATCAGGAGTCATTAGCATGAAGATGGTGCTTGATAAAAGGTAGCACTTAATTAACATTATTACATCATCAAAGTCACAGAAAATGTTGACCCAATGAGTGGGAAGGAAGACTTGATGGTGGTGGTGGTTTAGTTGCTTAGTTGTGTCCAACTCTTTGTGACCCCATGGATTATAGCCCATCAGGCTCCTCTGTCCGTGAGATTTCCCATGCAAGCATACTGGAGCAGATTACCATTTCCTTTTTCAAGACTGTCCCAACACAGGGATCAAACCTGTGTCTCTTGCATTGACAGGCAGATTATTTACCACTGAGCTACCTCAGTGGTAGTCCAGAAGACTTGCCACCTGGGAAGTCCAGAAGACTTGCTATACAATTCTGCCCTTTTCATTCTTGCTGGGGATAAATATCCACTCTTTTACCAAAACTGTGTCTTTTATTCCCAGCCTAAGGAAAGTGGAAAGCAGGGCAGAGAAACCAAGGAAGAAGGAAGGAGGGAGGGAACACTGGCTCACCAGATTATGCTTCACTTTAAAACAACATATTTCCTGCCTATTAGCATCGCATCCTGCTCTCTGTCTGAGTAGGCTGCCCAAGTCCCTAAATGTATCTGAACCATGCATAAACTTCATTTTCCCTTCCTCTTTTCCTTACTTTTCATTGAGCTCATCCACCCACATCATTGTCTCTCCATGAAAGTCACCACACTCATCTACAAAAAAAACATTAAGCTCTCAGTTTTGTCTGTCACTGGGAAACATTTTCAGAAATTTGGTATGAAGATTGCTGAAGAAAAACAAATTGTGTTCTCTCCTACCTGCCAGAATGATTGTTGCTATCCCAAATTTAATGAAAGATTGCCATCAGGTGTCTAAATGCTTTACTGACCCATGTAAAGGCTCTGGCTGGGAAAGCACTTGGCATGTTCACAGCTCACAAAGTAAGTCAGTGGTTGGGTTACAGAAAGGAAAGGAGTGAATGTAAGAGTGCATTTCCCAAGCTTTATGGGTAGTGAGCAGGTTGTATTCAAAACCAATCCAGTACCTTTCGACCCAGGATGCTTACTATTGACCTAAAACAATAAAACAGCTTGTTATTTTCACCAGCAAAATGAATTTACTCAGCAACAGCAAAGAATTGCAACTCAGGATATGCAATTTATGGTGAACCACAGGCAAGTCTGGAGAACAAAGCAAAGGACCATTCTTTACAGAGGAGAAAAGGGAGTTGAGAAGGGCTGTTATAAGGAGTCAATTGAAGGAAATTGGGAGTTTGCAGTGACTTTTCGACTGAGTTGTGACAGACTCTTATTGGCTGGGGATGTTGCCAGGCAAGGAAAATTCTTTCTTCCTCCTGCTGAGTAGTGAGATAGTAACCTTCTTTCTGTTGGAGATGCAAAATGTATCTCTTCCTACTGGGTCTGCTGCTGAGGTGGAGTTGTAGCAAATGATGGCTCCCCCTTCTGGCCTCCTGCCTCCATTTTAAATAAGGTTTCTAGGAAACAAAAAACACTAATTGGGAAAGAAACATGTATCCCAGTTTTCATGGCAGCATTATTTATAATAGCCGACGTATAGATGTAATCTAAGTGTCCAACAGATAAAGAAGATGTGCCATATACAAACGCAATGGAATACTACTCAGCCATAAAAAGGAATGAAATTTTGCTGTTTGCAACAACATGGATCAAGATATTTTTCTTAGGGCAGTAAGTCAGACAGAGAAAGACAAATATTGTATGTTTTCACTTGTATGTGGAATCTAAAAAGTAAAAGAATGAACATAACAAAATCAAAATGACTCACAGAGAACCAACTAGTGGTTACCAGCGAGGAGAGAGAAAGGGGAGGTAGAGGATTAAGAGGTACAAAATACTATGGATAAAATAAATGAGCTACAGGGATATATTGTATAACCTAGGGAAAATAGCCAATATTTTATAATAAATAACTCTAAGTGGAGTATAATCTATAAAAATATTGAATCACTATGCCATATACCTAAAACTAATACAATATTACAAATCCTCTGTACTTCAATTTTAAAAATTGTATCCACAAAAATAAATAAATAAAAAGATTTCTGTGTCTTAATTTTCACATTACCCACTTGTGAGCGATCTGAGGAGAAAGCTATGGCACTCTGGTGACTGTTTTGATTTCTCCTTTTTTGTTGGCTCTGTCCTATGGCTGATTGAGTTTACCTATGCAATGTTTTACAAATCCCAACCAAAGCTCCGGGCCTAATTTAGGCCTTCACCATTTTTCACCTGGCCTGTTGAAGAAGCTCTGAGCTCTGGAGTCCTGCTGTTCCTTTAGTCCTTCAGACTAAAGTTTTTCCAGTCTGCTGCAAAGTTAGCTCATTAAGGTACCTCTGACCAGGTCACTCGAACTCAGACAACCTCAGAAGCTCCCAGCTGCTCAGACTGCTGGACCTACAATGGAAGGACTCTCACAATCTACCCCCAATTTGCATTTCCTGCTTCACCTCCTGTATTAGTTTCCTAGGACAGCACTAACAAAGTAGCACCAACAGGGTGGCTTTAATGACAAATTTTATTGTACCACAAGTTTGTGGAAGAGTTGGTTCCTTTTGAGGGCTGTGGGGAAAGGATCTGTTCCGACCTCTCTCCCTGACATGTAGCTGGCTGTCTTCTCCCCAAGTTCCTTTACATCACTCTCTCTCTCTGTGTCTGTGTCCAAATCTCTTTTCAGAAAGACACCAGTCGTACTGGGCTAGGGCCCACCCTAATGAGCTAGTTTTAGCTTGGTTACTTCTGTAAGGACTCTCGCTCTAAGATACTTTCTAAACTACTGGGGGTTACAACTTCTACATATATATTTGGGGGAAAACACAGTTCAACCCATAACACCTCCCATCTCCCATCCAATATTTTTTCATCCTATGCTCTGATCCCATTTAACATTCAGGTTCCCAAATCATCCTATATTCTTTGATACCACCAGGGTCTCTTGACTCTTCTCCTTCTGCGTATGGAACATCCTTCATGTCTTATTCAATATGGTGAAATCTTATTCATCAAAAAAAGCCAATCTCAAAAGTTATGACCTCTATCCTTATCTTCCCCCAATGCACACATTTCTACAGTTGGAAGAAATGGCCTCTCCCACTTGTGTTTCTGTACCAGTTGGTTCATAGCCAGACATGACTTGTGATGCATTGTATTAATTAGTTTGGGGTGCATCCATCTCCCTAGATAGAGTGTGGTGAGCTGCTCCATGCCTTCCATGTAATAAATCATTAATAAATGCTTAACGGACCACACTGCATGGCATTGCTTTTACTCTTGCTCCCTTGGTTTTCTTTTAAGAAACATTTTTGTTGGAGACTTTTGACAGTGACAAATGGCATTATCAAAATAATGATGGAGACAGTGTGATGGATCATGTGTCAGACTCTACAGTTTCTTTTATATATGAGGTATTGACCAGCGGTGTGATTGAGGAAAATAAAAGTATTATCTATTGGATGAGTGGTTGGACTTGACAACCTTTAAGCTCTCTTCCCCATACCCAACATGTTATGATAGAATTTTCAGTTGGATTTGAATAGCTGTTTGATTACTAACCCATCCCAGACCTCCCATAAACAATACTTTATTACCTAGCTTTTAAAGATGCAATGAATAATAATCCAAAGCATTAACCAATGAATAAAGGTATCCCATGGTCAAGTGAGTTTGACTAAAGCTAAATTACAAATCTCCCTCTTGAAGACAACAATGATGTCAATATATTAAAGACTGAAAAGTCAAGCAGCAAAGAAGACTTTTTAAATGTGTTCCAATATTTTTCTCATGTATTTGATTGCATAAAATTATACATATACAAATAAATAAGGAATAAATTTATAAAGTGTTTATTTGCATGTAAATATGTATGTGTATTTACATACACTATAAAATGCATGTTTTGTATGTAAATACAGGCATAAATGCAGAAAGATATATAGATAGCAATATTGTAAATAGGCATTTCATCTCAAGAAACTAGTGTCTGTGAAGCCAACTTTAGGAAAAGTGGACCCAACAACATTTATTGACTTTAATAACAAAAAAGGCTGTTTTATTACAAGTGATCATCTGTATTTCTTTTTTAATACTATATAATTGTATTTTTCCCCCAGTATACGCATACATGGATTCAAGGGAGTAATATAAAACTGATTTCTCCACCTAATTCCTCCTTAAAGATATAACAGCAAGAGTCCTGAACTTCTGAAGACAAGGTAAAATTTGTGATTATAATTTCAAGATAAAATTGTTAGCACATTAGGTAACAGATTCTCATAATATTTGCTCAGCAGACATTGTGATTTTGGAAGAGTTTTACACTAGATCTCTGACTCATGAGAATTTTGCAAATGATGATTGTGATAATCAATTTTGTCTGTCAATTTGACTGGCTCTAGCCCCTGGTTATTCAATCAAACACTAATCTAGGTGTTGCTCTGAAAGTATTTTGTAGATGAGATAGACATCCATAATCGGTTGACTTTAAGTAGGAGACTTTGTCTTAGATAATCTGGATGGACCTGATTTAATCCATTGAAAGATCTTAATTGCAGCTGAGGCCTCCCTGATGAAGTGCAAGTTCTACATGTATCATCAGCTTCCACTTGAGCCCACGGATTCCAGCAGGGCCTTCCTGATGGCCCATCTTACGGACTTGAGACTTGCCTAGATAGTCCCCACAATTGCATAAGCCAGTTCTTTGCAATAAATCTTTTACTATGTATCTCCTACCAGTTCTGCTTCTCTGACTAAGCACTGATTGATACCAAGGTAATGTATCTTCTATGACCGCTGCCCTACACTTTATTTTGCCTTTTTTGATCAGGAGACTTTGAAGGGCAGGGAGCAAATCTCATTCATCTTGATGGCCCAGTACCCATGGGACTTGGCAGACTAGAGCTCAGTAAATATACACTGAATGAAGTAATTAATTAACATAGGCCAAACCCATGGCAAAGACATTTAAATAGCCTTTTCTGTGCCTCTGTATGGTTTTATAATAACCCACTGAGGTCATATTTTTGTGGTTCTGCTGATAAAGGAAAATAATTCTATTTTTCTCTATCCTTCTGTGGAATGAAAGAAAAATATAAAAGCACTATAAACACAAGCCTCAGCTAATTATTAGGGAAATTACATGGAGCAAGCACAACAAACAAAATAGTTTCAAGGGTAATAACACTGTGACATTTTACATAACTATATACTTCTGTAGCAGAAAGCTTTCTTTCCAACTGTATGATAAAATTTCATGATTTTGTAAATAAGACTAATTTCTTATCACACTCTAAAATGCAGGTGTAGCATAAAGAAAAAACTTAGAGTTTCAAAGGAACTTTGTTGGTAAGAAAGAAAGAAAAATAGTATAATTTTCATCAAACGTGTATGTCATAGATGCTGCCCTAGATTGGTTTGCATTCCCAACAAAAATATCCTCCTTCAACAAGAGGTCAAGTGATTGTGATAAAGTGAAATAGGCTTATGAATGCACAGAGTATGTGTGTGTGAGGGTGTGGAAGATAAATAAATGTTGTTTAAGAAAAGAGAAATGAGGAAAATAATTCACAGTGGAGTCTACTATATAGGACTTCCCTGGTGGCTCAGACGGTAAAGCATCTGCCTATAATGCGGGAGACATGGGTTCGATCCCTGGGTCAGAAAGATCCTCTGGAGAAGGAAATGGCATCCCATTCCAGTACTCTTGCTTGAAAAATCCCATCAATGGAGGATCGTGGTGGGCTACAGTCCATGGGGGTCACAAAGAGTTGGACACAACTGAGTGACTTCACTTTCTACTATATGACAACCTTGATGATATTGAGAGAGAATGAAATAAGTTATGCATTTTACTCATGTAATCTTTACAGTTTCATGAGATAGGTTTTGCCTGTGATATTTCCCAGATGAGGCTTAGATAGGTTGAATTATTGGGACGATAATCACGGAGTTGGACATGACTTAGCGACTGAACAACCACCACCAGTTAGTTAAAAAGGCAAGATTTGAATTCAGGGCTGACTCTGAGGTTGATGATCTTTTCACTACATAAATGTTTTCCTTGCATTTCATTGTGCTTTTTACTTGATAAACTCTTTAATATATGTTTGGGTTGCACATTCATGCATGCTCAGTCACTTCATTCGTGTCTGACTCTTTGCCACACCATGGACTGTAGCCTGCCAGGCTCCTCTGTTTATGGGATTCCCCAGGCAAGAATACTGGAGTGGGTTGCCATGCCCTCCTCTAGGGGATCTTCCCGACCCAAGGGTAGAACTTGTGTCTTCTGGGTCTCCAGCATTGCAGGTGGATTCTTTCTTTTTACTGTTTAGCCACCGGGGAAGCTGGATTAGGGGTCATAAAAAATCACACCTATTTCCCATGCCCATCTCTTAAGAAAAGAGAAAAAAAAAAGTTAGATGGAGAAAAAAATATCTCCTTTATTATAAGTAAAAGTGGAAGAGAGAAACCAGCTGAAATGGGCATCCACTTTAGGGTTTCCCAATTCTGACCCCCAAATCTGGACATGGGAAGACCACATAAGGGATAATGTAGACAAGCAGATCAGACACTGTTACTGAGAACTTTTGGACCACATGCCTTCTGCCTTGTTAGGAGGAAGATTCAGAACTCCAGCCCATCCTTTAGGAACCAGGCTTAGCTCTGATTCACATGTGCTAGCCAAATGGAAGAGCAAAGCAGAAACAGTCATCCTGTTGGCAGGCAGATCCAAAGGGAGAAACCGGAAATGGATTCAGCTCTGAATATCCACCCTCTTTCCAATCTCAGCAGTCAGAGTCACACTTCTGCACAGGAGAGAAGTGAATGAATCATCGAGAAAGATCAGAAGCATGCCTTCTGAAAAGTTCCCTAGGGTAAGAGTGGAGGAGCCCCACTCCACCAGCGCTCCTCACCTTGCTAGTTACAGAAATGTAAGGAGTGAGAATAGAGGCCCTTTCTAATATCTTTCAACCATGTCAATGAGAACGTAGCTACCTTACTGGATGCAGATAAGGGAGCAGTGGAAGAGGAGCATTTCATCTGGGACAACCTTACTCCCACTTTTATGAGGTGGTTCCCCTTACCACTGCCTCTTTGGAAGAGGAGGAGGACAGCTAAGCTTTTCCTTAGAAAAGGCTTTGAAATTACATATTTTTTTTTAAAAAATTGATTAGTTAAGCACCAAGGTCAAGTGCCACCTATAGTTACAAATTCATTTCTCAGTCTATTTATCATCCAAAATTTTTCCCAGTAAATTATTCTACATGGCTTCCCAGAACTATACAAAGTATATTAGTTTCCTAAGGCTGCCAAAACAAGTAACCACAGACAGACTGGGTGATTTAAAAAAATAATTTTTTTTTTCTCAAAGTTTTAATGATGGGAGTCTGAAGTCAATTAGAGCCATGCCCCATCTGAAACCTATGCAGGGAATCCTTCTTGGCTTCTTCTAGCTTCTGGTGTTTGCTGGCAATCCGTTAAGTTCCTTGGCTTACAGATACTCAATTCCAATCACTCTCTCCATCGCTACATAGCTGTCTTCTCCACTTGTAGGTTTGTGTCTTCACAAGGTGATCTCTCTCCTGTAGTCTTTTCTTCTTGTTATAAGGACATAGTCATATTCAATTAAGTGCCTACCTTACTGTATTATATGGAGCTTCCCTGGTGGCTCAGATGGTAATGAATTTGCCTGAAATGCAAGAGACCTGGGCTCAATCCCTGGGTCTGGAAGATCCTCTGGAGAAGGAAATGGCAACCCATTTCTGTATTCTTTCCTGGAGAATCCCATGGACAGAGGAGCCTGGCAGGCTGCAGAGCATGGTGGGTTGCAAAGAGTCAGACGTGACTGAGTGACTAACACTCTCTTTCACTTTTACTTTCTTTCACTGTATTATACCTCTTCTTAACTTAACCGGCCATATCTGCAGTGACTGTATTTCCAAATACGTTTTGTGTTCTGAGTACTGAGAGTTAGAACTTTAACACATATTTTGGAGGGACACAATTCAGCCCATAATACAAAGTCATCGCATGAATACCTAAAGGTACTAAGACAATACAACATCAGCAACCCATCCAAGAGCTCCAGATGTGAACAAATATTTACATTCCTAGAGAAAAACTAAGGCTTCAAAATCAAATGTTCGTGCCTTTAACGTGACTGTTCAATGATATGACAGTGCAAAACTCCTGAAATTAGGGCCCCATATTTATCTCATTCTGCTACATCTCCACCAGAACATCTATGTTGTGTTCCTCCAGGAGTCCTCCAGCACAACCTGGAATGAAGGTGATTCCTCCATTGAATTGTTCACAACAAAGAATTAGTTCAATATAGTTTCTTTTGTGTTTTCCTTTCTCAAAAGTCTGAAGAATCTGTAGGACACACAGATAATTACAATACCCCCCAAGTCCACATAATTTAGAGAACAAGACAAACCCCAGTACCAAAAGCAAGGTTAATCTCCCAACTCAGCATGGGTACAATCCTAATAAAGAAGCAAAAATCCTAATAAGTGAACACACCCAAGTGAAGGAGGAGAGTGAGTGGTAAGATGATGCTTTCCAGCAGGTCCACTACTTATAACTATGGGACTTGGAGCAAGAAGACATATAAATGGAGGCCTTCATACCATTGTTTAAACATTCAAAAGTTATAGATCAAGTTAACAAGCTCTGAAATACAGTATGTTCTATCCTCCTACCTAGACAAAAATATAACCTGGAAGTCAAATTAGAATTTAGAATTCTCAAACTTTTCTGTGTTCTTATTCTAATCATCTTTTTAAGAGCATTAGACCTCAGGGCATCCCTTTTCTCCTGTACCCTGTGATCACGGAGTTAGTCTCAGCAGTTCCCTCTAACTTATTTTAAGTTTTTGGATCTACCTCAGTTTCTCTGTTTCCAGAGCTACACACTTTGCCTGAGTTCTGGTTCCAAGTTCATCTAAAATATCTTCAATTTGGTTAATTTGCTCTTTCAGGTCTTTGCACTCTTCCCATGTTCACCTGCCTCCTGAGAGAAGACATTCTAGATAAAATCCATCCTTGGTAAATTTGTGGCCTTTAGGTTTGTGATGACAACTTTTTCTCCTCCTTTGTTCACAGAAACTTTTCCCATGGATCAACAACACCGTTAATCTCGATCTGTTTATCAATAAAACACACTACTCTTCAGGATTGAAGCAAGTGTTCAGGCATCTAGAATAAAAACCATTGTCAGAGTTTTCATAATTGACAAGTCTAGAGCCAAAGTGGAGTAATGCGATGGAAAGGTGGGGAGAATTAATGACTCTAGGACTTGGTGAAAAATCCACACACAGCCAAGATGTGTGTCTTTCAGAGTCCCATAATGAACCCTATTTGCAGGTAGTTCACAGAAAAGAGAGTGAGAGAGAAAAGAAATAGAATAGGGGCCGCTAATTTATTATCCTTTATAGGCTCAAATCTAAAAATCAGTTTTTTGCATGTTCCAGTAGAACTTAGCTGCCCTTTACATTTTCAAGTCCTGTTCTGAAGTTCTAGGTGAGAACACAATAAAAGCAACAACAATAAAGATATTGTGACAAATACTGATAGAGAAAAAGTCAGCATGCTGCAGATCTGCTCATTTGAAGTGAGCTTTAAGGAGAAATAAAAATAGCTTTTTCCTTATAATCTAATCACTTTCTCAGTTAAGCCTGAAAGGTCAAAGCCAGTTTTAAAAGTCAGTTCACTCAATCCCCAGGTGACTAGGCTCAGCACGGCCCAGGTGAGTTTCAACTACAAAAACAACAACAAAGGTACACAATTTTAAAACGTTGCTCATCGTTCTCTCTGGTCCTTACTCCCACACACAAAGAAAAAGAGATGTGGTGGGGGCAGGGGGGTTCAATTCCTTCCAAAGAAATAAAGATAGGTTGAAGGAATAGTCAGCATTGTCCACTTACATCACGACATTGTCTCTTGTGGTTTTATAGCCTTTGCATCACAGGCTGAACCACACTGATTTTACTGAGGATGGGCAAAGATCTACCTACACTGGTACTTTGAGCTAAACAAGAACAAAGGAAGGCTTTTTCTTCCCTCAAGAATTATCTTGTGGGAAAGAGAATAGTTCTAAATGATGGCCCTTTTTGGTTCTGAGAATCTATGAATCTATGGTTATCAATTTCTCTGAATCAAGACAATAACAATTAGGTTATCTTGGAAATTTCTCTGAGTAAGATAAATCATTTGACTGGAGAAGTGGACAAGATATCAGGGAGAAAGGGACATTTGAAATAGGACAGGGTGGATTGAAGTTTATACTCTTTGACTCATGTAACTATTTCTCTATAATTCAACTTATTTTTCTCAAAAGCTCTAGTTCCTACCTTTTGGGCAGCAATGGATTCAGTCTGATAATCTCCAGGTCCATCCATGTTGCTGCAAATGGCATTATTTCATCCTTTTTAATGGCTGAGTAATATTCCACTGTATAAATGTACCACATCTTCTTTACCCATTCACCTGTTGATGGACATTTAGGTCACTTCCATATCTTGGCTATTGTAAATAGTGCTGCAATGAACATTGGGATGCATGGTTCTTTTCAAATTATGGTTTTCTCTGGGTATAGGCCTAGGAGTGGAATTGCTGGGTCATATGGTAGCTCTATTTTTAGTTTTTTAAGGAGCCTCCATATTTTTCTCCATAGTATCTGTACCAATTTACATTCCCACCTGCAATGTAGGAAGATTCCCTTTTCTCCATACCCTCTTCAGCATTTATTGTTTGTGGGTGGGATGAAGGGAGAGTAAGAACTAGAGTCTGACTTCAGTTTAGGTTTAAATCATACTATGCAGAGCCATGACTATAGAGTTTATTCAATAAACTAGGAGGAACCATTAAAATGTTTCGGTTTGTGAGCAATGTAACTGAACCAAGTCTGGGGGGAAAAAACTTACTGAAACAGTCCCCCATAGGAACTCAGAATAGATGTGACTTTGGGGGGAAAAAATCATAATTTACAGAAACAATATATGAACAAAGGAGTACTGCATTCTAGAAAACATCTCTTTCCAAAACCTGAACTAATAACTTTTACCCAAAAGACCATAGAACTCTCTCAAGTAAAAACTGTTATTTATATCATTAGGCATACACATAGTCTTAAGAAGTACAAGACACATCAAGACTTTTTTTTTAAGAATATTAAATATAGGTCATTCAGAAATCCCCTGACTGATCACACCAAATGCGTTCAAGTTATGCTTCGATGACTTACATTCTGCCAGCCTGGCGTGACTTCCAAGTGGCAGCAGCTGATATGTGCTTTAAAAATAGATTTTCTTTAATTGGATTCCAAATCAATTAAAATCCCATTAGGAACATAATTGTAGTGATACAAATCATAAAATGATATCTTTTAAAATAAACTAAAATCCGGGGGGTTCTGGTGTAATTAAGGCTTGATACACATAGGCAGCATCATACTTTTCAGTCACCACCTGCCCAGATGCAGGTAGATGTTTCCATTACTGAAGAAGGAAAAATTGGAAAAGTGTGTCAGCTGCAGATGTGGGCACCAATAAAGTGTATAGATCCCCACTGGTTCACTTGTAAGAAAATGAAAAATCTTATAGATATTTCATCATGGTTTTGGACACATTCTACATCTTTTCTACCAACTAATTAACCAGTAAGAACATACTAAGCAACACCCTCTACTACTTACTTTTACCCATTATTCAAGATCCAACTCG
This sequence comes from Okapia johnstoni, assembly GCA_024291935.2. Lineage (NCBI taxonomy): Eukaryota > Metazoa > Chordata > Mammalia > Artiodactyla > Giraffidae > Okapia > Okapia johnstoni. The sequence goes on along the minus strand of CM044308.1, from coordinate 38,948,354 downwards.
CATCTTGTTCTTTCAACAAAGCTAAGCCGTTTTCCTCAGCTGCAGTTACCAGGTGGCTCTTTAGAACAAGGATGATACAGTCCTTTGGCTTTTATTACTTCAAAATTCTCTTTAACAAAGACTCTGTCCTTGTTCTCAAAGGGTGGTCACACACCAGCAGCATCAGCATCACCTGGGAGCTTGCCAGAAATGCCCAGTCTCAGGCCCTACTCAGATCTACTGAATCAGAATAGCAGTGTGACATGATGCTCAGGTGGTTTGTCTAGACTTTAAAGTTCGAGAAGCAGTAGTACAATTTGCCTTGTCCTTAGCAGAGTGCCTTGGAAACAACTAATTCTCAATGTACAATTTTAAATAAATTCTTTTTAAATTCTGATGTATTAACAAAATTACATTAAAAAATTGAGCCCATTTTTTTCTATATTAAGGGCATCCTTTGCTTCTGAGTGGTAAGAATTAAATGAGACAATTACATATAATGTGCTTATACAAGGCAATTACATTTAAAGCATTTAGAGTGCCTATCATTGAGCTTATTAAATGTTACTTAATGACATCATTATCTGGACTCTTTTGCCAATTTGTTTCTTTACCCATATAGGCACGATCTCCCTATTTTGGTCGATGTATTCCAATATAACTTGGTTGAATTTTGCTTTCATTTTAAAGTAGGGAAATCACACAATATTGCAGAATCATTATTTTAAAAACCAGTGGAAAAGGCAATGGAAACATGAACATTTTCTCTTGTAGCAGATGACTGTGAGCCTTAATGTGAGGAATACAATTATTATGATCATCGTATAGAACATTTAAGTAGCCACGGGGTATCTAAGAAAATTCAGAGCCCACAGAAGATGTATCTTCTACTCAGCATAGTGCTACAAAAATGATTTTTGTGATGAAGTGGGAGAAATCTTTCTTCAACCAAAGTAAATTTCAATTTTCAGTCATCACCTTGTCAACCTTGCTCTTAAAAATCTCTTTAAAAGAAGATATTTAGGAGAAAAAAAAACTTTGTGTTAGAAAAAGTAGACATTTCCAGTTTCTGGTATGAGTCTTGAAGTAAAAGCCCATATAAAAATGAAGTACATAGTTTAATTGTCCTTTTATCAGATTGGGGGTGGGTGTGCCTGATAAGATTCCCTTCAGCAGCCTATTGACTCTTTCAACCTTGCCTCTTGAAACCTTTCTGAACACAGGAGCTGATACTGCAGGTTTTATATTTATAATGATTAATTAATTCTGCACTAAGCAATGTTCTTGACTGCAAGAACAAAATCCACTTTAGAAGACCTAAATGACAGCTTGCCTAAAATAATTAACACTCATACTGATAGAATTGAAATGTTCTTACTCTACTGATGCAGATTTCAGAAATTTAGTTAGTAGTATTTCTAATTGTTCTAGAATTATAATAAAAATAAAGAGAGTTTGATAAAACAATAGTGCTGGGTGCTCAGTCGTGTCCATCTCTTTGCGACCCCATGGATTGTAGCCCACCAGCCTCCTCTGTCCATGGAATTCTCCAGGCAAGAATACTGGAGTGGGTTGCCATTTCCTTCTCCAGATAAAGCTATGGTGTCAATCAGAAAAATCAAGCAAGGGATAGGAAATGAAAAAACAACATGTAAATGTGGACACACTTAAAATTATTATACACACAGCAGGCACAAACAGGTATTTTGGTTGGGTGAACTACAAACAAAAAGATGGTGCTGATTATGGTCTAGGTTTGGAGAGAAAGCTCTGAGAACACCATTGTAACTCTCTGGAACTAGTAACTCTCTGGCACCCCAGTGAAGTATTATGTAACTATGGCTTCTGAATGTCAGAGATTTAGCATTTCCTTGAAACTCCTTAGCCCTGACTGTCAGCTTTGACTATTATCTAGTTCATCATGGGACTTGAAAATCTCCAAATTTAAGAGTTCTGACATCTGGTTCGCGTGACTTAAGTAAATAAAAGAGGCAGAAGCATGTGATACTGCCTCTTGCCTTTTCCTGTGAGTCTCTGAGTAGAATTCAAAAAATTACCCTACAAGTGGAAGCTTTCAACCGAAGCAAACTCAGGGTAGTGCCTGTCAGATTACGTCTCTATAAAGTGACAGCTTTGCTGATAAAACACTTTGATGGCATCCTCACACTTTTCACTCTCCCATCTCTGTTTCATATTCCCTAAATGTGTAGTAAATGAAATCTAAATATTTCCTCCTGTTCCCCATAAAATCTTCACTACCTTTTAAACGTTTGCTTTGAAAAAGGTAAAAGCAACCGAGTTCCTATTTTGAGTGAACAAATCAGTTTTTTTCTTAAGAGCAAAATAACATAGACCCTTCTTTTCTTTGTAGATTTAGCCAATGTACTCCAGAATTTCACTGACGGGACTGATTCATAAAATCTTTGATCACATTTTCCTTTTTGTTAGTTATACTGTGGCAATCTTGCTGTGGCTAACAACTTCAATGTCTTCCTCAGCTTGGAGAATTATCCAAATTGACAGAGCTGTTGTCTAAAGCTCCCCGATCCAGTATGGTAGCTGCTAGCCTCTTGTGGATTTCAATCACTGTTTGAAATGTGGCTAGCTCCCTTTAGGGGCTTCCCTGGTAGCTCAGCCTGTAAAAGACCACTTGCAATGCAGGAGACCCAGGTTCAATCCCTGAGCCAGAGAAGATCCCCTGGAGTAGGAAATGGCAAGCCCACTCCAGTATTCTTGCCTGAGAAATCCTGTGGACAGAGGAGCCTGGCGGGCTACAGTCTGTGGGGTCACAAACATTCAGACATGACTTAGTGACTAAACTGCCACCACAGGCCCCCACTGAGATGTGCCATAAGTATAAAATGCAGAATGGATTTCAAAGACCAAGCACAAGAGGAAAAAACAGAATATAAACTCCTCATTAGTCATCTCCCATACATGGTTGAGTAAAAATATTTTAGATATATCAAGTTTGACAAAATAAATTAAAATTAATTTCACCTCCTTCTTTAAAAAAAAATCAACATTTAAAGAAAAATAATTTTATTATTTACTTATTTATTTTTGGCTATGCTGGGTCTTCACTGCTGTGTCAGCTTCTCTAGTTGCGGCAACTGGGAGCTACTCTCTAGTTGTGTGGGAGGTTCTCACTGCAGTGCCTTCTCACGCTGCAGAGCTCAGGCTCTAGGGTACACAGGCTCGGTAGCTGTGGTGCACAGTCATGGTTGCCCTGAGGTATGTGAAATTTTCTTTGCATTGGCAGGAGGATTCTTAACCACTAGATCACCAGGGAAATCCTCACTGCTATTTTTTTTAACTTGTTTTAAAGTGACTACTAGATAATATTAAATCACACCTGTCTCTTATTTTGTGGGTTCACATCCTATTTCTATTGGACAACAGTGGTATGCAGAGAGCTATACACTCAATATTTTACAAAAACCACCTCTATGTTCTTAGTACAGAAAGAGAGTAGACCTTGGAATCTGAGAATCAAGGATTTAGACCCTCTTTCTGGGATTTTCTATCAATGAAAATCAGAATACTCACTTCTCCGAGTTACTGTAAACAATAAATAAACAAGCTCTCGATGGGTCAAAGGCAACGCCTGGCAATGCTGTAGAAGAAAGAGTTTGAATTTGTTTCACTGGACAGAATTACACCTTGGAATACGTGCCTCTTCCCAGCATCACGGCTGTGGGTCAGGTAAACTCCCAGCCTCAGTTTTTTTCACCCACAAAAGAAAGTGCCAGGTCGTCATGGTGACAGGACAGGGCTCAGCGAATAGAGGTCGTTATTAACAGTCTCCCTAAACACGATTATACTCCTTTTGCTTTCTACAGTTTGCTGCTTAGCAGGTGCCAGGGATTGTTTTAAAGAATTTCAGATACATTGGACAATTTGGTCCTCGCCACCATGACCACAATGATGGTAACAGCTGCAGCTTGTCGGGACTTGACCAGGCGCTGAGCAAAGTGCCTCATTGTGTCACCTTACAGCCTCACTGGTAAGGAAAATGGAGACAAAAAGCAATATTAGACACACTTTACGGGTGAGAATATTGAGACTCAGAGAGGCTAAGTCATCTCCCAAAGTCCCAAAGTAGGAAACAGAGCTGAGAGTTAAATGTGTTAGTTTTAAGTTGTTCTCTCAATCACTACAACACTGAGTCTGTCAGCGTCATCTCTCCCTTCACAGCTTTGTTCCTTTCTGCCCTTTTTCCTTTCCTGTCTTTTCCTTCCTCCTTCCCATCCTGTTCTTCCTTTCTCTGTGTCTCCTTTTCCTTCATTCTCTCTTCTCTCCAATCACTTTCAAGGTGCCTCTTCAGACGTGAATACATTTTCTTTTTTTTCTCCCAGCAGTGTCTAGTCCAGTGAATCAAATAACTGTTTAACTTTTCTTAAGCATCTCTATTAAAACCATCTCTGTCTATGATGTTGTGTTTGTATTTTTAATCGTAAATTAAGATCTGGTGTGTTACTGTTTCTCTAACATATTACAGGGGATTCGTGTGCCATGGAGGTGCCTCTGGAGTTGCAGTCAGTGACTGTCAGATGTCCAGGCAAAACGGTCACATAGCACTGCTTCTGGGTTCCAAACTGGCAATAATATATATGATCTTACACTATAAGACATAGAATCCAGTACTAAACAGCATATTGGACATCATCTAGTTTCTACATTTTATACCACCACCACCATCATCATTTCTACATCTTATAAATAAAATAATTCTGCCCCATAAGGATTTTGACTTGATTTTCACTTTTATATAGCTATTTGGCCATTAAGTTCTACAGTTAATCCTATGTTCTTTATATTATACTAGTCTATACTCCAAGATTAATTATCTTTAATAAATAGCTAAAATCCTATTTTTAAATAGAAAGTTCCATTCAAGAAAAGAAAATTGAGGGAAAGCAAAGCAATATTAAAATTTTTATGGCTGAAACCCATTATTACTTTTTTACCTACATTGCTATATTACTATCTATATTACTATCTAATTATCTATATTACTCTTTATGTATATCTCCTGACCCCATTTTAAACTGTACCCTTGTCCCATAGCCAAGTCTTCCTTTACTCCAAACTTTAGAGCAGAAAAGAGCAAACTGCCTTTCCCCAAGGCTTGACCTTTCAGCATCCAGTGGAAAATTGGTCACTTCATTTCAGAGCTGCAAATCCACCTGCCTAGTGTTGTACAAATCAAAACAACAAAGTTATCAAGTCTGGCTAATTTCTCAATCATGCCCTGTCTCCTTTCACAAATCTAAGCCCTTGGTCCACGTTGGGTATTATCATCGTACTTAGGACTGGAGGTTTACCATTTTAAAAACCACTCTGGGAAAACATGTGAAGCTGAGTGAAACCCTCTAAGCATTTTGGATCAAACTTTACCAATCATTTCTGTGTATATCTCTAATAAAGCTTTTCAAACTTGGGAGCATCACTTCCTATTTATCCACTTTCGGTAACAGTGAGCCACTGTGCAACATGGGGGGAGAAGTGATTTTTTTTCCCCTTTTTTAAAATTGGACTATACTGCTTTACCATGTTGCATCAGTTTCTGCTGTACAACAAAGTGAATCAGCTATATGTATACATATATCCCCTCCCTTCCACCCCTCCATGCATTTTAAAATGCCTTCCCCAGTAGAGTCATTTCAACCTGAAAGAATATTTACAAACTCATCTTTATGGCAGCTTACTCTCACCATGTTTCATACAATTTCCTCACCATCTCTGTTTCTTGTCACCTTCCAAAATCAATTATTGTGATTATATCTTCTAAAAAAGGTGGCAGAAATGATCGTTTATTGTTCTACATCTTTAATTCGCTGATGATAAATGAACTACAAATTTATTAACCTTGACCAGACAGTAATAAATTTGATGGAAATAATGTTAATTTGTAGCAACCACCGTACACGTTGACACCTCTATAATCTCTGAGGCTGGTTACTAGTCCTTCTGATCCATATCTCTAGCAGAGGAATCTAAATCCTTCCCATCTCATGGGGTCATTAGTTCTTAGGAGAGGTTAGATATATTTCCCAATTGTGTGTTCTGGTGAGTGAACAGAGAGAAATCACCAGAACCAGTATCTTTAAATAGCATCAACGGAGTATCCTTCTATCCCCAGCAGAGGCCTGGGTAGCATATAAAACCAGATAAGTAGAGGCTGCCCTGCCCTCCAGAAGCTTCAAAATATATCCATTCTGTGGGTACGCAGAGGTGTCAAGCTTGCGTTTCTGATTCTATTTGGTGGACACAGTGCTCAGTTGTATAACATACGAATATTGGGCTTCGACGGCACTTATTGCTGTGGATTCTACTCATGAAGCAAATCCTGTAGAATGGAGCTAAGCTTCCTAAGAGAGTATATTTTTAAAACTTGTGTTGACTACCATTTTGCTTCAAGATGGAGCCATGAATTGAACCTGAATTATAACTCAGTGCCTGTCTACAGCCTCTTCCTCTCACATCAATCAAACTACAGTACAAAGATGCAGATTTCTGAGAGATGTGGGGTGGACATCCCGGGGAATAAACACTATGCAATATATTTGACATATCCTTTTTATAATGTAGAGAGAATTGTTTAACTGAAAAGAAGTAGATCACTATATCTCCCTTAACCCCAGACATTAACAGACTAACTGTGAACGTGTTCCCTTTGAGAGTAATCATTCTTGGATGCCTGATGACCTGACCTGTATGTTAAAAGTATTTCACGTTCCCTCCTCTAAAGGCTCTCTTGATTATTTCTCAAGGTCTCCTGGCAGTGTGACATGCCCTCTGAAGTGTTTTCTTGCTTTACTCCAGCCCAGGAGTTGAAACCTTAATCTAGAAGCTTCTCCCATTTCCGCTTCCTCCAGGGTCCTCAGTAAGATCAAAGATGTCCATGTAGGGGTCTGAGTCAGAATGTCCATCCTCCCCACATAGTGAGCCGAGGGGCTGAGGGGTCCCGAAACAGCACTGTCCCCTCTCAGGCCTCACATGGGAAGAGACACCACATCATGTTTCACACAGAAACGAAGAGAAGCATCACCCAGCTAGGTCCACACAAGTACTGCTGGGAACCCTGACATCCAGAGTACTCTCACAAATCAACAAAAAATAGTCCACAAAGTCGAACTTACCAGGCACCGAGCGTTCCTCCTGCTACCCTTCTCTCCCTTCCCAGCTCCTCTCACGCAAAATCAGATTATGAAAAATAGATGTCTAGTGTCTGCACAAATACAGCCAGGCAGGGGCTTCCCAAGACATAAAATAACAACTCACCCTTTCTGAGCATTTAATGTAAGCCAGGAATTGTTTTAAGCAGCTGGTGGGTTTAAACCCTAACTCTGGCTGTGTGACCTTGGGCATATTTCTAAACTCCTCTGTGCCTCAGATTCTTCAGCTCTGAAATAAGGATCACACTAATCATAATAATAATAATAGTACCTATGTCATAGGTTTCCCTGTGCACCAAAGGATTCTTATATAAAGGACTTAGACAAACATGAGACACATAACAACCACACTATTGTTTGAATTGCTAATAATTCTTACAGTAACCCTCCTAGGACTAGCATTATTGTCAACTTGCAGATGAGGAAACCAAGGCCCAGAGAAGTAATGTCACTTGTCCAGGATACCCCAACAAGTAGGTGACAGACCAGGGATTGAGAGTCAGAGATACCACAACTCGAGCTTTTAACTGCCACTTTTGACTTGTATGCAATAAAATTCAAATCTGCTGATTATCTAGCAAGAGTCTTGTAAAATTCCCATTTGAGGCTTCTACTTGATTATCTCCAGTTCTTGCATAGTGGGGGCAACGAGGGGTAGTAAGCAAAGAGCCCCCAAGCACCAAATTCCCTACCAGTGCCCTCTACACAGCCGTTTTCTCCTCTCAACTGCAGTCAGTGTTAAGTCCGGAGCACCCAGTGCCGCATCTCTTCAACACCAGTAATCGTCAACCATTGCTCTTGGATTTTTGTCTTGTGTTTTCCTGTTTTGTTCTCCTCTAACACAAGCATTGCCTTCATTCCCCACTTCTGCACTGCAGCTGGTCACATGCCCTGAACTTCCTCTCTTGTACTTGATTCCATCAAATAACCTATAACCGAAGTTCGGAAGTAAACCTGGGCAGCGCAGCCCTCCCCCTAGTGGTGATGCAGGGAATATCCTCAATTTGCTTGCCTTACAAATAACGTTTTGTTAAAAACCTACCTACTTCTTTGAAAGATATTACAAAAAGAAGCAGTAGAGGAGTGTAGCATGTCAAATGAGGATGAAACAGGTTTACGAGGTGCCCTGAAAACTCAGGTACTTCAGTCATCTGAAGGCTAAATGGAATTGATAAGGTGGAGTAGAGGAAGGCTACTGTGTGTATATTCAGTCGCATATGACTCTTTGCAACCCTATGGACTGTAGCCCACCAGGCTCCTCGGCCCTGGTAAGAATTTTCCAGGCAAGAATACTAGAGTGGGGTGCCAGTTTCTACTCCAGGAATCAACCCGCGTTTCTTGTGTCTCCTGCACTGGCAGGTGGATTCTTTACCACAAGCGCCAACTGGGAAGCCTAAAGGGAGAGTAGGAAAACTCCTATTTACAGGGGAGACCATGGTAGTGCATTCAAAGTGTGGGCGGGTGTGCTTAGTCACGTCCAACTCTTCGTGACCCCATGAACTGTAGCCCACCAAGCTTCTCTGTCCATGGAATTTTCCAGGCAAGAATACTGAAATGGATTGCCATTTCCTTCTCCAGGGGATCTTTCCGACCCAGGGATTGAACCTGAGTCTCCTGTGTCTCCTGCATTGGCAGGCAGACACTGAGCCACCAGGGAAGAGGTGCATTGGAAGTCCCTGATGCAAAAGGGAGTAAGCCGTGTGGGGAAGGTGGGGTAACTAAAAGAAAAACCAGTGAGGCTAGAACTCACGAAAGAGAAAGAATTAGCAAGACCAGCACATGCAAGCTCTTCTAGGCAAAGTTTAGGATGGGGGGGGTGGGCACGGTGCTGTTGTCTAATAGCAATAGGCAGCATTTAAATGTCTTTAGTCAAGGAAATGGCATGATCAGACTAGAATTTTTAGTCAGTCCCTTAAATCATATCTACCGTGTGCTGGAGCTGGGAGTCCTTCCAAATACAGGGGGTTTGTTCTCCCCATTATCCTCATTTCATATTCCTGGACATGGGCTTGACTAAACCAATAGCAGAAGAGACCTACTCTCTTAACGAGACTATGGGAGGGATGCTCTCACTGGTAAGTAAGGGATATTTGTAAGCCAGCATTTCCTCCTGGGGGGATGTCAGCTCCATCTGGAAATGTCTGAAGCACCTTTGGAATAACAAGTGTCATGATTCCTCAGCAATCTTCCCCTCTGTGAAAGGAAAAAGTATAGACGCTTCTCTGTAGTTACAGTACATTTGCTTATCTGTTTACCTACCCAATGGCAAGGGAGTCCCAGAGAATCTGGGATTTGATGTTTCCAAAACTCTACCTGTCCTCAAGACACTTTTCCATGAAACCTTGTCGGCTGTGATCTGCCCCTTCTTTCTCTGCTCTCCTATAGTAACTGACATCACTATTGGAACTGAATAATCAAACCTTAGTTAACATAGTCCAAAGAGAAACTGTGAGATCTCTTCCCTGCCCCTAGCCTGCTTACCATGTGGACATACACATAGAGATGGGGATGATGCACCTACAAGCCAAGGATTGCCAGCAAACCAGCAGAAGTCAAGAGAGAGGCACGGAGCCAATGCTTCCTTGCAGCCCTCAGAAGGACCCATCATTTCTGACCTTGGCCTAGCACTTCCAGTCTTCAGACAGTAAGCTTCTGCTCTTTAAGGCACTAGGTGTGCAGTACTTTGTTAAGGTAGCCCTAGCAAACTCATACAGCTTTTGGTCTCAGTCTTCCATATCTGAAGAAACATCACCCCTATTTTCCAAAAAACCAAGCTCACAAAGTTGAGTCATAGTTGGTTTGTCCATTTTCTTCAATATCCACCCCCCTTCCATATTCCAACCATCAGTCTGTCAATGAGTAACATTGGCCCCTGCCTCCATTTTCACCGCTATCCTCTGATCTAAACTTGCACCACTTCTTTGCCTGGACTGTTGCAAAAGGTTGTGTTATTCTCCTGGTTCCCTGTTTGTTAGTATTAGTCACTCAGTCATGTCTGTCTCTTTGCAACCCAGTAGACTGTAGCCCACCAGGCTCCTCTGTCCGTGGAATTCTCCAGGAAAGAATACTGTAGTAGGTAGCCATTTGCTTCTCCAAGCAATCTTCCTGACACGACTCAGAAATTAAACCGAGGTCTCTTGCACTGCAGGCGGATTTTTTTTTACCATCTGAGCTACCAGGGAAGCTAAAACCTTCCAATGACTTCCATTACATTTAAAGTAAAACCCAAACTCCACCCAGGGGCCTCCTGGCCCTCACATGACTTTGCCTTGCTCATTGTTCTGGCCTCTTCTCTTACCCACCTTTTTCTTATGCTTCAACACACTCACCTTTTTCTATTACTAAAATTCACCAAGCCTAGTCCCACCTCAGGGCCTTTGCACTAGCTGTTCATTTCTGTATAGAATGTTCTTCATCCAGATATTTACATGCCTGGCTTCCTCTTCTCAGTCAGACCTCAGCTCTAATGTTGAACTCTTCAATGAAGCACTCCCTGACTAGCCAATCTGAAAGAACCCCTTAGTTCTTCTTGATCACATCTTCAGTTTATTTTCTCCTAGGCACATTCTATTACTTGGTAACATATTTCATTAATTGAAAATATTGATTGAACCCCTACTCTGTGTTGAGAACTCTTCCAGGTATTACAGAATACAGTGGTGGAATGACAGTCTTTGTTCTCAAGTTTACCTTCCAATGGGGAAAGATAGATAAGTGACTTATCCCTACCTGATGTTTTTCTGGTTTATTCTGGTTAATTGTCTGCCCAGTCCACTGCTCTTCCCACTAGAATGTAAATTGTTAGACAGGGCGCTATTCTACCCTGGTCATCTCTGTATCTCCAAGGCCTTAAAACAAATCCAGAAACATTTTTATTTAGATAAAAGTATTGAACAAATAAAAGGAAAAAACACTGTATATAAGTCTTCTATATAGTCTCCACTGACTAGCAAAAATATCCGGAGGAAGTGAACAAATCTCTCCAAGACCTCAGTTTCTTTCATAGTAAAATAGATACCATGATATCTACCTTGTTAAGGATTTATATTGTCCAAACACCAGGTTCATAATTTTTAATCCAAAAAAACTTATGGTCTCATTTGCCAGAAATAAAAACAGGATTATCAAACAGGAAAAATATAGAAAGAGTCAACTATGAAGATTCCACAGAAAAGCAAGTGCTCATGTTGGAAGAGTGAAAACCTACCGGCAGGAATTCCTGTTAGAACATAACTATAACTAAACCTGTAAAACCAGTGGGGGCATGCTTAGATCTCAGGCTTTTTCTCTACATCCTCAAAGCCCACATGGAAGCAGGAATCACTTATAGTTTGAGGAAAATAAACTTTAAAAATGACTGCGTAAAGTAGGTAATAAACATAAGAAACTAGTAAACCTGAGATATAGTATGAGATCATATGGAAACACAGAAATATAGAACTGAAAGGGGATTTAAAAACCCAGAGCTTATCTGAAAATCTTTTTTAAAAAGAGAAGAAAAGTCCAAGAAAAGGCAAAATTATTGTTACAATGTTTATTCGTCAAAATGTGTGTCTTTTAGTCTCTTAGTGTCCATTTATCTTTAGTTTACACACAATTCTAACAAGTATGGAAATTTAATTTTCCTACTTCCTCTAGACTAGGCTCAGTTACATCATTGAACAAGCACTAGCTTGACAGAAAGAAGACAAATAATAAATAAATTAGACAAAACCTGAAAAACAGTAATAAGAACACCCTGAGGACATTTAATGAAGAGGAAGGAAGTCCTACATAATGCAGTAGCATCAGTGCAGTCCTATTTTATAGACATACATAAGTATTTTGATTAAACCAAATCTTTCCAAAGATGCAAAAAATTATACCTTACATTTTCTCTCTCTAACCATGAAAGTGTGCCATAACTTCATAAATTTGTATTGCTATTTGGCATTAAAAATTATATACAATGTCACTTTTCAGTCATCCATTGAATTCAAGTATAAATCCACCTGACTTTGTGACAGCAGGTAAATAAAATACTAAATAAATGCACAGACAAGGATCTCAGACACCTAATGAATCACTGAGGGACACTGGGCTATGTAAAGTAGCCCTTAATCTTTGATTCTGACATCCAGAAAAAGGGGCACATCCACATGCTCATGTCACCTGGGACCATCAGACAGAGGGTTCAGGAAGTGAGCATATAACCGCTTGAGAAAGAAGGTTCCAACTGCAGTGTCTGGACTTTTCATTCTCTGGGCAGTGATGACTGTTTTACAACATCACACTATACTTTCCAGTATCGACAGGGTCCCTCCATCAATTTGCCCTGTGTTGTCAATTGTCCCATTTGCAAGTCATTTAACCAAGAGCTATTTTCCTACCTAACATTTTTCTCCCCAGTGGTTCTTCGAGGACCTCACATGGAGTGAAAATGTTCTGTGCTCTATATTCTCCAGTTGCTCCTACGATCTATCTCTCCCCATTCTGCTCTGGACCCCAAAAGGCTGACCTCTAAGGCCTGCCTGACAGAACCCCTGATTCTCTGGCTTCTGGGTAGCTACCGTATCTATGAGAGACAGTAGTAAGGGAGAAAATTTCATTTTACTGCCCTAGTTTCCTTTCTGCTGGACCAACTGTTAGATGTGGCTTCCTTCCTTCCTCACTCTCTCTTCCACTCTTTTTTATTTTTCTCTCCCTGTCTCTCTCTCTCTCCTTCTTTTTATCAACTTTATTTGCCTGTCATAAAACCACTTTTACTTGTACTGTTCAATGCACTTTTAAAAATGTATACACTTGTGTAACCAGTACCGCAATCAAGAATCCGGAAAGCATTCCATCACCGCAGAAGGTTATGTGACAGAGGAGCCTGGCAGGCTACAGTCCATAGGGTCGCACAGAGTCAGACATGACTGAAGTGACTTAGCACTTATGCAAGCACTTGCAGTCAACCCTTGCCTTCCCAGCCCCAGGCCACCACAGATCTGACTTCGTCAGTATAGATTAGTCTTACCTTGATTCGAATTTAATACAAATGGAATCACAGGGTATGAATTCTTCTGTTCCATTTAATTATTTTGAGGTTCATCTCTGTTGTTGAGTCTATCAATAGTTCACCACAGATTATTGCACAGTAGTATTCCACTGCAGGCCTATCACAGGAGCATAGTACTTCTACAGCGGTCCCTGGAACATAGTGCTTCCCTGTACCTAGAACATAGGCTTCCCTGGTGGCTCAGACAGTAAAGAATCCTCCTGCAGTGTGGGACACCTGGGTTTGATCCCTGGGTTGGGAAGATCCCCTGGAGGAGGGCACCACAACCCACTCCAGTATTCTTTCCTGGAAAAATCCCATGGACAAAGACAGACATTGGCTACTTTTTTACAGGCTCTCCTACAACTGACATTTTCCCCAGTTCCACTATGCTTGTTGGTTTCGCTTAAGTCTTTTACCATTTTTGTAAAGGGCTCCCTCATGACACTGTCATCGTGATCCCCTGTGGATATGCCCTCTGTCTCCTGCTGTGCCTCTAACTTCCCCAACATCACTTAGAAAACACAGTATGAGAAGAGTATATACAATGTTCATCGCAGCACTGTTTACAACAGGCAAGACATGAAAGCAACTTAAATGTCCTTTGCCAGATGAGTGGATAAAGAGGATGTGATACATATACACAGTGGAATATTGCTGCTGCTGCTGCTGCTGCTTAAGGTGCTTCAGTCGTGTCTGACTCTGTGCAACCCCATAGACGGCAGGCCACCAGGCTCTGCCATCCCTGGGATTCTCCAGGCAAGAATACTGGAGCAGGTTGCCATTTCCTTCTTCAGTGGAATATTACTTAGCCATAAAAAAGAATGAAATAATGAAGTTGCAGCAACATGAACGGACCTAGAGATTACCATACTAAGTGAAGAAAGTCAGAGAAAAACAAATATCATATTATATCACTTGTATGTGGAATCTAAAAAAAGAGTGATACAAATGAACTTATTTACAAAAGAGAAGCAGACTCACTGATGTAGAAAACAAACTTATGGTTGCCAAAGAGGAAAGGTGGGAGGGGGGAATAACTTAGAAGTTTGGGATTAACAGACACACATGACAATATATAAAATAGATGAACAAGAGGACTTACTGTATAGCACAGGGAACTATACTCAATATTTTATAATAAACCATAAGGGCAAGGAATTTGAAAAAGAATATACATATACGTATAGATGCATAATTGAATATATTTTAAGTCAACTTACACTTCAATTTTTAAGTGAAAAAATAGCATGTAAACTTCTGTTCTCTAAAGTGGTGAACATTTCAAGAGACATCATTTTATCATCTTCACTGCGTCCCTCTAATGCAAAGACAAGTAGACGTCAGCCTTTGTAACCGCAAAGAGAAGAGGAATGTGGAGATGCCCCGCTCTTTGCCTGTGGTAGGTCGTGAGACAGTAGGTAGAAACAAGTGGAGGCAGAAGAGTCTGGTGCCCTTGAATTTCTAAACCTCAGTGTCTATTTAATTATTTTAAAATAGTCTAGTAGATAAAATAGTCTAAAATATATGGATATCTAATAAAACATAAGGAAAAATTAAAACCATTCATAAATCCACTTTCTTAAGATAAATGTAACCTAAGTCTTCTCTCCCTCCACCTCACCAGGGGAACTAAGGGGAGCTATTTTACAGAATAGCTTTATGCAACTGTTTTAAAGAAATAGGACAGTTTGGTTTTCTGCCTTTTTACACTTAATTATATATTGCAGCAGTTCCATTAGCATTAAATATTATTCACAGAGTTTTTTTTAAGGGCCATATAAGCCTTACACTGTACAGTACATGTGCTCAACTACCTCCCTATTGTTTGTGATCCGTGGCTTCTAACTACATTCTGAGCTAATTTTGCAGAAAGCAAACCAAGTACAATTCACTCTTTGGCCATCATGATGGTGTTCTTTGACATTTAGGGCCAGCGTCAATCCTAAATAGAATTTAAAATCAAAGGATTTAAGAATTGAGAGAATGGTGCTTGACAGTTAATGGAGGCATTTGGGGAATACTCACTGGATCTAACAAGGAAAATAGAGGGGTTCTCAGTCTCCACCTCCAGGTAACTTCGAAAGCCTGCCCTGCTGAGGTTCAATTAAGATGAGAACGATCAGGTAACTTCACAGGAAGACCATAATTCCCGCAATAACAAACGTCAAATGCTGCCATTTTAGCAGTTCTGAGTGACTGCCTTGTTATTTCTGAGGGTTTTACAGGTAGTATTTGTAATGGTAGTCGCACTGATTTTTCAAAGTAATTAACTTTGTATCCAAAAATAAACTTAATTGTTTAACCACCAGTGTATTAGGCACCATGGGAGGGATGTACCACTTTCTTTGGAAATAAATCTGATTTCTTCAGCCTCTCGATTTATTTCTCCAGGAACTGTGTTATTGTCTTGTAAAATGGTCCTTCCCTCCCATTATCTCCTAAGCAGCAGTTAGGCTGGGGAGAAAACAGTTATATTGATATATGAAGTTGGAGGCAGATGCCAAGCTAATTGATCTGAGTGGGTTAAATGGGAGAAAATACTTCTGAGAATCAATAGAGGTGCTAATTCGGCTAATTGTTGGATAGTGTTTCTTTTTTAAGTGAGTGATTTTCCCAATTACTGTTTATCATGTTGATTTTTTTTCACACTGAGTTTATCAGTTTTAATTTTACTAAACCTTCTATGATATTGGATTCCAATGCGTCTTGGTCCCAAAGTTTTTATCTGCAACCTGGTGGCAGGTAGTTTTCCTGGATGTGCTGCTCTTAAGGTGCAAAAACGAGGCTTAATCTTTTACCAAGAAGACCCCAGTAGGGACAAGTTTCTTCCAGTGGCATTTAAAAAAAAATAAGATCTCTATCTCACTAGAGTGGATGGACCAAGAAGTAAACATTTAAGCACATTATGTAAATCTGAGCCTCCCTGGTGGCTCAGCAGTAAAGAATTCTTCTGCAATCAGGACTCTCAGGAGACACAGGTTCAATCCCTGGGTCAGGAGATCCCCTGGAGGAGGGCATGTCAACCCACTCTAGTATTCTTGCCTGGAGAATCCCATGGACAGAGGAGCCTGGCGGGCTACAGTTTGTAGGGTCTCAAAGAGCCAGACAGGACTGAAGCAACTTAGCACGCACATAAAGGTAACCAATTTCAAACTGGAGATTTAATATCTTACTAATTTAAAACTGGGAAGAGAAATGCAGACGGAGTGGATAATGAACTAATGTCTCACCTTTCCAAAGTGTTTGGAAGGGGACATCAAGAGATATTGCTCCAGATTGATAGTTCAGGACATTGATCAACAATGGATACAAGGAGTGAACATGGGGGAAGGGGCAAGGAGAGAGAACTGTCTTTTATCCAACCTGTCTGTGTAATGACTTAAAATTAATAACAATATGAACACAGAGGTGTTAAGAGTTTGAAAAGAATAATGAGCAGGAAAGAGGAGTCTGGAATCCTAGAATGTCAGGACTAAAAGAGACCCAGGAGAACAGTCTTTTCCCCACTCACCTCCTTTACAAACAACAGACTAAGAGACAGATGGTTGAATAATAATACAGAATATCACAAACATTGGGACTCAAAAAGGACAAACCATAACATAGTCTGTTGAAATTCATGATATTTTCTTGGAATAATACTTGGAAAATTCTCCTTGCCAACTCACACCCCCAAACCTGCTCACTAAATCCTGAAATTCTTTAAAGATGGGACTAAGCCTTTTATTCCAAAATGAAGGCTACCCTAGGGAGAAATTTACACATTAACTCAGGGTTCTGCTTGAGTGATTCTGACCTAAATTGGAACAAAGGTTTAAATGTCTGATATCAGAAGAGTATAAAACTCTGAACACAGAGACGGAGGAAGCCCTGTCAATGTGAACTCCAAAAGGGATGACCAGAAGCATCGGATACAAGTATTTTACATCATAACTGTTTCCTGCTGTGTCTCCTGCTCTCTGCTCTCTTTCTCCAGCCTCCTTCTTTATGTGCAATGGTCCATGATGTTGGAGTTGTTTTATGGCTAAAATCAGCATCAGAAGTGGAATTTCAAACAGTTACCATCAGGTTTTGGCTGGCATCTTTGGCAGATCCTCCTTCTGGAATGATCACTGTCATATCAGCGGGTGGTGATAAACTAGAACCAACAAATCAGCTGGTGGCTAACCTGGAACAGAGAAGAATGTTTCAAACTCTTTCTCAGGGAAATTGAAATTCATTGATCAAAAGAATTCACACAAACATCAGGGTATCAACAAGAATCACCCTGGAAGTAATGTGTTATCATCATCATCATCAACAACACTTCACTTGGGTTGCCGTGTGACCGAGGACTTATTTCACTTCTCTGAGATCAGCCTGTCCATCTATGAAATGGAAAAATTGAACATGGCCCTGCCCACCTTGTAAAGAGAAATAAATATGGAAAAAGAAATGAGACAAAGATGCATAAGAAAGCCATGAGAAAGCACTAAGCAAATATGAAACTAATCAGAAAGATTTCTAGGTTGGGAGTTCTTTGAAGACCCTAGAGACCATTGCATGGAGCATTGCACACTGTATATATTCAAATGTGTTTTATGTCTACCTCACCGAGAAAATAAGGTAAAAATACACAATGACATAAATGATAATATAATTCCATAAGGTATTAGGCTTATGACAGCAAGGGGTATGAATAGTCAGTGCTATAATTTCAGAGGATATGGGAGCCACCAGAAGGATTCTGGAGGAAAATTGTGGAGAAGAAACTTCAGTTGAGCTTTGAAGTATACATCAGATTTAGATAATTATTGAAGAAAAGATATCCAAAGGTAGGAGAAAAATATGATTGGCAAATTCATCCAATTCTTATAATACATCCAGATATGATGGTCTGGTAGCCCGTTAGATGTACTCTTCAGTCTTTCCAAAAACTTTCTGAGGGATTAATGTAAACATTCATATAAGTTTCCAGTAAGTTCTATTTCATAGATGAACCATGACTCAAAAAGCTTGAGTTGCCTGAAACTGCATAGCTAATCATGGGGAGGCCAGTATGATTGACACCAAACCCTGTACCCTTAACCACACTGTAAAGTAGATGTGCACACAGTTTGGAAACTGAAGACCATTATTCACTTGACAGTAAGATGATCTTGAACCCATGGGGGATGTTTAGTCTTGACATTTTAGAAAGGATTCTCTTTTGTAGTCTGAGCTCTGTGAAAATGCAAATAGAACCAACCTTGAGTGTTTGCAGACTCCATATTTGTGAATTTACCTACTTGCTAAAGTTTGTTGGACAAAATCAATACTTGCGGAGCTTTTGTGGTCATTTGCAGACATGGGCAGAGTGACAAAAAATTTTGAGCTACTGGACATGCATGCTCCCAGCTGAGGTCCAACGAGGCAATGCTTTGCTTTCTGCTTTAGCTCTCATCCTAGAAATGAGTGTCCTTTTCAGAATCTATTTAGTGCATCCTTTTCACATTTTTTGTGCTTTTAGTTGGTGATTTTGCCACTGAAAATGGCCCCAGAGTGTAGTACTAAAGTTCTGTCTAGTGTTCTGAAGCGCAAGAAAGCTATGATGTGGGAAAGAACGTGTTAGACCAGCTTCACTCATGCATGAGTTATGGCGCTGTTGGCCTTGAGTTCAATGTTAATGAATCAACAATAGATACTAAATAAGGGGGTCTTTAGACAGAAACACACATAAAACAAGTTTATGTACTGAACGGTTGACAAAAATGTGACCTGAGACTCACAAGGACCTAACTCTGTTTTTCCCCTGGGAGTAATGGTTCAATATCCTCTAACTCAATGTTCACAGCAACTTTATGGAACGTAACTACCACAAATAACAGGAATCAAGTCTATTTCCTTGAAAACACAGCCTGTGGCTTGCAGTATCACTCATGGGTTACATATCACAAATTCATTTATTGGATTTGCTAACCCCTCTTGGGAATGGGAAGTAAAGTTGGAGGCAGGGACAGAGGTGTAGAATGGGAAGGACAGAGAGGGTTTAGAACTAGGACAAGCACAGGTGGGTTAGCACAATAGTGAGGAAGATGGCATCATTTAGAGTAGCTAGAGAGAACTGGGTGTTTGAGATTCCCAATATGAGAGACTCTAAAAGGAACCAAGGAGGGGACCATTGAGCTCAAGCTTCCGCTGCTCACTACTTTGTCTTGAAAAGAAGGACCACTGTACATAGCTTTATGGAAAGTGTCTGTTACAGCCGATAGAAATTATTCAGTGTGACTGCCTTCTTACTGAAAACCTAGTTAACTCTCCAGTTAGGGCTCAGGAACTCCACAGTCTCCTTTTCAGCATCTTCAGCTGTCATTTGCCCATCCTGGTCTCTGCTTCATCCCATGGAGCCAGTGCCCATCAGGTCAGAGGAATGTCCAGGTCTGGATATTGCCTGAAGTTGCCTATCATCAAGGTTCAAAGCTTCTTTGAGGGTATATGTTTTATCACAGAAATTCAGACTTGGGCAAATCTTCTGTTCCATTCTATAATGGACCTGCACCTATATGTGCAATAAAAATTAAGATAAATAAACATTTTAAGAATAATCATTAATCTATACGAACACTGATTATGAGTCAGGCAGTGATCTGTGCCCTTTACTTTCATTATCCTTTTTTTAAATATTCAACAGTATGATTATATTGCCATCATCTCCCTTTTACAGGTGGAAAAACTAAGGCTTGGAAAGAATACTTTGCCCGAGTGCATTCAACCAATCAGTGCTGGAGGCAAGATTGAAACCTAAGCTGGCTGACTCCAGAGCTCAGTTGGATCCTTCAAGGACCATCCAAAGTTCCTCCTCCTGTACCCATCTCTCTATGTTGCCAGTTATGAGCTAAGTGTCCTCTGAAGTCATGGCATTTACCATCCATCCCCTTTGGTATTCATACCCTCCTTAGGGTATCAGGTATATTGTCATTCATATTTATTACAATGTGCTTACACTGGGGCTTCTAGAACTCCCAATCTCAAGAACTTAACTTTGGGAAGGACAGATCTACATGATTAGACCTGCCAGGGGAAGTTTTAACATTGTCTAAGCTAAGCAACGGTTTTCCAGTAGTCATGTATGGATGTAAGAGTTGGACCATAAAGAAGGTTGAGCACTGAAGAACTGATGCTTTCGAATTGTGCTGCTGGAGAAGACTCTTGAGAGTCCCTTGGATGGCACAGAGGTCAAACCAGCCAATCTTAAAGGAAGTCAACCCTGAATATTCATTGGAAGGACTGTTGCTGAAGCTAAAGCTCCAGTACTTTGGCCACCTGATTTGAAGAGCTGACTCATTGGAAAACACCGTGATGCTAGGAAAGATTGAGGGCAGGAGGAGAAGGGGGTGGCAGAGGATGAGATGGTTAAATAACATCACTGACTCAATGGACAGTATGAGTTTGAGCAAACTCCAGGAGATAGTAAAGGACAGGGAAGCCTGGCATGCTGCAATCCATAGGATCACAAAGAGCTGGACATGACTTAGCGACTGAACAACAATCAATAGTCTTCAGCCTGTGTCACAGCTTGAAGGCCTCCAGTGAGGGAAAAGAGAAAAAAAGAGTATAAAAGAAAATGGTAGTAAAAGGGAAAAAATGGAAAAAGAGTTTGAAAAATAACAATAATAAAGTTAGTAGAGGGAAAGGAAGATGGGTTAGAAAGAAAAATAAATACAAGTGGTGTATTAGCCTGGGTGTGTTAGACAGAAAACAACAATGAGAAAGGTGTCTGTTACCATGTATATCCCGTGGGTTACCCATCTCATACAGGCTGGCCCAAGCTCAAGGCTAGTCATTAGAAAACAAGAGCTCTGACCCTGTGTTCACTACTAATTAGTTGGAAAATCTTGAACCATTCAGCCAGTTTCCAATCAACACACTTCACTTAATCTCAGCTGCTTCTACTCCATTACCTCTCCTGACCACTGCATGAGATGACTGGAAGAACTAAGTGACTTCACACTGTGTGAAAACACTTGGAGGGGAAAATGTATTTGGCAGAATATTACATTGCACTTCTAGAAAATATTGTAGAAGGCTTCATGATGAATGTTAGAGATCCAGAGATGAGCAAGACCTCACCTCACCTTCAAAGAACCCACAGGGCAGGGATGGAGAAAAGATGGATTAACAAATGAATTACAAAGTGGTATGATAAGTGTTGGGACTTTCCTGATGGTGCAGTAGTTAAGACTCTGCACTTACAATGCGAGGATGGCGTTAGAGTTACACCTAGTAGGTGCCTTTCTTTTAGGCTTCTTTGGTGGCTCAGATAGTAAGAATGTGCCTGAAAAGCAGGACACCTGGGTTCGATCCCTGGGTTGGGAAGATCCACAGGAGAAGGGAATGGCAACCCACTCCGGTATTCTGGCCTGGAGAATTCTGGACAGGCTCCTCTGTCGGGCTACAGTCCATGGGGTCAAAAAGAGTCGGACATGGCTGAGTGACTTTCACTTTCATGATAAGCGTAAGGCTTCCCAGGTAGCGCTAGTGGTAAAGAACTCACCTGCAGCTCATGGGATCACAAAGAGTAGGACACGTCTGAGCGACTGAACTGAATGCATAAGACACTAGAGACATGGGTTCGATCCCTGGGTAGGGAGGATCCCCTGGAGGAGGAAATGGCAACCTACTCCAGTATCCTTGCCTTGAAAACTCCATGGGCCGAGGAGCCTGGCGGGCTACAGTCCATGGGACCACAAAGAGTAGGACACGACTAAATGACTGAGCACACACATGACAAGTTTAATAAGAAAACACATCCCAAGAGTAGGGAACGGTTAACTCTATCAGGAGAGGGCAGGGAAGACAGCTTAGAAGATAATACAGGTAGCAGTATTTGTTTTATGAAAAAAAAGAAATGGAAGGTGATCAAAGGAAAGACAAGAGGTAAATAAAAATGTCCAGTCTAGCTTTAAACCCACCTGATTCACTATCAGAGTAACAATGTATTTGTTAATGTCCGACTTCTTCTCTCTGCAATTTTAATCAAGTCCTAAAAGACACTTGTGAGATTAAATCACCACCCACAAGACCTTGATTTATCCAGGGAAAATGGACTATTTCAGCCTCCATTCCCTGAGCAGAACAGACAAGCCAATTTTGCTTTAAAAAATCAACAGGTAGAGGCATAACAAAGGTCATATATTATGAGGCTGCAGATGGAAATTCAGCCCCAGCAGTTACATCGACACAGTTATTACTGTTATTACAGCTAAACTTCCTCATTCTGCTGACATTATTAACCAAGACAAACGTGGCCCTGCAGCTTTATTTCATGGGGCAGATCACCTATTAAACCAAGAACAATATCACTGTCTTTTGCAGTACTTCCAAAATTGCTTCCTGCCTCTAAGAGGTTTCCTGGGCTTTTTTCCCCTTACCCTCAAAATAGACACCATCCATCTCGTACATGTTGTATGGGCAGAATTGGTTTCGCATACCCCTGCATTTCGCCATGATATTCAGTCAGGTAAAGACGTGCAATTGTTGTGATCATTTGTGAAACCATCAGCATGCTCTCCGATAATATTATTTAGGTGCTTATAGACTGAATCCACCTTTTAAAAAGCTCAAAGTTTATCAGGCTATTTTTTTCCTCTAGGCAAAAATGCACACTTCAGGATCCATGAGTGAAACTCACCCCAGAATTTGAGAGTGCTACCTTCATCTAGAGGAAGAAACTGAGTCCCAGACAATATAAATGACTTGACCAAAACTACGCAGCTATATGTGGCTGAACAGGAATTAAAACTGAGGTCATATAAAATGTTTTCTTACCTATTTAATCTAGAAAAATAAGCTACTCTTTGAAACATGATCTTATTATTTTTCTTGTGCGCTCACTCGTGTCTGGAGAAGGCAATGGCAACCCACTCCAGTATTCTTGCCTGGAAAATGCCATGGACGGAGGAGCCTGGTAGGCTGCAGTCCATGGGGTCGCTAAGAGTCAGACACAACTGAGCGACTTCACTTTCACTTTTCACTTTCATGCATTGGGGAAGGAAATGGCAACCTACTCCAGTGTTCGTGCCTGGAGAATCCCAGGGATGGGGAAGCCTGGTGGGCTGCCGTCTATGGGTCACACAGAGTCAGACACGACTGAAGCGACTTAGCAGCAGCAGCAGCAGCATTCATGTCTAACTCTTTTCAGCCTCATGGACTGTACCTGCCAAACTCTTCTGTCCCTGGAATTCTCCAGGCAAGAATATTGGAGTTTGTTGCCATTTCCTCCTCCAGGGTATCTTCCTGATCCAGGGATCGAAACTGAGTATCCTGCATTGGCAGGCAGATTCTTTACTACTATGTCACCTGGGAAGCCGATTCTTTTGCAAGAAGATCACAAGTCCTTATTTGCTATGTGGATAATAACTAAAATTCAAACTACCTTTATTTGACTGATAGGGAAATTTACCTCATTTAATTATACTTTTTTTCACCTCAATTAATATACTGAGTAAATCATTCCCACACTTCATGTCATGTAACTTGGATTTGTTTCAGTTTGAGTGTAGTCCCTTCTGGTCAAAGGGGGAACAAATCCCCTCTAAGCATTGATGATCATGGAACTGACAATATTGACTCTTTTTAATGTAGCCCTAGGCACCCTATGTAATTGTAAATAAAAACCCAGACAGAAATAATTACAGTAATCACTCAACAGTGTCCTTGGTTCTCTTGTGAATGGAACCCTCAAGAGGTAGAGTCCAGCAAGAAGTTTAGGACAATATGATCTTTCAGAAAGGGAAAATATCTTCTAGGTTTTGTGAAACTCCAAATGATCAAAGCTTTCCCAGGAGGTTTGCCATATGGCTTGGGCTTTTGCATGTCTTTTCTTGAATTTTCTTCTTTAATAAAACACATCAACGTGTTACTGTTGAACAACAACAAAATAGCAGGACTTGATGTTCCAGTGGCATCAAGGTCGGATGTCTGACCTGCGAGGACCTCTGTGGGCTGCCTCTCCCTCGGCCTCCACTCTCCCAGCCAAGCTGGCCGCCGGCAGACAAGTGTGATGTGGGGGGCAGAGCTGTCGCCTCGCTGGTTCCTCTGGTCTGTGGGCAGCCGGACTGATCCAGGGCCAGACCTAGCTCCCCAGCTCTCTGCCTTTTGGCGACCAGCCACCTGGAGTCTGTTCAAATGAACAAGCTGCCTTTTCTTCCTACATATTGGTTTCTCCTCCATTTGAAAACAAAACTCTTCCCCATCTGCTTGCTTCTGGGATCACCATAATTGCATGGAGGATAATTGGCGGCAACTCAATCTGAGGAAAACCCTGTTGATTCGAAGCACAGGCTCAATAAACGTTTGTGTTTCATCGTTTTGCTAAATGGAGCCTGTGTCCCAGCCAGCTTTGCTAACGCAGGAGGAGAAATTAATGGGAGCCATATGAAGAAGAGGGGAAGCATTGAACAATATTCTACCATGACCTCTTTGTTTCTAAGAATTCTTTGCTGTCAAGGGAGCTATTGATTTGTCTGGAAAGTGTCCCCCCCAATCCATAAAGCACAAAGTAAGTGACATCAGGATAGAGCTCTAAAAACAATGGTACTGCCAAGAATAGGGCTATTTACCTGACTCCACGTACTAAACTGTGGTTCTGGATATGAGTACTGAGCCGGACGACTTCAATAAAAAAAGAAAAAATCATTGCCTTAATACCTAACATTTGCTTTCTGAAATAGTCCTTGACGCCGTGAAATAAGCCTCGCAAGTTTGTGCATAATCCAAGCAGGGAGTACGAGAGAATAAACTAGTCATTCGCACACCTGGGTTTGAGTCTTGATACTCACAAGCTGTATGACCTTGCTGTCCTTAAATCTTAGCCTCGGGGGTCTCATCTCTAACATGGGGATGAAGAATCATTTCTAACTCATTGGGTTGCTGTGAATGAGATGGTTCGTGTAAGTGCTACATCAGTGTCTGGAGCATAGTAAGCTCTGTAACACTTGGTTATTATTACTTATTACATTTGGTGTTCATTCAACAAACCGGTACTGAGTATTTACTATCTATCCGGCACTCTTTTATGTTCTGTATATACAACATAGAAAAAAACAATGCTTGGCAGTCATGAATCTTAGAGACTTGTAAGGGAGGTAGGCAATAAAGCAAGGAAATAAATTAGTAAATGAGATTGTTTGAAATAGTAACAATTTCTATGATGAAAATAAAACAACCTAGATGTCCATTGACAGATGAATGAATAAAGAAGATGTGGTGCTGTGCTTAGTCACTCAGTGGTGTCCAACTTTTTGCGACCCTATGGACTGTAGCTAGCCAGGATCCTCTGTCCATGGAATTATCCAGGCAAGAATACTGAGGTGAGTAGCCTTTCCCTTCTCCAGGGGATCTTCCCAACCCAGAGATCAAACCCAGGTCTCCCGCATTGCAGGCAGATTCTTTACCAGCTGAGCCACAAGGGAAGCCACAGGGAACTATACTTAATATTTTGTAATAACCTATAAAGGAAAAAATCCAACAAAGAGTATATATAGCTAAATCACTGTGTTGTATACCTGAAATTAACACGAGGTTGTAAATCAACTGTATTTCAAAAAGAAAACAAGAGAAGTAGAAAAAGACTAAGATAGGGACTATAAGCTTGGATAGAATTTAGGAAAAGCCTCCTTAAACAAGGTTCCGGGGGCGGGGGGGGGGGGGGGGGGGCGCGGTTCCTTGGTGGCTCAGATAGTGAAGAATCTGCCTGCAATGCAGGAGACCCGGGTTCAATCCCTGGGTCAGGAAGATGCCCCTGGAGGAGGAAATGGCAACCCACTCCAGTGTTCTTGCTTGGGAAATCCTATGGATAGAAGAGCCTGACAGGCTACAGTCCATGGGGTCGTAAAGAGTCGGACACGACTGAGTGACTAACACTTTCCCTTTCCCTTTCACTTCCCTAAAGAGGAAATATCTGAATCACAACTTGAAAGCTTAGGCATAGAAAAGAGCTAGGGCGAAGGTCAGTAGTGGGAATGACCCTGACATGTTTAAGAGGAAAAAGGAGACCAGTGAGGCTGGAACACAGTGAACAAGGGATGAGAGAGATGTGAGATGAAATCAGAGGACTTTGCAGGACCCTGTAGTTCAAGGTAAGTATTCTTTTGTACACTGTGGAAGGTTCTGTAAGTAACTAGAGTCATGTAATTTTTCATGTTTAAATGTTCACTCTGGCTGCCTGGAGAACACTGTCATGAGCTTAAGCAGGAGCAGGCCAATAGCAGACTGGTGCTGTGACTTCATTGGTGGAAGGAGCAAGATGGAGAAGGGTAGATAGTATTTGAGCTATATTCCAGTACGGTACAGTGCCAGTCCATCAGCCTGGCATTTGCTTACTTTCACTGATCTGATTAAGCTGAGTTTCTGAATTTTAGTCCTGAGATCACCTGTCCAGCAGCAGTCATATAGACAGTGAAGAGGGTTGGAAGAAGGTGTATTCAAGGGACCTTTTCACTACACCAAGTAGGCAGGATGAGGTAGTAGAAAGTGCCCTGGGGTTTTGTCAAAAAAGCCAAGAATGAGCTGGATTCCACCACCTACCAGATGTGTCACTTTGATCAAGATAGTCAACATCCAGCCTCAGCTGTAGCCTCATCTGCAAAATGAGGGGGAATTCCAAACTCATGGACTGGTGAGGATAATATATGTAGAAACTGTTCTGTGAACTTTAATGTGGTATTAAAATGTAAGAAAGTATTTCCAAACAGAGAGCTGGAACAGATGGTTTCTGCTTTTCTTGATGTTCAGTGCCCAACCACAGGGCCAACTGGGCCGCATCTTGTTTGAGTTTCTATATTAGTTTCCTACGCCTGCAGTAACAAATTAACACAAACTGGGTGGCTTAAGATAAGACAAATGTATTCTCTCACAGTTCCAGAAGCCAGAAATCCAAAAACAAGGTGCTGGCATGGCCATGCTCTCTCGAAAGACTCTAGGGAAGTGCCCTTCCTTGCTTCTTTAAACTTCTGGTAGCTCTGGGTGTTCTATGGTTTGTAGCACCATTACTCCAATCTTTGCCTCCATCTTTACATGGCCTCTCTCCTACATGTCTGTGTATCTCTGTCTTCACAAGGCACCCTCCCTGTGTTGCGGTTTTCTCTTCTTCTAAGGACACAGTCATGTTAGATTAGGGCCCACCTTAATCAAATATGACCACTTCTTTAACTTGGTTACTTCTGAAAGTACCCTATTTTTAAACACAGGGACCAGGTTGCAGAGATTAGGACTTTAACATATCACTCCAAGGAACACAAAAAAGAAAATGTGCAGATTTGAACCATCCTGGCATCTTGCTAAACAAGAGGGTAGTGTCCAGTTTAGAGTTGCAGGACATAGCTTTGCAAAAAGGCAAAATGAAGAATCCAGGATATAGGACCATGAGCAGACGGGATAAAATGGGATGCTTGATGTTTTGGTTAAAAATTAAGCTGGAGCCATCTGGTGGCCCTAAGGAGGGTTGTCAAGTTGGAAGAACTAAGCAAAAGAGGGACTAGAGAATAAGCCAGCATTGTTATGGAAAAAGAAAGAGTTAAACTGGTACACCTGGGGTGGAGGAGACAGTTGCCACACACAAGGGACATGGCCAAAGCATTGCATTTTTTCAGGAAAAGAGTGTTACCCAATAAGAAACAAAGAGAATGATTCAAAGAAAGTAGGTTTCAAGTTCTGCAGGTCATTAATTGAGCACAGGTGGAAGCCCTAAAGATATTAGACTGTAAGTCACTCTGAACTGTATATGTGTTAGATGGTGCCTCAGTCTGGCAGGGAGCCATGTTCCTAGGCAGATAAGACAGAATTTTTAAAAATTTTCCTTTATCAGTTTCCTTTTTGATTTTTGTTTTAATATTTAATTTTAAACTGTTCATGAATATATGCTTAATTACACTAAACAGATAAAGTAAGCAATAATCTCAACTTATTAATATTTTTCCTTTCTCAGCTGGGGGAGAAGCTTTAATTCTGGAATAAACTGGGTACATTAAGAAATATTCAAATGGAGCTTCATGGGATGTCTTCTGAAAGAAATTAGTTCAAGGAATGTCGAATTTTGTGTAGAAAGGAAAGAACTGGAATATTCTCTTTCCACAAGAAATCATAGTGGCTTTCAGAGATCAAAGCTGCAGGCAAATCATTATACTAGTGCTCGTGAGATGAAATGTACACTTTGAATCCATAAAGTGGAACCGACGGTGTTTCTTCCACGGCATCAAGTACTGTCACGTGAATTTCACTATATATAATTCACCCACATATGTCATATCAAACCATATTAGCAGACATTTAGAAGCACCAACACTGTACCAAACTCTGCGAGAGATTCAATATGCTAGTGTAGTTGTATGTCTCTTGTAGTTGTAAGTCTCTGTTATATATTTACCCATTTATCTCCCACTCTAGACTGAATGTCCCCTAAAAGCCAGGGATGTCTTTCATTTCCATATGCCTAGATCAGTGTTTAACCAAAACTCAAAGAATGAATTTACCTAACATACAAATATCTCACTTAGCCCTAATTCTAGGAGAGAAAGCTCTTGGGGAACATGACCTTCAAACTGAGGTTTGAAGAAAGAAAAAAGACATTCCAAGCAGAGAAAATGAGATGAACAAAGGCATGGAAGGAGGAAATCACGGCAATTGGTAGATGGCAAATTTGAAGTTAAGACCAAAATATGAGCTGGAGACATACAGCGGCCACATGCAAGTGATCCCAGGCTATCTTTCCAGACTTCAGTATCAGCTGGGGTTCAATCCAGAAACACAAACCACCCTAGGTGTCTCAGTCAGGAAGTGGTTTAACATAGAGAATTGGGAGTTTATAGGATTCTTGGAGCTGCTGGACTGTACCTCCGGGAACATCTCCCAATCTACACAGAATGAGCCATCAGGAGAGGTAGTATATCTGAGATCCCTGGAGCTATGCCAGAATCAGGAAGCTGGAACTGCCGCTCATGCTCCACCATGATTGCCTCCAAATGCCCCCAGAAGCTGGTGGTGGCCAATGGAAAGCTTCTGCAGAAATACCCACCAATCCAGGTTCTTGTCCAAGAAGGTCAGGAAGACAGCACCTTCCAAATACCACACAAAATCACTCATTGGAAGCCCCTAATTCAAACCCAAAGCCCTATCCATAAAGACATGTTAGTCGCTCAGTTGTGTCTGACTTCTTGTGACCCCATGGACTGTTAGCCTCCCAGTTTCCTCTGTCCATGGAATTCTCCAAGCAAGAATACTGGAGTGGGTAATCATTCCCTTCTCCAGGGGATCTTTCTAACCCAGGGACAGAACCCAGGTCTCCTGCATTGCAGGCAAATTCTTTACCATCTGAGCCACCACTCATTGGAAAAGACCCCGATGCTGGGAAAGATTGAGGGTCGGAGAAGGGGCGACAGAGGATGAAATGGTTGGATGGCATTACTGACTCAGTGGACATGAGTTTGAGCAAACTCTGAGAGATAGTGAAGAACAGGGAAGCCTGGCATGCTGCAATCCATGGGGTCGCAAAGAGTCAGACACAACTTAGCAAAAGAACAACAACAGCATCCATAAAGAATTCTAGGAAATGTAATTTTAATGTAGTTTTCACCTTTTTAACTTGTTCAACTAGAAGGAAGTTGGTGGTTTGAGTGATCCAAACCACAGCATTCAGAAAACCTGTTACAGTATTAAAGTGCTGATGATAAAAGCGATGGTTTGAGAAATTTTTCCAGGATGAATTAAATGGAGTCTGAACACAGAGAAACTAACAGAAACAAATGAAAAATTTATTTTATAACGTGTACTAAATATTACTCAGAGATTTTATTGATTACAAAAATCTTTTTAAAGAAAATATGTTTCCTGCTTTGGAGTATGTGTGTGTATGTATGTTGGTGTGCGTGTGTGTGTGTGTGCGTGTGTGTGGTGTGTTTTAAGGAAACTGTTTTATGACTGATAAGGGCATTTATCAGTCAGGAACAATGAAATACTGATAAGGAAAAAGCGTCCCTCAGCTCAGAAGGACTGCCTACTGTTGTCATCTTACACTGTAGCCTGCTGAATCCTGGAGCCATCCACAGGATTTCTTGAATTCATTTGGCATTTCAAATATCAGCTGCAGTTTTAGGTCAAGCGTTGGCTTAAATTTCTATGGGGTTTGTTCAATATGGTGCCTCGGGTTTGGGTATTGGCGAACTGTCATTGTAATTGTGCATTTAATTTGATGTGACTTCAGTATGTACCTCTCACTAAAACCTCCTGAGCAGCTTTTAGAATCCTTGATTAGTTTAGGAAAAGAAAAAAAAGTTTCTCCATTAAAAGAAAGAAATAAAAATGGCCACATTAGTCATGAGGCTTTTGAGATTTGTGGCTGTGAGAGAACAAAGTCCCCATCACAGCTACCTTCCAAGTTGCTCTCCACTGCACCACCGGGAAGTGGGGACACATGTAGGCAGCCTCGGCTGAATCTCAACGTTGCGCTGTACCAGCTAGTTACTTCACCACTCCAAGTCTCAGTTTTATCTTCTGTAAAATGGAAATGACACTTACTTTATAAAATGGTTGAGGAGATTAAAAAGATAGTACTTTCTGGCCTATAACACATAGTTTGGGCTTCCCAGGTGGTGCTAGTGGGTAAACAACCCACCTGCCAATGCGGGAGACATGAGAGACGTGGGTTCAATCCCTGGATTGTGAAGATCCCCTGGAGAAGGGCATGGCCATTCACTCCAGTATTCTTGCCTGGAGAATCCCCATAGACAGAGGAGCCTGGCGAGCTGCGGTCCGTAGGGTCACAAAGAGACCCTATGTGACCATAGGGTCGTACAATTGAAGTGACTTAGCATGCATGCATGCATACACGGTTTATATACTATATAAGTATAGTGATAGCTTTAATAAATATTGATGCATTCTCTCTTTCTCTCCTTTGCTGCTTAAATAGTGTAATACTGTGTGTTCCCTTGTTTCTAGTACCTATGTATATACCTGGTACATAGTAGGTTCTTGAAAACTGGTTTATGGATAATTAATTAATGTTAGGATGGACAAGTGGGTTGTTTACAATGGTCACTCATACCATGAACAACTGTTGGTTGACTAGGCTGTGCCTACATCTCTGTAACGCCAGGTAGTGGGTTTATAGTGCAGACTCCAGCCCATGCTGAGCAGTGAAGCAACTGTCATTTTCACTCCTGACTAGAACCCGACAGGACACTCCCCTTTCTGCCTCACGAGGCCTTTCTTGCATTTGAGGCCCCAGGAGTAATTGTCCTTTCCTACAGGCTTATTTCACAGTCGATTATCCTGTGGCAGCCCCAGTCATCTCATTTTAAACATGTATAGCATGTCCTTGAAGAACCCAATTGCTTCAACAAGAAGCAGTCACTCAAAATATTAAATATCACTCCATCTTCAAAGCAACTTATCATATCATCCAGCCTCTTTTGTGCAAGATTGGCTCTTATCAAAAAAGAAAAGAAAAAGAAAACATAGTTGCTTAGAGACACAATCAGTCAATTACCGAGCCATGGTGGCCATAGTGCTGGATATCATCAAAGAAACGACACCCAGTGACAGGCTCAAATACAGCCATTTGGGCACCAATATCCAAATAAGTACCTTGCACCAAATAAACACGAGGCTCCAATTCTCCACAACACAAAAGAACCTAGATGTACAATTCCCGTGGTCTTGGTGGGAGTCCCATGGCTTATTCTCGCCTCCTGGATCCTCTATGTGGGTATTTATCTCGACGGTGTCATTAGTGACTGCAGAAAGGAGTGCCAACACCACACTGCTGCTTCCAAATCACTGCAGACCGCAGAGACAGGGTGGTTTGGATAACTCCTGAGAAGCAGGCTGCTAGACGAGGTTTCTTCTCCTCCTTGAGAAGTGAAATTATACAAGCCTTTGATCTCACTTTATTTTCTTTCTCTGAAGTGAATTTTTTGCCTGTGGAAAGTCCAAGACTAGCAGGCCAGGAAAATGAAGGGTTGTACTTGCCAGTGAGAAAGGTCAAAGGAGAGGAGCAACCTTGCTCTCAGTGGTCAGTTTTCCTACCACCACCCCCCCTTCCCCTATCTAGGAGGGGTTAGAAGAAAACTGTCCAAATATCGGAGGATTCTTGTCCTGGCTTCAGTCTAATCGGAAAGCTTGCCCAGCTTCCTTGCTCCACCTCGGTTTTCCTTTCCATTGAGTGAGTAGAGTCAGTCAGATTTTTCTTCCTCAGAGAAATACTTGAAAACAAAGGTGCTTTCAGGTTTGAAGTGCTTCTGAGTTCACTGGAGCATAAGTGTGACAGCAACTCAATCAGAAAAAACTGGGCTTGCTTCTGGGGTCTATGCGCCTGTGTGCTCAGTCATGTCTGACTCTTTGCAACCCCATGGACTGTAGCCTTCCAGGGTCCTCTGGCCATGGAATTTTCCAGGCAAGAATACTGGAGTGGGTTGCCATTTCCTCCTCCAGGGGATCTTCCCAACCTAGGAATTGAACCCATGTCTCCTGCATTGGCAGGCAGATCCTTTACCACTGCATCACCTGGGAAGCCCCACTCTGGTCTATGAGGAATGTACAAAAAGGACACCATTCACCCCCATGTTCAACTTCCCACTCTGTTCCCTAGAGAGGCCCCACCTCTGCATGGAGACATAGGAATGGGATCCTGCCCTCAATCAAGGACTGTCTATGAAGCTTCTTCTTTTTCCTGAAAATGGAAACATGGGTCTAATCAGAAAAATTAAACTAAGCCAACAAATAATTGAGAAGGAAAAAAGTTAAACCAAAACTGGCTTAGCATAACTTCACAACTGTGAAGTGTTAGGAAGATAGCCATTACACCATGTAGCTACCACCCATAGGGCTGAGAAAACTAAGAGGACAGATAAGCATTATTAAAACAGAACAAAGACCCCATAAGGCTGAAACCCAACTCGGACTTCCCAGGAGGGAGTGCTGCATGGCTGAAGCTGGTGTTTCTTAGGGGATGTGATGGGACTGGTCCTACAAAAGTTTGAAAAACTTCAATGTACTTTCAGCTGCTGGGGTGAAGAAGCACCCCCTAAGTAATAAGTACAGGCACTGGAGACTGAATAAAGCAAGAAGGAAAAAACAGGAACAGGTACCTTCTCCCCTCCAGTCTTGCTCACAGTATCCCTTTAGTGTTTCGTTTCAGCAAGACTTAACAGAGAGCAGTGGGCAAAGCAGACAGATAGTTGTAGAGTCCCAGTGCCTGCATCACACGAGGGAAAAGAGAAGGGTCAGTTTATAGTGGGAAGATAATTCCTTAATAACTGGCCTTAGGGAATAAATAAGGAGAGAACGAGATATGTACCATTTAGGGGTTGGTGCTATAAAGACAAAGGGTAGAGAGTAAGAAGAGAGAAGCAAAAAACTGGAACAAAAGTAATCAGTAGAAAATGGAATTTCTTGGAATTCACAAGAAAAATATAAAGAGGGAGTAAACATAACACAGAATGTAAGGCCAGGGCAAGGCTGTTGGGCAGGGACAGGTGGCAGTGAGCGAGACAGATCTTAACATCAGAGCATGAACTCTGATTTAAATACAAGTTACATCAGTTATTCAATGTAGGACCCTGGGCAACTTGCTCAAACTTTGCGTTTCTTTGTCCACATCTGCAAAATAGGGATAATGACACTAGCTGTGTTGTAACGTTACTGTGAACGGTGGGTGAGATAATTTTGTAAAAGGGCTTAATGAGTGAATGGCATAAAGCAAGATCTCATTGTTTTGTGTAGTTTTTTTAAATATATTTCAAATCTATTCACACTTGCTGTTCTCTTTTGCGATGTTATGAAAGAAACTGCTCTTTGTGTCCCATTACTCACTTTTTATTTCAGCATAATAGTGGAATTTTTATCTGGGCACCTGGCTACACAGAGTTATAACTTCTTTCTCAGCTATCTCTGTATCTGTGCCTCGTAGGTTAAGTTCTGATCAATAGGATAATAAGCCAAGTGATGGTGCAACTTTTGAGTGCTGTCTTTAAAAGAATAGGCACTGTCTCCTCTTTCCTTCCTGCCTTAATGCTGGCTAGAATGTAGACATCCCAAGGAGCCCTCTTGACTTTTTGGATGAAGGCAGCACCTTAGGGAAGGCAGAGCAACAACATAAAAGGAGCCTGTTCACGTGACAACATCACACAACCATCATAGTAGCTCAGACTTTGTGTAAGAGAGAAATAAACTTCCATTGTATTAAAGTCACTGTAATCTGGAGTGAAGCAGACTTAATCCCTGTCTTCATGGAGCTTTCATTCTAAAAAGAAAGTATAGCTATTATAAATGTGTATCTGAGAGCATACTTTTGATTCAAGAAACAGAATAATCAGAACCTAGGAGGTTTTGAAATAAAGGTTTGTATGTCTCACAGAAAAAGGAATTCAAGTGGCTCTGGGGTTCATTCAGTAGCTCACCAATAACAGGATTCTATGTCAGCTTCTCTGTAATGCTCTTGGACCTGTCCTCATGGTGTAAAGATAGCCGCCATAGCACCAATCATATCCTCACACACAAAAATACGTAAAGCAAGAAAAATGGTCCCTGTTTGTACTTCTCTTCCATCAGAATGGAAAGTCTTTAACAAATGTCTTATCAGTTTTGGTCTCAGGTTCCATTGGTTAGTATTGGAACACATGCCAATGCCATAACAGCTAGGGAGGCCTGGCCAGCAAGGAACTGACATTCTTAGCTTTTACAGGCTTTGGAAGGTGGGCTTCTCAGGAAAGGAAGAAGTAGGCTAACAGTATTGTTAGGCATCAATCTTTTTTGGAACGATTCTTTGCTTTTTGTAACTTTCATGTGGATAGGTTAGTGCTGAAATTCTTCTCCAAATGTGTTTATTTATACCTTATTGTCTTGTTGAGTTGCCACCTTATATTATATAGGAAATAAAGTAGGGTTAATTAATTAAATTTTTTTCTGTACTATTATTTAATTCAATTATGCCATGCATCAGGCTTTGTGTTGAATACCTGAAACACATTATATCATTTAATAAAGCGTGGTTTCTGAGAATTGCTGGTCATCTGCTTGTAGCCTTCCAAAGCACTGCATTTTTGTATGGATAAAATAAAGCTGGATGATAGAAAGTACTGTGAATCAATTTTCAATATGTTCAAGAATCAACATTGCAGAAAGCAGACATCTTATTATCTTGGCCAAACTACATAAAGTGTTGGCTTAGCTTTTAGCTATGGTTTCAAATCGATTCTGATAATGGTGACAGAAAACACAGTGAAAAACTAAAACATATCTGGCATTTTCCTGTCAAATATACCAACCACTCCCTGGGAAATGAGACATTGGTCAAGAATTTAGATTGACTCACCACGGTTACTCCAGAACTTATCAAAAAGTCTCAAAGTTCTTCTAATTTGCTTAAATATTTGCCGCAGTTGTACACTCTGCTAGTTACTTGCAATGCAAAAATTGCTACACATTCTCATGTACACTGCGGACTCTCCTTTAAATCTGCTGAATTTAAGAAATTAATGCTTGGAGATTTTATTAAAATTGCCACTCTCACATCCCATCACCATCACACAAGTGGTCAGATTGCAGATATGGTAGATGCAGTGAAGAAACTTGTAGAAAGAATTGTCCAATGAGACTAGACTAGACAGGTTCCTCGTCACAGAGCACAGCTCAAGGGTGGAGTCAGGACTGCAGTTTAGCGAGCTGTGCAGAATCTCATATCTTGACAACATCGAGACTTCTATATGTGCAGCATCAACACAAACAGAGCCTAGAATAATTGGTTCTCAAATTTGTGTGGTCATAATAATCACATTAAGGAGTGTATTAAAATATAGATTCTATGTGCTAAATTGTTTGAGTTGTGCCCAACTCTTTGCGACCCTATGGACTATGGCCCACCAGGTCCTCTGTCCATGGGATACTCCAGGCAAGAATACTGGCATTGGTTGCCATTATTAATCTCTACTCTTGACCTCCCCTGGAGGAGGACCTCCAGGGTATCTTCCTGACCCAGGGACTGAACCCCATCTCCTGCATAGCAGGCAGATTCTTTACCACTGAAACACTGGGGAAGTCCATAGATTCTTATATCTTATCCCAAACTGTGTGAGTGGATCTGGGCTAAAGTAGGCAAATCTGCTTCTCTGACATGAATTCCAGGTGGCTTTGATACACCTGGTAGACCAGATCATAGACCATAATTTGAGAAACAGAGTCTAGATGCCATTTTGTTGGCATCTACTATTCCAACTTTGAGTTATACAATTTAGTCTTTATGAATTTGGCCTAAAGTAGGATCCCTTTAAAACTGAAATCACATAGGTCAAGTTGTGCAATGATTAGACATCACAAAAATCAACATGGCATTACCATGTTCACTGGGTGAGATTTGTATGTATATACACGCATGCATAGTCCAGCAACTAACAGAATCAGAGCTATTAAAACATCTAATCTCCATCACTTAGGAAATAAAGTATCAAATTTATCAGAAATAGAATGTAAAGAACATAATTATTTTAAGACTACCACAAACTATTATAATTAAGTTATCTAATAGTTTTAAATCTATTGGCACAAGGTTCAATTTGAGGTATCCTCTTCCAGGATAAACAGTTATATTAATTTTAGGGAGTAAGAGTAAAGATTTGAGAGTCAAGGAATTAAGACACATTAAATCTTAGTCTAACAAATATCCTTATTTCCCCATTAGGTTCCCAGGAGACATTTATGCAAAATACAGAAGCAGGACTTTTAGAATAAAAGGACCACTAAATTAATAAAGCACAAATCCTCCTACTATTTCACTCTGTTACATGGCAGAACTGGAGCAAGTTTGCTTTTGTCTCGAGACCTAGGCAGGGTCTAGGACTCCTGCTCTCTTCCTGTAAATCTAAATTCTGCGGCAATTATATGCGGTCAAATCTATGTGGAGAGGGATGGAAGAGAGGTGGCAGGATACAGAGAAGAGAGAATGAGACCAGGAATGAGGAGGAAATCCAGAGGGTGAGCCCTGGCCTGAGTTGCCTACTTTATAATACACTGAGAGACTGAAAAATAACTAACCAGGAAACCAGGAGTCACTAGAATGGCAGGCCCTGCCGAGTTCTGCTTATCACACGAAGAGATATCAAAAGGGCAAAGGAAAGAAGCCACTCCCACCTTTAAGGACCGTAAGCCTGCCTGAAACAAGGGTATGGCTCTAAGGTGGGCTTTCATCTGACCAATCATATCAGCAAGTCTGGCTCAGATTCTTGTGCGGTCACTGCTCCTTTCCCTTGGGTCCTGGAGAAGACTCTTGAGAGTCCCTTGGACAGCAAGGAGATCAAACCAGGCAATCCTAAAGGAAATCAACTCTGAATATTCATTGGAAGGACTGATGCTGAAGCTGAAGCTCCAATACTTTGGCCACCTGATGTGAAGAGCCAGCTCATTGAAAAAGACCCTGATGCTGGGACAGATTGAGGGCAGGAGGAGAAGGGGGCAACAGAGGATGAGATTGTTGGATGGCATCATCGACTCAGTGAACATGAGTTTAAGCAAACTCAGGGAGATGGTGAAGGACAGGGAAGCCTGGTGTGCTGCAGAGTCAGCCATGACTGAGCAATTGAACAACCACCACCACCACCTCACAGCAAATACAGAGGGATGGGGCAGGGGCAGTGGAAGGAAAGTCCGAGTTTGCTCCAGCTGTGATTCACTCCATAATTGGTTTTGACCTTGAAATGGATTGGCCAATCTGTTTCCTCACTCCTACCTACCTTTCTAAATCTTACTCAACTTTTAGTGTTCAGCTCAAATACATTCTTCTGCCTGACACCCAAGCAGGTAACTCTTTCTCTGCAATCAAATGGTGCACATCTATACCATCCGATAATCGCCAGCTCACTTACGGACAGATTGTGAATGACTTCACTTATAAGAAAGTAAGCTAACCCTTGTATGAATCCATAGAATAATTAGGAAGAGTCTCAGAAATGTGATCATGCCTCCTCTCTGTAACTAGATTCTCTGTTCCTGAAACACAGCATTTTTGTTTCAAATATTTTGGTAATCTTTTGTATCACCTGTAATGTATAATCTAGAAATCCCCTCACTTATGAACAGTCAATTTACGAACTTGCATTGCAGCAAAGATTTTCACTCGGGTGAAAGGGAAGCAATCTGCCGTCCATCAACAGATGGTTGGGCATAGTCCCTTGAGATGTGGGGATCAAGTCTTTCATTAATTAATGGCATGTCTGAAGCAGTACCGTGCTATCAACTTATTTTTTAATAAAAAAAATAAAAATGCAAGCTTACTGCGGGAAATGTTTAAGAAGATTTTAAAGATCAAAACTGTCAAATAATCACAAAACTTGACATAAATATGCTGACAGAGATTGCTTGTCGGGTATCCTGAGACTTCTGAACAAATAAGCTAATGAACAGCCTTTTGAATCTTGACTTGATCATAAGTTAAAGACGATTTTGGATGGGCATGTAGTAATTATTCAGTAAATTTTTATCTGATTTTAATTTCTTTGGCTTCACAACTAAATTTTTAACCTTTTCAAAGCCAAGCACGTTATCAGCTTCTTTTGCATTCACCACAAAAGACCAAACACAGAGCTAAACACCACTGCCAACCATAGAAAGAGAACAAATTTTAAAAACCATCATCCAAAATAAGTCCACAGTACATACTTGTGTGTAAGAGTCTACACACTAACATGGATATTTTTTCTCCAAGAAAATATCCCAGGGAAGGAAAGGAAAGGAAAGGAAAGAATGTGGAGATTTTCAGATACTTGTGTGCAGCAGAGGATGTAGGTCCAGGTCAAACAACTTTCTTCACATGGAAGCACTCATTGAGTATCCCACTTTGGGTACGTTGCCTAGTCATTCTGTGCCTCAGTTTACTCTTCTGTAAAATAGAGGTGACAATAATAGCAGGACCTATCTCAGTCAGTCAGTCCGAAGCTCAAAAGAATTAGAGGTTGGCAGACTAACACCCATGGAGCTTTCCAGGTGGCACTAGTGGTAAAGAACACGCCTGCCAATGAAGGAGATGTAAGAGACACGGGTTTGATCCCTGGGTCGGGGAGATCCCCCGGAGGAGGGCATAGCAACCCACTCCAGTACCCTTGTCTGGAGAATCCCACGGACAGAGGATCCTGGTGGAGTATAGTCCATAGAGTCACAAGAGTCAGACACAACTGAAGCAACTTAGCGCAGCACACAGAAACCGCCACCCATAGCTGAAATCTGGCTTACCACCTGTTTTTTTTTTAATATAAATAAAGTTTTATTGGAACACACGCACAAGAGTTAATGCATGTGAATGCGTAGAGTTTCCCTGCCCTCTAGCCAATGCTCAGTGAGTGCTAGCTATTGTTTTTGTGGTGTCAGGAGACGGTAGTTCTAGCTCTGCTGCTATTGCGCCCTTTGATTCTATTTCTTTGAGAAATGGAAATACTTAAGTATTTAAACCTAATGATCTCTAGTGCTAATTCTAACCTGAATGATTCATATTCACATTATTCATATCCTTCTTTTCAACAAAGAAAATGCACAAGGTAATGGAAAGAAAAATATAGACACAGAAAAAAGAAACCAAGCAGAGTAAATTATTTGGCAGAAAGCATCCTGCCTCCCCTTCTCACACCCAGAATAAAAGCAGCTGAGGGACGGAACAGGATACAAGAAGAGATAGTGGCACTATAAAAAGAACGAAGAGGCAATATTTCACTCAGGGCTCTATTGCTTTTATTAACTGTGAGACAGATTCACTCAGAACTTTTAATTCTTCAAATAACAGGCATCATAAACACCATTATCTGTTTGCTTGTGCCTGTAGCATTTACTGTAATTCCTCAGATGAAAACCTCAGCTTCTAATATTACAGGACAAGGATGGAGTGAGAAAGGCTTAATGCAATTCAGGATATTCAAAGGTAAAAAGCTGCAAATGAAAATTATCACAATGAGCAAGAATAAAATTATTATAAAACTGTCACATTTCTAATATTTCATATCACTTCTGACCATAAGCTCTGCAGCTATAAAAGCAATATCTTTTACTCCCCAGTGTGCAGTGGTGATGGTTCGCATTCTTCAAGGCTTATGATGTTAAAATGCCTTTAATTATGTTCCGGATAGCTATTTGTAAGGCATTCTTAAACCTCTCCAAGGTCAGCATCTTCCTTCTCACTGATTCTCAGATCATCACTCTCTGATTCTTGCCTCACTGACATAATATTCATTTTATCCTGGGGAAAGGCACAATTGCTGAATTGGTCACACTGGCATCCGGGACGGGAGCAAGAGTGTCCCAGAAGGTACCTTTGCTGGGCACTTGACGTCTGCATTGGTCTCCTCTGCCATTCTTTAGAGGTCAGCCAAACAAAATTCAGACGGATACTTAATGCAATTCAAATGTCTGAGCTTTGCAAACAGCCACCACCTTTTGGGGCCATTTTGAGACCTGAGTACCAAGCAGATGGTCAGCGGCACAGCCCCTTATAGATTTGTGTTTCTGGCGATATCGTGTAATGGGGAACAGGAAAGCAACGTTGAGTTGTCCATCTCAATGTTAAGTAGGCACCTTGAAAATTGAAAACCTAGGTCTACCCATAGTTTATCCCGAACTTAAACAATTGCTGGCTACATTACCTACAGTGTTAGACTTTACTCCCAATCCATCCATTTACATGCTCAGACACCCAAACCCCCCAAAAGAAGTCAACTTCATGGATGGCAGGCCTTGTTAACAAGCAGCGATTGGGTAAGTTATATTTCGGGAGCACTGGCTCACCAAATTCTTGTTAAGGGCAATTTTGGAAATGTCCCTGTTTTCAGCAAGTTTCTTTTCATTTACACACATATTCGCCCACACAGACCGATACATCTGTTTCCCCTAGTCTGAAAAATAAGCAGAAAGGGAATCCAAAGCCCAAAGCTATCAGAAGGAAGACCAAGTATAGAATGGGCTACGGGGTGACTTCCAGGAACCACCTAGGTGATGGGGAATGACTTTATTCTCTTGTTAATAATTTTTAATAGTACTGTTTGTTATTGCTGTTTAGTCTCTCAGTCATGTTCGACTCTTTGCAACCCCATGAACTGCAGCACATCAGGCTTCCCTGTCCTTCACCATCTCCCAGAGCTTACTCAAATTCATGTCCATTGAGTTGGTGATGCCATCCAACCATCTCATCCTGTTGTCCCCTTCTCCTCCTGCCTTCAATCTTTTCCAGCATCAGGGTCTTTTCCAATGAATCGGTTCTTCGCATCAGGTGGCCAAAGGATTGGAGTTTCAGCTTCAGCATCAGTCCTTCCAATGAATATTCATGACTGATTTCCTTTAGGATTGACTGGTTTGATCTCCTTGCAGTCCAAGGGACTCTCAAGAGTCTTCTCCAATACCACAGTTCAAAAGCATC
Source organism: Okapia johnstoni (assembly GCA_024291935.2). Classification (NCBI taxonomy): domain Eukaryota; kingdom Metazoa; phylum Chordata; class Mammalia; order Artiodactyla; family Giraffidae; genus Okapia; species Okapia johnstoni. Next base: position 38,906,773 of record CM044308.1, on the reverse strand, counting down.
AATTCTTCGGCACTCAGCTTTCTTTATAGTCCAACTCTCACATCCATACATGACTACTGGAAAAACCATAGCTTCGACTAGATGGACCTTTTTTGGTAAAGTAATGTCTCTGCTTTTTAATATGTGTCTACGTTGGTCATAGCTTTTCTTCCAAGGAGCAAGCATCTTTTAATTTTGTGACTGCAATCACCATCTGCAGTGATTTTGGAGCCCGAGAAAATTAAGTCTCTCTCTGTTTCCATTATCTCCCCATCTATTTGCATGAAGTGTTGGAACCGGATGCCTTGATCTTTGTTTTTTGAATGTTGAGTTTTAAGCCAGCCTGTTCACTCTCTTCTTTCACCTTTACCAAGAGACTCTTTAGTTTTTCTTTACTTTCTACCATAAGGGTTGTGTCATCTGCATATCTGAGGTTACTGATATTTCTCCTGGCAATCTTGATTCCAGCTTGTGATTCATCCAGCCCAGCATTTCTCATGATGAATAGTACTTTACTGTGTTTTTTGCAGCAATTGAGAGACATCTATGCCCACTACAGGAAATTTGGAAAATACAGAAATGTTATGGAATAAGTTCTACCACTCAGGGACTGCCACTAATATGATTTTGGTATATTTTTAACTGAATCTTTATAAGTATTTTTTATATTGCATTGTCTATTTGTTTTATACCTCTTCATTTCTAACCTCGACCTAATCCCAAATTTTGTTTATTGTCTGTCACCCCCCTCACCCTGAAATGTTCCTTCTGCCCTGAAAAGTATGCTTCTGAAAGGAAAAGAATTTTCCTATTCTTTGCTTTCACAGAACCCAGGATCTCTCGGGCCCAATGGATTAGTGAATGCACCCAACTGATTAGTGAATGCACCAATTCATTGAGATCCTGCCGAACATGTAACTTTAGATCTTATATTTCTCTCCCAACACTACAACAGAGTAATAAGCACATCTTATACATTACGACACAATCCCTCCAATCTCTCCATTTATCCAAGTACTACCGAAGAAGCAGATACCCGTATGCCCTAATGCAGCTGGTGAATGCCTCTCACAGACTTTTGCTTCCAGTCTGAAAGCATTTCTCATTCCCCAGAGACATTCATGGGAACCCTATGCACAACCTGGAGGTGTGCCCATGAGGCCACCCTTGACCAATGACAGTCAGGAGCCAGTGGACAAATCCTCTTCTTATCCCTGAAGAAGATGGTTCTGAGATGTCTTTCACAAACCCCTCTGAATGTCCAGATGGGTTTGAGTTCATCAGCCAAGGACAACATGAAAACACATTATTGTTCTGGTTCTCCCTTCTTCCTTCTATTTTGCTCTGCAAGCCACCCCCAGGGAAACCCATCCTAAAGATTCAAAAAGCCTTCATCTTAGATTCTGCATCATGGGAAAGTCAGCCTAAGAAAAACATAACTTTTATACATTATTATAAACTATTTAAAGCAATTTTAGTGGCTGTATAATATTCTATTAACATGTATTACTACAGATATATAATTTTAATATTATTGGACTTTCAGGTGGTTTATCCCTTTTAATCTTACAAATACAACTATGTCAGTCTTCACATGTAAAGCTTTTTCTTCATTTAAGAAATGGAATTGATGATTCAAAGATAAGAATCTCTTTTTTTTTTAAGTTTTATACCATATTGGCCAGTTTCTGTCTGAAAATTATAGTCTTATGAACTTGTTCTTTCATGGCAACCTTGCCAGCACTGAATATTTTCTTCACTTGTATTTCTGGTAATTTGGGAAATTGAACATATTTTTATTTTAATTTGCATTTCTTTTATTCATAGTATTTCATCTTTTGGAAACTGTCTTATGGAAGAACAATTCTGTTTGGAATTTTATGAAATTCTGTTAGACATACCCTACACCACAAGCCAGATCACCCTAGGAGATGACCATTAGGTTAATGAGGTTGGAGAAGAGATCTATGAGAAGTTTTGAGTTGGAAGAAGAAGAAAAAGGGACATTTCAGTTAAATAAATATGGTGCCTACTACCTGCTGGCACATTAGAAAATATTGAAGATCCAAAGATGAAAAAGATAGAAAATGTCATCTTGGAGCTAATACTCTAGTGACCATGCTAAAGCGGAAACTGAATGACTGAACTAAAGTCATCCTAGACAATGGCTTGAATGGAAAGAGAAAAACTGGTTCCAAATTTTCACATTTTAGATTAAGAAAAGTACATTGTTTGGACTGCATTTAGTTTGGCTATGAAAGAAACTAAAAAAGCCAGTGGTTTAGAACTAGACATAACTGGATTAAGCTCAAGTGATACCAAGTGGGGTAAATGATAATATGATATTATAAGAAAACAGTTGTTATGTGACTTTAAATTAAATAGGGTATGGAATACTCTAACAAACTCAATGGTACAAAGAAGAAAACTGATAAAAATCATAAACCAAAAAAGTTAATGTTTTTTAAAATCAAAGACAAAATTCCTCTGAGGAAAAGAAGTATATTTTATCATGTAAAATACATCAGTGTCACATTTAACTGTGAAAAGACAGACCTAAAACAAAAGAATAAAAATGAAGGAAAGGCTCTAGAAGATAGAAACTATGAGGAAAGTAAGAAGTAGTAACTGAAAAACAAGTGCTGAGAAATAAACAGAGAAACTGTCTCAACAACTTTTTTAACAATGAAGGATATGAAACAGCCAATTAAAAACTGTTTGTTGTCTGGTGACTACAGTTCATAATACTTGAAATTTGCTAAGAGTGTAATGAAATTTGCTGAGAGTCTTCTATGTTCTCAACACTCATACACAAAAAAAGGAACTATGTGAGATGATGGATTAAATTGAATGTGGCAATCATTGCACAATGTATAAGTGTATCAGATCATTATATTATTCATCTTAAATATATATAATGTTTATAATCAATTATACCTCAATGAAGTGAGGAAAAAGTGACTTTTCTACTCACTAAAACTGGATGTTATCAATCTTCAAATTTTGGCAATAAGATCTGTTAAATTATTTTATTTAATAATTGCTTTAAGTATTTCACTCCAGTATTCTTGCCTGGAGAATCCCATGGACAGAGGAGCCTGGCAAGCTAAATACAGTTCATGCAATTGCAAAGGGTCGGACACTACTGAGAAATAAACAGGAAAAGTTGAGGAATAAAAAAAATATACCTCCAAAAAACTTTGCTACACACATAGTCTAGTACCAAAGTGTGTTAATTAATATGCATATGATGGTTTAAGATTGCTAGCAGCTCTTTTCTCCCACACTCAGGACCTGTTTATGGAAAAAGTGTATTAGATATAGGAATTACAAAAGATATTACATATATACCTAAAATATTTTTAACCACTAATTTTTGTGTGTGAATCTAATACTTTCTGTTCAAGTATAATTCTCTCAGCTGGCTTCCCAGCCATCTTTCTTGCATAAATCATACCTATAATACAGCATTAATTTCCATTTTTATTTTGCGAAAGTGGAACAAGAACTTAAAGACACTTGTGAAATAATCTGAGTACAGAATCTTTCTGGAGTCTTCCAATTTTTTTTCCAAATCTTTTACTGTTATTTTTCCCAGGTTTAATTTAACTGTTTTGAAACAGCTCATCTTTATTGAGACTTGCCATTGTTATTTCATAATGGAAAAAAGCTTTTACTGAATTTTTTAATCAGTTAGGATAATATTTCTATAAATTAATTAGTTGTACTAAAAAATGTCTGTAGTAAGCCAGTTTGGTAACAGACATCTCTAATATTACTAAGCATACCTCCTGACTGGTGCCTGTGCATGAGTGTAGTTCTAGAGGATAGCCTGTGATGGTTTCTATTTTAGCAGTATGGTAGACTAGATCTTTCTGAACAACCTTCCTGACTAAAATAGCTAAAGTGCTGGATAAGGTATATATATATATATATATATTCAGTCTTTTAAAAAGAACTGCTGAGTTGGCATAAAGGAAGTAACTCACAGAGGTCAAGGTAAAAGTGGAAACAGGAACCTTGAAAGATAAAAGATACCAAAATCAGATTACATGTAGAGGTTTCTGGTAGACCCTGGAGTTCCTGAGCTCCACTTTTATGCTATAAAAGGTACAGGGGACTGGAGTTAAAATCTAGTATTTACCCAAGGATGGAAACTGGGAAGATGAACTTCACTAAGTTCAGCTTCCAAGGACTGGCTACTCAAGATAAAAAGGGACACAAGGAAAATTTCATTTATTGATTCATTGCATTTATTGATTTTATGTTGAGTCAAGAGAGAAAAAAAAAATCTCATTCAAGAATTTGTTGCCAATAGGCCATCATTATAGAAGTTTACAATCCAAATCCATGCTCCCACTGAATAATAATAAATTCCCAAAATAGTAAAGTCATCCTCTGTCAGTAATGCTACTAAATAGCTTAAACAAACACAAATGTAGTTTGGAGGAATCCAACTATAACTTAGGCCTCAAGAAATTCTCACAGATAAAGTGCCAAGAAAAATGAGCAGATCACAGCCAAAAATCACAAAATGCAAAAGTGACAGCCAGCAGGAACAAAGAGATGGCAAATTAGAACTGGAAGTCTTCAGTAATTCTAATATCAGATGCAGAGTATAAAATATACAAATTCAGTATGTTTAAAGAAATAAAAGAGAAGCTTGAAAGTAAAACAGAAAAGAGATCATAAAGAGTGACTAAGTTGATTTGGAAAGACCTAAATTACACTGCTAGACATGAAAATAAATTAATTAAAATTAAAAATACAATGAGTAAATTCAACAGCAAATTGGAGACAACTGACATGAGTGTTAATGAGCTGAAAGACAGATCCAAATAAGTTATCTAGAATACATCCAGAGAGAAAAATTATTGGAAGCATAAAAAGGGCCAAGAGTCATAGAGAATAGAGGGAAAATGTCCAGTATAAACCTAATTAGTGATCCAGAAAGAGGATGCATTTGTCAAAATAGGCTAGTCTATGACATAGCCACCTTTTAGTGGCTTAACAAACAAGTGTATGTCTCAATCACATAAAGTCCAGTGTGAATCAGGCAACTGTTCAGGGAAACATTCTCCCCTGCAGAGCCCCAGGGGTACTGTGGATCTTCCATCTCCATGAGTGGTCTCCACAGTTTCTGCCAAAGGAGAAGAGAAAGCTAGAACACAAAATAATCAACAATTATAAGGTAAATGCACAGCATTATCTCTGCCTCTGTTTGCCCTTTAGTCATCAAACCATTCCATTCTTCTGCCCACACAGAGAACACACAGCCTCAACCCAAAGTCCTATTTAGTCCTATCTTTACCTCAAAATCCTTGGATTTTGATCATCATATTAATCTCTTTAAATCTGGCCTCTCTTTTCATGAGATCTGTGAACTAAAAACTCAGCATTATGTTCCATCCAAAAAAAACAATGGTGAAAGAGGAAAAAATAATTGCAATAAATATTCCCATTCTGAAAGGAAATGAAGGGAAGACATATAATGGAATATAACGTAATATAATATTCACTGAAGTCCAGTTGGCAGACCGCATGCATGCTCCTTACTCGAGAGATTTTCCTCAATTAAGCCTTTATTTTCTCTTTTGGAAGAATCCTTTTCCATGGGTTTTATGCCCCGCTGGTGTTACTCTATAAAGTTATTCCTTTTTACTTACTATCCTTTGCCACATCTAAAGTGGGCTTTTGGAGTCAATAACTCTTGTGGTCTGTACAGATTTCACAACCCATTTTCTGTTCATGGAAAGCTGGAACCCAAAGGTTGCTTTAAATTGGAAAGGTCATATGCTTTCTAAAAAATCAAGCTAATAGTTTCTTTGTCTATATAGGTTTCCTAAAAAACTATTGTTTCTGATATATCTGCTTTCACTCAGTTACATGTGCCAGTAATGATATCAGAAGTACCCTTAGAGACATTTTTTCAGATATGATTTATCTCTTTGTTTTCTTGTCCCATATGTCCCAATACTTCTTTTTCTCTCTCAGTTTAATGGCAGATATTTTAAGGCTTTTGTAATAAGGAGTGAAAGGAAAAAAAGCTATAATGTGTATTTATACTAGGTCATTTTATCTGTCGATAGTTTTGCTAGTTGCCACTTTTAGATATTTTGGCTTTCCCAATTCTGCAAGTTTTTGAATTTCTAGATTCTTGATATTCTCTTCTATTGTGCTTGTAAACTGACCATACCTCTCTTGAACAAATCCCATTTTTATAGCATTGTCACAGGTTGGGTTCTCTAGAAAGGGATTTCAGTGGGAGTTTAATATACAAGATGATTATTGAGGAATGTTCTTTGAATCGGCAATTGTGAAAGAAAAGGAAAGACAGGAGAGTTAAACAGAGGGAAAAACTGAGATATGATGGAGTCCCATGAAAGCCTCAGTCTATCCCACATGGAACTCTGAAACTAAAATGGCCCAGGAAAATTTTCACATGCTGGGCTAAAATGATTGGATGTTCATATATATGTTTTAATCAGTCATTAGACATAAGCTAGGTGGCCAAGGACAACAAGCTAAGTCAGTACCTCTTTCATGGAGAATAGTCCATGTACATACCAATAGTACATTACATTAATGTCTTATGAAGATATTTACACTTAGCATCTATTCCCATGTATTAACCTATGTGTCTCTATGCCAGATCACCTCATCACTAGTCTTCTAATCTTTTTCCTTCCAGAAGTCTGACCACCTGTTTAGAATATTTACATCTTCCCATGAATCCATATACATATTTTATCCTGAGGAGCTCACTCCTCTGGCCACACAAGTTGATAACCATGTGTACCACTTGTATACCTGCCAAACTTGAGGGGAACCAGCATCCCTTCCACCCACATTCCACTGTCCACATCTTTACCATATAGTCTTTACCAGATTTAAAGAGAGCTAGACAAGCTAAGAGTATTTTCTGTCTGGAATGTTCAAAGCTTTGTCACTGCCAAGGGGATAATAGAAAATAAAGAAAAGATAATGTTCAAAAATTTTTGACAATTTTCCAGAACTATTTAACTATATCAATATTCAGGATTAGAAATTACAATAAATCCCAAGGGGAATAAGTAAAAAAGAAAAAGATACCTCAGTCATAATAATAATCCTGAAGAACACAAAAAATGAAAAGAGAAAATCTTAAAACATAAATTACCTACAAAGAAATGGATATTAGACCAATTTATGATTTATCAACAACAACAATTAAATCCAGATAGTATTGGAATGATATCTTCAATGTTATGAGAAAAAAAAATTGAACTATTGTTCAAGAAAGAAGGTAATGACATTCTCAGACAAATAATATATGAGAAGCTTAACCTAGCTTCTCCTTGGAGTAAAATCTATGGTATATAGTTTAAAGAGAAGAGAAACAATCACAGTTAGAGTATCTGAGACACAAAGGTTAAAAAAAGATGGGAAATGTGGGTAAATTGAAATCAACACTGACCATCCAGAAAAGTATAAGAAATGTTAAGTGTTGGGGGAAAATAGGAGAGCATTCAAATATAGAATAATATTAAGATTTAAATTGGAAAGAGAGATGATTAAATTTAAAATATTTAAGGCCCTTGAATATCCTATAGGACAATAAAGTGGTGGGGGTGGCTAAATAAATGTGTTAAAAGTGTTTGGGTAACAAAACAAAAAATACATTGAGCACATAGCATCCAAACATACAAAAGGAAAAAACATAAAACAAGGGAAAGGAAATAATATTTAGCCAAATAAGTATGTCACAGAAGGAGATATATCAGTATAGAATCATATTATCTTACTTACATATAGATAAAAATAAAACAATGTATTTTCAGGGGTACATATAAAATCACAGAGGAAATTTAGAGAGAAATTTAGAGAAAATTCAAAGGTTGACTACTGTTTAGAGAGTGCAAGGGGAAGAAGAGCAGTAGAGGGATGCTGCGAGGGAGGGGCACATACATTTTGGATTTTTAAACTAGAGGATGGGTACCCAGGTATTTATCTTATTATCCTTTTTCAAAAGAGTCATAAGTGTTCAAATCTTCCACATGTATATTTCACCAAAAATTAAATATATGTTAGAAAATGTGGACTACTGACTCTGAGTATTCAAAGTGCCATGAGCTTTTAGTCAGTATGAGTTGTCAGCGCATATGTTTTAGAGAAGTAATGGAGAGTGCCAGTTAAAGCAATAAATCAGTCCCGAAAAGCACTAATCCGGCAGTGTGATTAAGTAGAGATCAGATAAGAGTGATTCCACTCTGGGTAAATACAACTGTTTGGATGTGCACTCCCAGGGGAGAAGAGAAGGGGAGACAAAACCTAGCAGAATTCATTGCTCCTGGTTTGATTTCTTGGAAATTGTTCTGGATCTTGGATGTGGATTTAACTGACTGTGATGCTTGCTTTGGTAAGACTCTATATGTGTTAACCGCACTTTATCATGTACAGACTGAATTGCACTTCTTAATGGGCTATATGATTCTATACTGCATATTTTTCCTCCATGAAAAGCACAGCAATAGGTTACTGTTCAACAACAACAAAAAGATGATAGTTAATAAGGTTTGTATTTCTTATAAAGTTGCTTAAATAATGCCTGCTCAGCTTCCTGAAGAAACTGGGATGAAATAATAAAATACATTTTAATAAAATACGCAAGGAGTTTGAACATTAAAGCTGTCATTATCAGTATTACCATTACCAGTAGAGAAGTTGTATACCTAATTCTCCATACATTAATACATAAAATTAAAGCATTATATCTAACACAATGTCAAAGACAACGTTAATGCAAAAATTAACTACAGGAAAGCACAAAAGGGAAAGAACAGAATTCTAAATGAACAGATTAAAGAGATGGTAGCATTAAGATGTCTCAGCTTCTAGAATTAAGACATAAAGTTTTCTAACGTAGCGCTCTGAAAAAAATTATTCCTGGAAGTTCTACCTACAGTCACTTACATTTTCATAAATGATATGTAAAATGACTAGTTGTTAAAATGTAATATTGACTTTAGATTGATAAAGAATCAACAACCAAGAAATGCCTGAAAATGAATTCATCCAAACGGTCATCCTTGGCCAGAGACTGTGCTTTGTTAGAAATACAAAGTCAAGGTTAGAAATACAAAGCCAAAACAATCAGGATTCCTGCCTAAGGGGATGAATGAAGCGAACAAGTTAAGAGATTCCATGCTCGCTTGGTGAATCTCCAGCTCCTGGTTCTCCATCTCTTAGTAGGTGCTTATTGAAATGTTATTTGAATGATTGCTATGTAGTACATTGGGTCAAAGTGCTTTCAGAATACCAAAGAGCAGGTGAGGTTGGAGCTGAATCTTTAAGAAAGGACAGGGCATCTCTAAGAAGAGAAATATTCAGATGGAAGAGCTCAATGGAAAGAAAGATGGCTTTTTCCATTCAAAATATAAGTAATGCAGGGGTAAATGGACATGAAAGCTCTGTAAGATTCAGAGGAAGCCTGGAACAGAAGTATGAAGGTACAGATGAGATAGGGAGCTAGACTGAGCCATATAAAAAATGACATTTAAAAAGCTTGTACTTTCTCCTACAAAAGAGGAGACTTTAGAGGCTTTTCTGCAGGGGAGTGTACACGCAGACTTGTCCCTATAAAGAGATCTCCTAATGCATAACAGAGGATGGGTTAGGAGAAGAATGCCATATCCTAGGCCCTGTGTTAGTGACCACATGAAGATAAAGAAGATGCTGTCATTGCCTACCAGGTGGTGGATGCCTAGTGGACAAGGGAGGTAAAATCAGGGGACAAGATAATTGTTATTCAAGGGCTAAGTGCTATGATGAATTTATCCACAGGGGTGCTTTGGAATATCCAGGACTACCTATCTCATGGTCAAGTCAGGGAAGGCTTCCAGGAGGAAGTGTCAGCTGAGCTGAGGCTAGAAAATCAGGAAATAAAGGCACATAGCTGTACTTTAACTCACTGCTCAGCATACCATAAGGTTAAGACATCATAACTGATTCTTATCCCATTGTGTGTATTTTGGGGGACATGGCAGGGTATAAATATAAAAGAAATTAATGTAATAAATCAATAAAATCATAAGGGCACTATTTAATCTTACTAAGCACAAAGAATGTTTCATTGATTAATCATGCACAGAGAGTGTTTATCAAGAGTTAGGCACTAAAAAAAGCTTCAGGAGAATTTTCAGAAGTACCAGAACTGTGACCAATGGGATTCTCACAATGGGAAAGACTAGATCACATTTAAAATGTGACCTTAGAATAGGTCACATTTCACAAAGTCCCTTTGAATACTAAGGTTCCATTTCTGCCACCATCAAGAAGTTTATAACCTAATTGATGAAGCAGATTTTTTCATGCCAGAAAAAATAAAGGTCTAAAACAAAGCTTACAAAAATTTAGGAAGAAGTGGTATGGTACAAACTGAAGCTTTCATGGGGATTCTAAGAGATGAACTGAGAAATTCCAGACAGGCAGTATTCTGAACACAATGCCTGGGAATAAACAAAAACGTGGCGTCTTTTTTCCTTCCTTCCTTCCTTCCTTTTCTTCTTTCTTTCCTTCCCCACTTCCTTCCTCCCACCCTTTATTCCCCCCTCACTCTTTTCTCCTTTCTTTCTTTCCTTCTTCCAATAGATATTTATCTAATCTAGAATTATTTTTAAAATCTCCAGTATTTCTTTGCTGTAAATTGCTTACAGTTCAGTGAAAGGACATCAAAAAAAAAGAGAAGATAGCCTGCCCTCCTCCCCCTACCTAAATCTAATTCCATCTTCCAAAGTCAGGAATAAGGGATTGATAGGGAATACATCCCCAAAGAGGTGATGCCCAAACTAAATCACAAAGAGCCCTGAAGGTACCCAGGGCAGAAAAATAGCTCATACCAAGCAAAAGACGGAGTGTGGCATGTTCAAGGAAACATAAGGATTTCAATATAGCCAAAGCTTAGGATGTGCTGGAGAGTGATGAGGGGCGGGATCTGAGGAGCCATGCAATGATGATTCACAGGAGAGGACACTGACCCGGCTGTTGGTGAGGAACAGTGGGAGATGAAGATGAATAGGTCAAATAAGGTCCTACCAGCTAGAGGAGAGCAGATGGACTTCACATAAAAATGCTTCCTAATAGTCCTGCAGCACTGTGTTGGTTAAGCAATTTTACACACTTGAAGGCAATCTGGGTCCATTTAGACCTTCCAACTATAGTTTGTGTTACCTGTAATTATTATTAATTAAGGCAGAGACTGGTGTATATGAAAGGAGTGTGGAAATCTGCAGGGTTCATTTTTGTATTTGTCAACTTTTATTTGAAAACAGCAGGTGAAATTCTGATTTGAGCAACGTTTAGCCTCAAACTATCATGCAGATTGTTTTGGTATCTATGTAATTGCAAAAGACTGCTTTGGTCGAAGCTCCCGAACACTTTTTATTGCTAATTTTGGCAATAAACCTGTTAATTAGTTAATTGTAAAACATTAGTGAATCAAGCAAAAAGAATCCATCTGTTTATAAATTTCAAAGATCTCTTCTGGGCATAACGTTTAAAAAGAAGAGCTGGCTTAAACTGTATTCCCTACCAACTACAGACCCTGTCTTTGAAATATTTGTACAGTCTCCTCTTAGGGCTACGAGGGGCTATTTTAATGGAACCATTTGCTGTATTTGAAGGTAATTCTGTAGGTACATGGTACTGCATACCATTTGCTTCAGGAACTGTTGAAAACTGGAAAATACAGTGAGATATGTATGACTTTTTACTCTATATCCCAAGCTGAACATAGAAATAATTAGTCAGACAGGGAAAAAAAGCAGAAGGGTATTTCACACAGAGACACACAGTTATAAAAAGCGGGGCGGTGGGGAGGACTGCAAAAATCCCTAAACAAAGAAAATCTTTTGTGCATTCTATGAGAAGGACCAGAAAGAAGGCTAGTGAGAAATGCAGGGACCAGACTATAAAAATATTTCCTATTGTTCAGGGTTCTGATTTGCTCATGAAGTCTTCACTTAAACATTCAGCAAAGCTGATGAAGTATGACATGATGAGGTATACAGAGTCAAACTAATGAAGTCGGTTATGTCAGGGACAAAATGGAGATGGTCACTGCAGGTGTATAACGGAAGCTTAAACTAACCCTGTGTGTTGTTCTTAGTCACTCAGTTGGGTCCAACTCTATGCAACCCCCTGAATTGTAGCCCACCAGGCTCCTCTGTCCATGGGGATTCTCCAGGCAAGAATACTGGGGTGGGTTGCCATGCCCTCCTCTAGGGGATCTTCCCCACCCAGGGATAGAACCCAGGTCTCCCACACTGCAGGAGGATTCTTTACTGTCAAAAGGGCTTCCCAGGTGGCTCAGTGGTAAAAAATCTGCCTGCCAAATGCAGGAGACACAGGAGACCTGGGTTCAATCCCTGGGTAAGGAAGATCCCCTGGAGTAGGAAATGGCAACTCATTCCAGTATTCCTGCCTGGAAAATTCCAGACACAGAGAATCCTGGTGAGGTAGAGTTCATGGAGTCTCAACTGAGGACACATGCAAAGGAACTTACAGCTCTTCTCAAAATCAGCAGAGGATGTCAGCCACTCCCCAAATGCCAAGTATGACCATGCCATCTCGGTGGACTTCCTTGTTCCCCTGACTCAGAGTCCTTGATCCAATAGGGAAGAAGACCCTTAGGCAGCCAATAAACTGACAAAAAAAAAAAGACTTCTGCATTTACCCCATAAAAATCCCCCAGTCTGTGAGCAACTTGGAAGACATTGTTCCCTTCATCTTAAGTTTTCTAACTTGCTGATGGAAAGTTTTGCAACAAACTCATCATTTTGCTTTGTTCTAGTCAGTGTGCAGAGTATAGAGAGAGCACTGAGTTGGGAGTCACAAAACTTGGCCTCCAGTCTAGTCTTGAGAATTATGTGGCCTTTAATAATACATTGAATTTCCTTTAGCTTCCTCAACTGTATTTTCTCCCAGCTTCCTCAACTATAAAAACAGAGTTGGACCAGGTATAATTTTAGATTACTTCCAGTTAAAACATTATGGAATTTGATTTCCCAGGCTAATTTGAGAGGCATCCATCCAGTCCAGCAAACAGAGGCCAATGTTATTATAACCTGACAGCTGGAGACATAGGCAAAGAATGAAAGTTTCCGTAAATGCTCCTGATCCTCCTTTTTTTTTATTTTTTGGTAAATAAATGAAAAAACTTTATTTTCCAAAGCAAATCCTGAATTGCAAATGCCATTTTTTTTCTTCATGGGGAAGTAAAAAAATTAGCATTTAAAATATGCCAGCATGTAACATTCCGTTTGTTTTCCCTAATGTCTGATTTAAGGATAAAGATCTTTTTTCAACACTGAAAGCAAAACCTCCTAATTTATCTGGCTTAGAGGATCATTTACATATCCAATGGAACATTTATTTTATCTGACCAGAATTGAAGATGATACAATATTCTTGGCTGAGATTAAAAATATATAAGGATGGAATATTGATGGCAATACGCAGGATAGAGAAGAATAGCCCAGATGATGCACTGTGGATGATAAGAATGAAATGGTTCCTAGCTAAAGTGGAATGATAACCTCAAAAGATATAGATTAATGACAGTAGTTTCTAAGGTTGAAATGGGAGAGGCAAGGATAAAGAGGAATAAATTTAAGCATATCGACAAAGGATAGAGAAATTTAAAGGGTAATGTTAATTGAATTATGTGTTGTAACCAGATAATACTCTATTATACAAAGATGAAAGCCACAGTTGTATCAAACCATCTAATAGAAAAGACGTCAACTGAATCTACAAGAGTTATTTTTAAAGTGGCAGTTTCTAATATGAATCCAAATTTCCAGAGGCCAAGTTTCCTTTAAGCATCTTAATTTATAATGGTGATAAACACAGTTTGATTGGTCAGGAATATATATGGCAGATGTATGGCAACATCAGGATAATTGAATGCACTGTTACTTTTTGACCAGAATTCACTGATTTATTTCATATACATTTATTGTGTTTTTATATGTCCATAATCCCAGATGGCTCAAAAGGCACTGTTTCATTCAATCTTCATCCATTCAACAAACCTTTCCAAAGTAGCTTCTGTGTGAAAAGCACTGTGCTCAAGTTCAGAGCTCAGAAGAAATAATGTTTTTTGAGGATAAGAGCTATGCTATTTTTACCTTTCCATGCCTAACAAGAGGACCAGTCCTGCTATAAGTAGTTGATAAATGTTAAAATGACCTAAACCTTTTAGGAAGACAGATATACATAAAACTATAAGCTAAAAAAAAAAAAAAACAAATAATATCTTAACAATGTATATAATCATGAACTAAAAAAGTTGGAGGAAGATATGAAAGCAACCTAAGTGTGCATCAGCAGATGAATGGATAAAGAAGATGTGGTACATATATAGATAGATAGATATCAATACACACACACACACACACAATGGAATACTACTAAACCACAAAAAAGAATGAAATTTTGTCACTTACAGCAACATGGATGGACTTGGAAAACAACATGCTAAGTGAAATAAGTCAAATAAGTAAGACAGAAATAATACAGATAAAGACTAATATTGTATAATATCACTTACATGCAAAGTCTGAGACATACAGAACTAGCAAATATAGTGAATATAATAAAACTGGTGAATGTAACTAGTGAATATAACAGAAAAGAAGCAGATTCACAGATATGGAATAAACTAGTAGTTACCAGTGGGGAGAAGGTAGAGAGGAGGAGCAATGTGGGGGTAGGGGATTAAGAGGTACAAACTATTAGGTATAAAATAAGCTATAAAACTATATTATACAATGTTTGTTCATAACAGCCAATATTTTATAATAACTATAAATGTAATAAAACCTATAAAAATGGTGAATCACTAAATAGTACACCTGTAATATATACAATATTGTACGTCAACTATACTTCAATAAAAAATCAAAATAAATGAAAATAAAAGAATAAAATTAAAACGTTGGAAGAGACAGTATATGTCATTTAATCTTATGTTTCCCTAGGTTTGTTCTATAGAATAAAAAAAGTAACAAATATTACTAAAATTAAAGGGGATAGGAGATTCTTGGGTCAAATAATTTCAAAGGAAACAGAAAAAAAACAAGTTTCTTTACTTCCCAGATACTTTGATGTGCTAAAATTTTGTATTGCTCTCAAAATTGCAAAGAGCACATATCATTTCCAACTTTATTTATTCAGGGGCTCTTTTATTGTTAAAGTAATGCTCTGACTTTGGGAAGAGCTGAACTGATTCATTTTCCTTGTTTTCCCTCCCAATCCCAACCTCTCCTAACCCAGTGAGAGACAACTGTTTAACTCTGTCTAAAGAATTCAGTGAGTAAGTGATTCATCCAATTTTTTGAGCAAACTTGTTCTATCATTCAGTTCAGTTCACTTCAGTCACTCAGTCATATCTGACTCTTTGCAACCCCATGGACTGCAGCACACCAGGCTTTCCTGTCCATCTATCATTGGATAGCTTTAATCATTAGGAATCTTGAGTTTTGAGCCAAACTCTACCTCAAAGTCTACTAGAGTACATCCTAGCAAACAATAGTCAGAAGGAATCATCTGCCCCATGGTCTACTTTTGTATGACCCTCAAGTTAAGAAAAATTTTATATTTTTAAAGAGTAAAAAGAAGATGAATATACAGTGTTGATCATATTTGGATAATGCTGCCTAAACTATTTGCAATCTGAATTTTTACAAAAGAGTCTACAGACCTGTATTCTAAAAAAAAAGTCTCCAGAATTTTTGATCATGTGCTCTGTGGTAAGTAGTCTCTAAGGCAGTTCCCCCAAATCTCTACCACTTTGTATAGCAACCCACTCCAGTGTTCTTGCCTAGGAAATCCCATGGACAGAGGACCCTGGCGGGCTACAGTCTGTAGGGTTGCAAAGAGGCAGATACAACTGAAGTAAAGCAAGCAAGCAAGCAAATAACCTGCTCCTGTTGAGTTGCTAGATTCAGCAACTCATTTCTGTTTGACTTGATTCTATCCTATTCTATTCTACTGAACAGTGGTAAAGAACCCACCTGCCAGTGCAGGAGATACAGGAGACACGGGTTCGATCCCTGGGTTGATAAGATCCCTCTGCAGGAGGGCATGGCAACCCACTCCAGTTTTCTTGCCTGGAGACTCCCATGAATAGAGGAGCCTGGCAGGTTACAGTCGAAAGAGTCACAAAGAGTCAGACATGACTGAGCGACTAAGCACAGAACACTGACTAGAACTTGGAATTTCATTAAATAGAATATGGAAAAATTGATGGAATGCCTCTTCTCAGATTAAGTTGTAAAAGAGTTTGGCTTCTGACTTGGATACTTTCTCTACCTCTCTCATTGATCTTCTCTGAGGAAAGTCAGCTGCCATATTGTGAGCAAAGGCAAGGAAAGGAGCAAGGCCTCCAGCTAACAGCCAGTGAAGGACTTAAGCCTTCAAACAGTCTAACAGGGACTGAATTTTACCAATAAAATAGGTGAGTGAACCTAAAACAGAATCTCCTCTAGTTCAGCCTAAAACGTGACCACAGCCCTAGTCAACAGCTTTATTTCAAATTCATAAGACACCTTGAGCTACAGGCAGCCAACTAAATTACACCCAGATTCCTGACCCATAAAAACTGTGAGATTGTACATGCTTGCTGTTTTAAGATGTTGTGTTATGGCATAATTGTTATACACCAATATAGATAACTAACATACACTCCCATTAGTAAAAATTTTCAGAGCATGCAATCACAATATATGTATACCTATTTATGAACTATAAACATGTCCTACTGCAAATTTTTTTCCTACTGCAAAATTTACTTTAAATACTAGCAAAGCTTACATTTTTTAAATTTTTAGATAAAAATATAGAAGAAAGTCTTAATAATTCATTATGAGTATGGACCCTATTGGACTGATTTATCCATCCTTTGATATGCTCACTTTTTATATCTACTTTGAGAACACTGTTAAAAGTAAAATAATAATACCATAATAACAAAAACACTCCCCAAAATTATAAACTAGAAAATTATTTGTCTGATCACTACATCCTTTCGGAGAGAATCAGATCATTCTCTCTAAAATACTTTATTTGTTCAGAAATGTTAGCTCTTCATTCATGTTAATCAATGGACAGCTGGGCACAGAAGTCACCTTGGAAACCTGTATTTCAGTTTGTAGGAAATTTTCAGACATCTAAAAGAGTTTGTTCCTGTCTTAAGGGTTGCTTGGCCACTGAAGAGGAATGTTAACAGCTGTGGGAGAAGCAATTAGTGTCCATTCTATCCTGATTGACAATTCTGTAAAATGCCTGGTAGCATTTTCTATGGTTTTACAAAATGGCGACCTTCTGTTTCAGAGTGCTTGGGTAGATTGAGTTCTCAGTACAGTTATCATCATGTGGATGCCCCATGTAGCTTCCAATTAGGAAATCACAACTAATTTTACTCTCCAACCAGACTGAAATATAAAAGAGACAGATAAGACCTTCATAGTGAGGTGTGAACAGAGATTTCAGGAAAGCAGAATTCATGAATATCAACTTTTAAGAGCATTCAATTAAAAATGCAAAGGCAGAGCTCTCTGAAAAATGGGAAGGCTCTGGATGAAAGGAGAGAAATTAGTGAGCACCCTGCGAGGGATGCACTGTTTTCATACAATGTCCTAATCAAGAGAGGAGAGGCAGTTGTGAAGCAGTGAGCTGGGAACAATGCCTTTCCCAGGAAAGTAGTCACTACGAAACAAGGGCTGCGGTAGTACAGATACTGACTCGTATGCATGAAAAAGAATAATTACTTTCAGACATTGTGTTTGACATCTGGTGAGCTTCCTTGGTCCAAACAAAAAAAGCCTAGAAACTGGAAAGTAGTGGGTTATTTTTCCCTTGGCTTCCAAACTTGCTAATTTTCTCACTGTACATTTCATATTATCCCAATTATGTAAGTTGGTGCATTAATATAGAAATACTATGATCTTCCATTTTCCCTAATTAAGACTATTAGGAAGACATTTTATGCTCTTATTTTTTTAATGAAATTCAATTTAAAGTCACTGTATCAGATCTTATTAGCTGCTACATTATAACATATAATATTTCATTGGGGGCAAAACGCCTAAATCAAAAATTAGATCCAAACTTCAAGAATACAAACTATGATAGTAACATAGTCATGGTCTTTTGCATATATTTCATCCTGTATAAAAAAAAAAAAAAAAAAAAAAAAAACTTCCGTTGTGTCAAATTTTAATCAAGCATGTCCCTAGGAAAAACTATGACATGGGAGACTGTGAAGACATTTTATCATTCCATCTTTAAAACAATAGGTTGCCCAAATTAAAAGTCCCATGTATTTTAAGGAGGGTGTGAGAGGTGAAGAAAGGTTAACTCACACTAAATAGGTCACTTTTATTCAATAAATTCAGGAAGTATATTTAAGTGTTAACTGCATTGCGAACATGAAACTGACCACAATGGGATGCGGTAACACTCTGGAGAAAGACGTGACCAGCATACAGTAGTTGCTCATACAGTATTTTTAAACTAGCTCTGTAAAGTCCTTATTCTTTTACCTAAAGAAACATACAATCTAATTGGGATTAACAGACATTCTCTCAACTAATTTTTATATTATCTGTAAGGAAGGAAATATTTTTCAGCTAATTTTGTAAATGAGGAAACTGAGGTTCTGAAAAGTTAATTTGCCGAGCCAAGCTCAGAAAACTAGAAAGTGTGGAGCAAGGAATTCAGCCCTGTCTGGCTCTGGAAGCCAGGCTATTAACTAGGATCTGCATCTTTCAGCTGCTGATGTTTCACTCTTCTGAGAGCTAAGAAATGCCCTCAGTGATCTCCTGCTAGTCCTTCAGTCTTGGCCTCTTTTTAATATGCTTTCTTCCCTTATCTATTATTCTCCCTTAGAAGCATTATAGAAGGACAATTCAGCCTCATAAGGGAAATCTTCCAATAATAATTATTAAAACACAAGTAAACCCATACCCCCAAAACATTAGGGAAAATCATATTTTCAAGTAAAACCTTCAGGGCTGCCTGGAAGCCACTTTGCATATGCCCAGGGCTCAGAACAATCACCACCAGGACAACTGATACTCAGGGATGTTTTCTTTGTCATTGCTGGACAGGAAGGACCTTTCTCAATGATTTTCTGTCGCCACTTGAAAGTGATAAGCTCTATGAACAGTTTAACAGCCAAATAAAGGATTTCTGGATACCCCACAGTGGGGATTCTCAATTTCGCTGTGCTCTCGGTATATCTCACAGGTATGCTTCGAGGACACATAGACGTTCAGATTTTCACCAGGGCTCAGCATAGTCTATTTCTCTTAGAACAGCTCACACTGGTGGAGCGCAGATGAGAATAAAGATAAAGCATCTTAGGAAGTGAACAATCAATATAATACGTGTCCTCAGTTTTAAGCTTATGGGGACAGAAAGGTTTTTTTGTTTAAGGTCTAAATTTTTTAAGCTTTAATAAATTTGAATAATAAGAACTGTACAGTCGGGAAATATGCCAGAAAATAAAAATGATGAGTGGGATTCCCTAACAGGAATAGGTTGCTTCATAGGAAGATATCTCATTTCCTGTTTTTCTTTTGTTTTTTACAGCATTAAATACTTAAACTATAGCATTTTTTTCTGAGACTCTATTACTCTTGAAGGAGGTACAGCCATTTCTGACCAAAAGACTTCATCCAGCCAGCCAGAATTGGAACTGAGAAAACTGGCAGCTCTGATTCTCCCCCAAAAATGAGATTGCCAAAAGCCACAGAAACAGGAACTTCCAGAAACACCACAGAATTGCTGTCACCCAATTTTTCTATAACATCTGATTTTGCAGCCTATCGGTAGACTGCTCTGCTTTCTTCCTATGATTCCCATACAATTTTCCATCAGACATCTTAAGGACCATGTAATATATTCCTACTTCCGGTTTATCATAAAGCCACCCCAGGAATTAGTCTTTATGTCAACAGATTTTCTATTATGCCTCCAGAAGACCTCAAAGCCACAAGGAGCAGAATGTTTAAAGTTTATCCATGCAACACCAGTGATGTGTCCGTTACATGTACCTTCCCTTTACCATTTTCCTTACCATTTGGAAATAAAGAAAATGATTTTTACTTTTTTGAAATCAAGATAGTTCAACCATTCAATTTTGTCAGGGTAAAAAAATCTTTATCCTAGCCCTGAAAATCCTTTCTCAAGGGTCATCAATTCCTTCTTTGTCTGCCCAGAACTGTGCTTTTATCCAATTCATAGGCAGTCAGTAAGAGTGATTACTTCTCTCCACCCCTTACCCACTGCAGGCACACTGTAAACATAAACCCTTTCAAGGGGTTGATGCCGTTGTAGTTTGAAATGTGCATGTCTTGGATTTCACCAAGAAAAAAGAAGGGAGGTTAGGCCCCCCGTCACATGCTCCATAGCACTCTGTGCTTCTCCTTTACCGTCCTCGTCACACTTCTAATTACTTGTTCAATGTCACTATCTAATTACTTGTTCCCCACATGTTCTCAATTAAGACTTTTAGAGGCCCTAAGCTCTGACAGGATAATGGTGTCTCTTCCAACACCATATGGATTTTGAAATTAAGAAGAAAATCAAAACTTTTAAATAAGTTTAAGATGTCCAGCAAGATTTTATTTCCCATGATGACTGCTCCAATGCTTTACTCTAAGTATCATATACCAAGCTTAATTTTTAAATAGGAGAGGGAGGGCACATCTCTGGCGGGTGTCTGAGCAGGTAGGTCTTTGTCTGGGGAATCCAGCACCATTTGTACACAAATTGTAAGCTTCATGAGGACCAAAGCTGTATGTGTCTTAATAGAAATGCAGTCACACCATGCCTGAGCTAAAATAGGTTCTTAATACATGTTTCATGAAAGGATAAGAGGACTAAGTGAACAAGTGGGTGAGTGAATAAGTGAGTAGATGGAGAGTTAGGAAGAGAATGAGATAGGAAAAAACAAGTGAAAGGGAGAAAAGGAGGGTAGGAAAAGAGGGAGGTCGGCAGGAGGAAGAGAATGAAAGGAGACAGAAGGGCTGCTGCTGCTAAGTCGCTTCAGTCATGTCTGACTCCGTGTGACCCCATAGACGGCAGCCCACCAGGCTCCCCCGTCCCTGGGATTCTCCAGGCAAGAACACTGGAGTGGGTTGCCATTTCCTTCTCCAATGCATGGAAGTGAAAAGTGAAAGTGAAGTCGCTCAGTCATGTCCAACTCTTAGCGACCCCATGGACTGCAGCCCACCAACAGAAGGGCAGGAGGAAGTAAAACCAGTTGGTTACTATCTTAATTTTGCTATAATTTAGGAAAAATATGTACACAGTCCATTGCAAGAGCTCAAAGAGTTATCTGTTTTGTTATAGGTTAATTCCACAATAAATGTTGTCCTCATCCTTTTATAGAATTATGAACTGTGTATTTACTTACACAGCATAATTTTCAAATATGTGATAGTCTGTTGCTCACCTTGTCTTTGTCTTTGTCATAGAATTAGAGAAATGTAGCATAAACTTTAAATCTGCAGCTGTTGTTCAATCAGTGAGGAGGGCCTGCTGTGCAGACAGCCCTGTGATACATGGAGTTAGCTATTCAACTGCTATAGTCCTTTGGACTTTTGATTTCTGTCACCCTGGAAAAGGAACAGCAATCGTGCTGACAGCTGTGGTGGAGAGTTTTCCACACCACCCAGGAGCCCACCATTATCAGCACTGAACACCCTAATCCTCTACATCCTTCAAGAGGCTACACAGCTGGGCCCAGCATGAAAATGACAAGCATTAGGAAACTCCAAGAGTTTATTTTCCTCTAGCTGGGCATCTTGGCTTCTGGACTCCCATCAATGCCATCACAATGCATGCCTTTCAATAAAAAGTGATCCTAACAGGATTAAATGTAATTTAGAGTCAATAAGGAAAAGTTTGCCATCGGGTGGAATTATAACAGAGAGTGTGATCAGAAGGAAGAGAATCTGGAAGGTGTTCAGAGCCCATTCTACTGTAAAATGAAACACAGAAAAGAGAAAAAAAAAATTATTCTCAGTCATATCCTTTCACTAATTCCATCTTGCACACGAACCAATTCGCAGTCTATTAAAGTGCTAAGAGCCATGTATTGTCATTTATGGGGAGGAAAAAGAGAGAGAGAGAGTGGAAAACAAGTGTGATTTCTACACCGGTCTTCTCTGTGACTATGCAAATAAAATGTTTTCGATTCTGCCTGACATGTGAACTGAGCCCATAAAAGGGTCATGGAGCCCAACAAAGAATCATATTTGAAGCAGTGAAAGTGTTAATCGCTCAGTTGTCTCCTACTCTTTGTGACCCCATGGATTGTAGCCCACCAGGCTCTTCCATCTATGGAATTCTCCAGGTCAGGCTTATTAGAGTGGGTAGCTGTTCCCTTCTCCAGGGGATCTTCCAGGACCCAGGGACCGAACCCAGGTCTCCCATACTGCAGGTGTATTCTTTACCAGCTGATCCAACTGGGAAGCAGGATGGTTCCCAAATCTTCACTCAGCAGGCAGCAGCTTTAGAAAGGCAAGTCACTCTCTGGAAGGCAGCCCTCCATCCCCTGGGCAGGGTGGATCTGGAAAAGTAATAAAGGAATGGAGTACTGGATTGGAACTCGAGTCCAGAGAAGAATAACCCTCCATGGCCAAAAGGATGAGCTGCTGCTTTCTTAGATCTGCCAATGGATGCCCTTCACCAAATCACAGCTTTAGTACCAATGAAAAGGAAGCAAAGTGAGCATGTAGCAAGAGATGACTGCCTGAAATTAATTTCCTAATTCTCGAGTCTTTGCACTAATATTAATAGGAAAAAAAGTAATAGCTACCCTTTAAAAGACACTATAATTATCACTGGGTGGAGAGTGTTCTAAGTTATGTTAACTGTACCATCTCATCTAAATTTTCACTATGAGGACTTCCCTGGCAGCCCAGTGGTTAAGACTGAGCACTTGCAATACAAGGGATACAAGTTCAATCTCTGGTCTGGGAATTAAAATCCCACATACCATGCAGGGTGGCAAAATAAATAAATAAATTCTCACTATAGTCCTATAAATTTTGTGTTGTTTTATGGTGTGTTTTTTTGCGCTTGGGATCTTGATTCCTCTACCAGAGATAGAAACAGTGCCCCCTGCAGTAGACTCTTGGAGTCCTGACCACTGGACTGCCAGGGAATTCCCAATAGGTAGCTTTATTTTCATTCTTAAATACAGATGAGGGAAAGAAAAATTAGAGGTCAAATATTTAATATACAGCTATAAGTCACTTAGTTATGCCAGATATCACACTACATACTAGAAATATTAAGACCTCAAAGTTGACTGCCATCAAGAAGGGCAAACAAAAAAACATTATTGTGACAGAGATAATAAATTGGTCCCAATCTTCCCATCTGCTCTCCTAAGGAGAACTGACCTATACCCTGCCTCCCACCCAGCAAAATTTATGCTTTCCACTTTCATATTTTTAATATACTATTTCTATATTACATTATTTTTCCTTGCCTATGGAGTCATATCTGACTACCCTATCTAGCAGAGAACTCTCTCCCCTCTTTGGTGGTGGTGTTGTTCAGTCGCTCAGTCATGTCCAAATCTTTGTGACCCCATGGACTGCAGCATGCCAGGCTTCTCTGCCTTTCACTATTTCCCGGAGTTTGTTCAAACTCATGTCCGTTGAATTGATGATGCCATCCAATCATCTCATCCTCTGTCACCCCCTTCTCCTCCTGCCCTCAATCATTCCTAGCATCAGGGTCTTTTCCAATGAGTAAGCTCTTTGCATCAGGTGGCTAAAGTATTGGAGCTTCAGCTTAAGCATCAGTCCTTCCAGTGAATACTCAGGGTTGATTTCCTCCCCACTCTCAGCATCTGGAAAATTCACCCAGCTTTATTTGTCATCATTTCGTGTCTCTTTAGTTCCCAAACCATACCATGAGCTTGTCTGAGTCTTGCATCTCTACAATGCATTGCACAGTTTAGTTTGATAAATATGTACTGATTAGGCTGCTGGAAATCACTTCTAATTACTATAAAAGTAATGGCAACTTTCAGTTGCCAGTCCAATATGTAAGGAGCTTGTAAGTTGTTGCTCTGGTCCTAAGGACAAGAAGAAAGCCAAACAACTGAAAATAAACAGTTCTTCATAGATCTGTCAGAGAACTGAGGTCACAGGAGAAAAATGCTGTCACAAAAATTGGAGAGAGAGTGAATCACAAGATTCCAGAGCAAAAACCTTCGCAGGAACCAGAGGAAGTAAACATAATGGCTCACACTCATCATGTCCAACTGCTCTGAATATGTGACATCTATCAGCTTGCTTAACCTTCACAACAGCTTTATGAGGAGCCCATTTTACAGATAGGGAAACTGAGGCACAGGGACACTCAGTAAGGTACTTCATGTCACATATCAGAAAGTGAAAGTGCTAGTCACTCAGTCGTGTTTGAGTCTTTGCAACAATATGGACTGTAGCCCACCAGGCTCCTTTGTAGAATTTTTCAGACAGGAATACTAGAATGAGCTGTCATTCCCTTCTTCAGGGGATCTTCCCTACCCAGGAATCGAACCCAGGTCTCCCATGTCAGAGATAGTATTTAAATGCAGGTGAACTGGTTCTTAAAGATTCTTAATGATTACACTCTACTGACCTGGTGTTTCTGTGTGTGCTCAGTCTTTAAGTCATGTTTGACTCTTTGTGACCCCATGGACAATAGCCCGCCAGGCTCCTCTGTCCATGGAATTTTCTAGGGAAGAATACTGGAGCAGGTTTCGATATCTTACTCCAGGGTATCTTTCCAATCTAGGGATCAAACTCACATCTTTTGCACTGGCAGGTGAGTTCTTTACCACTGAGCTACCCAAGAAGCCCATATTGGCCTGGTATCAGGGACCAATACCACCACTCAGGCAAGGTCACATAAACCAGTTATGAGTCAGGTGATACTTAGAGACCTTGGGAAATCCTGGAAAAATGGGCTCCATTTACTCTCCACAAGAAACATTAACTCTCACAATTGGGAATCTAAACCAGAGCTTCTGCTATCCATCTCACCTACTTGCATATCTGAGGTTATTGATATTTCTCCCAGAAATCTTGATTCCAGCTTGTGCTTCATCCAGTCTGGCATTTCTCATGATGTACTCTGCACATAAGTTAAATTAGCAGGGTGGCAATATACATCCTTGACATATTCCTTTCCCTATTTGGAACCAATCTGTTGTTCCATGTCCAGTTTTAACTGTTGTTTCTTGACCTGCATACAGATTTCTCAGGAGGCAGGTCAGGTGGTCTGGTATTCTCATCTCTTTAAGAATTTTCCACAGTTGTGGTGATCCACACAGTGACCAACCTAGATAGCATATTAAAAAGCAGAGACATTACTTTGCCAACAACGGTCCGTCTAGTCAAGGCTATGGTTTTTCCAGTGGTCATGCATGGATGTGAGAGTTGGACAGTGAAGAAAACTGAGCACTGAAGAATGGATGCTTTTGAACTGTGGTGTTGGAGAAGACTCTTGAGAGTCCCTTGGACTGCAAGGAGATCCAACCAGTCCATCCTAAAGGAAATCAGTCCTCAATATTCATTGGAAGGACTGATGCTGAAGCTGAAACTCCAATACTTTGGCCACCTGATGCTAAGAGCTGACTCATTGGAAAAGACCCTGATGCTGGGAAAGATTGAGGGCAGGAGGAGAAGGGACGACAGAGGATGAGATGGCTGGATGGCATCACCAACTCGATGGACATGGGTTTGGGTGGACTTAGGGAGTTAGTGATGGACAGGGAGGCCTGGCGTGCTGCGGTTCATGGGGTTGCAAAGAGTTGGACACGACTGAGTGACTGAAATGAACTGAACACAGTCAAAGGCTTTGGTGTAGTCAATAAAGCAAAAGTAGATGTTTTTCTAGAACTCTCTTGCTTTTTCATTCCAGGATGTCTGGCTCTAGGTGAGTGATCACGCCATCATGATTATCTGGGTCGTGAAGATCTTTTTTGTACAGTTCTTCTGTGTATTCTTGCCACCTCTTCTTAATATCCTCTGCTTCTGTTAGGTCCATACCATTTCTGTCCTTTATTGAGCCTATCTTTGCATGAAATGTTCCTTTGGTATCTCTAATTTTCTTGAAGAGATCTCTAGTCTTTCCCAATCTGTTGTTTTCCTCTGTTTCTTTGCATTGATTGCTGAGGAAGGCTTTCTTATCTCTCCTTGCTATTCTTTGGAACTCTGCATTGAGATGGGAATATCTTTCCTTTTCTCCTTTGCTGTTCGCTTCTCTTCTCTTCCCAGCTATCTGTAAGGCCTCCTCAGACAGCCATTTTGCTTTTCTGCATTTCTTTTCCATGGGGATTGTCTTGATCCCTGTCAGCTGACTCATTGGAAAAGACCCTAATGCTGGGTAGGATTTGGGGCAGGAGGAGAAGGGGACGACAGAGGATGAGATGGTTGGATAGCATCACTGACTCGATGGACATGGGTTTGGGTAGACTGTGGGAGTTGGTGATGGACAGAGAGGCCTGGTGTGCTGCAATTCATGGGGTCGCAAAGAGTCGGACATGACTGAGCGACTGAACTTAACTGAACTTGCTTTTTCAATGAGCCAGCGGATGTTCGCAATTTGATCTCAGGTTCCTCTGCCTTAAATCCAGCTTGAACATCTGGAAATTTGCAGTTCACGTACTGTTAAAGCATGGCTTGGAGAATTTTGAGCATTACTTTGCTAGCATGTGAGATGAGTGCAACTGTGCGGTAGTTTATGCCAAAGAATGTTCAAACTACTGCACAATTGCACTCATCTCACATGCTAGCAAAGTAATGCTCTCACCTACTGCCACCATCTATAAGGTTTCTTGTCCCTTCCTGCTGCCACAACCCATAACTATAAGGCCACCTCTACATCAAAATGTCTTCTAATTTCATTCTTTGAGGCTCATCACGCTTTGTGTTCTGTACTGTATCCCTCCCAGGACAACTAGAGCCTAAAATATCATGATCAGTGATGAGTGTGTGTTCTCCAGGTAGGGAACACTGCTAGTAATTAAACAGTATTATTTCCATCAGCTTTGATTTATTCTGCTTTCTTAATAATGAAGCTCAATCTTCTGTTTTCTTTCTGCCTAGCACTGAGCAATAGAGTTGGTGTTTAAGGATTACCACATAAATCTACTTTTTGGTCAGCCAGTGCTGGGGAATATTTTCAATATATTACAAATGTATTCATTATTCTCTCATTCACAAAAATAATTAAAACCTACAGGCCAAACACAAATTCCCAGACCACAAAGGCCTGACTGGCACTCTGCTGCCAAATACCAAGGTTGCAAGTGTCTTAGTTTATGGGTTTCTTAATGAGAACTTGTACTGCTCATTCAATAAAGGACTTAAGTGGACATTTCCTGGTGTTCACGGGAATTTTAAAACAAGTCCCATATAACAAAATGAAAAGTGAACACTATTACTTTCTGCATGTTTTTAGAAACTCAGAAATGAATTACCCTAAAATTAAAGCCATCAAAAAAAAACTCTAAAAGTGATCCCCAGGATGCTAATAACATGTTCACAATCTCTTTAAAAAAAAAAAATCAAAGAAGGAGAGTAAAGAGAAATACAAGTGGATCCAATCCATCACTGTGATATCCAAGTTTCTCCTTAGATAAAACAGACATAAAACATGTGCTTTACAAGCCTCAGATGACCTTCAAGACATCTGAAGTTCAGTATCTATGGATTTTTAAGTATAATTAACAACTGCCGTTTTTCTGTCTAAAGAATCCAAGTTCTGTTTCTCTGACAGGAAAAAGCCAATCAATTTTGTTCCCAAATGCTAATACAAGCAATTTAAAAATAACATTAATTAAAATACTACCAAGGCTGTTAGGGTTTGTGCTGGTGGATTTTTTTCCCCTCTCTTTAAACTATTGTAATTTTTATTTATAGGGCTAATGAGGGAAGCACTTTGGTTGATCCGTCTCTGGGACGAAGAGCTGGCCTTTCAAATACAGCAGAATCTGTGGAGGCCACCACACCGCCAGGCTGCATGGCCACTGCGGCTAGACTGTTTGTTTCACCTGGCAGACCAAAAGTGACAGATCATTTTATCACAGTGCGAGTAACAGTTTTCTGGTTTTGGTAACGAAAATACAATGCTCATTTGATTGTTGTAAAACTTATAAATATGTCCTGTAGGATAAGTATTAGTCAAAGCAACATCCTAATTAACAGGAAAGCTCAGTTATCTTGCAAGATAATATAAGGAAGGCACATAAATTGTAAATAAGATACATGGTAAAAATGAAAAAGACAGGCTGGATAGGAGAGGAATAAAATAAGATTTGGAAACCTGCTGTCTAAATGAACACAAATTGTGAGATTATGTCTCACTGAACAATAAAAATAACAAACCAGTGGCAAAGATGTAATAGAATTTCCTATGTACACCATTTTAATCTTAATGTAATTTTCCCTAGTGCATCCACATTTATTGAACTACTACGACCATTTCTTTCTCACTCTGGTCAAAGTTACTGAGAGAATGTACTTTGATGTAAATAATTTCCTGATTATGAACATGAAAACAGTCCAGAAATTGACCACAGTGTTTTGTTGTTATTAACTTTTTATTTTGTGTTGGATTATAGCCACCTAACAATGTTGTGGTAGCTTCAGATGAACAGAAAAGGGACTCAGCCATACATATACATGTATCCATTCTCCCCCAAACACCCCCTCGCATCCAGGCCACCACATAAGGTAGAGCAGAGTTCCATGTGGTATACAGTAGTAGGTCCTTGTTGGTTATACATTTTAAATGTAGCAGTGTCCGTAGTGTTTTTAAAAAATGACAGGAGGTCTGCTCAGGCCTGAAGCCTTAGGAGAATCACAAATATCTGCCATTTCCTCAAGGAAGCAGAAGG
Organism: Okapia johnstoni; assembly: GCA_024291935.2. Taxonomy (NCBI): domain Eukaryota; kingdom Metazoa; phylum Chordata; class Mammalia; order Artiodactyla; family Giraffidae; genus Okapia; species Okapia johnstoni. The sequence goes on along the minus strand of CM044308.1, from coordinate 38,877,837 downwards.
AGAGTACAGAAAACCAACTTTCCCATTTCCTCGTGCATAAAGTAACTCCACACATTTGTCTCTTTTTTACTTTAAAAAAAATAAAAGGCAGAGACGACTTCTATGACACCCTGATCTAGACTGATGGCCACCTGATGCGAAGAACTGAGTAATTTGAAAAGACCTTGATGCTGGGAAAGATTGAAGGCGGGAGGAGAAGGGGGCAACAGAGGATGAGATGGTTGGATGGCATCACCAACTCAGTGGACATGAGTTTGAGTAAACTCCGGGAATTGGTGATGGACAGGGAGGCCTGGCATGCTGTCGTCCATGGGGTCACAAAGAGTTGGACATGAATGAGTGACTGAACTGAACTGATCTAGACTGTGCTGGACAGAAACAGAGCTGATGCCAGGGAAGAGCCAGGGCCAGTAAACATTGATGTGGCTTAAGGAAGATGACCATTGGTGTGGCCTCAGTTTCTCCAGTCTGCAAAATGGGATGATAATACTTATCTCACCACTTCAAGCCTGATACATGAATGTTTAGTAAGTATTACTTGAATATGGATGTGAAGGCACAAACTGTACATATGTAAAAGATTCACTGGAGTGAAGTCATGAAGTCCAGAGGGGGCCCTACATCTCCTTCAGGCTTTAATGAGGAAGCTCAGTAAAGTATCCAAGTCTGACTAACCTCACACACATCTAGAGATTTCAAACACCAAGGTAACAAATTATACCCTCCTTTGCTTATACTCACGTTAGTCAGTTAACTCATATTTATTTCCTGGTTGTCATCAATGTTCTAATGGATCCTTAATTTTTAAAAATACCCCAAAGTAGAGACTATACCCTGCTCATTCTTTTGTTTTTAATGTGGTGTCACTATTATGCCAAAGCCTTTGACTGTGTGGATCACAACAAACTGTGGAAAAATCTTCAAGAGATGGGAATACCAGACCACCTTACCTGCCTCCTGAGAAATCTGTATGTAGGTCAAGAAGCAACAGTTGGAACTGGACATGGAACAACAGACTGGTTCCAAATAGGAAAAGGAGTACGTCAAAGATGTATATTGTCACCATGCTTACTTAACTTATATACAGAGTACATCATGCAACATGCCAGGCTAGATGAAGCACAAGTTGGAATCAAGATTGCTGGGAGAAATATCAATAACTTATATGCAGATGACACCACCCTTATGGCAGAAAGCTAAGAGGAACTAAAGAGCCTCTTGATGAAAGTGAAAGGAGAGTGAAAAATTTGGCTTAATACTCAACATTCAAAAAACTAAGGTCACGGCATCCAGTCCCATCACTTAATGGCAAACATATGGAGAACAATGGAAACAGTGACAGACTTTATTTTGGGGGGCTCCAAAATCACTGCAGATGGTGACTGCAGCTATAAAATTAAAAGATTCTTGCTCCTTGGAACAAAAGCTATGACCAATCTAGACAGCATATTAAAAAGCAGAGACATTGCTTAACCAGAAAAGATCCATCTAGTCAAGGCTATGGTTTTTCCAGTAGTCATGTGTGGATGTGAGAGTTGGACTATAAAGAAAGCTGAGTGCCGAAGAATTGATGATTTTGAACTGTGGTGTTGGAGAAGACTTTTGAGAGTACTTTGGACTGAAAAGAGATCAAACCAGTCCATCCTAAAGGAAATCAGTCCTGAATATTTACTGGAAGGACTGATGCTGAAGCTGAAACTCCTATACTTTGGCCACCTGATGTGAAGAACTGACTCATTGGGAAAGACCCTGATGCTGAAAAAGACTGAAGGCAGGAGGAGAAGAGGACAACAGAGGATGAGATGGTTGGATGGCATCAACGACTCGATGGACATGAGTTTGAGCAAGCTCCGGGAGTTGGTGATATACAGGGAAGCCTAGCATGCTGCAGTCCAATGTGTCACAGAGTCGGACACGACTGAGTGACTGAACTAACTAACTAATAGTGTAGGAGTCCAATTGCTATTAAATGACAATGCTTAAATACTTGTTTTGCCATTCACATTCTGGTTTGTGTTATTAATTTATTATTTTCCAAAAGTTTATCAAGCAAGAGAGACATGTACTTGTTCATGCATAGCTATGTGCCAAACACATGAACCAATCAATTTTATTAAGTACGTTATTAATTAACTCCTTTGGTGAACAGAATGTATAAAGATACAATGTGAATTTTTTAATGTGCCTTTTATTAATTTTTTAAAATGCTTCATCAGCTCTATCAAGTCTATTCATAAGTTTTCCAAATGTTCAAATACAATTTCAAATACTCTGCCAGTTCTTTTTCTTTTCAGCTTCGCAGAACTCTCTCCTGAAGTTCTCTGATAATGTGACTAACTTTTAATTTTGATATCTATACTAGATTAAACAGTAGAAAGTTATGGACAGTGGACTTGCTAAGGCAAATAATAGTTCATGTAAACAAAAAAAAATAGATTCATAAACAAGCCTTCTTAAATTAAGCGATCTGTTCTTAGAGTTGTAAATCATGAGCACACCCTGTTTATAAATTTTGCATTACTTTTTCTAGAAAAAAAACTAAGGATTTAAATTGAAGCTACAAAGTCCATCTGATTTCTTAATACAAAAATCAATTGCAGTGGTTTTCTACTTTTTCAAAAGCCTCATTGATCAAATACAAATAGAGTAAAAGCCATCATTAAATAATTTCCAGGCACTACATATTCAGACTTCATGATCACAGATCAGCTGGTAGGACATACTGATTACCAAGGCAACTTGAGGATGTCTGCAGGATCACCAAAGCGGATTCTGCTTCCGAGGGCAAAGAGTCCTTCTCCAGGTGAAATTACCCAGCTATGCTTTCTATGGAGGCCCCTCCAGGCCATTGTTTCGGATGATCTTAGCATACTCCTTGGCTGATGTGTAAGGGACTCGGGGTCTTGCTGGATCTTCAAAATCAACGTGGAAGAGACCAAACCGGCTGCTGTACCCCCAGTTCCACTCAAAGTTATCCAGGAGAGACCAGGCACAGTATACTTGAAGATTAACTTTGTCAAGTTGGATAGCTAAAATTACACAAACAAAAATTTACCAATTACTCAAAGATTGTATGGAAACATAGACAAAATCATTGATGACCAGTACGGGTGGGTAGCCTTCTCCTGCCAAAGATCACAGTGGAAACAGAAGAAGCCTTGTTTCAATCCTCTTTTCCAATTTCCTGTTTTAAACAAGCATGGGCTTCATTTAGGAAGTAAGATTACATGCCTTGTTATTTGTCAGCCCCCCTTCATCATATGGGGGAGCTCTTTAATCTCTGAATTTCAGCCAAGTCCAAGTATACAAAAGACACAATTTTTATTAAAAGTGTAAATAAATGAGTAAAGAAATTATGACACTAAAAAAAAGTTAAATTACATAATTCTAAACATTTGGGGACTTCCCTGGTAGCACAGTGGATAGGAGACCACCTGCCAATGCAGGGGACGCAGGTTCCATCCCTGGCCCAGGAGGATTCTGCATGCTGGGAAGCAACGATTAATAAGCCCATGTGCCACAACTACTGAGCCTGCTTACTGCAGCTGGAGAGGGCCTGGGTAAAGCAACAAAGACCCAGTGCGGCCAAAAATAAATAAATAAAATAATTTTTTTTTAAATATAGTAACTTTAAAAAATTAAAAATTAAAATAAATATTTGGTTATTCATCCATTTTGAAATGCATTTTATTCATTCATCCATTTACTCAATACATGTCTTTTCAATACCTACTATTTTTCAGATATTAAACACACATATACAGAGTTTCTCCTTAGTACCCTAGAACTGCACACAGTAAAAACAGTGCTAGCTTCTAAATTCAACTCCAAGATAATCTAGAAAGCTCATTGATAAACTGGAAAAAAGTGATAACATAGCTGAGGAGGCCCCAGGTCTTACTTTGTGTCCTTATGACCAAATTAAAATAAATTTTAAAATTCTGGAAGTAGAACCTCCAAAATGAAAAGGACCAGCACAGGGTTCTGGCTGTGCTTTTATCCCAGACTAAGAAGGTACAGAAATGTTAGGGCAGTCTCTCTGCCCCATGTCTAAACTCAGAGTGGTGCCAAAGAACTAGACCACCTCTGCTCCAAATGCACATATGTACAAGCACAATATCCTACATAATTTCATCTGCGGAGGCTCCAGAGCCCATCCATGGACTCCATAAGTAAGATACCAGAGGGTGGAGAATTCTCTAAGTACACTAATTTCTATCTTTTAGTCAGGGAATTAAGCTCATTTTTAATTGGCATCTTAAGTTTGGAAAACTCTTAGGTTATATGAACCTTTGCATTGAGCATTTTCTTTTCTTAAAACAATAACAAATAAACCTTATCTGTGGGATTCACTAATATTTGTTTTATGGTGCGGAAATTAAAGGGCAGGTTTTCTTTATAAGATAGACATATTCCTAAATAAGTTTGGAGAAGGAAATGGCAACCCACTCCCAGTATACTTGCCTGGAGAATCCCACAGAGGAGCCTGGCAGGCTACAGTCTATGGGGTTGCAACAAGTTGGACACAATTGAGCTACTAACACAATTTCTTCCTAAATAAGTTAGATGAAAATGAGCATTTATATAATAAATCAAATTTTAATTTTACCAGGGATTGCTTTCAACCCAAATGACTCTTCTAACCTCAGCAAAGTAAGATCTACCTTTAATTTTTCCTGTTATATTTCTGAATTTTTCTGGTCTCTCAAAAGTCCTGTACCCATGAACATGTGTTGATCTGCAAATATTGGAATTTTTTTTCACTGTGGATATTCCATAGACAAATGGAATTGTTTTCACTATAGATATTCCTTTGACAAAAATTTTCTGACAGGTTAACTGATGCATAACCCCTTGACCTTTATGCATGGAGGCATGCAAGGGGCTTTACCTAGAGAGTGCCCTGTGAATTCCCTCAAGGCAGGAACTAAACCAAACTGGAAAGATTCCTTTGCAATGAAGTATTGTTGGAAAATGAAATATATACAATTCAAGCACATCAAGCTTTACAGGAATTAAAACATTTACTAGGTATTCCTTTTCCTTCTACCTGTCCACCTTGCCACATGTGTCTCCTCCCCTATCAACCACAATCTGCAAATACCAAATTTTTAAATAATCTTTTTATATTTAATTTCTGGATGGCATATATCTAAGAATGAAAATGACCAAAACCAAACATCAGGCAAGAATATAGCAATCTTTTTTGACTGCTTTATAATTCAATGTGGGGACATGTGAAAATCAGCACTTTTTCTTTCTCATTTGCAGAACTACTGCTCAACAAGCCAGTCTGCCAGGTATGAAGCCAGACAGTTTCTGAAAGCATTCACAGTCCCACCAATCACGTACAAAAGGATTGATTCATGTACTAAACTGGGGGATAAAAACGATGCCCTGCCTGCTTGGAAAGGAACAAAAAGGAAATCTTGACAATTTCATCGTTATCTGCCAGGAGTTCCGCAGCAGGCACTAAACGGCCCAAGCGATACTGGTGGATGTCTCTGCGTTTTCATTGCAGAAACACTCAAGTAGAGAATTACCTAGTTAGGGCTGAGAAGCCACCCTGCTGGAATCCTTCTCATGGTGCCACCACTGGGAAAAATTACAAAACCGTACTGGAACCTGCATGCCTCTCCTGTTCCAATCTCCTCAAGAACAGAAAGAAACCATTATCACATTTCTTGTCACTGTGATTTATGAAGTCCCAAATCTATGCAGGAAAAAAAACACTCCTGTGAATCCACCCTCTTTCTTTAAGCAGAGTTTCAGACCAAGTAAACACAGACTGACAAGAACTGCAGATGAGTACCAAGTACATGGGGGTGTGAACAGGACACCCATCCCAGAATAACCAGAGTTTGGTTTTGAACTAAAAGACCAGTAGGAAAGGTATCAGGGTCAGCAGGTTGAATATAAAGATGAAAGGATTCCTAATCTCATAGCATTGGAGTGATGTTGAGTCATTTACAGAGATGTAGATGGACTGAGAGTGTGTCATACAGAGTGAAGGAAGTCAGGAAAAGAGAAACAAATATCGTATATTAACACACATATATATAGAAGCTAGAAATATGGTACAAGCGAACCTGTTTGCAGGGCAGGAATAGAGACACAGATGTAGAGAATGATGGGTGGACACCGGTGGTGGGGGGATGAGTTGGGAGATTGGGATTGACATCTATGCACTGCCATGTATAAAACAGATAGCCAATGGGAACCTGTTGCATAGCGCAGGGGGCTCAGCTCAATGCTCTGTGATGACCTAGATGGGTGGGATGTGGGGGAGGCTCAAGAGGGAAGGGATATATGTATACATGTAGCTGATTCACTTCAATGTACAGAAACTAACATATTGTACAGAAACTAACAAAATACTGTAAAATAACTATACCCCGATTAAAAAAAGATGCAAGGAGAAAAATATCTAAGGTTTATTAATATATTATACCCTCTGGCTGTTCTCATCATAACTCCAGTGTTATAATATGCATACACACACACACACAGACACACACACACACATACACTCACTGTCCGCTGTTGGCCAAAATGAAAAGGTTGAGGAGGCAGTCCTTCACCAGACTGCTCTCTCTGCTGACACAACTTCAAGTTCAAAGTGTTCCCAAAACCATGCTCAGTTTCAGTAAGTTGCTACAAGAACTCTCCAGAACTCACAGAAACCTCTTATAGTCAAGGTTATGGTTTATTCAGCAAAGGATACATGTTAATACAAGCCAAAAGAAGAGGCACACAGATCAGAAACCAATGGGCTTCAAACAGAAAGTTTTCATTGTCTTTTTCCCTAGAAGTCAGGACAACTTGTCCTCTTGGTGCTGACATGTGACAACACGCACAGAGCATTGCCAACCAGAGAGGCTCACCCGAGCTTCAGTGCCCAGAGTTTTCATTGTAACTGTGTTATTAACATATTGGCATGATCGACTGATTGTTTATGTGAATGATCTCAGTCCCCAGGTCAAGTGACACTGTGTGACCCAAAGCCCCCCACTCAGGCACACAGTCAGTCTTCTAGTATGACTAGCCACCTAAACAAAGACATTCTGTCATAGAGCAATAGATTTTTCAACCAGAAGTTGAGGACAAAGGCCAATCTACTCTCTGGGCAAAATCAAATTCTTTACTACACACACACACAAACACCTATTTTAGAAGCTGACCATTTCATGGTATCGGGCAGATTCTTCTCAGTTTACTGACTTAAGTGGTGCCGTGATTATGCCTGTGTACTGCTGCTGTACACAGCACGGAGAATAGCAAGGAGAGATAAGAAAGTTCTCCTCAGCGATCAATGAAAAGAAATAGAGGAAAACAACAAATGGGAAAGTCTAGGGATCTCTTCAAGAAAATTAGAGATAGAAAGGGAACATTTCAAGCAAAGATGGGCTCAATAAAGGACTGAAATGGTATGGACCTAACAGAAGCAGAAGATATTAAGAAGAGGTGGCAAGAATACACAGAAGAACTATACAAAAAAGATCTTCAGGACCCAGATAATCAAGATGGTGTGGTCACTCACCTAGAGCCAGACATTCTGGAGTGCGAAGTCAAGTGGGTCTTAGGAAGCATCCTACCAACAAAGCGAATGGAGGTGATGGAATTCCAGTTGAGATATTTCAAATCCTAAATGATAATGCTGGTAAAGTGCTGCATTCAATATGTCAGCAAATTTGGAAAACACAGCAGTGGCCACAAGACTGGAAAAGGTCAGTTTTCATTCCAATCCCTAAGAAAGGCAATGCCAAAGAATGCTCAAACTACCGCACAACTGCACTCATCTCACACGCTAGTAAAGTAATGCTCAAAATTCTCCAAGCCAGGCTTCAACAGTACATGAACTGTGAACTTCCAGATATTCAAGCTGGATTTAGAAAAGGCAGAGGAACCAGAGATCAAATTGCCAACATCCATTGGATCATTGAAAAAGCAAGAGAGTTTGAGAAAAACATCTACTTCTGCTTTATTGACTACACCAAAGCCTTTGACTGTGTGGACCACAACAAACTGCGGAAAATTCTTAAAAGAAACAGGAATACCAGACCATCTGACCTGTCTCTTGAGAAATCTGTACACAGGTCAGGAAGCAACAATTAGAACTGGACATGGAACAACAGACTGGTTCCAAATCGGGAAAGGAGTACGTCAAGACTGTATTTTGTCATCCTGCTAATTTAACTTATATGCAGAATACATCATGTGAAATGCCAGGATGAAGCACAAGCTGGAATCAAGATTGCCAGGAGAAATATCAATAACCTCAGATATGCAGATGACACCACCCTTATGGCAGAAAGCAAAGAAGAACTAAAGAGCCTCTTGTTGAAAGTGAGAGAGGAGAGTGAAAAAGTTGGCTTAAAACTCAACATTAAGAAAACTAAGATCATGGCATCCGGTTCCATCACTTCATGGCAAATAGATGGGGAAACAGTGGAAATAGTGACAGACTTTATTTTGGGGGGCTCCAAAATCACTGCAGACAGTGACTTCAGCCATGAAATTAAAAGACGCTTGCTCCTTGGAAGAAAAGTTATGAGCAACCTAGACAGCATATTAAAAAGCAGAGACATTATTTTGCCAACAAAGGTCCATCTAGACAAAGTCATGGTTTTTCCAATAGTCATGTGTAGATGTGAGAGTTGGACTATAAAGAAAGTCAAGCACCAAAGAATTGATGCTTTTGAACTGTGGTGTTGGAGAAGACTCTTGAGAGTCCCTTGGACTGCAAGGAGATCCAACCAGTTCATTCTAAAATAAATCAGTCCTGAATATTCATTGGAAGGCCCGATGCTGAAGCTGAAACTCCAATACTTTGGCCACCTGATGTGAAGAACTGACTCACTGGAAAAGACCCTGATGCTGGCAAAGATTGAAGGCAGGAGGAGAAGGGGACGACAGAGGATGAGATGGTTGGATGGCATCAGCGACTCAATGGACATGAGTTTGAGTAAACTCCGGGAGTTGGCAACAGACAGGGAGGCCTGGCATGCTGCAGTCCATGGGATCACAAAGAGTCAGACACAACTGAGTGACTGAACTGAACTGAACTGCTGCTGTTGCTATTTAGTCTCTAAGTCGTGTCCAACTCTTTGTGACACCATGGACTGTAGCTTGGCAGGCTCCTCTGTCCATGGGATTTCCCAGGCAAGAATACTGGAGTGGGTTGCCACTTCCTTCTCCAGAGGATCTTCCCAATCCAGGGATAGAACCCAGGTCTCCTGCATTGCAAGGCAGTTTATTCTACCTGCTGAGCCACCTGGGAAGCCCATGCTTGTGTATCTCATGTTACAAAGGGCTAGAAATCGGGCACTCAGAATCAATGGGATTTATTTCCCCACAGTTTATAAACAGATAATCTTTGTTTTCAAGATTGCCTAGGACTTCTATAAGACATCCATGAATGTGACACAGCTATTAAGCTACAAAACAAACTAATCCACAGACCCAAGCTGCCAGGAAAAGAATCAGTGGACAGGTCCACAACAGTGCAAAAGACAGCAACTTCACAGGGAAAAAAAAGAGAGATAAAGCCCAAGAATGGATGAGAAGAAAAAATCATAGGCTTCTAGATTTCCATGTGTCAAGTAATGGAAGACTACACTACCCAAGAAAGTAGTGAAAATAAGTAAACATGCTGGATAAATTTTTTTAAACAAATTTTCAAAACAATGGAAAGCTGACAGTTTCATAGGGACTTCCCAGGACAAAGCAGGAAGTGAGAACTGAGATTGGTGGGCATGGCAGCAACTTTTGCATGATGAAATTTTCCAATCTTAGAAAATCAGAAACTTTTTCCCTTTTCTGGAGTGAGAATAGGTGTCAAAGAATTGTAGCTTGAGAACTCACACACAGAAAGCTAAGATCCCAAAAGACTAAAACTTCAGGGTAAGGGTGAGCCAGAAGGAATCCGGTCACTGGAAAATCACAAGTCACCTGGTGGTTCAGAAAATGTCAAGCAATATGACTGATGTCCTTATAAGAGAGAGAGTCACCAGGGGTGCTTGAGCACAAAGGAAAAACCAGAGAGTACACAGTGAGAAAGCACTTATCCAAAGCCAAACAGAGACCTCAGGAGAAGTCAAACCTGCTGGTATCTGAATTTTGGACTGGAAACTTCCAGAACTGTGAGAAAACAAATTTCTGTTGTTTAAGGCACCCAGTCAGTAGCATTTTGTTACAGCAGCCCTTAGCAAACTAATAAAGGCTTGAGAACTGAAAATTTCTGTTCTTAATAAATTCCCTGAGTGATTTTTACATTTAATCAAGTTTGAGGCTCATAAACCTAGGATAAGCTCTGATGGGCAACTGCAATTTTTGAAACCCAGCTTCCAACCTCAGAGCCATCCTCTAGAGGCATACATTAGACAATCTTCATTGGCCCCTCTCCTCAACAGTCATAGCTGGAGGAGCTCTGTACAGAGACAGCCATGTGCAGGCCATAGCTTTCAGACATGGAGGACCACTGTGAGACTGAGGGGAAGATGCTCCATGCTTAGGAGGGTCAAATGCCTTTTCATCCCAATGCTTACTCCATACCTAGCCTTATCCCAACGGATCGCGGGAAACCATCTCAATTCACCACATGGGATGGGTTGATTGGATGCTCATACAAAAGATATGTGCATCCAAAGCCCATGAATGTGTCCTTATTTGGAAAAAAGGGCCTTTGCAAATGTAAATGAAGGAGCTCAAGATGAGATCATCATGCATAGTGTGTCTGCGCAAGCTCAGTCATGTCCGACTCTGCGATCCCATGGACTGTGCCCCTCCAGGTGCCTCTGTCCATGGAATTTTCCAGGCAAGAACACTGGCGTGGGTTGCCACTTCCTACTCCAGGAGATCTTCCCAACTCAGGGATTGAAGTCTCCTGGCTCTCCTGTATTTGCAGGTGGACTCCTTCCACTGAGCCACCTGGGAAGCCTCTATCATGCATAATGGTGAGTCCTAAATACAGTGACAAATGCCCTTAAAAGAGAAAGAGAGAAGTTATACAAGGAAAAAGGCAATGTGAAGAGAGGCAGAGACTGGAGGGATCTCCTGCAAGCCAAGGAACGCCAAGGCAGCCACCAGTAGAGAAGCTGGTAGAGCAGCTTGTACCCAGGGGCTTCCCAGGTGGCATTAGTGGTAACGAATCTGCCTGCTAATGCAGGAGAAGCATGGTACGGATTCTCCCTCAGAACCTCCAGAAGTTGCTGATCTTACTGATAAACCTTCATTTCAGACTTCTGGCCTCCAGACCTCTGAGAGAAGACATTGATGCTGTTTCAGCCACCAAGTTTGTAGTAATTTGTTTCAGCAGCCACAGGAAACAGACACACCAGACTTTCTGGGGTAGATGCCAACTGGGTTCCAAGTCCCAAACCACCCACCTGATTCTGCTGAGTGCTTATGAGAATCGCTCTCAAGGCCCACAAAACTGGAAAGAGTAAGCCTTCCTGGGACACAATTCAAAGCAGATTTTCTGGCATTCATCCCACACACTAACTTTGAAAATGTGTCTCTCAGAGTTTGGTGAATGTGCACAGGAGCGCTACAACTGGTGGACAGCTTTAGCTGTTAAACAGTTCCTGCGAGAACTGGCATGCCAGCCGTTTCCCCTTTCTTTAAAAAAATAAAATAAAGCAACATCAGGAAGATCTAAACATAGAAAATGCATAATAAGCCCTCCCCTCCCACCCCCAACAACTCCAAGTGAGTATCAGTGGCCAGACAGCATCTGTGAAAATGCCCAAATAATCCTGATGCTAGAGGCCCGACCTGCACATGGGAACTCTTCGAAGAAAAAACTATGACTCTCTGAAAAAACAGTCTTTGAAAAGCAAAGGCTAGTTTATAAATATTTTATAGGAAAATGACAATTAACCAGAAATGAGCTTAATGATTTCTTAATTATCTGCATTGTTCCTATTACTTAGATTAGATTAGGGTGGAGGGTGGAAGTAAATAGCAAGCAGATGAAAGGTATCATATAAAGCTGTATTTTTATTTAATTATAAAGTTGATGGGCAGATAGGTACACATTTGCAGTCACCTTCTGTAGTTTCTCCATCAATATTACTTTTACAGTTACCTCCACTACAGTACGTAAATTCTTATAAGAACCAAAGTTCTCAGCACATAAAATTGTCTTCTATCAGAAAAGCTGCCTTCCACATCCCACTCCCTTCCTTTCTCTCTTCCTTCCTTCTTTTCTTTCCTTCTGGGACTTACCTTCCCTTTCTGTAAAATGAGGACTATAGCATTTTCTTCCAAGGATTGTGGTAGGTATTAAATCAATAAATATAAAGCTCTATGAATAATGCCTAGTTTATAGTAAATACTCAATATTACTTGTTGGTACTGTTATTCTTGTTATTTCTCTCAGAGTCTGGAAGAGCAATGAATGAAATCTGTTTTTTCTCTTCCTCCCATCTGGCTCCAAACAGCTTTCAGAGCATGTAGAGTCAGCACAAAACTGTTCAATGCTGAGAACCAGAGAAAGCAGGGCATCAAGGGAAGTGCAGCATCTGGGGCAGGCTTTGTGCCTGGTGGAAAGGGTCAGTTGTGGGTCACGAAAAATAAATCACTAAAGACAGAGGCCTTAGGGTGAGGCTGCCAGAAACACAGGATGTTGCTGAAGCCTCTCTGCATCTAGTACACTTGGAGGTGGGAACAGCATCACGTTAGGTTTCTGGGATCCACATCCATCCTTGGGGCCTCCTCAGTGGCTCAGTGGTAAAGAACCCACCTGCCAATGCAGGAGCCACAGGAGATGCGGGTTCGATCCTGGGTTGGGAAGATCCTGTGGAGTAGGAAATGGCAACCCTCTCCAGTATTCTTGCCCGGACAATCCTATGGACAGAGGAGCCTAGTGGGCTGCAGTCTGTGGGGTCATAAGAGTCGGACCCGACTTAGTAATTAAACAGCAACAACACATCCATCCTACATTTATTCAATAAATATATATTGTGTTAGGAATTGGGACCATAAGAATGAACAAAATAATCAGCCTGTCTTTTTAAAGAGCTTAACAGCCTATATGGAAGACATATCTTAATCAAATTACCACCCTGTGAGCCTTTAATTACAATCTGTGAAAAGCATTATGAAAGGAAAGACATGGGAACTATGGGAAAGAACAGCATATTAGCTAACATTTATTGAGCACTTGGGTACCACTGTAAGGGTTTCGGGTATGCATTAATTCACTTAATCTTTACAGTAAACCTGTGAGTTAGATGGATATCACCATTGTCTTCATTTTACAGAGAAGGGAAGTGATGCACAGAGAAGTTTGGTAACCTTTGCAAAATTCAAATATCAAGTAACTAAGGGAGCTGAGACTGGAACTCAGGCAGGATACCGATGGAGCCATGACACTATACTGAGTCTTTTCTTGCTTTGTTTAAAATTCCAAGTTTCTTTAAAAAAATTTTTTTAATTTGTATATACTTTTTAAAGGTTATGTTCCATTTACAGATGTTACAAAATACTGGTTCTATCCCCCATGTTGTATAATACATCCTGGAGCCTATCTTACACCTGATAGTTTGTACCTCCCACTCCCCCACTCTTATACTGCCCCTCCCTCACCACTGCTAACCACTAATTTGTTCCCTATATATAGACTCCCTGTGAGTCTTGTTTCTTTTTTGTTATATTCACTGGCTTGTTGCAATATTAGATTCCACATATAAATAATATTATATAATATTTGTCTCTGTCTGAATTGTTTCACTTAGCATAATGCCCTCCAAGTCCGCCCATGTTGCTGCAAATGGCAAAATGTCATTCTTTCTTATGGCTAAGTAGTATTCCCTTGTGTATGTGTGTGTGTGTTATATTCCACATTTTCTCTATCCATTCCTCTCTATCCATTCATCAATTAATGGACACTAGATTGATTCCATACTTTGGTAATTCTTTGGCAATTGTAAATAATGTTGCTATGACCATTGGGGTGCATGTATCTTTTCAAATTAGTGGTTTTGTTTTTTTCTGATACATACGCAGGAGTGGAATTGCTGGGTCATGTGGCAGCAAGAATGTAGATAAAAGGGAACACTCTTTCACTGTTTGTGGGAATGTATCTTGGTGCAGCCACTATTGAAAACAGTATGGAGGTTTCTCAGAAAACTAAAAATAGAACTACTATCCTAAGTCTTGACAATATGCTATAGTGGAAGATCTATCTTAGTCAGGAAGGGTGGGAGAACAGGACATAGGGAAATGGAAACAGTTTCTTGGAATGAACTAGAGGTGAGAGCTCAAAGACTAGTCAGACTTATCAAATGCTACCAGCCAGGTTCTTTCTTACTTGTAAGTAACAGAAGCTGACCTTGACTGACAAAGCAAAAAAGAGGTGAAGCTGGAAAACCTGGCTTAAACAAGGCTTTTAGAAACAGTACCCACAAGCACACCACAGAACTAGTGGGTGGAAGAAATTTCCTTAACTGCTAATGACACAATGGGCACTAAGTTCAGATTGCTGTCAAAACTCAGCTTTCTTACAACCACACAGCCACCAGCATCTCCACTACTCCAACACCAGAAACTAGACTTTATAACCACTGTCATTCACAAAAGCTGAATGCCTTTGCTGCTATCCTCACAGCATGATGTGTTCTGCCTTCTTCAAGCTGTTTGCTCTCAGATTAAATTCTCAAATGAGTCCATCTGATTGGTGAAGACCAGATCACATTGTGTGTGCCCTTGCTCCAAAGAAACCTGGGGAAGGTCCTTCTCTCCCTTGACTAGACACAACTCTTAAGTCTGGATATTCCTCAAATGTAGCAAGGGTATTCAACAAGTACTAGGCAGTCAGAAAACCTGACAGATGTCCATTTCATTAAACGAAGTAGGTGCAAAGGGAAAATGAATAAGTTCTGGAGATGGATGGAGATGATGGTTGTACAACAAGGTGAGTGTGCTTAACTGGAACTGAATTGTATGCTTGAAAATGGTTAAAATGGTAATTTGATTTAAATATTTTAATGTATGTTAATTTTGAGATGTAAAAGTTTATTTTAGATTTTTAAAATAAATAAAATTTAATGTCTATTAATACAGAAATCTTAATGTGTAACCCACTCCTCAAACCTGCCCCTACTCTCGTTTTTTTGAATCCCAATAAATAGCATCATCCATTCAGTTCTTCACACCAAACACCTAGATGTCATGCCTGCTTCTCCTTTTTCCACATTCTCCTCCCCTGCCTGTCTGTAACAAGCTCTGCCCCCATCCGCCTCCCAACCCCTCTAAACCACCACAACAGCTTCCAGACTTGTGTCAGAGAGACCACACAATGAACCAGAAAGTGTAAATCTTCAACCAAAAAAAAAAAAAAACAATTTACCTTATGTCTTCTTCTTGTTTAACTCCCCTCACTTAATGGTTTCCTATTTTCCTTAGTGCAGAATTTTAAATCCTTATCTGACCATTAAAGTCCTACATGATCAGACCTCTGCCCAGCTCTCCTATGTCCTCTCCTTCCTGCCCTCCACTGGCCATTCTCCAGGCACACTAGACTTCTTTCTCTTCCTAAAATGTGCTGAGCTCTTTTCCACTGAACAGCCTTTACACTGACTTTCCTTCAGCCTGGATCACTCCTCTAGGTCTTTGCCTTGTGGCTTTTTGTTGCCATCCAGGTCTAAATTCAAGTTCACGTCTCGATATTCCCAACTACCCTATTCTCTCTCCTATTATCCTGTACTATTTTCTTTGTTGCCCCTTATTGCTAATTGAAATTGTCTTCTTCATGAATTTACCCATTTTTTATTATTGATCAAGGTCCCCTTTTTTCTCATGGGGCCTTGTCTATGTTTTTTCAATATGCCCAGCCTTGAGAATAGTACTTAACACATAGCAGATGCTAAATAAGTACTTGTTGAAGGAATAAAGGAGAGAGAAATGGAAAAGGATATGGGAGGAAGAGAGAGGAAGGAAGGAATCAAAGGAGGAAGGAAGGAAGGCTACAAAGGAGGGAGGGAAGGAGTCACCTGAACATAATCTTCATAGGGCTCTGGTCTCACTACTCACATCCGGGTGTAAGAATCTTATCATCTTTGTGTTGAACAGCCAACACCTCAGTGGCCATTGATTCCAAGTCCTCATTCAGGACCTGAATCCCTGTTACTGCACTGCTGGCTGTTCTTGTCTCAAGGGAAGCCAGCCTCTGCTACCAGTCCCAACCAGGCTATTCCACCTCTCTACCCATTCAGACCTAAGACTCCCCATCATGACTCTCTGGTCCCCTTCTCCGACATTTCCCAAAAGTGTCCCCATTGTCTCACCTCCTACTACCAATCTTTACCTCTGGTTCCCTATATTTCTAGAGGAACCTTTTATTTGGCCCTTGGCTACATTTCTTGGGAAGTCTTCTTGAGTGCTTTCCCTTCTTGAGATCGATCTCTGAAATGCTCAGTGCTCTTGGGCAATGTCACTTCACTCTTCTGGACAGAGTACCAAGCTTAAATGGTGGCTCCTTAGTCCCAGAAGTCCCTAGGGTACCAGAGTAGAGCTTCAAAAGAAAACATCTCTCATCATACGACCTTATCCCTAAACCTAAGGTACATACTTCAGAATAGTTAATACTTTTAAGATCATAAGAATATTGATCTACTTGTACATTGAAATAGCCCAGAACTAATAACTACAGTGACCTACAAATAGCCTCAAAAGAAGTAGCTGGTGCCCCAGATAGAAATATTGGAATCCAACAAAGGTCCATCTAGTCAAAGCTATGGTTTTTCTGGTAGTCGTGTATGGATGTGAGAGTTGGACGGTGATGAAAGCTGAGCACTGAAGAAATGATGCTTTTGAACTATAGTGTTGGAGAAGACTCTTGAGAGTCCCTTGGACTGCAAGGAGATCCAACCAGTCCATCCTAAGGGAGGTCAGTCCTGGTTGTTCATTGGAAGGACTGATGTTGAAGCTGAAACTCCAATACTTTGGCCACCTCACGCGAAGAGTTGACTCACTGGAAAAGACCCTGATGCTGGGAAGGATTGGGGGCTCAAGGAGAAGGGGATGACAGAGGATGAGACTGCTGAATGGCATCACCGCCTTGATGGACATGGGTTTGGGTAGACTCCGGGAGTTGGTGATGGACAGGGAGGCCTGGCGTGCTGCGATTCATAGGGTCGCAAAGAGTCAGACACAACTGAGCGACTGAAGTGAACTTATTTCTATAAACAAGTGAAAGGCTAAGTTCTAGGTTCTACGGCTCTTGTTATTGTTCAGTCACTAAGCATCCCTCACTCTTTGTGACCTCATAGACTCCATCATGCCTAGTTCCCCTGTCCTTCTCTATACCCTGGAGTTTGCTCAGATTAATGTCCATTGAGTTGGTGAGTCTATCTAACCATCTCATTCTCTGCCACTCCCTTTTCCTTTTGCCTTCAATCTTTCCTAGCTTCCAGGTCTTTTCCAATGAGTCAGCTCTTCGCATCAAGTGGTCGATGTATTGGAGCTTTAGCTTCAGCACCAGTCCTTCCAATGAATATTCAGGGTTGACCAGTGAATATTTAGGATTGACTGATTTAATCTCCTTGTTGTCCAAGGGACTCTCAAGAGTCTTCTGCAGCACCACAGTTCAAAAGCATCAATTCTTTGGTGCTCAGCCTCCTTTATGGACCAGCTCTCACATCTGTACATGACTACTGGAAACACCATAACTTGGACGATATAGACCTTTGTTGACAAAGTGATGACTCTGTTTTTTAATACCTGTCTAGGTTTGTCATAGTTTTTCTTCCAAGGAGCAAGTGTCTCTTAATTTCACAGCTGCAGTCACTGTCCATAGTGATTCTGGAGCCCAAGAAAAGAAAATCTGTCTCTGCTTCCACTTTTCCCCTTCTGTTTGCCATGAAATGATGGCACCAGATGCCATGATCTTAGTTTTTTGAAAGTTGAGCTTCAAGCCAGATTTTTCACTTTCCTCTCTCAAAAGGCTCTCTCTCTTTCACTCTCTCTCTCATCAAGAGGCTCTTTAGTTCTTCATTTTCTGCCATTAGAGAGGTATTATCTGCATATCTGAGGCTTTATCTATCCAAAGATCTGCACATCTGTGGCTCTAGAGGTAGAAAAATAGGTAAATAAAAAATGATAAAACTGACTGTGACAGCAAAAGAAAAAATGTATAGTTTTGCTCTAAAACTGATTCAGGGCTTTAGAATTGTAATTTGTCAAATAGTATTCTGAATAAATGGACTAAGATTGGTACTTCATTCTTAGTTTCTTTCTTTCTTTCCTTTCTTAAATCCACAAAATATACCGTAGAGTATCTACTATATACAAGTTACTATTTTAGGCAGAGTGATTCTCACTGGGGGCTTGGGAGGAGGAATCTAATGCAGACCTTTGCCCTCGAGGTGAAGTAGAAGAGCAAAGACCCCATTAATCTCTCTGCTATGTGCATTCACTCAACACCATTCATTTCCCTTTTGTAACATGAATAAGACACGGATATAACTATTTGTTCAGTGCTGTCTTCTACTCCAGACTCAGAGCTCCATGAGGGCAGGCAGCACAGAGATTTTATATTTCCAAAACCTAGCACAGTGGCTGGCGAAGGATAATTTTCTAGTGAATAGCACTTAAATGAGTAAATGACTATAAATAGATAGAGAACACTGAACAAAATGTTTGCAAGAGAAGAGTAGACAAAAGGTCATTCTCAAGAGGGCAAGAGTATTTTCTTGACCAAGATGACAAATTTCAACTCCAAATTCAGCTTGTCCAAATAAAGAGGAAGAAATATCTCCTTACAATCTGATCAACTCACTGGGCATTTTGTATGCTGAAATACTTTTCTATGATCACTTGATTTCAAGAACATGTCTCTTGTCAGTTACTGGTATTCCTATACCTATACAATATATGTTGAATAAATTATACTAAGTACCCCTTAAAAGGGCTTCCCTGGGGCTCAGTGGTAAAGAATCCACCTGCCAATGCAGGAGATGTGATTTCAATCCCTGGGTCAGAAACATTATCTGGAGGAGGAAATGGCAAGTCACTCCAGTATTCTTGCCTGAAGAATTCCATGGAAAGAAGAGCCTAGCACACTACAGTCCATGGGGTCGCTAAAGAGTCAAATAACAACTTAGCAACTAAACAACAACAACAACCCCTTAAAATGCCATTCTCAGAGGAGTAATATCTCCTTTTGTTAATGACAAAGGAAGAGAAAGCAAGCATTAGCCTTCTCCTCACCACAATAAATACCACAAAAACATTTCAAGTGCTTGCATTTGATGACCACTGTAATTGCACTGAGTTGAGAGATACAGGAAAGTGAGCAACAGAGAGTTGGGAAGAAAGAACAATGACATGTCTTTAAAATGCTACCATGTACATTTTCATATTGGCACCAAGTTCAAGCCCAGGTGGGTACACCTCACCCAGACTGCCTGTCGTGGCCTATTGCACAAGTCTCGCTAGTCTGCTTTTTAAGGACAAGGAAGGACACTGCTTGGTGATGTGACCACAAGCTGTTCAGGGAAGAGACTTTGCTCAGCACATTTCAGCTCCTGAGCAAGGCTGGGTTCATTTCAGAGAGCCACATAAAATAAATAATCATGCAAAAGCAGATTCGTCCTGATAGGGCTCTGACAGCTGCTCCGAGAGGTGGGTGCTTGCGAGCCCATCTTTCAACAATGAACTGACCCAAAGATCCAGGAAAGCTCCAGACAGGACCATATGGCCTGGAATAAAAACATATTTCAAACTCTGTTTATTATGCATATCTTTCAAAGGTTCACTACTCTGTGATGAAACATTGCACCTGCAAGGCTTTAATAAGCTTCCCTAGCAAGTACAATTATAAAATCCAGGAACCTGAAGGATTTGTATTCTCTTACACCTAGCTATGTACTGCCCACCAATGACTGGTCTCATTCTTTTTAATTATATAGGTTTGCAGTATTTTATAAGCTGGGATGAATACTTATTCAGAAAATAAAACTTCTTCTAGACCTCAGAGTGAGAGCCATGAAATATCTCTCATAAAATTTTGGGGACTCCAACATTACTGTCCATAGAACCCTCTAGTCTGTCTGAAAAGAAAAGCAGCAGTTTAATCATGCACAGGAGAGCATATGACATGAATTGAGATAGGGCTTCCTTCATTAGCAATGGCCAGGGCAGAGGAGACATGTTTCCCTTCACAAAGTGAGCCTTGTGATTCCACATTTGATCCAAACATTTGAGAAGTCCAGTTTTTCATTATTCACTCAACAAATATCGACTGGGCAGCTCTTATGTGTCAGAATCCAGGTCAGATATAGAGATTCAAAGATCAACAGTACATAGTTTCTGCCCTCAAGAAATAACAGGGCTTCCCTGGTGGTCCAGTGATTAAGAATCTGCCTGCCAACGCATGGGATGCAGGTTCGATCCCTGATCTGGGAAGATTCCACATGCCATCGAGAGACTAAGCCCATGTGCCATAACTACTGAGCCTGTACTCCAGAGCCTAAGCTCTGCAACAAGAGAAGCCACTGCAATGAGAAACCCACGCACGATGAGACAGTAGCACCTGCTCACCACAACTAGAGAAAGCCCATGCTCAGCAATGAAGACTCAGCACATCCAGAAATAAATAAATTAATTTAAAAAAAAAAGAAATGATGGTCTTTCCCAATGGGGAAGACAGATCCAAAAAGAACTGGCTGGAGAATACTAAGAAACACTGGTAGGACAAACCAAAAGTCTACATGAAATTCAGAACTCTTTTATTCCTCTACCCTAAAATAGTAAGCTTGAGACATTTTAGGATTTTAGAAATGGATTTCATGTAAGATGGCTTAGCCTAATCATTTTGCAGAGTGTTAGCATGGTCGCATCTTTCTAAGATCGTATCTTATTCCCCCTGAGCCCATGGGGATTTATATCACTGGATTTACATCATAGAAGTATTATATCATACAAATGTCAATGTGAAGACCAATAGTGGTAGATGATACAAATACTTCATTGTAAGATTATGTGGTAGACCTGGAGACATATGAAAAAAAGTAATTGTGTCTTCCTAGAGGTGTGATGATGCCATCTGTACATGAGCTTCTTGGACCACGGGTTGTTACTTCATGGACTTCCCTCATAGCTCAGTTGGTAAAGAATCCGCCTGCAATGCAGGATATGCTGGTGAGAGAAATACACAAAAGGAGGAAGGGATGGAGGATGAGAATAAAGGATAGAGGAGGCAAAGAGAAAAAGGAAGAGACAAAAGGAAGGGAGGGGAAAGAGGGAAGGAGTCAGGAGGGCAGGAATAAACATTCACTTTCTACAATCAATGGCATCTCTAAACTGCTTTTATCTCCAGACTCTCAAGAATGATTCACAAATATGTAGCCAGGACATTAGCTTTCAAGCCTTTTCAGAATCAAGGAGAAGAGCAAAGGATTACCAAAGATGACACCTGATACTGTCTAGACACATAGGAAAAGGAACACCTATGATTTATTGTTAAAAACCATGCTGTTCACAACATTTCTTAAAGACTGATGCTATTCTGTCCATTATATGGACACAGAAAATGAATCTCAAAGAAAGTAAACATGTTCAAGGTGATCAAGAGAACAGGTAACAGAGAAAGGATTAAAACCCAGCTACCTGCCTCCAAAATTCATGTTCTTCTCAAGATCCTGTCCTGCCTTTTTCCTGATTCATCTTAATGAACATTCACATCCCTGCTTAGGAAGGTATCCATTTTTTCTCCATTTTACTTACGCTTTGAAAGACTGCTGATCAAAGCCATGTAGGTGGCCATAACAGATGAAGTGTCAAAGGAATTCTGGGCAGGTACCTGATACCAAGCATGCGACTGGCAAGGACCAGTCTAACCAGTATCTCTTCATTTGACCTTGTATCAGTTAACCTTCTCTGGTTCTGAGTATTAAAAAAAAAAAAAAATAATAGTCCTAAGAGACATCAGCAGAAACAGAGAAAGAGTAGAGCATGTGCACTGGGAATGGAAAACCTTCTACTGTGAACTGCACGGCAAAGAAAATCATCAAACCAAGAGAGAATGGGGTCAACAGATTGTTGTTTTTCTCATTCTTATGCCAGAATTCTACAAGTTTTTTAACTCCATTGTTTCTCTTGATGACGTTTTTGTTTAGATGATAATAAATCCACTCTTATATTAGCTACTTCACTGAGGTCAAGAAAACCTATAGACCACCTCTTTCACCTAAACTTTCATTGACTACCTTATCCAAGAGCAGCTTTCTTGAATGAAGGATGGGGTGAATTCACTTGCATTTGGAGCTAATAAGATAGTAGTAATTCCCGTTTACTGAATACCAAGCACACTTTTAAAGTTTTATATGGAGATTTAATTTACTCTTTCCAACAATACCATTATATAAGGTAGATACTCATTATTCCCACTTTACAAATTGAGAAAAATGACTTAGGGATGCTGTGTCATTTGCCCCAAGGTCATGCATCTGATAACACATGTCAAGGATGATCTTTGTAAATCTCTGGTAGAGTGAAGTGGATAGCAACCTGGAGATGATTCTTAAAGGACAATTACATCTTCTTATTTTCATTGGGCATAATATTTATTCTTTCATTCAAATTCTATCTTTCAATTTATTGTTTTTTTTCAAACCAATGGAAATACAGAAACAAATACGATGAGATACTAATCCTCAAGTGTTTCTCTTTCTTTTAAGGAAGAGAAATACATAAAGGAGCAATTGGGATAAACACAGTCAGGGCAAACACTGGGCATAGTGGGGGCACAAAAGAGGAACTGTTAACTCAAGGCATCAGCAAAACGATGTCAGATAAGGTTTCTTTAGACTAGCTGATGCTAGAATGAATAACCTTGAAGGGCAGATAGAATATAATGTGGAGGAAAAGGCCAGAAAGCACAAGAAAAAGACATGGACACATTCTGGGGAACTATATCTAATTCGATGTGACACGAGGCATCAATAAAGACAAAAGGGCAAGAGTGACCCTGGGGGAGTATGTAAAAAGTATGTAAAAAGCCATGTCATGAGAGACCTTGCTCACCATGCTAATAAATTGGAATTTTATGCTGAAGGCAATGAGAAACCACTAGGGATTTTAAAGTAGGAGAATAGGAAGAATGAATTACACTTTAGGACAATCATTCTGATAGTAGACCAAAGACTGGAGTCTGGGAGGCCAGGGAGGTGGCTGTTAAAGCCTTCTATTTGAGGAAATTGCAATGGCCCAGAGAGAGGGGCATGATACTAGAGATATTAAGAGAAGAATCAAATCTTACAGTCAATTCATTGAGATGAAGGGTTTAACATGACTCCCAGTTCTATAACTGTGTCAATTGGACTTAAAAAAGAAAGAAAATTTGGAACTTCCCTGGTGGTCCAGCCATTAAGAATTCCGTGCTTCCAATGCAGGGAGGGTGGATTCAATCTCTGGTCAGGGAACTAAGATTCCATATGCACTGAACTGTGCAAGTAAAGCAAGTGACTTGTATGGTATATGAATTATAACTCAACTTTTTTAAAAAGAAATAATTTAAGAGAAGAATCAGGTTTGGAGAATTGAACATTATAATGCACCTGAGGCTTTACAGTATAAAATAAAACTGACGATAGTGTTTTATCATTTCTTTAAACAACCCTATGAGGTTAGTCTTATCCATCCTCATCTCAGATGAGAGCCCTGAACAGAGAGATCAAGTGATTTGCTCAAGCTCCCACAGATAGCAGAGGGAAGAACTAGAAGTCAAACCCTTTCGAAATCTCATTTTCTCTCCACTACGAAGTCTGATCCAGGCAATAATAGTAGCAAAATGATAATGACGATAGGGAATGTATGTCAAATGCCCAGGCCCTCTTCTGAGAACTTCATACTTAATTTTTTAATTTTTTAACTTCATATTTAATATTTAACTTCATAACTCATTTAATTCCCATGACAATTCCACTCAGTAGGTATTATTGTTAGCTCCATTTATTTTATTTTTTCCAATTTTTACTTAGTATTGGGGCATAGCTGATTCACAATGTTGTGATAGTTTCAGGTCAACAGCGAAGGGACTCAGTCATACATATGCATTCTCCCTAAACTCCCCAGCCATCCAGACTGTCACATAACATTGAGCAGAGTTCCATGTGCTAGCTCCATTTTATAGCTGAAACAAATGAGGCACGAAGAAGTGTCAGCAATAAGTGGTATCAACTGGGACAAAAATCAGTTGGGACCTGTCCATCTCCCCTGTGGACGGGTTTTGTGGCACAGCAAACAGAACTACACAGCAGCAAGTCAGTGACCATCTTTGTGTTTCTCAGCAGAAACCACCATTTTGTCAAAGCCTGTGAACTAGGAGAAAATCCAGACACAGGTCCTCACTGTTTCAATCCACATATGAAAGTTGACAGCCATCGCCCCACTCCCTCTGCCACCAGTTTCTTGAGTCTACCAGCACAAATATCCAGGCCTTCCTTGCCAGGCTGCCAGCGTTGCCTTTCAGAAGCCAGAGCCAGGCTCTGCTGACCCAGTTTGCATCTTCAATAGGGAACAATTTTCCAGCAGCTTTAGTGCACTGGGCTGTGCTGTCCTGGAGCAGGATTAACAATCCCAGGCTTGACTGCCCCATGCGTCAGGCTGTGGAAACAGTCCTCTGGAGGACCCTGCTCACCAAAAACACATTAGCCAATTACTCAGAGCCGGTTTAGTAAATGAGCTTTCTGTGGACTAACTGGAGCGCCGTGAAAGCGAACCTGCAATGAGAAGCTAGCTCTCCATAGCGAGATCTCTCTCGGTGCACCCCAGATTCAGGGGTCCTAGAGAGCAGATGGTGTAGTGCTGCAGCCACACACTCTCAGCCTGGGCTGTGTTGTGTGCTCAGTTGCTTAGTCACATCCAGCTCTTTGCAACCACTGTAGCCCACCAGGCTCCTCTGTCCATAGGATTCTCCAGGCAAGAGTATTGGAGTGGGTTGCCATTTCCTCCTGCAGGGGAATCTTTCCAACCCAGGGATCGAACCCTCATCTCCTGTGTCGCCTGCATTGCCAGCAGGTTCTTTACTGCTGAGCCATTGGGAAGCAGCTAGCTCAGCCTGGGCTGCCCAGATTCAAATCCCAGGTCTGGCCCAGTTGTGTCCTCCAGTGAGGTATTCTGGTCTCAGTTTTCCCATCTGTAAAATGAGGATCTTAGGACCCATTTCAGTGGATCTGGAGCTCTCAAATGTGATGATGCACTTGTGCTCAACACATAAAAATCATTTCAATCAATGTCAACTGGTATTACTTATTGCACTTGTTTATTTGTATGGGAAAAGCCCACTTTATTCCAAAGGATGCAATATTAAAAAGTGATAGGAGAGAAGATAAATTCATTTCAGTTTGATTATTCAGGTTTGAGTAAGTAAAATTACTAAGGCAAAATGTGGTGTTTGCTACAGCCCTCATTTGGCAGTAAAATATACTTGATTATTAGTTTGTATTACTGTATTGCTAAGTGACTTTTCTTCTATGTAAGTATTAATTATCTCATCAATTTGATTTTATGCTCCTTGAAGACAGGTTCCATACTTTCATATCTGCCAGTATCATTCAAATATTCAGTAGATATTTACTTGCTGATTGATGTTCTTGAGTAAATTTCTGTCACTCCTTATAAAAAATCGAATACTGGTATGTTTGCTTTATTACCATGAATATTTAATTCTTCAGGATTGAAAGATTCCAATTAATTTAACCTCTATTCTATTTAACCAAACCACCATGTTTTGGTATCACATTAGACATGCACATAATAAGACCCAAGGAATAAAATGGTAATAAAATAAGCCAGGGCAAGACTTATATTTCTGAGTCACAGGTAGCTTATTTATGAAGACTTCATATTAAAGTTCAAGTAGATGAACGCAAAAGTCTTCATGATCTTAATCCCACTGGAGCTGGATAATTGTTGGCCTAAGAAGTAGAAGACTAAAAAGTAAATTGAAGTTCTGCATGAGTTAACTGTAACTGTCACTGAAGCTGTGCAAACCTGATCAAATAATTTTATTGTCTGCAAAATCTGAAGCCCATTTTAGTATACATGAAAACATGCTTGGTACTATTGAAACAACATTAACCCAGTAAACATTTTATGGCTTGAATACTTGATTATTACTTATCGAAAATTATAGTTGTCAAGGTAAGCATTAAAAATAACAACTTCATAATGTGGTAAAAGCCAATTATTGGTATTCAGTGTCTTTTATGTTTTTAATTTAATCTCTTTTAAAAGCATAAAAATACTATGCTGATTTGTTTGAAATAAAAATTAAAAAAAGTATGTCATATCTTTTGATAAATATAAGTAGCTGCTGAGTGGAAAAGTAGAACTGTTTACCTGAAAATTTGTCATTCAGACTTAGGTAAAGAGTTAAATTACTCTTAATTATCAAGTTTCTATGGAAATAACTTTGTACTCTAAAAAAGAGAAGAAAACCGTGAAATAGCTTCTTTTCTTTAGTATGGTCATTTTCCTGATCCCACAAGCAGGAGCAAATACAATGTGACCAGCTAATTCCCAGCTGTATAAAGCTTTAAATCCATGTCTGCACATTGGACAATCAAATTATGTAGTAGCACAGTAGCCAGAAATAAACCCAACACATAAATGCAATTTATTCAACATTATTAACACAAATAAAACTTACACCTACAGTCCTGTGGATTAAAAATAACTTCTCTCATGTCAAATAGCAATATTTTGCTATGCCAATCAAATTAAACCACCAGAAACATATGGAAAGAAATCAATTCTATAACAAACCATTGTAAAGTATGGCATCCATCATGTTCAAGACAGGTTAATTCCAGTTCTAAACAAACTTTCTCCTTCCAAGTTGGGCTTTTGTTTTACATTCTTTTCTTTGCTGGGAATGTATACAACACATTCGGTCAGTCTCACCACAAAATCCTTTCTCTCCCACCTGCATGAATTAAAAGGAGAAAACACACACACACACACACACACACACACACACACACACACACACACACACACACACACACACACAGACATATAACCCTACTGGAACCAGAAAAATTTAACTGTATTGATTTCAGGCAAAAGTGGGACTCAAACCCTACACCAAGAATGAGTTTGAAAATTCTGGTGAGAAGTGTTTATAGAAAAAGAAATATCACACCCCGTGACTAACGAGCTTCACATTTTTAATGGCCTTTAAAATGCTATACTCCACATAGCTCTACAGATGGAAATGGATAGCCTCAAGCAGAGCCCTATTCTGAACAATAACTGCATATCCACATTACCTGAATAATATTCCTAAATTAGCATCCTTCACAGCCATTGATTAGCTCACATTTGAAAGACAGAGTCAGGACCCATCTTCCAAATCACGGTCCAGAACAGCCTCACCTGCAAGCTATGAGTGGAGGAACAACAGCCACTCTAAAGTGCATGCAGAAGTCAAAAACTATCATGTCAAAATTAAGAGAGGAGTTGGCTTTTCAGCTAGGGATTTGAAATTTGCATTTAGTTAAAACCAGTGAGCTGAAACATCAAAGTAAGTTTCTTTATTTTGTCTCAATCTTATCTTATACATCCTAATTAATTCATTAGGCATTCACTTATTAAGTCAACAAATATTTACTGAGAGCTCCCAAGTATCACTGCCCTGGCTACAGGGGTGAAACAATGAACCAAGTGGAGAAAGCCCCTGGGAAAGAGCTGTCAATAAACTAGTACAGGCATGTATACATCAACTGGTGATAGGTGATATAAGGAAAATGATATCAGGGTAAGAGCTGAGACTGTCAGAAGATGCTATTTTATATAGTATGGTCAAGGAAAACCTCACTAATAAGGTGGTATTTGAGACAAGATTTACAAAAGAAAGGAGCAAATCTGAGAGTGTGTAATAAGAGCATTCCAGGCTAATGAAACAGCAAGTACAAGATTCTCGGGTGAAAGCATCGACACATACAAGGAACAAGAAGACCAGGCTAGACTGGAATGTGCAGAGGAACAGTGGAGCAGGAGGGAGAGGAGGGAAGACTGTCAGGTAGGGTCTTAGAGGCCACAAAAAGGACACTGGGTCTAATCCTAAGTGAGATGGAAGGTCATCAGTGTTCTGTCATATGACTTGGCTGTTATGTGAAACACAGACCACTAGAAAGCAAGGATAGAGCAGTTTAAAGAAAGGCTGTGAGCATTATCAGCCCCTTCCCCACCGAGCTGGCTTCATTCAAGACTTCAGTTCATCACCCATGACCACAATCATGACCATCACTCCACCAGACCCAGTGGATATGAGTAGAACCAAAAGGGAAAGACATCATGTTATTACAGTTCATAGAGAGGCAAGCATCCTCTCTTCTTAGACCTCTCTATCATCCCCTTGTATGATACTGATGGGATCCAAATGGTCTCCCTCACCCCTGGTAAGTCAGGAACTGGTGACTGTTTCTTTGCTCAGGGCTAAAGGCAAAGGCAAGAGCAGGGTGGTAGAGGTAAGAAAGACAAGGCTGCTGGTTGGGAAGCAGCCTGCATCACCACAGTTTACCAAAGCAAAGATATAAAAAAACAAACAAACAAAAAAAACTCTTATGGGTAGACCAGATGCCAGAAGATAGAGGAATTTAAGCACTTTCTGAAAGGGCCATTCATTAAATTAGGGCACCCTGTGCAAGAGTTCATGGGGTGAGTGGCCTGCCCATGGTCTGGACCGAAGCTGGCAGGAAGACATCAAAACTAAGAAAGGTCTCCTGGGCTAGGTGACTGTGTGGAGTATGACAAGTATGACAAGAGCTCTCCCATGAGCACCCAAACAAGGTAACTCTTGGGGAACTGTCACACAGAAGAGTGAAAACCAGTTGATAAAGGAAAGAGGACTAAAGGGCTCTAAGGAAGCCTGAAAAGCCCCTTGCCCTCAAACTGTTGCCTTTTGTGGGATAATAATGTAATTCTGGTGATAACTCATTGAGGAATTTGCAAACACAGACAGTTTAAACTTTGGAAACACTCCAGTGAAAATTTTCCATATTAAAAAAATTCCATCACAAGAGACTGATTAAATAGAGCTTATACATATAGTCTCCTTTTACAGAATTAAATTCAAAACAATTCAACACAGAAAAGTTTAATAGTTCTCTCCTGAAGTGATATTCACCAGCTCTTGAGTTTTCCAAATTTTTGAAATTAAGTTAAAAAAATCATTTTCAAAAACTGACTTTTTAAATCATGTGTATGATTAAGAAGTAGCCTGGTCTGCAGGTAGAGCATTAGAATGGTGTCATCCTGACTCTACCTTTTAAATTGTGATTCTATGGACAAGTCACTTCCTTTTGCAGAGATGACTTCCTCTTTAAAGAGTTGGTATATAGAAAGTGTTCCAATTGAGTACATTTTCAGCCCTTTGGGGATGGTTCCTCCTGATATCTCTTACCTCCCATCCTGTTCTTACTGCAAGGTAGCCAGGAATCCACCATGAACTTCTCATAGTATCTGTTAGTTTCGCCGAGACTACCTTTCATCTATCACCCACCAGCCACTGGTAAGAAAACCTCACTTTTTCTGGAGAAATACTGTTGGTATTCAGTGCACATGCTTCAGATGGGACTGGCCCTATCCCCTAGATCCAAACACAAGATCTATTTCTGGGTAATCAGCATCTTCCCAAACTGAAGTCATAGTGATTCTGGCCCACAGATGAACTTCTGATTCAAGTTCTGTGATCAGAGATAAGCCAAGCATTGGCTAGAGGAACAGAAGCATGTTCTCTTCCCTTTGATCTTGAACCTAGAGGATGCAAGCCTGAGTCTGCTAACAACCACCACATGGAGAGAGCCTGGGAGTTGAAGAAGTTCACGAAAAAGCAGAGCCAAGAGGTGGAGAAGAAACAGATCTCTTTAAGCCTCTAAGTCCAATTAATTTGAAAAACTATCCTTGGACCTTTCAGTCACTTGAGCAAGTAAATCCCCTTATTTCTATTAAGTTTTTTTGTAACTGAAACCCATATCTCTTTGTAACTGAAAGAGACATATCTGATGTACACAGTCTATAAGTTGAATTATTTATCCATTCTAATTTAGTGGTATACAAATATTTTATAATATACATAGATTATGAGCCAAATAAAATATAAATCAGCATAAGAATCACTTTCTACATGTTTTATTACCATTTTCTCAATTAATACATAGTAAAGCTACCATCAGAAAATTTCAACAGTTCTTTCAGGTTCTAAAACCCTATAGTATTTAGAAGTCTTTGCATTACATAAGTCAAAGTATAAACTTGTTCATAAAATGATACAGCACGTTAGTCCTCAGAGATTAATCAATAAGCACCTTTGCTGAATGTGACCTGTGAAAACTTTGAGACACTGATGTTACATTGTGGGTTTTGCTGATTAGACACATGGAAATAAGGTTGTAGATCCTGAGTAAGACCAAAAAATTGTTTAAATCCAAAAAGATGCCTTTTGTTTTGATCTTTCTTTTGGTGCCAGTGGAGATTTCACACTGGGTAATATAAATCACCAACATGCTAATTAAGCTGTGTTTCTCACTTTAAGGTCTTTTTGTGCTCCCCTCAAAGTGATAACAAATGGAACATCACCATTTCCCTTAGATCTCAGATCACAAAATGTCCACAAGCTATATACAGTTGTAGTGATACAATAGCCAGCAAAAAATAAGGCTTTAAATATCACTCACCACAAAACCTGGAATATAAAATGTGAAATTTGCAGAGGCATGACTAATGGGGTGATTTCTATTTTTCCAGCAACTGAACACCCAGTCCATGAACTGTGCACATATAATACTTAGAAAACAGTCTTAGAGAAAACTGACAGATATATGGGGTATTTTATCTTGCATTATGTGATTTGTAGAAGTAATCTCCACTGGAAGTACTTCAAAGGAAGGCATTAAACAAGTGTAAAATAACTAATCTACAAGTATTTATTAAGTGTTTGCTATGTAGCCAGCCAAATCCAAGGTGATTGAGGAGGAAATAAGGATGTGAAATCTAAGGACCCTGTTGAGAGTAACCTGCTAACGGTGTCCCACTCTTTAAGCCTCATCCTTCCAAATCATTATACATGTGGCTCCCAGGCTGATAGACTCATAGCACAGTCTGATTCATTTCACTCTCCAGCTCAAGGATCTTCAATGGCTCCCAGATGCCTATGAAATACATTCTGGATATCGCAGGTGGGCACCAAGATTAGACATCCTAATCTTCTAGCCTTATCTCTCAGTATTCCCCTTTGAGTGACTTGGACACAAATTAGCTTTTTTGTCTGAGAAGGAATTGGTTCTAAAAGGGCTATGACGATGAAAACAACAACGATGATGGAAAAGAACACGAAAAGGAAGAGGAGGAAGAGGTTGACATTCTTCGGTTGGTTACCACGTGCTGAGTACCAGCAACTGTACTAAGTATCCATAGTCTCATTATAACCCATGCTGCTGTTGTTGCTGCTGCTAAGTCGCTTCAGTTGTATCTGACTCTGTGTGACCCCAAAGAAGGCAGCCCATCAGGCTCCCCCGTCCCTGGGATCCTCCAGGCAAGAACACTGGAGTGGGTTGCCATTTTCTTCTCCAATGCATGAAAGTGAAAAAGTGAAAGTGAAGTCGCTCAGCTGTGTCCAACTCTTCGCGACCCCATGGACTGCAGCCTACGTCCATGGGATTTTCCAGGCAAGAGTACTGGAGTGGGGTGCCATTGCCTTCTCTGATAACCCCATGAGGGATATGTTATTTTCATCTCCAGTGTTTTCTACTGAAGTGAGTTTCACATAATGTAAAATTAACTATTTTAAAGTGAAGAAGCATTTAGTACATTTACAATGTTGACCAACCACCACCTCTCTTTATTCTCAAAATATTTCACTCACCCCAAAGGGAAACTCCACATTCATTAAGCAGTTTCTCCCCTTCCTCCCTTCCTCTCAGCCCCTGGCATTCACCAATCTTCATCTATCTCTGTATCACCCCTACTTCAAAAAAGAAAATCCAGTCTTAAAAGAGGGGAAACTACTTGTCCAAGTTCTCACTGGTAAGAATAATGGAGTTGGGATTGTCTCTCCTGCCTGAAAACAATTAAGCTATGAGGATTTTGAAACAGTTATTTGAAGAACAAACTTGCCATGAATACGGAGATTAGAGAGTGGTTAAATGGTGTGCCATCGGGACCTAGAAACAATAAAATAGACCAGATCCCTTACCTGCCCTGAAGAGACCACATGCAATAGGCCAAGGATACATCACCAGCAGCTCTTAGTACCCTGAGATTCATTTCTAACCAGCATTTGATCCCACCATTTATGTATAATATTATGTGATATGTATTGAGCTCACTATATAGTGCTCAGCTATAAGCATAGTCTACTTTAAAACCTCCCAGATGGGACAAGTTTCAAAACAAAATATCTTTAAGCCTGTACATGCAATCCATGATAAAATGGGCCACTGTTTTTCTCATGTTGGGAATCCTAGTTCTTTTGTATAATATAGTATGAACATTATAAAATATCTTCCATAGCAGATGTAAATATCCCAGACTATAATATGATATGCATATTGCAAATTATATTCATATAATTACATATTATAATAATTAATCCAAATCTAGATATATTATTTTACATAAGAAATCATACATATTAACTCAGTATAGTGTTGTAAGATATCTAATTTGACCCTAGTCTAGATGAACTGAAACAGGAGGGAAGGGGGCAGGGTATAGTCTTCAAAAGAATGACATAGCCACAGGTCATAACATAAACTGAAGAGAACCAAACAGATTCAAGATGGTTGATGAGTTGACTTCCACTAGACATTCAGCCTGGCTATACATTCATTGTAACATATCAGCAAGCTAAATGACACATCCACCAGACCAACCTTTAAGGTCAAAAAGTGGTGGAGGCCCAATTCCTAGAAATCTCCACCCCTTCCCACAAATAGCTGGAATACTCCTCCCATCAATTAGCCTATGAAATTACCCATCCCTATAAAAACTCACAGCTGCATACCCTGGGGCCGCGCGCACCTTCTGAGATGGCTCACACTCTGTCTGTGGAGGGCGTTTCTCTCTGAAAAAATCTACTTCTTACCTATCATTTTGTCTCTCACTGAAGTCTTTCTGTGATAAGACATCAAGCATCTGAGCTTCATGAGGTCCTAAGACCAGGTGTGTGATCTCAGTTAACAGATCATTGGTTCAAGTCCCCATCTGGATTTTGGTTGGGTTCAAGTCCCCATAATCATGTAAGCCAGGTCCTCCTCAAAATAAATCTGTCTCTCTACATCCTCCCTTCCTTCCAACACACACACATCCTATTGGATCTGTTTTTCTGAGGTGTTCTAAAACAGGTCATAGGGCTGCGAATACATGCACAAAGTCAGACAGCTATGGAAGTGGTTCTGAAGCCATGCAATTCGGATCAGGACTTGGAGGAGTCAGGGACCCAAAGAGAACAGACATCAAATTCTGTCCATGCTCTGCACAAAACCTTACAAGGACTCTGATTTCCATCAAAGTAGAAGCCAACGCCACTAAAGACTTAACCTGTTCATGGAGGTTTCCTCTCTCCCTCAGTGACTTCTTTCCCCTCAGCCATGTCATTCCAACCCCGTTGGCACCCCCCTTTCTGCTCCTGGGCTGTGGAAGGCCAGATCCCAGCACAGAGATTCTATGCTGGATCTCCCTGCTGCCTGGCAGCTGTTTCTACACTCATCTCCTCCAAGCCAGCCCTCACAAGACTCTTCCTCAATGAGACACAGACTGCAACCAGCCTTTGACCTCCACCCCCCACCCTCTTCGCAGGTAGCTTCCCAGGTAGCACTAGTGGTAAAGAACCCATCTGCCATCTCAAGAGCCCTGAGAGATGCAGGTTCGATTCCTGGGTAGGGAAGATCCCCTGGAGGAGGACATGGCAACTCACTCCAGTATTCTTGCCTGGAGAATCCCATGGACAGAGGATCCTGGCGGACTACTGTCCAGTGGGTCACAAAGAGTCAAACACAACGGAAGCAACTTAACACACAACACATCCCAACTTCTAGTCCCAGTATATCTGGGTCCCCTGCCCCTGCTTTACCTCACTGATTCTCTCAGGAACCCCAAGAAGTACATCTTTTTACTACCCCCATTTTACAGATGAAGAAACTGAGAAACAATTGGTTTCATTACTTTGCCCTTCCCGTGAATCCTCAAAGTGGAGAGATCACAGAATTTGAAGCCAAGCAGTCTTCTCTAATTCCAAACCCTTAATCACCCAATTAGACTGTCTCTAGCTGTTTTGGAGGAGAGAAGGAAATGCCATGTTTTCCCAGCTTTATTGAGATATAATTGATATAGACCATTGCATAACTTTAAGATGTACAGTGTAATGATGTGATATATCTACATACTATGATATGATGACCACAGGAAACCCTACTTTCTGAGTGGGCCATGCAACAGGCACAGCCCACAGCCCGGTGCACACCTTTGGCACATTATTTCATTTAATTGCCAAACAATTATGTGAAGTCAGCATGGTCCCCTTCATTGAACTGTGGGAAAGACTTTTTTAGGAGACATTGGGTAATAACAGCAGACGAGAGAATTCCAGTCTACTCTCCAAAATCTTTATCTCTACTATTCTATGCTTTAAGGATCTGGGTTCTCTCTATCTGTCTGTTCCGACATCCATAATATCTGTTTCAAATTCAGGATTCCCTCGGTGCCGCCAGAGCTCCAGGCTCTACCCTTGTGAATGTAATACAACAGCCAGAACTTCAGGCCTCCTCTTCTCACACCACAAGAGAAAGATGAAGCTGCTCTTTTAACTACTCCAATGGAAGGGACTGAAACCATCTTTTAGAAACGCCAATCAATATCTTCCTGCATCCCTTTATCTCTGTTTGGGTAACATCCTTTTCCATGTTTCAATCAGAGTGTCTCAGGAATGGGATTCTCTTATGGACTTTAACTAATTAGAGCTCTTGCTCTTCTCTGAAGCTAGGGTGGAACCATTCTTCCCAAAACTAGGGAGTTGTAATCGGAACCAAATGAATTGCTCAGAGAAAATGTGGGACAATATCAGAGGATGTAGCCTATGTCCACTAGGAAAGTGTGTGTATGCATGCTCAGTTGCTCAGTCATGTCTGACTCTTTTGTGACCCCATGGACTATAGCCCACCAGGCAGAGAAGCCATGGAATTTCCCAGGCAAGAATACTGGACTGGGTTCATTTCCTACTCCAGGGGATCTTTCTGGGGTAGAGATTGAACCCGTGTCTCTTGCATTAGCAGACAGACTCTTACCACTGAGCCACCCGGGAAACCCCCACTAGGAAAGAATAAGCTATAAAACCATTTTAAGCTGTTAATACTTAATCAGGATATTGGGGTATTCACTGATTGTCAGTTGTGGCACCTCGCCTGGTACATAGAAAGAAGAATGTGCAGGGGGTGTCAGTCTGTGTGGGAGTTAAGAGTTGAGGTAGGGGGGACAATGCATTTCATCTTCTGCAGCAGGAAACTGGCAGAGCAAGCAAATGCAAGAACGAAGTCAAACTGAGAGGATGGAGTGCCGCCTTAGGTTAGCAGTGCGCACCAGAAGCCGCAAGGCAGAGCAAGAACAGGAAGGCAGATTGGTGCAGGAAAGAAAATGAAGTTTTGCCTACTTGACAATTTTTTCCCTCTCTGTGAGGCGTGAACTATTGGACAGGCAGGCTACCAAAGGAGAAGAAATTGACGCTGCAAAAACAAGCATACGTTACAGAAATTCTCAGTTGGGATGATCCTTCTGAGAATTCTGTTATGTCCCAGCTAATTAGCCAAGTAGATAATTCATTTTACTCTTGAGAATCCAGTTTTCCCTGAGGGGGGAAAATATTCAAGGTCTGAAAAAAGAGAGTTCCTTACGACTGTGAGTGTTAACAAGTACCAAGCGTTCGAACTGCAGGGTTGGAGCCCAGCAAGGACAAAGCAAAGCCAGATTATCTGGCTTTGAGTGGCAGTAGCCCCTCCTCCCTTCATCTTTCCCACCATCCCCTTCCATCTAACTTTCCTGCCCCTCCCCTCACATTTAGGCCTAGAGATATCTCATGCCCTGGGAATGCAGATCCTGGAGAGAATTCCTCTTGTTACTGCCAAAATAGACCGAAGGGAGAACCACACAGTATGAGGTGGGCAGAACACACGGGGAACAAAAGGCATGCCCAGTGCTCAGTGAGCTAGAAAAGCACCATTGTGTAAACATGGGTGAGCCAAGACAGCTGCAGAAATATTCTTGTTTTATGGACTAAAAGCGATCGTGCAATCATCCTGTCATGGACTCAAGGACCCACTTCATAGAGCCTGCCTATCTTATTTCCTCAGATTAGGTCTCTCCCCAACCCTGGTACAGAACAAGGCTGACCAAAGCCATAATGAAGGTGTGGCTACATCCAGAGACGAAACGAACTAGTCAGAGCACAACTCTTATGACTTCATCACAAGCATGCTGCCATCTTTCTTGTGATTATATTGATGGGTTTCCCAGCCCAGCTTAGATTCCTGAAGAGTTATCTTCCTGTAGTTTTACACTTTTGTAACCAATCTAATTGTATATGTTAATTTTGTTTTAAACCCTATCCATTCCTGTACTGAAGCAAGTAGCCAAAGTAAATTACCCATTTAAAATACCTCTGATGGTTACAGAAGCTAACGCTGTGTGTGTGTGTGTGTGTGTGTGTGTGTGTGTGTGTGTGCGCGCGTGCATGTGCACACACTCAGTCACTTCAGTCATATCTGTTTGCGACCCTAAGGACTGTAACCCACCAGGCTCCCCTGTCCATGGGATTCTCCAAGCAAGAATACTGGAGTGGATTGCCACACCTCCAGGGGATCTTCCTGACCCAAGGATCCAAGCCTTGTCTGCTGTGTCTCCTGCATTGCAGGCAAGTTCTTCATTGCTGAGCCACTGCGGAAGCCCCACAGGAGTTAACCAGTAATGCTCACACTATATGTGGATATATTAGCAACCACCTTTCTTTAAAAATATGATGCAGAACCTAACGTGGGCAGTCGTGAGTCTGGAGTGTTGAAAAATAGGAAGAAGGCAAGTGTGGCCGGAATAGAATGAGGCACAGAGAGTAATGAGAGATGAGATCCAACAGTCTGAATAAGGTGGCTGTGTAGCAGACTGTCAATCAGTTAAGTGTTTTCACCATTATTCTGTGTGATGTGGAAAGCCACTGAAGAGCTCTAAGCAGATTATTCATATGATCTGACTTACACTTTAAAAGGATAACTCTGGCTTCTGTAAGACGGAGAAATGAGCAACCAGGTAAGAGCCTGGTCCATTAGTTCCAGCAAAGAGACAGTGGCTTAAAACTAGATGTCAGGAGATGTATTGGCTGAGAGGGCACAAAACAAAGAGAGGAGACAAAAATGGCACCATGATTTTGGGCTTAAGTCATGGGAAGTTACGAATTGCCACTGAATGAAATACTGTGCCAAGGCACTGGGGATGTAGAGATGAACAAGACACAGTGATGTTGAGAATCCACAGTCTAGACGAGGAGATGGGCAAAAAAAAAATAGATGTCAATAAAAGCAATCCCATTTCTTAGAAGCTTACTTTGTACTGGGCACTGAAGTAAACATTCTATAAATATGACATAATTCAGCCCTTGTAATGACTTCATGTGGTTGATGTAATTGCCCTATTTTATAGATGAGAAAACTGAAACTCAGCAGATTGAAATGAGTTCAGAGCTGAAAGATGGAGAATTGGGTTAAACCCATATCTGCTTAACCTCAAACTTATGTACTATGCATGTGTGATAAGTTGCTTCAGTCATGCCTGAATCTTTGCAACCCCATGGACTGTAGCCTGCCAGGCTCCTCTGTCCATAGATTCTCCAGGCAAGAATATTGGAGTGGATTGCCATGCCCTCCTCCAGGGGATCTTCCTGACCCAGGGATCAAACCTGCATCTCCTATGTCTCCTGCAATGGCAGGAGGGTTCTTTACAACAAGCTCCACCTGGGGAGCCTCTTATGTACCTCTTATATACCTGAGCCTAATGCTAACTCGGCCTAATCTGAGAAAATACGATAGGCAGGCTATATGAAGCAAGTCCACGAGGAGAGGTAGCAGTTTACCTATGACAGAATGATTGCACAATTGCTCTTAATCCATAAAACAAGAAGGTTGGACTCAACGATTTCCATGGTTCCTCTCAGCTCTAAAAGCCCATAATTTTAAAACATGGTGATGCTTCTTTTCAGTCAAGTGAAAGTCATTTTTATTTCTTAAGATTGAACAGCATATAACATAATTCTCTTATTTATACAAAGCTATTCCAAGCTGGGCTGAACTGAGCCTCAAGCCTTACAGTTTGCCTATTTTTAAATAGAAAGACCATTAAGGGTGGTAGAATTGCTGTGAACACAGAAGGGTAAATGAGGAAAAGGACAAGGCACATCACAGAAATAAAGGCCTTGTCATAAAATAAGCAAGGGAAATAAAAATGAGGCTTGGAAAATTATTGTTTTCCAGAAAACTGAAGGATTTTACATCTTTTATAGTGAGACATCTTGATTGTTGACTAAAAAGTTCAGTGACAACTAAAGAAGTATCTTGAGTGTTAACAGAAACTTTAATTTTCAGAGTGTTTGTTGTGCCAAATCCTAGTCTGTAATATCACATCTTCAATTTATCACAATAGCAAAATCATATAAGCATATTTTTACTCAGAAGGGACATAAATCATAAACAGCCAGAAAAAGATAATGTAATATATTTAAGTTTGCCTTCAATATGAGATATGTCTGTGAGATTAAACTAAAATTTTGCCTAGATTTAAGGAATCATAAAATTAACTTTGGGTTTAACTGGAATGTAACAAGCAGCGTGTTTTTCTTCATCATCATCACTAAGTTTACCATGGGCATCCATAATGAAGGAATCTCTGCAGCACAAGGAGGCTAGTGGGTTATGTCACTTGATTTGCTAACACTGAAGGCAAAAGAAATTACAGTAAAATGATACCAAAGTGTCCGATTAGCATAAACAGAAAAGGAAAAGTTCTAAACTCTGCTTCGTAAAATATGCTTCATGGAACTATGGTATCATAGTCCATAGGTAAACCTCTCCTTCTCCTTCTCTCTCTCCCTCACTTTCCCCTATTTTGGACACTTTCATAGGATGTCACTAATATAATTACATTTTAAAATCTTGTTTTAAGCTTTAAAAAACATGTAACATTGCATCTAAGAATATAATGAATTGATGGAATGGAATGGAATGGATGGAATATAATGAATGTTTAAAATAAAGAAAATTGAACACTATCCCATATTTTAAAATCTTTATTCTCTATGTAGTTTCTGGGGACTGTTACTGGAAATGACAATCAACTATTATAATGGCTAGTATTTTCTTAAAACATATGCTAAATGTGAAAACCACAATAGAACTTTTAGAAGACTTGAACAGATGCCTTACAGAAGAAATTCAGATAAGTACATAAAACATTATCTTCTCTAAAATTAAATGAATCTAGGTGAAAACATGAGAAACATACATGCAAATGTAAACATCATACCAACTTAGCAAGTTGTATGTTGTGGGTATGTGTGCACTTTAAACACAATATCTACTATTGGTGAATGTGAGGCAAAATGGGACTCCTAATAAGTATCAAGAAAAAATTTAATTTCTAGAAGTCAATTTGAAAATATATACTTAAACACTTTTAAAAGTATATATTTTTTGACTCAATTTTCCATCTAGAAGTATATTTTAAGGACATAAACAGAAGCTGAATCAAAAAATTATTTCCCAATGATTTATCATGATTTTAGGCAAGGGGTCAATGTAAGCCCAAGTATCCAATTCTCTCGATTTCCATATTCCTATAAACATTTCAAAATATGCAGTAGATAAAACCTGCATTAATTCTGGAAACCATAAAGGATTTGCCAAAAAATGTAAGGTTTCTGGTTTGTCTGCTGTAGAGAGGGGGCAGATGGCACCAGAATGAAGGAAGAACAGAAGGTAGACAGGGGTAGATGAGCAGTAAATACAGAACACCCCTGTGGAAGACGGACACCCAGCATGAGGACCACAGACTGGATTCCACCCAAGTGAAGAGGAAAACAATTAGACCCTTGGGAAGCTACTGCCTCTCACAAGAAACACTGCTAAAAACTATAGAAAATGTCTTACTCTAAAAGAGGCTTATTTTAAGAAAAGTAGGCATGTTTAAAATGTCTCTGCCCTTTTGTCTCAAAATTATATGAGGGTTTATTGTATCTGTAAAACTAAAGTAAGTAGTCACGAGATCAG
Source organism: Okapia johnstoni (assembly GCA_024291935.2). Taxonomy (NCBI): domain Eukaryota; kingdom Metazoa; phylum Chordata; class Mammalia; order Artiodactyla; family Giraffidae; genus Okapia; species Okapia johnstoni. The sequence continues at coordinate 38,837,530 of CM044308.1, read as the reverse complement.
GAAAGCACACATGAAATTACTGAACCAAAAATCACCATGGTGGTAGGAATCAGATAACCAAGCCTAATCACAAATCAAATTAGTACAGTGGAAGACACGATCAGAAATCTGTTCAAATCTCACAGAAGGGCAAGAAGATTTAACTAAAATTTTTGTGAGCTTAAGAAAACATGAAACAATTGTTGCAAATAGCTTATTGGCAGGCTAAATAAAGAAAAGACAGGAAGCATGGATTATATAACTCAAGATTGACAGCTATTCTCATAAGCATTCTTGTGGATGCTTGATCACCTACAAAGAAACAGAGACTTCACTTCCACAACAGTAACATCAGGAAGAATATGGATCAAACTCTTAATTTCAAAAGGAGGGTCTTCTCTAGTGGCTCAGTGGTAAAGAATCTGCCTGCCAATCCAGGAGACACAGGTTTGATCCCTGATCCAGGAAGACCCCGCCTGCCATGCAGCAACTAAGCTCGTGCACCACAACTACTGAGCCTGTGCTCTAGAGCCCAGGAACCACAACTCCTGAGTCCATGTGCCTAAGAGACCTAGAGCCTGTGCTCTTCAACAAGAGAAACCACGGCAATGAGAAGCACTCTCACTGCAACTCGAGGGTAGCCCCTCTTCACTGCAGCTACAGAAAAGCCCGTGCAGCAACGAAGACCCAGCACAGCCAAAAATAAATAAGCAAAATTTTAAAAAAAAAATCATAATTTAAAGGAAAAGAAGAGGAGGGTGAGGAGGAAGAGGAGAGTTTTAGAAGCATTCACATTGCTACTTACATGCAAGGGCAACAGAAATGCACCTTCACACAGTACCTGTCAGGAAGGCTCTGAGAACATTACACCTGCATAAAACCCTTCCTGAATAGTTTTCAAAAAATCCTACCATTTCACAATAGCTCAGCATAAATGAGAACACTGGTCTAAAGTGTCTCTTAGAAACTAGGTCTTTTTAAATTCTCAGATCCGCAGAGAGTCTACGTTCTATGCAAACGATGCTCCACAAATAACAACATGGACATTTTTAGATTTCTCTTGAATATTAGGAGATCAAAGCCCCTAAATCAGTGATTCTCAGTATTATCTGCACATTAGAGTCTCCTGGGGAACTGGTAAAATCCCTAATGCCCAGGTCACACCCCCTGCATTGAAATTAGAATCTGTTTCTGCCCTCTCATGTTTATTGCAGCATTATTCACAGTAGCCTAGAAATGGAAACAACCTGTCTGTCTACAAAACTGAGTAGATTAAGAATATGTGATAAAGATACAGATAACATAACATATGTGCATATGTGTATATATGTGCACTGTATATACAGAGTATGGGGCTTCCCAGGTGGCTCAGTGGTAAAGAATCCTCCTGCCACGGTAGGATACTCAGGAGACACAAGTTCAATCCCTGGGTTGGGAAGATCCCCTGGAGGAGAAAATGGCAACCCACTTCCAGTATTCTTGCCTGGGAAATCCCATGAACAGAGGCCTGGCTACAGTCCATTGGGTCACAAAGATTAGGATACAACTGAGCGACTGAACTTGCAAATATATTGAGTATACATATATACACATACTAATATATATATATAGGCTTCCCACATGGTACTAGTGCATTCCCAACAATGCAGGAGACTAAGAGACAGGGGTTCGACCCATGGGTTGGGAAGATGCCCTGGAGGAAGGCATGACAACCCACTCCAGTATTCTTACCTGGAGAACACCAAGGACAGAGGAGCCTGGAGTGCCATGGTTCATACAGTTGCAAAGAGTCAGACAAGACTGAGCTACTGAGCATGTATATATAGAGAGTATACATATATATATACACACACTATAATTTATATATACATACAATATAATAGTATTCAACCAAGAGAAAGAAGAAAATCCTGCCATTTGCAATAACATGAATGGACCTTGAGGCCATTATGCCAAGTGGAACAAGAAAGACAAAGAAAGACAATCACTGTCAAGCTCTCAGTTAGTGTGGCATCTAAAAAAAGCCTAACTCATAGAAACAGAATAGAATGTTAGTTGCCAGGGGCCAAGAAGAGGGTAGGGCAGGATGGGGAAAGGAAGTTTGGTCAAAGGGCACAAACTTCCTGCTACAAGATGAATAAGTTCTGGGGATTTAATGTATAGCAAGGTGACTATAGTTAATAACACTGTACTGTATATTTGAACGTTGCTACGACAGTAGATCTTAAATGTTCTCACCACAAACACACAAAAAAGACAGTTATTAGATGAGGTGATGGAAGTGTTAATTAACTCTATTGTGGTAATCATTTTACTGAATATATACATACATATAACATCACCATGTACACCTAAAAATTACACAACATTGTATGTCAATTATATCTCAGAAAACATAGAAAAAATAAATTGTAATCACTAGGGGAGGAGAAGGGAGAGCCCAGATAGAAACAAGTATTTTTCAAACCTGCCAGGCTATTTCAACATGCAGCCAAGATTGAGAAGTAGTACTCCAAATGTTTGCTCTGTATACAGCAAAAATTAGAGTATTAAAGAAAGAGTAATGTCAGAATACACAAACTTCTATATTAATATTTTCAATTTCCCAGGTTTTTTTGCTTTTCCATCTAAGATCCTTTCAAAACACTGGCATGTCAGCCTAAATGGAAACTTTAGGCCCTGTTGACGGAACATTCTTACTGGCTCCAAAACAAAGACTTGGGAAAGTCGTCTCCATCACTCACTCCCTCCAAACTATAGCCCTTATTCACAGCACATTAATCTAAACTACATTTGGAAAACATAACTTAAAACTGGATTAATTTCAAGGTCAACAAATGGAAAGGAGACACACAGAAAAGGACATGGGCCAGTGGAGGAATTAACGAGGTCCCCAAACTATATGGCAAAGGAATATTTTTAAAGACTGCCCAAGTATCTTGCGTATTTACTAATGCAGGAATGAAAGCAAACATTAAAAATCTGGAGCTGTAATCTACTTAGGGTCAAAGTGGCTTGCAATATTATAAGTACCCTAAGGAAGTACGTTCATCTCTTAGGTCACTGTGATACCATGAGGACCAGTGACTATAGGAAACATGTTAATAATATTCTAACACTCCTTTCGGAAGTGTATGAAGGACCGAAAGGCTGGATCCACACAACGGCCAAGGTCATGTCTTTGGCACAGTCCAGAGAATTCAGACCAAAATGTTAGATTCATAATATGACATCCAAATCTAACCCACTAAACTGTTCCATCCAGACATTTACTTATTAATGTTCTCGAGTGCACTGAAGGAGGTTTCCAAGTCAAACACATTGTGATTGATTGGGGCAGACTTGACTTCAAAGAATTAAGTGTGCTTACTTATAATTCTGCAAAGTCTCTACTTTATAATTCATGTTTTTATCATCAATGGGAATTCCTGAGATCCAATTCTAATGCAAAAATATTTATCTCGACAGAGTTTGATTAAATAAAGCCAACACACATCATCCTGAGCTCGGAATTCATATTAACTTTAAAGACCAGAAGAGATGTGAACCAAAGAAAAGAAATTCTTTTTTTTATATGTTATAATCTTTCATGTCATGAAAGCAAAGCTACTAGATCTTAATTTTTCCAAAAACTAAGAAGAAATAGTTATGTGAGATGATAGAGGTGCTAATTATCACTACCATGGCAACCATAATACAATATATAAATGTATCAAATCAACATGTTGTACACATTAAATTTACACGACGTTATATGTCACACAGACTTCAATTTCCTTCATCTGGGGTACAAAAGTAGGAGTTGGCTATGAAGTGGTTTTCTGAACCATGTTCTTCCCTGCTGGGCATAAAGTTAAGTGTCAGTGGTAGGTTGGCAGTGTTTTGAGGCCTCATAACTTTAGGCTGCTCTAATGTGGAATTTGTGAGAATTACATCACAGCTTTGGCTAAAACTCCCTGAGACTCATGGAATTCAGGACTGGAAGGTGATCACGTCCAGACAGCAGCTGTGCCTTATATATTTCTGTATCCCCCACAGAAACAGGCACACCATGGGTACTCAGTAAATATTAGGTGATTGCACACACTTGTGGAGTGACCCTCCCACATGGGCAGACATCCTCTGAACCATGTCTTTGACAGATGGGCATCTGGCGTCTGCTTCCATGCTATCTATTGACAGGTATCTAATGACCTCCTGAGGACATCCATTCTCTTCCTCAGCCCCACTAATTGTTAGAAAGCTCTGGCTTATTTCGAACTGAAACTTGCTTTCTTGTAATGGGTCTCCATTGGCCTGAGCTCTGCCCTCCCCAATAACACAAAATGAGTCTTTTTAGTCTTTTGCATGATAGCTCTTCAACAACTTTAACAAAAATTATAGGCCTCTCCTCATATGAGATTATCCTGGGTGTTCTCTTCTGAGTATGATTTAGATTATTAATGTTAATGCTTAATGGTGCCATGGATAAAAGATAACATTCCAGATATAAACTGAGTGTGATGCTATTATATCTTATAATCAGGCAATCTGACAATATGGATGTAAGCAAAGCAAAGTTTTAAATAACTAAAATGTATATGTTTGCTTCCATGGAGTATATTCAACAATTTCTATCAAGCTTCTAGCTTGACTTCTTCCAAGTTTCATTTCTAAATCAGAAATCTGATCATGTAATTTTATTGCCTAATATTCTTCAATGGTTCCCACAACTTTCTTTCAATCAACAGAAATTTATTAAGCTCCTATTATGTGTGTATGTGCTCAGTCATTCACTCATGCCCAACTCTTTGTGACCCATGGATCATAGTCCATCAGGCTCCTCTGTCCACGGAATTTTCCAGGCAAGAATACTAGAGTGGGTTTCCATTTCCCTCTCCAATTCTATTATGTACCAGGAACTATCCTATGTCCTGGGGTGCCAGAAATGAGCAGAGAAGCCCTCTCCCTTCTGTCATTCAGCTCACATTCTGGGACGATCCGTCAAGAAACCAGTAAACAACTAACAAATACAATTTCAGATGAAGAAAACAGGTAAAAATTGATTGGAAATGGGAGGCCATATATTAGATGCACAGGGAAAACCTCTGTGAGAAGGTGAAATTTAAGCTAAGACCTACCTGATGAAAAGAAACAAACCATCACAAAAGGAGCAGCATGTTTTTGTTCTCTCCTAGTGAGATTTTTGTCATCTTTTTGATGACATTTGAAATGAATTCACTCAGCTTTTTAGCCAGATCATTGGTTAAAATGTTACCTGGGGCAGGGTCACAAGGAGACAAACTCTAGGCACCTGGAAGTTACTTGCTAGACCTTCTTGTAGCAACATCTAATTACAAAGACTTAGTATAATAGGCTCTAGGTTCAACCACCTCATTAGAACTGACTCAAATACATTAGCTTTTTTAGCTGAGTAATATTCCACTGTGTATATGTCCCACAACTTCCATATCCATTCATCTGTCGATGAACATCCTAGGTTGCTTCCATGCCTAGCTATTGTAAATAGTGCTGCAACGAGCACTGGAGTATGTGTGTCTTTTTCATTTATGGTTTCCTCAGGGTATATGCCCAGTAGTGGGATTGCTAGGTTATATGGTAGTTTTATTCCTTGTTTTTTAAAGAAACTGTTCTCCCTAGTGGCTGCATCAACTTGCATTCCCACCAACAGTGTAGGAGGGTTCCCTTTTCTCCACAGAGTGAAGTAAGTCAGAAAGAGAAAGATAAATATCATATATTAATGCAAATATATGGAATATAGAAAGATGGTACTGATGAACCTATTTGCAGGGCAGCAAAGGAGACACAGACATAGAGACTTCTGGTCACAGTGGGGGAAGGAGAAGGTGGGATGATTTGAGAGAATAGAGCTGAAACATATACATAACTATATGTAAAATAGATAGCCAGTGGGAATCTGATGTAAGACATAGGGAACCCAAAGCCAGTGCTCTGTGACAACACAGAGGGCTGGGATGGGAGGGAGGTGGGAGGGGGGTTCAAGAGAGAGAAGATACATGTATACCTATGGCTGATTCATGTTGATAAATGGCAAAAATCATCACAATATTGTTAATTAGCCTCTAATTAATTTTTAAAGGAAAAAAGAATAATTACAAGGACTTTGCAAAGCAAATAATACACTTGCAAGGTTTCCAAAGCTAGGCAGAATTCCTCCCCTATTAAACTCCCATCAATAACAGAGGAAACATCACACTGCCTGTTGTGGGGCTGTTTTCCTCTCCAGTCAAAGCTACCTAGTGAGAACCAGAGGGACTTTAGATGAACGCATTGCAATGTATTGATACTTGTAGTACCAGCCCCAGTGGGAGGTTCACAGCTTGGTACCTCAGTCCAATACAAGTCAAACTTCCTTTCCAGGAGCAACCACAGATACACCTTCCCTGCACAACTTGCCTTCCTTAGTAGCATACAGATGACTTAGCAGATGAAGCCTGCACTGTATATGTGTTTACATAGAAGGGGCTTGAAGACATTATTCTGGAAAGGGGGAAATATGGATAATGACTCCTCACATTATCGCTTGTCCCAACCACCAGTCCTCTATGAGCTGGAAAAAGCAAAAGCCTTGTACATCTTCCTGGTGTTCTCCATTTGCAACATATTACCTCCAAAGAGGAGAAGAGGGTGACAGAGGATGAGATGGTTGGGTGGCAACACCAATCCAATGGACATGAACTTGGGCAAACTCCAGGAGATGGTGAGGGACTGGGAAGCCTGGCGTGCAGCAGTCCATGGTCATGAAGAGTCAGATACGACTTGGTAACTGAACAACAACAATAAAAATCTCCAAAGAAGGTACAATTCCCCCAGCCACTACCTTTAGTTGGAAGTACCTTGAGTAAATATTAAGCATGAATCTATTTAGATTCCAGTTGCCAACCTGTCAAGCACATGAATTCACCCAAACTCTGTATACCCTACAGATTTTCATACCTAGAGCATCCCCAATATTCAAGACTGCTGCTTATGATTATGCAGGTTGTACTTTGCACAGCTCTAGAAAACACCTTTGACAGAAAGTCACTATAGATTTGTTTAGTCTTTGTGATCAAAGTTTTCCAAAAATTGTTTTGAGGGAAGGGAGCCTCATTCTATATGGTACAAAGATACCACATGGGCTAAATGTGGGACTGCTTCATAAACCCTCATGTAGGAAATGCCTTTCAAACATATGAGCTACTCCAAAAGTAAATTAATTAAAAAAAAAAAACACATATGAGCTACTCAATGACATTCAGTGCAGCACTGTTTATAAAAGTGAGAAAAAATCCATCATTTTGATCCCAAAGATCTATCAGCAAGCAAATGGATATTAAATGTAGTCTGATCACATATCAGAATGTCATAGTGCCATTTAAAAGATGAATTCAAGCTAAAAGTATCAACATGGATAAACCTTAAAAAATGTAATGTTGAAAGCAGCAATTGTGACACCACTTAAATAAATACTAAGATGCACAAACAATGTACAAATAGGTTATGGGTCCATTCATTTTGTAGCAAAATGTACATCTAATGTGCAATTTGATGTGTATCATTTTCAGGATCAGGGTTATCCTAGGTGAGGGATGGAAGAAAGGTGATTTAGGAAGGGCACAAAAGGGCCTCACCTGGGTCAATCATATTTTTTTCATGTAAAATATATGTGGCAAAATATTAATATTTGTTAAATCTAGGTCATAGTTGTATGGATACTTGTATTTTTTTCTGTATGCTTGAAATACCTTTTTTTTTAAGTGAAAGAGAAAAGAAGTGAAGCTTCATTTCCCCAAAGGAGCTACTATGCTTCTTCCCCTCTGATAATGAGATCCCTATTAGTCAGTGGCTTTCCACTTTTTCTTTTTTTAGCAACAGAGTCTTCCTTTCAAATGAAAATTTTCATGGATTTCTAATATATATACCCAGTGAAAGCTGAGGTGCCCCAGAGCCCTAATTTCTCACCTTCTCTCAATGCGACCTTACAGAGTCCCCAAAGATATCTCCACAGAACCCAAGGCTCCAGAGCACACAATCTGAACACTGCTTATATAACAGATGGTGAATCCCCTTTAACCCTGAGGTCAGAAAGTTATGTGCCAGTTTTCAAACTTTCTAGTCAACATCTATGTTCAGAACATTTGTAGTCTCCCTTTCCCTCCTGTTCTGACTTGCTAGCTGGCATTTCTTTTCATCAAGAACCTGGATGTAATAAAATGGCTTATCTTCAATAATTGACAAAAATTAATACCTCTCAACAAGTCAAACTGACATCTAACTGTCCTCCCTACCGTTATTCTCTGAATAACCAAGATTTAACAGTGTTTATGCTACTCACAAATACTTCTTAAAATAGAAATACAAAAAGAAGATGATTTTTTAGAGAAGCAAATCTCCCTTAAATAAAATGAAAGCAATAAATGGCTCAGATTGAATGCAATTACCTATATTTATAAGAGAATACAGCATTAGGAATACCAAAAGTTGAAAAATAATAGACTCATTTTCACAATATATACAAATATTGAATCATTATATTGTATACCTGGGACTAATATAATGTTACATATCAATTATACTTGAACAGAAAAATTTTTAATTAAAGAATAAGAAACATAATATAAATTTCCCTCAACTACTGACCAATATACAGACACTCAATACCACATTTATTGGTACAAAAAGCTAGTGAAGATATTTCTTCAGCTTTAACTTTTTATATTAAGATAAATTTATTTGTTCTGACAAGGAGATCTGATATTGTTCTTCTGAAGATGTCACATTTTCTTAAAGAAGTCTCTTCGATAAAACATTGCAGTTGACCATTCTAATATACCAAAGTTCAAAATCGTCGCTCCCAGAAGATTCAACATAGCCCAATCATGTAAGTATGGTTTGTCAAACATGAAACATGTTTGCAATAGTCAAAGAGATATAACTGCTGTGGCTAGAGAAACAATGACAGCATTCCCATCAAATTGCCTGCTTTTAATACATGTCTATATAACAAAGGAAAAATTGTTACCTAGTGAGAGTAGTCTCAGAAACAGCGCAGGGTTATGGCAACCCACTCCAGTACCCTTGCCTGGAAAATCCCATGGACAGAGGAGCCTGGTAGGCTGCAGTCCATGGGGTCGTGAAGAGTCGGACACATGACTGAGCGACTTCACTTTCACTTTTCACTTTCATGCATTGGAGAAGGAAATGGCAACCCACTCCAGTGTTCTTGCCTGGAGAATCCCAGGGATGGCGGAGCCTGGTGGGCTGCCGTCTACGGGGTCGCACAGAGTCGGACACGACTGAAGCGACTTAGCAGTAGCAGCAGCAGAGTGCTAACTGTTGCTTCCTGGTTATGCACCCAGGCTCCCTGTCTTCACCGACTATGTATCCAGACATCATCAAGGAAGATCCTGTACTTTGACAGGAGCACCCTCATCAATCCTGGCTTTCCACAAGGGCCAAGAGTTGCCTTATCTTGGAAAACAAAATTATCTCTTCACCCTGTCCTTGTTTCTCATTTAAAGGAAACAATCTACCTCCTTCTGCAGCTGCCACTGTACTCACTAAGGCCTGGGAGTGTCAGCTGGGATGTGGAGGATACTGTGGGAAAAAAAAGACTGTCGACTGGAAGAGGGAATTTCAGGGCAAGGCAGATATTTAAAGGAAGGCAGTATGAAGCCAGACAGAGGAGGACAGATGAATATTATGTTCTATGGTGATCAACTAAACTTCTAAAATCAATCTGCTTGCCTGAAAATCTACCTTACCAAGATCACAAAGAAACAATACATTGATAAATTCTAAAGACTTTATTTCTAACACAAGACAATTGTTAGGCCATCTTTTAAAGCAGCACGTGACATTACACAGGGGAAGAGATAAATGGAAGAAATGTGAAAAGTTCAAAGAAGAACCACAAAAATGATTAAATGCATAGTAAAGTTTTCATCAGGAAGGTTATGTAGCCTAAAAAAGCCAGGTGAAGATAAGTCTAAGACTTATAATAATTGGATAAAAGTAAAGGCTCTTGAAACACCAAGACAGGTTGAATACTAGTGTCAACTGAGGTGCCCATCTCTAGAAATCCATGGAAAAAGAATGAACAGTCCTCCGGGTGAGAAGATTTAGTTACTCATCTGCCCAAAATCAGATTGGATGACCAGTATTATGAGCCTGTGATCAAAAACACACAAAGGACCTTGTGTAGACTCAGACTATTGTTTGAGAATATTTACAGGTTAGTTCTAGAATTTCCACCAGGGAGTAACGTCAACACATTGACTTTGAGAATGGATATAAGGCCTATGTGAAGTGAACCCACATAGCAAATGCCCAGTTGATCCATAAAGAGTTTGGTTTCCAGAAACATACAATAAATTCTTTATTAGCTGGATAGTCAGGAAATAGAGTGCTCCAGCTAATCAAATGTTTTCTGTTAATTGTTACCACATGCAGAAGGATTACAAATTTTTAAAGAATGAGAATAAATTAAAATACACTTAACACTGAAACTAAACTGATTATAATTTAATCTTTCTCTAATTATTCAGAATGCATTTCAGGGTCATCAAGAGAAGCATAAATTATCAGTGCTTGATGACTGTGCAGGAAGTCACAGTTTTTCTAAAATCCTGGTTAATAGATGCTGGGTATAAAGAATTCACTGCATTTGTTATCATTTGGGGGAGATATGTGCCAAGCATTTTTCTAGGATATGAAGTATATCATTAATCCTCACCAAAAATAAAATTTCACAGATGATGAACTGAAATTCATAAGAGTTAGAATAACTTGTCCAAGGGTACACAACAGGAAAGAGTGTCAGAGCCAGGTTTTGAGGGCAGAACTGTGTCTTTAAGGAATATGCTCTTTCACTATTTCAAACAAGGTATTGAGTAAAAGTATTCATAAAATTTATTGCTTGTATGCATAAAACTTAAGCATAGTCAGTGGGTCAGATTGTTCATTTTTCCAGACATGCTGAAGAACTTTTCTGAACCATTCTTGAGATTGCTACCATGTATTCAAAATGGCCCCATCACTTCATGGGAAATAGATGGGGAAACAGTGGAAACAGTGGCTGACTTTATTTTGGGGGGCTCCAAAATCACTGCTGATGGTGATTGCAGCCATGAAATTAAAAGATGCTTACTCCTTGGAAGGAAGGCTATGGCCAACCTAGATAACATATTTAAAAGCAGAGACATTACTTTGCCAACAAAGGTCCGTCTAGTCAAGGCTATGGTTTTTCCAGTGGTCATGTATGGATGTGAGAGTTGGATAGTGAAGAAAGCTGAGCACCGAAGAATTGATGCTTCTGAACTGCGGTGTTGGAGAAGACTCTTGAGAGTCCATTGGACAGCAAGGAGATCGAACCAGTCCATCCTAAAGGAGATCAGTCCTGGGTGTTCATTGGAAGGACTGATGTTGAAGCTGAAACTCCAATACTTTGGCCACCTCATGTGAAGAGATGACTCATTGGAAAGACCCTAATGCTGGGAAGGATTGGGAGCAGGAGGAGAAGGGGACGACAGAGGATGAGATGGTTGGATGGTATCACCGACTCGATGGACATGGGTTTGGGTAAACTCCAGGAGCTGGTGATAGACAGGGAGGCCTGGCATGCTGCGATTCATGGGGTTGCAAAGAGTCGGACACGACTGAGCAACTGAACTGAACTGATTCATAATGGCAGAAAACTTTGGGCATGATATATTTTTGTAGTTTTTTTTTTTAAATAAAAGGCCAACTGTTCATTCAAAGGCTCAAGAATATAGCTCAAACATCTTTTGACTAAATTAGCATAGCCTCAGCCCCAAAACAAATGATTTACCAATAAATGCATATACTTAATATACATTCATTTACTCACATTTTATGCAATGACCTAATTTCTGTATTAATCTACTCATATTTAACTGTGAAACATATTTGACTTGACTCAGATGGTAAAGAATCCACCTGCAATGTGAGAGACTGAGTTCGATCCCTGGGTTGGGAAGATTCCCTGCAGAAGGGTATGGCTACCCACTCCAGTATTCTTGCCTGGAGAATTCCATGGACAGAGGAGCCTGGCAGGCTACAGACCATGGGGTCACAAAGAGTCAGACACGACTGAGTGACTTTCAGTTTCATAAAAGAACATTTAAAATTATTTAAAGACTTTAGGCTGAATTTATATCTATAAAGGAAATGAATTCAATTAGTGATGGAAGAAAAGAGTTATTTCATCAACAGATGAGATACACCCCTTCTCCCATCATCTACTTTTGCGTCTCAAACATTCACCATTTCACCTGAGACATTTATGCCTTCTTGTTCACCTGTATTCACAGGCACCAATTAAAATTCTTCTGGGTTCAAATGCCTTCTGTTCCTCCACCCGTAATAGTTTCACTTATCTCTAAAACAGGCAGTAATTCCCATAATGGAATTTCACAAACAAAGGGGCAAAGTGCCTGAACTTTGGAAGGGGGGGAATCATCTCTGGCCATGATACTCTTTCATTAGCTAATCCCATTCACACCCAGGAGACTTGGCAGTTCTGAGATGACCCTCATCAAAGAGGTTGGCCTTCCTCCCCTCCTCTGCACATAGCATTTCCAGATAAGCTTTAACAGTTACTTTCTATTCCAAAGGAAACTATTTTCATCTCTAGCACCACACTGATATTTCCATCATGTTGAAGAAAATCCTACCTAAACAGTAACTTGGGGTCAGAAGATCCCTGACCGGAGTTAGCTCTTTGCTCAAAAGTTCAGAATAGAAAAACAGACTTCACATATATGAAGCTGCTACACAGAATTATGGTGGGAAGGTAATGCTGAAATTTGATTCTTCCTTCTAATTCAGGATCTTGCCCAGAGACAAAAGTTTCATGCTTAAGTAAAATTTAAAGAAAGTTAAAATTACTGCACTGCCTAACTGAATTAAATTATGCATTTATAGTGAAGCTTGGAAATCATACTTAACTGTCTTAAAACTTGATAGATTAGGTGGTGCTTGCCATGATCGTGTTTTGAAAGGTGATTTCACTGCTCGTGATTGTAACTGCCGTGGAGCTGTTCAGTTGGGAATTTTACTCTAATGCTTTGAACTGATTTGTTCATTCAATTTCCTCTCTGAGATTTTATACCCTCTAGAGTAACTTTGTTAAACTTGAATCTGAGGTGACCCTTCTGATTCTGAACTCCAAGGTATAACTTTCTCAGGGGAAGAAAAGTAAGGTTCATTTTCAATATGAATGAATAAAAGAGGAAACACCCAGACTGAAGGTCAAGAAAATGTTACCTGGAACTGAATCAATATCAATAGAAACAGTTCATTGAGGAGCAAGGGCTAATTTTATGTCCAGATAAAAAAGGTGCTCACATTTCAAATTAAGTAGCTGGATAAGAAGAATGAAGAAAGTTCTTTTTAAAAGACTATTAATTATAATTCCTTAGACTTAATTTTATAGCCTAAGAAATTACCAAGAGTTCTTATAAAATATGATCCTTGACATAAACGCCTAGAAAGAATATTTGGAGGGTCACATAATTCTTAAACTGAAAGGATCTCAAATGAATAGCTAGTTCACCCCTTTTGTTCTTTCAATGAAGAAACTGAGGCACAGTGAGGTGAAGTGCATTTATAGAAAAGAAAGGTCAAAAATTTTAGCATAGATTTCAATTACTGTCACAACAAGCTCAAGTTTAATATCAAAGGGGTATAATTAGCACCCATGCATAAAACCAATGCATGAAAATTGTCTTAATAACAGTAAAAACAATCTATCATTTCTTTAAGATTTTCTTAAAAAGCAAAATGGTAGAATAAATCTAATATTTCATCGCAATTCCCAGGAGTAATTCATTTCTCCTACTAATCTAGACTCAATCTCCTAGTCACTCATTAAATGTTTACTGAGCATTTACAGAATGCTAAGTATGGAGCTCAAAACTCCAAAACTGTATTCTGGTCAGAAATTTGTCTGTAAAAAAAATGGTGATTAAAAGCTTACTACATACTGTTCCTGTCTCTGAGTGTTTATACCTTTTACAAACTTTCATTTTCTTCTAAAAATGGCTTTCTTCCTTCCTTTCAAGGATTATAGTAGGCACTGTCTTCAAGAATCAAAGTGCTTCTCAGGTTCTATCTAATTCAATCATCTTATTTAACAAATATTTAATTGTTACAGGGCTACCGTTGTGCAAGGATCCTATGAATCAGTTACAGTATCAATGTTTAATGTTTCTTTCATAATATTGTTGATTTTCTTACATATAGTGTCAAGCTCTCTATCGGAATATATATATATATATGGGATGTAGTTAACCACTAATTTATCCAATTACAAGAATTTTATCCAATTACAAGCCTGGGAAAGCTGTCAGAAACCATATTTATGTCACTATAGAGCATATGTCCAGCATAAGCAATCTCAAAGTTACATAATAAATATAGAGCAACTGTCCAGCATATGTTGAATTTATAAACAGATAAGACCAGACCATAGGTGAGATTAACACTGCTTAAGGTCTAATTAGCAATGCTACAAATCTAGAGACTCATTTTCTCAGTGTACCCAGAGTTAATACCCACTGCTGAACTCACAAGACTTTGATTTACAAGACATAATGTCAGAATAATAATTCATAGTGAGGCATATCCTCTTCCAACATTTGGAAAACTCCAAAAGTTCCCTGAGTAGGAATGGCTAACCTGGCCATGCACTTTTCCCTCTTCTTTCCAAGAGCCCACAGTTGTCCAACAGAATGCGTCTTAACACAGTTACCAAGACAACCCCTGCCAGTCACACTAAGAAATTCTACTTACCATGTTCCAAAGTAAGTCCTTAGATAACTAAGAAGCCAGATAGTAATCAGGCTATTTTGCAGATCAGAAAACAAGAGCTAACGCAGGCAGACAAGTGGAGGTCCACATCACCTGGGCCCTGGGGAAAACCTGAGACTTGTACCTTCTCCCACTTCCAAGACCCTGCTCAGCACCTGAATATTCCAGCATTGCTCTCTCCCTGAACAGGTGAAAAAAAGTCATCATCTCTTCAAACTCATTTTCATTTCCTTTGGATATATACTCCAAAGTGGATTTTGCTGTATTATATGGTAGTTCTATTTTTAACTTTTTCAGGAACCTCCCTACTGTATTCCATGGTGGCTGAATCAGTTTACATTCCTACCAACAGTGTACAAGAGTTCTCTTATCCCTACAGCCTCCCCAATATTTATCTCTTGTCTTCTTGATGACAGCTAAGAGATATATGAACTCCTATGTTTATTTGTTTGTTGCAGCATTATTCACAACAACCAAGATATGGAAACAACCTAAATATCCATCAAAAAATGATCAACAGATCAACAGATGAATGAATAATAGTGAAGTTGTGGTATACACACACACACATTCACACACACAGACACACACACACACACACACACAATGAACTATGAGGAGAAGGAAAAGAAATCCTGCCATTTGTAACAACATGGATGGAATTTGAGGGCATTATGCTAAATGAAAAGTTAGAAAATACAAATATTGTATAAAATCACTTTCTTATGGAATCTAAAAAAGCCAAACTTGTAAAAACAGAGAGTAGAATGGTGGTTACCAGAGTCTGGGAGTTAAGAGAGACGTTGTTTAAGGGCACAAATTGCGAAACAAAAGATAAATAAGTTGTAAGGAACTAATGCACAGTATAATGATTATAGTCAATAATACAGTATTATAAACCTTAAAGTTGTTAAGAGACTAGATCTTAATTGTTTCTACTACCAAAAAAAGGAAATGATAATTCTGTAACATAATAGAGGTGTAAGTAACACTAAGGTTGTAATGATACTATAATATATAAATGTATCATATCAACGTGGTATACACATTAAACAATGTTATAGCTCAATTATGTTTCATTTAAAGCATGTGTGTGCTCAGTCATGTCTGACTCTGAGACCCTACAGACTGTAGTAGCCTGCCAGACTCCTCTGTCCACAGGATTCTCCAGGCAAGAACACCAGAGTGGCTTGCCATATCCTCCTCCAGGAGATCTTCCCAACTCAGAGATAGAACCCACATCTCCTGTGTCTCCTGCATGGCAAGCAGATTCTTTACTGCTTGAGCCACTGGGTTTTTATTTTAAAAGTATTACCACATCCTTCCTTTTGCCCCCCTTTTGAGGTTCTATTGACTCTATTCCTTATATTGGAGAGAGAAGTCTTCTTCAGACAAATTACACTTTATTTTACAGATCTTTTAGTTGTAAAAATGCAACTGAACTTCTGTTTTCTGCTACATCAATACAAAAACTGCTGCACAGACTGCCCTAACAATGGAATCATCTAAATTTAGAATCATCTAAATAAAAATTTTAAAGACTGTATAATAGTATAAAATTCACTGGGTATGGGATAGTGGAGGACCTTAAGAAATCATCCCCTTGAAGCAGTTGGAACTGAATTAAAAAGAAGTCCAAGAGACTTCTCTGTAGGGGCAGAGAATGCTAGGGAAATAGAAGATAAAGAATAGTTTCTAACCAGGAAGCACAAGGGCAGATTCTCTGATGTGTGACTGAGCTACTGCTCACAGGGAAACTCCTTGAAACCTGCTCCCAGGAAGCAGATGTACCAGGTTCTATGTCTCAAAGAGGGTGTGCCTGCTAAGTCGTGTATGTCCCTCATCGTATCAGTATGGCCTCACTTGGGTTAAGTCTGATGAAGTAGCTCAACAATGGCAGTGTGTATGTGTGTGTGTGTCTGTGTGAGTGAGTGATTTTGAACTCTGGCAAGCACCACACCAGTCACTTAGTCATAGAACACATTCTCTCAAACCCCTACACTGATCCCACTATCATAGCCCTTCAGAAACATGAAAGAAAATAAAAACCATAGATTCTGAGACAGGATCTGGAAGATGAGCACCAAACCCTCCCCTTTGCAGTGGAGAGCACTAAGGTCCAGATTGTGTATTTTGGCCAAAGTGGTTGATATCCTTAAAGGTACAAAGTAACTATATCAAATATGAAACTAATATCTAACATTTTAAGGTGTTCTGGGCATATGAATGCATAAATTTATATTCACAACTGACTTTGAGTTAGGCAGAATGGCAATTAGCATCAGTCTCATTTAACAGATGAGGAAGGTGACATTCAGAGAGTTCTAATGAGGACTTCCCCAAAGGCACACCCTTAGAACACAAGACTTGGTCTTCTCTCTTCAGACTCTGCAGACTTTCTACTCTTCTACCCCTCATATGGGAGAGGGACGACAAGCATGCTACTGAACAGAAGTAGGGGAGAAGCAATAGAGGACAATCATCTGGCATGTTTCTCTTCAAGGCTTACTCTATAATCTCTGGTTGTCTGAGTTGATGTGTGGTCTGCGTATGTAGGTTGGTGGTGGTTTAGTCATTAAGTCATATCCAACTCTTGTGATCCCATGGACTGCAGCCCTTCAGGCTCCTTTGTCCATGGGATTTTCTAGGCAAGAACACTGTAATGGGTTGTCATTTCCTTCTCTGGGGATCTTCCCAGTCCAGGTAGCAAATCTGCATCTTCTGCATTGCAGGCAGATTCTTTACTGCTGAGCCACGAGGGAAGCCCTATAGCCTTGTAGGTTGGTGGGATACAAATACATTGGAAATTATTTTCTTCATGACTTTTCAAATTCTACAAGTCTATACACTAGGAGGAGAAGGCAATGGCAACCCACTCCAGTACTCTTGCCTGGAGAATCCCAGGGACAGGGGAGCCTGGTGGGCTGCCGTCTAAGGGGTCACACAGGGTCAGACACGACTGAAGCTACTTAGCAGCATACACTAGCATGCTCGAACAATTCTGTAAACAGCCTTTGAATCTCTTTCTTCCTTCTCTATTCTGACCTTGACTCCGCTTCACAGGCTCCATTCAGTCCTGTCAGGAGCAATAGTACCAAGTGCATCTGACATCCCAGCCTCCATGTACCCAAAGCTGTGAGTTCTCCATGAGCTATGAGATGAACTACTCCATGGGGCTGAGTTGACAAAGGTTTATCTTGAGAAGCAATAAAACAAAAAACATGGAGTGGGACTCTATACTCAGGTAATTGAGTCTCTATTCTGAGCTTGCAATGGATTTTTAATTGGTTTGTTTTTCCAAAAGGTCAACGTGTCAAACTTTGAGCCTTTTCCTTTATTCTTAGGATATTTTCTAATGCACATTTAGAAAAACACAGGTGCTTAACACATTTTGTCCAGTTAAATGGGCCTCTGCAATCTGAAATTGACATAGGCAGGTGGCTGCCAGGTCTGCACCACTTTGGGAAATGGATGTATTTCTCCCAATCTGGCTCTCCATTGGAAGGGAGGGAGGGAGAATGCTGACAGACAACAGCAGGGTGATTCTGAGCTCAGCATCCTATCTTAGTGGTATACCCAAGCTGCAAGATTTATAACCTTCTTGTTACAATGCATCAGCTTCAACACTTTCAGTGAAGTCTTCAATAACTTCGATGACATCTTGCTGAGGGGTTTTGTCATTAAAAGCCTAAAGCTGGTCATTAACAAACCTTCTCTGCAATCATCTACTGCTGTGCTAACTCAGGCATGGATCTCACTGGAAAGTTGGGCTGGCTCAGAAACTTTCCAGAAGGCTGCATTTTTTTCCCATGTGGGGTATATTTCTTTAAGAAAAGCAAATACAGTTCCCAACCATTTCATTTCATCATTTATTTCTCATTATCCATTGACTAACTCTTCTCTGAAAGACACAACCAAATTCGACAAACATGTGTAGAAAGCTACTTCATGACAGAAACAGTGCTCGGGGCTGAAGATATAATTATAAAAAAGACACAGCTCCAACTCTCAAAGGGTTCAGAGATATCCCCCTCCCAAAATTAACTGTTATTTATGGAATCTTTCATAACATGCCAGACTCTGTATTTAGGCTTTATAAGCATTATAGTGTTCATTTTTCACCACGCTTTAGAAGACAGATATTTTTATTATTCCCATTTAAAGATTAAATGACTGAAGTGTTGTTTGTTTAAGAATCCCCTCCCCCAAATCACTGAACATGAAGTGGAAGAAGCAAGTTTCAAACCTGTATCTTGCCTGACTTAAAGCTAGCTGATCTTCTCCAAACAACAGGATTGGGTCAGGAAGAAGGTGAAGACCATGACATTTCAGCTGAGGAAAGACTGAGAGCCAAGCCATGGGGAGGCACAGTTTCGGTAGGTGTGAGGAACAGGTTGAACCCAACTGAAATCTGCTTTTAGGAGAGTTTACGTCATGGGTCAAGTATCACCCATTGAGAATAACTTGCCTGGTTTCTCACACTTTCTCACCTCCTCAACACCCAGATTACTAAGGTATCCCTTTATGTTTTCTTGGGCTTCCCTTGTGGCTCAGCTGGTAAAGAATCCGCCTGCAAGGCAGGAGACTTGGGTTAGGAAAATTCCCTGGAGAAGGGAAAGGCTACCCACTCCAGTATTCTGGCCTGGAGAATTCCATGGACTGTATAGTCCATGGGGTGGCAAAGAGTCGGACACGACTGAGCTACTTTCACTTTCATTATGTGTGCTTATATATAGACTGTATATATATGAAATTAAAAGACGCTTGCTCCTTAGAAGAAAAGCTATGACAAACCTAGACAATGTATTAAAAAGCAGAGACATCACTTTGCCAATAAAGGTCCATATAGTCAAAGCTATGATTTTTCCAGTAGTCATGTATGAATGTGATGGTTGGACCATAACGAAGGCTGAATGCCCCCGAAGAATTGATGCTTTCAAACTATGGTGTTGGAGAAGACTCTTAAGAGTCCGTTGGACAGCAAGGAGATCAAACTAGTCAATCCTAAAGGAAATTAACCCTGAATATTCATTGGAAGGATTGCTGCTGAAGCTAAATCTCTAATACTTTGGCCACCTGATGCAAAGAGCCAACTCACTGGAAAAGACCCTGATGCTGGGAAAGATTGAAGGCAGGAGGAGAAGGGTATGACAGAGGATGAGATGGTTGGATGGCATCACTGATTCAATAGACATGAGTTTGAGCAAACTCTGGGAGATAGTGAAGGACATGGAAGACTGGCGTGCTGCAGTCCATGGGGCCACAAAGGGTCAGACACAACTGAGTAACTAAACAACAACAATACATAGATTTAAACTTGCCTGCTGACACCAGAGCAGCCAAGACTGGTGTAAATTTTATGAATATAGTAAAGATTCAAATCATGTGAGAAAAGCCTAAGGCTTTGAAGATCACTGCTTCTTGAGTTTTTATAAAAATCCCTGTGACAGAACAATTCCAGCTACCCAGTTGTTTGATAGCTGTTTCTACTTCCAATTATTTGATATTTCACTTTATGTGGCAACCTCTCCAAAGGAAGTAATGAATGGAGGGAGGTCCTGGCTGCTGGATCCTCTATAGGATTCAATCGTAAATAGCCAGAGGGCCAATGCTACCAGCATTCATTAAGAAGTTTCCCAGAAAAAATGATGGGAAAATTGCAGACATGGCGGGGTGGGGGACATTCTGTCATAACTTAAGAGACATGAAAGGTGATAGAAATTTTTTTTTTAATATCCTGGGATTCTATTTTTTAAATAATAAGGAAAATAACTTGGGGTGATAGATACATTCTTAAAAGTGCACATTTTGCAATGATAACAGTTATTACCATTAGTTGAGGGCTTACTATGTGCCAGGCAATTGCTTGGGGTGTTTAGCACAATAGCTTATTAAATGAAATTTTTACAAGTCTGCCAGGGAAAGTATTACCCCATTTTTATAGATGAACAAACTGAGAGTTTGGGAGGTTGAATCATGTGCCCCTAGTTGAATAGCTGGAGCTGGAATACAAGCCCAGTTATGTATTATTTCAAGTTTTTGTGTCTCCACTGTGTTGCTTTTCTCTTATCCATATCTACATTAATTAAAACAAAACCTGTTTAAAGGCATTTAAATAATGCAGTGATTAAAAAGGCATTCGCTGATTTCTCCCTTTTTTTTTCCTGAAATGACATTTTCCTCCTTTTTTTTTTTTTTCTCCTTTTCTCATAAGGAAATAGAAACATTAGCTTTCTTTTTACAGCTCAATTAATTGCTGTGGGATTTTACCTGACGAGATTAGTAAGGCCTTCAGGCAGACGCCATTGATCCAACTATAGTGTCATTATGTGCCTGTCCATATGCATGATGTGAGAGGAAGGCTTTGTTCCTGAGAATCACAAAGCCATCATCCATCTGACTCCCTGGGTTCTGGCGGCCTCTCACCTGCCGTGCTTCCCACAAATACCTTCCTCGGCTTGTTGTTGCTCTAATCGCTCACAGGGTGCTTCTTCCCAGTAAAGTGCTCGCCAGTCAAGATCATCAGCATTACCTTGGAGGAGTGTCAGGAAATTGATCAGTTACTTCAGCTCCCTTCCTCGGATGAGAGGCAGGATATGGGGCATCTGAGCTTTGTCCAAGGTCATAGGACCTGCTGGCTCCTGCAGAGGCAGCATGAAACCCTTTCAAAGAACTTACGCAAGCCCGGGGCACCCAAAGGTGAGGCAAAGTTTCCAGAAGTGTGGTGGGACAAGCAACTGCTCTGAGTCAGAAAGCCCTGGACTCAGGGATCCTATCAAACACCAAAATAGTGATAGTAATAATAATACTACACACATTCTGCCTTGTTCCCGCAAATATTACTTAGTAACTTTGCGATCTTGAGCAAATGAGCCTCTTTGAAACTCAGTTTTCTCATTTGTAAGATAGGAGTAATGACCTCATCTCACTGTCTTGAAAATAAAATAATGTGATGGCATCAATTAAGACTCTTGTTGTTCCAAGTGATAGAAATCCAATCAGAATCAGGTGAACCAGAAAAAGCACTTAATTATAAGTAAAAGTAATGTCTCTGAAAAACATGTTTGCAGCTGAGTCTGAGAAAAACTGGAATTAGAAGCACAACTGTCCCCTTGATCTCTCCCTGGTTTCTTGTCTCCATTTTCCTGGGTGCACTGGTAGCTATTTCCCACCCACCTTCTCACTTCTGCTTTACATGGAAAGGCATAGCCACCAACGGCCCACAAAGTTACATCCCCTCCAATCCATTCTATGAGACAAGCAGACGGATTGGTCCAAATTCTAAATCCCAGGGAAGAATTGGGATTGATCCAGCTCACATCATGTGCCTACATTTAGATCAATCAATTATCTGTTGACAAAGAGCAATCATTTATTCTGCTTATATAGCTATCCCTATGGTAAGTCTAAGAACAGGGGCAAGGTGGGTATTTCCTGGAAAGAAAAGGGACTAGTTATTAGAAAAGAGTTTCATTGCAGAAGAGAGAACTGGTGTTCACCACAACAACATATGAAAAATAGCTATCCCTATATTCAGTCCAGAATAGATATACTTAATATAGTGTCTTAGGTCAATGTGTAGATTTCTACACATTTTGAAAAACTACATTTTCAAAAAATACAATATTATTTGTTAATTACAAAGAATAGAAATCATAACGTTGAGAATCAGAAGAGAATGTAATGCTGTGAATAATTAATAGTTTAAGTTCATACTTTTTATATTAATTCAACAGTACAATAGGAATTCAATAAGTTCAAAGGCAGGATTTTGTTCCTAATCTTATCTTCTCTCCTATCCTTCACAAACCCAAATCTTCTCACATTTTCTTCTCTTGACTTCAGTTACTTTTCTACCTTTAAGTTACCTTAGTTTGAGGGTCCACTTGTGAGTTTTTAGTGTTAAAGATCTAAGGCACTGTACAAAGTACTAAAAGTGACTTCAGAGAACAAAGAAATGTCCTCATATGTTAGCACTAAACAGAGCACCAAGCTGGGAATGAAGAAAGACAATTTCTACTTTTTCTCTTTTTTCCCTAAAATACACAGAACAGTTTTGAACAAGTCCTTTGTGGTCCCTAGGGCATCCATAAATCTGATGATCATAACTAGCCTACTTGTCTCTTGAGGTGAAGCTGGGAACATTGGTGTATTAGCTATGAGCAGGGTCATTTATAACCCACTCCAGTATTCTTGCCTGGGAAATCCCATGAACAGAGGAGCTTGGTGCACTATAGTCCACGGGGTCACAAAGAGTCAGACATGACTTAATGATTCAATAGCAGCAGGAGGGTCATTTATATGGAGAAGTGGGGAAGCATCTCAGAAAACTAGAGATTTCCTTTTTTTATCAGAAGGTGAATTCCCACACAGAGGATGAATCTTTTTTGTGTGTAACACAAAAGAATGATTTTGCTTGTGTAAAATTTTAGAAATCCAATTGCCCTTTGTCAATAAACCCCAGGGCTAGGTGAGGAATTGAGTCAATATATTTGAGATTTTGGAAAGAAACCACTTTGTGTCACTTTGCAGAATTCCTTCTCACTGATTCCAGTATATTCCTGATTTAGTTTGGAAAGAATAATTCCAGGACCTCTCAAACAGAATGAGGAGAAATAACTGCCTATCATGGTTAAAAAAAAAAAAAAGGAAATTGAAAGTCTCATTTTCATTGAATTTTGTTGCTATGATATGATTTCTTTATAGGGAGAAGAAATTAAATTTATGAAGCAACAGTGTTCCAAGTGGTAGCTAAAAGGGAGAAATTAACTGAGGCAGAAATGTGCGTTACTAGCTAAAGATTATGCCTTCACATTTGTTTTCAAATATGAAAAGAATTCCACTGGGTAAAAGGAGTTACCAGAATAACAATATTGTCTTGAAATAAAATTCACAGATTCTATACGGCAAAAAAAATGTCTGCTGTTTGGTTACACTTTAAATGAAACATGCATTGATTGAAGACACATACCACTTGAAAGTTTATTATACAAATGCTTAATTTTGGTCCTTTAAGAATTCTGCCAATTCATTTCTTGATAGCTAGGATATTAAAATATGCAAATAAGCATGCTCTAGTTGGTCAGTGCTGATCTATGTGTAATAACCAATGCTCTTTCCCAACAGTCACCACTCCTTCTATTCATGTCACCTTCACCCAGGAGTCACAAAATGCTGAAGACTGTCGCTTTTTACTTGATTAAATTTCAGCAGGTTGAAGCTAGGCCAAAATTCTCACCTTCCTCTTTCCTAAATACTTTTTTCTCCCCCCTCTGTTAATTACATAGCTTTACACTGATTTACATGAATTTCAGCTTTCAAAATCATTGGTCTTTGCTGAATGCAAATGGGCACATGGGAAAATCATATTAAGTTTGCACAATTGATCTTTCATCATTTCAAATGGTACCTTTGAACAGTTCCTGAAATGTCTGTCTGAAATACTCCCAGCGCTGAGTGTCATCAAAAGATGTGGGGTCACCCTGGGGAAACCCATTCTCAGTGATGTAAATTACAGGGTTATTATACGTATCCTGGAACGAGAAAGCAGAAGTTTTATTCCAAACAGATGTAAAAAAAAAATCTCATAAAATCAGGTGCATTACCCTCTATCTTCTCTAAGCTACAACCCCAAAACTAGTTTTCATCAAATTGTACTGACCCTATTAACTTAATTTTCCGCGCACTGACCTTTTACAACTAACAATGGAAAAGAAAAACTGTGCAAATATCCATGAAGACAGTCAAATGACTCTTGTTATAATGAGAAGACAGAAATATCTTGCTTCCATCAGCATCTGCTGATTGTCATTGCTCCTTAACCCCTTGGTCCCCCTCTCCCCAGCAGCTATATTCTCTATCCCGCCGATAGCAGGAATCCTAAAAAACTGGTAACTTAAAATTTTCATTTCAGCTACCTAGATGCCATCCAGTGTAACAGAGACCCAAAAAGGATCCAGCTATTTCAAACCCCTATTATGCCTTTTAGTAACTCAATTGTGACCCCAGCCTGAAAAATATGTCCAAGGTACTACTGTAGCTACAACTGAATTTAACAGCAAATCCTAAGTCTAATCATGGCTTTGAAGCCCTTTATCCCTGGTGGCTCAGATGGTAAAGAATCTGCCTGTAATGCAGGAGACCCAGGTTTGATCCCTGGGTCAGGAAGAATCCCTTGAGAAGGGAATGGCAACCCCACTCCAGTATTCTTGCCTGGAGAATTCCATAGACAGAGAAGCCCGGCAGGCTACAGTCCATGGGGTCACAGAGTTGGACACAACTGAGCAACTAACACTGCTATCAGCTAATTATCCCTCATTGACTTAAATCCTAATCACCTCTTCCCAGGCCAACAAATGTATATGCTATTGCCTAAAGCATTCATTTTTCAGGTCTTTATACACATAGACATATGCTCATCTTCCCATCTTTCCGTGTTTGGGTACACATGAATGCAAACAAATAGTGCATTTACCTTAATGTATTTCAGTAGCTTACGTATTCCCCATGGCACCACATAGACCCAATCCAAACTTATCCAAGATGGGTCTGGAAAAACTTCAACCTCTACATCCTGGAGTAAACCCAGCTCTCCTTTCTTGTTCTCCTGGTTCTTGACTAAGCGAGTCGTGTAATACTGCACAGCAAAGAAATCAGCAGTGCCTTTGATCATCCTCTTCTCTTCTTCTGTAAATTCTGGAAGCCGTGACAATGAGTAGCCCTGCTTTTTACTCATGAGGGCAACCTGAGACTTGACAACTTCAGGATAATCGCCATCAATAAATATGGGTTTAGCAAAGAAGTCCAACTGGAATGCCATGGCTCTTTTAACTGCTTCCTGGTCAGACACTGAGTAGGGTTCTGCTGGTTCCACCCAGCCAGCAAAAATTGATAGAGATACCATGCCCTTCTGCTCTTTTCGGAATAAGGAATCATAGCTGTGCCAGGATCTGGCATGAGCTTTAATCAGATTATGAGCTGCCTGATAAGCTTTAGTTCCAACTTGAGGCACACCAGGGGGAAATACACCAAACTCATATGCCATCACAGCAAAAATATTAGGCTCATTTATGGTGATCCACTGCTTGACTCGATCCCCAAACGTACTGAAGCAAAACCGGGCATATTTGTCGAAGGATTCGATGATTGCCTCTGAGAGCCAACCTCCTTGGTCTTCCAAGGCCTGAGGCAAATCAAAGTGGTAGAGGGTCACAATGGGTGTGACCCCATTTGTCAACAAATCATCAATGATCTTGTTATAATAGTTGATTCCTAGGAGAAAAAGAAAAGACAGTATGAGAAGAAAAGTCATCTTCATTATGCTGACAATACATAAGGATTGGGAGAGGATCGGAATAATAATTTCCTAAAAAACTTTAATCCAAAATAAGGTTTATAACTTCCTACCTATAATCAATTAAAGGTTGGAAGGAAACATGAAGTCCAAGGAAGACTGGCTGATCAGAGACAAGAGAATGTGATGGGGTGACACAATTACGGAAGCTGTTACACTCTGAAAGGGATTCATTTGGACAGATTGCTATCACTTAACTTTGTGCCAATGGGACACTTACTGAAATTATTTTATTTGTTGGGTGGCAGGATAAGTTTGGAGTTTGGGATTAACATATACATACTGATCTATATAAAATAGATAACCAAAAAGGACCTACTGTATAGTCCAGGGAACAATAGTCTCTAAGGAAAATGAATCTGAAAAAGAATATATATATTCTTATATATATATATATATATATATATATAACACATATATATTCTTATATATATATATATAACACATATATGTATATGTAACTGAATCACTTTGCCATACATCTGAAACTAACATTGCATTGCAAATCAACTATACTTCAATTAAAATTTTTAATTTACATGTTCATATTTTAAAAAGAAATTATTTTCTTTGCTTGTTTGCATGTTTGACTTGTCGCTCAATTCCACTAGAATTGTTGTTATTGTTGTTCAGTCACTCGGTCGTGTCCAACTCTTTGCCACCACATGGACTGCAGCATACCAGGCTTCCATGTCCTTCACCATCTCCTAGAGTTTGCTCAAACTCTTGTCCATCGAGTCTGTGATGCCATCCAACCATCTCATCCTCTGTCATACCCTTCTCCTTCTGCCTTCAATCTTCCCCAGCATCAGAGTCTATTCCAATGAGTCAGCTCTTTGCATCAGGTGGCCAAAGTACTGGGGCTTCAGCTTCAGCCTCACTCCTTAAAATGAATATTCAGGATTGATTTCCTTTAGGATTGACTGGTTTGATCTCCTTGCAGTTCAAGGGACTCTTAAGAGTCTTTCCCAACACCACTGTTTGAAAGCATCAATTCTTCAGTAGTGTTCAACCTTTTTTATGGTCCAGCTGTCACATCCATACATGACTACTGGAAAAACCATAGCTTTGACTAGATGAGCCTTAGTTGGCAAAGTGATGTCTCTGCTTTTTAATATGCTAAGTTGGCCATAGCTTTTTTTCCAAGGAGCGAGTGTCTTTTAATTTCATGAATGCAGTCACCATCTGAAGTTATTTTGGAGTCCCCCCCAAAAAAAGTCTGTCACTGTTTCCATTGTTTCCCCATCTATTTGCCATGAAACGATAGGACCAGATGCTGTGATCTTCATTTTTTGAATGTTGAGTTTTAAGCTAGCTTTCTCCTCTTCTCTTTCACCTTCATCAAGAGGCTCTTTTGTTCCTCTTAGCTTTCTGCCATAAAACCAGTGTCATCTGCATATCTAAGGTTATTGATACTTATCCCAGTAATCTTGATTCCAACTTGTGTTTCACCCAGCCCAAGCATTTCACATGATGTACTCTGCATAAAAGTTAAATAAGCAGGGTTACAATAAACAGCCTTAACGTACTCCTTTCCCAATTTGGAACCAGTCCATTGTTCCATGTCCTGTTCTGTTGTTTCTTAATCTGCATACAGGTTTCTCAGGAGGCACATAAGGTGGTCTGGCATTCCCATCACTTGAAGAATTTTCCACAGTTTGTTGTGATTCACAAAGTCAAAGGCTTTAGCATAATCAGTGAAGCAAAAGTAGATGTTTTTCTGAAACTCTCTTGCTTTTTCAATGATCCAACGGATGTTGGCAATTTGATCTCTGGTTCTCCTGCCTTTTCTAAATCCAGCTTGACCATCTGGAAGTTCTCAGTTCACGTACTGCTGAAGCCTAACTTGGAGAATTTTGAGCATTACTTTGCTAGCATGTGAAATGAGTGCAACTGTGTGATAGTTTGAACATTCTTTGGCACTGCCTTTCTTTGGGGTTGGAATGAAAACTGATCTTTTCCAGTCCTGTGGCCACTGCTGAGTTTTCCAAATTTGCTGGCATATTAAGTGCAGCACTTTCACAGCATCATCTTTTAGGATTTGAAATAGCTCAGATGGAATTCCATCACCTCCACTTGCTTTGTTTGTATTGATGCCTTCTAATGCCCACTTGACTTTGCACTCCAAGATGTCTGGCTCTAGGTGAGTGATCACACTATCATGTAATCGTATGACCCATCGTTATCTGGGTCATTAAAATATTTTTTGTATAGTTCTTCTGTGTATTCTTGCCACCTCTTCTTAATATCTTCTGCTTCTGTTAGGTCATGAGCCTTGTCTAATTTACCTCTGGATCCCCCAAATCCTGGGACAATAGCAGAAACTTAGTAGAGACTCAATACATAGCTCTTGAGTGAATGAATAGATTTCAACAATATTTAACATAAAGTAAAGAAGTTGAACGCAATGACTGCCTTCGTGCTTCTCCAGACAGGTCAGTCTTACAAGTCTAAGAAAAGAGATCCACTGAGCATGGACAAGGGCTCAGCATCAGTCCCAGAGTGTGAGTTACAAATACAGAGAGCTAGGGGCTTGACACATTAAGGAACTTTCTGTTGGAGAGTTTGCTCTAAATTTCTGACATAATCCACAGGAATACCTGGGCTTCCCTGTTGGCTCAGATGGTAAGGAATTTGGCTGCAATGCAGGACACCCAGGTTCGATCCTTGGGTTGGGAAGATCCCCTAGAGAAGAGAATGGCAACCAACTCCAGTATTCTTGCCTGGAGAATTCCATGAACAGAGGAGACTGGTGGGCTACAGTCCATGGGGCCACAAAGAGTCAGACATGATTGAGTGACTAAGCACATCACAGCATATGATTACATGTGTAAGAGTATGGAGGGAAAAAGAGGAGATATATGTATACGTATAGCTGATTCACTTTCCTGTACAGTAAAAACTAAGGAAACATTGTAAAGCAACTATTTCCTGATGGCTGTGCCTGCAATTCAGCAGATCCAGGTTCAACGACTGGGTTGTGAAGATCCCCTGGAGAAGGCTTCCTACTCCCGTATACTTGCCTGGAGAACACCATGGACAGAGGAGCCTGTCGGGCTACAGTCCATGGGGTCACAAAGAGTCACACAAGACTGAGCAACTAATGCTGTCACACTTACACTCCAGTAAATATTTAAAACAATAAAAAAATTTAATTAAAAAAAAAAGATAAGAGTTTGGAAAGAAACTAAGCAAAGAGGAGAGAAGCATTTCTGTTTTGAGAGATGATCTCCTGAATAATAATTGTAAATTCATATGCAGACTTATATTGCATTCAAAGTTTGCACAGAAGCAGGGTCCCTTTATCTCTTTTTAAAGTTATTATCTTTCCGTTTTAAATAATAATTGAGACTCTTGTATAAATTTCATTTATTTCAATCATTAATTTGTTCATTCCTCAAATACGCATTTAGAGAGACACTACTATATGCTTGATTACAAACATTATAAACACTCTCCTTGTCCTAAGAAAACTTTAATTGTAGTAGTAACCATGCATGCTTAGCTGCTCAGTAGTGCCCGACCCTTTACGACTCTTTGGACTGTAGCCTGCCAAGGCTCCTCTCTCCACGGGATTTCCCAGACAAGAATAGTGGAGTGGGTTGCCATTTGCTTCTCCAGGGATCTTCCCAACCCAGGGATAAAACCTGCATCTCCTGTGCCTCCTGCATTGCAGGCAGATTCTTTACTTACTGAGCCACCAGGGAAGCCCCTTAAATGTTATTAGGGACTATAAATAAATTCATAAATAATTATCACACAGTATTATTATTAAAGGTAAGTCCCCATCCCAAACTGAGGGCATATGAAAATCTATTCTGAAAGCAGAGTAGCAGCATGGTTTCAAAAGTGAACTATGGTGACAGGCTACCTAAGTTTTATCCCAAACCTTTACCTACTAGTTCAGTGACCTCAGGAGAGTTACTTTATCTCTCTATCTTTTCTTGTCTGTAAAATGTAGGCAATAATAGAAACCTATTTCAATAATTGTTCTGAGAGTTTAATGAGCTGATAAATTGAACATGCTTAGAACAGTTCTTGGCACAGTTAACCATGATTCTAATAATGATTATTATTGTTATTGTTGTCATGAGTGACATCTAAACTGATCCTTAAAAGATGGATACCCACATAAGGCACGGAGGAGAGACCCAGGAAGAGAAAAAAGGGAAACAAATGTGCAAAACGCCAAAAGAAGAATGGAAATAAACAAAGACCTCCCAAATGTGAACAGTCTGCTTATTCCAAGTTTGCAGCAAGGAGCCAGCCATTATCACTAGCGTTTGGCAGATACTCAAAGGCTATCAGGGAGGCAGGAAAGCTTCACAATAACAACAATAAGGGGAGGATCCAGGTACCTTCTGATTGAAAGCTGTTGGCACAGGGAGGCTGGAGGTGGGCTAACTGGAACCAGGGCATCTTGGGTAATTGGGTTGGGGAGCAAATTTGCCTTTTTCTGATTGGTCCTAAGTTCAAAGAAGAGGACAGAGGAGCAAAAACAAAAGCTGGCAGTTGTTGACCACATTCTGACTTTTCTGTGTCAACTGCTACAGAAATTGTGGTTTGGCTGTCTAGACTTTTTATGAGGGTCAGAGTTTTACCATCATATATGGCATGGCCATTATTTGTAAATTCATTCTCTTATAACAATATGGCTCTTTCTGGTAACTGAAAGCTCACAATAAGGAGAATGTATAGCTCAGCAGAAGGTGCATAAGAATAGAGAGGTAAGCAGCATAAGCAGAAGCCAAATTATGCAAGGTCATGGGTTATCTGTCTGTCTGTAAGAATGGGTAATTTTTAACAACAGCTCAGTTATTTTGCAAGCATGAACATCATGTGGGTCATGCATAGCAACTCCATACTTGGCAGCCCCTTTTGCATGCCATTACTCACTGGGTGGACATAATAAGTTACACCACCCAGAAGATGTCCAAGTTGTAATCCACAGATCATGTGAATATGTTACTTTATTTCTTATGTTACTTCAAAGGGACTTTGCAGATGTCATTCTGATTAAAGATCCTGAGTTGAGAAGATGTTTCTAGATTGTTCAGGTGGACCCACTCTGCCACATGAGTCCTTAGAAGTAAAAGAGGATGGCAGAAGAGTGGGTCAAAAAGATGCAACAACCGAAAAAGAGGCACAAGAGGTGGCAGCATGAGAGGGATTCAACCGACTATTGCTGGTTTTGAAGATGGAAGAAGTCAGCCAGCAGCTGAGGAATGCAGGTGACCTATAGAGGCCGAAAACGGTCCTCAGCTCACAGTCATCAAAGAAAAGGAGACTCCAGTTGTACAACCACAAGAAACTGAATTCTGCTAACAACCTGAATGAACCAAGAAACAGAGTCTCCCTTAGATCTTTGTAAAAGAAATGCAGCCCTGTAAGAGGTTTTTATTCTGGAGAGACCTGTGTCAGACTTCTAACCCACATAATTCTAAGGTAGTAAATTTGTGTGATTTTAAGCAAGTAAGCTTGTAATAATTTGTTGTAGCAGCCATGGAATACTAATACATTCACCAAAGTTTATAAAGCTTTCCTCTCTCTGTAAAAGATCATTCCACCATTCCATCTCCGGGCCTCTGTAAGCCCATGTTTCCTCCTTTGTAAAATGGAATATCCAAAGATCTGTATGATAGAATCATCTTGATACTGGACTGTGTTAAGGTTTTCATAGTCAATACCTTCCACTGGCTTTGAATATGAAAATAATATCAGCTTTCATGTTTTGTGTTCATACTATACGTACATGATGTCACACATTTTGTTTAATCCCTGCACTAAGTCCAAGAGGTAGGCATTTTTAGTCTCAATAAACATATGAAAAAACTGAGATTCAGAAAGGGAGTTCCAGACTTCAAGTGACAATGTTTTCAGATAACAAAGCCAACATTTAAAGCCAGTCTGTTTCTCTATAAAGACTGAGCTGTTCCCACTGTGACATTTCCCCTTCTTACACTAATGTTTCAGAACCAAAATCAGAGTGATACTGTTTTCCTAGCCTTGATAATCACCTACTTTGTATCTGATTCATAATATCATGGTTTTTCTTATTTCTGGAGGAATCAATGATTTATAAGCATCATTTAATATGATGCAATCATTAATGATGGCAATCAATGTAATTCAAACAACATGATGATGTGCAATTGAATTTAAGATTTAAAAAATTTAAGTAAAACTTTTTCTAACTCATCAACATGGCAGAGCAACAAAGCATTGCATACTTAATATTTATCATTCCAGAACTTTACTTCTGATTTTATTCAGTTTATTCAGTACTCCAGTGAAAGTTTTCCATAATGCGATGGAGGGAGGCATTGAAGAGCAGAGCTCCAGAGTCAGACAGTTCAGATGAGGGATCATGGACAAATCACATGACTGCCTCTCTACACCCCCATTTCCTCATTTCTAAAAGAGGAATAGTAACAGCTCCACCTCAGGAGTATTTAAGCATTGAGAACAAATAGTCAGAGAGTTCTCTAGCTTTAGCAAACTTGTACAATTCAAGGTAACTAATTCTATCCATAAATATGTATTTTTGTTTCTTTGTTTTTTTTATTTCTTGGTCACATAGCATGTAGATTCTTAGTTCCCAAACCAGGGATTGAACCCTCTGCATTGAAAGCAGAAGTCTTAACCACTGGACTGCCAGGGAAGTCCCCATATATATGTATTTTTAAATGATCATCAGTTACCAACCTAGGGAGCCTGAAATCCCGAGAAGTCATATGGACTCTGTTCTACATCTTGATGTTTAGGGCAGGGTTATTGTAAGTATTAAAACTTTCATAGCCTTCTTTCATAGTTACTATCATCACCTTTGT
Organism: Okapia johnstoni; assembly: GCA_024291935.2. Classification (NCBI taxonomy): domain Eukaryota; kingdom Metazoa; phylum Chordata; class Mammalia; order Artiodactyla; family Giraffidae; genus Okapia; species Okapia johnstoni. The sequence goes on along the minus strand of CM044308.1, from coordinate 38,804,533 downwards.
TTTAATTAAACCCATTCCTTCTTATTTGATCTTTGAAAATATGAAGCATGTTTAAGTCAAAGGTCTTTTGGAAACAGGGAAAAGAAGCCCAATCAGACTAATTAAAATGTAAAGGTGGCATTAGAGGCAGGAGGCTGGCTGATTGGGAATGCAGTGAGCATTATTTGAAATGACAGAGAGATATCAGATACCAAATGACAGGAAATAATCACAACTGGAACTTAAAGTTGGGAGCTGAGAAAATCGTAACCTTTCAGAAAAGACTGATGTCTCCTACCCTAACTTCCCTCAACACATCTACTCCATTCCTCTCCTGCTCAAAAAACCAGTTTCCTTTACGTAGCCCATTTGTTATGGTCTCAAAATGGGCATCCTATCTGCCAAGACTACCTCACAACCCTAGTGACAACCACCCACAAAATCAGGCTTCAACACCTCAATTCCAAACATCCCTGAGACAGGGAGGCAGTTGAACAGGATTATCTTTTCTAATGAAGTTACAAAAATCATATGTCACAGGGAAATAAGTTTTTCCCCTGTCCGGTCAGCTGTGGCCAAGAGCGGAGCAGGGTTATATAGAACAAAGAAATGGGAAAATTCCCTTAAAAGAGCATGTGGCTGAAACTTTCAAAGATGATGTTTCGGTTCATAAAATGACCATCCTGGAATTCTTCTAGACAAACGGTAAATGTCTTAACGAAGAATGAACTTTGACCTAGTGCCTACCCGTGTCAAACGTAATTCTCTAGGCTCACTCCGCATTAGGCCCAACCACCAATTTCTCGTGGCATACTTCCCGTGTTAGTTTTGTATTGCTGCTGTAACAAATTACTACAAACTTAGTGGCTTAAACCAACACCAAGTTGTCTTACAGTTCTAGGCATCAGATGTCCAAAATGGTTCTCACTGAGCTAAAATCAAGATGTCAGCAGAGCTTCATTCCTTCTGGAAGTTCCCAAAGAGAATCCATTTCCTTGCCTTTTCCAGCTTCTAGAGGCTCATGACCCCTTCCTCCATCATCAGAGCCAGCACTGAAACTCCTTGTCTCCTGTCTGACCTCTGCCTCAGGTTCTTATACCTTCTTTCTCTGACTGTGATCCTCTTACTTCCCTTTTTTAAGGATCTTTGTGATGACACCTATCCAGATAAACCAGGATAATCTCCCCATCTAAAGATCCTTAACTTAAGCACAGCACATCTATAAAGTCCTTTTTATCATGTAAGATAATATATTCAGTTCCTAAGAATGAAGACATGGACATCTTTGAGGGGTCATTATTCAGTCTACCACACTGCCCAATATAGAGTAGAAGATTAATAAATGCTCCTTTTGTTTACTTAACTACCATTCCTGTAAGTGTGCTTATATTTTAAATCTTAAAGTGTGCAAGAAATTCTACACAACCATTCCTTTTCCTTTTCCCTTTCTATTCCCAATAATTGGGTCTTTTGCTAATCACTTGAAACTTACATTTGTGGCAGATATGAAAACGCACTTGAACAGTTGAGAAATACAAAAATATGTGATTTCAGTTGCCAGCTCAATCTCTTTTTGTTAAGCCTCAAAAACTTGACATTTGAAAGAGAAAAGCCGTGTAATAATTCCATTTTGTAAAATATTCTTCTAGTTTGGGAACATGGGATTTTATTTACAAATTTCCAAATGTCCTCTTATCAAGCTTTAAAATAGGAAGTCAAATACAAAAACTTGAGTTTCTTGGAAAAGACAGTGACAAGGATTCTCTAATTCTTTGCATGCTCTTTGAGAAAATGTTCAAACAGAAAAACAAATGATGGCCTTTCTGAGTTAAAACAGTTCCAACTGCTTCAACAGATCACTGCACAAGAATGAGCAACCACTTATTGAAATTCTGCCTACTGGAAGTACCTCCAGTGTCCTCTTGCTCATGGAAAAGTCTGTAATATTAATCAGCTTTGGCTTTACAAAAGCTAGTGTCAAACATAAAAAGCCCAGTGCTGAGACAACGTGATCCCCACGTGAGAATTGCACCAGTGAATCCCTCACATTGTCTGGGTGGCCCCAGTGACTCCAACCCCCTTCCACCACCACTCTCTACCTTCTCTGCTGCCCTGTTCTTGGACTTCTAATCTACAGTGAGCTCCATGAACCTCTGTGTATCTGGAGTCGGTGTTAAGTAACTAGACATGTTGAGGTATTGCCACAGGTCCATAATCTTTATCTGAAAATCTTGACAGCCATGTTTTCAGAATTTGAGGATTTTTAGAAAAGAAACACAGTAAATATCGTATATTAAGTTTAACACCCCCAATAGAGGTGAGTTAGTATCCCTTAATATTTCTGCAGTAAAACGAATAAATATTCTTACTAAGCAAAACGAACTGAGATGATATTAAAACTTTGCCATCAACTCAGGTCAGCTTTGCTGCCTACTTTGTTTTAGAGTTAAACTTAGTAAAAAAAGATTCAATATTCAGAACTTTTGGATTTTAGAATTTCAGATAAAGAATTATGGACCTACATTACATGGTGGTAGGGTTTTTGTTGTTGTTGTTTACCACCCAAATAGAAACTTAGTAAAAACTCCAAACTCCTAGAATCATAGGCTAGAACAGTGGCATGAGTTTTAGTAATGTAGTGCCTCCACCTCATGTTACTATCAGGGAAACTGTAGCACAAAGCATGTTTGTGTGTGTGTGTGTGTGTGTTAGTCGCTCAGTCGTATCCAACTGTTTGCGACCCCATGGACTGTAGCCTTCCACGTTCCTCTGCCCATGGGAGTCTCCAGGCAAGAATACTAGAATGGGTTTCCATTCCTTTCTCCAGGGGATCTTCCTGACCCAGGGACTGAACCCAGGTCTCCTGCATTGCAGGCAGATTCTTTACCACCAGGGAAGCCCAGCACAAAGCATACAAGTGGTTTCATGATGTTGTAAGTGTCTCTGGAACCTTATGTTTTTGGCATGAGACAGAACTAGGTTGAACTCAGCTCTAACTAAATTTGTTGTCTTGGCAAATTTATGCCCAGCCTTACACCCAAGATTACCATGATTCCCTCTGTTTAGGGAAATCCCTCCTCATTCACAGGGCTGTTGGGAGCACTGACTCAGCAAAAGCAGGTTCAGTGCTTGGCACAGGGAGCTTCACATACTATACACTCAATAAAAGTCAACCACTACTACCCTTAGAGTCATATTTATAGTGGTTTTTGATCTAATTGAGTTAAGTGTTTACTGAATCCTTCCCTGCAGGGTACTGTACTAGGTCACAGGGGTGAACAAGGCAGACATATCTTCCCATTACCCTGTAAACAATTTCAGGGATTCTCTCATATTTCTGTTAAGAGTATGGAGCACTGTCCCTGACACAAAGTAGACACTTGATATACGTTTGATGGATTGAATTAAACACAAAGTGCTCACAATCAAGCAGGGAATTTAATAATGTCAAGAGTGAAGAATGTAAGAAATATTCTAAGAGTTTTTCAAAGCACTATGAAAATTTAAAGAAAAAAAAATATTTTTTTGTCCTGAAATAGGGACTCTAAAGAAGAGAACACATTTGTGCTAGACCTTGTGCTGTGTGCTGTGCTTAGTCGTGTCCAACTCTTTGCAACCCCATGGACTGTAGCCCAACAGGCTCCTCTGTTCATGGGGATTCTCCAGGCAAGAATACTGGAGTGGGTTGCCATGCTTCCCTCCGGGGGATCTTCCCAACCCAGGGATCGAACCCAGGTCTCCCGCACTGCAGGCAGATCCTTTACCATCTGAACCACCAGTGCTAGACCTTAAAAGTAGACAGAACATTCATGGGTATAGTTGGGAATTTTTTTAAAAAGCCATTCCAGGCAGGAGGAAGAACTTAAAGGTTTTTCTTCAAAAGTGGAAAATTACATAGCATGTTTAATAAGTAGTGGGTTATGTGCTTAGGGCATTGTGTGGAGGAATTGCATAGACCACATGCATGGGGGAATTTCAGCCTGGAATGCCTCAGAGGTGAGTTAAGACTAAGTCAAGTAAAACCCGAAATGATATATGAAGGAGTTTAGATGACTAAAAAAATTTTATGTTGCTTTGTTTTAGCAGGAGATGATGCAAGCCAGCATGTCTTGGGCCAAGCTTTCGGAAAATTGCTGTGGTGGCATTTTGCACAAAGGATTAAAGGACAAAGAAAGAGAGTGAGAGTAGATATATCCATCAAGGGCACATCAAAAAGCCCTTGATGAGGATGATAAACATCTAAACCAGGGCAGGGAGAGAGAAGATGACTGGAGCGGGCAGGGGGAAGAAGTTAAAGAGGCATAAGAAGAATGGATCAGATTTGGCAACTAGTTAGATGTAAGAAGAAAAGAAAAGAGAAGATTCAAAGATTACGCTTAGCTTTTAAATCCTTGAAGGTTATGAGGGTGCCAAAGAAAAGGAGGGTACAGATGATGGATTAAGATGGTGGAAAATTACAAGCTAATTTTTAAACTGAGCAACAAATTACCTCCTGTTCAAAGTCAATAAACAAAACTGGCCGCTGATGCCAAGAAAGGAGACCTTTAACCAAGAGCAGTTAAAAACAGGGCCTAATGTCTTTAGAATCAAGTCATGGGCCTGCTACACATGTATTTTCCTTACCCGGGAAAAGCTACTTGAAAGCCATGGTGTGGTACATCCATAAATTGTGCTTCCATTTCACAAGGCAGAGGTCTCCCCCGACCTCTACACTGAAAGCAAGTGCGCAAGTCCTCCTAGGAGCTGTTATCACAGGTTATTCTCACTACATTTGTTATTGTTGTATACAGGAAAGCAGATAACTTAATCAAGAACCTCTCAGTTTCAATGCTGTCTCTTTGAAGTGCAAGTGTAGTGAGGCAATCTCGCAGTTGTGAGATGCTGAGAGAACATGCGTCCCAAATCCTGCACATAAACCACCTCCTTGCCTCACCCCGTCCCAACCCTAGGAGTCGTGGGAAATCTTATCCAGAACAAAGGAGCAATAAAGGTTCTTTACAAAGAAGTCATTACGTTGTCATGCAGGGGTTACAAAACTTTTTCTATAAAGGACTATATGGTAAACATTTCAGGCTTTGCAGGCTGTATAGTCTTTGCCCCAACTATTCAATGCTACCATAGTAGTGGGAAAGCAATCACAGACTATACATAATGAAGGGGTACAGTTGTATTACAAATAAAACTTTATTTATAAAAATAGGGGTTAGGTCAAGTTTGGGTCTCACGTCACAGTTTGCCAACTCCCATTGTGTGGAAGGAGCTAGCCAAACCTTAGGCTTAAATTCCAGATCTACCCAAAAAAACAAATTTAAAAAATATCTGGGTTTGAACATGCACCTCTGTAAAATGTGGTACTTATAGCTTCCTCATTGATTTGTGGGGTTTAGAGAAAATATATGCAAAATTCTTCATAAATAATAGGCTTTCAAATAGGGCAGTAGTCTTTTTCATTACAAGGCATAAGATGAATAATAACTAACACTTATTGAATGCTTTTATGCTATACCAGCTACTGTGTAAAGCACTTTAAAAGACTGTTTCATTTACTCTTCCAACAACACTTGGAAGTAGGAGCTATTACAGTATCCCTTTCTCCTCATGCGGAAGCTGAGGCACCAAGTGAGGTCCACGAGATGCTCACAAAGATAGTAAGTGAAATCTCTGGTGCTTAATCCAAAGTGAACAGATTCCAGGGCCTCTGGGGCCAGCCTCTGTGCTAGCTAATTAACTCCACTAATTCAGCTCCAGTTGAAATGCTCGGAATCTTCTCAAGTTCTGCAGGGCTTTTCATGACTTATCACAGCATAACACAGCTGAAAATAGTTTATACACAACCTTTGGAAATTCACTTTCAGGTCAATACTCAAGTAACATTTTACATAAATAAAATACTTATTCCAACCTACTTCCTGCCCATCTATTTCCACCCCTCCCAACAAAGATCTCCAGTTGAGGGAAACCAGAATAATACTGGAAAAGCTAATGGAAACCCATTTCAAAAAATGTATCCTATAATCACTCTAAAAACTTGCAATCTCAAAGCTACGCTGCAGAATAGCATCCTGGATTAATTATGCCAGACTGCAGCAATAACCTTGAATTAAAGCTGCAACCTTCTATTTTTAAGAAACACTTGCCTTTCTGGTTGATGAAACCTGTCGTCCCATCAGGTAACAGACGTGACCAGGAAAGAGAGAAGCGGTAATGAGTCAATCCAAGCTGTTTGATACATTTCAAATCTTCCTCCCACAGAGTGTAGCTGCCACAAGCTACATCGCCAGTCTGGTTCTTGAAAACTCTCTCTCCTCCCTGATGGGTGAATGTGTCCCAGACACAAGGGCCTTTTCCATCTGCATCCCAGCCTCCTGAGAAAAAGAAGAAAATGAAACCGTTACACTCTTGACATCAAGAGGCATATGTGGAATGTAAATATTTGTCACCAAAAGAACATCCCTCATTAACTCAATGTACCATATTGATAACTTTAAATTATGCCTTTAAAATAACATGCATGAGCGGGTTATGTGTTCAGTTGTCCTTGATCCCTGAAGCCGACTGGTGGCAAATGAAAAATTATTGCATAATGCTGCAGCATAGCAGGCTTTCACGGTTCATTATCTGAAGATCTCCCAGCTGGTAGACAGAGGCAGGGCTCAGCTTATAAGCGTCTGAGTTGAAAACATCTCCTTCTTGTGAACATTTCTCCTGGCCCTGACAGACACACCTTGTCCTCATTGTGATAAAGCAGTCTCGGGACTCTATCTTTGAGCCTTGACACCTGAAGCCTATCTTCCTGTCATCTAACCATGGAGCCTGAGATGGTCCAGTCAGCTATTGTGGGAGGGGTGTTAGTTCCTGCCATTGTTGAGATGATAAAAGTATCCTACATTCATTCATTTACTCCTCCCTTAATTCAACACATGCTCTATATCAGGCTCCAAGCTAAGCATAGTGGATACCAGGGTGAACTCTGCTGTGATTCTTGTCCTTGTCAATTACGTGAAGTTATAAAACAGCCAACGTGCTATCCAAAAGTCTACAAGCAATAAATGCTGGAGAGGGTGTGGAGAAAAGGGAACCCTCTTACACTGTTGGTGGGAATGCAAACTAGTACAGCGACTATGGAGAACAGTGTGGAGATTCCTTAAAAAACTGGGAATAGAACTGCCATATGACCCAGCAATCCCACTGCTAGGCATACACACCGAGGAAACCAGAATTGAAAGAGATGCGTGTACCCCAATGTTCATCGTAGCACTGTTTACAATAGCCAGGACATGGAAGCAACCTAGATGTCCATCGGCAGACGAATGGATAAGGAAGCTGTGGTACATATACACAATGGAATATTACTCAGCCATTAAAAAAAATACATTTGAATCGGTTCTATTGAGATGGATGAAACTGGAGCCCATTATACAGAGTGAAGTGAGCCAGAAAGAAAAGCACCAATACAGTATACTAATGCATGTATATGGAATTTGAAAGATGGTAATGGTAACCCTATATATGAGACAGAATAAGAGACACAGATGCATAGAACAGTCCTGTGGACTCTGAGGGAGAAGGTGAGGGTGGGACGTTCTGGGACAATAACATTGAAACATGTATATTGTCATATGTGAGGCGGAACACCATTCCATGTTCTATGTATGGGACGGATGCTCAGGGATGGAGCATTGGGATGACACAGAGGGATGGGATGGGGAGGGAGGTGGGAGGAGGGAGGGTTCGGGAGGGGGAGCACATGTGAACCCATGGCTGATTCATGTCAATGTATGGCAGAAGCTACTACAATATTGTAAAGTAATTAGCCCCCAACTAAAATAAATAAATTAATTAATTTAAAAAAAAATAAAATAAAATAAAACAGCCAATGTAATGGTTCCTGCAAGAGGCCAGGGAGAGGTGTTGATCCAGATGTGGGCAAGAGTCAGAAAATCCTTAGAGAAGACACTCCTAGACTGAAATCTAGAGGAGATGTTGACTCATCAAAGTGAACTGCTAGGAGGTAGAGGTGAGAGAAAATAGGAAAAAAAGAGGAGCTAGGATCAGAATAAGCCCAGAGGTATGAGAGAACATCACACATTAGAGGGACAGAAAGCAAAAATTACATTAGATTTGAAATATCTGTTCACACAGAAATTTTGTCTAAAATGGTAGTTAGAATCCATTTTACAGTACAAACGATTAATTTTTTAAAATCTCATGACTCTCTAATTCCACTTCTAAGGGCATACCCTGAAAGTATACTCATATATTTTCACAAAAAGATTATATGAGATTATTGAGGCAGAGTTTTCTGTCACAGCAAAATCCTGGAAACAACCTATGTCCTACCAACAGAACAGATAATTAACTTAAGGTGTATTCATAGGGAGAAAACACAAATAAGTTGATACAGTGAATGAATCAGAACCCTCTGCTCTGCTCTGACTGTTTGTGTCCCCCCAGATTCAGAGGTGGAAATCCTAACACCCAATGTGATGATTTGGGGAGGAGCTTAAGTCAGGAGAGTGGAGCATTCATGAACGAGATTACTGCTTCTAAAAGGAGACCCCACAGCACTCCCTACCTCCTTCTGCCCCGTGAGGATACAAGAAGCCTGTGATGAGGAAGAGGGTCCTCACCTGGCCTTGCTGGCACCCTAACCCCAACTTACAGCATCCAGAACTGTGAGGAATAAATGCTTGTTGCTTACAAACCCCCTAGTTTACGGTCTTTTGTTAGAGCAGTCCAAATGGGCTAAGACACCCTCAAAACTATAATGTTAAACTAAAGAAAAAAATCAAGGTGTGAAATATATATACAGGAATGAATACATGGAGGGCAGATTTTCATGGCAGTGAAACTACTAAAATTATGCATGCCTTTTCCTCTGGGCAGTGGGTCTGTTCCCCTAATCCCATGTTGTCTAAGTGTGGACTATATTCTGTATGATACTATAATAGTGGATACATTACAATATACATTTGTCCAAACCCACACACTGTGAACTTCATTGAATAATAATGTGTCAGTATTCACCCATCATTTGTAACCAATGACCCACGCTAATGCTAGGTGGGGGAGATTGGGAGAATGGGATACATGAGAATTCTGTACTTTGTGCTCAATTTTTCTGTAGCTCTAAAATATAAAGCTTATTAATTTGTAAAAGATTATGTACAGTACTGTATCATGTTTTATACAAAATATATAAAACCAAAGATGGATTTTATGAACATACACTTAGGCTGCTAAGTCACTTCAGTTGTGTCCGACTCTGTGCGACCCCATAGACAGCAGCCCACCAGGCTCCCCCGTCCCTGGGATTCTCCAGGCAAAAACACTGGAGTGGGTTCCGATTTCCTTCTCCAATGCACAAAAGTGAAAAGTGAAAGTGAAGTTGCTCAGTCGTGTCCGACTCTTAGCGACCCCGTGGACTGAAGCCTGCCAGGCTCCTCTGTCCACGGGATTTTTCCCGGCAAGAGTACTGGAGTGGGATGCCATTGCCTTCTCCAAACACATAACAGCATGCCTGGAGATGATCAGTTCAAGCTGGTGGTTGCCTTTGGGTAGGAAAGGGAGGGAAATGGAAACAAGCAGGAGCCCGAGGGCCCTTTGCATCTCTTATGTTTCACTCCTTAAGCTGGCTAACAGGTCTCTAAGAGGCTGTTGATTACATTATCCACAACCATTTTTATATACCTAAAATAGTTCAAAATGACTTTCACGCAAGAAAGGAAGTCACAGCTAGGGTAAATAGACTAGAACAATTATAGGAAAGTTTTTTAGGTCTATATTTAGCATTAATTTTCTCATATTTTGTGCACAATTCTAATAGGATTAGACATAGTCTCCAGACCAACAAAAAGACAACACATGCTATAATTTACAGGAGAGAACCATGGGGACACAGGAAGACTGATAAAAGAAGGAGCTCTGACAATAGCAAAAATGACAGTTGATTTCAAGGCAGGGTATTAAAGATCTATACAAAGAAATTACGAATATTACAAATTATTATACTTTGGAGCCATATCATATAGAGGCAAAAAGCTTTATCTATCCCAATGGCTCTCAAGTTATGTCTATATATGGGGTTTATCCGGAAAAAGAAAAAGAATACTGATATTCAATCTTAGAATGAAATAGGTATGAATACTAAAATACAACTTCAGTCAAGCACGGTATTCATAGTTTGAATAATTGATTTACAATAAAGGAAGAAGCTTAATCTCAGAAAGTTTAGGCAGTTGTATGCTGGTAAATATTAACAACTGGTTGTATATTAAAAAACATATATACCATTATGTATATATATTTATTATAAATTATATTGGTATAGAGGCATATTGGGATAAAGGACGTATAATATACAATTTCCAAATAACAAAATGCAATACTCCTCACTGTATATTCCTTATGGTCAATTGATTCTCATAGAATGCTTGTTTAGATTTTTGCCAAACTCTTATATGGGGAGCCAATCTACAATATACAACCTGACAAATGTGAGTAGTTCTCATGTGACTGTTGACTGGTATCTTTGCTTAAATTAACAGGTACAATGAAAGGAAAACAATAATATATCAGAATTTCACTTGTTCATCAGTGACATGAGCAATTTTCTTGCTAAATTGGTAATAGTTTTCAAACCCTGGAAGAATATTTCCTTGATTTTTTTTTTTTTGTCCTACTCACAATGTAACAGTTAGAGGCATACTACACATTCATTTCCTCTGCATTATTTACATTTTATCTGTCACTTTCTTGAGTCCAGGCAACCAACAAAACAATAAATCAAATGCTGACTTGTAGCACTTGTCAATTTCTATGGTGTAAATACTTACACATGACCAATTTCAAGCACCCCATAGGATAGCACTGAAGGCAGAGTTGCAAGATGAACAACAGCACATCATTAGACAGTATTTCTCCTACACAGGTACAAGTAGCCTCAAGGGCATAGCTAATAATAAAATGTGTTAAAATAATTAGGAGATAAGGATTTGAATATTTATCTTTGTTTTTAATATAAATTATTTATTTATGTTCATGTAATTGAATCTTTAATACTGGCTATATATTTAAGAATCAGCTCATAGGGGACTTTCCTGGTCGTCCAGTGGTTAAGAATCCACCTTTCAATGTTAGGGACATGGGTTCAATCCTTGGTCAGGGAAATAAGATTCCACATGCTGCAGGGCAACTAAACCTGAGCACTTGAACTGCTTAGCCTGTGTATTCTAGAGGTCTAGAGCCAGTGGAGAGAAGCCCAAGCACTGCAATAAAGAACCCACACACTGCAACAAACGATCCTACATGCCACAACAAAAATCCTATGTGCTGCAACTAAGACCTCATGCAGCCAAATAAATAGACATTAAAAAAGAATCAGCTTGTGAAATTAATGAAAATTTAACACTAGGCACTGGTGACCCAGTATAAGCTGGCCTCACATATCACCAATAAGTGACTTACCTAAGACAACACTTTTCATTAAGTAGTAGAACCAAGATATGGGGCTTCTCCGGTGGCTCAGCGATAAAGAATCCACCTGCAATGCAGGAGCCGCAGGAGATGCAGGTTTGATCCCTAGGTTGGGAAGATCCCCTACAGGAGGGCATGGAAATCCACTCCGGTATTCTTGCCTGAAGAATCCCATAGTCAGAGGAGCCTGGCAGGCTACAGTCCACAGGGTCGCAAAGAGTCGGACATGACTGAAGCAACTTAGCATGCACAGAACCAAGATGTGTTTCCAGATCTGTCTGATACTAAAGTTCAAGTCCTTCAACTGGACCACACTGCTCTTACGGACCACACTGCCTGACTGATGAGTCAACTGATGCCCATGCTACTCAATGTATGAAGCATTAGAAATGAATAACTTGATGTGCATTTTGGAAGACAGTCCTTATTTTGACAAAGGAGGCAAGCATATACAATGGGGGAAAGACAGCCTCTTCAATAAATGGTGCTAGGAAAAATGGACAACTACATGTAAAAGAATGAAATTAGAACACTTCCTAATATCATACACAAAGATAAACTCAAAGTGGATTAAATACCTAAATGTAAGACCAGAAACTATAAAACTCTTAGAGGAAAACATATGCAGAACACTCGATGACATAAATCAAAGCAAGATCCTCTATGACCCACCTCCTAGAGTAACAGAAATAAAAACAGAAGTAGACAAGTGGGACCTGATTAAACTTAAATCCTTTTGCATAGCAAAGGAAACTATAAGCAAAGTGAAAAGACAACTGTCAAAACTGGAGAAAATAATAGCAAATGAAACAACTGACAAAGGATTAATTTCCAAAATATGCAAGCAGCTCATACAACTCAATGCCAGAAAAACAAACAACCCAATCAAAAAGTGGGAAAAAGATCTAAACAGACATTTCTCCAATGAAGACATACAGATGGCCAACAAACACATGAAAAGATGCTCAACATCACTCATTATTAGAGAAATGCAAATCAAGACTACAATGAGATATCACCTCACACCAGTCAGAATGGCCATCATCAAAAAGTCTACAAACAATAAATGCTGGAGAGGGTGTGGAGAAAGAAAAGGGAATGGTCTTGCACTCTTGGTGGGAATGTAAATTGATACAGCCCCTATGGAAGGCGGTATGGAGATTCCTTAAAAAACTAGGAGTAAAACCACCATATGACCCAGCAATCCCACTCCTAGGCATATACCCTGGGGGAAACCAAAACTGAAAAAGATACATGTGTCCAATTGTTCACTGCAGCACTATTTACAACAGCTAGAACACGGAAGCAACCCAGATGTCCATAGACAGATGAATGGATAAAGAAGTTGTGGTACATATACACAATGGAATATTACTCAGCCATAAAAAGGAATACATTTGAGTCAGTTCTGATGAGGTGGATGAAGCTAGAACCTATTATAAAGAGTGAAGGGAGTCAGAAAGAGAAAGATAAGTATTGTACTCTAATGCTTATATACAGAATCTAGAAAAATGCTACTGAAGAATTTATTTACAGGGCAGCAATGGAGAAACAGACATAGAGAACAGACTTAAGGACATGGGGAGAGGAGAGGAGAGGGTGAGATGTATGGAAAGAGTAATGTGGAAACTTACATTACCATATATAAAATAGATCGCCAATAGGAATTTGCTGTATGGCTCAGGAAACACAAACAGGGGCTCTGTATCAATCTAGAGGGGTGGAATGAGGCGGGAGATGGGAGGGAGGTTCAAACGGGAGGGGATATATGTATACCTATGGCTGATTCATGTTGAGGTTTGACAGAAAACAACAAAATTCTGTAAAGCAACTTTCCTTCAATAAAAAAATAAATTAAAAAGAATATATATATATATATATATATATATATATATATATATATATAGTTGCCAGTATTCATTAGTGTGCTCGGTGCTCAGTCACTCAGTCATGTCCAACTCTTTGTTACCCCATGGACCATAGCTCACTAGGTTCCTCTGTCCATGGAATTTTCCAGGCAAGAATATTAGAGTGGGTTGCCATTTTCTACTCCAGGGGAGCTTCCCGACCCAGGGATCAAACCCACACCTCTTGCATTGGCAGGTGGATTCTTTACCACTGAGCCACCTGGGAAGCCCACTCACTAGTACTTGAATGTAAATTTTCCTGCATGAATGATATTAATAATTCATTTCTTCATCAGGCATTTTCTCAAGATGTGATTATGCCTACTCTTTAAAAGTTCTGACCATTCTTTATGAGGAACAAGACTACTGCTTCCAGGCAGATTACTCATTGAGCTCTCCTTCAAACAAGTGCCTGATAGAATATGGAAAATGTATTGTTAAATGTGCCATCCATCTTGCAAGATGTTAGGCAACCCAAAATCAAAGTGAGAGAAATTCTGAAGCATAAATGAGTAGTGATGCAGGATTTTGTCTTCAGAGCATCTGAGAAGCCCAGATGTTCTGAGCTTCCATTTTAATGGCCTGTGGGACAAGGGAGTAGAAAAAATTCTAAAGCTCATCAAAGATGGGAAACTGATGATAAGATGTTCACACAAGTCTGATGATGCAAGGACTCCACACACTGGGCCAGAATAAACAAGAAACAAGTTCTGCCTAAAAAAGAGACAACAAAGCAACTAGCCTGTGGGAGAGAAATTACTCCTCAGATGAGTGACTGAACATGAGCACACTTGTAACCACAACTCATCTCTCCATTCATTAAGGGTAAGAATGGAGATAGATTTTAGCAGATATACAAGCTCTCACAGGATATTGGAAAAAATTAATCTCTCATTGGATATTACTGGAGGATAAATTTCTCTAAAACAATGATGTTAACCAAGAAAGAGAAAGATCTAGGATCCAGGAAATGAAAAATTCAGCAGGATAAATCTCCAGAATGATGTAGCTATGCAGCAAATTCAAGGAGTAACTGGACAATTTGCGCATGTCATAGGCTATGGGAAATACTTCTTTAAGAATATTAATCTTCTAGAATATTTAGTTTGATATTCTTCAAATTTTAAAATATTTCCTACTGAATTGCCAACATGCACAAAAGTAGGCAGAATAGTACATCGAAGTCCCACACATTTACACAGAGCTTCACAGTTTCCCACCTTTTGCTAATCTTGTTTCATATCTATCCCACTCATGCTTTTTCATTTAATCTGTAAACATTTCAGTATACTCTCTGACAATATTTTTAATTGGGGTAAAATACACATAATATAAAGCTTGCCACCTTAACTATGTTTAAGGAGTACAGTTCAGTGACACAGAGTGCACTCACATTGTTGTGTAATCATTAACATCCGTCTCCAGAACTCCCTTTATTGTGCCACAGTGAAACTTTGTACCAGCTCAGCAATGATTCCCAACCTCCACAGCACTGGAATTGTGTTGGGGGGTGGTGAAATTGAGAAGGCAGAGGGAGAGAAAGTGGACAAATGGGTAAATCTTCATCTTTCACAGGGAGAAGTCAATAGATTATGCCCACAACAGGCAAAAAACTCAAAACCTAGGAATATAAGCATACCATTTAAGATACAGAAGTCAATGCCAAAAGGATTAACCAACAGAATTTAAAGAGGTTTCCTCTAAAGAAGTAAATGGAAGAGAACAGGGAGTCGATAGTTTCTAAAACAGTTTTGTTTTGAC
This sequence comes from Okapia johnstoni, assembly GCA_024291935.2. Classification (NCBI taxonomy): domain Eukaryota; kingdom Metazoa; phylum Chordata; class Mammalia; order Artiodactyla; family Giraffidae; genus Okapia; species Okapia johnstoni. The sequence goes on along the minus strand of CM044308.1, from coordinate 38,789,411 downwards.
TCTTTAAATTATTTTATTATAATTAACTCTGATTAGCTTGAAAATGAATTTAAGTACTAGTAAACATGAGAAAATATGACATTGCAAATATACTATTAAATATAGATATATTAAATATAGACTATGTAGATAATCTAAACAGGCTATTAACATGCAGAACAATAACAAAATGTTTGTTTTGTGAGAATTAAAAAGACTAGATGGAATTAAAATACTGGACCAAAGACTACAAATATATGTATGTATAGATATATATTGGAGAAGGACATGGCAACCCACTCCAGTATTCTTGCCTGGAAAATCCCATGGACAGAGGAGCCTGGAAGTCCATGGAGTCACAAGAGTCGGACACGACTTGGCAACTAAACCACTAAACCATATATATATACACATATATATGAAAGCAACAAGGTGAGAAATCAGAGTTAAAGTGTTCTCAGGTTTTTATACTATTTAGAAGGGGACCTTAAAATTTTACTTTTTGTATTTTGTATTCAAATTAAAATTTCTAAGGTAAGCACTTAAGGAAAAAATGTAATTTATAGTTTTAAAGATGAGTCCAACACTTCTATAGCAAGTCTGTGCCAGGCTCTACTCTAATCAGTTTATATATATTAACTCCTCACAACAATATTATTAAGTAACTGCCATTATTAGCCTCATTTTCAGGAAAGGAAACTGAGAAATGAAGAGGTTAATTAACTTGCCCATTTCAGTTTATACTACAGCTGAGAGATGAATTCCAGAGCTCATGCTCTTAATCATTACGCTAAATAGGAAAAACTAAATAAATCTAAAAGAGGGCAAGAAAATAATTTTTAAAAATACATAGAAGTGATAAGGGAAAAAAAGCATAAAGTTAAGTGGCATGACAAGATATAAATGATCACTTACAACAATATGTCAATGGACTAAATTCCCCCAGATAAAAGACAAACATCGTCAGACTGTATTTTTTTTTAAAATCCTGGATACACTGTTTACCAACACATCTAAGACTATGTTAAAAATAGGAAGTCAAACTATGGAGGGAGAGATTCCTCCTTCCCCTAAAAAAAAAAACAAAAGCAGAGGATTTCAAGGAGGGAAAAACAGCATTACTTGAGATAACATGGGTCACCACATAGTGACAACACTGTTGCATGCATTTAAGAATCTAGTTTCAAAATATGTGAAGCAAAAATTGATACAACTGAAATGTAAAGTTGACAAATCCACATCCATAATGAGAAATTTTAATTACCCAAGTATTATCAAACATTTAAAAAATAAAACCAAAAAACTCCACACATAGGAATTATTCCAAAAAAATAAGAAAAAATTACTCAACTCATTTTATGTGCCTAGAATAACCTTGACACTAAAACCTCTCTCAGCAATTGAAACAAGAGAAAGTAAAGATAGCAGATATTAACAAGCTTGATCTGATTGATATATATGACACTGCATGATAATAAATGCTTCAATTTTAAAAATATACATTCTTTTCATGCAGACAGAAACATTATGAAAGTTGAGCACAAATTGGTTCATAAATAAAGTGACCATAAATCCCAAAGGATTGGAGATATACAGATGGAAATCCCTGATCAATCATGTTAGAATGATTGAATTACAGTACATTAGTTCATTCTAACAGAAATCTGAAAAGGAACATCTGCATAGTTTGGGAGTAAAGAAGGCATAACAGTGGTCACCAGAAAATATTAAAAACTAAATAACAAAAAAATCAAAACATTGATATCTAGCTTAAGTGGTATTTAGAGAAAAAGCCTTAATGAAGAAAAAGCAAGAGTTATAGCTAATAAATTAAGACTTATAGCTAATAAGCCAAAAGAATATATAATAGAATTATTTTAAAAATAATTAATCTGAAAAAGACAGAAAAAGAGGGGAAACAGAATAAAGACAGCTGGAACAAAGAGAAAACAAATAGCACAAAGGTAGATTTAAACCTAACTATATCAATATCATTTAATGTAAATGAGTCTAAGTGACCCAGTTGAACGGCAGATATTATCAGAATGGTAAAAACACCAGACTCAGCTATATAGTACCTAAAAGAAACCCTTTTTAAATATAAAGACAAAGAAGCTTAAAAGTGACAGAATGGAAAAGAGATACCATGCTAACACTAATCAAAGAAAACCAGAGTAGCTGTATGAATAACTAGATTTCAGACAAGAAATTATCAAGTATAAGGAAAGACATTTCATATATAAAAGGGGGCCAATCTATCCAGAGGATTTATAACTGTAAATATTTATTTACCGAATAACAGATTCAAGACACATGTAGCAAAAACTGATAGAAAATAGAATGCAAAAAAGTAGGCAAAAAATTGCAAAAAATAGACAAATCCACATTTGGTTTTGGATATTTCAATTACTACTAAAAGACCAACAAGACGGTAAAAAATGGACAAAATGTGTGAATCGTTCATTCACAGAAGGAGAAACAGTGCTAGTAAACATTTAAAAACACACAGGAGATCATTAAAAAAAAAAATAGGGAAATGTAAATAAAAGCCACAATGAGATACCATTCTACAACCACACAGTTGGCACAAATTTAAAAGCTGGATAATATCAAGCATCAGAGAAATTGTTACAAAGCAGGAATGTTTATACACTGCTAGTAGGACAACAATAAGGAAATATCTAGCAAAGCTGAAGAAGTACATATATTAAAACCCCATAATTTACATACCATCATATACCCTGTTTCTACAAACATAGACCTGGACACGTATATAATCATGATTGCAACAATAAAAACTCTTACTGGAAAGAGCCTAAGTTTCCTTTGTCAGGACAATAAATCAATGAAATAAATAAATAAGTAAATAAACAAACAAACCACAGAATAGTCATACAATGAAAGACTACACAAGAGTAAAAACAAATGAACTAATTCTGTACAGACCCACATGCATAAATTTCCCAAATATAACATTGAGAAGGAAGAAGTGAATTGTAACAAAAAAAAATACACACAATGTTATTTTCATTTACATAATGTCCAAAATATGTAAAGTTAAATAAGAAACTGTTTAGCTATATAGCGCCATGTGCTAAAATCACAAAGGAAAGCAGGAAATGAACAAATGCAAAATTCATCTTAGTGGGTACCTTTGGGAAAAGAGATAAGGAGACAGTACTGGAAAGGGGTCCTAGAAATATGGTGAGTATATAGCTATTTTTATTTTTATTCTATAGGTAAATTATTAATGTTTTATCTATTGCTTTTAAAGTTTGTAATACATTTTACTGTTCATAGTAAAGGCAGGCCATTTACTGAGCATTAGCTCTCTGTCTCTCTCCTATACCAGCAACTTACATCAACCAATCTATTCTTACCATCACAATAACCCTTAGGTGTACTATGATTATTAATAAGAATAAATGTATAAAGATTGAATAACTTTCCAAGATCATTTACTAATAACTGTGACTATCAAACAAGATACCCCAGTCCTACCCTTATTAAAATCAACTTAGGTGAGTCTTACACCAAAGGAAATCTTTTTTTATGAATTCATGTTTCATTCCATCTCTCTAATTTCTCAAATAATAATTGCAACATCCACTTTCCTTTGAGGATCTCACAGTCTGAGTGATATCAGACAAGTAAAGTCTTAGACTATGTTAAGGTAAGCGCTATATTAAAATCATGGAAAAACACTACAGGAGAACCAAGAAACAAGCACTCAAGAGTTACTCCAGCACTGGGAGGCAGATAGACTTGCCCATGAGAAAACATTTTTAAGGCAGGTGTTGGAAGATGAGTAGGAGGTACTACAGTGGCTCTGATAACGGAAAAGCAAATGCATAATTCAGTGGAATTGCCAGGGTAAAATGAAGACAGAAGGCACCAGAAGTCCATAAACCAGTTAGCAATTTACGGCAACGTTTTTGGCAAGAAATTATAAGCTCCTGTATTTTTTTAGCAATTTGGAAGAAAATAACAATGTTTCTGAAATTCTTACCATATGAGGATATAGAAGGGAATCCCATAAAAATGTAAAATATTAATATTTCCTACAAAAACTAAACATCAAAAACTTCTAAGGCTGCAAAGGATTATGGCAAGAGCACAGGTTCTAAAGCTGGCATAGAAGAGTTTCAGTTCCATCTCTACTCATTACTTGACTTCTCTGTATGTAAAAATCAGAGGATAATATCCACTGTGTAGGGTTCTCACAAAGTCAACTGAGCCAGAGCAAACATGTCTAGCAGGGCATGTGGCAGACAGTATGTACCCAGTGAGTGTTAGTTTTCTCCTCTTCTAGGCTCAATGCGATAGTGGGGAGAAAAAAGTCAAAGTGTTAGTCTGACAAAGTGAAAGAGTCTGACTCTTTGCAACCCCATGGACTGTAGCCCTCCAGTTTCCTCTGTCTATGTAATTTTCCAGGCAAGAATACTAGAGTAGGTAATCGTTCCGTTCTCCAGAGGTTCTTCCCGACCCAGGAATCAATCCTGGGTCTCCTGCATTGCAGCAGATTTTTTACCACTGAGCCACCAGAGAAACCATAAATACTAACTAAAAATTTACACAAAACGTGACCAGTTGCTCTCTTTTCTTCTGTGACCATCTCTTGATGCCAGAGTACACATGTAGGAAGCACTCTAACTCATAATATTTGTAAACTTGCCTGTGATGAAGATTCAGTGTCTGGACCTGCATGTTTGGGCCTATGGGGTCTTCAGCTTCCTGGTTTAGAAGTTATCTAAATTATAAAGAGTATCATGTCACTTTCACTTTCACCATGACAATGCCCTTTAAGAGGGCACAGATCTATAGGCCTCAGTTTCTGCACAAAAGAAACCATGTCAAGTAAATGCTAAGTAAGAGTGTGAATGTGTGTGTATGTATATATACTTTTCCTTCAAAACCCCCAAATGATGTTACTTTACAACCTCTTCTCAGTAGCACTCTCTAACTCTCCACACCCTCCTCAGTGTACACAATGGAGAAATAACCCATAGCATAGAGTCATTAAAAGTATCTTTTCTCTTTCTGACTGATATTTAATTGTATATATGAACCACATCTTTATCCATTCATATGTTGATGGACATCTAGGTTGCTTCCAGGATATGCATATATATGGAATCTAGAAAAATGGTAATCCTGAACCTATTTGTAGGGAAGGAATGGAGATGCAGATATAGAAAATGGACTTGTGGACACAGTAGGGAAAGGAGAGGGAAGGATAAATTGAGAAAGTAGCAATAGACATATATACACTACCATGTATAAAATAGATAGCTAGTGAGAAGCTGCTGTATAGCACAGGAAGCCCAGCCTGGTACCCAGTAATGACCTAAAGGGGTGGGGTGGGAGGGGGAAAGGAGGCTCAAGAGGGAGGGGGCATATGTATACTTATGGTTGATTGACATTGGTGTATGGCAGAAACCAACACAACATTGTAAAGAAATTATCCTCCAATTTAAAAATTAAAAAAATAAAAATATTTTGCATCCTTTGTACCTTGAACTCTGTCAAGGCAGAGTCCAGGTTTCACTCACATATCTGTGTTTCTTGGGTAGCAAGAACGGCATATGGAAACAGTATGTATTGAGTAAAATGGTTTTGTGTGGCATGGGTAACATAAAATAGGGATACTGACGTCTGCTGTGTCAGTGCTTCACAGAAATACAGAAAAGCTCTCTCCATGTTTGTAATGACTGCAAATCCTTTACTTGAAAGAGGAAAAAATTCAAGTAATTGCCATTTATGAATTATGATCTGATGTGTTTTCAAATGAAAACATTTATTTTTACAGCTAACATTCATTAAGCATATTAGATGTAACTATTCTATGTGAAACACTGAGGTTGTAAAGAGCAAAGATTCCTTGATCTAGAAACAGTGCCCTGTGCCAGAAGCTAATCCAGAAGGGATGAGGGCCTCAAAAGTGATAAGAAAAACCACCATACCACATTTCACTATCACAGCAGAGGAGGATGGAGTGATCCAGAAGGGATGTCTTCAAGAAAACAAAAACAAAAAAATGGAGGAAGTATGTGATGTGCTTGAACACATCAAGAAATAATTTACATTTTTAGTAGAGAGTCTGAAGATGAATTAGTCAAAGAATCACAAAAAGGAAGCCAACAACAACAAAGACAAGTATTAACTCTCAAGCAAAATAAAAACCATGCAAGAAAAGACAATCATAAGATGTTAGACTCACTTGTGCACAATATTTACATACAACTGTGTAAATATTTTTTGTGATGCAAAAACTAAATGATAATTTAAACAAAATTGATTAAATATCCAAATACCCACATTGGAAAAGGGGGAAGAGAAAGTTTGCTTCGTGAGCAGATACCATAAGGAACACTGAAAAAAAAAAATCTAATCTAACATAACAGGATGTCAATATGTTATACTTTCAACTAGGACATCAATAAAAGCCATAAGGGCATGCTCTTTAGAAACACAGAAGTAAATCCTAGAAAGAGTAAAAAGTCTCAAAAGTGTTGGATTTGGGTAAAATAAACAAGATCTCCTAAAACTAACACCAAAAAAAGATGTCCTTTCCATCACAGGGGATTGGAATGCAAAAGCAGTAAGTCAAGAGATACTGGATTAATAGGCAAGTTTGGCCTTGGAGTACAAAATGAAGCAGGCAAAGGCTAATAGAGTTTTTCCAAGAGAACGCACTGGTCATAGCAAACACCTCTTCCTCTATACATGACATCACCAGATGGTCAGTACCAAAATCACATTGATTATATTCTTTGCAGCAGAAGATGGAGAAGCTATATACCGTCAACAAAAACAAGACCTGGAGCTGACTGTGGCTCAAATCATCAGCTCCTTATTGCAAAACTCAGGCTCAAATTGAAGAAAGTAGAGAAAACCAGTAGGCCATTCAGTTCAGTTCAGTCACTCAGTCATGTCTGACTCTTTGCAACCCCATGGACTGCAGCACGCCAGGCTTCCCTGTCCATCACCAACTTTCGGAGCCTACTCAAACTCATGTCCATTGAGTCGGTGATGCCATCCAATCATCTCATCTTCTGTTGATCCCTTCTCCTCCCCCCTTCCATCATTCCCAGTATCAGGGTCTTTTCCAAGGAGTCAGTTCTTTGAAACAGGTGGCCAAAGTATTGGAGTTTCAGCTTCAGCATCAGTCCTTCCAATGAATATTCAGGAATGATTTCCTTTAGGGTTGACTGGTTGGATCTCCTTGCAGTCCAAGGGACTCTCAAGAGTCTTCTCCAACACCACAGTTCAAAAGCATCAATTCTTCAGCACTCAGCTTTCTTTATACTCCAACTCTCACATCCATACATGACCACTGGAAAAACCATAGCTTTGACTAGACAGATCTTTGTTGTCAAAGTAATGTCTCTGCTTTTGAATATGCTGTCTAGGTGGGTCATAGCTTTTCTTCCAAGGAGCAAGCATCTTTTAATTTCATGGCTGCAATCACCATCTGCAGTGATTCTGGAGCCCCCAAAAATAAAGTTAGCCACTGTTTCCACTGTTTCCCCATCTATTTGCCATGAAGTGATGGGACCTGATGCCATGATCTTAGTTTTCTGAATGTTGAGTTTTAAGTCAACTTTTTCACTCTCCTCTTTCACTTTCATCAAGAGGCTCTTTAGTTCTTCTTCACTTTCTGCCATAAGGGTGGTGTCATCTGCATATCTCAGGTTATTAATATTTCTCCCGACAATCTTGATTCCAGCTTGTGCTTCATCCAGCCCAGCATTTCACATGATGCACTCTGAATAGAAGTTAAATAAGCCATTCAGGTATGACCTAAATCAAACCCATTATGATTATACAATAGAGGTGATGAGTAGATTCAAGGGACTAGATCTGGTAGACACAGTGCCTGAAGAACTATGGGTGGAGGTTAATAACATTGTACAGGAGGTGATGACCAAACCATACCCAAGAAAAAGAAGTACAAGAAGGCAAAGTGGTTGTTTGAGGAAGCCTTATAAATAACTGAGAACAGAAGAGAAGCGAAAGGCAAAGGAGAAAGGGAAAGATATACCCAGTTGAACGCAGAGTTACAGAGAATAGCAAGGAGAGATAAGAAAGCCTTATTAAGAGACCATTCCAAAGGAATAGAGGAAAACAATAGAATGGGAAGGAATAGAGATCTCTTCAAGAAAGTTAGAGATACCAAGGGAACATTTCATGCAAAGATGGGCACAATAAAGAACAAAAATGGCAAGGACCTAACAGAAACAGAAAAGGTTAAGAAAAGGTGGTAAGAATACATAGAAGAACTGTACCAAAAAAGCTCTTAATAACCCAGATAACCACGATGCTGTAATCATTCACCTAGAGCCAGACATCCTAGAGTGTGAAGTCAAGTGGGCCTTAGGAAGCATCACTACAACCAAAGCTAGTGTAGGTGATGGAATTCCAGCTGAGCTATTTCAAATCTTAACAGATGATGCTGTTAAAGTGCTGCATTCATTATGCCATCAAATTTGGAAAACTCAGCAGTGGCCATAGGACTGGAAAAGGTCAGTTTTCATCCCAATCTCAAAGAAAGGTAATACCAAGGAATGTTCAAATTACTATACAATTGTACTCATTTCACATGCCAGCAAGATTATGCTCAAAATCCTTCAAGCTAGGCTTCAGGAATATGTGAACCAAGAACTTTCAGATGTACAAGCTGGATTTAGAAAAGGCAGAGGAATCAGAGATCAAATTGCCAACATACACTGGATCATAGGAAAAGCAAGAGAATTCCAAAAAAAATCCACTTCTGCTTCACTGACTACACTAAAGCCTTTGACTGTGTGGATCACAACAAACTGTGGAATATTGTTAAAGAGATGGGAATACAAGACCACATTACCTGCCTCCTGAGAAACGTGTATGCAGGACAAGAAGCAACAGTTAGAACTGGACACAGAACAACAGACTGATTCAAAATTTGGAAAGGAGTACATCAAGGCTGTTTATTGTCACCCTGCTGATTGAACTTACATGCAGAGTAGATCATGTGAAATGCTGGGCTGGATGAAGCACAAGCTAGAATCAAGATTGCTGGGAGAAATATCAACAACTTCAGATATGCAGATGATACCACTTTAATGGCTGAAAGTGAAGAGGAACTAAAGAACCTCTTGATGAAGGTGAAAGAGGAGAGTGAAAAAGCCAACTTGAAACTCAAGATTCAAAAACCCAAGATCATGACATCTGGTCCTATCACTTCATGGCAAATAGATGGGGAAAATGTGGAAACAGTTTCAGATTTCATTTTCTTGGGCTCCAAAATCAATGCAGATGGTGACTGCAGCCACTAAATTAAAAGATGTTTCCACCTTGGAAGAAAAGCTATGACAAACCTAGATAACATATTAAAAAGAAGAGACATCATTTTGCCAACAAAGGTGTGTCTAGTCAAAGCTATGGTTTTTCCAGTAGTCATGTATGGATGTTAGAGTTGGACCATAAAGAAGGCTGAACACCAAAGAATTGATGCTCTTGAAATGTGGTGTTGGAGAAGACTCTTGAGAATCCCTTGGACAGCAAGGAGATCAAACCAGTCAATGCTAAAGGAAATCAACCCTGAAATTCATTGGAAGGACTGATGCTGAAGCTGAAGTTCCAATACTTTGGCCACCTTATGTGAAGAGCTGACTCGTTGGAAAAGACCCTGATGTTGGGAAAGATTGAGGGCAAAAGAATGGGGCAACAGGGGATCTAATGGTTGGATAGCATCACTGACTCAATGGACAAGCATTTGAACAAATTCAGGGAGATAGTGAAAGGACAGAGAAGCCTGGCATGATGCAGCTCACAGGGTTGCAGAGAGCTAAACAAAACTTAGTGTCTGAACAACAACAAACAAGAGCATAGAGAAGTGATATAAAACACCTATTTTGTTGTTGAGTTTTATAACTCTTCAGGCTTTCCAGGTGGCTCAGTGGTAAAGAATCCATCTGCCAATGCAAGAGTCGCAGGATACGTGGGTTCCATCCCTGGGTTGGGAAGATCCCCTGGAGGAGGGCATGGCAACCCACTCCATTATTCTTGCCTGGAGAATCCCATGGACAGAGGAGCCTGGGGGCTACAGTCCATGGGGTCACAAAGAGTCAGACATGATGGAGGGTGTAAGCACAAGCACATTATAACTCTCACAGTATTGTTTTTGTACTATGCATATATTTTACTAAGATAAATCTGAAAGTTATGTTAGAAATAAAGATAACCACAAGAGAAGGAAAACGGTAGGCCTAGGTCCCAAACTAGTCAGCACTGGTTCGCAGCTAGGAGGGTGTACAACCGAAGGAGGCAGGCAGAAACATGCACGCATGTTTTTGATTGTCCCAGGGACTAGGATGCTGCTAATATTTAGTGACAAGACCAGTAAGAGGTTCTGCCAAGTACAGCGTAGCCACACATTCCAAGGAATGGCCAGATCAACGGCTAACAGCACCTCTGCTGGGATACACTGCAGTAGATGGGAAAAGGGGCTTCCCAGATGGTGCTAGTGGTAAAGAACCTGCCTGCTAATACAGGAGACACAAGAGATGCAGGTTCAATCCCTGGGTCGGGAAGATCCACTGGAGTAAGAAATGGCACCTCACTCTAGTGTTCTTGCCTGGAAAATTCCATGGGCAGAGGAGCCTGGCAGGCTACAGTTCATGGGGGTCACAAAGAATCATGATGCCTAAGCAACTGAGTGTGCACGCACACCCACACACACACAGATGGGAAAAAAAGTGAAGAAAATTATCCTGAGAAGAGAAAAAGGAGAAGAGAGGGAGTACAGAGCAAAAAGAAACTATCACATTAGAATATATAAAATAATAAAATGGCAGAAAAAAGTTGAATGTATTGGCAATTGTTGATCAATCCTCACATCCATACATCACTACTAGAAAAACCACCATAGCTTTCACTATATGGACTTTTGTCAGCAAAGTGATGTCTCTGCTTTTTAATATGCTGTCTGAGCTTGTCAGGGGTTTCCTTCCAAAGAGCAAACATCTTTTAATTTCATAGCTGCAGTCACTATCCACAGTGATTATGGAGCCCACGAAAAGAAAATCTATCACTGTTTCCAATTTTTCCCCTTCTATTTGCCATGAAGTAATGGTACTGGATCCCATGATGTCAGTTTTCTGAATGTTCAGTTTCAAGCCAGCTTTTTCACTCTCTTCTATCACCTTCATCAAGAGTCTCTTTAGCTCCTCTTCACTTTCTACCCTTAGAGTGGTATCATCTGCATATCTTAGGTGCTTGATATTTCTCCCAGCAATCTTCCTTCCAGCTTGTGATTCATCCAGTCTGGCATTTCACATGATGTACTCTGCATTTCAGTTAAAGAGCAGGGTGACAATATATAGCCTTGTCATACTCCCTTCCTGATTTTGAACCAGTCCATTGTCCCATGTCCAGTTCTAACTGTTGCTTCTTGACCCACACACAGGTTTCTCAGGAGATAGGTAAGATGCTCTGGTAGTCCCATCTCTTCAAGAATTTTCCACAGTTTGTTGTGATCCACAAAATCAAGGACTTTAGTGTAGTGAATGAAGCAGAAGTAGATGTTTTTCTGGAACACATTTGCTTTTTCCATGATCCAACAAATCTTGCCTTTCTTTGGGACTGGAAGAAAAACTGACCTTTTCCAGTCCTGTGGCCCCTGCTGAGTTTTCCAAATTTGCTGACATATTGAGTGCAGCACTTTAACAGCATCATCATTTAGGATTTTCAATAGCTGGGATTTGTAAAAATTATACATTCATTAAATAGTCCTGTTTCAACAAAGGTAAAGATTAAGAGGAAAAGCATATTTACATGTAAGTACTGATAAAAATAAAACAGATATAGTAATATTAATATAATAAAAATGAATACAAATTAAAAAATCAAATAAGACTAAGAATAATAAGCTCATGTTAATAAAACTTATGTAACCCACCAAAATTGTATAGTAATTATGAACCTCTGTGCATCTAATGTAGATTTTTTTTTAAATATCAACAATAGAAAATATTTTCAAATACCCTTTAAGTACTCACAACTTAAGAACTTTCCCTTTCATCGCCACGCCTTCAACCAGGTCAACTGGGCTCAACCAGTCAGAAGCTTTGGTAAACAACTGGAAATCAATTGATTGATTGAGAAGAGAAGCAGGCAAAAAAAGTACATGACCACATCCTCTCTTCCAATAGAGAGAGACTTAACCTTAAATCCCATTTGGAGTTTTAACTATTTCATAGATTAATTATTCTAAATACCAAAACGAGACTATGTATTGCAAATGAAGTGGGCAGAGGAATCGGCCAAGGTCCCAGCAAGAAACAGATGGCACTCAAACTGGGTAACAGAGGAGAGTTTCCTACAAGGGCTGTTTACTGTATGTGAGCAGAGTTTGGGGAAAGCTACAGGGAGGGAGTAGTACCTCCAGGCTCCCTCCCTATTGTCAGCACCCCGGAAAGACCTGGGGGCAGAAGGGGCCTCCAAAGCCTGTAGGGAGTAGTGATTTGCTGAGGGCCATTGGCAAGAGAGGAGGCCTTTGGTAGAGCCAACTCAATGCAACCCCGCAGAAGAGGGAACAGGAAGGGCCTACTGTAGAGCACAGGAAACTATATTCAATATCCTGTAATAATCGCTAATGGAAAAGAATACGAAAAGGAATGCCTGTATGCACATATAGATCCGGATCACTTTGCTGTGTACCAGAAACGAATACAACATTGCAAATTAACTATACTTCAATTTTTTAAAAATGAAAATTTCTGGTACACAATAAGATTTAAAGGATTTCCCTGGTGGTCCAGTGCTTAAGACTCTATGCTTCCATTGCAGGGGAAGCTCCTGGTCAGGGAGCTAAGATCCCAAGTGTTGTGTGGCATGATCAAAAAAAAAAAAAAACTTAAGACCATCAGACAAACAGAGCCCACCTGTGCTTTCTTCTAAAGAGAAAGGAAGAACAGCCCCACTAGGGTAAGTGTAAAGGGACAGTGAGGGGAAAAAAGAAGTCACTTTTATGAGTGTGCCCTGAGAGATGTACTTGCAGGCAACACAAATATAATGTATAACAGAACATGATTATAAGTTAATTTCTGACTTAGTAATTCAGGAAAGTGATAAATTCTTCTAGGAATAAAGAGTGAGAGGAAATTTAATCCTGGCTCTGGGATTCAACCTTCTGGGCTCCAACCCTGGGCTCGCGTTGCTTGTTTTCTGACGATCACTATGTCTTCAGCTGCAAAGACTCCTGACACCCTCTTCATTGACTGTAGTCCTGTTTAACACATGTGCTTTTTGTCTTAACTGCCTTTGGCTCTGCTATTCTACTGCAATTACTCTTTTATTTTTTAATTAAGTCTCTTTGCATTTAGCCACTAATGCACAGAATTTTTCCATCTAATGAAAGACACTTCTCTCAGTCTTTGAAAGAAAACCTCTCCCTTTCTTTTCATCCATCAGAGTACTGCATTCATCTAGGCTGACTCCAGCTTCTGATTGTCACTATGCTAATCTGAGCCCCATTTGGGAGGACAGGAATGGTGTACTGGAGAAAGCATCATGATGATAATAATAGCTATCATGTATTAAGACCTCACAGGGGGTAGGCACTCTGCTAAGCACTTTACATGTGTAGGGAAGGAAAAAGATCTTCCTTCACCCTCTAAGGTTCCCTGGCTGGGCCTGAAAATTAAACTGACAAAGACAGATTAACAGGAGAAAATCATACGAATTTATCTGATCTAAGTCTGACATAACATGGGAGCCACCATAAGGAAATGAAGACCAGATGAAATGGTTAAACCTGAGCATTTTTATGATGGATTGATGAAGAGTGGACAGTTGTGGAGGAACAAAATAGGTCGATGGGTATGTGCTAAGCTGAGGGAAACTTAGAAAGGTCTGCTTATTCAGATTCTTCTCAGTGTCTCTCTGTCTTCTGAGATAAGGGTGGTCCTTTCCTCCACATATGGGGAGAGCACCTCTCACATGAAGCTTTTATGACCTGTTTCAGGGGCAGACAATCAGAGAGACCTTCTTGTTTCTGCCAATTTCTCAAACTGCTTCAGTTTCCAAGCTGCCATGTTTTGGGAGAGTGAGAACATGTCCTGAGCCCCATCACATCCTTTCTACCTTCTGATTCTACCCCTTTTAGACATGAAGAATCTGAGGTTTCCTTGAGTTTAGGATTCGGAGATGATCAGAGAGCTGGCACTGAGTGAAACTAAAACTGTAAGCCAGCATAAACTCATCCAAGACTGTGCTCTGGCCACATTTAATGGCTTTTCAATTCATATTTTCTATATATAATTCATCTCTACACCTCACCCCAGTTGGCTCAGTGGTAAAGAATCTGCCTGCCAAGAAAGAGATTCGGGTTCGATCCCTGGATCGGGAAGATCCCCTGGAGAAGGAAATGGCAGCCCACTCCAGTATTCTTGCCTGGAGAATCCCATGGACAGCCTGGTGGGCTACAGTCCATAGGGCACACAGAGTTGAACATGACTGAAGTAACTAAACAACAACAACACCTTGCTATCTTTGTGACCTTAGAGAATTCATTCAACATCTCTTTGCCTCTCTATGGCCAGTTTTTTAAATCAAAATAAGAATGATAATAACACCTGGGTCTTCCTGTTTGACAACGCTGTTGAGAAAACTTCTTGGATGCCTTATGGGAGTTGAGGCATTTAAACTTGTTGGAAGGCAGTGTTTCCTGTTACTGTTGATAAACAGTATTTATACCTAAGACTCCAGGCTACACTCTCTCTCAAGAAAAGATCTCAGAGTAACTAGTCCTTTTAGGAACCCACCTTGACTTCCTGCCCTCCTTGACAACTACAGAACTGAAAGGCTCCAGGACACAATGCACCATAAAAGCTGTTCCCCTAGAGGCAAGCATATTTTTTTTCCAGTGGCCCTTTTTCTGTTTCCCTTTAAAAGGAATAAAGTTCTCTTATTACATAACTATGGGACAAGGGATCAGACAGTGCTTAAAATGCAAAAAGTGCCCTACATTCAAACCACTGTTGCCCAGAAGAAACACCCTTTGCAAGGCTTAAATAAACCCTTTTAACTCTTACCTGCCTCTGATGCATGAAAATTACAAAAAGCACTGTGTCTTTATCCGTTGTTTCCTAGTGACATCAAGGGAGACATAAAACACCCCAAGAAGCCTCAACTCCTGGGAATTCTGACCGAATTCCAGAAGCGAATCAACCCAAAAATTGTAGAAACACTCATTTGATTTTCATTATTTTCTTATCAACCGTGAATTAAAGGGTTTCATTGTACAACATAACTAATCGAAATAATGGGCTCCTTAAATCTATTCCATGAATTGAGCCAGGTAAATCAATTCTGCTTGTCAGTTAAATTCAAATGTCTTATTTCAATGAATTCCATTTTGGTATATGTTTTAAGAATACCTATATAAACCTGGCATTCATGAAAATGGGCTATAGGTATCCTTTTTTAACTAGTGAAAAAAAAGTCATAAGCTTTGGAGTCAGCTGTCTCTTTCTTTCACCGTATTAACAAATATTTATGAATCATACAATGCTGTAAATACTGAGACATGACTCTGGGGTTTCAATCCTACTTCTCGTTTCCCAGAAGAGAGAAGAGCTGGGGGTATGTAGACTTGGAGAGCTTAACCCAAAGAGAGGTAGATCATATCCAGATAGTACCACCTAAAGAATGCCAAGCCCACAAACACGAGGCAAGAATTCCTGACAAATAGGAATGTGGGTTTATTATTTTCTGCCTACATTAAAAAAAAAAAAAACAAATTCCCACATAATAATTTACCCTGGACAATTCAATTCTTTGAATCTGTGTCCTCATCTTTAAAAAGCGATTGATTATATAGAAAACATGCAAAATGTCTGGTACAGTGACAAATAAGTTATTTTTAAAAGGCATCTATTATTATTATTATCATTCCCATCCTAGGAAGCTCTTTCTACAGGTGATTTTTATGTTTTCAAATATCTCATTAAACTTGCAAAGGTATATTTAGATCCATGCAATATATTCAGATGCATTTAATGACAGACTATGTCATAAGGTAACTATGCTATGGTTTCTATCTTTTAGAAAAATGCTGTTCAGAGTCAATGTATCATAGAAATTAAAAGCCCAGCTTGAGGTATGATTGAGTTATAGTCCATTGCCTGAGATGAGTAAAACCATTCATCCCCCACAGACAGGTCTATACTTGGTACTGGTGAGTCTTACTAAATCTTTATGTGATCTAAGTTTTGTTATACTTGAAATGGTTAATTAGGAAAGGTAGGGGAGTCTGAAATGTCACAGCAAGTTCCTTTTGGCCCACTGTCACGTTTCAAGAATTCTTGTGCTGAACCCATTTGGATTAAGCAGTGACCCAATCCAAACAAATTGCTTCTGTGCCTCTTATCTCCTATTACCTATTTATGTCCCAATACATCTGCATTGCATAGCTCAGTAAGATCCATTAAGTCCTTGGGCAGTGTTTACGGCTAATTTTTTTTTTTCTTTGAGGCTCAATTTATCACAATAAAGTGATAGAAATCTATAGTGCAGACAATGAGTACAACACTTTTTAAAAGAAAGGAAAGAAAAGAAGTACAAGATATGCAATGTCAGTCTGAGAATTCTCAGAGCAACTCTGTGGGTGAGAGACAATCATTTCTTGTAAGTTTTAGGTAAAGATATAATTTACCTTTATTTGCAGACACAAATTTTAAGAAAACATTACTTGCTGTCAATTCCTCTGGCTTTAAAAATATTTATGAGATTGAAATAGTCACCTGGAGACAGACATTTCATTTCAATGTCAAAGGTCAGGCACATTGGCTAACACCCCGGATAATATTGATGTACTTTCAAAATTTAAAATAATGTTTATACCATTTACTTATTCATTCATATATAGAGCACCCATCCTGAAGTATCTGGGACACTGAACAAGGTTTACATAAATCTGACTGTTTTTTCCTCTGGGCCATTTGGCTCAGTCTGGTAGAGCATAAATATTCAATAATACTTTACAATGACAAAGCATCTTTTATGCAAACATCTCTAAGCACATTATTCACCAATATTACAATCTCCTTTTTAACCTACTGGTAAAGTCACAGAAACTAATTGACTTTCTTCAAGGTCCCATCAGAAATTGTTTATTTTACAGAGTCCAGATATCCTGTTCCTACCTATAACTAAAAGGAAAAATAAACAAATAAACACATTTTTTAGATGCTTAAGCTGATGACCTACACTAAATATTTCTAAATTGAATCTATTAGGCAAAAACATCCTCCTTAAATATGTTAAATGTTGTGATGCATCCAACTGAATTTTATAACTTTTCTTCCAATTTGCCCAAGGCCAGTTACCATTTTTAGAGCCCCAAGAATGACCTATTTTAATTGAATCCTGTTACAAACACTTAAACTTTAACTCTTTAATCAAATCAGTTTTCTAAACAGAAATTAAAGTTGGAGCACAAAAATAAAACTTTTCATGAAAAGATCCAGTTGAAGTAATAACATAACTGTACCAAAATAGTCAAGCAAAGTAAAAAGGTGGGAATTACTGTGAGATCTGGGCAAATCTCAGAGTTCAGGTTACCCAGGCAAAAGGAAATAATTTAAATTCTTTTTCACTTCTCCCAAATGTTAAGTAATGCAGGCTAAATATTTAAAATAAAATACCCAAAAAATGGGAAAATTTTTTAAATCAATCACCACCATGACTACCGTAAGAACACATTTTACAAACCCCTAACTTCAGGGAATATAATTGACTAAGGACTGAGCTCTGAAATCCATCATCTGTGCTGGAATTGGCACTGAGGCACTCTTCCCCAGGTTGGTCCCAGCCAGTGATGAGCATGGAAAGGCTATTAAGAAAATCCTGGACTTGGAAGATGTGGGATGGCTTCCCTGGTGGCTCAGTGGTAAAGAATCCACCTGCAATGCAGGAGCCACAAGTTCCACCCCGGTGTTGGGAAGATCCCCTGAAGGAGGGCATGGCAACCCATTCCAGTATTCTCACCTGGAGAATCCCCATGGACAGGGGGCTACAATCCAAAGGGTGGCAAAGAGTTGGACATGACTAAAGTGACTTAGCATGCATGCACAGATGTGGGAATCTTCTGACAGGCTACTTTGGATCAAGGACTCCCAAAGATCCTGGTGAACTTTCTTTGAACTGCACTTATGTTTAAGTGATTCACACAATCTTCCTCTCTTTCTTCCCTTACTCCTTCACTCCTGCATCCCAGACTCTCCGGGCTCCCACTCCAGTTTCTC
Organism: Okapia johnstoni; assembly: GCA_024291935.2. Classification (NCBI taxonomy): domain Eukaryota; kingdom Metazoa; phylum Chordata; class Mammalia; order Artiodactyla; family Giraffidae; genus Okapia; species Okapia johnstoni. Next base: position 38,771,142 of record CM044308.1, on the reverse strand, counting down.
TCTAGGGCATTTCCCCTAATCAATTTCTTGCATGTTCAATACCATCCTGGCATCTGCGTCTTGGAGGACACAGACTAACCCATCATCTGATGATGATGATGATGATGGTGATGATGGTGGTGGTAGTCATGATGTTAGTGAAGATGATGATGACGATTATCAACATTTAGTGAGCCATTTTAAAAATATCAGGTCTTGTGCCCAAGAAATTTACTAAATTATTTCACATATTACTCCCAATAACCTCCAAACCATAGATATTACTCACCTGAGGGAAGTAAGTCTTAAAAAGGTTAAATAACAGAGACCACATTTCTTAAGAAAATTAAATTTGAACTCTTGTTTTTCCTAAGCTAGTGGAGTATAGAAGCACTGTTGCCAGTTACTACTACATTATATTACTTCTCTGAATTAAAATTTTGCAGTACAATCTTCCAGCCCTTCTTCTGGATAGTTATTACACAGTTATAATTATACTCAAACTAATAAATGTAAGAAGTTAAGTCTTTTTTATAAGAAATTGAATTTCCACTTGAACTTTCTGATTCACCTAAAATTTTCACTGTTAATCTACTTCACTGGGTTACATAGACCTGATCCAATTATTCAAATACCATTAACATATTAATGTATTTTCCATATTTTCCATCTTATCATTAAATACATATTTGTACCACATATATGTAGAACCACTGTATCAACTCTGCACGGTGGAGGAATTTTATCCAAGTTATGAAAGCAAAGGTCAAGCAAACAAGCCAAGGTCAAGTAACTTAGACAACCAAGACTGTTAGAACATCCAAAATAACAATAGGCAGTCTCCAACTTTAGCATTTATTGACACTATTAAATAGACTGCTTTAAATAAAAAACTAATAGGCTTTTTCTAAACAAAACAATTGGTACAATAAAATGTACTTAAGAGGATTTATATCCCATAAGTGTCCTACTAAGAAGAGAGACCAGCTTGGAGCTTGTTGCAGGTTGCCAATTCCAGAACAGAATTTCCAATGGCGGTAGATGCCACCTAGAATAATTTGAGGTTCCTTTGACTCATAAACTAATTTAATTTCCTCAAGTCTCCCAGGAATCACTGGGTCAGTCTTCAGTCTTGGCCGATTTCCACTGGTACCTCAAAATAACTCCCTTCATACCGAGTATTCTGGAGTTTCCATGTGAAAGAATGATTGCAGTTGCTATAAATAGTTTCTACCAAATGCCAGTTGAAAGCATGAACTGGTGTTTCATCAGCAACCTTCCAAAAGGGTCTTCTTAAATAAATATGCATTTTAATAAGGAAAGTACACTTGTCTTGCAAATAGAATTTTAAGACAAGTCATCGAGATTTCACTCTGACAAATTATCAAGATTTCACCGCCCAACTAAATTGTCTTTCCCAAAGACCGTCTTATATGAAAGGAAAACCACTGCTGCCCTTCACTGACTCTCTAGCTCATCTTATCATTAAAGTTCCACTTCTCCCAGAATTTGGATGGAGCCTAGACTATAATTGCAATGCAATATCCATGACAACTGCCTCAATTTCGTAGAAACTGGAAAGACTCTCTGTTTCTCCAATCCAGCACAAACCTTTAGCTCTGACTCTTAAATGGGCAAGAAACTGAATCCCTGAATGTCTTCTTGGAGTCACAAATATACCACCTTTGCAACTCCTTCCTGGAATGTTACAACTTAGAATGTTCACATACACACACACACACACACACACACACACACACACACCCCTCATCTGTTCCTTAAAACCCTGCGTTGTCTTCATCATTGGGCAGCCTCCAAGTTCTATGCTGCCTTTTGCTGCTCAGTTTCTTGTGGGCTTTATCACATAATGTTCTCCCTCAGTCACGAATGAGTTTCAAATGAGTTTCATGACAACGATCATGTAATCCATCACCCAGCCTCTATAAAATAAGGGATGCACATTGATGTTTTAAAAGCCCTGTTCCCTGGAGAGGAGTCAGGAGTTGCCAAGGTGGGGGGAAGAAGCAGTAAAGAAAAAGAACACTGGGTGGATAGGCATACATTCTTCCTCTCTTCCCTTCAACCAGAGATGCTCTATCTGGATCTGTTTTATTAAAGTTCTAAGTTAGATTTTCCTTGAAAACCAAGTTCTGCTGCATTAAAAACTGTTATAAAATCACTGGTCTAGACGATGCCTCAAGTTCTTTCTAATCATTCTCATCTTCTGGAAGAATGCCACATCCTTGTGGGCTCTTCTAAATCTTTTGAATTCTTTTACAGCACTTAATCCAGACTTTGCAACCTGTTCCTTTTCTGTTACCCCTATAACCCTATCTCAACAATTCTCTTCTTCTATGACTTGAGCCATCAGCTACACACTGATAACTACCAGCAGATCCAATCCAAAATGGTGATATGAATTTCCAGTCACTTTCTAGGCATTTCCATTAAATACCTTAAGGAAACTCAAACTGAATCTACCAAATTTTATATCTACCAAGCTAATTCCAATCCCTCTCCTTCTCCAGTGTATTGTATTTCTATTCATAGAATTATCAGCCAGAAAGTTACCTAAACTGTTATCACAAGAGTCACCTTAGTCTTCCTTCTATTTCCTTCACACTGTACATTATATTCATGGGCTTCTCTGATAGCTCCACCTGCAATGCAAGAGACCCTGATTCAATTCCTGGGTCAGGAAGATCCACTGGAGAAGGGATAGGCTACCCACTCCAGTATTCTTGGGCTTCCCTTGTGGCTCAGCTGGTAAAGAATCACCTTCAATGCAGGAGACTTGGATTCGATCCCTGGGTTGGGAAGATTCCCTGGAGAAGGGAAAGGCTACCCACTTCGGTATTCTGGCCTGGAGAATTCCATGGACTGTACAGTCCTTGGGGTCACAAAGAGTCGGACAGGACTGAGTGACTTTCGGTACATTATGTTCACAAATATTTCCTTTTGGCTCTCTCTCAACAATGCCTCTTTCTGGTTTTTTCTCCATTTTGTCCCCTCTACCCAAATTCAGGCCTTTGTCATCATCTTCCTCATCTATTGCAATAGCCGAATAACTGTTCCTTTGCTTCCATGTCTTCTTCCTTCAGTTCCTCCTCCACTCTGATGTCAAAACTCTTCTAGTATATGGACTTGACTGTAGCACTTCCTGTGCTTAATATTTTGTGGGTCCCAAGAACCCAGAGCACAAGATCCTGACACCAACTCCTTAGCTTGGCACCTCATGTACATCATGACAAGGCCCTACCTACCCCTCTGGCTTTAGGTCCTGCCACTCACTGTCATCAGAAAACATAGCCTAATGGCAGAATTTCTCAAATCATCAGCCATCCACAACACAATCACACAGAGCATTTATTTTTTAAAAATATAAATTCCTGGGCCCCATCTATAAATATCACTATTAAATAACCTGGTATAGGCCCCCAAATCTTGAAACAAGAACTTCAGGTGATGCCCGTACATTCTAAAGTATTAGCATTTTGTTTCTTATACTTTAGAGTTGTCACATGATATCATAGCCATGTGTTTCCCTTTACCTCACTAGAATCTTGGATTCAAATGATCATTCTACTGACCTTTTAAACCTCCAGACTCTAGTACCCACAGTAAATAAATATCTAGGAAGAATTATGCAGTAGTAATTCAAATAAATATTCATTCAATTTACTTTAATTACTAATTCATCCCCAGGAACCCTCCAAGTACAACCTGGAGATAGATCTCTTCAGAATCTTCTTGCATAATTTCTCTACAACCAAGAGAAAAATCATCATCTAAGTCAATCATATTGTAGGCTTACTATAGTTGTACCTGATCTTTCTTTGAACCACACAGCATGTACTAGCATGACCCTAGAGGATGTTTGGCCCAGTTGTATAGTTTCTATGCTGAGAACTCTTCTGTTTTCCCTTCATCTAATCAGTTGCAGATGACACCACCCTTATGGTAGAAAGTGAAGAAGAACTAAAGAGCCTCTTGATGAAAGTGAAAGAGGAGAGTGAAAAAGTTGGCTTAAAGCTCAACGTTCAGAAAACTAAGATCATGGCATCTGGTCCCATCACTTCATGGGAAATAGATGGGGAAACAGTGAAAACAGTGTCAGACTTTATTTTTGGGGGCTCTAAAATCACTGCTGATGGTGATTGCCATCATGAAATTAAAAGACGCTTACTCCTTAGAAGGAAGGTTATGGCCAACCTAGATAGCATATTTAAAAGCAGAGACATTACTTTGCCAACAAAAGTCTATCTAGTCAAGGCTATGGTTTTTCCAGTGGTCATGTATGGATGTGAGAGTTGGATGGTGAAGAAAGCTGAGCGCCGCAGAATTGATGCTTTTGAACTGTGGTGTTGGAGAAGACTCTTGAGGGTCCCTTGGACTGCAGGAAGATCCAATCAATCCATCCTAAAGGAGATCAGCCCTGGGTGTTCATTGGAAGGACTGATGTTGAAGCTGAAACTCCAATACTTTGGCCACCTCATGTGAAGGGTTGACTCATTGGAAAAGACCCTAATGCTGGGAAGGATTGGGGGCAGGAGGACAAGGGGACGACAGAGGATGAGATGGTTGGATGGCATCACTGACTCGATGGACATGGGTTTGGGTAGACTCCAGGAGTTGGTGATGGACAGAGAGGCCTGGTGTGCTGCAATTCATGGGGTCGCAAAGAGTCGGACACGACTGAGCGACTGAACTGAACTGAACTGAATCAGTTGAGCCACAAGAGTGTATTGTGTGCCTACGTTTGACAGGCTCTTGCCACCACAAAGAATCAGAGGATTTGGTGGGGGGCTGGGGGAAGGTCTATGTACTAGTTACAAATTTTCTAGGCAGTAAACATGGTTTATATGTACATTGTAAATTTATCCAACTAGTTTGTTGAAATAATTCCAATGAATTGGAACTGCTAGGACTAAGAATATCCAAAATTTATAGTTTGAGTCCAAACCAGATTTTCCCCTATTACATAGATGGGACTTCATCAATTTTATTCCCTAGTGTTTAAGTGGGTATGTTTCCTAAAACTGTACAAATGTTAGATTTTTAATCTTTGGTAATATGATATTACAAAGAAATTGCTTTTCTTCTGTTATTGTTCAGCTCAGTCATTTTTATATATGCTTAACCCTTATGAGTCACTTGTGTTATTTCATGCTTTTGTTGTGTTGTTGTTTTTTTTCATTTCCCTTGGTATATCAACGTCTTTGTTACTAGTTTCTAAGAACTCATTTATGGCTAAGGATGTTAACTGTTTGTCATGCAATGCAAATGAAATACTGTATTTTATTGTCAGTAATTTACTATGGTGATCTGTATTTTGCTTGTATATTAAAATATAATCGTGTTGTGTTTTTTTAAAAGAAAGAACCAGAGGATACAGCACCTCCATCCCTATGTCTTGCTCTTCACACAAACACAATAGACAGTGACCAAAGGCCCTTTGTAACATTTCACTCTGTGAAAGAGTCTTAGTCTCTTACACTCTGGTGCAGAATGGCTGCCGTGCATCCCTAACCAGAGCCTGCCACCCAAACCTGGATAATAATTTGTAAGATATATGAAGGAATGAATCATCAAGAGAAAATGTTGCTCTTTCAAAGATCCCCCAGTATGCATCTGTATGATGGACTACAATAACTCCAAAGGAAGATTATTGTCTTTAGAGTAAATAATGCACTTTTTTCCCCAAGTCTCAAAGCCTGCATTTAAATTATTATTCATGGGTGTTATGGGAGTCTTTAGCCTTAGCTTGACAATTCCCAGCATAAAAATGGGTCATGTTTCAAAAACCATCTTTATGAGTCACCTCCCCAGAAACTCACCATTGCCTCTTACATTACGTTTCAAATTCCCAGTTCAACCCCCAAAATCTATTTATCTCATTACACACCTGAAGGGCATTCAGTGACACCAATCCCTATTTACAACACCGTTCCTTTGCGAACATGTCCTCTAAATTTCCAGTCAAGTGACATGTAAATACATTTCTCTCTGCATGCGGACATGCATGGGGAAAGATGAAAGGATGAAAATGAGAAGCAAATGAGATCAGATATTTCCAGAAAACAGAATCCTGTTAATCTTACACAAACATTCATGAAATGCCTTTCTCCACATGGTTACTGCTCATTAGGGACAAAGAATTATAGCCTCCACTTTCAAGAGAGAGCTTTTCAGAATCCGAAGTAACTCCCACCCACACCTTGCTACCTAGTTGAAACATAAACATGGTTATAAGAGAATCTGACATTGAATATGAAACCATCCAAACTCTTGCCTATATTTTCAATTTTCCCCCTAACTCCATTAAGTACCTATTATGATTAGTATACATTTTAAACTGGTGCATCATAGAAAACAGTCTCCTATTTTGAATCAACTTAAAGCCAAATATATCAACATTTACTGTTTCAAAATATAAAATAGGCTCTTTTTGATTAAAAAAAAAGGAGAAGAAAATCTAGCTTGGTTTTTTTTTCTATTATTAAAATGTAAAGGATTTTTAAAATCTCATTTATTTTGTCAATTGGTTCTGCTTAGCACTCTTCAGCCCAGTCCACTCTCAATTATCCATGCTAAGGAAGGAGGATCAGTGGCCTGGATAATCTAAAACAGCAGACAATTTTAAAAGCCCTTGCACTTGGCCTAGGCATACTTTACAATCAAACTCTGATTATCCACACTAATGAAAGGAAGAGCAGGCACCTTGAGAAAGATCCAAAGCCAATACAGATCTGCTCAGCTCAAGGCAGCATCCCACACAGCAGAGGAGAAGGAAAATAACAGGGCTGCAGCTGCTCCCTTGCCATCTGAAATACTAGCACTCAGTGTAACAGCCATGCTAATATCATATCAATCCATATCAATATTTCTCATGATATTGCATGTATGCTAAGTTGCTTCAGTCGTGTCTGACTCTTTGCAATCCTTTGGACTGTTGCCCACCAGGCTCCTCTGTCCATGGGATCCTCCAGGCAAGAATACTGAAGTGGGTTGCCACGTCCCCCTCCAGGGGATCTTCCCCACCCAGGGATGGAACCCGCGTCTCCTGCAGCTTCTGCATTGCAGACAGATTCCTTACTGCTGAGCCACTGGAGAAGCCCCTCCCATGATATTAATCATCCTTAAAAGCATGGAGTTACGTCCAAATGCTCTCAGAGAAAAAGACATATTATCTATGTCGTTCCAAAGAGTTAATACAATAGATTGTTATAGGTACTAAAAACTTCTTTGGGAGGCTTCCTTTGCCATATCCCACTCCCAGCTCCTTACTATCTCTACCAAGCTCCCATAATATACTCAGATGAGTAGCATAAAGGATGAAGGCGAAAGAGGCAGTATGCCGCAGTGTGAAAGGAGACCCAGTCTGGAAGTTAAGAAGCCTGGATCTTTGTCCTCTGTTGGTCTCTGCGCATGCCAGAAGTCAGGTATGCATTCAAGCAGAGGGAACAATGCGTGCAACAGTACATGAAGGTCATGGCACATTTAAAGAATTACTTGTGCTTCATTTTGGTCAAAGAATAAGATACAAATGAAAAGGAAACAAGAGATGAAACTGGGGATGTAGTCAGAGGTAAAATTACAAAGAGTTTTGTGTTTGTTTTTTTTTAAGTCATGCGCGGATTCAGAAATAGTTCTGTAGAAGGCAAGAATTCAATAATTGTTAAATTTTATTGAACACATGCAGTTTGCCCAGTGCAAATCTAAACAGCTGATGTTCATAAACATATTTACAAGACAGGTACCCCTACTATTCCCATTTTACACATGAGAAAATGAGGTACAAAGCTTAGTTGTCTCCGAAGATCACACAACTGGTAAGAGATGAAGTTAGAGTTCAAACTTGGTCTGTTTGATTTCAGAGCTCATGCTATCTCTCAATAAATGGAGGGATTCCCCTGGAGGTCCAGTGGTTAAGACTCAACACTTCCGATGCAGGGGGCTCAGGTTTGATCCCTGGCTGGGGAACTAAGTTCCTATATGCTGCACAGGGCAGCAAAAAAAGTAAAAACTAAAAACTGAGGACCACTTAGCTTCTCTTACCAAAAAAATCATTAAGAAAAAAAGAAATGGAATGAAGTGGTCAGAATTTTAAAAGGCCATGCTAGAAGCAGAGTGTTAGAGAGATTGTAGGAAAGTAGAGGGGAGGCCAGAAGAATTTAAGACAAAAGATGGTGAGTTCTGGAACTAAAAGAAAGGAAGCGGTAATGGGGAAGATGGGTGTAATCAAGGCGTTTAGAAGAGATAGAACAAAAAAATAATTGATTAAATAAAGAAGAGTAAGAGGAACAGTCTAGCATGAGTCCCATATTTCTGTCTGGGACACTATGTGATGACCCAATAATTCTTGAAGAATCACTTAAGCTTTGCACCAGTGAACTTACCTGGAAAGCAACCCCTGCCAGATGGGCAGGCCCAAGAAAGAACAGTCTTTTTTTCAGTACGATGCTGGCACACATTCATCCAAATAAACAAATGTCCCAGCTTAACTGATGAATTTGGTGGTGACAAATTAATTTATGTACAGATATGTAGGACATGATATAGAACTCTACTCCAAACAGAAGATGTAGCAAATTTACTGAGATACAGCAAATTTTCTCTTAGCTTTAAAGATGCATATTGAGTCACATTTGTTTTGTTTTCTCTTTTTGCTTCTTTTTATTTTTAATTAGGGGATAATTACAATATTGTGATGGTTTCTGCAATACAAGCAGCTCATGCAGTTCAACAGCAGAAAAACAAAAAAACAATGCAATCAAAAAGTAAGCAGAAGACCTAAACAGACATTTCTCCAAAGAAGACACACAGATAGCTAATAAACACATGAAAAGATGTTCAATATCACTCATTATTAAAGAAATGCACATCAAAACCACAATGAGGTATCATCTCACACCAGTCAGAATGGCCACCATCAAAAAGTATACAAACAGTAAATGCTGAAGAAGGTGTGGAGAAAAGGGAACCCTCTTGCACTGTTGGTGGGAATGCAAATTGATATAGCCACTATGGAGAACAATATGGAGATTCCTGAAAAAATTAGGAATAAAACTACAATATGATCCAGCAGTCCCACTACTGGGCATATACCCTGAGGAAACCATAACTGAAAAAGATATACATGTCACATTTGCTTTCTATGCAATATCCATGTGTATAGAAAGATAGAGAGGAGAGAAAAAGAGGCAAGTGTGTTATAGTCTATCAGGATATTTTTAAGTATCTTACAGAAACCAAAACCGTCTGTAGAACGTTCCTATTAGGATGAACAAAAATGGATGAGTGCATGAAAATCTGTGAATGTATACAAAGAGACTGAGGTATGTACTCAAAATTTGAAGACACCTCTCAGGCTGATTTTTTATTTGTTTGCTTGTTTGTATATTTTAAATGCTCTACAATTATTTTGTAGTAATTCCATCATACAGATAAAAATGCTTTTTCCTAAACATACGTGATAAGCATTCATTCGGTATCAAGAACTTTGCTGATAGAAAAGAATACATAAGCAGGCAGACTGTTATCAGCAAATACCCGACATGTACCAACAACGATGGCAGCGGATAACTTTCATCACTGCCCATGAAGCCAACTCGTTACCAGGAACCTTGGTACACAGAGAAACTGTGTCCAGAATAAAGGGATGTAAGAAAGGATGAAAAGTATGAATGGCTTAGAGCAGCTGACCCCAGAGGCAGGCACTTTCCTTGGTCATAGCACCCATCCTCCACCATGGCTTTCCTCACACTCTCTCAATATTTCACTTTCTCTCATTGCCTGAAATGCCATCAATTCCATGTTATCTCATCCTCTTCCTAAAAAGCATAAGACTAGAAAATTTCCAGAGCCTGGATGTGTTAGTGATAGAGAGGAGGAGGATAAGGGTAAAAAGAAGATGGGGGAATTCACTTGCTAAACTTTGAATAATACTGTGTGGTTTATAAGACACTTTTGTTCTATAAATGCATGTTAATAAGGACTTCCAGTTCAAGATGGGGAGTGGAATGGACATATTTAATTCCTCTCCCTCTCACAACTCCACTGAAATGACAACCAATTTTTTTTTTTAAAATCCACGACATAACTGAAAACCAAAAAGCCCCTAAAGAATGCCACATTGACTAAAGTATTCATGGCAAACAGAAAGTAACTAGGATGGAATTGTCTGAGAAACTAAAGCAAAGAATTACAACACACAGAGACACACACACACACAGAGACACACACACACAAGACGGATGGTAAGGATTAAGAGGGGTTGCCCTAGAGAATCTACAGGTCAGCCACTGCAGAGAGCAGAACAGACTCAGAGCAATCATCAGAGCAATTAACTAAAGGATTATCTAACATGCTGCCGGCCTGACTGGTTCCTCTCCCACCCTTCAAACAGAGCAGTTGGTGCTGCCTTCACCCCACCTCGAAGTTACAAGATATGCTTAATAAAAGTGAGATATGTCATGGGGAAAGATTGCTATCAAGGGTACTGAGACAGTCCAGAAAGGCAGAATAAACTCTAGATCTAAATATGAACTTGAAGGGTAGTACAGATGGGAAACAAAAGTCAAAAGTGAACAGACAGAGAAAGATGAATATGGTATGATCTCACAGTGGAATCTAAGAAAACAGAAAAAAAAAAAACTCATAGAGAAAAAATAATCAGATCCATATCCTCCAGAGATAAGGGGTAAGGGGAGGAGAAACTGGATGAAAGTGGTCAGAAGGCACAAACTTTTGGTTATAAGACAAATTAGTACTGAGGAGGTAATGTACAACATGATGACAAGAATGTACAACATGATGACAAGAGTAAACTTTGTTGTATGCCATATTTGAAACTTGCTAAGAGAATAGATCCTAGAAATTTGAATCAAAATTTTAAAAAAAACTCTTCTTTTTTTTTTTTGTATCTAAAGGAGATGTTAACTAGACTTATTGTGGTAATCAACTGACAATATATGTAAGTCAAGTCATTAAGCTGTACCCTTTATACAGTACTGTATGACAATTATACCTCAGTTAAACTGATGAAAAAAGAAAGACTTGATAAAAACACTTTTAAAAGGCAAACGAAAACATTCTTTTTTAAAGTCCTCATTATCTGGCAATTATTGAGATCTAAAAGTTCGCTTCCTTCCCTCACACACATAGAACTTTATGAGTAGACTGACCATCAACAGGTCCCACTCACTTACACAGAACCCTGCTTCTTACAGTCAGGACTGTTTCAGTTCAACAAAACCACTTAACTTCAAAGGAAGCCTAACTCAGTTACTCATATCAATGTATTCTTTCATTCAAAATCATAAATGGGTATGCCAGGTTCACCAACCACTTGACAAAGACAAATAGCATGAAAGATGAGGACCCAAATAAACAAATAACCCAAAGATTTCAAAGTGATACAAAAAAGGGAAATAAAGACAATTTTTAAACTAGTATTCTTAAAAAGATTTAAAGAATGACTATATTCAAAAAACAAAACATGACTTCCTGGAAATTAGACAATCAAAGAATAAGAATGTGTTCCTAAAACTTAAAAATATGATTGCCATAATTACATACTTCATAGAGAGGTTGAAAGATAGAATAAACAAAACTAATGCCCAAATTAGTAATCTGAAAGAAAAAGCTGGGGAAATCAATCCAGATCCAGAGAAGCACACAATGTAAAAAAAGTTCTCCAATACTTACCCAGTGAGATTTAATTTAAAAAGAGAGAGAGAGATGAGCGTCAGGGATTTTGCAGGTGAAAAATCTGAGGCTTGGAGAAATTAAGAGATTTAACTCTCCAGTAGTTCACAAATCGGAGAAGGCAATGGCACCCCACTCCAGTACTCTTGCCTGGAAAATCCCATGGACAGAGGGGCCTGGTAGGCTGCAGTCCATGGGGTCGCTAAGAGTCGGACACGACTGAGTGACTTCACTTTCACTTTTCACCTTCATGCATTGGAGAAGGAAATAGCAACCCACTCCAGTGCTCTTGCCTGGAGAATCCCAGGGATGGGGGAGCCTGGTGGGCTGCTGTCTACGGGGTCGCACAGAGTCGGACACGACTGAAGCAACTTAGCAGCAGCAGCAGCAGTTCACAAATAGTCTGATATAGTCTTCATATGTTCCACTCATAAGCCTAAAGCTAAAATTCAATCAGTACATGAAATTGTGGCCTCAGTGGTTGATTACAGCTGGTACCCACTCTGATTAGTTAAGTGAGTGCCAGGCTAGTCAAGTCAGTTTTTTACAGCTGGCCTCTACTCTTAATGGTCAATGAAGATGCTGACAGTAGTCTATCCCATACCAGCAGCTGATGGTTAGAATTTCCTCTCATTAATCAATGTAGGTGCGAGTCCAGTCTATGCCAATTTTTTTTACAGTTAGCATCTGATTGGTCAGTGTATCAGCTGATGAATATCCGAATACCATCCCAGCCAAAGCCATACTTGTTCAATGATGCCTATGTAATTTCATGGTACAATCAAAAACGGGGGCAAATACTGAGTTTTTGTGGCTCTCAAATTTGAAACTGGGGGAAGGAAATAAGGGTGGTTTCTCTCACCTCAACTTCAAGCTATGAGAAATTTCATGGATAAATTCTTACCTCTCTTCCTCATTTTTATAAATGTCCATGCTTTTAAGTCTGTTTCCACTCCTTTCTTAGATGGTTCATACAAAGGGCAGATCAGTTTGGTGAACACTGTAGCAGAAGACTACCAAGGGTAGCCAAAAGATCAAATCCCCAGCTGAAATGTTTGCTCCAAGGAGTTTAGTAGAAATTAGGAAGCCAGATACACAGCCAAAACTGGTTGAGTGGAGGAAGCAAACAGGAAGCGGTCTAAAGAAATATGAGGCCTGAGGAGGCGGGGCTAAGATGGCGGAGGAATAGGATGGAGAGACCACTCTCTCCCCCACAAATTTATCAAAAGAACATCTGAAAGCTGAGCAAAGTTCACAAGACTACTTCTGAACGCTGGCAGAGGACGTCAGATGTTAATCAAGTCAGCGCATTATCTTCAGAAGCACGTAGGAGAAATTATAAAAGATAAAAAGAGAGACAAAAGAGTTAGGGACGGAGACCCGTCCCGGGGAGGGAGTCGTAAAAGAGGAGAAATTTCTAAGCACCAGGAAACCTTCTCACCGGCGGGTTTGGGGGAAGATTTCGAATCTCGGAGGGCAACATAACCGGGAGAATCAATAAATAAAACCCACTGATTACGTGCCTAAAGGCAACTTCCAGTAAAGAACCCCAGACGCCCGCATCCGCCACCAGCAAGTGGGGGCTGAACGGAGAGGAGCGGGCGGCACTGCTTGGGGTAAGGACCGGGCCGAATGCCCTGAGGGCAATCGGAGGGAGCTAACGTGAGATAGTAACCTAAACTGTGGGACAGCCAGAGAGAGAGAACTATCCCGCGAAAAGCCCAAAGCTAAGGCACTGCCGGCCCGCTCACAGAACAAAGGACTGAGCGATACAGGGGAAGAGCTAGCCGGCTGCGGACCGCCCCATCCCCCGCCGGACACAGCGGGCAGGCGGGACCAGCCAGAGCCGGAAAGGGGCAAACTCGGCTCCAGAGAGGGCACCCCCTACCAAACTGCAAACAGGCTCCCAGTTTCTAAGCAAAGACTGCCTGAGATCCCGGAGGGTCTACAGCCGCCGGGAGGGTCGCAGCCAGAGACCAGCTCCCCAGAACCGACACAAAGCACACCGGAGCCGGAGCCGGGCGCGCCCGTAAACCGAGGCGGGGACCAGGGAGGTGATAAGCCGCACCGCCCCGTCAGGGGAGAGTGCGCTCGCCAAACTCCCGGCTGCCTGAGCTGCTCCGACCGGGAACGGCGCAAACCGCGAACCCAACCGAGTCTGCGCCTCGGTGGAGTACCCGGGAAGCGCGCCCATAAACTGAGGCGGGGACCAGGGAGGTGATAAGCCGCATCGCCCCAACAGGGGAGAGTGTGCTCGCCAAACTCCTGGCTGCCTGAGCTGCTCTCCGACCGGGAACGGCGCAAACCGCCGGCCCAACCGAGTCTGCGCCTTTGTGGAGTACCCAGGAACCTGAACCTGAGCAGTTTAGACCTAGGAAGTGCGCACATCTCAGGGCCCACCCCCCGGCAGAGTAACCTGAAGCCTGAGCAGGGTAGACGGGGAAAGCACACACACCGTGAGCGGGGGCGAACCCAGTGTGGCCGAGACACTGCGAGCTCTCCACACACACGCCAGTGATATTGGTTTGCAGTGGTCCTCTCTCCCCACAGCAGGACTGAACAAGTGAACCTAAAGAGACCACCTCCGCCCCTTTGTGGCAGGGCGGAAATTAGACACTGAAGAGACCTCCAAACAAAAGCCAAATAAACAGAGGGAAGCGCGTTGGAAGGGACAGGCCAACAGATTAAAATCCCTGTAGTTAACACTGACTGCATTGAAAGGGGCCTATAGATCTTGAAAAGTATAAGCAGGAACAAGGATCTATCTGAAACTGAAGAGACCCCACACGGCTCACAACTGCTCCAGAGAAAGTCCGGGATATATATTTTTACTATTATCATTATTTTTTTTTTTTTTCTTTTTTTCTTTTTTTTCTTTCTTTTTTCTTTAAGACCTCTATTACACCTTTAATTTTCATTTTCATAACCCACTACTACCTACCTTGAAAAAAAAAAAAAAAAAACCCTATTTTTTAAAACAAACTGCGTACATATATCTTATACTTTTTTTGTTTCTTTTTTTTTTTTTTTTTTTTTTTTTTTACTGTTTTTTCCTGTTTTTTTTTTTTTTTTTACTGTTATACTGTTTTACTGTCTTTTTTCTTTTTATACTGTTTTCTTTTTTTTTTTTTTTTTTTTTATATTGTATGATTTATAAGAGTCTAACCTCTACTCTAGATTTTTAATCTTTGTTTTACATATTTGATATCAATTTTGTGCATTTAAGAATACAATCTTTAGTACCCATTTTTACTCAGGAGTGTGATTACTGGCTTGATTACTCTCTCCCTCTATTGACGCTCTTTCTTCTCCCCCAGGGAACCTCTATCTCCCACCCTCATCCTTCTCTTCTCAACCCAATTCTGTGAATCTCTGAGGGTGTTCTGGGTACCGGAAAACACTTCGGGAACAGAATACTGCCCAGATCTCTCTCTCCCCTCTTGATTCCTCCCTTTCTACTCATCCTCACCTCTATTGCCTTCCTCCCCCCTCTCTATGTATCTCTGTGAACCTCTCTGAGGGCTCCAGACTGTGGAGAGCACAGAGGGAAGTGCTTACTGGCTAGACTGCTCTCCCCACGTTTGAGTCCCCCTCCTCTCCTCCTGGTCACCTCAACCTCCCTCCCCTTCACCTCTCCATGTAACTCAGTGAACCTCTCTGGGTATCCCTCACTGTGGAGAATCTTTTCACCATTAACCTAAAAGTTTTATTATTGATGCTGTATGGATGGAGTAGTCTTGAGGCTACTGCAAGAATAAGACTGAAAGCCAGAGGAAACATTAATTAATAAGAGATCTTCCAAAAGCCTCCACATATACACTGAAACCAAGCTCCACCCAAGAGCCAATAAGTTCCAGAGCAAGACATACCACGCAAACTCTCCAGCAACGCAGGAACATAGCCCTGAGCATCAATATACAGGCTGCCCAGAGGCACACCAAATCCATAGACATCTCAAAACTCAATACTGGACACTCCATTGCACTCTAAAGAGAAGAAATCCAGCTCCACCCACCAGAACACCGACACAAGCTCCCCCAACCAGGAAACCTTGACAAGCCACCCGTCCAACCCCACCCACAGTGAGGAACCTCCACAATAAAGAGGAACTTCAAACTACCAGAATACAGAAAGGCCACGCCTAACACAGCAATCTAAACAAGATGAAAAGGCAGAGAAATACTCAGCAAGTAAAGGAAAATGAGAAATGCCCACCAAACCAAACAAAAGAGGAGGAGATAGGGAATCTATCTGAAAAAGAATTTAGAATAATGATAGTAAAAATGATCCAAAATATTGAAAATAAAATGGAGTTACAGATAAATAGCCTGGAGACAAGGATTGAGAAGATGCAAGAAATGTTTACCAAGGACCTAGAAGAAATAAAAAAGGAGTCAATATATATTGAATAATGAAATAAAGGAGATAAAAGACACGCTGGAGGGAACCAACAGTAGAATAACAGAGGCAGAAGATAGGATAAGTGAGGTAGAAGATAGAATGGGTGGAAATAAACGAAGCAGAGAGGAAAAAAGAAAAAAGAATCAAAAGAAATGAGGAAAACCTCAGGGACCTCTGGGACAATATGAAATGCGCCCCAACATTCGAATCATAGGAGTCCCAGAAGAAGAAGATAAAAGGAAAGGCCATGAAAAGATACTCGAGGAGATAATAGTTGAAAATTTCCCTAAAATGAGGAAGGAAATAGTCACAGAAGTCCAAGAAACCCAGAGAGTCCCAAACAGGATAAACCCAAGGCGAAACACCCCAAGACACATATTAATCAAATTAACAAAGATCAAACACAAAGAACAAATATTAAAAGCAGCAAGGGAAAAACAACAAATAACACACAAGGGGATCCCCATAAGGATAACAGCTGATCTTTCAATAGAAACTCTTCAGGCTAGAAGGGAATGGCAGGACATACTTAAAGTAATGAAAGAGAAAAATCTACAACCCAGATTACTGTACCCGGCAAGGATCTCATTCAGATATGAAGGAGAATTCAAAAGCTTTACAGACAAGCAAGAACTGAGGGAATTCAGCACCACCAAACCAGCTCTCCAACAAATGCTAAAGGATCTTCTCTAAACAGGAAACACAGAAAGGATGTTTAAACACGAACTTAAAACTACAAAGTAAATGGCAACGGGACCATACTTATCAATAATTACCTTAAATGTAAATGGGTTGAATGCCCCAACCAAAAGACAAAGAGTGGCTGAGTGGATACAAAAACAAGACCCCTACATATGCTGTCTACAAGAGACCCACCTCAAAACTAGGGACACATACAGACTGAAAGTGAAGGGATGGAAAAATATATTTCATGCAAATGGAGACCAAAAGAAAGCAGGAGTCGCAATACTCATTTCAGATAAAATAGACTTTAAAATAAAGGCTGTGAAAAGGGACAAAGAAGGACACTACATAATGATCAAAGGGTCAATCCAAGAAGAAGATGTAACAATTATAAATATATATGCACCCAACATAGGAGCACCACAATATATAAGGCAAATACTAACAAGTATGAAAGGGGAAATTAACAATAACACAATAATAGTGGGAGACTTTAATACTCCACTCACACATATGGATAGATCAACTAAACAGAAAATTAACAAGGAAACACAAACTTTAAATGATACAATAGACAAATTAGATTTAATCGATATTTTCAGGACTTTCCACCCCAAAACAAGCAATTTCACCTTTTTCTCAAGTGCACATGGAACTTTCTCCAGGATAGATCACATCCTGGGCCATAAATCTAGCCTTGGTAAATTCCAAAAAATTGAAATCATCCCAGCCATCTTCTCTGACCACAATGCAGTAAGATTAGACCTCAATTACAGGAAAAAAAACTATTAAAAATTCCAACATATGGAGGCTAAACAACACGCTTCTGAATAACCAACAAATCACAGAAGAAATCAAAAAAGAAATCAAAATATGCATAGAAACGAATGAAAATGAAAACACAACAACCCAAAACCTATGGGACACTGTAAAAGCAATGCTAAGGGGAAGGTTCATAGCAATACAGGCGTACCTCAAGAAAACAAGAAAAAAATCAAATAAATAAACTAACTCTACACCTAAAGCAACTAGAGAAGGAAGAAATGAAGAACCCCAGGGTTAGTAGAAGGAAAGAAATCTTAAAAATTAGGGCAGAAATAAATGCAAAAGAAACAAAAGAGACCATAGCAAAAATCAACAAAACTAAAAGCTGGGTTTTTCGAGAAGATAAACAAAATTGACAAGCCATTAGCCAGACTCATCAAGAAACAAAGGGAGAAGAATCAGATCAACAAAATTAGAAATGAAAATGGAGAGATCACAACAGACTACACAGAAATACAAAGGATCATAAGAGACTACTACCAACAGCTATATGCCAATAAAATGGACAACTTGGAAGAAATGGACAAATTCTTAGAAAAGTATAACTTTCCAAAATTGAACCAGGAAGAAATAGAAGATCTTAACAGACCCATCACAAGCACGAAATCGAAACTGTAATCAGAAATCTTCCAGCAAACAAAAGCCCAGGACCAGACGGCTTCACAACGGAATTCTACCAAAAATTTAGAGAAGAGCTAACACCTATCCTACTCAAACTCTTCCAGAGAATTGCAGAAGATGGTAAACTTCCAAACTCATTCTATGAGGCCACCATCACCCTAATTCCAAAACCAGACAAAGATGTCACAAAAAAAGAAAACTACAGGCCAATATCACTGATGAACATAGATGCAAAAATCCTTAATAAAATTCTAGCAAACAGAATCCAACATCATATTAAAAAGATCATACATCATGACCAAGTGGGCTTTATCCCAGGAATGCAAGGTTTCTTTAACATACGCAAATCAATCAATGTAATACACCACATTAACAAATTGAAAGATAAGAACAATATGATTATCTCAATAGATGCAGAAAAAGCCTTTGACAAAATTCAACATCCATTTATGATAAAAACTCTCCAGAAAGCAGGAATAGAAGGAACATACCTCAACATAATAAAAGCTATATATGACAAACCCACAGCAAACATTATCCTCAATGGTGAAAAACTGAAAGCATTTCCCCTAAAGTCAGGAACAAGGCAAGGATGCCCACTTTCACCACTACTATTCAACATAGTTTTGGAAGTTTTGGCCACAGCAATCAGAGCGGAAAAGGAAATAAAAGGAATACAGATAGGAAAAGAAGTAAAACTCTCACTGTTTGCAGATGACATGATCCTCTACATAGAAAACCCTAAAGATTCTACCAGAAAACTACTAGAGCTAATCAATGAATATAGTAAAGTTGCAGGATACAAAATTAACACACAGAAATCCCTTGCATTCCTATACACCAATAATGAGAAAACAGAAAGAGAAATTAAGGAAACAATACCATTCACCATTGCAACAAAAAGAATAAAATACTTAGGAATATTTCTACCTAAAGAAACAAAAGACTTATATAATATATAGAAAACTATAAAACACTGATGAAAGAAATCAAAGAGGACACAAATAGATGGAGAAATATACCATGTTCATGGATTGGAAGAATTAATATAGTGAAAATGAGTATACTACCCAAAGCAATCTATAGATTCAATGCAATCCCTATGAAGCTACCAATGATATTTTTCACAGAACTAGAACAAATTATTTCACAATTTGTATGGAAGTATAAGAAACCTCGAATAGCCAAAGCAATCTTGAGAAAGAAGAATGGAACTGGAGGAATCAACCTGCCTGACTTCAAGCTCTACTACAAAGCCACAATCATCAAGACAGTGTGGTACTGGCACAAAGATAGAAATATAGATCAATGGAACAAAATAGAAAGCCCAGAGATAAACCCACGCACCTATGGGCACCTTATCTTCGACAAAGGAGGCAAGAGTATACAATGGAGAAAAGACAATCTCTTTAACAAGTGGTGCTGGGAAAACTGGTCAACCACTTGTAAAAGAATGAAACTAGAACACTTCCTAACACCATACACAAAAATAAACTCAAAATGGATTAAAGATCTAAATGTAAGACCAGAAACTATAAAACTCCTAGAGGAAAACATCGGCAAAACACTCTCCGACATAAATCACAGCAGGATCCTCCATGACCCACCCCCCAGAATATCGGAAATAAAAGCAAAAATAAACAAATGGGACATAATTAAAATTAAAAGCTTTTGCACAACAAAGGAAACTAGGAGCAAGGTGAAAAGACAGCCTTCAGAATGGGAGAAAATAATAGCAAACGAAGCAACAGACAAACAATTAATCTCAAAAATATACAAGCAACTCCTGCAGCTGAATTCCAGAAAAATAAACGACCCAATCAAAAAATGGGCCAAAGAACTAAACAGACATTTCTCCAAAGAAGACATACAGATGGCTAACAAACACATGAAAAGATGCTCAACGTCACTCATTATTAGAGAAATGCAAATCAAAACCACAATGAGGTACCATTACACACCAGTCAGAATGGCTGCTATCCAAAAGTCTACAAGCAATAAATGCTGGAGAGGGTGTGGAGAAAAGGGAACCCTCTTACACTGTTGGTGGGGATGCAAACTAGTACAGCCACTATGGAGAACAGTGTGGAGATTCCTTAAAAAACTGGGAATAGAACTGCCATATGACCCAGCAATCCCACTGCTAGGCATACACACCGAGGAAACCAGAATTGAAAGAGACGCGTGTACCCCAATGTTCATCGCAGCACTGTTTACAATAGCCAGGACATGGAAGCAACCTAGATGTCCATCAGCAGACGAATGGATAAGGAAGCTGTGGTACATATACACAATGGAATATTACTCAGCCGTTGAAAAAAAATACATTTGAATCGGTTCTATTGAGATGGATGAAACTGGAGCCCATTATACAGAGTGAAGTGAGCCAGAAAGAAAAGCACCAATACAGTATACTAATGCATGTATATGGAATTTGAAAGATGGTAATGGTAACCCTATATGTGAGGCAGAATAAGAGATACAGATGCATAGAACAGTCCTGTGGACTCTGAGGGAGAAGGTGAGGGTGGGACGTTCTGGGACAATAACATTGAAACATGTATATTGTCATATGTGAAGTGGAACACCATTCCATGTTCTATGCATGGGACGGATGCTCAGGGATGGAGCGTTGGGATGACCCAGAGGGATGGGAAGGGGAGGGAGGTGGGAGGAGGGTTCGGGAGGGGGAGCACATGTGAACCCATGGCTGATTCATGTCAATGTATGGCAAAAACTACTACAATATTGTAAAGTAATTAGCCCCCAACTAAAATAAATAAATAAATTAAAAAAAAAAAGAAATATGAGGCCTGTGCTGACATCTATAGCAGGTAGATAAAATGGGTCCCTAGCTCAGATTATATGGTTGAATTCAATTTTTCAAAGGTACAGAGAAGAAACAGCCTGGATAGAATCACTA